>CM029602.1:61448212-62756506 GCA_017311375.1 Mytilus coruscus | reverse complement strand
CTTTTAAGACGGCAATGTTCTTTTGGCTCCATTATACGGTGTTTATATATCCCAACTTATTCGTAATGTCCGTGTGTGTAGTGATGCCATAGATTTTAACGAACGTAATCAATGAATCACTGGTAAATTATTAAGTCAGGGATTTCGTTACCATAAATTGCTTAAAACTTTTACTAAATTCTTTCATAAATACAAAGACTTGTTAAGTAAATTTGGCTGTACCTGTAGAAAACTTATTAAAAACGGTATTTCACATCCTAAATTTTACGGTAATATTGTACTTAAAGCGCGGAAATCACTATGTGGTCCGTGTAAACTCATCGAACCTTTAAACAAACTTATAAGTAAAGGTTATCTTACCAATGGTGTAATTAGATCTTTGAATATAGTTTACATTGGCACAAATATCGATTTTGTCATCAGCAGATTAAAACATAACTAAATTTGTATTCCTTTCAAACGGTTTTTGGGGTGTATAAATACACATCCACGTTCATTTTCTATATAGAGATTTCTCCATCTATATATTAAATTAAACGAATTTATTCAGGGGCGGGTCCAGGTGAGGGCGTAATGGGTGTACGCCCCCTTTAAAAAAAAAAAAAACAAAAAAAAAAAAACTATCGTAATCTGCTTATATTGTATTGATTATGGCAATTTATCATATTTCACAATTATTTTATGTTTTTAGCAAAAAAAAAAAGGTCCAAAAAATTGTTCGCCTCGCTCCGCTCGGCGACATATTTGATTCTACTCCCCCTCTTTCAAATATCCTAGAAACGCCCCTGTTATTAACAGGTTAACTCCTAACTATCCTACTGCCTCTCGATACTTTTATTTTGGCATTGCACAAGTATTGTCCTCTTTGACTGTCCATGACGTTAAAACACTAAATCCCTGAGATGTGTTTTAGTTGATTTTAGTCTCTGATGCATGATTTTTTATTATTTATTGTTTTTGGCTTTTAACTAGCTTTCAGTAACTGAGAGTACTCTAAAATCGAACTTTCGTGTTAATTTGACCTGTTGATACAATTTGTAATGTATTTTTGTTATCTAATGCTTACTTATTCAGTGTTATATCTAGACTCACTATTTTTAATATATACCACCTTTGATAAGTGTTTAGTATGACGATAAATTTTTACTTTTGTTCTCGTACTAGGAACAGCAAAATTATTTATTTTGTGAAAATTATTTCCGTACTCCATGTATACTAGTACCTTACAACAAAATTATTTTTATTTACCTGTGTACGTTATTTTATTTGGCGGCAATATGTCCAAGGATATGATTGTCTTTCTGGTTTTGTTAAACATCTAACCCCCTTGTTTTATTAATTTTGTATTTACATTGTGTCATAGATCAAATTTATTCGTTCAGTGTATGTTCACTTGTTTTTGTTAATATAAAATTGAGAATGGAAATGGGGAATGTGTCAAAGAGACAACAACCCGACCATAGAGCAGACAACAATATGTCTTGATGAGTTAAGCCATTTCAATTGATATTTGAGTGTGTCTTTCTATATTGTGATGTTACACTTTTGTTTCAGGTAGGGTGAAGGTTGGCGCCTATTAAAACGTTTAAACCCGCTGCATTTGTTTGTACCTGTCCTAAGTCAGGAACCTGATGTTCAGTGGTTGTCGTTTGTTGATGTGGTTCATAAGTGTTTCTCGTTTCTCGTTTTTATATAGATTAGACCGTTGGTTTTCCTGTTTGAATGGTTTTACACTAGTCATTTTAGGGCCCTTTATAGCTTGCTATTCGATGTGTGTTTAAGGCCGTACTTTGACCTTTAATGGTTTACTTTTACAAATGGTGACTTGGATGGAGAGTTGTCTCATTGGCACTCAAACCACATCTTCTTATATCTATTTGCAGTATTCTTGAGATTTGGTTTCTCTATATATAATACTGTCATCAACAAACAGTCTAAATTTGGAGTGTGCTGAATATTCTGAAAAGATTATGTAAATGAGAATAAATATGGGACCCAGTACAGTATCCTGTGGTGACTGGCAGTACTGTAGAAGAAATTCCAATCAATACTACTGTTTGTGTTCTGTATAATTAGACAGCCTGGATCCAGTTCAGTCTATTTTTCGTTTACCATAGTAATTTTGTCTGTATAGAAGTTATTGATGGAACATTGACGTAAAAACTTTATCAATCTTTTGAATCCGTATTTATGCAACTTCTACTTTGACCTTTAGTGGAG
The DNA here is from genome assembly GCA_017311375.1 of Mytilus coruscus. NCBI lineage: Eukaryota > Metazoa > Mollusca > Bivalvia > Mytilida > Mytilidae > Mytilus > Mytilus coruscus. The sequence goes on along the minus strand of CM029602.1, from coordinate 62,754,286 downwards.
ATCGTTGTGCATGTGGTGGGCAGGATGTTCATTAACAAGTGAAACAAGGGAGACACCAGGAATAACGATTTCGTTTACTGATGCAAATCATTCATATACAGTCATGTAAAACGATGATTGACTTATAGTTTGAAATCAAACAGACCTAATTTACTTTATACATACGTATCACAACAAAAACACGTGAAAATGATTGAAATTAAAGAAAAAAAAGGGATTTTGGAAAAAATGGAGGAGGGATTATAAAATGATCCCGTCTTCAAATGCCTTTCAGCATCAACGCCGCTTTTGCCATCAGTCCTCCGCCATCCGTCGTCTGTTATTTTTTTTAAAATGTGAAACTACTGTGCCAAGTTGTAACGAAACTTGGCCACAATAATCATTAGGGTACATGTATATAGTTGTTTTTTTTTTAAATGTGTCCTGTTATCACGTAAACCAAACAACATGGATGATAAGGCTATACAGAACATAAAGGTCAAATGCAAGTTTTGTTTATAATCTTGTAAACCAATAAAGATGAAAATCTTGCTGCATCAGACACTTTCAGAATATCAAGATCTACCTAACATCTACATTGAACCAAACTGTGAGACGACTCCTTAACTGAGTTATAGTTCTTTATTGAAGATTTTTACATTTTGTGCAAATTCAAGTTGATATTAAAATTATAATTGATAAAGGAAACTGTAAAATGGGAAAATGATCAGCAGAACAAAATCTTATAGGAAGTCAGCATGGCCGAAATTGACACTTCATTCCTTGTTGTAGTTATCACCCTTGAATAATATTTCCATTTTGATGTTTTATGCAGAAACCATAGTAGGTAGAGAGACACTGTAGATAGCAACCATTATCAACAGGACAAGATCTATAAATAGGTCAATGAGCGAAAGAAAAGGATATTCAAACTCATAAGTCGGAAACAAACTGATAATACAATGGAAAAAAAAAACGAAAAACGACCAAAAGGAAAACAACAGTACACAAAACACAACACAGTAAACTTAAGACTGAGCAACACGAACCCATTAAAAACAGGAGTCATCTGTTACATAGTTGACTGTATGTTTATAATGTCCTAAATAATTATATATGAATGTTACAAACCCGTTATCAGACGAACAAAAATGCTAGATGACCATTCACCTAGCCTTGATGATAGATAAACCAATTGTCCTTTATCAATATTAATTAAGAAACCTGAACGTAATGAAGATGCAATTCAATAAACCATGATATAGTTCATTAGTATCGCATAATGTGCCTGTATTACAGAACCTCTAGTATAAACATTACTTTTATGGAACACACTTCACGATCACCAGACAATTCCAAGTTACTGTTAATCAGAATGCATTTTTAGATTTAGGCAGATTATTCTTGTGCTCGCACTCGTATGAACATATATACATTAAAACTTCGTATTATTTTCATGTAGTTAATATTATTCATCGTTTTATTTATTACGTTACAGATCTCTAGTGCTCAGGCAGGGTAAGCAGATCCTGCCCCACATATGTCACAAGTCACGCCGTGTTGCTCATGTAATTACAAACCCAGTGATAAGTCTAATTCGGGTGGGTCAATTTGAGGGAAAGAGGACGGGATTGTGGTTACGACAATTAAAACATATCTGTCGTCATCTGTAAAACAGATATTCCATAATGGTCAACCAACTCGTCTGTAAAACTTTCGAAGGGACATGCCTGGTCATGCCGAAAATCTTGAGAAACGGACCAAACCAAGAAAACTTAACATTGACCAATGAACCATTACAATGAAGTCAAGGTGAGATTATATCTACCAGACAGACATGTACTCCTTACAATTAATCCGTAAACCAAATATAATTGACCTATTGCTTGTATCTGAGGAACATGAGTAAAGGACCAAACTATTGAAACTTAACATTGACCAATGAAACATAAAACTGAAGTGAAGGTCAGATGATACCTACCAGATATACATGTTCACCTGACAATCATTATATGCACCAACTTGCGTTGACCTACTAATAATAGTGTCTGAGAAACAGACCAAAACACAATAAAATGCTCCGCAGGGCGCAGCTTGATACGACCGCAGAGGTCGAACCCTGAACAGTTGGGGCAAGTATGGACACAACATTCAAGCTTGATACAGCTCTGAATTTGGATTGTGATTAAATATTTGACACAGCATAGGTTTCTGACACAGAATGAATGTAGTCTAAGAACTTAATTTTTTAATTTACCTATTATGGTCCAATATCCAAAATCTAAATACATGGTTAGATTCAGCACATCAAAGAACCCCAAGAGTTCAATTTTTGATGAAATCAAACAAAAGTTTAATTTTGGACCCTTTTGACCTCAATGTGGACAAAGTTGATAACGGAGCCCAAAAATCAAAAATCTAAATACATGGTTAGATTCAGCATATCAAAGAACCACATATATTCAATTTTTGTTGAAATCAAACAAAGTCTAATTTTGGACCCTGATTTGGACCAACTTGAAAACTGGGCCCATAATCAAAAATCTAAATACATGTTTAGATTCAGCATATCAAAGAACCCTAAGAATTCAATTTTTGTTAAAATCAAACTAAGTTTAATTTTGGACCCTTTGCACCTTAATGTAGACCAATTTGAAAACGGGACCAAAAATTAAGAATCTAAATACACGGTTAGATTCAGCATATCAAAGAACCCCATATATTCAATTTTTGTTGAAATCAAAGTTTAATTTTGGACCCTGATTTGGACCAACTTGAAAACTGGGCCCATAATAAAAAATCTAAATACATGTTTAGATTCAGCATATCAAAGAACCCTAAGAATTCAATTTTTGTTAAAATCAAACTAAGTTTAATTTTGGACCCTTTGGACCTTAATGTAGACCAATTTGAAAACGGGACCAAAAATTAAGAATCTAAGTACATGGTTAGATTCGGCATATCAAAGAACCCCAATAATTCAATTTTTGATGAAATCAAACAAAGTTTAATTTTGGACCCTTTGGACCTCAATGTGGACCAATTTAAAAACGGGGCCCAAAATCCAAAAACTTAATACACGGTTAGATTCAGCATATTAAAGAACCCCAAGAATTCAAGAATAAAACCTTATTGAAATTGGTCAAGAAATAAGCAATTTATACAAAGTATCTTCTTTTGCACAATACTGTGCAATTGAATATTTCTTGCAATTGCGCAATACTGTGCCATTGAATATTTCTTGCTATTGTGCAATACTGTACAATTGACAATTTCTTGCTATTGTGCAATACTGTGCTATTGGATATTTCTTGCTATTGCGCAATACTGTGCAATTGAAGATTTCTTGCTATTGCGCAATACTGTGCAATTGAAAATTTCTTGCTATTGCACAATACTTATTATATAATAATTTACACATCCTGTTTGGTGTGTATCTCCTGCCATATCATTATTTTTGCTTTTAAATATAAATCAGAAATAACCAACTTAAAATGGAAAATTTTAAAGAAAAAAAAGGAAAAAAAATCCCCCAATTTTTGAACCCCTTATGATTCATCACCCCAAACTCAATCCCAGCCTTCCTGTAAGGTATGGTACCTTGCAGTACAATTACAGAGAGATCCATACACTTGACACAAATTATTGTCTGGAAACTAGAAAATGCTTATTTTGGCCCTTTTGGCCCCTAATTCCTAAATGTTTAGGGCAATTACCCCAAACTCAATTCCAGCTTTCCTTTGTGATATGGAACCTTGTAGTACAATTTCAGAAAGATCCATACACTTACACACAAGTTATTGTCTGGAAGTTACAAAATGGTAATTTTGGCCCTTTTGGCCCCTAATTCCTTAACTGTTGGTACCATAACCCCAAAATCAATCCCAACCTTCCTTTTGTGGTATTGAACCTTATGGTAAAATTTCATAGAGATCCATTCACTTGAACTAAAGTTAGAGTGCGAAAACCAATGTGTCTTCGGACGACGATGACGACGACGACGACGCCAACGTCATACCAATATACGACCACAAAAATTTTTGCGGTCGGTCGAGGTCAGATGAAACTCTGGATGATGATGATGATGATGATGATGATGATGATGATGATGATGATGATGATGATGATGATGATGATGATGATGATGATGATGATGATGATGATGGACCTTGCAAAGGAAATAAATGAGAAATTTGCATGGAATTTTTTTTTCAAGCTGTCGCTGTACCATGAAAATGAGATCAAGGTGAGATAAAAACTATATTTTAAGGGCATACGATATAGTTTTGATCCCATAATGAAATTTTGATGAAAATTTGCATGCAGGCTATTTTTGACCTGATTAAATCAAACATGTCATTAAAAATATAACTTCATGTGCTACTTTTTGTGTAAAATGAGGTCGAAATTTCAGATATTTGCTCAAAATTTAGAATTGTGGACGTATTTTTCCTTTCGACAGAAATACATAACTTTTTTGTTTAAAAAGATAAACACAAGCTGTTTTTTGTTAAATTTTTTGTCATTTCTTTTCTATATAAGTATCATATAAATTTATGCATTTTAAAAAAATAACTCATATTTATCAAATGTTCATGAATTTAGAAAAAAACGTCATTTTTTGCTGTATATTTATCAAATTTAAAAAATTGCATTATTGACTTTTTCATGAAAATTAGTACAAATAATATTCATACGTAATCAAACCAAATGTCTTTTTAAAAAAGAGGGGCCCATGAACATTTTTCAAGTTAAATCAGTTTGACTGATAAAAATCAGTCGAAAAATGCATCTTTTCCCGATAAGTCACAGTTTGACGTCGCGAAAATAACATTTTACGTTAGCAACGTCATTACCTCCCCTGTAACTGTATCGTATGCCCTTAACAGTATACAGTATTACAATCCCAATAATTCAAATAAGGATAAGGAGGCAGTTTTTGTTGTGTACACATTTAATATGTTGACATTTTTTTTATCATTATAATTATTTATGTTCATATCTGTACAAAAATGCCACGGTATTGTTCCCATCATCGGAATGTCGATTACATTTATCACAATATAGCTTTCTGATCAATCTTGTATAACATTATAATTATCATTCCTCCGTATCATATATATTGGTCAGTCATCTCTGCAATATTTTGTCAGCCCTGGTCTGTATCTACATCGTATCTGATGCCTCTCCCCTAGAATTTCAAGATAAAAAAGTTTTACCAAGATAATCATTATGACAGATTTGCCTGCTCCAAGAATAATACTAAGTCTGAATAAACATATTCGCCCGAACAAAGTTAGGGCTAAAATAATCAAATCATTTGGTTGTAATTTAATATTTGATATACATGTTATCTGAAATGAAATTCTGTATTCGATATTAAAATATGTTTAACTACTCTGTTCACAGTTTAGTATATTGTGAAAATTTTTAATGACACTTTTTTTTCGATGTGCCTTAATGTGATTGGGGACTATAGACTCAATGGGACAGCCATATCTGCCAAAAACAATAAATCCAAAAAAGAGTAAACATATTGAATAAACATCTCATGCCAAGCTTATTGTTACATAGATTTGACCAAAGGCCTGCTACCAACAAACAAATGTTCATTTGAAAAACCAAAGATCTGCTACCTTAGATTAAAAAAAAAACTTTAAAACCGGAGACAAATACTGGCAAAATTCCTAACTTGGATCATGAACATGTGGCGGGGTACATTATGTGAGTTCTCAAATTTTTATTTCATCAGTGGAATAATTCTCATCTCTGTAACATTGTAATAGTGTTAACTTTATTACTCTCATATTTTCATGTTTACCTCATATACTTACAGAAGTTATTTCCGTTTGATTAACAGTGACCAATATATATGTAAAGAGTCGACGGAAATCCAGTATCAGTCTATCGTATTTCAGTGTATTTATTCCATCTCTCCTGAAAGTCACTTTCCCAGACTTTAATATATCAAACCTGTATATACAAATTAGAGGACATCAACAATATACTGAATTAATGGATAATCGTATAAATATAGAGGGTTAAATGCAAAAATAACTGATCGTTCTTCTTAGCAAATGTCCGTACCAATATACTGTACACATGATACATGTGCATTCATTCTTTACAGACATCATTTCTCGAAAACTCGATTTCACATATATTGAACATCTGTTGATTAGATAAGTTGACAACCCGTAGTACAATTTGGTGACATTAGTCATTCACCACACATAATATACTTTGAGACAAGAAGGAGTATGACACATATATATTAATAAGTTATGATAATTCGAAAAGAAGAGGGTGTGCTCGTATCCATTTGTCTGCAATTTAAGTTATATCTATAAAATGGCTATATTTCTCTTTGTGTTACAATTTATGCATTGTTTTATCTTATAACTGTGTACATGTCCCCGTTTCCATTCTCAATTCTATTACAAAACGAAGGTCATCTGTTGCTTTTCTACTTTCTGTTTTGACTTATCATAGACTGCTGAATATCAATAATAATCAGTTAAATACTTATCTGAAGGTACTGTAAAGCTTGTAATGGAATTTGTTTTTTTTATACGAAGGTGTACAAAACCAGTATTTACCTGGCTAAATTCTCTTCTTGTTTGGCATGAGGCAACATTATATATCTAGCGATATCCGAAGGATATCTTGTTGTGGTCAAGTTCATTGCGTTAATTCTGAAAAAAATAGAAATGATAAGATAGTGAAATATCTGGTTAGAATTAAGATGCTATGCTACATCATATCAATATTATTTTGTTGTGTCTAATGATCAATCTAATCCACGGGTGTCATTCGGTTTATCGAGAGAAACGATCGTGAAAGAATACCTAACGGTCGGTGGTCAAGTATTGCCAGGACCGTAACTACATTTGAGGCAAATGAGGGAAATTTAAAAAAAAGAATAATAATAAATTGAAACAAAAGCTTGTCTTAATATCAAATTGTTTTCACGGCGAGTGTCTTGCAAGAAGCAAGTTATGACTCTCTGACATCGCCCCCTGTTTTTCGGGGTACATGTTTCTCATTTGTCTATATATTGTTTGTCGTTAGACTGTATGTTGTGAACGTTCATTCTTTGCTTTGCGTAGACTTTAGACTTGGGGAAAGAGTTTCGATGACGGGTGAACGGTTGTGTGGTTTGGCAATGTTACATTCCACCGATGTCCAGATATTATTCGCGAAAATGTTTTGAGAAGATAAGATGCTATCAGACATAGAAAAATTGGTCGTTTGTTCAAGGAAAATTAAACTGTCTATAAAAGAATACAAAACTGGCTCTCTTTTCTGTAAATAAAACTAAAAAGCTGACATGGATTAAATTAAAGTGAGATAACCAATCTCCCGGAATCAAATCATTTAAAAGAAAAATAATGTATTGCCATACAACTTTTACATTGAAGTGCTAAACTTGCATTTAGCCGTGTTCAGGCCCTTAAATAGAAGATAAAGGGATATGGAGTAAATTTACATGAGACAAATCGCACACAATACATAGAAAAAATACAAATTATCAATGAACTGGGTTTTTATTCCTGTTCTTCATCTTGACATTCGCTGGAAGGTTTTCAACAATGAACGAATCATTCATACCCTACAACTGTCAACGTATATTTGTTCCACCTAATAGAAGTTCCACTGGAAACTTTGTTATAAACAATGTCATAATATCTGTTCCTATTGGAACAAATATTCTATACCATTTATTCCGTTAGGAACATATACTGTAATATTTATTCCAGTGGAAATAATATTCCAGAATATTTTTTCCATTTGGAACTTATATTATGAAGGAACTTCTATTTCGTGACACAACAAGGTCAAGACGACCCCTAGCGTCGACTTAAGCGGTTTTTAAAGTATTGTACTGTGAATAAATATCAAAGTCACAAATAAATTATACCAAAGTCTAAACACAATACAAGACCAGAACAGACAGATCCGATATTAATTAGCCGGTATAAAATGTAGCAATGAGGTCTAAGAACAGTTTTCCTGAACCTACCCTGAGTGTACACTTTATCCAAGTTAGGAACTACATCAAGTTGTAATAAATGTGTTATAAAAACTGAATTCACATAGTTAAATCAATGATAATTAGCCCCCTCTTAACTGAATTTGAAAAAAAAACCAACATAATTGACAGATATAATACGTTTTTTCTGCAAGCCGAAACTCAATAACAAATTAAAAAACAAAACAAAACAAAACAGCAGCCACACACTTTACTATATGAATTACGATTTTTGCTTTATCCTACATATCGCTCTTTTGATGTTGTCCCTGAAGCTAAAGTCTTACAATGAATCTATATATTTTGCTTTGAGACCAGAATATTGTCGAAAAAATAATTAAAACAAAACTTGCGTTTCAGATTATGAAAGGATACGGGAAACGCTCAGAATGCACGATTTTGCGTCATTTTTTCCAGAGCTTCTGGGGGCCTTGAGAGGCCCCATACCCCTCCCAAAATTTTTGTCGCCTCGCTCCGCTCGGCGAATATATTTTGCCTCACTTTTAAAAGAGGCTAGTTACGGCCCTGATTGCGATTGGATCGTGAAAGCTCTTGTATAGGATCGTGAATTCAATCTTATCGAGAAGACATATGCAAGGTCAATTACTAATCTAATTTACTTAATTACACGGACAAATTTACAACAAAATAAAACTGTCTGTCAAAATGGTTCAACATTATGATCAGTATGTGAGAACATCCAGGTTTAAAGGTACATCGTTTTTACAAAACTACAGAAGGCAGATTGCTCCTCGACATTTCAATGACATTAAAAATGTAAACAAACATGATTTTTTTTTTCATAGTTCGAATGACTAAACTACTTTTTTCCAAAAAAAGGCCATATCATTTGAATGAATCAAATGGTTCTCTAAGTTATTTTGTGTAAACATAATCAGAAACTTTGTAAAAAAAAAAGAAATATTTACACAAAATTGATATTTCGGATCGTGATAGATCACGTACCGCTTTTTGAAGATCGTGAAAAGAATCGTGAACGACCTGATGCTACGAAGACATTCAAATCGTTCTTCAATTATATGATAATTTATATTTGTTATTGGTATAGAAAAAACTAGATTTGCATGACTTACCCGGGTCTCTTTTGTTGGTGAATATGGCTTTAATCGTGCAATGCCATTGGATCTAACTATCTTATAATACCACACAGACTAGGTGAATTATAGCAATATCAGTATTTGTCCGTCCTTCATAAGTTTTGTTTTTTGTTATACAAATTTAAGATTGTTTTATTTTGTATTAATAATTTTCATTTCTCATTTTTATGCCCATTATATTTATAAAGCGAAGATCCTCAATAAATTTAAGCATTTAAAAGTATTAATATTTTCAGACCTCGACTGTGCCTTCTTTCATGGATCAAGGTTAAGTTTTGTGGTCAAGTCCGTATCGCGGATTCGTTAATCTATAGGGTAACTGTATTTGTAAGTTATGATTGTAAGGTGTACATTTTCGACTACAAAGGTTTCAACTAACCTTGACCTCATTATCATGCATCACTGGGCAATGTTTATTTTATGTGGTTTGGTCTTTTGCTTATATATAGATATAAGAAGATGTGGTATGAGTGCCAATGAGACAACTCTCCATCCAAGTCAAAATTTATAAATGTAAACCATTATAGGTCAAAGTACGGTCTTCAACACGGAGCCTAGGCTCACACCGAACAGTAAGCTGTAAAGGGCCCCAAAAATTACTAGTGTAAAACCATTCAAACGGGAAAACCAACGGTCTAATCTATATAAAAACGAGAAACGAGAAACACTTATGAACCACATCAACAAACGACAACTATTGAACATCAGATTCCTGACTTAGGACAGGTGCAAACAAATGCAGCGGGTTTAAACGTTTTAATGGTACCAAACCTTCACCCTTTTTCTGAAACAATAGTGTAACATCACAACATAGAAAGACACACTATAAAATATCAACTGAAATAGCTTAACTCAATCAAAGGACATAGTAACACCACTGAACATACACTGAACAAATAAATTTGACCTATGATACAATGTAATTTCAAAATAAATAAACTAAGGGAAGAATAATAAAAGTAACATGTTATATCGGTATGAAATGTTAAACAATTTAAGAAAAACAATATGCTCGAACAAAAATATCAGCCATTTGCAATAACTTTAAACACAGGTAAATAAAATAATTTTGTTGTTAGGTATACGTATACAGTTACAATAGAGAAAGGGAATATTTTAACAAAATAAATAATTTTGATGTTCATAGTACGAAGTGGAAATTTATATTAGTACCAAACACTTATCAAAGCTGGTATATAGACCAGATATAACCCCGAATAACATTAAATAACAAAAAGCATTACAATTAGTATCAACAGGTCAAATAAACAAGAAAGTACGATTTGAGAGTACTCGCAGTTACTGACAGCTAGTTAAAAGCCAAAACAATTAATAATAAAAAATCATGCATCAGAGACTAAAATCAACTAAAACACATCCCAGGGATTTAGTATTTTAACGTCATGGACAGTCAAAGAAGACATGACTAGTGCAATGCCAAAAATAAATGTATCGACAGACAGTAGGATAGTTAGGAGTTTAACCTCTTTATAGATCAAAATGAACGTGGGTGTGTCTTTAAACATCCCGTTTGAAAAGAATACAAATTTAGTTATGTTTTAATTTATATACCTGTATGATATAGGGCCACTGTATTTGGTGTATGGTATACATGTCTGTCTGCATGTTTCATATATGACGTTGACCTCATTTTCATGGTTCATTTGTCTTTGTTAAGTTTTCATGGTTTTGTCAGTTTATTAGATACTTAAAGCAATAGTTCAATTGTATTTGATACAGGGGCGGATCCAGCCATTAAAAAAGGGGGTGTTCCCAACACAGGATAAAAGGGGGTTCCAACTATATGTCCCTATTCAAATGCATTGGTCGTCAAAAGGGGTTCCAACCCCTCCCCCATGTCAGGGTTCATATACTTTTGACTTTATGTTCCGAATTCATTGGACAAACATAACGTTTAGATTTGTCAGTTTCTAAGGTACTGTAAGCATCAGAACCACTATATTTGGTGTACGGGATGTTTGTACTGGTCTGTATGGCATGGTTCATCTGACCTTGACTTCTTTTTTATGAATCATTGATAATCTTAAGCGTATGTGACACTTCTAGTAAGACCCTTACTATTACAGACGTTCAACATATATACTATCATAAGTAAAGCAGACGAGACATTTCAGCATTTGCGCTCTTGTATTCTTTAGTCTGTAATATATAGTTATCTCATTGGCAATCATTTCAAATCTGCTACGTTGTATGTAAAGATGCATAGAACTTAAAAAAAGTACTGTAACACAAAAGGTTGCATGGTTATTGTTCAATCTCAAATTGTTAATGAAAGATGCTGTTTTTGCTATTAGATATGGTAGATGGTTAACTTTTTATGTTGAAACGTTGCATACCCATATTATTGGCTAAATAGCGGCGGTAAGTAGATAGATCTGCCTGAATTGTACTAGACAGACCGATTCTCAGAGCTGAATTTTTCACACGCGAACTGAAAAAGGTATGATATCGCTAGACATGCCAGTGCAGATTCAGTAAAAGTTGTAACGATTGAGAAAAGAACTTAATCGGTTAAATTACAGTTCAAACTGGGCATCCCAGTCATAGTACGTTGAATGAAAATTTCCCCACTAAGTTGGGTACAATGACGTATTGCTATTGTAAAAAGACTGAACAAACAATTAATTAGAAATAACGTTATCTTTGTACCTTTTTAGTTTGTGTCGGCGCAGCCACTAAATAACAATATTGTCATACTATGTATGCACGAACATAACTGAAAGTAACAACCCTTACAAAATAAAATTGCGTACACATGCATATATTTCCAAGGCGGATGCATTTAAAGATACATATATACCTTTACTTTTCGACAATTTACGCTCTTGGAGGTCCTTCTATTTTGGAAATCAACTTATCTAGACACGTTTTTAGTTATTTTTTTAACTTTAGAGGTAAAGTGTTGAATTAAAAAAAAATAAAAAAAAATAAAAAAATGAAAGCTTTAATGTTTAGTTACACGCTTCCATCAGTTGCAACTATATCAATTGGTAAAAGAAATATTGTTTTCTGATTATTAAGTCTGGTCACGCCTTGTCCTTCACGATCAAAATAATACGTTGCCTGATCTTTCACGATCAAGTTTGATAAAAAATCAACAAAATTCAAGGTTTTCATAAAGAAATGAACGGTTTCAAGGGAAGAGCATACTTTTATTTTTACTGTACTATCGGACACACCAAAGATTAAGTTTCAAATATATCATGATATATTGGAATGTGACCATTATAGGTACACAAAGCGTGTTTTTTTCAATGAATCCCATAGACAGGTATTGCGCCTTTTGTGTTTTCCCATAAAGTACTGCATGTTTTCTTTATCTTATTGCACAGTATTGTTGAGAAAGTTGAATCATTTTGACAGACATATTTGTTTTTTCGGATTTGTTCCGCGTTTTGAAAATTCAGCGATTTTTTCACAGATTTTGAAGTAGAATTTACATTTAATTACATTCACGATCCGATACGAGATCTTTCACGATCCAATCGCAATGCTTGACCATCGTTAGGTATTCTTTCACGATCATTTCTCTCGATAAACCTAATGACACCCGTGTAATCAAGATATAGTTATACTCATATGAGTATACGTACGAGCACGCGAGTTAATATAGGTCTGAATTTTTATCAGATTGGTCTTTTGATACATCGTATCACAATTCTTTCCTTTTTGTCAGGGCTTTATTCTGATATTATTTGGAGAAATTTTCATTTTGCATACCAAATTAATCATTTGGATGTTCAATCTTTGTATCTAACTGTCAAGGCCTTTGTGAAGGTTGTCGTGCTTTAATTGATAGTCGAACCAATATAACGCATCACAATACGGGTGTAGAAGAAACCTAAATAAAATATTGGAGAAGCATGATACAGAAAAACAGATTGTTTCTGGATTATTGAAAACGGAGTGTCTTACCTATTAAACATGTCATCATCTTCTCCTCCCCAACCAAAATATCTGTTAGAGTACCCATTGACTTTGAAAAAGTCTTCTTTCGATATAGCGGATACACCTCCAAAGATCTTATCATACGGGAGTCTAAAAATAAGAGGAAATAAATGCTTTGAAATCAAAGACAATATACCCAAGAGCTAATTCTTTATTCATTTCTACATAATTCTTACCCTCAAGGAACCTAAAATACCCTTTTTAACACTCTATACATGATTCTATATAAACAGAGTCCTCTATATGTCATACCAATATATTTCATTGTTACTTGGATATTACGGAGACGATGCGAGTGAACGAAACTTTGGGTTTTATTTGTTTTTCATCAAATCAATTCGAAACGATTGAACAACGAATGAAAATATAATACTGAATCCATTTCAGCAGTAATAAAATGCTCCGCAGGGCGCAGCTTGATACGACCGCAGAGTTCAAACCCTGAACAGTTGGGGCAAGTATGGACACAACATTCAAGCTTGATACAGCTCTGAATTTGGATTGTAATTAAATATTTAACACAGCATAGGTTTTTTGCACCTTATTCCTTAACACTTTGAGCCATAACTCCCAAAGACAATTCTTACCATCCCTTTGTGGTATTCCAATATCCAAAATCTAAATACATGGTTAGATTCAGCATATCAAAGAACCCCAAGAATTCAATTTTTGATGAAATCAAATAAAGTTCAATTTTGGACCCTCTAAACCTCAATGTGGCCAATTTGATAACCGGGCCCAAATATCAAAAATCTAAATTCATGGTTAGATTCAGCATATCGAAGAACCCCATATATTCAATTTTCGTTGAAATCAAACAAAAGTTTAATTTTGGACCCAGTCTTGGACCAACTTGAAAACTGGGCCCATAATCAAAAAACTAAGTACATGTTTAGATTCAGCATATCAAAGAATCCCAAGAATTCAATTTTTGTTAAAATCAAACTAAGTTTAATTTTGGACCCTTTGGACCTTAATGTAGACCAATTTGAAAACGGGACCAAATTAAGAATCTAAATACACGGTTAGATTCGGCATATCAAAGAACCCCAATAGTTCAATTTTTGATGAAATCAAATAAAGTTCAATTTTGGACCCTTTAAACCTCAATGTGGACCAATTTGATAACCGGGCCCAAATATCAATTTCTTGCTATTGAGCAATACTGTGCAATTGAAGATTTCTTGCTATTGCGCAATACTGTGCAATTGAAGATTTCTTGCTATTGTTCAATACTGTGCAATTGAAAATTTCTTGATATTGCGTAATACTTAATATATTAATTTACACATCATGTTTGGTGTGTATCTCTTGCCTTATCATTATTATTTGCTTTTATATATAAATCAGAAATCTAATAATAAAGTTTTTGGCAAATTTCCAATATACATAATTTAAAAGCAGTTTAGGTGAGATAAACAAAAAAGCTTCATCAGCAATATTTTATATTGGCAAATTTCAATGAAGTTCATTAAACTAAAGTTATTGGCAATTTTCCAATGGAATTTATTAATAATAAAGTTTTTGGCAAATTTCCAATATAAATAATTTAAAAGCAGTTTAGGTGAGATATTCAAATGAGTTTCAATTACCAACCTTACACTGCCTTTTAAATTATGTTTTGTACTTAAGTAATTGTCCATTAACCTGCAAACCCTTTTCCCCCCTTTTTTGCACCTTATTCCTTAACACTTTGAGCCATAACTCCCAAAGACAATTCTTACCATCCCTTTGTGGTATTCCAATATCCAAAATCTAAATACATGGTTAGATTCAGCATATCAAAGAACCCCAAGAATTCAATTTTTGATGAAATCAAATAAAGTTCAATTTTGGACCCTCTAAACCTCAATGTGGACCAATTTGATAACCGGGCCCGAATATCAAAAATCTAAATACATGGTTAGATTCAGCATATCGAAGAACCCCATATATTCAATTTTTGTTGAAATCAAACAAAGTTTAATTTTGGACCCCGATTTGGACCAACTTGAAAACTAGGCCCATAATCAAAAAATTAGGTACATGTTTAGATTCAGCATATCAAAGAACCCCAAGAATTCAATTTTTTTAAAAATCAAACTAAGTTTAATTTTGGACCTTTTGGACCTTAATAATGTAAACCAATTTGAAAACGGGACCAAAAATTAAGAATCTAAATACATGGTTAGATTCGGCATATCAAAGAACCCCTATAGTTCGATTTTCGATGAAATCAAACAAAGTTTAATTTTGGACCCTTTTGGCCCCTAATTCCTAAACTGTTGGGACAAAACTCCTTTTGGCCCTAAATTCCTAAACGTTTAGGCAATTACCCCAAACTCAAACCCAGCTTTCCTTTGTGATATGGAACCTTGTGGAACAATTTCATAAAGATCCATACACTTACACACAAGTTATTGTCCTGAAACTAGAAAATGCTTGTTTTTGCCCTTTTGGCCCCTCATTCCTAAAATTTCGAGGCAATTATCCCAAAATCAATCCCAGCCTTCCCTTTGTGGTATGGTACCTTGCAGTACAATTTCAGAGAGATCCATACACTTGAACACAAGTAATTGTCTGGAAACTAGAAAATACTTATATTTGGCCCATTTTGGCCCTTATTCCTAAACGTTTTGGGCAATTACCCCAAAACTCAATTCCAGCTTTTCCTTTGTGATATGGAACCTTGTAGTACAATTTCAGAAAGATCCATACACTTACACACAAGTTATTGTCCTGAAACTAGAAAATGCTTGTTTTTGCCCCTTTTGGCCCCTAATTCCTAAAATTTTGAGGCAATTACCCCAAAATCAATCCCAGTATTCCTTTGTGATATGGAACCTTGTGGTACAATGTCAGAGAGATCCATACACTAACACACAAGTTATGTCTGGAAGTTACCAAAATGCTTATTTTTGGCCCCTTTTTGGCCCCTAATTCCTTAACTGTTGGTACCATAACCCCCAAAATCAATCCCAACCTTCCTTTTGTGGTATTGAACCTTATGGTAAAATTTCATAGAGATCCATTCACTTAAACTAAAGTTAGAGTGCGAAAACCAATGTGTCTTCGGACGACGACGACGACGACGACGACGACGCCAACGTCATACCAATATACGACCACAAAATTTTTTTGCGGTCGTATAAAAACCAGGAAACAGTAATATTGGTGTCAGAAAATCTAAAGAAGTATAGAAATATTTATTTTGGTTTTAAATGGAGATTAAAAAAAAACATTACGCAACGGTTGGTAATCTGTTCACTTCAGATTGTAAAAGGCAGACTCTGCTACTACTTGTTGTGGTTAAATATCTTATTATAAAATGGCTATATTGCGGCGGTGGATTTTTTTTTACGTCCGAACTAAATAGGTATAACCAGATATCAGGAGACATATCACTGTACCGGAAAAAATCTTCTGACTAACCATACTCTGGTTAATAAAACAAGGGATTGTATTGTATCAGAGTTGATGAATTCACCCAAAACAAGTTAAGACAATCATAGTAGTGTAAAGTACGTAGCAGGAAAATAGAAAATTGAATATTCAGACCAAACAGTGAAAAAAAATATCAAAATCCTCTCCCAAGGGACTGTGAATGAAATTAGTTGCCTTCACGATTTGATCGCCATACTTGTTCCTTGACGACCTTTTGTTGCGATATATCTAATGAAAGCAGTGTATTATATTTTCCCCGGTCCATAATTTCTTATTTTTTAAATTTATAGACTTACTTGTACTTTAGTCGATTCACGGCTACAGACATATGTCTAGGATTATCTGGACAACTGTAGAAATTATTATCATTTTCTGGCAGTAAATCTACGTCATGGAAGATAAAGCATTGATAGTCGTATATTCTTAAAGATTCTAAAACGCCAACATTCAACAACAAAGCTCTGTTAAATTGAACTTTTAAATCCTGAAATGAAACGAACGGTAACCTATTGAAAGAATACATTAAATGTATTTTTAAACATATACGTTGAAGTATTTCACATCCAATATTTTATGGTAATATTCTTTACAAAGCACAAAAATGTCGGCATTCACCTCAAAAGCTAACCAAACCTTTCAACAGACTTATTCGGAAAGGATATAGTTACGATACTGTTGTCAGGTCATTAAGGATTGCATATTTTGGTATTAATATTGATTCACTCATAGGGTCTTTGCATCGGAAATAAACACTATTATTCTAAAACCAGTTGTTGGCATGATACGGGTTATGTTCTTCTCATATATTTTATGATTGTATGATACTAAACCCCTAACGGGAGGGATTGTACTTGATTTTCATATGATGAAGACATAATCTTCCAAACAGTTTAATTGAGGTCTGGAGCTGGCATGTCAGTAACTGCCAGTAGTCCTTTGTTAATGTATGTATCATTGTCATTTTGCATAGTTTCTTTTGTTACCTATTCTGACATCGGACTCGGACTTCTTTTAAACTGAGTTTTACTGTGCGTATTGCTATGTGTTTCTTTATTCTACATTGGCTAGAGGTATTAGGGGAGGGGACTGCGTTGAAGACCCATCGGTGGCCTTCGGCTATACTTTATATCTAGTCTTTAAAATATATGAGAAAACTTTAGAACTCAAAAAAATCCTCAAAACCTGAAAAGACATCGACTTCACACTATGAAACATCTTCTCCTAAAAAATATTTTGAAAAAATAAAGAAAATTGGTGAACTGCATTTTTTTACTATGTTGATTTCTCTCTTACTTACTAGATCTACAACATATATTCCATAATCTATCTGTTGTCTCTGCAATATAGGATGTACATTATTCAGAAAAATCTTCAGGTGTATTTCACGATCTCTAAATGGTACTATGATGGCCACTCTATGACGTGATGTGCAGTTACGTGGTTTATATCGCCCTCCATAACGCAGGTTCAAGAATTTAGACTCGAGCTCAGCCCAAGTTAAAACTTCGGTGCTAGGTTTGATATAACCATCTGAAAATATAGAAAGTTCTCAGTTTCATTTTTTTTCTGTCAATTCTCGTTCGTCCGTTTTTATGATACAAAAACCAATGCTTTCATTTTATTCATGTTAGCTTTTCAAATTGAAAAATGAACAGCGATCTATTTCATATTTTGATTTTTTTTTTAAATAAAAAAAACAACAACAAAAAAACAAAACAAAAACCACATAAGTGACATAACCCAGACACACACATACACACACAAATATATACATTATAAAATTGAGAATGGAAATGAGGAATGTGTCAAAGATACAACCAACCGACCAAAGATACATTGTATATATGAGGATAGGAATGCCCTTTACCGTCAGTCGTCAAACGGTCATTTTCGGCTACCATTAGCGTCAAATTGGTTAAATTTTTTATCGTGATTTGTCAAAATATTCTGATTGTGATTCGTCACAGGTCTCAAATAATTATCCGATACCGTTATTTTAAAAAAATAAAATTGAAAGTAGAAACTATTATGACTATGGTTTTGGAAGTGATACGTTGTTTTTTTTTTTCACTTTTTACAAAAAAATAATAAAGCATATTTTGTTTTCTCTTTGGTTTTTGTGTGTATTCTATGGTTCCGTCTGTATATCGTGTTTCTTTATTAGTTTTTAATACTTACAAAGGTCAGGGGGTATTGTTGGACATAATGGTAGGAGAGGTTCTTTCTTTCTCCAGTTCCAAAAAAAAATTCTGTAGAAAGAGGAATTATTTTTACTTTCGGTTACACAGATTTCGCCTTCGCATCTTGTATGTCCATTCAGAATTAAAAGCAAGAACTGGACAATCAGACACACAAGTCCTACAATTGATATACAACGTAGATTACATAAATCTCTGAACTTTCGAAATAGCTGCCGCAGATTTTGCTTTGCATTTAAACCATGCTTCAGAAAATTTGTTGTCATTGTTTGCGTTCAATTTGTTGGTCCATGGTTGTCGCCGCAATAATCTGTGAAAAAAAAAGAACGATAATTATTTGAAAAAACAAACTAGTTGTGTTCGCAGTTCAACCGTTAAAGTACTATGATGTAGCCCGGCGACCAGTTGAGCATTTTCAAATATAAGACAAATATCTATTATAGCCCCATAATAGACAAAAGTTGAATTTTCCAAAATTTGCACACCTAGGGTTACAAAATGTAGATTGGTACAAGCAAAAGTGGCACCAATAACAAAAACAGACTGATATGCGGGTTTAAACGACTTTTTTTAAATGTAATAAAATGCATAAATAGGCACGCAAATCAGCTCGGAACATACAAACAATTATATAAAGAAAGCATTTAGGTTTACTAGAACCACATTTTCAATTGTGGAATTTGGAGATTTTAAATCCAGGACTAAAAGAGGGACGAAAGATACCAGAGGGACAGTCAAACTCATAGATCGAAAACAAACCGACAGTTTACACATCGCCCCAAACATGCCAAAAGCCTTACTGAAATACATAATTTAGTCCTCAGGCGTCTTCTATCAGAGTATGAATAGAAGAATAGTTTTTTTTTATATTTTTATATGGGGGCGTTATTCTAGAAAATGTCATCGACATTATTTTACCATTTCCGGTAAAAAAAAATCAAATAAATCGTGAGAATATGAGTTTTTTTCTTTGCCATCAAAGTGGGAAGTACGCTTTCTTCGCACTATCCTGGATCCGCCACTGTATAACTTTCTTAACTTAATATTTCAGCAGCTTAAGCTATGCGTATGAACGTTTTTACAGGATTCTGATACTTCAATTTTTTTTAAATAACAGGTCAAAACATGCCTCGTATAGTCCAACAAAAAAGTGCTAACCAAACCTTTAAAAAAAAAAAGCTGCATCATACGACTTTTAGACAACAGTCTAAAATGAAAGTAAAATAATTTTCCATAGAGTATAACTATAATAATATATAGACCACACATTGTACATCACTTTTTGTTTAACAACAGTTATCATATTGTTCAAATGGAGAGGTATTATCTAATTTAATAATGAAGGTATTTGCTGTTTTATCATGTAAAATATTACATAAAAGTCCAAGGCTTTTGGAATCCATAAGTTTCCACGCAATAGAGGCATCTAATGTGTACGAACTGCAATGGAGTTAATGTTGTTGCATGTAAATGCTCCCATATGAAACCTTTTCAAACTGAATAATCTACATATTATAATAACAAAGCTGGTTTGATTTGAATCGATTATAAGTGAATTGTAGTTGATATTTATTTGTGTTACACGTAAAAGTTAATTAAATTTGTCACAAAATAGGAATTTGACTTAACTTAATCAAAATGTTTCTTACCGTATGTCCTTAAAACATAATCTGAAATACATGTAATATATAAACTGATGATATCTCATCAATTTACAATACAGGTGAACATCAAACAAAAAACACACAGGTACAGGATACATCAACGTGTCAAATAATGTGCACAGTTTTCTTTTGTTTTAACATTTATATGCATGTAAACACACTTAATACATAAATGAGAGCACAAATCCTGAAAATTATAACTAGACCAGGATCATAGTACACTAATCTACAGCAGACGCGTAGCAAAGATAGGAATGAGTTCCTATGGTTATGTTATTGTTCTCATCTCCACGATTGCGTCCACCCATGGAAGTATTATATCGAATGTTTAGTGGACTTAAGTCAATATATTAATTTCTTATCCACCTAGAGGCTGTAAAAGGACAACAAACCTGTGGGCAATAGTGTTAGTGTTAAAACAAGGCCTTATGATCATAAAGTCATGAACGGCAAGAGTTAAAATTGTCAAAACCAATCATGACCTCCATTCGATCAAGAGAAACAGCAAATTGAAATCTGAAAAAAAAAATAGCTCATCGAGGATACCATTCTTATGATTTTGTACACCAGACGCACGTTCCGTCTACAAAATACTCATTCGATAAGCGTTCTCAGAAAACCGCATGGAAATGGCATTCGGAGTCAATGCCATTTTCAATCAATCAAGGACCGGTACTCCTGAATGGCAAACTTGAAAATCGTTCATCATGTCAATATCGAACTTTACCCTAATTTTGTCACCAGTAAACCAACGTATCAGAATTCAAATTGCATTGTATGAACATTTCGAAATTTGTTGCGTGGAAACGAAATAAAGTGCCATTTCCCACTCAATCAAGGACCATAACTTCATAAAGGACTCTTGTCTAAATTATACTGTGTTTGTTTTTATTTGTTCTTATACACGTTTTAACGCCGAACTGGCTTAGGAAAATTAAATTTCCATGAACTATGTTTGCTAACCTTGTCTAAATAAGGACCATGATGACGTTTATTATTTTTTTCAATTACTAATTCCTATTCACAAATGCAGCAGAAGGGACCAGTAGTCACAAACCAGCGAAAATACTTCAGGTAGAAAATCTTGATGGCCTTTTCCTTAGTGGACAAGCAAACAATAGTGACTTTATTTACAATGTGAATACGTAAGATATAAGCCACAAAGGAACATTTTTTTTTTATTAGATAGTAAGTTTTATGATGATTTCGAAATGTCAGTTGGAAGATGTTTATCGAGGAAATAATCTAATAAGAAATAAACATACATGTATATGTAATGAAATGATGCGAAATAAAACTACAGGTTTTTCATTACTGTTTCTCATCATGACACTAATTTTATCTATATCGTCGTTCCTCTTTTTCAACATAGTTAAGATTAAACTGAGAGCTCTGGGTTAAGATCGTGCGTTCTGCCAATAATAAATGTCATAAATATGAATAAAAATAGATGGGAGGTATATGTCCATGAGAACTGAACAAAAAAAAACGTTGATAGCTACTCATCATGTACTATTTGCAGATTATGTTATAAAGTAAACCAGTGTAAACGAGTAAATATTAACACAAAAAGCTCAATAACTTAATAAAAAATTAAGAGAGGAAAGGAATTCAGTCACCGTGTACCTGAGGACATCGTCTTCACGATATTTGTACGAGGTCTGAACAGTAGGGAAATTAGTGCACCATGATCGATAGAAAACGGAAACATGGAGGCATTTTTTAACACCTCCGTTGTTAAACATGTTTGAAGTAAAAATAATGTATCAATACTTTTATATACATGTTATATACCTACAACATCATCACAGTCTAAGAATAGTACGCAACTAATTTCCATTCATAAACATGATAAAGAGTGAAAATTGGTTCGAGTCAAATTATAAATCAACCACGAAAGTATGTTTGTCTCTATCAGTTGTCTTGATATTTCGTATGCGTATGAATCAACAAAAATAGCTGCATATGAATATTTTTGGAAAATAACTTACCATTTGCACTTTAGTTTAAGTTTTCTCTGTATAATTTGTTGAGAAGTTGATTTACACAGTATTTATAACATGGCTGCTGTTTTGACTGCTGATCAAATTACCACACACACTCTTATCATTAAGTATCACACAAGTATGTAGTAACCCGCAGTGGTGCTACTTCCTTAGTTATAATCTTAGCAATCTTTTGTCTCGACGTTTTTTTTTCTATGCACAATCAAAGTAATCGGATGCAAAAATGTTTTACTAGGAACTTGACTATTTATCAGTATGTCTAATACAGTTCGATCTTTACTATCCGACGTTGAAATTGCTAGATTTTATTCTCTCTTATTTTATTGTCAGGCATTAGTCGCCAATTCTTTGACCAGTATATCTAGTCTTTATTCAATTAAGGCAAATATAAAGTCCGAAATGCCGTAGATTTAAGCAACTTATAGATCACCGTGTTCCTTCAATTAACAATGAGCAAAACTCAAACCGTAAAGCTGGGAAATAATATAATGGTATACTATTCCCAGCTATAAAAGATCCCGACATGACATGACAAGAAACAATTAAAACGAAAAAACAAAAAGGCCTGGTTAAAAAAAAAAACAATAAACGAAAAACAAACATGCCCGACAGCAACCAACGATAACCACTGAACATCCTTGGCCCTCTGTTATTTATTTTATACATCAATGATTTACCACTGAACATAAAAATTCATTAATAGATTCATATGCAGGTGATTCTACTTTACATATATATAGTAAAGGTAATAATAATGTACATGAGTTACATGCTAACCTTTAAAATGATATTTATATATAATTGAAAATTGGTGTTTGGAAAATTGTATGAAACTAAATGCCAAAAAATGTAAATCAATGATTATTGGTCCAAAACAGAGGCTTTATTCAACTGGGAACAGTTTAGATATCAATATTTCAGATAAACAATGAGAGACTGTAGATTGTGAAAAAACTTCTTGGTTTATATATTGACAATAACCTAAATTGGAATGAGCAAATAGATAAAATGTCATGTATAATATCAAATAGAACCAACTTATTACAAAAGGTAAGAAAGTATTTACCTATGCATATACGTATTATTTATTTTAATGCTTATATTCTGCCATTGTTTGATTATTGTTGCAATAGATGGGGTAGTTGTAATGAAAGTGGAATAAATAAACTTAATAAGTTATTTAAAGAAAACTGTTAGGTTTATAGTAGAAGCTGACACAATGACATCCTCCAGTTTATTGTTTAATGGTTTAAAGTGGTTAAATGTGGAAAAACGAATTAAATATCAAAAGGCAATACTTGTATTTAAATCATTAAAACATATGGTTCCTAACTATTTACGAGAAAAATTTCATTTTACTGATAATCAAAATTATAATTTACGTTCAGCTGATGAAAAACTATTAAAACTTCCAAAGCCAAAAACAATTTTTTGAAGAAAACTTTTATATATTCTGGTTCTCATATATGGAACAGTTTACCAAAATGAAATAAAGATGAGTACTACACTTTTATCTTTTAAAACAGAATGTTACAAATTTTTCATGAATAGCGCAAATTAATATGCTTTTTCATTAATATATATAAAATTGTATATTGTGTATATATCATTATAATATTGTATGTATTTTATAAATATGTTATTATTATTTTAAGGACTCTCAGGAAGATTAGTTTAAACTAATGGGATTACCCTCTTGAAATAAAGATTATTAATTAATTTATTTATTTATTTAACATAGTCCCCTGACTCAAGTTGAGATCAGCACATATAGAATTAGGCGGGGTTAAATATATTTGTGAGCTCAAGTTTATTGCTCATACACCCAGTATATTTTACCCCCGCTGCATTTTTGATCCTGTCCCAAGTCAGGAACCTCTGGTCTATGTTAGTCTTGTATGTTTTTAAAATTTTGGTTCATCTATATGTTTCGGAGTTTAGTGTGACGTCCATTTTCTCTGAACTAATAAACATTTTAGGTTAGGGGCCAGCTGAAGCCTGCCTCCGGGTGCGGGATTTTCTCGCTGTTTTGAAGACCCATTGGTGGCCATTGGTGGCCTTCCAGGCTGTTTTCTGCTCTTTGGTGGGGTTGTTGTCTCTTTGACACATTCCCCGTTTCCATTTTCAATTTTATGATTGCCAATGAGACAACTATCCACCAAAGTTCAAATGAAGTGGATGTAAGCAATAATAGGCAACCATGCGGCCTTAAACGATGAGAAAATCCCATATCATATAGTCGGCTTTAAAAGGCCCCGACATAACAATATGAAACAATTCTGATCAAGTGAGAAAACTAACGGCCTAATTTATAACAAAATAATTTACGAAAAACAAATATGACAGACATGAACCAACGACAACCACTTAACTACAGGCTCCCGACTTGAGAGAGGCACATATCATGAAAGAATATGGTGGGGTTAAACATGTTTGTGAGCGCCAACCCCCTTAACATGGGACAGTGGTATTACAGCACAACATAAGAACAAACTATAAAAATCAGTTGAAAAGGGCTTAACTTTTCAGATCGATAGAAAGCGGGAAAAAAATCTAACAAAAACAAAGACCGGACTTGGAAGGGTATTGTTTGGTTAGATGTATCAGAGACGTTTTTCCCTAGCTGCTATTATTTTTAAATTGGGAAGTTTTATTAGACTTTATAAAAACCTACCTGGGACACAATATACTATTAGATTATTAGTTATTTTCCTTCCAGATAAAACTTTATTAAACATACTTTAAGTGGTGTATTTTTTCGCAGTTCACGCCTCTACCCATTCTCGAGGATGGGAAAATGGAACTATAAATGACTCTGCTCCTCCACTTTCAAGCAAGAACAACTCGGACAATTAATCAACTAAAAAATAAATTTTGACTCTTAAAACTATGATTACTGTTTGTTGTGGGAGTTTTTTTTCTCTTTTTCATATACAGTCAAGGATTTGTATAGTGTCTCACTATACAAACCCTTGATATACAGAACAGTTTTTTGTCAACACTGACAAAAATTACACTCCCGCTTTTCTTTCATTCAGTATAACGGTTCTGTCCGGGTTTACAGCCTTGGTTCGGGACAAACTACCCACATTATAGCCTTTTCCAACATTTCCAATATGGACGACAAAGCGGCAATCGGGACATATACAATGGAACAAAATAGGTTTTCTTTATTATTTATTTACATTAAAACAATGACACTCACATAAAACACCCAGTCTTCAAAATGCTGTGTTTACGATGCGTCACTTTGTAATATACCTTCTGTATACAGTGCATATATATAACTATTCGTCACCTGCAATTTTTTGCTGTAGGACTAGGAGTATATCAGTTTGCAGTGATAACATGTACACATGTATCCAAATAAGTATTAAAAAGACACTTATGATTGGATTCTAACAAACCAGGTGTTGAAAGATGCAGAATTGTCTGAAGTATATTTGTGTTTAAGGTTACCATTTTATCTTTAGTTGTTTTTGATTTCTGGTGATCATGAAACATGATGATGTGAACATCTTTATGACTTTAATAATTAAATTTGGTTGAAATATTTAGATAAAAAAATAATATTTGTGTGTCTATATTATCAGAGAATGAAAGCAATTTACAACAAAAATATAACCAAATACACATGCAGTATTTGTGCTTCTATTGGGTACCAAGATGATTAGAATCCAGCCAGAAATGACCCCACAATATTTTGGGAAAAATCATAGTTTTATATGACATGTATGAAAAATATATAGGGAAAAAATATCTTCTCTTCTGAAACTACTGTGTCAAATATTACCAATCTTTACCTGGATGTCAGATACATATTATCAGTCTCAAAATAATCAGTAGGTCAAGGTCTATCTCCTGCAGAATTTTCAGAAAAATTAGGAAAAAATACCAGAAAAGATGAATTTTGGGCCAACCAACTGTTAATATATAATTTAAAAGCTGAATATGACATATTATCCAGAAGGGGAAAACGAACAATTAATCTTATGAGGATGAAGTATAGCAGAATATAATGTGATAATACACCAGAGGTGGTATGCAAATTATTGGAAGAAAAAGGTACAACAGTGCCAGAGTTTTGAAGATCCATAGGTATCAGATATTCAATTTTGGAGTTGTTGCCCCTGAAAAGTGATTTTTTTTTGAAAATTTCAGTTTTTGATTACAATCTTGAAAGTTATAACAGATAGAGATAAATTTTAAACAGTAAAAATTACTAGAACAATAAGATCTATATATACAAGTCAACTTACATGTAGCTAAAAATCATTAAATGACCTCCTTATAGGAGTTATTGCCCTCAACATATTTTACTAATGTTTTATGTTTTCTTGCAGTAACTGTAGATAGAGAGAAATTGCAATAAGCAAATGTGTTCAGCAATATAAGATCTATAAATTAGTCAACTTGATCTTAATTGTCACTTACACAAGATCTACAAATAAGTTAATAAGGTTGAAATTGTCAACTGACTCCTTTTAGGTGTTATTGCCCCTGGATGACAATTTTTACCCATTTTATGATTTGTATGCCCCTGTCGTCACCAGAGGAGGGCTTAAGTGTTACCCTTGTCCTTCCGTCTGTCCATCCATCCATCCATATTAAGTCAACATGGTTGAAATCATCACTTGACCTCAGAGACGAGATATTGCCTTTGAAAGGCGATTTTTTTTCTCCATATATGCAGTTTTTGCACAAACTAGAATCTGTTTTCATGGCCAAAATTGTCAACTTAATATTAGAAAAATGTGTATGCTAATTTGAGTACTGACATTCATGATTGTATATACCAAACAGGTTATCATATCAAATTTTGGTGATTACCAATCTGTACAATCAAAGATTGACAAATTAAAAAATTTAATTAAGGGGGCTTTTTCAGTTCAAAAAGGTTTACATTTCTCAATCAAAATATCTTTACAATAAACTTACGTTAACATTTTTATGTTTTTTAACCCATTTTGATTTAATAGTAGGACTAAACAAATTGAACTGTTTTGTAGAAGTGATGAATCAGAAATGGTGGAAGGATGTTTAGAAAAAGGTAAGCAGTACTTAAATTACTTGTCAGTGATCTCTTAGGCCACACTAATTTGATTCCTAGTTCTTTGGATTTCCCCTCTCTTGTTTTGGAGAAATTGACTTCGCAAATTTGTGGTCCGCATGCCGCTCCAAAATTAGTTTCTCCTTGAAATTTTTTCTTCACATGGATGCTTTTCTATTGCATATAATGCTCTGATAGTTTCAAACGCACATGTGATAGATTGATTTGTAAATAAAAAGTCAAAAATCTGGAAGCCAACATTCGGTAGTATCGGCTCATTACCGTGGACAAGTTGTTATTGAACACACAGTTATCCAATATGTTTCTGGTTTTACCTTTGAAGACCTGTTCTAGGAGGCAAGAAGTTAAAGGAAAGAGTTTTTTGCTCAGTCAGAATAATGTATCTGAATGATGTGACAGGCATTTTAATGGAACATTTTAATACCTTTGGATA
Organism: Mytilus coruscus; assembly: GCA_017311375.1. Taxonomy (NCBI): domain Eukaryota; kingdom Metazoa; phylum Mollusca; class Bivalvia; order Mytilida; family Mytilidae; genus Mytilus; species Mytilus coruscus. The sequence continues at coordinate 62,726,393 of CM029602.1, read as the reverse complement.
TACATTTTTTACATGTATACCAATATAGCTATCTTGCTCATCATGTTGTTTTAGTACAAAGCAAGAAATATTTACCTTGCTCATTATTTTGATCTTGAATATGGATGAATAGTTCCGACTTGATGTCAAGCAGCCAATTAACAATCATTACCATATAATGAAAACAACTATCAAATATATTTCAAGAGCATTTGTTTGGATACATACACATATTTTGATTTTATTCAACATGTGTCATTTACCTAACTAACATAATTCCTCTTGTAAAACCCTTGAATCTCTTGCATTAAACATTCACCATAAAATGAAAATGAACAGAAACCAGTATGCATGACAGAAGTGTTTTATTAGAAAAAAATGAAGATTGCAGTGGTTGCTATCCTCCTTAAATATATAGATGCCTGATGGATTTGAAAAAAAATTCATGCAGACAAAGCTTACTTGAATAAAATAACCAAAATTAACTAAACCATAGTGAAACAAGAAATTCTGGTATGGCGCAGACACCTACCAATAAATCAAACAATATGCATAAGAGCATCTGTTGTCCTCTTTTTTCGATGAAGTAACCCAGTTATAACATGTACATAAATTTCACAAATTCTTAATCACACAATTAAAATAAAAAAAATGATACAGCTCGCTTCTCTTGTAGGGCACTTGCTTGAAAAAAACTCATTTTCAAGAAAAAAATTAAATTAACAAAAAAAATTCCGAAGAACTAGACATTGAATTGGTGTGGCGCTATTTATAAGAATGGCATTTAACAAAAACTAGATTTGAAAAGGAAATTACTCATCTAAAGCAGTCAAATCCCATTATTTCCCATCAAATTTTTTTTATTGAACTTTTAGTTATATATATCAACCACAGAGTCCCTAGTGTGCTTTTCCTCTATACAATCAGATAGTCAGTTTTCCTGCCAAGGGTTGGTGGTTATCTTTAGATACTCCACCTTCTTCCAGTGATTGATATGGCCAAGTGTGCTTAAAGAGGAATTAAACACATTCAGTCAATCTATATAATCCTATTACGTAGAATAGGAAAATTTTTGAGAAACTGTGGCTCTAAATTAATATAGAAATAAGGAGATGAGGTGGGATGACATAGTTTTTGTGATATTTATGGGGAAATAACATGAACATCATATGGTATATATATATATATTTGATTTTAAGAAAGTCTAAAAAAATCATTTTTGTTTATGCTGCATGTAGTTATATACCATACTTCCTTAAAGATGAAGTTTTTTTTTATATTGCAGGTGAATCTAGACAAACTGAAGAAGCTATGGAAACAGACTCTGTGTGTTATTGGTATGATTTTACTTGTATACATTATTTTTAATCATCTACTGGTAGAAACTGACACCAATATTTCAAATACCTTAATTATTTTTTTTTTGGGGGTGTAGTTCCTAAGATTATCTTATGATACTATTCAATTTACTTTAGTTGAATTGCTCAAGTTATCAGATTTTTGTCCTTACGCAACACCTTGAGGGGCACATAAAAATACCGAGAGTCCAAAAGTCCAGTTTTGTAATCGGTCTCACATGCACAATTCTTGCCAGATTATTGTAAAATTCATATCAAAGGTTTATATCAATAATGTCTCAGAAAAATTCAAAAATCTGTTCCAAACAACTATTTTAAAGGAATTAAGTCCCTTGGAAATATAAAGTATATGGAAAATTGCATTGTGAGCACTCTCAGGCCTACATTTCTTGAAGAATTGTTATGAAATTTATATTCAAGGTTTATATCAACCAAGTCAGGAATGAGTTCTAAATTATTTTTACTTCCCTTAGAAATGTAAATTCTATAGAAAATTGCATTGTAAGCACTCTCAATTTTTTGCCAGATATTTATGAAATATATATTAAAGGTTTAAATCAGCAATGTCTAAAAATTTGAAAATCAGTGCCCATCAGCTTTAAAAATAAAAAGATTTTGTCCCTTGGAAATATTAATTATTTAGAAAATTGCATTGTAAGCACTCTCACACCTACATTTCTTGTAGGATTGCCATAAAATTAAAATCATAGGTTTATAGCAGCAATGTCTTGGATAAATTCAGAAAACAGTGCTGATCTATGAGTTTTACAGGAGTTATGTCACTTTGAAATGTAATTTACATTGAACATTGCATAGGAAGCACCCTTACATCTACATTTCTTGTCAATTTTTGTAAAGTTTTATCAAAGGCTGATATCAGCATGGTCTTTGGAAAAATGCTGACAAACTATTTTTGCAGGAGTTATGCCCTTTTCAAATAGCATTATATGGGAAAATAACATTGTTAGTGATCTCATTCCTACATTTCTTGTCAAATATTTATTAAAAGTAAAAAAAATGTTTTGAGTTATTGCTCTTGAGCAGATAAAATATATGCAGCACAGAGACATTGGAACTCTGTTCTTTTAAATTATTAATTTTTATGTTTCAGTGGTAAAGGAAGAAATCTAGGAGCTGTTGAACTACAGTGTAGTGTTTGTATGAAATGGTATCATGCTGACTGTATAGGTTGCTATTTAGGGTAATTATTTTGTTGAGAACTATAGTTTTGTGTTTGTATGAAATGGTGTCATGCTGACTGTATAGGTTGCTATTTAGGGTAATTATTTTGTTTAGAACTAAAGTTTTGTGTTTGTATGAAATGGTGTCATGCTGACTGTATAGGTCACTATTTAGGGTAATTATTTTGTTTAGAACTAAAGTTTTGTGTTTGTATGAAATGGTGTCATGCTGACTGTATAGGTTGCTATTTAGGGTAATTATTTTGTATAGAAGTACAGTTTTGTGTTTGTATGAAGTGGTATCATGCTGTCTGTATAGGTTGCTATTTAGGGTAATTATTAGTCCCCTACCGATGAAGCAAATCAGCTTTCCACACTTTTTTTCTTCATTCTTGAAGATATTGATTTGATATTTGGTATATAGCTTTATCATGACAAGTTATAGATCAAGTTCGAATTTTGTTCCGGTCTGATGATTTAGTCCAGAGGTATCATGGTCCATATCTAATGTTAGAGTACTACATTTTGTATGTTAAACCATATTTCTGTACAAGAGAGATAACTCATTTTTTAAAGACATTCTTTGGTTAATTGTTTGAAGTGTTTTTATTTTGTATAAACTAATTTTCTGAATGATATATACATAAAAAAAATTATGAAGTGAAAGATAATAATCTATTTTATTAAGGTATATATTTCATTACATTACATTGTGTATAGATAAAAGTTGTTGACATTTTATAGATAAGTTACAAATCTATATTAGTTTGTGACAAATGAAAGAAAAATATTTGGAACTATTAATTATATTTGATTATAACTTGAAAATAAATATACATTGTATTACATCATATCTAATTTTAGAGAACTATTAATCATATCTAATGTTAGAGTGTTTTCCACACTTTTTTTCATCATGCTTGAAGATATTGATTGATAATTGGTATATAGTTTTATCATGACAAGTTACAGATCAAGTTCAAATTTTGTTTCGGTCTGATAATTTTGTGCAGAGTTATGGTCCTTGGACTTGAAAAATTCACTCATATAATCAGTTTTCCACACTGTTTTTAGTCATGCTTGAAGATATTGACTTGATATTTTATTTTGTTTACACCATGACAAGTTATAGAACAAGTTAGCATTTTGTTCCAGTATAATGAATTTTTACCCGGTAGGGGACTATGTATTGCCATGCAATACTCTCAGAATGCTTGTTTTGTATAGAACTGCAGTTTTGTGTTTGTATGAGGTGGTATCAGGCTCGTTGCATAGGTTGCCATTTAGAGTAACTATTTTGTATAGAAGTACAGTTTTGTGTTTGTATGAGGTGATATCATGCTGTCTGTAAAAGCTGCTATTTATTATATAAAGATACTTATTTTCAGTGAGTGCTACAGTGAAGTATTTTTATGTTGTGGTATTATGCCACCATGCTTGCTGCATATATAAAATAAGAAGATGTGGTATGATTGCCAATGAGACAACTCTCCACAAGAGACCAAATGACACAGAAATTAACAACTATAGGTATCCGTACTGCCTTCAACAATGAGCAAAGCTCATACCACATAGTTAGCTATAAAAAGCCCTGAAATGACAAATGTAAAACTGTATAGACTGCTTTTGTGCCCTGCTTTTGACAGTAGTGGCATTATGTTTTCTGGTCTATACATCTGTCCATCCATTATCAGGTTAAAGTTTTTGGTTGAGGTAGTTTACCTTGAAGTTTTGTGATCACATCAACTTGAAATTTAGTTCACTTGTTCATTTCAATGTGCAGTTTAAAATTATATGCCAAATTATTGCTATTACCATGATTTCATGGTTAACTGAACATGAAAATGTGGTAGAGCTGGTGATTTAGCCAGCCCTCGTCATTTTTGCCATTTATGAAAAGATTTTCAAAATGACAAAAGTTTTTCTAATTAATTTTGTATGATTGCTAATGAGACAACTATGCACTAAAAGTTCAAATGATGTGGATTTAAGCAACAAAGTTTTTAAGGCAAAGTATATGTAATGGGCCCATATTTCAGATTTCGATGAAATATTGTATATATATAAAAAGAAGATGTGGTATGATTGCCAATGAGACAACTCGCCACAAGAGACCAAATGACGTAGAAATTAACAACTATAGGTCACCGTACGGCCTTCAACAATGAGCAAAGCCCATACCGCACAAATGTAAAACAATTCAAACGAGAAAACTAACAGCCTAATTTATGTACAAAATAATGACTGAAAAACAAATATGTTACAAAGCAACAAATGACAACCACTGAATTACAGGCTCCTGACTTGGGACAGGCACATACAGAATATGGCAGGGTTAAACTAGTTTGAAGGCGCCAACCATCCCCCTAACCTGGAACAGTGGTGTAACAGCACAACACAAGAACAGACTATGCAACACAAAATGAATAACAACTATGAGAAACAGCAAAAAAAAAACCACCAAATCACAGGCTCCTGACTTGGGACAGGCGCATATAGAATGTGGCGGGGTTAAACTAGTTTGAAGGCGCCAACCCTTCCCTAACCTGGGACAGTGGTGTTACATTTCAACATAAAAATCACTTGAAAAAGGCTTAACTCATCAGATGGATACAAATAGAAATACATCTAACAAAAACACAGAGTGGACGTGGATGGGTACTTATACATCCCCACAACAAAAAGACACAAAGTACAGATTTGAGAGTACTAGCAGTTACTGACAGCTAGTTCAAAGCCAATCACAACTAATAAAAAAATTCATGCATCTAAGACTGAAATATTAATCAGAACACATCCAACATCCAATGGATATGTATGTATTTTAAACTGGTTGAACTGCATCTGTATATGGAAAAAAAAAGATATATAAATAGCTTTTATACTTTTAGAGATACAGTTAATTAAAAATTTGTGCCATAAGTCTATCAGTTGTGTATATTTTTATGTATATGAAATAGTACTATACTAACTGTATATGTCATTTTGGTTTTGTACATGTTAAAATTTAAGAATTTTTGTGATAACAATATATGTCATGCACTTGTGATCTGTGACTTATTTGATTGGTATACTTTTCAATCTGTCAGGTGATTGACATCCAGATTTAGTGACTGACCTTTGTTTCAGAATATCAAAGAAATTGACTAACTAGATTTAATCTATAATCTCATTTCAAACTCAACCTAATCAAACCAGTCTTTCAATATGCTTCATTCTAATAGTGATCTTTTCGTCAAAGTGTTTGGATTTAGGTGACATTATTTGACGTAATTTGTGCGTTTGTTGGGCATAGAATCTATGTCAGTACATTGAGCAAAGGGAATAATATTCTAATAGGGACAATTTCCTTTTGACTGCTTACATAAGTGTGTAAAAAGATCAAATTAACATACTTCTGTTGGCAGGGTTTGATTATGTACACAAGAATAAAAACAGGTGTATGAAAAGTGTCAAGCAGGCACAATGACTTTGTCAGTTCAAATATGCAGGAATCCAGTTAGCCCATAAAACATTTAAATGAAGTTAAAATTCAGCATATAGTGAAGGAGTTTTTCTTGTATAAATTGAAATGATATGAATCAAACATATTAATGATAGATAACTGTTAAATGATCTCTAAACTCATTATAAACAATGCAAGGATTGTAGGTTCTAACTTGAACTTTGTCAATTTTCCAATGTTTACAAAATTTTGCACCTTATTTAATAGGCTGTTTTGACAATTTAATACTGTAAGTTATATGACTTAATATATTTGTATAGAAATTGATAAGACCAATATTTACGGGACGTATTATGGTATACCTCTGTCCGTCCGTCTGTCCATCGTCAACATGTTGGACAATAACTCAAAAACGCTTTAACCAATCTAGTGAATTGTTTATATCTATTGACGTGAGCTCCCTTTTGATTTTTATAAATTTTGGATTTTACGTTTCCATGTTATGGGGTTTTATTCATTAAAAAAGGGGGATTTTCCAGTTTTCGGACAATAATTCAAAAATGCTTTGAACAGTTTTCATGAAACTTTGGTGAATTGTTTATGTCTATTGTTGTGAGCTCCATTTCGATTTTTACAAATTTTAGATTTTAAGTTTCTGAGTTGTGGGGTTTTATTCATTAAAAAAGGGGGATTTTCCAGTTTTCCAACAATTACTCAAAAATGCTTTGATCAGTTTTCATGAAACTTTGGTGACTGGTTTATATCTATTGAAAAAGCGATGGGCGTATCATGCGCTCATGGTGCAGCTGTTTATTTTTTCATCTCAAAGACTTTAATATTATATGCAGGCATAGCATAGATAGTATGCAGATTGACATATTTCTTCATCTCACTTGTTTCATATTTTTTATATATATTATCAATTTCAGGCAATGTATACCTTTTATGACAAATTACCAGTTTTCTTGTAAGATGTGTGGACAAAATGGTCTGGAATCTTTTGTTCGAAAACAAGCAGGTAAGATAACTCTGTCAAAAAAAAGCAAACTTGTTTAATTTTATAGCAAGTATATTTCAAAAGGATAAGGTAAAGGTTCTCTATACATTTAAGTTAAATTTTAGGTTTAAGGAAATGTTGAAGTAACAGTATGTGCTACCAAAATAAAACGCTGATGATAGAAAATCAGGAAAAAATATTACAGATGATTATGAGTTAAAGGAAATATGATATTTTAAAAGAAATTTATTTAGAATAAAGGAAATGAATAACACTGAATATATTATTAATATGAATAAAATGTATTTTAAATGACACTTGTTTTGTAGGTTTTCCACAGATTTGTTGCACAGCAATAGCTAATTTAATGTGCCAAGCTAGAGTAAGGGGAGACAATGATGTCAGTTTCTGTAAAGATAAGGTATAAGTAATGTGGTTGAGTTCTAACCTAAAGGCTAGCAAGGGGAGACAATGATGTCAGTTTCTGTAAAGATAAGGTATAAGTAATGTGGTTGAGTTCTAACCTAAAGGCTAGCAAGGGGAGACAATGATGTCAGTTTCTGTAAAGATAAGGTATAAGTAATGTGGTTGAGTTCTAACCTAAAGGCTAGCAAGGGGAGATAATGATGTCAGTTTCTATAAAGATAAGGTATAAGTAATGTGGTTGAGTTCTAACCTAAAGGGTAGCAAGGGGAGACAATGATGTCATCTAAAGATAAGGTATAAGTAATGTGGTTGAGTTCTAACCTAAAGGCTTGCAAGGGGAGACAATGATGTCAGTTTCTATAAAGATAAGGTATAAGTAATGTGGTTGAGTTCTAACCTAAAGGGTAGCAAGGGGAAACAATGATGTCAGTTTCTGTAAAGATAAGGTATAAGTAACGTGGTTGGGTTAAACCTTAAGGGTATCTTGAAATGCAAAATAAGGATGGACACTTCAAACACATTACTTCAATTATGGATAAGACATACCATTTTGAAAAATCGTTAGAAATTTTAGTTCAGTGATGCATACCTCCCTATGTTATTTACAGCTGTAGATAATACTTATCCCTCTACATGGTAGGAACAAATTTCTGTTTTAACAGCATTCAAATGATCTTAATTGTGTAAATGTCTCAAAAAGTTTCAGTTACTGTTTGAATTATGAAAACCATCATACTTAGATCAATGTAATTTTTGTCTCGCCTTGATGGAGTCAAAAAGCGAGACATAGGTATGCTGTTTCCAGCGTCTGCGACGACGATGACTGCGGTGGTGTCAACAATGCATTAGTTTGTGATTAGGTCTAGTTCATGGTGAACCACTAGTGGTAGGTCAATGATATTTGGTATGCAGTTGTATTAGCATTGGCACATCTCATTACCATGGAGATTATTTGGCCCTGCCCCCTTAGTCAAGGTCTATTGACTTTGAAACTTTGCTTAGTTTACATGTATTAGTTTGTGATTAGGTCAGTTTATGGGGAACCACTAGTGGTAGGTCAATGATATTTGGTATGCAGTTGTATAAGCATTGGCATATCTCATTTCCATGGAGATTATTTGGCCCTGCCCCCTCATTCATGGTCTATGGACTTTGAAACTTTTGCTTAGTTTTCATGTATTAGTTTGTGATTAGGTCAGTTTAAGGGGAACTGTTAGTGGTAGGTCAATGATAATTGGTATGCAGTTATATAAGCGTTAGCACATCTCATTTCCGTGGAGAATATTTGGTCCTTACCCGTCAGTCATGGTCTATTGACTTTGAAACTTTTGCTTAGTTTACATGTATAAGTTTGTGATTAGGTCAGTTTAAGATGAACCACTAATGTTAAGTTAATAATATTCGGTGTGCAATATAGGCATTTGCGTGTTTCTTTTCCATGGAGATTATATAACCCTGTCCCCTAATTATGCTTCATTGACTTTGAAACCTTTTACATAGTTTACAAGTAAATGTTTGTGTTTAGGTTTGTTTAAAGGGAACGACTCATGAAAAGTCAATGGTATTTGGTTTGCAGTTGTATTAGCATTGGCTCATCTCATTTCCATGGAGATTGTTTAGCCCTGTACCTTTAGTCATGGTTCATTGACTTTGAATATTTGCATAACTTGCACGTTAAAGTATTGCTATTTTAATTTCAACATTTGCATTATCAAAATAACAAATAGGCGAGACATATCTCTGTGTTAACAGTTTATTTATTTAATATGTTGTTACCCTTGAAAGATTTTTATAGCAGAAGCATCTTGTTTAAAAAAAAAACCAGATTAACTTGCCATTAAAATGATAAAAATCTCATAAAATGCTATCAAAATTGCCTAGCAGGTCACTCTATCTAGCAAGTCACTGCCTGTAAAGAGCTCCACAATGACTTACTTATATGGTTGTATTAAAACGTCATTTTTAGAAGACCATTAATTTTACCAGTTATTTTTCTCTCTGCCTTGAGAAATCTGGTCTTACATATCCGGGTAGTCTACAAAATATCTTGTTCCAACAATGCTCAAAATATTGATTCTTTTCAGGACATTATACCTTACATTGATAAACAGTGGGAAAACCTAACAACAATGCCAAGAAGAATAAAACTGACATGGCATACCACTATAGCTAAAACTTTGGTAAGATCAGTGCAAACAAAGCTTTATATTCAATATGCTGCAGCCAAAGACATCAGACAACACAACAACATAAAAAACAAGAAGTATAGAACAGAGACATTATCAAGTATTAAAATATTTGGTTTGGGTCATATGAATTTTTAAAATATCTATGCACTAGATGAAAATAATGTTCATTGATGTCATACAAAAAAAATCTACAATATTTGTGGATCTCCTGAAAAAGTCAATAATTGATCAAATATCAATTAAACATAACAGATTCTGTCACTACTTGCCATGTAATGTGACAATTTTTATATAATAATTTGCAATTTAATCATCTTGAGAGAAGATTGATAACTTTCTTGATGTCATGAAGAGCAGGCTTTGCATTTTATATTGTATTTATGATTGAACTACTTATCCTTTTATTTTCAGTCAAAAGAAGATGGATTATTTGTATGTACAGATGATAATGGATCAGATCAGTATTTTAGTTTAATTATACCTGTAAGTTAGAAAGATATAAATGATTTACTAGTCTCTCTAATGCATTATATAAGGTAGTATAGGAGAAAAACTTGTGGCAGCCATCTTTATTACAAATAATCTGTACATATTTTTGTCTCGCCGTGAATAAGTCCAGCAAGCAAGACTTAGTCATGCTGTTTCTGGTGGCAGTGGCGGCAGCATTAACAATGTATTAATTTGTGATTAGATGGGTTTAAGGGGACCCACTTGTGGTAGTTTTGGTAGGTCAATGATATTTGGTATGCAGTTGTATAAGTATTAAGACATCTCATTTCCATGGAGATAAGTTGGCTCACCCCTTCAGTCATGGTCTATTGACTTTAAAACATTTGCTTAGTTTGCATGTATTAGTTTGTGTTTAAGTAAAGTTAAGGGGAACCACTAGTGGTAGGTCAAAGATATTTGGTATGCAGTTGTAGAAGCATTTCACATATCATTTCCATGGATATTATTTGATCAGCCCCTCAATGAAGGTTTATTGACTGAAACTTTAGTCTTAGTTTGCATGTATTAGTTTGTGATTAGGTCAGTTGAAGGGGAACCACAAATGGTGTTTTAATGATATATATTTTGTATGCAGTTGTATTAGCATGGGCACATCTGATTTCAATGTAGACTATTTTTCCCTGCCCCCTCAGTCATAGTCTAATGACTTTAAACTTTTGCATATTTTACATGTAAAGTTTGTGATCAGGTTATTTTAAAGGGAGCTACTATTGATCAGTCAATGGTATTTGGTATGCAGTTGTATTATCATTTTAATACTGTTTCCAGTGAGGTTATTACATCCTGCACCTTAAGTCATGGTTCTTGGACTTTGTGTACATATTACAGTATTATCATTTTAATTTCAACATTTGCTTTATACTATAAAAAAAACATTCAGATGTGACATGTCTCTGTGTCAACAGTTAATCCGGAAAAATAATTAGAATAGTAAATTTGTGGTAAAAATATAAGAACTTTCTGTTTCAGGACTTAGAAAAGATTGGACCAAACTATGAGCCATTAAAATCATTTCAAGCTCTTCAACCTGCAGTCAAAACCAACATAGCACCAGAAGGAACGGGTGAGTAACACAAACATTAAATACAGACTGACAACATAGCACCAGAAGGAACGGGTGAGTAACACAAACATTAAATACAGACTGACAACATAGCACCAGAAGGAACGGGTGAGTAACACAAACATTAAATACAGACTGACAACATAGCACCAGAAGGAACGGGTGAGTAACACAAACATTAAATACAGACTGACAACATAGCACCAGAAGGAACGGGTGAGTAACACAAACATTAAATACAGACTGACAACATAGCACCAGAAGGAACGGGTGAGTAACACAAACATTAAATACAGACTGACAACATAGCACCAGAAGGAACGGGTGAGTAACACAAACATTAAATACAGGCTGACAACATAGCACCAGAAGGAACGGGTGAGTAACACAAACATTTAATACAGACTGACAGCATAGCACCAGAAGGAACGGGTGAGTAACACAAACATTAAATACAGACTGACAACATAGCACCAGAAGGAACGGGGAGTAACACAAACATTAAATACAGACTGACAACATAGCACCAGAAGGAACGGGTGAGTAACACAAACATTAAATACAGGCTGACAACATAGCACCAGAAGGAACGGGTGAGTAACACAAACATTAAATACAGACTGACAACATAGCACCAGAAGGAACGGGTGAGTAACACAAACATTAAATACAGACTGACAACATAGCACCAGAAGGAACGGGTGAGTAACACAAACATTAAATACAGACTGACAACATAGCACCAGAAGGAACAGGTGAGTAACACAAACATTAAATACAGACTGACAACATAGCACCAGAAGGAACGGGTGAGTAACACAAACATTAGATACAGACTGACAACATAGCACCAGAAGGAACGGGTGAGTAACACAAACATTAAATACAGACTGACAACATAGCACCAGAAGGAACGGGTGAGTAACACAAACATTAAATACAGACTGACAACATAGCACCAGAAGGAAAGGGTGAGTAACACAAACATTAGATACAGACTGACGAAAGAAACAACATCAATAGGGAAAAAATAGTACAATGAGGAACCTTAAAAAGGAAAAGTAGTACTCGAAACAACCCAAAAAAGGAAAAAAATAGAACAATAAGCAATCTTAAATGGGGGAAAAGTACAAAAATCATCTCTAAAGGGAAAAATAGTACAATAAACCACCTAAAAATGAAACAAATGAATAAGATAACATACTGAAGCAGGTTAGGGGAGTTAAATAAACATTACCACAAAGGAAACTGATGAATAAGATAACATACTCAAGCAGGACAGGTAAGTTAAATAAACATTACTACAAAGGAAACTGATGAATAAGATAACATACTCGAGCAGGACAGGTAAGTTAGATAAACATTACTACAAAGGAAACTGATGAATAAGATAGCATACCCCAGCAGGACAGGTAAGTTGAATAAACATTACTACAAAGGAAACTGATGAATAAGATAACATACTCAAGCAGGACAGGTAAGTTAAATAAACATTACTACAAAGGAAACTGGTGAATAAGATAACATACTCGAGTAGGACAGGTAAGTTAAATAAACATTACTACAAAGGAAACTGATGAATAAGATAACATACTCAAGCAGGACAGGTAAGTTAAATAAACATTACTACAAAGGAAACAGATGAATAAGATAGCATACTCAAGCAGGACAGGTAAGTTAAATAAACATAACTACAAAGGAAACAGATGCATAAGATAGCATACTCAAGCAGGACAGGTAAGTTAAATAAACATTACTACAAAGGAAACAGAAACATGTTAAGTAAAACAAAACAGCATCAAAAAAGAATATTTTAATACAATAAACAATTTGAAGAGGAATAGAATGATGAAACTGCTCTCAAAAAGGGTACAAAATACTCATCTTAGTATACAAAACATGGGCCAAAATGAGCATATTTGAAAATAATCAGTGTAAAAGGGAACAGATTAGTGAAATCATACTCTGTAATGAACTGCTTTGATTTATTCAGTTGCAGCAAAGTAACAATATATATTTTTTTTTCAGGAAAGGGTAGAGGTGCCAAAAGAAAAGCCCCATTAGAGAGTTCACAGCCAGGATATAAACTGAAAAGAAGGTATATTTGATTTCAGTATATTTATTCTTTAGATTTTATTTTCAAAGTATGAATGCGGAGGGGGCATTAAGTGTCACCCTTGTCCTTATGTACGTCCGTCCCAAAATTAGTACCCAAATATTATGAAACTTATACACAATGCTTATTATCACAAAACACAAATCAAGTTCGAATTTGGTGGAGTCACCTTTACCATTTTAGAGTTATGCCCCTTTCTAAATGGAAAAATTGCTGAATTTTTTGTTTGCTTTTTTATCATGCTTTAGTTTGCCTCAATCAAATGTTATGAAACTCACACACAATGCTTATTACCATAAAACATAGATCAAGTTAGAATTAGGGTGGCGTCACTTTTACAGTTCTTTAGTTATGTCCCTTTTTTATGTTATATGCAAGCAGGGGCATCATCTGTGTCCCATGGACACATTGTCCATTTATAACCTTTTTTTGTCTTGAAAAGAATGTGTATTTTTTCTCATGAGGCTTTTATTTTCTGGCAAATGGAGTGGTAGTTACTGCTGACAAACATCAACAACAAATATCATGTTTCTTCATTATTAAATGATTACTAATCATAATGTGTGTAAACAGTCAGTTTAGATTTAAAAAAATTTAATAGAACTACTGTGTTGTGTTTTCTTGATTTTCTGTATTGTGATTTGAAGTTGACCTTGAAATTTCATGAAAGTTTGATTACCAATGAAAATTGTTTATGCAGTATAATTTCTAAACAACAGTGCTCTAAAAATTATATTTTCTTTTTTAAGTGACATAGGACCAAGTACAAAAGTTGCTGTGCATGGGTATCCATTGGAACATCCTTACAACAAAGATGGCTACAGATATATTTTAGCAGAGTCTGACCCTCATGCACCTAACAGACAAGCGTTTGATGAAAGTGTTGATTGGGCAGGCAAACCTATCCCTGGTTACTTGTACAGAACATATTTAGGGACAGAAGTTTTACTTTCACTAAATGACAGAGGTATAGCTTCCAATTTTAACATTTGAAATTGTTCTGGTATTATTTAAAAATAGTATTGTGTAAATCCAGTTTGTGATGAGTCAATGACATATTTGAAGTAAGCAATAAATGGGTAAATAAAATAGGATACAGACCCAGTTATGAGCTCTGTTATTCTTTGCATGGTGGTCACATCGATGTAGGTGGAAGCTGAAAATCATATACCAGAAAACTTGTCTATTTTGATATAAAAATAAGGAGATGTGCTATGATTACCAAAGAGACAACTATCCACCAAAGTTCAAATGAAGTGAATGTAAGAAATTATAGGCCACTCTATGGTTTTCAACAATGAGATAAACCCTATTTTGTCTATTTTGAGTCAATGTAAAACAGGTGAAGCATAAATTAAAAATTTCTAACTGAAATATTTTATTTTATTTGATACAAAAATAGAGAAAAAGACTTACATCTATAAAAGTATTGAATTGTTTGTATCTGCATAGAAAATATCCTTTCATTTAACTTTTTTAAAGTCAGGATTGGCTATTTGACTGATCAGAATTGTTATTTTCAATAGCACCACAGTTAAAGATATCTGATGACAGACTAAGTGTGACTGGAGAGAAAGGTTATAGTATGGTTAGAGCTACACATGGTAAGTATCTCTTTGTATAGAAAGGTTATAGTATGGTTATGGCTACACATGGTAAGTATCTCTTTGTATGGAAAGGTTATATTATGGTTATGGCTACACATGGTAAGTATCTCTTTGTATAGGAAGGTTATAGTGTGGGTAGGGCTACACATGGTATGTATTGGTTTGTATTATAGGAAGGTTATAGTATGGTTAGGGCTACACATGGTACGTATTGGTTTGTATAGGAAGGTTATAGAGTGGTTAGGCCTACACATGGTTAGTATTGGTTTGTATAGGAAGGACTTTGTGACAAAAAAAAATCTAACTATAAAGAAAGGTTCATAACGTAACATTTAAAAGTATGATTGGTGAGAATTGAATAATAGATCACTAGACTCCTAAAATGAACAGATTTTTAATGTGCAGAAGTGTGAACTTAGAAATGGTTAGTTGATGTATACCAACAAATAAGATGGTTGATTGTGTTCAACAAGTTTGGGTCAAATCTTTTTCTCAGATACTATAAGCAATATCAACTTTATTTGGTATATGGAGTAATTTTAGGTTGCACATGTCTGACTGGTAGTGTTCATCTGACCTTGACATCATTTTCATTGTCCATTTGTAAATGTTAAGTTTTTATTGTCAAGTCCATTTCTCAGATACTTAAAGCAATAGGTCAATTATATTTGGTGTATTGGATGACTGTAAAGTGAACATATCATTCTGGCATGGTTTTATCTTATCTTGACCTCATTTCCATGGATCATTGATAATGCTTAATTTTTCAACTTTATGTGATACTTGTAGTAAAATCTTTATCTTAAAGAATTTTAACATAAACTCAATAATGACCAGTAAAGCAAGTGAGATATTTCAATATATGTTACAGAGATGTTAGAAATACAAAGTTATGTGTAAAGAAGATAGATTTTAAAACATGTTGTTGTAAATGTGTGCACTGGTTATCCCATGTAAAGAAATATAGTTACTATTGTATAAAGAGATTTTGTATAATTTATAAGAAGTTATTTCTAGTGTTTAGTATATTGAATGAATAATTAACGTACGTTTTAATTTATGTTATTAGCTGTATCGATAACGTCTTATGGCGCAACTTTGTCATGTATTGTTCAGAACGTTACCATTGGGTCAATATTATAAGCGTGAACCCAAAAGTGTACATTTATGAGTTCTTAGCTGAAAGAATTAATATGTCTAGATTGGTTTAGTCTCTAAAGTGTATTATTATAGGCATTTTGAGTCAAGCTTGAAGGACTCTTATATTTTATGTCAGCGTTGGACGTTTAATATGTTTTTCTTCCTGCTTAGAATATTTACTTCTTGGAATTTCAAATAAATACCAGTGCAACGTCACGTTCGTGAGTCCTTGCTGTGTTTACATTTGACTTACAGCAAGGCCCCCGGGGGTTCCTAGAGGTAAGAAGCAGCGCATTTAGCTGTATGCCTTGCAGTTTATCTTATGAGTAAGGGTCATAGTTTAGAGGTAAGAAGCAGCCCAGATAGCTGTATGCCTTGCATTTATTTACATTGTCATTGTAGAATTTAAGATAATCCTGTTTGGTCCGTACAAAAATACAAGAGAAAGAATGTTATTTTAGTAGCTCCGCCCCGTATGTTAATATTATATTGCTGTTAGAATAATGTACATGTATGGAAATATATCGACTGTTCTTGAAGTTTAATAAACGTATCATTTTTACTATTGATTATTTATTCACTCTACCAATGCTGAGAGACAGCAGACAACAAAATTGACAGCCGTATTTATTTGTTCCCCCATTTAGTTACAAGTTTTATGAGTTTATTCGTATTTGCTGGCTTTAAAACTATAGACAAAACATAGCAAGAAGCAGAAATTACGACACGTGTATTAACTATTTTTTAGGTGTAAGAAGAGGGTCTTGGTATTATGAAATTATTGTAGAAGAAATGCCTGCTGACACAGCTTGTAGAGTAGGGTGGTCACTATCATTAGGTAAATATTGAGAGAAAAAAATACTTTATGACACTAAACTCATATTGGATGTTTGTTTGACTCATTTTTCAAAAGTATTAATTTTTATAATGATGTTTTATGAAGGACAATAATTATGATAGACCATTGTTATTTTGAATGCTGTATAAAACAACCATTATCAAATAGCTGTTTTTGTCTTGCCATTTTGCAAGTTGCAGAAGCAAGTCTTGATTGTGCTTTTTTTCTGCAGCATAGGGAAGAGGTCAATCATTGTAAAAGTTTATGATTAGGTCAGTTTAAGGGGAACAATGAACGGTCAGTCAATGATATTTGTTTAGCAAATGTATTAGGATGGATACATCTCATTTCCATGGATAATATTTTGCCCTGACTTCTCAGTCACGATCTGTTGAAACAGTTGTTTGGTAGAAGAGAAAAACCATAGTTTCATATAGTTTTTGTCTTTCTTGAGTCCAGAAAGCAAGTTGGGTGTGCTATTCCATCTGCTGCGTCAACAATGTATTAGTTTGTAATTAGACCAGTTTATGTGGAACCACTAGTGATATATTTGGTATGCAGATGTACAGTCAAACCTCGTTAAGTCAAAGTCAAAGGGACAGGACGCAAGTATTCAACTCATCAGAGGTTGAATGTGTGGTAATAAATTTAGAATGCATGAAATACGGTATGATATTTCAATGTGTAACTGAATGTTTTGATCATTGTGTCTTTTTTTTATATGACAATTTATGATTGTGTATTCAATCTCCATATTTTTTGGTTCATTATAGTAATTAAACACTATAGATACAGAACATTCACAAATAAAATCAATACACAAATATTTACAGAGGTCAGCCACAATAAATTATGGAATCACTCGCAGAACAAAGCAAGTCCTGAGAGATCACTGATGAGGATCGTGTGCTTTCCATTCAATTATTGTAAATTGTTCATAATTGTCTTAATCCTTTTAATTATTGTAATTAATGAATTTTACTTCAAACGATTCATTTTATCTCAGCTTGGGTCAATTAAATTTGTTTCGTTTTTACATGAGGTGAAATATGTGCATCACACTAAAGTTACGCTTGGATGATCGGCATTCCTCATTTCCATGGAAGTTATTTGGCCCTTCACCTTCAGTCCTGGTTTATTAACTTTGAAAGTTTTGTATAGTGTACATGTTAAAGTATTGCCATTTTAATTTCAACGTTTGCTTTATACTATTAAAATAACAAAAAAGGCGAGACATATCTCTGTGTCAACATTTTATGTTATAGCCAGAATTATTTGATATGAAAATTATTTTTAGGTAATTTGCAAGCTCCATGTGGTTATGACAAATTCAGTTTTTCGTGGAGATCAAGAAAAGGTACGCGATTCCATCAGAGTCGAGGGAAACATTATGCAGAACAAGGATATGCGGAGGGTGATGTCCTTGGATTTATGATTCATCTGCCAGAACCACATGCAGTAAAGAAATTAATACCTGATACATTCAAAGACAGAGTAAGTACTCTTTTTCTCTACTCACAAAAGTCTTTTGATGCATAAAAGTGCTGCTATCTGTGAAGTTTTAATACAGTAACCCTTGAATTTATTTAGAAATTGATACAGCAAAAGTCTAAAGCTTCCATTTTCAATATTTAACTTTGAGTTATGAGCTGTTAAGCATTTACTGTGGATTCATTTATTTTTGTAGATAACAATTTTTATAATGGAGGAAAAATTGTGTTCTTGTGAATATTTGATTTTGTGGTGTTGCCAAAGTTTGCATATTAGCCTATAGAAATTTTGTACATAATTGAACATTTGAATTTGTAGTTCACTTATACATGTGAAATCCACATAAATTGGTATCCCACAGAAATAAAGAATTCATAGTACTTCAGTCTTAATATTGTACAAAAGTTTTTATGCCCAGTGAAGAAAGTGACGTTGATTCATGGTTTATTAGAATACCACTGTGTGTCTGACTGTCTGTCCTTTCATTTATTTATCTTTCTGTCTGTCTGAATATAGTGTACAGGATTTATCTGCCTTCCTTCTCTTAGATATAGATGACATGTTATACTTGGTCTATGATATGAGCTGTGTCAGATAGATATTGACCTTATGCAAATAAATATCAATACCTCTGTTAATCTATTTCGGGTTTCCACGCAAAGTCTGTAACTGTTCAATGATTGAGTTGATATAAGAACCCTACAAAGCATACCAAAATTCATCTCTTATGTCATATTTGAATGTTCGAAAATCAAGCACAGTCTTACACATGTACATGTATACGTGTGCTTGCATAAGGTCAATTTCTATCCAAAGCAGCTCATTTGAAGTCTTTCAACAGTTTCTTGTGCACAACTTATCATTAAAACATCATTTATGGCCATTTGGTCCATAGCAGTAGAGGGATGTATTCTTTGTCTAGGTGATGTTTTTTCACATATTCAACATAGATATCAATAAGTTCTAATGTGGAAGAGGCATATAGAAGTACTCTTTTGTAGATTTCTTCCGACTGTTTGTTAGAACCTTTTTAGCAGAAAGGCAGAAACAGAAAACAAAGACAAATTTAAGACTCTAAGCACTTTGTTTATTTAACAAGATACAAAAATACCTCTTAACAATATAAAAATGTGAGTAAACAGTGGAAGAACTTATCTCTGACAAAAAGCTGCATACAGGACGGCAAGTTATGTTCTGATGTAAGTACTGTTGGATTTGAGCCACTAGAAAATACCACATGTGTAGTCCAGTAATGATTTGATGAGAGCCCACTAAACCTTGTAAACATTTATCTCATATACAACAGGACTATTTTAAGTTTTCATCAAAAGCTTTTGTTTGACCATATTTTGTCATGCTTAATAACAAAAATTAAAGGTTACCAATGTCTAATTTTCCATCATTGCCTACATGTCTGAAAATCGCAAATTTTTATAATTGAACTTAAAATGTTTAGACAAATTAGTTAATGCTGATTGGTCAAAAGTAGGAAAGAAAGGCTTGTTGTGGACCTCACTAATCCTTAGACATAACATGTGGTATTTTCTCCAACAAGTATTAAAATTATCTCCTGTATAAAGGAACCAACAATTGTAGCTGATGGATAAATAGTGTATGAAAATTAATGACATTTTTCTAGCTAATACTATCTCTAACTGACAACAGATAAATTGAGATTAAAATAAAAAGTAATAAAAAAACAAATCAGTGGGTTAATGAATATTGCTTGACACACATGATTATAATAGACTAGTTATTAAATAAAAACTATTATTGCAGAATAATTGATTTTTTAAAAATATGTCGTTAGTTTATTTTCATTAGTTTTCATAAATTGTCGTTCGTCTGTTCGTCCGTCCGTCCGTTCGTCCCGCTTCAGGTTAAAGTTTTTGGTCGAGGTAGTTTTTGATGAACTTGAAGTCCAATCAACTTGAAACTTAGAATACATGTTCCCTATGATATGATCTTTCTAATTTTAATGCCAAAATAGAGATTTTCCCCCGTTTTCACAGTCCACTGAACATAGAAAATGATAGTGCGGATGGGGCATCCGTGTACTGGGGACACATTCTTGTTTATAAATAACATAAAAAATATTAAAAAACTGATATAGTGGTTTCAGAGATAAGTCATGTTAAGTAGTACTTGTGACCAAAGTTGTCAACAAAAGATTACAGTATGTTTTATCTTGATTGATTATAATTCCCTTCTTATAAATCCTTTAAAAAATAAAAATAAAAACTTCTCAATGAAAGTCAAAATGTATGATGTCGATGCTCTATTGTAAACATAAAAACCTGATCTACAGTGAAGAGTCAAAGAATGTGTCAATTAAATAAAACACAAAAACTAATACTTTATAGTAGATTGATCAGTAAAAGATGATTATTCAATGTATTGTTCACATGTAAAGCACAGAATGCATGTATTAAAGAACTGTGCAGTGTTATATATATACAGCTTATTGAAATTGCTATAGATGCGATATTGGCACTATTGATGGAATAGAAGAAATTATAACACATCTAATATGCAGGAGCTAATAACACTTGTTATTTAATTGTGCTGAATTTGTAAAGACAAACAAACCCAATTAATTGACACTGTCTGAAGGGAGATAACTAAAACAATATTGTGTAATAATAAAAGGGAGATAACCATTGACTTGCATATTGTTTTTGTGTATAGCTAAGTTTATTGATGCAAAACCTCATACAATATATATAGGAATGAAAGAAAAGTTAGTGTAGTTGTATTCCCTTATTACATTTTTTTAGTAGTTAGTAGTAGTGATAAACCCTTTTTTTTAACTTTTTGATCAAATTGATATTTTTGGTTTCTCTAATTTTGTAGAGTTATTGCTTAACATAAATTGAATTGTACTGAGGGAACTTAGGAGACATAGATTGTTTGTCACAAAGCATTTTTATACTTTCTATAATTCTTTTCAAGCAGTCATTGGCATGATTTATTCAAAGAACTGTGTTTAAAAAATCTCAAATATTTCCAGACTGATTTGATCAGTTTCAGGAAAATAAGTCTGGTGTTTGAAAAACAATATGATGTCTCAGTGTTGCACTGCTGATTCTCACTGTGACAAATTTGTAGCACTACAAATGTCTTATTTAAGCATTTGATAGTTCATTGCCTCCTGTATTCAGAACAATAATAGTACATGTATTCAAATATATTTTGACTCATGAAAAGAACTTTGACAGACAAGAAGTACATTAAGAAAAAGCATTTTTCCTTGCAGAATTTTACACCCGAGTGTAGAATTCATTAAATTCATATTAAGCACCACATTATTGCCGTAAGTTTCAAAAATAAGTATGGAATAAAAACTAATGGTTTCATTAAAAAACAAATGGTTGATTAAAATATTTTGGAAATAAGCTAAAGTAAAATTTTTTGTTAATACTATCATATGACATACAATTAAAAAAGTTTTTAGCAAGTGTTAAATCATTAATCAAGTCTATTAAAGTGGAATACCACTACTGTAAATAAAGAGTTCCATGGTAAAGTTTTCACATAATGTTTATAATAACAATTATCACATTTTAGTGTTAGATGAGAGATCTGTGGATGAACGATTCTTTCCAGCAGTCTTAGCACTGTTATTCTGAAATATATATAAAAAAAGTTAATGAAAATATTGCATACAAAAATTTACAAATGCTTACCAGTTAGTGATTTTTTGTTGGATTAAATGTTATCAATGGAGTAATGGCACAACTAGCCTTATCTGTTAACTTTGTCTAAACCATGTAAACATTTATTGAAATATTTTTCAGATTTTATACTGAATCAAAAGCTGATCAATATTCAGCAAAATTTATTTAAGCACTAACATTTTAAAGAAGATAATATTACAGGTCTTATAAACTTTGTTGTAAAAATAATAAAGTATTCACCTCTTTGCTTGGAGACTTGAGTTTACCAAGAGCTGGAAAAGAAGTTTATATCAGATTAAACTTATAAGAGGCCAACTTGGGGAGTATTCTCTACCTATTCATGAATAGATTGCCTAAGATGTATTTATCAAATCTTCTTTTTTTCTTCAATTTTTTTATTTGAGCGTCACTGATGAGTCTTTTGTAAACAAATCGTGCGTCTGGCATACAAAAATTTTAACCATGGTATCTATGATAAGTTTATCATGTTTATTATATGAATTTCCTGCATTTCTTTTTTTGTTTGAAAATCATTTAAATAATGATTTAATTGCTTCCACCTGAAATGTTTCATTTACATGTAATTTGATATACATGATTTATAAGTGAATTGCTTGAAAGGGTCATTGTTGAAGGTCAAACCTTATGAAGGTTGTCTTTTTGCTCTGTGGGATTTGATACCTAAATCTCTTATTTCACATTGCACGATTAACATGTCCTTTTTGTTATAGCTGGTTATGACATAAAAGTGTTAAGAATTGTACATGTACATGTCATATCTTTACTGTGAATTACAAATGTTTTGACAAATATACATGATATAGTCTAATCTTAAAATGTGTTATATTATTTAAAAATTCCAATTATTGATTTTTATTATTTGTTTTTCACTAAATATTTCCTTTTATTTTTTTTAATTTTTTTTATCTCAAATAAGAAGGTGTATACTGTAAGACTTTATTTCTCTTTAAAAAAAGATCACATATTTTGCAGAAGTCTAATCACAATGTATGACAAATTTCTTTAAAAATATTGTGTTCTCACATGGTAGTGGTAAACTAAAATATATATTCTTTACTGGAAACACAAAATTAAAGTTAGTGTACCTTTTGCAAGATCTTCATGACTAGTTAATAATGGTGTAGATTTGGCTTTTTCTTTCCTTTCTTCTACACCTAAAAATAGACATACCACATCTTCTTATTTTTATATTACACTTGAACATTGAGATATGGTACAACTCTGAGGGTGGAGTTAGTGAACAGTATTTCTTAGTTGATAGTTTCCACATTTTTATATCTTGGTCATCATTTGAACCATTGTAAACATTAAAACATATAAAACATTTAAAATTTTATCATGGTTGTTGTACAAAGTAGCAGTGTCCATTTTAACATGTTACTCAGCAATCAGCAGTGGGATAGTAAAAATGAAGTAGTTTGAACGTGGAACACATGGGGAATGTATGTGTGCATAGTGTGTGTGTATGATAGCCATGCAGAGTAGTGTAACAAAACAAAGGGCCATGGGAAAAAGCAATAAGAAAAAATAAAACAATTATTGATATAGGTAAGAAGAGATATGATGTAAACACTCAATACAACAATAACCCAACAATACAATAAAACAAAACATTGTATTTCAGTTTGAGGATGCTTTCAGTAACTGGAAACATTCTATGATCTAGGATGCAGTTTATTAAGTATTGTTTTGCTTGTCTGTTATATCAGTATTTTAGAATTTTATTATTTTACTGATTTTATTTTCATTGTATGGTCTTCCACTGTTGAAGATTCAAGGGGAGGGTTGACTGATTTTAAGAAATACATTAATCCCTCCAAATTTTAAAAAGCCATACAGGTTATGTTCTTCTCATATATTTTATGATGGTATGATACTAAACCCCTAACGGAAGGGATTGTGCTTAATTTTCATATGATGAAGACATAATCTTTCAATCAGTTTAATTGAGGTCTGGAGCTGGCAGGTCAGTAACTGCTAGTAGTCCTTTGTTCATTTATGCATCATTGTCATTTTGCTTAGTTTCTTTTGTTACCTATTCTGACATCGGACTTGGACTTCTTTTGAACTGAGTTTTACTGTGCGTATTGCTATGTGTTTCTTTATTCTACATTGGCTAGAGGTATAGGGGAGGTTGAGATCTCACAAAACATGTTTAACCCGCGCATTTTAGCGCCTGTCCCAAGTCAGGAGCCTCTGATCTTTGTAAGTCTAGTATGTTTAATAATTTTAGTTCATTTATATGTTTTGGAGTTTAGTGTGACGTCCATTTTCACTGAACTAGCACACAATTTTAGTTAGGGCCAGCTGAGGACCACCTCCGGTGTGGGATTTTCGCTGCATTGAAGACCCATTGGTGGCCTTGGCTGTTGTCTGCTCTTTGGTCGGGTTGTTGTCTCTTTGACATATTCCCATTTCCATTCTCAATTTTATTATTACAAAGCTTAAACCTTGTCAGTGGTTTGTCTTTATTTTTATATCTTAGTGTTTTTGTCCTTAAATTGTTTACTGTTAATGTGTTGGTGGCAGATCATTGATATAGAAATAAGGAGATGTGTCTGTTTAGCTAATTTAGAACAAAGCCCATGGTAAACCAATAGTCACTATTGTGATGTTTATCATCAGACTTCTTTTTTTGGTTTATTTTGTTGTTGGGTTGCTGTTTCATCGACATATATACCCCAAATCTCCTTCTAATTCAACTTTGAATCAAAGTAATATAAAACATATCAAAGGGATATGATTTTAGATGGTGCTACTTGAAAATGTATTTATTAACCTTGCAGTTATACATGTACATGTAGTATCAATTTAAATCAGTCACTATCATCATAAGGGGACTATTTTGTTTTACTAAATTACTCTACTGATCCCAAATTTGATAAGAAAAAGAAGGAACTATGCAAATATTTAAGAAAATACCCCACCCATTCTGGTTTGTATTGATCGCTATTACTTAAGCATAGGAATATTAAGAGGTCCAACTTACTAAGTTGACTGGTCCGTACTCGTGGGGCAGGAGGTGGTGTTGCTGGCTTACTTTCTAGTTTTACAGTATTTTTCTTCACAGTTGGATCAATGTGCATAAATATATTTCCTCCAGAGAACACTTCTGGTGGTACCTCTTGTTTAGATATATCAATTATATTTTCATCACTATGATCAGAAGTCACTATAGTTGGAGTTTCTTCCCTTTTTTTCTCAGTTAAATCCTTGTCCTTAGGAATTTTATCTTTCTTGTGTTTACTTTTTTCAGCAGATTCAGACTGTTTTTCTGTTTTATTTTTATTCCTTTCTGAAGAATCAGTTTTCTCTTTTTTTCTGTCTTTTGAATCACTTGTATCACTTTTAACACTAACTTTGTCTGAATATACAAGTTCAAGGTCATCTGGCACAGCTAAAGATGAGTTATTTGAACTGTCATTGAAAAGCTGTAAAAGGATTAATATATTTAATGTATTTCTAAATTGTCTGGAATCAAAATATTTTGGGGCTTGCTATGCTTTATTTATACTTGTCAATTGTTAATGGCAGTGTTGAATGAAGTCCATAGTTGTTAAAACTTTTGTTGTGGTGTTTCAGTCATATTAATGTATACCACTAATCTATTTATAAATCAAAATGAACTAGCTCACAAATGTTTATGCATTATATATGAAAATTGTCGTACAAAGTTGAGTTTTCTATTTTGAAATATGTGTTAGCAGTTCCTTTCATTAGGTGGAGTAATTGTTAGCTTTGAAATGGTGTTGAAAAAAAAAATCTGGCAAAAATTGTTTCTAGTTTGTTTTCTCAATGTTTTTTTAAATGAACTATCATGTAGGTAAAAATTTGATTATAGTATAAAAATCTTTATAATTTTATATTGATGTAATGTCTTTGTCAGACGTCTGAAATGAAATACATAGTAATAAAAAGGAATAAACATATAAAAGATCAAATGTACATGTACATGCATATAATTAAGTATACTGTCAAATGCATTTAACAATAAATTCATACATGTAAAAGTAAGGAATACATGAATAATTTTGTTGTAGTTATTATGTTGAATCAGCAGTTTAAATTTCAGTTTGAAAAAAAAGAGGTCAAGTTTTGATCTTTTACATAAAACTAGATAGAAACTTGTCAATTAAATCCCTAGTTTCTATTTTCTAAATGTTTCTGTGACTATTCTTTCTCGTGGTATGCTTTTAAATACAATCTTATTAATATCTTTGGTTCTGGTGTAATTTTTTATTTCCACACAGTTTTTAAATATGTCAGTTAAATCAAATTTGTATAGTAGAAATTGAATCCTTAAAAACAACAAAAAGAACTCTATTTTCAAATGAATCTTTATAAAAATAAGATGTTGTTAGATTGCCACCAGAGACCAAATGAGGTAGATGTTAGCAACAATTTGTTCATCTAGAATATATATCTATTCTCAAATGTATATTTGTACATATAGAATATGCATCTATTTTCAAATACATGTTTGTATATCTGGAATATATATATATATTTTATTAAATGTATATCTAAAATATTTTTTTTTAATATATTGTCTTTGTCAATACTTATGATAGATACAGTACCAAACTCATCTGCAAGTAAGCAAGTTCTATCATTAAGTTGGCAATGTGAAAAAATAATTCCAGAGTCTCATCATTTATATAAAAGAAATCTCAGAAAGGTCATAATACTGAACCTTGAAAGACTCTGCATGTGCTATGAAGATAATTTTTTGTGTTTAAAACTTTTTTAAAAGATCTTATCAGATTGTATGGAATTTTTAAGTTTCTATTATCTGAGTAACTTGCCGAATCTGTTTTCACAAAAAAAACTTTTGTGTTTTCATTGTGCAGTTTGTCAGTGAGAACTTGACACAAACTGGGTAAATCAATTATATAACATTTCCTTTTACTGAATTAATCTTGACCTGATATATATAATACTGTCGGCACACCTGGAAAACCAATGGCCCAATCCCATCAGCTATTAATTTATGAATGCAAGTAGTTCCCTTTCAACAGGAGTTTTTCTTCATTTATTTTGAGAAAAAAATCCTTATAATGAAGTAATTTTTACACAGATACATAGTTATATATTATAAAGCCAGTGAATCTGAATGTTTCACTCATGATTAAGCTTCCCTGTAGTTGTGAAAAATATACATACAAGATCTGGATTTGTCTCTCTTGCTCGTTTTCTTCTTACGGCAGCTGATGATCTGTTTCTGTTCTTTGGAGGTGGAGCTCTTTTGTGCTATTTGGAAGGAAGATTTATTCATGTTCAAATGCATAGGGATATTGTAAAATGTTTAAATAGATATTATTTGCCTGTCCAAAGTCAGGAGCCTGTGACCTTTGTTAGTCTTGTATGTTTTTTTAATTTTAGTTCATTTATATGTTTCGGAGTTTAGTGTGACGTCCATTTTTACTTAACTAGTACACATTTTTGTTTAGGGACCAGCTGAAGCCCGCCTCCTGCGGGATTTTCTCGCTGTGTTGAAGACCCATTGGTGGTCTTGGGCTGTTTTCTGCTCTTTGGTCGGGTTGTTGTCTCTTTGACACATTCCCTATTTCCATTCTCAATTTTATTTACTTATTTAGCATGAAGCCTCACATGACCTTTTGAAGAATTATAATAGAAGAATGAAGTCTTATCTCGAAAGGAGTGGTCCTTTAAGGAATATTAAATTGTTTGTTGATAAAGATGTATTTGAACCCTGGGTGACAAAATGTGGAAGCATATGGAAGGAAATCTTTTAAGGCCTATGTAAGGCTAAATAAATAACATGTCCTTGTATCCAGCTGGAATAATTTGTTGTTACAAGAACAGTAATGTTGTATGCAATCTATAGAAAATTATGTGTTTGCAAAATGAATTACTATTTATCCCTATATGAAAGTTATACTTTTGGCTTGAAAATGTCTTATCTGAATACCAAATTTATTATACATGATTATTTCCAAAATTGGAAATGAAATAACATATCAGAAATAGTACATACAGATCTTAATACTGAAGTGTCTCTGACTATGACACCAAATTCATCATTCTCATCTACATCAGCAATAACTACATCTGGGTTCTCTGGCTGTTTGTATCCCCTGTAGGTAAAAAGAGACGGGTCTCAATCAACTCCTTTACGTTAGGTAGTTTGTAAAAGGATTTATAGAAAAGCAATGACCTTTAAGCCCGGTTGTTACTATCAAAAATTAACTTGATTAAAATTTTCTTTGACCAGGTAATCTTGGTCCAAGTCATCTGTTTTTTATATCAAAAACTCGGCTTAACTTGGTCCAGGTCATCTGTTGTCACTATCAAAGTTTTAAATCAAAAACTTGGCTGAACTTGGTGTAAGTCATTGGTTGCCACTATCAAAGTTTTTCATCAAAAACTTAGTCAAAGAAAAAACTGCACTGTGATTGGATAATTCCATTCCAAGTCCATCCAAGTTTCAAGAAAAATAGAATGAGATTCTTTTCCATCCAAGTCTGTCAAAGTTTTATTTGAAGGTTGTCACTATAAATAAATCCATCAAAAACTTTGACTCAAACAACTTGTACAAGAAAACTTTGTGACAACAGGGCTCTCGGTCATAAAACTTTACTCAGTACTCGGAGTACAAAATTTGTGCTCGAAACACCAAATCCATGATTTTGATTGGTTGATATCTGAGTCTGAGTACGAAAATCGTGCTCGAAAGTTTTATGACCACAAGGCCAGGTCTTAACTTATTTTTTCACTAGAATGGTCTTATTTTATCAAAACCAATTGCTCTAACTTTAGATGAAAAAATACATGACCAAAGTTTATACTGAATTGGTTGCAGTCAGATCACTTTTGTGGAAAATATCATTATCAGGTATGCTCAGAACCAAAGTTAAAGGAGCCAAAAAAAAATAATGTATAAATACAGGGGGAATGATACAATATAAAAATGACTTAGCATAGACAAAAACAAGGAAGGTCAGCTTTGTCTAATTTATAAAATTTACAAAATTTATATCAATTGAGGATTTATCAAAATGTAAGAAATTGAAAATTAGCCAGTGCCAAAGCACTATTAAAATACTGGGCAAATGATACATTTGAAGACTTTAAAAATGTTTAGTGGTAGTCAGTTAAATTTCATTTACTGTACTAATCAATTGTTTTGAAGGGAAAAAAAAGTACTGTAAATTCAGAATTTGTTGCTAGGTTTATAATATTGCAAGTAATGCACCAGGGTGAGTATTGCAATAATAAAAACTTGCATTTATATATCTGATACATTGTACATATATTTTTATGCAGATTTTCCTTAGATTGCAATGATTCATCTGCCATTTTTTTCATTCTGCAAAAATCGGAATGATAAATGCACATAATAATTTCTGAATTTACAGTTACTACCTGTATCCTAGAAAAACAGTATAAGAAGAAACTTTATTCTCTTCATTCAGTGAAAGCATGTTATGCAGTTATATGCAAGGATATTCATCTATCAGTGATATTACAAACCTCACAGGGACTTCTGAGTTGTCCTGATACACAGTTTTTAAATGTCTTAGATATATTGTAAGTTAGAGTCTGTATTATTCTTGTAATTACCCTAAATCGTCATCAGGAGTCGTCTCCCTTTCTGCCCTGGTAATTTCCTTTGAGACAGTTGCATTTTGATTCTCATCCTCTGGTGTCTTTGAAAGCCTAGAAGGACTTTTACCCTTTAAAAATATAAAAATAAACTTTATATATTTAATGTATACATGATTTCGTTGTTTCAGTAACATATTTTAGGCATGAAAATATATGAAGGGCTTTCCTTTTAATTGCCCCTGATCTTTCTAAATAAGTGTGATCGTAGAAATCTTTTAATAAATTGATATCGCCATATTTTCTAAATTATGGAATAGAATTAACCTAGGGTGTCTTCTAAAATGCCTTGATAAGCTAAGTTTATATTGCACTAGTTGGGATTTAACAGTAAATCTTGACAAAACCAAAATTATGATTTTAACAAATCTGGTAAAAACTTATAAAAGACAAGTTTGTATTTAATGATAAAGTTTTGGAGCACTGTACAGAATATAAATATTTGGGTATACTGTTTAAACCTCTGGTAGTTTTACTGAGGCAGTGAGACTTCTTTGTAAAAAGCCTCAAAAGCTATATTTTGTATCAGAAAACTGTTATTTTCTGAAGATATTAATGTTTTACCTCACCTCAAGCTTTTGATGCTTGTGTTAAACCTATACTTCTTTATTGTAGTGAAGTATGGTCTCTATATATGATTAAAGATATTACAAATCTAGAGTCAAAATATTGGTCTTTGGCTACCAATAAAATTCAGATTAAATTTGCAAAAACTTTAATTGGAGTAAATAAAACAGCTGTCAATTTAGCAGTACTAGCTGAACTTGGTATGTATCCAATTTTATAGAAGCATTAAAACTATCAATTGGCTTCTGGTTGCATGTGATAAAATCTGGTAATAATTGTTTACTTAAAGATGTATATAGTTCAAACCTGCAATTAACCAATGGATTTGCGAATAAGATTGAACAGCTACTTGCTACATTAAATTTTTCACATGTTTGGGAAAATCATGATACTATTTCAAAAAGCCGTTTATTATATGCACTTCATACCAAACTTAATGAAAGATATCTGAATTATTGGAAAGAAAATATTTTTTGTGATGATAAATCATTGCACGGTAATAAGCTCAGAACATATAGACAGCTTAAAGAAAATTACAAATTGAAACCTATTTATTGTTAAATATTGACAGAAAAGTAATAGGACATTTGCCAAAATTGCATAAGTAATAGTGTTCTTAAATTGAACAAGGACGACACACAAAAACACCTGTAGAAGAAAGAATTTGTCCCTTGTGTCTTTTAGAAGTAGAAGATGAATTTCATTTCACTATAATATGTACAAAACTAAATACAATTAGAGAACAATTATTTTCCAAAATTAGTGAAATAGTTCCTCTTTTAAATATGACTAATGAAGCAAGAT
This sequence comes from Mytilus coruscus, assembly GCA_017311375.1. Classification (NCBI taxonomy): domain Eukaryota; kingdom Metazoa; phylum Mollusca; class Bivalvia; order Mytilida; family Mytilidae; genus Mytilus; species Mytilus coruscus. The sequence goes on along the minus strand of CM029602.1, from coordinate 62,695,358 downwards.
TTAAATTTTGTATACCTGTGGTGAGACTGATATAATTAAAATTATTGTAAAATTCATAAGCACCATGTATAATTCTAGAAATGCTTTATTGAGTACTTAATAACTTTGTGGTACCACCTCCTCAGCAGAGATTATATACATTCATTTATTATTGTAACAATATTTTCTTTTAATAATGGAGGGATATACAGTTATATAAATAATGTCTATAAATGTGGTTAGATTATGTTTGTATGTTTATGTATAGTCAGTGTCTATTGTCTTGGTAACAATCCTATAATTTTGGATTTTGAACCAATAAATTATCTTATCTTATCTTATCTATTTAGTTGTTTATGTTTTTAAATACCTCAAGTGATGAAGTAACTTGTGCATAAATTTTGAAATCAAACAGTTGTCTATTTCATAATATTGCTGCTACAGTCTTTGTAATGCTTAAAATATTTCTTTAAGTTAGTGAACTCTGAACAATGTTTTCTTCAACAGTGTTGTTCAGAGTTCACTATCAGGATGTTGACCTCTGATTCTACTTTAGTTAATTCCTCTGCTTAATGTTTTGATTTGATTTGATGAGATGAAGTTTTATAAATAAATGTTGCAAACAATCTTGAATTTTATATTCATGCTCCTAGGAAATTAGTGATTTGTAACAAATTATGATAGATCAGCTTCAAGGATTTAGTGACATGGCAAGTTTAGGAGAAATCTATAATTATATCCTAATTGTCATTATTTTGAATCAGATGAACCACACAGGTTATATAGTGGGAACAATTTGATGCTGTGCCAATCTGCCAGAATGATTGAGGACTGATGATCACTGATCATACTTTTCAGTAAGAGGATGGGCTATTTCTGTGGTACTCAGTGTCAATAATTGTCCATTCAGGAAAAATCTTCCATGTCAAAAGAATTGTGACCTGCTACAAAATGTTGAACATAATTCAATGTAAACTAAAAAAAAAAAAATTATTGGCTATGCACAAAATTTTCTGATTAGATCAAAATTTGTGGCATTGTCAATCTGGAAGATTTGCAGATCCTGCAATATTAACTTTGATATAGATTCTTTATTTAAGTAAACAAAAATACAAATATGTTGATAAAGTTTCCATAGCAATAATAATATAAACAGATGTAAACACACACCCAATGTAGATTGCCAAGAATTTTCCCTTTTTGTCTGCTATCATCATTAGTACTTTGATCCTTAGGTATCTAATGTGTTTTATGTTTTATTATCTGTAGGATTATTTAGATTCGGATGTTTATATGTATAAGCTGTCGTATGTAAATAGTAGATCATCTTTGAAGAGAGTGGGCATCATTGATAAATCAGACTAAGCAGCTGTCAGTTTGTTATGTCATTGTGACTGGAGGTCATAGCGTGTTTGAAAATTCTTTTGATTTCAAAAAAAAAAATGAATTTCTTTTATAAGCATATGCTTACATGTCTGTTTACATTTTATGGATTTATATTTATAAAATACATAACCCATTGCAATTAAAATAAAATGGCAAATATTGATATTTATTGACTTTTCTATGAATTTCTAATTAAAGACTCAGTGGTGTGATAAACTTAAATTTAATTATTACCCTGTTGTTTGATCACCTTGTCCTATAACACATGTGGCATATATAATGCCTTGATTATCATATTCCGTAGACTTGATTTGTTATAAATTGGAGTTGGTATATAATGTGGGTTATACCTGTTCCGGACCGTATGAGTATTTGAACCATATGTGTATGGTCATGACCATATGAGTATATACTCTTTTAGTCATTAACGGGCCGGACCATATGAGTATTGAGACCATGTAGGTATTTTTCAAATAGATTCTAACTTCCTATGCAGGAGCATACAGCTCGTTCTCCAAACCAAAATCGGCACAAATTACTAACTGAAATCGATAATTTTGACATATTGTCTGTATTTTAGTGTATCTGTTTTTCTGCCTTCTCTAAAGAGTCAATTTAAGGCGCCCGTATCATATCTACCTTCTGGTCCGTAAGTGAAACCTCAGGGTTTTTTTATTTCTTCTAATTTCAGCTTATTTTCACTTAAATGTTGTGATTTGTTCCTATTTATAGGATCTTATAGTTACAGTAAGAAAAATGTTGCCTCTCTAATCTTATTTTCCAAATAAGAATAGAGGAACAGCCAGTATCATCTACTGTTATTGTAAGATCGAATTAATAGGAGCAAAAACACACTAAATTACTAAAAATAATTTGAAATATTTAAGAAATTTGAATTTACTAAAAACAAATTTATACACCAAAATGATAATTAAAAAAGAAGGTTCAATGCCCCATGTGCCTGTCTGTAACACAGTTCACTTATTGTTTAACGGTTCATTAGATATTTCTTAGCAAAAATAGCAGTGGAAATCTTACAAGTTTTCTAAGAGACTAAACAATTTGTATTTTTATGATTTGACATTATGCACGTCTTTCAACATTGCTAAAAATATTTAAATATGCACAAAACATCACAGGATATATCAACAGATGAAGTCATCACTGGAAAAAGTAAATCTACGGAAACGTCATCCACAAAAATTCAACTTTTATAAAATAAGCAATTAAGATATGTTACATACATCCAAAAATGAATGGAAAGAATGGACTATTGTCAAATTGTTCTAAATATTTGGAGAAATAAAACAAAACATCAGTTATTTAATTTTTACGGATGTGAATTTAAGCATGGATGCAATTTGGGTACTCCTCATTACAGAATCATTGGTCATTTGGAGGTCAGTTCAAACCCATTTTTCTATGATTCAGTATGGATTCAAAATTCACTTGGTGGAACTATATAGTTAATAAGAACACATCTACAAAATAAACACAGAATGGAATCTTTTGTCTGCATCATAACTAAATGTAGTTGAAAAAACTGTCAAAATAGGTGCAATTTGGGTACCCTAATGTTATATGTAACGATAAATTAACATATGAATACATGATTCAACATTTCATTTTTAAACTCTTGATTTGTGATGCCTGGAAGGGTCATACTTATGCAATATACAGTAAAAGTAACTTTTCAACGTTCATCGTATTAATTACCCGGACCATACATGTATGGTCTGACCATATGAGTATATACCTATATGGTCATGACCATAAGCATATGGTCTAAATACTCACATGGTTCGGAACATACACACCATTTCATACACATGCCTAGATTAGTATATTCTGAAGACTTAATGTGAATGTGAGAGGACTATTTGGACTATATCTACAATTTCACAAATATTGCAAGACAACTATCCACTAAAGCAATTATATGCAACCATAAGGCCAAGATTATTATATTTTGAAAACTTCACATGAAGGAGATGGGTCTATAATTAGGGTTGTGCCTACCATGCCATATACAATTCCCTGGTTCTCCAAAGCTTTGAAAGCATTACTTTCTGGTCGTTTCTTCACATGTCTTATTGGACCAGGAGATGGTTGGGTTGGTATGACTCCTTCAAACGCTTTGATCTTTGATCTTATTGATGTTATTTCCTTTTCTTCCTTTTCTGATCTGTAAAATATATATATTGTACTTTATGTTTTCAACTTTTATAAACTTTGGTGTTACATAACTTCAAATGAATGAAATATAAAACAGTTGTTTTAAGAATATCTTACATGCTTACTAAATAATATTTTGATAATAAGAGGACAAAAGTTGAGATATAAGAGCATGTGAACATTTTATACAGTTAAGCTTTAAGAGGATGTAATTAACTAGCAAATATATAGTTAATACATGTAATAAAAAATATGTACTTGTATTAAATTTATTATTTGATAGGAAAACAAAGGACTTTGACTTATCTTATTTATATCTTGACTATTAAAAATCAATCAATTTTCCTGCATTAGAATTTTATACAGTGAGGTGTGGATTTTCATTTTTTTATGCCCGTGGTGTGACGAGACAAATAACAATTTATATAAACCATTATAGGTATACAACACGTTGTCCGTCCGTCATCAACATGTACTGGATAATAACAGGTGCAAACATTTGCAGCGGGATTAAAAAACGCTTCAACCAATCTCAAAACGCTTCAACCAATCTGCATGAAACTTTGGTGAATTGTTTATATCTGTTGACATGAACTCCCTTTCGTTTTTTATAAATTTTAGGTTTTAAGTTTCCAAGTAATGGGTTTTTATTCATTAAAAAGGGGGATTTTCAAGTTTTCAGGTAATAACTCAAAAACACTTTCACCAATTTGAAAGAAACTTTGGTGAATTGTTTATATCTATTGACATGAGCTCCCTTTCGATTTTCATTAATTTTAGATTTTATGTTTCTGAGTTATGGGGTTTTATTCATTAAAAAAAAGGGGGATTTTCCAGTTTTCAGACAACAACTAAAAAATGCTTTCAGCAGTTTTCATGAAAGTTTGTTGAATTGTTTATATCTATTGACATAAGCTCCATTTCGATTTTTATAAATTTTAGATTTTACGTTTCCGAGTTATGGGATTTTATTCATAAAAAGGGGGTGATTTTCCAGTTTTCGGTAAATATCTTTAAAGTGCTTTGAGCAGTTTTCATGAAACTTTGTTGACTGGTTTATATCTATTAAGCTAACCTCCCTTTAGTTTTTCATAAATTTCTGAAATGACATTGAGAAGTTATTGAACTTTATTCTTTAAAAAAGTGACGGGCGTATCATGCGCTCATGGCGCAGCTGTTTATTTTACATTTATACTAGTTATTTATGATTTACTTGCAGTGTTAAAAATACCCAATACAAATAAGCCAGGCATTTAGAATTACTGCAGGTTGTATAAACATTTAGAAATTACTGCAGGTTGTATAAACATTTAGAAGTACTGCAGGTTGTATAAACATTTAGAATTACTGCAGGTTGTATAAACATTTAAAATTACTGCAGGTTGTATAAACATTTAGAATTACTGCAGGTTGTATAATCATTTAAAATTACTGCAGGTTGTATAAACATTTAAAATTACTGCAGGTTGTATAAACATTTAGAATTACTGCAGGTTGTATAAGCTGAACTTATCAGTTACAGATTGATTGTGCACAAAGTCCTCAACCTATTCTTGGAATGTTTGTTATTTCTGTGTTGTGTTTAGTGGACTGTTGTTTCTGTGTTGTGTTTAGTGGACTGTTGTTTCTGTGTTTTGTTTAGTGGACTGTTGTTTCTGTGTTGTGTTTAGTGGACTGTTGTTTCTGTGTTTTGTTTAGTGGACTGTTGTTTCTGTGTTGTGTTTAGTGGACTGTTGTTTCTGTGTTGTGTTTAGTGGACTGTTGTTTCTGTGTTGTGTTTAGTGGACTGTTGTTTCTGTGTTGTGTTTAGTGTACTGTTGTTTCTGTGTTGTGTTTAGTGGACTGTTATTTGTCCTTTCATTGTTTTTTGCCATGGCATTGTCAGTTTGTTTTTTGCCATGGAATTGTTAGTTTGTTTTCGACTTGTGAGTCTGAATATCCCTTTGGTATCTTTCGTCTCTCTTTATAGAGAGGGCATAACCAATAACTAAATGCTACTTTTTGGCATATCTTGTGGCTATTATCCTATTTACCTTCTGACACCTTACTTATGTGATTATAGCAATCAACATCTACATGTGTAAAATCAGATGGTAAGATTACTTCTTATCAATGGTTAGTTACTACACCACCAGTTTTAAAGTTCATGTTGAGAACACTAACAGTATAGAAGGGCTCAAAAACAGGGTGAATTTCACTATTGTTTTAGTGAACCAATGTTTGATATTTGTACGTATTCACTAACCTAGAACTGGACATACAGTCAAACCTGTATAAAAAGGTCATCCTCAGGATTAGAGAATATTTACCTTAAAAGAAAGGTGACCTTTGAACTGAGGTTCAAAATACAAAAGTATTACTACAGGGGAAGAGAAGAAGGTGACCTGACAGGACAGGTTACATTTAGTAGATGTAACCTTTAACAGGTTTGACTGTAGTTTCAATTGTTATATTTGACATCAGGTAATGAATACCTACAGAGCTACTTAAGCTCACAAATGTGTTGAAAATTGTCCTGATGAAGCATGTCAACACATCAATTTAAAACCTTAAAATCATTCTAAGTACTGTCATTTCAGGAAAGTTTTTGTTTTTACTGTTATGAAACCATCTTTTGATATCATGGATAAAGTTCTAAAAATCTTGTGGAATGATTTCCTGTATCATTAACAACAAGCAACATTATATTTCAATAAGGTTGATATTTTGGATAAAGAATAAATCTACTTGAATGATTTCCAGTATCATTAACAACAAGCAACATTATATTTCAATAAGGTTGATATTTTGGATAAAGAATAAATCTACTTGAATGATTTCCAGTATCATTAACAACAAGCAACTTTATTTTTCAATAAGGTTTTCATTTTTTTATGTTCCATCTTACATAGTCACCAGCGTATTTTGAGAGGTAATGTTTTGGAGATTTTCAGTAATCACTAATAACATGTATATGACTCAATAATTACAGGTAGATATTTTTAGCCAAACAAGAACAAATGCTGTCATTGCCCAAGCATAAACATGTATGTCTAAAACAATGAAGACTATTATGTATGATAAATGTGTGTGAGGTCATTGTTATGTATTAGGTACATGTATAAACTTCCTCTTCTACTTCAAATATTTATAAATTGTACCAACCACTTAGGTTAAGACACAGATATGCATAATTTTCTGTGAAATCTCTTTCTTGGATAAATTTAATCATATGATATAACAACACCTACACATTTTGAATAAAGGAAAAGATAGTTTATTGAAAGACAGTTTACTGAAACCCTACTTATTCTTAAACACCAGATTTACAGGGGTCTGTCTCTATTTCATGTATGTTTTTTACAAAGAGTATATTCTCCCCCTTTCCATCAAATTTCTAAACAATTTAAGGAATTTGTGAAATACATTACAGAGAGCAATTAATTGCATAAAACAGAACATTCTCTAAATATTTGACAACAATGCAAAAAAGATATGCTGGTAAATAGATAAACCAGATTGGAAGACAAGCCCTGGTTAGATTAAGCATGTTACGTGTTATTTCCAGACAACCTACCCCTGATTTTCAGTAAGAATTTTCTCCTCATCTTTTAGAAGTTCATCTCCAGAATCTTTTCCAGAATCCACTTGTTTATCATTTCTAGTCTTCACTTCTTCTGATTGTGAGGATTGTCTTTTTTTACGACAACAACATTGGAATATAGCAACTAATATTGACATACTAAATAAGACAGTTAAAGTCCCTGCTATAGGTAGAACCATACTAAATGATGACTTATTATCCTCTGATTCCTGAGTCAATGCTTCAGCAAGACTCACATCTTCACTATCACTATTTTTATATTCTCTAACATTTCCTGAATATTTGTGTGTACCGGTTGTAATGTACTTTACTTCCTGAGGCTGTTGTACATAATGTACATCTGTTGGTTTAAATATAACATTGCTGGCAGGATCCTTGATATTAAATTGCAGTTTTAACTTATTAGATATATTTATGTCTTCTTTGATGTGCTTTCTTTTGTTGAATTTGATATCCACATGGGAATATGATCTCTTTTCATATGGAAATGACCATGTTGTCGATGATATATAAATAAATATTAAAAAATAAAGACGTCCTAAAAATGAATACAACTTCATTTTCTATTGAGCAGGAAATAAATAAATCCAGAGGTGCAAATTCATTGTGAACTGTTATACACAATTTCTATCCTAGTGTTAAACATCCTTGTGTATGTGTGTATAAGTGCAATCACCCTGCAGGTACTCTTTGTACATAGATCAATTATAAAAGTTTGAAAGGAACAACAAGGTAATTAGTAATCCTAGTGTGTATACATAAGTACTTAGTTTACATTCCTTGTGTTATAATCTGACCAGCTGATCTCCATCACTCTATACTAAGAAGATCATCAAATAAAACACAGTCTATTATAATTACCAGGTCATGGGAATCTCACTATTATAAAAAAAGAAAACACTTGATCAATATAGAGTCAATTGATGCATTTAAATAAAAAATTCTAACCTTTCTAGTTGGGAATTCCCTTTAATCAGCAAATATCCAGGAAATAAAAAATTCCAGAGATATGAATTTGAGACATAAACATTGGAGAGATGTAATTGAATCCTTTGTGACATGAAAGATTTGATTGTTGAAAGATCAATACTGCACCAAGTAAAATTATAATGTCTCTCGATTAGTCATCTGTGCCATGTAGAAAACTGGTAGAAATATTTCCCTGACTCACATTCCACATACCCCTATAATACAATCTTAAGATAAATAATATTTGTTTTGACTTCTTACTGAGTTATAAAATATGCATTAGTTTTGACACTGATAACACAAAGAATTGACATATTTTCTTCACTCAGAAATGATAGAGGCCAATATTTTCTCTTTTAACAGTGGTATTTTGAATGATATTTTGTACAAAAATTATTTTGAATTGAATAAATGTAGATAATTACGTTGGTTTGTATCAAGAACTAAATCTATTGTGTAAACTAAAGTGTTCTTTTAACAAGTAAATCATAAAATCCAACGATTTAAAACTGCATTTAAATACTATCTCCTTGAGAAAGTTCTTTTTGAAGTATTTACAGCTATGCAATAACTTGTTAATAGTTTGGTTATAGCATTTCACATGATTTTGATGACAGGTAAAAACATACCTGAGCTACAGGTAACATTGATTGATTCCCATATGGTTTATGAATAATTCAGACCATAACATTGTAGATGTGTTTATTTTTACACTTTATCAATAATCATTCAATCATGTTATTCCATTCTTGATAGCTCCCAACAGTCATTACAGCTTGGCCCATTGAGAATGAAATTGACCTAAACAATTTTTTAAAGTTAATATTCATTTCTTCAAACTGACCAACTAGTAGACATTTTTCACCAGCTGCTAGTATAAGACAGATGCAGTATAATTATTTATAGATATTGATTGGACGACCTACTGTTGACCTAAATACATCATTTGGAATTTAATGAAAATGATATCATGTCAGTCCTCCTTGAATATAATTAGCTTATACTTGTATATGATTGTGTGATGTAATGTTACATAGTTTTTATATATCCATACCTTAAGCATGGAAGTAAAATCAATATAATACTTCCATGCCTTAAGTAAGTTTTGTTTCATTTGACCTACTTTTGATCTTATTGTGGCTAATTTAATCAATTTCATGAAAATGATTGTTTCAGCCATCTTAAAGTATATTGTTTTGATATAAAGTTTATTACATGTATTGTATAATATTAATAGTCGCATATCATATGTGTATTTTCTGTTTGTAGACTGTCTTTTGACCTAATTATGGCCATGACCTTAGAAAATTTCATAAAAATAACAGATGATTTTTAGTATATATTTGTATAATGAGTAGTTGCATATCATATTTTAGTTGTTTTGATTAATTTCGTTTGACCTCATGACAGTTGTGTGAATTTCGAAAATTTCATGAAATTTATAGTTTTTTGTTCAGTATTTTGCTTCCATACTAGTGCATTTTATACTACTTTTGAGTATTCATTTGTGAAATGATTAATTTCAGAAAAATTAGAATACTGTTTCAGTTGACTAAAGAAGTTACAACTATTTAATGGAATTTCAATATACAGCACAATTAATTTTTCTGAATGGAGTCGAGAATAAATTTTTCTTTTTGTTTCAACAACACACTAAGGTTATTTTGAAAACTTACAAAATTATTCTTCTGTATTGCATAGTCTATTAGATATCAGGTGACTGTTACAGTCTCCATTAAACCTCCTGTTAAAAGTTGAAAGGGTTTATATATATTTCAATGGGAAAAATTGATTGTAATAAAGAATATAGCATTTTGATATTACCAGTCTATAGTAGTAAGTATCGCAAAATACTTTTCAGCTCTAATCAGTTAGCACCCTTCAATTTTTAGTAAGTATAATTTCTTTTCTATTACTTTCAGCCTCTTGTGAAGTTTAAAAGCCATCTGTATTACGAGGAGAAAGATCATGTATCAGAAACAGAGAAGAAATTAAAACCAAGCAGAGGTAGTCAGGTAGGTAAGAGGTTAATAAATGAATGACATATTCTGACACCCAACTTAAATTCATTACATGTATCAGGGCTAATGTGAATACAGGCATTAGTCCTGTCTGGATGGATAGTAATCTTATGTGATCTGTCTATCATGAATAATAAAGTACTTTGTGTATATGTCAGTGAGACAACCAACCATAAAACACAATCATTCTTATATGATTTGCACATCTACAAATACTTGAATGTGATTGGCCCATTAGAATATTTTCCTTGGTTCACACATCAGTAGACCATGTTGCTTGAAACTACTTTCGTAACGTGTGTGTAAACACTATGTTGATCCCATGGTTCCAAGAAAGATGATAATGATAGAAAAGCAATAACAAATGTTTGGGTTGAGAATTATAAGGATTAAACACATTTTCATAGAGGTTATTAATGTGTTAACTGGGCCTCTGACTCACAAACTGTACATTACATTGGCCAAGTTTACATGTCAATTATCTCCAGAATATATAACCATAAAAAAGAGAAAGCAATGCCAGTACTTAACAAAATGAGATTTGGTATTAGAATTTGTGGCTAATTTTATAAAAGTGGAATTATTTTTGTTGGGTCCAACTAGGTAGAAGACCTGGATGCTTCATATCTTGTATCATCAGCTCAGTAGTCAGTACTTCGGTACTGACATGATTTATAACAAACCTTTCTAAAATTGTCCGTTTATAAATTTTGAAATTATAAAGAAACTAAGGTTTCAACTCCCTCAGGCAAATTTGACCTTAGATGAATTTGGCTATTTGTTTTAGGTATTTTTGTCATATAGCTCTTCAACTGTTTCGGTACTTATACATCCTTGGATTTCAAATGTTTGGCTTTGAGCGTTCCTGATGAAGGTAAATCCAGAAAAGCGCTTCGGACGCATGAAATTAATTAACGTGTTGTTTTCAATTTTTACATCACTGGGTCGATACCTCTGCTGGTGGACTATCAGTCCCGAGGGTATCATCAGCTCAGTAGTCAGTACTACGGTACTGACATGATGTATAACAAACCTTTCTAAAATGTCCGTTTATAAATTTTGAAATTATAAAGAAACTAAGGTTTCAACTCCCTCAGGCAAAGTTAACCTTAGATGAATTTGGCTATTTGTTTTAGGTATTTTTGTCATATAGCTCTTCAACTGTTTTGGTACTTATACATCCTTGGATTTCAAATGTTTGGCTTTGAGCGTTCCTGATGAAGGTAAATCCAGAAAAGCGCTTCGGACACATGAAATTATTTAACGTGTTGTTTTCAATTTTTTGTATGCAGATACCTTATGTTACAAAGTTTCAGTCTGTCAAAGGTCCATCGTCCTTGACCTCATTTTCATGTTTCAGGGACTGTGTGAAAAAAATTTTGTCATGTGAATGACTATCTTATTATGAGTAATAGGATAACCATATTTGGTATATTGGATCCTTGCAAGATCCACATGTCTGTCAGACAGGGTTCACCTGATCATGACCTCATTCCATGGATCAATGATCAAGGTTAATTTGTATCTGGGATACTATACGCAATAGGTCAACTATATTTGGTGTAAGAATGATTGTCAGGTTTGCATGTCCGACTGGCAGGTTTCATCTGACCTTGACCTCATTTTCATGGTTCATTGGTCAAAGTTAAGTTTTGGTGGTTTGATGTTTCTCAGGTACTCTAAGCAAATGGTCACATATATTTGGTGTATGGAATGATTGTAAGATGAACATTTTCAACTGGCAGGTTTCATCTGACCTTGACCTAATTTTTATGGTTCATTGGTCAATGTTAAGTTAAGGTGGTTTGGTCTTTTTCTCAGATACTGTAAGCAATAGATCAGCTGTATTTGGTGTATGGCATGATTGTAAGGTGAACATGTTTGACTGGCAGGTTTCATATTACTTTGACCTTATTTTCATTGTTCATTGGACAAATGTTAGGTTTTTGTGGTAAGATCTATTTCTCAGATACTATAACCAATAGTTCAATTATTTTTGGTGTATGGGATGATTGTAAGGTGCACATGTCTGACTCTCAGGTATCATCTGACCTTGACCTCATTTTCATGGTTCATTGGTCAATGTTAAGTTTTCGGTGTTTAAGTGAATGGTCTGAAATTTTACCATAAGGTTCTCTGATACTAGCCAATTGATCAGCTGTTATGGATCTCTGACTTTGTACCACAAGGTTCCATATCACAAAGGGAATGCTGGGATTGATTTTTGGGGTAATTGCCTCAAAATTTTAGGAATTAGGGGCCAAAAGGGGCAAAAACAAGCATTTTCTAGTTTCATGACAATAACTTGTGTGTAAGTGTATAGATCTTTCTGAAATTGTACTACAAGGTTCCATATCACAAAGGAAAGCTGGGATTTAGTTTGGGGTGATGAATCATAAGGGGTTCAAAAATTTGGGGGATTTTTTTTCCTTTTTTCCTTTTTTTTCTTTAAAATTTTCCATTTTAAGTTGGTTATTTCTGATTTATATTTAAAAGCAAATAATAATGATATGGCAGGAGATACACACCAAACAGGATGTAAATTATTATATAATAAGTATTGTGCAATAGCAAGAAATTTTCAATTGCACAGTATTGCGCAATAGCAAGAAATCTTCAATTGCACAGTATTGCGCAATAGCAAGAAATATCCAATAACACAATATTGCGCAATAGCAAGAAATTGTCAATTGTACAGTATTGCACAATAGCAAGAAATATTCAATTGCACAGTATTGCGCAATTGCAAGAAATATTCAGTTGCACAGTATTGTGCAAAAGAAGATACTTTGTATAAATTGCTTATTTCTTGACCAATTTCAATGGGGTTTTATTCTTGAACTCTTGGGGTTCTTTAATATGCTGAATCTAACCGTGTATTAAGTTTTTGGATTTTGGGCCCCGTTTTTAAATTGGTCCACATTGAGGTCCAAAGGGTCCAAAATTAAACTTTGTTTGATTTCATCAAAATTGAATTATTGGGGTTCTTTGATATGCCGAATCTAACCGTGTATTTAGATTCTTAATTTTTGGTTTTGTTTTCAAATTGGTCTACATTAAGGTCCAAAGGGTCCAAAATATACTTAGTTTGATTTTAACAAAATTGAATTCTTAGGGTTCTTTGATATGCTGAATCTAAACATGTATTTAGATTTTGATTATGGGTCCAGTTTTCAAGTTGGTCCAAATCGGGTCCAAAATTAAACTTTGTTTGATTTCAACAAAAATTGAATATATGGGGTTCTTTGATATGCTGAATCTAACCATGTATTTAGATTTTTGATTTTGGGCCCCGTTATCAACTTTGTCCACATTGAGGTCAAAAGGATCCAAAATTAAACTTTGTTTGATTTCATCAAAAATTGAATTATTGGGGTTCTTTGATATGCCGAATCTAACCGTGTATTTAGATTCTTAAATTTTGGTCCTGTTTTCAAATCGGTCTACATTAAGGTCCAAAGGGTCCAAAATTAAACTTAGTTTGATTTTAACAAAAATTGAATTCTTAGGGTTCTTTGATATGCTGAATCTAAACTTGTATTTAGATTTTTGATTATGGGCCCAGTTTTCAAGTTGGTCCAAATCGGGGTCCAAAATTAAACTTTGTTTGATTTTAACAAAAATTGAATTCTTAGGGTTCTTTGATATGCTGAATCTAAACATGTATTAAGATTTTGGATTTTGGGCCCCGTTTTTAAATTGGTCCACATTGAGGTCCAAAGGGTCCAAAATTAAACTTTGTTTGATTTCATCAAAAATTGAATTATTGGGGTTCTTTAATATGCCAAATCTAACGGTGTATTTAGATTCTTAAATTTTGGTCCCATTTTCAAATCGGTCTACATTAAGGTCCAAAGGGTCCAAAATTAAACTTAGTTTGATTTTAACAAAATTGAATTCTTAGGGTTCTTTGATATGCTGAATCTAAACATGTATTTAGATTTTTGATTATGGGCCCAGTTTTCAAGTTGGTCCAAATCGGGGTCCAAAATTAAACTTTGTTTGATTTCAACAAAATTGAATATAGGGTTCTTTGATATGCTGAATCTAACCATGTATTTAGATTTTTGATTTTGGGCCCCATTATCAACTTTGTCCACATTGAGGTCCAAAGGGTCCAAAATTAAACTTTGTTTGATTTCATCAAAATTGAATTATTGGGGTTCTTTGATATGCCGAATCTAACCATGTATTTAGATTCTTAATTTTGGTCCTGTTTTCAAATTGGTCTACATTAAGGTCCAAAGGGTCCAAAATTAAACTTAGTTTGATTTTAACAAAATTGAATTCTTAGGGTTCTTTGATATGCTGAATCTAAACATGTATTTAGATTTTTGATTATGGGTCCAGTTTTCAAGTTGGTCCAAATCGGGGTCCAAAATTAAACTTTGTTTGATTTCAACAAAATTGAATATATGGGGTTCTTTGATATGCTGAATCTAACCATGTATTTAGATTTTTGATTTTGGGCCCCATTATCAAAAGGGTCCAAAATTAAACTTTGTTTGATTTCATCAAAATTGAATTATTGGGGTTCTTTGAATCTAACCATGTATTTAATTCTTAATTTTGGTCCTGTTTTCAAATTGGTCTACATTAAGGTCCAAAGGGTCCAAAATTAAACTTAGTTTGATTTTAACAAAATTGAATTCTTAGGGTTCTTTGATATCTGAATCTAAACATGTATTTAGCTTTTTGATTATGGGTCCAGTTTTCAAGTTGTCCAAATCGGGTCCAAAATTAAACTTTGTTTGATTTCAACAATCTAACCATGTATTTAGATTTTGGATTTTGCCCCACATCGAGGTCAAAAGGGTCCAAAATTAAACTTTGTTTGATTTCATCAAAATTGAATTATTGGGGTTCTTTGATATGCCGAATCTAACCGTGTATTTAGATTCTTAAATTTTGGTCCCGTTTTCAAATCGGTCTACATTAAGGTCCAAAGGGTCCAAAATTAAACTTAGTTTGATTTTAACAAAATTGAATTCTTAGGGTTCTTTGATATGCTGAATCTAAACATGTATTTAGATTTTGATTATGGGCCCAGTTTTCAAGTTGGTACAAATCGGGTCCAAAATTAAACTTTGTTTGATTTCAACAAAATTGAATATATGGGGTTCTTTGATATGCTGAATCTAACCATGTATTTAGATTTTTGATTTTGGGCCCCATTATCAACTTTGTCCACATTGATGTCAAAGGGTCCAAAATTAAACTTTGTTTGATTTCATCAAAATTGAATTATTGGGGTTCTTTGATATGCGAATCTAACCATGTATTTAGATTCTTAATTTTTGGTTTTGTTTTCAAATTGGTCTACATTAAGGTCCAAAGGGTCCAAAATTAAACTTAGTTTGATTTTAACAAAATTGAATTTAGGGTTCTTTGATATGCTGAATCTAAACATGTATTTAGATTTTTGATTATGGGCCCAGTTTTCAAGTTGGTCCAAATCGGGGTCCAAAATTAAACTTTGTTTGATTTCAACAAAATTGAATATATGGGGTTCTTGGTGTATGGCATGATTGTAGGATGAACCTGTCTGTCTGGCAGGTTTCATTTGACAGAGAACTTTTTTCATGGTCCATTGGACAATGTTAAGTTTTTCTGGTTAGGTTAATTTCTCAAATACTATAAGCAATAGGGACACAGTGTTGGGTGTATGTCATGATTATAAGGTGTACATGTCTGTCTGGCAGGATTCATCTAACCTTTACCTCATTTTCATGAATCTTTGGTCAATGTTAAGTTTTTATGTTAATGTCTGATTCTCAAATAGTATATCCAATAGATCAACCATATTTGTTGTATGGCATGATTGCAGGTTGTATATGGTGTTTGGCAGGGCTCTACTGATGGTGACCTCATTTTTATGGTTCATTGGTCAATGTTTAGTTTTCGTATTTAAGTCTGTTTCTCTGATGCTATGAGCAATAGGCAAACTAGATTTGGTATATGGTACGAGTGTAAGGTGTACATGTCTATGGATCATTGTTCATTGACAATTTAAAATTGTTATACTTGTAGTAAAACCTTCATATTACATATTATCAATATAAGTTCAATCATGATAAGTAAAGCAGGCTAGACATTTCAGCATGTGCTCTCTTGTTTAAAGCCCTAAGTATAAGAACCATTCATTTATTCTCATTGGTTAATTTTCTAATTTATTCTTTTATAATACTTGTACTACAATGCCAAATATTTTCCGATGTAAAGAAAATGGAGACTCTTTAGTCTTTACACATTTTCATCATTTTTAGGAAAAATTGATACACATTGACAAGTGTGTGAGGCAGATAACAGATGGATTCATTAAAGTTTTAAAATTCATGTCATTAAAATGATAAATATCCTAAAAAGAAAATTGATATTCCTAGTCAGCAGTCTGATTTTAATACCACCCCAGTCGTAAAATGTTATGAAGTCAGCGTTGTCCTCTGAAGACATTTTGTTTCCAGACAATAACTTGAGAATAAGTGTATGGATCTCAATCAAATTGTACCACAAGGTTCCATACAACAAAAGGAAGGTTGGGATTGACTTTGGGGTTATTGTCCTAAAGACCTAACGAAATTAAAGACCAAAAAGGGGCCAAAAACATGCATTTTTCTTGTTTCATGACAACAACTTGTGTATAAGTGCATGGATCTCTATGAAATTGTACCACAAGGTTCCATACATCAAAAGGAAAGTTGGGAAAGAAAGTAAAATAATAAAAATACTGAACTCCAAGGAAAATTCAATACGGAAAGTCAAATGGCAAATCAAAACTCAAACAAATGGAAAACAACTTTCATATTCCTGACTTGATACAGGCATTTCCTTATGTAGGAAATGGTGGATTAAACCTGGTGTTATAGCTAGCTTAACCTCTCACTTGTATGACAGTCACATAAAATTAATTCCATTATATTGACAACAATGTGTGAGCAAAACAAACAGACATAATAGGTAAAAATGTCCAAAATTGGAGTACAGCAGTCAACATTGTGTTATAATCTTAATCACTATAAAAACAAATAACTATTTTGACAAAGAAAAACAAAAATGGCATATAGATACTCTATAGACAAAGTACATGACCAAAAATGTAAGACAAGAATACAAAAATGACGATTGCACAATAACACAATGGCAGGATTTATAAATACAGAGCCACGCCTAAAGATTGATTTTGGGGGTTATGGCCCTAACCGTTTAGGAATTAGGGGCCAAAAAAAAAACTAGGATTTTTTTGTTTCTGGACAATAAATTGAATATTAGTCTATGGATCTCTATGTAATTGTACCACAAGGTTCCATACCAAAAAAGGAATGTTAGGATTGATTTTGGGGGTTATGGCCCTAACTGATTAGGAAAAAGGGGCCAAAAACAATACTTTTCTGATACTTTGTTTACATTGCTTATTTCTTGAGCAATTTCAATGTAGTTTAATTCAAAGTCTTGAATTCTTGGGGTTCTTTAATATGCTGAATCTAACTGTGTATTTTGATTTTGGGCCCAGTTTTCAAGATGGTCTAAAATTAAACTTTGTTTGATTTCAACAAAATTGAAAACATTGGATTCGATAATATGCTGAATCTAATAGTGTATTTAAATTTTTGATTTTGGGCCCGGTTTTCAAATTGGTCCACATTAAGGTCCAAAGAGTCCAAAATTAAACTTAGTTTGATTTTAACAACTAGAGGCTCTAAAGAGCCTGTGTTGCTCACCTTGGTCTATGTGCATATTAAACAAAGGACACAGGTGGATTCATGACAAAATTGTGTTTTGGTGATGGTGATGTGTTTGTAGATCTTACTTTACTGAACATTCTTGCTGCTTACAATTATCTCTATCTATAATGAACTTGGCCCAGTAGTTGCAGTGGAAAATATTTTGTAAAATTCACAAAATTTACAAAATTTATGAAAATTGTAAAAATTAACTATAAAGGGCAATAACTCCTTAAGGAGTCAATTGACAATTTTGGTAATGTTAACTTACTTGTAGACCTTACTTTGCTGTACATTATTGCTGTTTACAGTTTATCTCTATCTATATAATAATATTCAAGATAATAACCAAAAGCTGCAAAATTTTCTTAAAATTACCAATTCAAGGGCAGCAACCCAACAACGTGTTGCCTGATTGGTCTGAAAATTTCAGGGCAGATAGATCTTGACCTAGTGAACAATTTTATCCCATCAGATTTGCTCTAAATGCTTTGGTTTCAGAGATATGAGCCAATAACTGCGTTTTACCCTATGTACTATTTTTAGCCATGTCGGCCATCTTGGTTCATGGGCAGGGTCATCGGACACATTTTTAAACTAGATACCCTAATGATGATTGTGGACAAGTTTGGTTAAATTTGTCTTAGTAGTTTCAGAGGAGAAGATTTTGTAAAAGATTACAAAATTTACGAAAGGTTAAAATTGACTATAAAGGGCAATAACTCCTTAAGGGGTCAACTGACCATTTTGGTCAAGTTGACTTATTTGTAGATCTTACTTTGCTGAACATTATTGCTGTTTACAGTTTATCTCTATCTATAATAATATTCAAGATAATAACCAAAACGGCAAAATTTCCTTAAAATTACCAATTAGGGCAGCAACCCAACAACGGGTTGTCCGATTCATCTGAAAATTTCAGGGCAGATAGATCTTGACCTGATAAACAATTTTACCCCATGCCAGATTTGCTCTAAATGCTTTGGTTTCAGAGATATAAGCCAAAATCTACATTTTACCCTATGTTCTTTTTTAGCCATGGCCGCCATCTTGGTTGGTTGGCCAGGTCACCAGACACATTTTTAAACTAGATACCCCAATGATGATTGTGGCCAAGTAGTTTCAGAGGAGAAGATTTTTGTAATAGTTAACGGACGACGACGGACGACGGACGATGGACGACGGACGCCAAGTGATGAGAAAGCTCACTTGGTTCTTTAGATATGCTGAATCTAAACATGTATTCAGATTTTTGATTTTGGGCCTAGTTTCCAAGTTGGTCCAAATCGGGGTCCAAAATTAAATCTTTTTTTTTTTTTGTTTGATTTCAACAAAAATTGAGTATTTGTGGTTCTTTGATATGCTGAATCTAACTGTGTATTTAGATTTTTGGCCCTTTATCAAATTGGTCCACATTGAGGTCAAAGGGTCCAAAATTAAATCATTTTTGTTTGATTTCATCAAAAATTGAATTCTTGAGTTCTTTGAAATGCTGATTCTAACCATGTATTTAGATTTAGATATTTAATCATAAAAAGTAAATGTCCAATCTCAAATTTTTATGCCCCACCTATGATAGTAGAGGAGCATTATGTTTTTCGGTCTGTGCATCCGCTTGTTCGTCCGTCTGTCCTGCTTCAGGTTAAAGTTTCTGGTCAAGGTAGTTTTTGATGAAGTTGGAAGTCCAATCAACTTGAAACTTAGTACACATGTTCCCTATGATATGATCTTTCTAATTTTAATGTCAAATTAGAGTTTTGACCCCAATTTCACGGTCCACTGAACATAGAAAATGATAGTGCGAGTGGGGCATCCGTGTACTATGGACACATTCTTGTTAAGTTCTAAGACCACATTCATTCTGGGTCAGAAATATGTTATGGCAAATATTTAATCATAATTCAAATTCAGAGCTGTATTGTACAATTAATAGAAATTGTAAGTAGAGTCATAGTTAAAAATAGATAAAGAATCAAATCTAATTTTAGAGAAGAAATAATGTATAAATGTAGTTTGAAATTTACTATTTATTATTAGATATTTTGAAACATAATTACAGGTAAGTTTTATAGACTTTGTGGGTTAAGATTGCATGAAATGCAATAAAAACCCTATAGTACTTACTTGATATCTATATCTTCCAAGGTTGATCACTACCTTTGATAGTTCAAACAAAATGGTGCAGTGAAGTGTTCATTATTTAGATCCTATCCAGTCAATGTCATGCAATTTATTGATGATATGTTATACTTTGATATTTAAGTTACAATATGACTTGCCATATACAAAATGAAGTCTGGATTTCTGAAATAAGTAAGATTATAGGTATATAAATTTGCATACTTGTTCCTGTTTTCATATAAATGTATTTTTGAAAAGGTATTTTTCTAATGATGAAAGTAATTTTTTATCTCATTATTGTTTTGAATTTTATAGATACATGTATATGATTTAAGATTGATCCTAGTTAACAGGATTCCCAATTTTGATAAGTCTCTTACAGGGTTATTAACACAGGAGTAAGACTGTCAATTTCCTGTAGATAATCAAATATTATCACATGCAGAATTTCCTGTTTACAAGTATGGGAGTTGTAATCAAATTTATAAATTTTTCATGTCAAGGATTTAAATTTTTTAATTTAAATATGCAAGAGTAAAAAATCAGAAAACGTTATTTAGTAAGAGTAGAAGAATAAAAGCTATGTCAAAAAAAAAGTTGCAGGATTGTTTGTATTTTTCATGCCTATAATGGGGGATTGAAGTGAGACTTGTGTGTTACTATTTCTTGTATATTGAAGGCATTGTTGACACCATTTGTCAAGTTAATGATAAGGTCTATTTCAGAATAACTACTTATGTTACACCTTTTGTTATTAGATTTGGGTAACACATCATAATTAATGTTTAAGAGACTGCTAACTTGTACAGAACAAATGAAAAAAGAAGAATATCCTGTAGAAATCAGTTTGGAACATATGAAAAAAGAAGAATATACTGTAGAAATCAGTTTGGAACATATGAAAAAAGAAGAATATACTATAGAAGTCAGTTTGGAGCATATGCTTTTAAAGGAAGTATGACACATTAATAAGTTCTAACACGACTTGAAAGATTTTTTTTGCAGGCAAAGTATTTAATGCATTTTTTAAATTCTTTACAGTATAAGGGAGACAACTCAAAACTAAACTAAAATTATTGTTTTTAACCAAAATATTTTGATTTATTTTAGATGATTATGTATAAAAATGGAGTGTCCCAAGGTGTTGCATTTGAAGACGTATTTGACGGAATTTATTATCCAGCATTGTCACTGTATAAAAACTGTAGGGTAAGGTTAACAAAACATTACAAAATGAGATAAAGATAACAACCCAAAGTGTTTATAGAATTATAATCTCTAAACTACCAAATCGTATGTATACTGTGGATTCATTATTATTCGTGGATTTCGTGGGCAAAGGTGAATCATGAACTTAAATGTTCAACGAAATACAAATTTTCTATATGCTTGTATGCAGACTTTGGCAAAAACATACAATTTTTTCTCAATCAATGAAAATTGGTACCCACGTAAATACATGAATCCACAGTACACGACATGAATGAATTTAACAGAGGCAATCAAAAGTTTCACCAAAAGTTATTTTCCTTGAAGGCATGAAATCATAATAATCTCTTAATTATTTTATTAGTGGTTGCTATAGTGAAGTATAATAATTATGCTTATCAAAGTTTGAAACAGTTAGAATACTAGTGCTGCACACCATTTCCATACATTGTTGTGAAAAAATGATTATTATACAAAGGAGTAGCTGTGTTAAGGATGATAATTTGCCAAAAAAAAAATTGCCATTTGATTTTGTTAGAATAATATGAATAATGGACATGGTTCAAAATTATGAGAGTGCATAAGTTTAATATTTCTTTAAAACATAACAAAAGCTGCTTAGTTTTGACATGTATGTCATATATAGAAGTGGAATATATAACACCCATGAAAACTCATGTCCACAAACTAATAAATTATCTAGTTGTATCTCATAAGCACTCAACAGTTGCCAGTACAAAGATAATAAATATTGACAAAAACATATGTATATTTTCATGAAGAGGTTCCAAATTTTCCTTTTAATGACGTCAAACTGCATATATTTTATTTTATCTCATCTTTGAAAGGCAATTAGCTTCCAAATTCATTGACTCAAACTTTCAAGTTTTGATTTTTAAAATGCTGAACATATACAATCCATCAGAAATACAAAAGTTACACAGGAAACAATAAACAAGTCATGAAATCGTAAAAAAGTATCAACATTTTGATCCTTTTTGGAACTGTGAGCTATCTTATTAACTATCAACAATACTCAATGGGCATTAGATCCCTGAGATATAAAAAGACTTGCAAAATAAATATAAAAAATAGACAGGAAAGCATGCGTTACAGTTAAATGCCAATGTTCCTGGTTCTGTTTCATAGAGGAAATCATCGCTAAATTTCCAGTATAACCTATACATGCTATAGATGAAGAACTTAGATATCCTTGGTCTAGTGCAGTATACTTGTAAACATATTCAACAGTTACACAGCCACATGTGACATTTTTCTATGGTATAGCAATTTTGTTTTTGAAACCTGTAAATTGATTTTATTTTTTGTATTTACTAATTTCTGACATAATTTTGTAGGTAAGAATGAATTTTGGGCCAGACTTCAAATGTATACCACAAGGACTAAAGGATTACAGACCTGTAAGTTTCTTTATTGGAAAAATTTATACTCACACCTAAGTTAAGACGAGAGAAAGAATCAGAATGATTTTAAGTTTTATGTCTATTAATCTGTAGGAGTTATGGTTCAGAAATTAAGTAGTTACATAGATTCCTTTGACTCTCCATATGACCACAAATATTTATAGCTGTTTCTCGATGGTGGTGTGTTGTCTCAGTGTCTAAACTTTTCATTCACAATGTCTTTGCTTATTGGCTTAATCATGGACAAAAAAACGTCCTTCTTTTTTTAGTAGGGTTCATGTAGTGTTGTAGTGTTTTGCCTGTAAAGGAAGCTGTGAAAGGTAAGACATAGATATTCTAGATTCAGTTGTTGTCAGCATCATCAACATTTAAGTTCAGTTTTGTCAAAGTTTTTAAGACCTCAATAACTTTTCAAACATTCACAGAATTTTTCAAAACTGAGACAGAAGCTTCTTTTTTTTTTTATGAAAAGCTAGCATCTGGTAAAAAAAATTGAAATGTTTTTGTTTGTTTTTTTCTGTATTTTAATGATATATGGACTTTTTTTTTGTAGATTACATTTAGATACAGTAGGTTTTTTTTTGGCAGTTTACATATAGATTCTTCCTTTGGTACTAGTGGATTATTTGATTTATCCGATCTCCATAGTTAAATTATAGAATTTTTGAGTCGACTTTAAAATTTGATAATTTAACTATTGAGGTTGGATAAATTAGATAATCCACAAGTAACTATGTAAGAATATGTAAGAATCTCTTTCTCTAATGATTATCAAATAAATTTTCATTTTTGATAAACAAAAAAAAAAAGCCTTCCACACTCCTGATTCTACGTCATACCAATTTTGCCTACACACATAAATCCCAAACATCATCCAGAGCTGATAAAGGTTATGACCTTTTAACTTAAATTTAAAATTTTTTTTTAAAACAATGGGTTCAAAAAGGGTTAGATTGCCAAAGAATTAGAGAATTTAGATACAGTCTGTGGTTAAAGTTGTCAATTTATCGAACACCTGTTAGCATATTTTGATTCATCCAGAGAGCTGATAAAGGTTATGACCTTTTAACTTAAATTTTTATAACAATAAGTCCAAAAATGGTTAAATTGCCAAAGAATTAGAGTATTTAGATACAGTCTGTGGTTCAAGTTTTCAAGACATTAATAACTTTGTCAATTTTTTATAGGATTTAAAAAAGAATTTGAGAGAAGCTTCTTTTGAATCAGGAGAAGGGCGAAACCTTTTTAGCTCACCTGGCCTAAAAGACCAAGTGAGCTTTTCTCATCACTTGGCGTCCATCGTCATCTGTTAACTTTTACAAAAAATCTTCTCCTCTGAAACTACTGGGCGAAATTTAACCAAACTTGGCCACAATCATTATTTGTGTATTTAGTTTAAAAATGTGTCTGATGACCCTGCCTGCCAACAAAGATGGCCGACATGCCTAAAAATAGAACATAGGGGTAAAATGCAAGTTTTGCCTATTATTTTGAAAACTACTATAAATAGAGAAAATCTGACAGGAACAAAAATTTTCAGAATGTTGAGCTTTACCCATTATTTATTTATGTCTAAACTGTCAGACGACTTTTTTTTTGGAGTTATTGCCCTTAAATGATGAATTTTACCATTTTTTAAAAATCTTTTCCTATTATCTTGAAAATTATAATAGATAGACCGAAACTTTAAATGGCAAAAATGAGTAGCAAGACATGATCTACAAATAAGACCTCATGGCCGAAATCTTCAGTCGACTCCCTATTAGAGTTATTACCTAATAATGCCGATTTTTGTCTCGCCTTGACAGAGTCAAAAAGCGAGACATAGGTATGCTGTTTCCGGCGTCAGCGGCGGTGGCGGCGTCAACAATGTATTAGTTTGTGATTAGGTCTAGTTCATGGTGAACCACTAGTGGTAGGTCAATGATATTTGGTATGCAGCTGTATTAGCATTTGCACATCTCATTACCATGGAGATTATTTGGCCCCGGCCCCTCAGTCAAGGTCTATTGACTTTGAAACTTTGCTTAGTTTACATGTATTAGTTTGTGATTAGGTCAGTTTATGGGGAACCACTAGTGGTAGGTCAATGATATTTGGTATGCAGTTGTATAAGCATTGGCATATCTCATTTCCATGGAGATTATTTGGCCCCGCCCCCTCATTCATGGTCTATTGACTTTGAAACTTTTGCTTAGTTTTCATGTATTAGTTTGTGATTAGGTTAGTTTAAGGGGAACCGTTAGTGGTAGGTCAATGATAATTGGTATGCAGTTGTATAAGCATTAGCACACCTCATTTCCATGGAGAATATTTGGTCCTTACCCCTCAGTCATGGTCTATTGACTTTGAAACTTTTGCGTAGTTTACATGTATTAGTTTGTGATTAGGTCAGTTCAAGATGAACCTCTAATGTTAAGTCAATGATATTCGGTATGCAAATGTATTGGCATTTGCAAGTTTCATTTCCATGGAGATTATTTAACCCCACCCCCTAATTATGGTTCATTGACTTTGAAACTTTTACATAGTTTACAAGTTAATGTTTGTGTTTAGGTTTGTTTAAAGGGAACGACTTATGAAGAGTCAATGGTATTTGGTTTGCAGTTGTATTAGCATTGGCACATCTCATTTACATGGAGATTGTTTAGCCCTGTACCTTCAGTCATGGTTCATTGACTTTGAATATTTGCATAACTTACATGTTAAAGTATTGCTATTTTAATTTCAACATTTGCATTATCAAAATAACAAATAGGCGAGACATATCTCTGTGTTAACAGTTTTTTATCATTTTTTTGCGTTTTTGTCTAATATCTTAAAAACTAAAATAGATAAATAGAAATTTTAAACAGCAAAAATGATCAGCAAGACAAGATCTACAAAAAAAGTAAACATGACAGAAATTGTCATTTATTGAAGTTATTGCCCTTTGATGATTTTTCCCATTTTTATACAACCGCAAAAAATTTGCGTTCGTATAATGCTATCATGTCGTCGTCGTCCGAAGACACATTTGGTTTCCGGACAATAACTTTAGTTTAAGTGAATTGATCTCTATGAAATATTACCAGATGGTTCAATACCACAGAAGGAAGGTTGGGATTGATTTTGGGGGTTATGGTACCAACAGTTTAGGAATTAAGGGCCAAAAACAAGCATTTTTTTGTAGTTTCCGGACAATAACTTGTGTGTAAGTGTATGGATCTCTCTGAAATTGTACCACAAGGTTCCATTTCACAAAGGGAAGGCTGGGATTGAGTTGGGGGGTAATTGCCCCAAACGTTCAGGATTTAGGAGCAAAAAAGGGGCCAAAAACAAGCATTTTTCTAGTTTCCGGACAATAACTTGTGTTTAAGTGTATGGATCTCTCTGAAATTGTACCACAAGGTTCCATATCACAAAGGGAAATTTCCAATTTTTTCAAAAAAAATTTTTTTTTGGGGGAGACAAATTTTTTTGGGGGATCTTTTTTTTCATAATTTTTGGGGCTTTTTTTTTCCCAAAAATTTTGCATTTTTCCATTGATTATTTCTGATTTATATATAAAAGCAACAAATACTGATATGGCAGGAGATACACACCAAACAGGGTGTGTAAATTATCATATATAACAGATTAACTAAGTATTGTGCAACAGCACAGTATTGCACAATAGCACAGTATTGCGCAATAGCACAGTATTGTGCAGTAGCACAGTATTGGGCAATAGCACAGTATTGCACAATAGCACAGTATTGTGCAATATCACAGTATTGCGTAATAGCAAGAAATCTTCAATTGAAAATAAATACAAATATTTTAACCAATTTCAATGGGATTAATTTAAAGTCTTTAATTTTTGGGGGTTCTAACCTTGTATTACTATTTTGGATATTGGGCCCCATTTATATAAATTAAATTGGTCTACATTGAGGTCCAAAGGGTCCAAAATTAAACTTTGTTTGATTTCATCAAAAACTGAATTATTGCGGCTCTATGATATGCTGAATCTTATTGTGCATTTAGATTTTTTATTTTGGGCCCTGTTTTCAAGTTAGTCCATAGTAAGGTTTGAAGGGTCCAAAATTAAACTTTGTTTGATTTCAACTAAAATTAAATTTTTGGTGTTTTTTTATATGCTGAATCTAACCATGTTGTTAGATTTTGGATAGCAGACCATACTAGATAAATTAAATGTCCCATTTCAAATTTTTAAGATCTTTGACCACATTTATTTTGTGTCAGAAACCTATATTATGTCAAAAATTTGATCACAATCCAAATTCAGACGGTATCAAGCTTGAATATTGTGTCCAAACTTGCCCCAACTTTAAGGGTTCGACCTCTGCGGTCGTATCAGGCTGCGCTCAGTGAAGCATTTTATTGCCTATTATCTTGAAAACTGTAATAGATAGATAGAAACTTTAAATAGCACAAATGATCAGCAAGACAAGATCCACAAATAAGCCATAATGACCAAAATCTTCAGTCAACTCGTTATCGGAGTTATTGCCCTTTAATGATGATTTTTAGCTCACCTGGCCCAATGGGCCAAGTGAGCTTTTCTCATCACTTGGCGTCCGTCGTCTGTCATCGCCGTTGTCGTTGTCCATTAACCTTTACAAAAATCTTCTCCTCTGAAACTGCTGGGCCAAATTTAACCAAACTTGGCCACAATCATCATCATCATTAGTATAGTTTAAAAAATGTGTTCGATGACCCGCCTGCCAACCAACATGGCCAACATGGCTAAAAATAGAACATAGGGGTAAAATGCAGTTTTTGGCTTATATCTCTGAAACTAAAGCATTTAGAACAAATATGACTGAGTAAAATGTTCATCGGGTTAAGATCTATCTGCCCTGAAACTTTCAGACGAATCAGATAACCTGTTTTGGGTTGCTGCCCCTGAATTGGTAATTTTAAGGAAATTTTGCAGTTTTTGGTTATTATCTTGAATATTATTATAGATAGAGAGAAACTGTAAACAGCAATAATGTTCAGCAAAGTATGATCTACAAATAAGTCAATATGACCAAAATTGTCAATTGACCCCTTAACAGTCAGGGGACTTACTTAAATGAGTGATTTTTTAATCACTGATTCAAGTAACATTGTCTCCACAAATGTTTGAAGTAAGAGTTGTCTTTTTTAATAATCACCTATTTAAGTAGTACAAATAAATCACTAGACTAAGTGATTTAATTTTATTGTAACTTTAAATATACAATACTAATGATCCAGGGACTAATTATGTTGCTAAAATTATCAGAATCAACATCTGTGTTGATATGATGACAATTCATGTCAGGTGATGACCTTATACTAAATCTGGGATAATGACATGAAAAATCACTTGTTTAAGCATCATACCTCTGTTTTCTTCCAAAAAAATCACTTCTTTAAGTATTATCATTTTAATAACCCCCACTAATTTCAACACCCCCGAACAGTGAAATTTTGATCGTGAACAGTAAAATTTTATTACATAATCTGTAAGATGAAACCTTGAATTTAACAGGAAAATTATTCCCACTGCTGTGAAAAATCTGTTAAGAAAGTATCAGTTCATTATGTAAAGCCTTCATTATAGCTTTTTTTCAACAAATATAGAATTGACAGCTAATTGATTGCATCAAAGGCATAAACCTTGCTATTTGAAAGAAGAAAAAGGTTCATTTTTTCCAATTTTACTAATAATAAGATATAATCTAAACCTATATGTTTAAAATTATGGTAAAATTACAAAATCACAATTTGTGACAAAATTTCGAATTTGCTACTTAAATTAGTGATTTTATAAATCACTTATTTCAGTAATTCCCCTGACTGCTTAAGGAGTTATTGCCCTTTATAGTCAATTTTTATACGACCGCAAAAAAATTTTGCAGTCGTATATTGGTATGACGTTGGCGTTGGCGTCGTCGTCGTCCGAAGACACATTGGTTTTCGCACTCTAACTTTAGTTTAAGGAATGGATCTCTATGAAATTTTACCATAAGGTTCAGTACCACAAAAGGAAGGTTGGGATTGATTTTTGGGGTTATGGTACCAACAGTTAAGGAATTAAGGGCCAAAAATGGGCCAAAAATAAGCATTTTGGTAACTTCCTGACATTACTTGTGTGTTAGTGTATGGATCTCTCTGACATTGTACCACAAGGTTCCATATCACAAAGGGAATACTGGGATTGATTTTGGTGGTAATTGCCTCAAAATTTTAGGAATTAGGGGCAAAAAAAGGGGCAAAAAACAAGCATTTTTCTAGTTTCATGACAATAACTTGTGTGTAAGTGTATGGATCTTTCTGAAATTGTACTACAAGGTTCCATATCACAAAGGAAAAGCTGGAATTGAGTTTGGGGGTAATTGCCCAAAACGTTTAGGAATAAGGGGCCAAATATAAGTATTTTTCTAGTTTCCAGACAATTTCTTGTGTTCAAGTGTATGGATCTCTCTGAAATTGTACTGCAAGGTACCATACCACAAAGGGAAGGCTGGGATCGATTTTGGGAGTAATTGCCTCAAAATTTTAGGAATGAGGGGCCAAAAAGGGGCAAAAAACAAGCATTTTTCTAGTTTCAGGACAATAACTTATGTGTAAGTGTATGGATCTTTATGAAATTGTACCACAAGGTTCCATGTCACAAAGGGACAGCTGGGTTTGAGTTTGGGGGTAATTGCCCTAAACGTTTAGGAATATGGGGCCAAAAAGGAGTTTTGGTCCCAACAGTTTAGGAACTAGGGGCCAAAAGGGTCCAAAATTAAACTTTGTTTGATTTCATCGAAAATTGAACTATAGGGGTTCTTTGATATGCCGAATCTAACCGTGTATTTAGATTCTTAATTTTTGGTCCCGTTTTCAAATTGGTCTACATTAAGGTCCAAAGGGTCCAAAATTAAATTTAGTTTGATTTAAAAAAAAATTGAATTCTTGTGGTTCTTTGATATGCTGAATCTAAACATGTACTTAGTTTTTTGATTATGGGCCCAGTTTTCAAGTTGGTCCAAATCGGGGTCCAAAATTAAACTTTGTTTGATTTCAACAAAAATTGAATATATGGGGTTCTTCGATATGCTGAATCTAACCATGTATTTAGATTTTTGATATTCGGGCCCAGTTATCAAATTGGTCCACATTGAGGTTTAGAGGGTCCAAAATTGAACTTTATTTGATTTCATCAAAAATTGAATTCTTGGGGTTCTTTGATATGCTGAATCTAACCATGTATTTAGATTTTGGATATTGGAATTCCACAAAGGGATGGTAAGAATTGTCTTTTGGAGTTATGGCTCAAAGTGTTAAGGAATAAGGTGCAAAAAAGGGGGGAAAAGGGTTTCCAGGTTAATGGACAATTACTTAAGTACAAAACATAATTTAAAAGGCAGTGTAAGGTTGGGAATTGAAACTCATTTGAATATCTCACCTAAACTGCTTTTAAATTATTTATATTGGAAATTTGCCAAAAACTTTATTATTAATAAATTCCATTGGAAATTTGCCAATAACTTTAGTTTAATGAACTTCATTGGAAATTTGCCAATATAAAATATTGCTGATGAAGCTTTTTTGTTTATCTCAGCTAAACTGCATTTAAATTATGTATATTGGAAATTTGCCAAAAACTTTATTATTAAATTTCTGATTATATATAAAAGCAAATAATAATGATAAGGCAAGAGATACACACCAAACAGGATGTGTAAATTAATATATTAAGTATTGTGCAATAGCAAGAAATTTTCAATTGCACAGTATTGCGCAATAGCAAGAAATCTTCAATTGCACAGTATTGCGCAATAGCAAGAAATCTTCAATTGCACAGTATTGCACAATAGCAAGAAATTGATATTTGGGCCTGGTTATCAAATTGGTCCACATTGAGGTTTAAAGGGTCCAAAATTGAACTTTATATGATTTCATCAAAAATTGAATCATCAAAAATTGAACTATTGGGGTTCTTTGATATGCTGAATCTGACCGTGTATTTAGATTCTTAATTTTTGGTCCCGTTTTCAAATTGGTCTACATTAAGGTCCAAAGGGTCCAAAATAAAACTTAGTTTGATTTTAACAAAAATAGAATTCTTGGTGTTCTTTGATATGCTGAATCTAACCGTGTATGTATTTAGATTTTGGATGTTGGACCATAATAGGTAAATTAAAAATTTTTAAGTTCTTAGACCACATTCATTCTGTGTCAGAAACCTATGCTGTGTCAAATATTAAATCACAATCCAAATTCAGAGCTGTATCAAGCTTGAATGTTGTGTCCATACTTGCCCCAACTGTTCAGGGTTCGACCTCTGCGGTCGTATCAAGCTGCGCCCAGCGGAGCATTTTATTAACAATTTTTCTTAAATTTTTGTAATCTTTTACAAAAATCTTCTCCACTTAATCTACTGGGCCGAATAGAATTAAACTTAGCCACAATTTTCAATAGGACATCTTGATTGAAAAATATATCCAATGACCCTGCCATCCGACCAACATGGCTGCCATGGCTAAAAATAGAACATAGGGGTTTACTATAGAAGTCTATGGGAAAATTGTAAAAAAACAATTTCAAATGGTCACAATTTGAAAACTAATTTAAATAATGATAAGGGTTCTTCAGTAACTATTGTAAGACTACAATGGGATGACCTGCTTTTAATTTAACTACTGGGCCAAATTAAACCAAACTTGGTCTCAATCATTATTGGGGTATCTAATACTATTTATTATCATTTTAACCTTATTTTACATGATTTCCAAAACCACAGTAGATACAGGTGAGCGACACAGGTTCTAAAGAGCCTCTTGTTAATATTTTTGCCTATTATCTTGAAAACTATAATAGATAAAAGATAAACTTTAAAAAAGGAAAAATTATCAGCAGGATAAGATCTCCAAATATGTCAAATGACTGAAATTGTCAGTTAACTCTGAATAGAGCTATTCCCCTTTAACCATGATTTTTTTCTAAAAAGTGGTGGTTGTTGAAGATACAAGTGAGCGACACAGGCTCTTTAGAGCGTCTAGTTTCTGTGTCTTCTTTTTGATATATTGATAAATGAACTAAGTTTTTTGGCAGTTCCACATTACAGATTCACAATTGCCTCTAGAAGTACAGTTGCAGCCAAAACATAGGATACGGTGAAACCCTTTGACATATTTTTTTGGCCAGGTTTCACAAAGTGCAAAACTAGCTTAACGTATGGTTATGTTGGGGAGGCAAAATTTGCATTATTTTGTTTAATCAACTTCTACAGTTTTCAAAGAAGATCCTTGAAACTTCACACAAAATAGCACACATATTGAAGTTATACACCTGCTATTATGGAATTGTCTCAGGAATTGTTATCCATTTGTCAAGACTTGGGAACCTAGTCACATTTTTCAGCAAATTTACAAAATATGGTACTTATTTTGTGTAATTTACTCTTCATGCATTTCTTCAAGATCCATGAAACTGTGCAGAAAGATCACATGCATACTGAAGTTATGCACTTGCTATTAATGAATTGTTTGAGGATTTTATTCCCCCTATTTTCCAAGATTTGGAACTTACTAACTCCATTGCTTAAGGTAGTTTGGTTCTATAAAACAAAAATGTAGTTTTTATTTTGATATGAAAATGAGTGGTCACCAATTGTGTTTTCATGCTACAAGTTGTGAAAAATTGACCCAATTTGCAAGGAAATAGAAAAACCATTATGTTGTGAATAGAAAGGAAACAAAGTGACTATTCTGACTAAATTTGAAATAAAACACCAGAATATAGCTCTTATTAAATGCTACTGAAATTTATAAAAAGGGGTTACCATAGGTTTATTCGTGCTATAACCAAATAGAAAAAATTACAGTAAATTCCTTTATAAATTTTTGATTTTCTGAGTTATCTTTGAAAACTTTTAGCATTAAAATAAAAATCTGTACTTGTAAAATCCTTTATAGTATTAAGATAAAGTCACAAAATTTGGTCCATTCAAATGAAGTCTTTCAAATGAATTTCTTACCTTCCATCAAAATAATGCTTATTTGATTCAGAAATCTAGACTTTTTTACAATCAAAGATGATGTGAGACTCCCATACTAACTTTAGATATATTCTATGTAACCTGGCCATTTGAGTCTCTGCTCAATTTTTTTTTCTTATAGCCTGTTATATTTTGTTGTCTGTTTTGTCTGTTTTTTTAAACTATTGTTTTTTATACTTCCTCCCCTTTTATCCACATTCACATTTGTCTGATGGCTTTTGTTAAGCTATAAAGGTTCGATACTTGTATTAAGTTCTACATCTGAGTTAAATACTAAGTTACTTACATTTTACACTTCACTAACAGATTCCCATATGAGATCTAACTTCCTAGTTCATGTTACATAGATATAGGAAGATGTGGTGTGAGTGCCAATGAGACAACTCTCCATCCAAATAACAATTTATAAAAGTAAACCATTATAGGTCAATGTACGGCCTTCAACACGGAGCCTTGGCTCACACCGAACAACAAGCTATAAAGGGCCCCAAAAGTACTAGTGTAAAACCATTCAAACGGTAAAACCCACGATCTAGTATATATAAAAAATATCTGGTTACATAGATTTCAGTCCTCTTACTGAAGTTAAATTTTCTTTCAGTATGAGGACGGAAAACTATCAAACACTCATGTATTCCCTTTAATTATGTATGTAATGAGGGATAATGCCAAAGCAGAGGTAGTTAAGAAAAAAACAACATTTGTGATTATTTGTTTTACCTCTATCACTCGGTTGTCCCGACTTTTTTTTAGTTATGCCTGCATATCTTGATCTGATTTTTGGTATATTAGTTTTTATTGATGATTGATGATTTCATTCATAATGACAGAATTACTGCCCTTTAACTTAGAAAATTTTATGACAGTTATACTTGTCCAGATTCCTACAGATCTCTTACTGTTCTTTTTGGTGCATAAATGAATGATGATGGCTTACAGTTTCAAATTAAATTTTGTACTGGTTGACCCCTTTGAAGGAATTACAGTCCTGAACTTAACATTTCATGACAATTGTACTTGTCCAGACAAATTTTGTAAGGTAAGATCTTGAACTGTTCTTTTGGTATGAGTGTAGAGTGTTGATTTACAGATTGAGTTTGTGTTTTGTTCTAGTTGATCAACTTTTGTTAGAATTACAACGATTTTTTGTGAAAAGGCTGCAGGATGGGATATTTGTCTCCTACCTACCCATCTAGATTTCTTAAATAAAAAAAAAGAGATGTGGTATGATTGCCAATGAGAGAACTATCCACCTACTTGCTCAGTTTTTAACAAAGGATGTGAGTAGTGGAAAACAATAATCCTTTAAATTGAATTATAAACACTGTTGACAATCCTACCACATCTCATTATTTTTATACGATCGCAAAAAATTTTGCGGTCGTATATTGGTATCAAGTCATCATCGTCCAAAGACATTTGGTTTTGCACAATAACTTTAGTATAAGAAAATAGAAATCTATGAAATTTAAACACAAGATTTATGACCACAAAAGGAAGGTTGGGATTGATTTTGGGGGTTATGGTCCCAACAGTTTAGGAATTAGGGGCCAAAAAGGGCCCAAATGGATCTCTCTGAAATTATACCACAAGTTTCCATACCACAAAGGGATGGTAAAAATTGGCTTTGGGGGGTTATGGCTCAAACTGTTTGGGAATTAGGTGCAAAAAAGGGGAAAAAACAAGGGTGTCCTGGTTAATGGACAATTACTTAAGTACAAAACATAATTTAAAAGCAGTGTAAGGGAAGTAATTCAAACACAACATTTTGAATTACCTCCCTTACACTGCTTTTAAATTATGTATAAAGAAATGTTATATTGTCTTGAGGTGATTAGCTGTCAATTTATTTTTAGAATTTACTATTTTAAAAATGCTGATGAAGGTAATTTAATTTTAGCCATGACATTTTCTATTTTAAGACTTTTATGCTATAGTTAAATGGGTTATTATGGTTGCAAACTCCATTGGAAATTTGAATTGAGATTATGAATATTTTGGGGAAAAATTTTTTTGGGGGGGTTTAAAAAAATGGGGTGGGGACAATTTGTTCTCAAGATTTCAGAAATTAAAAAAGAAATTTCTTCAAATATATATTTTTTTTTTTTTGGCAAAAAAAAAAGGGAGGGGAGGGGGGTCAATTCGCAACAGCATAGTGTATTGCACAAAAGCAAAAAAATGAATATAAATTCAAATCACTTCAAGTTCTTTGACTACAGTTATTCTGTGTCAGAAACCTATTATGTGTCAAATATGTAATTACAATCCAAATTCAGACCTGTATCAAGTGCGAATATTGTGTCCTTTTTTGCCCCAACTGTTCAGGGTTGGACCTCTGCGGTTGTATTCAGCTGTGCTTGGCGAAGCAATTTATTATATTAATAATTAAATATGTATATGTTATGATTACAGATGTCCGATGCAGCCTCCCAGACAATGATAGAATATGCTCTAGCTGATATTATTTATCATGTAGAAAATGAAGGCAAACTTCCAGAATTCTAAGCAGTAATCTGGAGAAAGAGCAGAGTTTATCCCCATGAAACTTAGAGCCAAACATGGAAACCTTCAATAAACATTATACTAAATGAACTAAATACTGTACTAAGTATGGTATACATATTGTTTTTGAGAACAATGTATTGAAATGTATCAAATGAAACAATGAAAGTAATGGAAAGGAATAATAAGATTAGTATATTAAAAGATAGTCTAGAAAAATGTAATAAAATTCAACATACCTCTTTATAGTATAATTTCTATTTGTACCCTGCCTCAATGTGACAGAAGGAAATTGTCTTAGTGTGTCTTTCCAGTCAGTCTGTCTGTAACACTCTGTGAACACTACTTCTTTGAGACTTTTTGCCTGTAAGCTTCATGCTTGGTAAGATTGTTTAGCATCATTTGTGGTTGACCATTCTAATTGGCCCTTTTAAATTGACAAATTTTGCAGAAGTTATAAGACTTTGGCCATTTATGGCCTATTGTAGCAAGGAGACGCCTGTGAATACTTCACCTCCTAGATTTGTATATTCTAAACCTTTCATAAAAAGATTTTCTTCATTGTGTCTTAATGTAGACAACCTAACTATACTGCGTTTTTCATTCAAATTCATATATTTTATTGGATAAAGCACATAAGGATAAATATGACATTGCGTAATCCAAGTGTACAACATACATGACATATACCACATGACAAATAATGTAAATAAAACATAATGCATAACAATGCAACGTTCAAACCTATGATTGGATAAAACTGCAATTTTATACAATGCATGCAAAACAAATTTCTTGGTGAGGGTCTAAATACAGCACAAACAACAGACCAAAAAGTATATATATATATATATAACTACAAGTCTATTTTTAGCTCACCTGGCCCAGAGGGCCAAGTGAGCTTTTCTTATCACTTGGCGACCGTCGTTGTCCGTTGTCATTGTCGTCTCTCATTGTTAGGCTTACAAAATTCTTCTCTGTAACTACTGGACCAAATTGAACAAACTTGGCCACAACCATCATTAGGGTATCTAGTTTAAAAAATGTGTCCGATGACCCCTGCCTGCTAACCAAGATGGCCGACATGGCTAAAAATAGAACATAGGAGTAAAATGCAAGTTTTGTCTTTTATTGTGAAAACCACTGTAGATTGAGTAAATCTGACATTTGCAAAAATTTTCAAAATGATTAGATCTACTTATTGCTTATTTACATCAAAACTGTCAGACAAATTCTTATAGGAGTTATTGCCCTTAACGAATTTTACAATTTTATTTTCATTTTTGCCTATTATCTTGAAAATCATGATAGAGAGAAAGTTTAAACAGCAAAAATGATCAAAGAAGTCAACATGGTCGAATCGCCTAACAACTCCTTATTGGAGTTATAGCCCTTTAATGACGATTTTTATCAATTTATTTGCATTTTTGCCTAATATCTGAAAAACTGAAATAGATAAATAGAAACTTAAATA
The DNA here is from genome assembly GCA_017311375.1 of Mytilus coruscus. Taxonomy (NCBI): domain Eukaryota; kingdom Metazoa; phylum Mollusca; class Bivalvia; order Mytilida; family Mytilidae; genus Mytilus; species Mytilus coruscus. Next base: position 62,658,791 of record CM029602.1, on the reverse strand, counting down.
AGCAAATATTATCAACAAGACAAGATCTGCAAATAAGTTTCATTGTTGAAATCGTCAGTCAGTCCCTTATTGGAGTTATTGCCCTTTTATGACGATTTTTACTAACTTTTTGCGTTTTTTGTCTATCTGAAACTATAATGGATAGAAAGAAACTTGAAAAAGCAAAAATGATCAGCAAGACAAGATCTACAAATAAGTCTACTGGCCGAAATCAGCAGTTTAAACCTTATTAGAGTAATTGCTCTTTAATGAAGATTTTTAACAATATTTTATGTTTTTGCCTATTATCTTGAAAACTATAAAAGACGGATAGACACTTTGAATACAAAAAATGATCAGCAAGACAAGATCTACAAATTAGTCAAGAGAGATTACCGAAATCGTTAGTAGACTATTTATATGAGTGGTTGCCCTTAAATGACAATTTTTTTACCCTTTTTTGTGTTTGGGGAAAATATTATAGAAGAAAGAGAGAAACTGTAAACAGAAAAAATTATCATTAATACAAGATCAACAAAAAAAAATAATTTTGACGAATTCTATTCTAGTCCATAATGTTGGAGAGCGTCCATTGTTGAATATGCACATACATCTAGGTGAGCGACACAGGCTCTTTAGAGCCTCTAGTTTTGTATAGTACTTCTATACCTTATGGTAGACCAACTGACACTAAGTGTTATTATGAACTTCAAAAGCTTGTTTCAAATAATTACGTATTTGTTTGGCTTTAGCCAAATTATTTGGATTAAGTAAATATATTACTGATTTGATATCACCATCTTTAATCAAATTTTGGAAAATACTGAACTTCTCTTGAAGGTTTTTATTAATGGGACAATATAAATGGAAGTGCACTTCATCTTCTATTTTATCTCTGCAAGATTCATTGCTAAAGTTTTTGGTTTAATGTATTTTCCAGTTTCAATGGCAAGTGAATGTGCTCTAATTCTGATATTTGTGAGAAGTGATCTCTCATAATTTGATGTATCAAAGCTAAGGTAAGCTTTTAAATCAAGTGATGAGCAAATTTTACTATATAATCTGAGTTAACCTGTATTATTAGATTTAATGCTTTTTATCAGCAAGATTTTCAGCTGCTATATTTAGTTTTCCTTTATTGTTGAAGAAAATACTTAGGTACTTATATTCTGTAGCAGATTCTAATGGTTGTGGACCAATATAAAAATTTCTGACTAACCACTAAAGAAGGACTGTAAGGCATCCACACAGTGCTGCAAGCCAGTAGGTTTCTGAGATTAAGACCAAATCATCTACATAAAGAAGATGATTAAAATTTATTTGATTCAGATTTACTGATTAACTGGATTTTATTAGACAATTTTAGCAGGAGTTACATGACTTTTGGCTTATTGTACTGTAGTTACTGTAGATTATAAGTTATCATGTATTGTTGACCATCCAACACTACCATTACATAAGCACCAAACTGTGATGTTAATGTAATGTGTGTGGATGTTATTCTGCAGTCCAATCTAGAAAATAATATTGGACAGTAAATAGCAGTAGGGAAAATTTAACTCATATTAGATATGAGCTTTTTATACCCCAACACAAGGAGTTGCACTATACAAATCCTTGCCCACTACAACTTAATAAGAACATAGTTGGGTCTGGTGCGTCTGTTTGTAACACATTACTTCTTTGAGATCCTTTGCCTGAAAGTTTTTGCACTTGGTAGAAATGTTTTTCATCATGTGCACTTGACCTAACTATACCATCATTTTGAATTGACAATTATTTAGATTTGATTTTTTTTTTTTTTTGATTTTTGGTGTTTTAACGCCACTTTTAAGCACCGCTTTTGGGCTATTTCGTGGCGGCCAGTTTTTATTGGTGGAGGAAGCCGGAGTGCCCGGAGAAAACCACCGACCTTCGATAGGAAAACTGACAATCCTAGTCAATTAAGATTGGAGTCGAGTGCACCCGCACGAGCGGGGTTCGAACTCACAATCTCAGTGTTGACTGGCTAGTGATTACAGTAGTAACTACTTAGACCACTCGGCCACCGAGGCCCCCAATTATTTAGAAGGTATGTGACATTTACTATTTTTGGTAGATTGAAGCATAATGACAACTTGTGAACTGTACTCATCTGAGACCATATGTCCAAATCTTTCATACTTTATAAGGAGATTGTCATAATGTAGCTGTACATACAATATCACTATTTTGATCAGACAATTTTTGCTAGAAATATGGGACTGGTACTTTTTGTTGAGCCTGTGACATTTATGTCGAGAAAGCGAGACATAGATAGCCTAGATTCCCTCAGTGTTTGCATCAATATTTAGGTTCAGTCTGTGGTTAAAGTTTTTCTTTAAACATCAAAAACTTTGTCAAACCTTCATGGAATTTTATGAAATTTGGACAGAAGCTTGTTTATGACCAAAATACAGTATTCAGAGCAAAATTTTGAAAATATTTATTTTTCTTTTTCCGTATTTTACTGATAAACAGACTTTTTTTTTTTGACAGTTAACAAGTAGATACAGTCTGGGGTTAAATAGAAGATGTGGTATGAGTGCCAATGAGACAACTCTCCATCCAAGTCACAATGTGTAAAAAGTAAACGATTATAGGTCAAAGTACGGCCTTCAACACAGAGCCTTGGATCACACCAAACAGCAAGCTATAAAGGGCCCAAAATGACTAGTGTAAAACAATTCAAACAGGAAAACCAAGGTCTAATCTATAAAAAAAACGAGAAACCAGAAACACTGAAGAACCACATCAACAAAAGACAACCATCGAACAACAGGCTCCCAACTCAGGACAGGTGCAAACAAATGCAGCTGGCCTAAACGTTTCAACAGGCCCCAACCCTCACCCCAATCTGAAACAGCAGTGCAACATCACAACACAGAAAGACATAACACAAAACATCAACCGAAATGGCCCAACTCAATCGAAAAGACATATTAACAATTAAACATTAAAGTTTGTTACTCATCAATTACTTTTCCAGACCTTCATACAATTTTATGAAACTTTGGCAGAAGCTTTTTATGATTAAGAGCTAGATAATGCCCAGTGTTCTACCCAGTGTCTTTTAGCATCATGGTAATGTGATGCTATACTCCTTGAATGTGATGCTATTTGAATTGATTTTCTTATAGGTTGTGTTATGAATGTGATGCCATAATTTTTAGTAAGACAATGGTATTTCAAATTTCCCTGTTTACCAGGATGCTATATGAATTATATGGGGAGAACACTGAATGCTTGAAGCAAACTTTTGATAATTTATTTTTTTTTCATTTTCAGTATTTTTCTGATAGATGGACTTAGGTTTCTACAGTTAACATTTCTAGACAGTCTGGGATTGAATTTTTTTGACATGATAAATTTGTAAACCTTCACTGATTGTAATAAAACTTGGACAGACGCTAATCTTCAAGACGAAAAAAATCATCTAAAAAAAATTTGATTTTTTTCTTTAAATTCTGTAATCACTAATAAATTTTTAGGTCAACATTACACTTTTACACTGACAGCAGCAATCGCAGTCAAGACACAGGGTTCTGCAGAACCACTTATGAATTTTTGGACTAAAAAACAGTGACACAATTTGAATGCAACCTAATGTTCAAAAGCTTTCACACTTGGTAGCATTGATTGTCATCATGTACACTAAACCATATAGAATACTGCCATTTTTGTCTCGCCTGCGACCTTCGTTGCTAAAGGCAAGACATGTGTTGCTTTTCTGGCAGCGTTAATTAGCTGTGTCAACAATTGTTAAGTTTTTGGCTAAAAATAAAAATAAAGAGATGTAGTATGATTGCCAATGAGACAACTATCCACCAAAGTTCAAAAGAAGTATATGTGAGCAATTATAGGCAACTGGATGGCCTTCAACAATGAGAAAAATCAATACTGTATAGTCGGCTATACAGTATTAATTTTTCTGATAAAAGACTCTGACATGAAAATATGAAACAATTAAAATTAAGAAAATTAATGGCCTAATGTGTCAGTTTGATAGGAACTACTTGTGATAAATCAATGATTTTTTCTATAAAGTTGCATTACTATCAGTACATATTGACAACTATTTCTAGGCCCTCCCCCGTAGGTGATGGTCCAGTGACTCAATTAATTACCAATTTTCAAAGTTAAGTTTTCAGCATAAGTAAGTTTGATAGGAACTACTTATGATAGACAATGATAGTTTCTGTAAAGTTGCATTACTTTCAGTACATCTCAGTTTGACGATCATTTTGATGCACTGCTATGTCATCTATGTCATGGTCCAGCAACTTTGAATTAATTAGCAATGTCCATCTGATTGTTTTTTTCTGAATTTTCTGCCAACAAGCGAGACATATCTCTGTGTCAACAGTTTATTATGTCAATCATTGTTATGATACCCAAATAATTACCGTGATTGTTTTTATACGACTGCAAAAAATTTTTGCGGTCGTATATTGATATGACGTTGGCGTCGTCCGAAGACACATTGGTTTTCGCACAATAACTTAAGTTTAAGTGAATGGATCTCTATGAAATTTTACCATAAGGTTCAATACCACAAAAGGAAGGTTGGGATTGATTTTGGGGGTTATGGTACCAATAGTTAAGGAATTAGGGGCCAAAAATAAGCATTTTTGTGACTTTCAGACAATAACTTGTGTGTTAGTGTATGGATCTCTCTGACATTGTACCACAAAGTTCCATATCACAGAGGGAATGCTGGGATTGATTTTGGGGGTAATTGCCTCCAAATTTTAGGAATTAGGGGCAAAAAAAGGGGAAAAAAACGAGCATTTTTCTAGTTTCATGACAATAACTTGTGTGTAAGTGTATGGATCTTTCTGAAATTGTACTACAAGGTTCCATATCACAAAGGGAAAGCTGGAATTGAGTTTGGGGGTAATTGCCCAAAACATTTAGGAATAAGGGGCCAAAAAGGGGCTAAAAATAAGCATTTTTCTAGTTTCCAGACAATAACTTGTGTTCAAGTCTATGGATCTCTCTGAAATTGTACTGCAAGGTACCATACCACAAAGGGAAGGCTGGGATTCATTTATGGGGGTAATTGCCTCAAAATATTAGGAATTAGGGGCCAAAAAGGGGCAAAAAACAAGCCTTTTTCTAGTTTCAGGACAACTTGTGTGTAAGTGTATGGATCTGTATGAAATTGTACTACAAGGTTCCATATCACAAAGGGAAAGCTGGGTTTGAGTTTGGGGGTAATTGCCCTAAACATTTAGGAATTTGGGGCCAAAAAACAAGCAATTTTACAGTTTCCAGAAATAACTTGTGTTCAAGTGTATGGATCTCTCTGATGTTGTACTGCAAGGAACCATACCACAAAGGGAAGGCTGGGATTGAGTTTGGGGGTGATGAATCATAAGGGGGGGTTTATGTCCCCGCCAAACCGGAGGGGGCATTAAGTTTTACCCTTGTCTGTCCGTACGTACGTACGTCCCAAAATTGGTTTCCTTTCTCTAACTTAAGTTTGCTTCAACCAAATGTTATCAAACTTATACAAAATGTTTTTTACCACAAAACACAGATCAAGTTTGAATTTTGGGCAAAATTTTTCATTTCCATTCTCTAACTTAAGTTTGCCTCATCCAAATGTTATGAAACTTATATACAATGCTTATTACCACAATACACAGATCAAGTTTGAATTTTGGGGGCGTCACTTTTACTGTTATAGAGTTTAGCCCCTTTACAAATGGAAAAATTGCAAAATTTTTCATTTTTTTTTCCAAAAATATCAATGTCATTATTCAAGTAAATTTTAAAATTGGAGTTATCTTCCTTTGTCCATGATTATAGCTAAATCAACTAAAATCAATGCTTTATACAATGCAATGTTTAATTTTGCCTTCCACTGATAAAAAACAGATCAAGTTGGAATTGGGTAGTGTCACTATAACCATTATTGAGTTATGCCCCTTTATAAATCGAAAAATTGCAAAATTTTTAGTTTCCATTCTGTAACTTAAGTTTGCCCCAACCAAACATTATGAAACCTATACACAATACTCATTACCACAAAACTAAGATCAAGTACAAATATTGTTTCCGTTCTCTAACTTTAGTTTGCCCAACCAAATGTTATGAAACTTAAACACAATGCTTATTACTACATAATACAGATTAAGTATGAAATTCAGTGGCATCACTTTTACCATTCTTGAGTTATGTCCCTTTATAAACATAAAAATTGCTGAATTTTTCGTTTCCGTTCTCTAACTTTAGTTTGTCTCAATTAAATGTTATAAAACTTATACACAACCTTTCTAGAATTATGTGTGTTTACAAATAGAAAAATTGCTGAATTTTTTGTTTCTTCTCTCTACTTTAGTTAGCCTCAACCAAATGTTATGAGACTTACACACAATGCTTATTACCACAAAGCTCAGATCAAGTTCAAATTTGGGTAGCGTCACTTTTACCGTTCTTCAGTTATGTCCCTTTATAACTATATGATATGCAAGCAGGGGCATCATCTGTGTCCACATGTGGACACAATCCACATTTATTTCCTTTTTTTTTTCTTCAAAATTTTCCATTTTTAGTTGGTTATTTTTTATTTATATATAAAAGCAAATAATAATGATATGGTTTAATTTCATCAAACATTGAAATATTGGGGTTCTTTGATATGCTGAATTTAACCGTGTATTTAGATTCTTAATTTTTGGTTCAGTTTTCAAATTGGTCTACATTAAGGTCCAAAGGGTTCAAAATTCAACTTAGTTTGATTTTTACAAAAATTGAATTCTTGGGGTTCTTTGATATGCTGAATCTAACCGTGTATGTATTTAGATTTTTGATATTGGACCATAAGAGGTAAATTAAAAAATTTAAGTTCTTAGACCACATTCATTCTGTGTCAGAAACCTATGCTGTGTCAAATATTTAATCACAATCCAAATTCAGAGCTGTATCAAGCTTGAATGTTGTGTCCATACTTGCCCCAACTGTTCAGGATATTACCTCTGCGGTTTTATCAAGCTGCGCCCAGCGGAGCATTTTATTTAATTGTGTTTTGGTTAGTGTATTGCTATAAAAAAAAATTCATTGTTTCAAAATAAAGTGACTCTAAAAAGGTTTCTTGTGTTGAATATTTTTTTGATATTGAAATACCAAACCGCTATTAAACTCAACAATAATAACATTTTGAATCTTCATTGTTTTTACTCGTACCAAGCTAAATACATGCTAACTACATGCAGAATTTACATCAAAGCTAGTTAAAACAACAATCACGATTTTCAAACACATAACAATAACACCAAGTTTAGCTGTGTAAACACCATATTAACAGTAATCATACATAATTAACATATAATAATTAATCATCAAATCAATTTAAAACAATGTTTCATTTTAAAATTCCCGAATTTTTATTTATGAAAATAAAGATATTTTGATATAAACATCTAAAAAACATCTGATAATTCATCAGGTTTTGAATATAAAAAAGGTCTACATGTTTTTAAGACCGTGTTCACCTGACCTCCAACTCATTTTTATGGATCAGTGATCAAGGTTAAGCTTACATGGTCAATTTCGTATCTCAGATACTATAAGCAATATGTCAACTATATTTGGTTTATGGAATGATTGTAAGGTGTACATATCCGACTGGCAGGTTTCATCTGATCTTGACCTTACTTTCATGGTTCCGTGGACAATGTCTTGTTTTTGTGATTTAGTCCTTTTCTCAGATAGTATAAACAATATGGGCACTATATTTATGCCCCCGCTGTAGAGGAGGGGACATTAAGTTTTACCCTTGTCCGTCTGTACGTCCGTCCGTACGTCCTGAAATTGGTTTCCGTTCTCTAACTTTAGTTTGCCTCAACCAAATGTAATGAAACTTATACACAATGTCTATTACTACAAAACACAGATCAAATTTGAATGTGGTGGCGTTGCTTTTATCGTTCTAGAGTTATGCCCCTTTACAAATGGAAAAATTGCTGTATTTTTTGGCTTCCGTTCTCTAACATAAGTTTGACTCAACCAAATTTTATAAAACTTATACACAATGCTTATTACCACAAAACACAGATCAAGTTTGAATTTGGTGGCGTCGCTTTTACCGTTCTTGAGTTATGTCCCTTAATAACGTTATATGCAAGCGGGGGCATCATCCGTGTCCCATGGATACATTCCCTATTTATTTGTAAATAAAATGAGTGTAATGTTTATTGGACAATGTTAAGTTTTGTGGTTAGATCTATTTCTCAGATGATATAAGCAAAAGGTCAATTATATTTGGTGTATGGAATGATTGTAAGATGTACCTGTCTGTCTGGCAGGTTTCATATGACCTTGACCTCATTTTCATGGTTCATTGGTAATTGTTATTTTTTTTATGGGTTTGTCAGTTTATCAGATACTATAAGCAATGGGTCAATCATATTTGTTGTGTGGAATGATTGTAAGGTGTACATGTCTGTCTGTTTCATATGACCTTGACCTCATTTTCATGGTTCATGGGTCAATGTTAAGTTTTCATGGTTTTTCAGTTTATCTGAAACTATAATCAATAGGTCAAAATAATGTTTGGTGTATAGAATCTGAACTTTACCTCATTTTCATGGATCCTTGATAATATTAAGTGTAAGTGATACTTGTAATAAAACCTTTTTATTACAGACTTTTACCCTAAATTCAATTAGAAGTAAAGCAGGCCAGACATTTCAGCGTATGCATTCTGTTGTTTTTAGTAATTTATTTCATTCTCGTTTGGGTTTTATATTTAGTAATTACAGTAGTCTATTACTATGGACTTTTGGTAATACTATAAAGTAAACAATGACGAACGCCATGATCCACATTCGTGGAGACAAAAAGTCTGAGAAAACGCCTGATAAGAAGGCTACTACTATAGATGACGACTTTCTAAGACTAGATGATGAAGACTCAATATTATTTGACAAACCCAAAGAGTATAAAACTAGGTCGAAAATTTCCAAAACCTCATCCAAGCCTGCTGCACAGGGCAAGGCCCCTTTCTTCAGTACGCAAAAAAAAAAAAACGCTCTTTGTGAATACGTTGAAGAATATGATTATGACGGAAATTATTCTGATTGTTTTGATGACGCTTGTGACAATGTCCAAGCAGACAGTTGGAAAAGGGATGAATTCCCTAGTAAAAACAAAAATCTGATTCTTGTGAAAAGACGAGGCTTTCAAGGATGAGCGAAAAATTTAGCTCTGTGCCCCACCAATAAATGAACAGAAGGCTAAAAATATTACTGACATTTTTAGAAATGTGATTTCCCAAGATAGATTTTCAGATCTAATGAAGGATGAGAAACTACAGAGACCAGAGAATCGTAACGGTATTGCAACTGTTCAAACTGACCTGGTTATATGGGATAGTTTAAGCCCCGAGACTAAAGCAGTTGACAGTAAAATGAAACAATTCAGTCTGTAGTTGTTGTGAAGATAGCTACTGTTTGTTATATATCAGTATTTCTTATGATAAACACTTGTTTGGTGGTGATGTGATGATATTAGAAGGATACCAAATAAAATTCGAGGAAGGGGTGCTTTAGAGGAGATCGTCGACCTTGGCATTTTAGGATCACTGGTAGAGTAATAGCTGTTGTGGAAGTGTCTGTCGTTGCAGAGTATCGCGTGCAGGGTCAGACAAGTCTGATGGACTCGCAACAAATACAGATAATAAAACCTGCAGATGTTGTGAGTATTAAATTTGCAGCAGGTAGATATTTTTAAAAAAAAATAAATGAGAAGAAATTACTTCATATAATAATGATCAGTAATGTTTTAGAAGTTGCCCAAAAAATGCCCCATTGAGTTTATTGATGGTATGCATCCAATTCAAAATCCTGCAATTATAAGAAACATTGTAGCACATAATAATGATAACAATGTCATTGTGGGAAGGTTTGCAAGTACTTGAAAGGTTTAAAGATACACAGGCAAGAACTAAGTGTGGATCTGGGAAGCAACAGAGGGATCGCACAGTTAACGCTGATGAGACGACGGAGGACCACAGCCAGGAAGCACACCACAGTGCTGAGGACCTCTTACCTGATGATGCTACTCAGATCAACATTGTCATTTGAGGAGGAGCAAGGGAATCAAAACCAACAGAGATCAGCGACAGTACCTTCAACAGACAGCAGGAAACAAAAGAAACAATGGCCACCAACAGATGATAGGAGATGGGAGATCTTTGATAAAGACCTAGACAAGATCTTAGGCAACACACTAACTGGAGATGTACATAGAAAGATATCATCATTGTCAACAATTATGTACGCAGTAGGACAAGAACGATTCGGAGTTAGTAACACCAAAACGAGAGAAGGAATTCAGGGTACCACCAAACATAACCGACGTCAGCAAGAAGTACAGACACTGTGAACGAAAAAAATGATGTCAAAAAGCAGTATAGAAGGGCAAACGAGGAGGAAAGATTAGGGTTGAATGAGCTTAGATCAATACTGAGGGAGAGAAGAAACAATCTATAAAGAGCAGAAAGAATCAGAAAAGCTAGGAGAGTAAAAGGGAAGAAGAGATTAATTTTTGTTGCCAACCAATGCAAGTTTACCGAAGCAACACTGGACGGAACAAAGGCGAGATCGGTACAAAGCACAAAAGAGGAAAGGCAGTGGGAACATCTGGGAAACTTCGAAAGGATAGAAAAGGTGCCTGAACCAGAAATACTAATGAATATTAAGGAATCATCATAGAAATAAGTGGCAGATGTAGTGAAGAAATCTAGGTCTGAATCAGCACCAGGACCAAATGGCATTCCGAATAAGGTCTATAAGAAGTGTCCAAAGATTTTGAAACACCTGTGGAGGCTTTTGAAAGTGGTATGGGGGAAAGGGAAGATACAATTATGCTTGCAGAAAGCAGAGGGGTGTTTTATTCCAAACGAAGAAAAATCAGAAGACATCACACAATTTCGGACAATCTCTCTCCTAAACGTAGAAGGAAAGAAATTGTTTTTCTATCATTTGCTAGAAGGATGACATCATATATGACAGATAACAACTATGTAGACACACCATTACAGAAGGGCGGAGTACCAGGATTCTCAGGATGCATTGAACATACAAGCATCATTTCACAACTGATTCAAGAAGCCAAAGTGAACAAGAAAGATCTTACAGTAGTATGGTTAGATTTGGCCTATGGCACAATTCATCACATGCTGATACAGGAGTCACTAGACCATTACCATATTTCAGACCACCTCAAGAGAGTTATAAGAAGTTATATTGAGTGGGATTGAGGTGCGTTAACAACAAGCACATTTACAACAACATGGCAGAAATTACAAAAAGGAATAGTTACTGGATGTACGATCTCAGTTATCTTGTTTGTCATGAGAATGAGTATGATAATTAAATCTGGAGAGAGAGAGAGAAACTAGAGGCACAAAAACATCAACTGACATTAGGCAACCGCCAAACAGGACAATTTAACCATCACTACTGATACCCACGTCCAAGCTAGCTGGGATTTATAAAGGCCTTGAAAGAGACAGTAACATGGACAAGGATGGAATTCAAGCCAAAGAAGTCTAGAGCTCGAGTAATAAGGAAAGGGAAGAGCACACACCAAGTTGAACTGAAGGTACAAGGAAAAGTCATTCCATCAATAATTGACAATCCCATCACGTACTTAGGAAAGTGGTTTGATGATTCTTTAAGTGACAAGAACAATATCAGGAGAATCGAACAAAAAGTTTCAGAGGGAATTAGGAACATCGACAAGACAGGTCTACCAGGAAAATTAAATGCATGGATATACAAACATGAACTCCTGCCAAGGATATCATGACCACTCATGTTGTACGAAATTACATTGACAACAGTTGAGAAGCTTGAAAGAACCACCAACAGAATCTAAAAAAAAAGGTTAGGTGTTCCACCAAGGTTTACAACTGTAGGACTGTACAACAGGACCGCCAAGCTACAGCTACCATTAACATCTTTAGTGGAAGAGTTCATAGTTAGCAAAACTCGTCTTTTAATGACAATGAAACAATCTCCAGATGAAAAAGTAAGAACAGCATGTGTCCAATTAATAACAGGACGAAAGTGGTCAGCCTCTAATTCAGTATAAGAGACAGAGAGTAGATTGAGGCATAAAGACATCGTAGGAACAGTGGCAGTAGGAAGACAGGGCTTTGGTACATCGAAAAGTTGCTACTGGAAAAACGCTAACACTCAAGAAAGACGAAGTCTAGATCAAAGAGAGATAAAATATAGAATAGAAGAAAACAGACAAGCAAAGACAGTAGAATTAGGGAGCTTGGTCAAGATGGGAATTAGAACAACGACCCCTAACATGGTCCGAAATATGGCGTTATTCTCAATTCCAACTACAGTTCATTCTGAGATACGTGTACGATGTGTTACCAACACCTACAAATCTGCACAGGTGGAACCTTTCAGAAACACCAGATTGCCCCTTGTGTGGAAACAGAGGAACTCTACATGTTCATTCAGGATGCAATATCGCTCTAACACAAGGAAGATATACTTGGCGACACAATCAAGTACTCCGGGAACTTCCTGAAGTGATAGAAAACAGAGGAAAGAAGCAAAACACATAAGAAACAAACTATCAAGATGCAGTTTGTGAAGGAGAGGGAATTATGTCAGAAAAGTAAACAAAACACGTCAGGAATTTTAAACCAGGCTGGCACTAAAAGTAGATCTAGGAAAGAAGCTGCAGTTTCCTGATGTTGTACCAACTAACCTAAGACCCGACATGGTTCTCTGGTCTACAGGCAGTAAGAAAGTAGCAATTATAGAGCTGGCGGTTCCCTGGGAGGACCGATGTGGCGAAGCCATTAAAAGAAAGAGGGCAAAGTATGATGGACTGTTGGCAGAGTGCAGAGATACAGGATGGCAGACATGGAGCTTTCCTGTTGAGGTTGGCTGCAGAGGCCTTTCTGCACTGTTTTCTGCAGTAGGAGTGACGGGTCGACATAGACGAACATCTTTTCAGAAAATGGGACAAGCAGTAGAAAAAGCGTCTTGCTGGATATGGATGAAGAGAGACAGTAGTAGCTGGAAACCCACCACAAATACGTAGTGATTGATCACCACTGTGGACCCTCCCATCCTGAGAGTGTACCGAACTAGGGGTCGAAATACATGATGATGGATGGCCTCGGCTGAGGACATTGATGGTGTTTGCGGTAATTCCACCAGTGCTGTATGTAAGTAAATACTAGAATTATTATGCAGAATTCAAATTTCACCATTTTTGTGAGACCTAAAATGAACGGAGAATATCGGATGATACTAGATTCAAAAAAAGATGAAGAACATGTAGAGTATCATCATTTTAAAATATACACTTTTTGAAGTGGCGTTAAATTCAATAAAACAAAATTGTTAAATAGCCAGTGTCAATCTCCGCCATGCGTATTACTCAGTAACCATTGTCATTCCAGTAACCAGTTTCTTGGTTACATTGACGTAAAAAGCTGGACATGAAATACCCCTTTTTGTTTTATTCCTCCAACAAGAATGATACCTTACCCATCTAGCCTCGATATTTGTGATTCAATTAACATTTTGACCCGTAGATGAAATCAATATCTCTGACGTAAAAGTTTTTAGTAATGAAAATATCGTTACTTCAAATTTCAACTTTTGTGTCTAGTAGTTAGTTACTAACAGCTCTAAATCAACAAAAGCTTAAAGAAATTCCACATGTAATCCAACCCAAAAATTAAAAAAAATGTTCAGCGGTAGGACTCAAATACACCCTCGTATAACACGGGATCGTATAATATAAGTCAATTTACAAATTGTAATTTTGAAAAGAATACATTATAAAGTTATTAATAGAAAGAAAAACTAATCAAAATCCTACAAAAAAGGACACTCGTTGAAATGTCTCGCCTGATTTACTTATCATGATTGAACTTTATGTTCAAGTCTTTAAGATCAATATATTATTACAGGTATCAATAATAATAATAATAATAATAATAATAATAATAATAATAAATCTATTTTATATGAGTGTCACACATTGATTGATACAGTAAATATATACAAATAAAAAGCAATATCTTTTAAATGCAATCAATGCCCACCTAAACTATTGACTGATGAGACACATGTATATACAATAAACTGTATGTTAATTTGCAAAATATTTCTAGAGTTAAAATCTAATTAATTTATTCTAAAACTCGTTTTCAAAAATACTATAAATATAAAATGTTATTAAAATCATATAAGATACTCTATTAGAAATTCTTCATAAAAGTTATCAGTTGACTTCTAAAACAGAAATCATTATATATCTAAATTGAATAAAAATTCATTGTTAAAGATTTGAAAAATCCTTGATAAAGATTTGAAAATCCTTGTTTAAGATATGAAAAATGCTTCACCTTAAAAATAAGACAAAGACTAAGCTATCAATATAAAATATTTATCACATACATTTATTATCAATGATTCATTTAACATTATAAATGATTCATTTAACATTATCAATGATTCAAGAAAATGAGGTCAAGGTCGGATGAATATAGACGGACATGTATTTCATACAACAAATAAACTTGACCGCTTAAAGTATCGGAAAAATATACCTTATTACGAAAACTTAACGTTCACCAATGAACCATGAAAATGGGGTCAATGTCAGATGGACCCTGTCAGACGAACATGCACATCTTACAATATTTCCAAGAACCAAATATATTGTTGACATTTCGCTTAAAATATCGGAGAAAAGATCATAACCACGAACATGCAATGTTTAACAAGGTCAGATAAGCCATAGCAGACGGGCATGTATACCTTGCAACGATTCTAAATACCAAAAATTGTTGACATATAAACCATAATCTAAGCAGTCGTTGCACCATGATTATGAAAATGAGATCAAGGACGACGGACATATGGCAGACAGAAACTTCAGAACATAAGTAAGAAATATGTTAGAGGATATGAATAATTAGCCTTAGGTCTTCTAACAAAAACAACAACAGAGTGTCTCTTGTGACAGACTAATGTTGTAGACGAAGCCAGTTCCCAAAACATATTATGATGCTCAAATTTGTATTGGTTGCAGAAATTTGGTTCACCAGAAAATGAACAAAGCTAATTGTATTTGAAATACGCAATAACTGAATCGAATCTATTAAAATCAAACTTTATTCAGAAATGCTATGAAAAAAATGGCATCGATAGCAACCCAACGAAAAGGAATTAACACACATCTAGGGATCAACATATGCTTCACATGATATAGAAACATTCGGACACTAAACCATATTTTGCAACTGTAATATGAAAAGCGTAAATTCTGGAATGCACAAAGCATACTGATTAAAAATAGAAAAATATAGTATTCTCTACATATACTTCTTTGGTTTTGAAAAGAAATATAGCTGAAATATACATTTACCCTGTCGCTTTAATTTCCATAATATTATAGGCAATGGATCATTTTTCACAATATTCCAAGCGGTTAACTTAATATATTGCAGTTAACAGTTTTGTTAAAATATTAAAAATAAAACAATAAACTGTACACAATTGTCGAAAGTGGTGCATGCATTAATAATAAAAAAAAAAAAAACAACAGTTATTCGAAAAAAGATTGCGATTAAAACTAGTCGGACAATTTTGTTTTTGTTAATTATTTGGGTGTTGTATTTTGTTGTGTTTTCGGATAACACTTTAAAATATATAGCCCCTAAACGAAAGTAGTTTCCGAAAGCTTTCCTATACAGTTATATTTTGATACTAACTGTGTCCCTTTGAGTTTCTTGGAAGGAGTAACTTGTTTGCCTTCGGAAATACTTGTTGGAAAGGACTGCAGGCTGATTCAATAAAATCAAATAAAGCCAATCTCGAAATTTTTAAACAATATTTCACTGTAACTACTGCACAAAGGTTATTGTTATCAAGCTATAAATGATAGTTTATGTTTTATATGTGATAATCATATTCAAATTCACGTTCTACAGCTTGTAGCATTGTAATTAGAAACTTTCTAAAGTTTTTTAAATGTTCGTTATTGGCATACAATTTCGTGCATTTTATCATATTATACATTTCTAAATCATTTATATTGCTCATAAAACCATGGAATACAGGCGAACAATAAAATAACTCAAAGGGCTGTATGTTTGCGTTTTCTGTTTCTGAAAACGAATCTATCATCTTTACAGTTCTTTTAATTCGCAATTCAAGTTCAATTACCAATGATTTAAATTCGTTTTTATGGGGTGTCTTTAAGTCTGCAATGAACTTAAACGTATTATTCATGCTGTGATATAGCATTCTCAAGCTAAGTGAACAAACATAATTGCACTCTGGTATGAATTTCATGGCTTCTCTATTTAATTGCTCGTAAGTTTTTATGTAGGATAGTTTCTGAATTATAGTGTTAACAAAACACATTGATAAAGAATACTGGCAAACATTGCAATTCCTATTTGCTTTGTCTTTTAATATTATTCCGGCATCACTCACTTCATCCCACTGTTGGAGAATTGTACTGAAATGTTCAACTTCATAATTACTGTACAAGACATATTGAAAATCCTCTCTAAGTTCAGCGTGTTTTTCATTAGATAACCAGCTCGTATGTAAATCCGTTTCCATCTTTAATTTTCTAAAATGTTCGTACTTTTTGCTTAAGGTTGAATCGAAAAGGGTTTTAACTGTAAAATCCGATATAGGGTCAAAACGTGTTCCTTTTTCAGAAGTACGCCGAGAATATAATAGTTGAAATAGATAACGTCTGTCATCAAAACCAAATAAGAGAAGAAGTCTGTATAAGTAATAAACTTGATTGTGCGACTTTTTCTTCCAATGGTAATTTAAAAGGAACAAATGGTAGTTTTCAAATTTTAACCACTGCCAATAGTTTTCGCCAAAACTAGCTGACATTTTATCCTGCAGAATTTTGTATACAACTCTTTTAATCGGATTCTGAAACGTACTGTGTAAACGAAGATCTTGTCCTGTGCATTTTAAAATCTGATTTCTCCTCAACTCTTTGAAGCCTTGTCCAAAATTTGTGAAACATCGCCATTTATATGGCAAGGATAATTCGTAGTTTTCAATTAAATTGTAAATTAATATAGTCTCACTCGCTCTATTAGGACGATGAAAAGTACAATTCATTTTTTCAAGCCACTGTACAATATTGGTTTGACGATATATATAAGCAAGATATATTGGTGTAACTCCATACATATCGCGACATCTCAAAATATCATCACCGAACAATTCCTTTGAAGATTTCATAAAGGAAACCATTCCTTTTGCCGATGCAATATGCATTAATCCAAAATCATCAAAGGGATATGGACAAATAGCGAGTTTAAGTTTTGTGCGATTGAACTGTAATTTTTCTAAATGCATTAGAAGTATCGACGCTATATCGTCAAAGCTTATAGTTCCGTTATGATCAAATAGAATGTCTGCAGTTTCTGTTTGGTTAACTAACTTATAGGAATGAAATTTAGAATGGTTTGTATAATAGTACGATGGAATAGATCCGTTTCTGGTATAAGGCGCCAACAGGATAGAAAGAGTTAAAGCGCTTTGATTAGTTTTTGTGTTCTGTAATACATTCATTCCGTTTTCTAGTAAATACTTGACCGCTTTTGGATGTCCGCCGATGACAGATTTGTGAAGTAAATTGTACCCATCTTTGTCATAACAGTTATCTAAATAAATACTAGAAAACTTGACAAATAAACGGCCCAGGAACGAATAGGAAGGAAACGTCCATTGTCTTTTTCTTTCATTCTGTACTACTATGTGTAAAGGACTATTACCTCCGTTGCAAAATGAGGAACTGTAAATATCCAGCATGTGTTCGGCCAGAAATGGTGTCGGAGATTCCGAAATCATGCTTGAAATAACGGGATTAGACACCGCGGTATTGAATTCGTTACTGGCATATGCTTTTAAAGTAAGAATGGGATAAATTCTCGACTTTTTTATACACGTAGTTAAGAGGTCTGTAACATTAACATCAGGAAAGTTTTTTTGAGAATAAAAATATCGTGATAAATATAATATAACATACTCATGGGGTGAAAGTAGGACAGAAAGGTTTGTCTTACACGAAGATGAAAATATACCATCCAAGCTGCAATTATCAGGCATTCTAAACAGTTCAAACAAATTATGCTCTGGCATGGCTTCGAATGCTCTTTCGAAAGAAGTTTTTCCATATTTGTCTTTTTGTTGCACCAACTCCTCAAACATGGACCCAATAACTTTTGAATTTTTAGCAAGTACAAATGCAAAATAATTTCCACTTGAGCTTGCATAATGTAAAAAGTTTCTGCCATAAATATCCTTGTGTAGAGCGTTATGATTTGAAACTTCAATTACATGTAACATCGATGATGTAAAAGCATCATGACCTATATAATCTAATTTCACTAAGTCCTCACCATGTAACGGTTGTAAAAAAGCATACTGAAGAATGGAGCGGTTTTCATTATCAATTACGTCAGGAATTTTGTTGTACTGATTGTTTTTGTTGGGATTAAGGTAATGAAATAGCGCAGTAGATTTACAAATAGCAGCAGAATGGAAAGGCGAAGAGCCATTGTGTGATTTTATATCTGCAAGCGGAAATACAAAATTATTTCTTAATATAATATAATTCATGAAGTTAATGCTATTGTGACAGAACGCATAGTGAAATGGCGTCACACCGTCAATGTCTCCAGAATACCAAGAATGATATTCTTTCTCGTTTGTAAAATGTATAATATCCAAATTGTCATAAATAGCTATTAAATGTTCAACACCTGCAAATGGGGGGCAGGGCTGTTTAAAATCTGTAACACTTACATTGAGAAAAGTATCGTTTTCCAATGGGTACGTAACCATGATAGTCAAGTCTGCATTCCGAAAGCTGTGGCATCTTTGATATGTATTTGATCCTGCTTCATACAATATCTTGAATATTTCTGTTTGGTTGTACACTACTGCTGTCATTAACGGGATAGATCCATCAAAAGTGGGACAACTTACTGTAACATTGCTTTTTGCTAATAGAAGTTTCACAATATCAAGGTATCCATTTCTGACTGCTGCATTCAAAGCGGATTCACATATAAACAAATTATTTAAGTTTACAGACCACGTCTCATATCGATGTGTCATTTGATATTTGATTTGACTCGTCTCTGACGTTAAATTATATTGTAAATACGATCTATATATTTTTGGAACTTTAGGGAATTCTAAACATGGCTGGCATAAATCGTCAACATAATCTAAAAGCATTTTTACAGCTTTAAACTCTCCTCGAAGTGTCGACTGGTGCAGGGAATAAAAATCTGCTAATGTGCTGTTATATTTAAGAAACAATTTCATTATTGATGTATGGCCATGTTCAGCAGCCAACTGAAAAGCATTTAGTCCCAAGGAGTTGTTTAGGTATAATAATGAAATCTGTTTTTCCATCAAAATTTCTGCAATTTTTAGATATCCCCTTTGAGCTGATAAATGTAAAAGACTATATTTACAAAAATATATGTACTTGCAAATATATGAATAGTCACCAGAAGCATACCAAAACAATGGATCATGAATGTAAGAGATGTTTGCGCCATTTTCTAAGCACGCTCTGAATGATCCTTCGTGTTCATTTGCTATTGCTATAAACGCCGAAAGCGACAATTCCTCTTCATTGACATTTGAAGCGTTTATTCTGGCCAATCTTATTGTTAATTTGACCGTGTCATACGAATCATACTCACTAACAACTTTAAGTAAAAGCTCTGAACTTATTACCTGTTGTCCGTGATTTAAATCACTGGCATGATTTATTAGCATAGCTTCAAAATCTACGTCTTTAGCCAAAGCTACATGATGAACTACCTCTAATAAACTGTTGCTTTCCGTCAGATTTAAGGATTGTAACAAATATCCTGCAAATAGTTTATGGCCTCTCTTAATATCAATATAAAAACTCAAATGCCTTCTAGAAGAATTTGTTAGAAAGTCAACCAACGATTTGTGCTGGAACGAGAGCCTACCATCAGAAATCTTCAAAAAATGCCCAAGTTCGTTTCCTAAAATTTGTCGAGCTCGCACTTTTGCGTTTGTTTTGATACCAGATACGTCTAGCAATTGATCTTCATCAATGGGATGTTGCAAAGAACATAAAACTGCGAACATATCCAAAAACTCATCAAACAATCCCTTTTCCCGAAATACTCTTTCAAAATTCAGAACATATATTCTCTCTAAAGTGTCTGGAATGTAATCATAATTGCAAGAACCTTTCTGTATACAGTAGTTCAAGAACAATTTTACATGAAGAAAGTTTCCACCTGAAACTTTTGTCAGTTTTGTAATGTCTTTATCGGTAAGTTTTCTTGTCTTATCAATATATGCACGTACATCTTTGAGGTTTTCCTGTGTATAGTTATCAAGACTGACGGTTTCAAGCATTTTGAATTTGTGAGTGATTTGCTCAATATTTCGGCTCGTAATAAAAAATTTCACATTGTTGGGAAAAAATTGCATTTTCTTGTACAATAGATCCTGGAGACTATGGCCTTCTGCTGTTTGACATTCATCAATTGCATCAATGATTATAATATAACTATTCTCTTTCCATTTATTATTCAGTGGGTTGAGTAGAGAAAATTCTAGACAACCAACAGGGTCTTCTCTGCATCTTACGCTATAAAGAAAATCTAAGGCTCGGTCATCTGACAAAATAGAATTCCCAAGTTCTGGTATTTTTTTAACAATTATGCCAACTAAATTTTTAATGAATATATCAGGCTTTGATGAACTTATTACATCATACCTGCACATATGATAAGCTAATACGCGTTTTTTCAGCTGGCGCCAAACACTGTCTTGTTTTGCACAAACAATATTAGATACAATCGAAGATTTCCCAAAACCCATGTCAGCTGTCAGAAGGATTCCCTTGTTTGGCTGGTCTAACTTTGATTCTAATATTGGCAGTAGCCATTCTCTCCCGACCATACTTTGGTTTTTCAGCTCTTCAACATATAAATCGAAATCCAAATAACTCTGCCAGTTTTCTTCAAACCGCATACTTAAGCATTCTGGAAAAAAAAAAATTGTAAGGTATTATGAAGTATTCAGGTTACCATGAAAGGTCAGCAGTGTCTGCTGCACTAGTAACACCCACCGTGATACTCGTGTTATGAGACGCTAACTAATCATATCAGAAGTATACATGCGCATAAGAGAACTGGTGAAAAACAAATTATACTAAAAGCATCGATACTTATAAATGATCTCATCCTAACAATTGACGAAATGTACAAAAAAACTGAAATAAAAATGTAACTTTTCAAGACAAATGAATAGCAAAAATGTTAACCAGTCCCTCTCTTGCAAAGTGTCGGTACGCTGCTGGTGCCTGCTTGTCCCTAAGGTATCATCAGCCCAATAGTCAGTGTTTCGGTAATGACCTGATTTCTAAAATATAACTTTTCTTAAATTCTCCGTTAGTAAATTTATAAATTACTAGGAAACATGGGTTTTGACCTACCAAATTAGAATTATCATCGGGTCTGTACTTATATGAGCAACACGACGAGTCCAACATTTGGAGCAGGATCTGCTTATCCTTCCGGAGCACCTGAGATCACCCCCGGTTTTTTGTGGGGTTCAATTTGCCCAGTCTTTAATTTTCTATGTTGTGCTTTGTAGACAGTGTTTTTTTTTAATTTTTGTGGTTTTTGTTTTGCGTTTGGCTATCCCTTTGGTATCTTTTGCCTCTTTTTTCCAACTTCCTTAGGAAGAAGTTAACATTACATTGGTTTGGCTATTTTTTTTTCATGCCCCTTTTGGTATTATAGACTTCAAGTATTCACGTACGTATGCATCCTTTGCTTTAGAAATTCGAATCCATTAAGATGTTGAAAACGGTTCGTTATACCCTAATATTAACTAACATCGAGATGTTAGAGCTGGGGTATCCCAGGGTTCTCTTTTGCAATGATATAACTGATAACTTGATAATTTAGCAGTACATTTTGCAGACGGTACTTAGCTTTGGTACTCTGGGGACAACTATCAATTAATTGAACATGAAACAGATAATAATCTAAGTATAATAGATAACTGGGCTAAAGATCGGCTTGTTGATTATAATCAAAAGAAAAAAACTGAAGTGCAGTTCATTAAAGGCAGATATAGCAAAAATTTATATAAAATAAAGAGCTGCGCCATGAGCGCATGATACGCCCGTCGCTTTTTCAAAGAATAAAGTTCCATAACTACTCAATGTCATATCAGAAATTTATAAAAAAAAAAAACTAAAGGAAGGTTATTTTAATAGATATAAACCAGTCACCAAAGTTTCATGAAAACTGCTCAAAGCATTTTTGAGTTATTGTTCGAAAACTGGAAAATCCCCCTTTTTTAATGAATAAAACCCCATAACTCGGAAACGTAAAATCGAAAATTTATAAAAATCGAAAGGGAGCTCACGTCAATAGATATAAACAATTCACCAAAGTGTCATGAAAACTGCTCAAAGCCTTTTTGAGTGATTGTCCGAAAACTAGAAAATCCCCCTTTTTAATGAACAACACCTTATAACTCGAAAACGTAAAATCTAAAATTTATAAGAATCGAAAGGGAGCTCACGTCAGTAGATATAAATAATTCACCAAAGTTTCATGCAAATTGGTTTTTGAGTTATTGTCCGACATGTTGACGACGGACGGACGGACAGACGGACGGACAGACGGACGGACAGACGGACTGACAACGGTATGCCATAATACTTCCCGTAAACGGGCGTACAAAAGACCCAAAATGGAGATGTGGATCACCTTACGAGGATGCCTTCTACTATTTTCTCGGATGTTCCTTGTATTTAACTAAAAAAGACCCTCTAAAGGATATACAAATATATATAAATCGAACCAAACGGTTCTAGGGTACAAGACAACTGCTCTCGACTTGTTTCCTATTTTTGTTAATATCATTTAACACTTATATACACAATAATTATACTGTCTTTTATTTTCTACATGCGATTTGTTGTATTATATATAATGAAATATTTTTTTGTTGTCATGTAATTTGTGTGTAAATAAAATGAAAACACCACTTTATAAATTTCATGCGTCTGAAGCGCTTTTCTGGATGTACCTTCATCAGAAACACTCAAAGCCGAAATGATGTAACGAGAGGACTAATTTATAATTGATTATTGTTTATTTTTAATAAGATACAATTAAACTAAACTAAACTGCTAAAGTAATCGAATTCGAACATACAGACCTGCGTCCAAAGGTTGTGTTTTTAAATTAAATAAATATTAGGAATGTGCAGACTGATCGAAATTTTTACGGCAAAAGGTTTATACACATTCACGGAGAACTGTGAAATGGAAGTTGAAACTAGTAGCAAATAGTCTCCATGTTTTGCCTGAGGGAGATATACAAAAAAATTGCTTAAATTATGGTCTGTTCTATGTTCCTTTGGAATTTCAACCAAAGATAAAGAACTGGATCTTCCATCACTGTATTGGATACTTAAACTACATAAGTGTCCTTACAAACAACGGTATATTACTGGGTCTTCCAAGTGCTTCACGAAACCTCTTACTAAATTATTAACATCTATTTTATCAGCAATCAAAGCCGGGCTCCAAAGTTATTGTGAAACTGCCTATTCTAGAGGTGGCGTGAATCAGATGTGGATACTAAAAAATTCCAAAGATCTTTTAGAGTACATACAATCTAAGACTCTCTCATCTTGCAATAGTTTTAAAACATTTGACTTTTCTACACTTTACACAAGTATTCCCCATTCCAAACTAAAGGAAAAATTGAAAGAGTTGGTATTACTTTGTTTCATTAAAAAGAATGGCGAACGTAGATACAAGTATCTTGTCTTGGGGAGGGATAAATCTTACTTTGTAAAGAATCACTCTGATTCAAACAAAAAATTCCCTGAAACTGACATTATCAAGATACTTGATTTCTTGATTGACAACATATTTGTTACGTATGGAGGACGTGTTTTTCAACAGACTGTCGGAATTCCAATGGGAACCAATTGTGCCCCTCTTCTTGCCGACTTGTTTCTTTATTATTATGAGGCTGACTTCATACAGGAACTTCTTAGGAAGAAAGATAAGAAGTTAGCAATATCCTTTAACTCTACGTTCCGCTATATAGATGATGTTCTCTCACTAAATAATACAAAATTTGGTGACTATGTTGAACGAATCTATCCCATCGAACTAGAGATAAAGGATACTACAGATACAGTTAAGTCTGCCTCATATCTTGACTTACATCTAGACATCGACAATGAGGGTCGGTTGAAAACAAAACTTTACGACAAAAGAGATGATTTCAGCTTCCCAATTGTGAACTTTCCATTTCTATGTAGCAACATTCCAGCAGCGCCTGCATACGGAGTATATATCTCCCAATTGATACGATATTCCCGGGCTTGTGTTTCCTATCATGATTTCCTTGATAGAGGATTGCTGCTCACAAGGAAGCTATTAAGCCAAGAGTTCCAAATGGTGAAGTTGAAATCATCCCTTCGTAAATTTTACGGACGCCATCACGAGTTGGTTGACCGTTATGGAATAACCGTTTCACAGATGATATCGGATATGTTCCTTATGTCGTAACTACAATACCCTTCCCTTTTCACGAATGTGACTTACCGAATTAGACTATTTACCGGATTTGTAATAACATAGCAACACGACGGGTGCCACATGTGGAGCAGGATCTGCTTACCCTTCCGGAGCACCTGAGATCACCCCCAGTTTTTGGTAGGGTTTGTGTTGCTTAGTCTTTAGTTTTCTATGTTGTGTCATCTGTACTATTATTTGTCTGTTTGTCTTTTTATCTTTGGCCATGGCGTTGTCAGTTTGTTTTCGATCTATGAGTTTGCTTGTCCCTCTGGTATCTTTCGTCCCTCTTTTATGAATTCTAAATAGAATTAAAAACCAATTTTTCAGAGAACAATTGAAGGTTTTTCCACAAAAAAACCCATATATTATAATATGAAAATAGTAAAATTCGTTTTAAAATGTCATTTCCAGCGTCAAATGATAGCTTATTGTACGCTGATTCCAAAAATATATGGTTTCTATACAATATTTTTTAAATAAGGGAGATAATTTGTTACTTCCGGTTTGAAAAATGTTACTTCCGGTATTATTCAAACGTTTAATTGACACAAATACCAAAAATATCTGGTTCTATAAACTTTTATATCAATTAAGTACAAAAAATAGCTACTTCCGGTTTGCACAAGGTCACTTCCGGTTGGCTTTTCCAAGGTTAAATGGCTTGAAAAGTCCCATAGTTTTATCATGTATACATATGAGGTAAAACCAAAGGTCAAAATCTAGAACTTCAATTTAACCTATGATCTTGAGCTCAATTTCAAGTTCATCAACCGAGGACCTCAAATCAAAAGACCCTAGGTCTTAATTATATTTGGTTCATGAGTTATATCACCATATGCATTTTTTTACATAAAAGAAGGGAGAAAACTCTAATTTGATGTTAGCGTACCCTTTAAACCAATATGTATGTGTTACCACATGTCGCAAATAACAATTAAGTAAACATATGTTGTCGATATTTTATATCGTGTTTGAAAAAGGTAAAAATAAGCCAAAATCCAAATTTAGAAATGACCTTGACCTTCGACCATGACCCTATTTTCTTTTTTTTTGGACCAAGGACCTCAAATCAAAAGACACTAGGTCTTAATTATATTTGGTTCATGAGTTATATCACCATATGCACATTTTTTAAATAAAAGAAGGGAGAAAACTCTAATTTGATGTAAGCGCTCCCTTTAAACCAATATGTATGTGTTACGACATGTCGCAAATAACAATTAAGTAAAAATATGTTGTCGATATCTTTTATCGTGTTTGAAAAGAGGTGAAAATAAGCCAAAATCAAATTTAGAAATGACTTTGACCTTTGACTTTGACCCTATTTTTTTTTTTTTTTTTTTTGGACAGAGGTCCTCAAATTAAAAGACCCTAGGTCTCTATCACTTATGGTTTTCCAATTACAATTACATTTTACTTATTTTAAATACAGAAGGGGAAATAACTGTCATATGGAGTTTCCGGACCGCTTCGGTCAAAATTATTCTCAAGATCCTGAGGATATAACGAGCAAATTGGTGACATAAATTTGTCATAATCTTTTACGGTTGCGAAGGACATGTGTACAAAAAAAAAGTGTTTGGGGAGATAACTCTTACAATAAAAAGTGTTCGGTTAAACAGAGTCAGTTTCAAAGTCGCAATAACTGTTCGATATCATATGCAAAAAATCTAAGGGACTTCTTGCGAAATGAAAAAGCACCGTCAGAAAAAAAGGGGCGGAAGAAGAAAAAAAAATAATAATCAGAAGAAATCTAATAGGTCTCTCCATAGAAAAGTGGAAAGACCTAATTAATTAAAACACATACTTATATCATGTATGTATGCATTATCATTGCAAAAAGTTACCTTCATATTGTTCATCAAAGGTTGAAAACTGTCCATTAAGCAGAAGGGCAGTCAGTGTAACAAAACTAGCAAGTAGAAATATATATATCAGCAGTTGAACTGCCAAACTGCAGCTCTTACTGTTACTTCGTTTTTTAAGTATATCGTTGTTTTTAGTACCATCATGCCTTAATGTCAACATATTGCCAAATCTCTGTTGGAAAAATACTCTGACAATTTCATTTTGTGATGATTCCGTTAGTAGCTGAACTGAGGTAACTACTTCTTCAGCTGAAGACTGCTGAAGTAATCGCTCTGGTATTCTCTGATTCAGTTTTAAATCTTCTAAATCAGCAAGGGCCTTTTTAGAACTTTCAGTGCTACGTATTTCGGGTACTCTAAGGAGAGTGATAAGACTATTGATACTTTGTGTCTTTTCCACATCATGTAAGAAAACAGTATAATTGTGTGCAAAATTTTGATTTCGTGTTCTTTGTACGTTACTAATGGTTTGATCACTAATCATAGCATTGTATGTTTTCATATTTTTAAAAAGTGACATTAAAGCTCCTAAATCTTGAAGAAGTCCTTGTCTGACAGATTTGAAATCCTGAACAAAAACTTTTGCCATTTCTTCAGAGGAAAGTGGAAAGTCAATTGTATCGATATCCTTCCAGTTAATTCTTTCCCAATGTGTCTTGAAGCGGTTTAAATTGTGAAGCTCTTTTTTCCAGTCCAAACATACTGTACACCATCTTCCAAACACACGTCCAAACTTTCGACTACAGTCAACATTACAGTATCCTAATGACAATTTCACATAAATGTCTCTATGTGTTGTCCTCAATGAGTTGGCTACAAAATCCTGTAACCCTTCAACTGTTACTTTTAATCCAAAAGCCACGGACATAAAATTATCAAACTGGTGAATATCTGCCATATTATTCTGGGTTTACACAATGAATGATAACTACAGTTTATACATATCGCCTAAAAACTTTTTTGTGTTGACATTTTAACTTTCGTTTTTAAATTACTTCCAATAACGTCACAACATGGATACATCATCTATTTTATATACCATATCGATTAAATGATGAGGGCACAGCTGTGCGATTTGATTACTAAAGGGACACATAACTGTACAAATGTATTGAATATCTAATATTCCAAATAGTGTACGATTTAAAAATCCCATTTATTACTTTTACGTATTGAAGTTATGTACACAAATTTACTTTAGACATCTATTGGGAAGTACGTGAGGATGTACTATAACGATAGATTGTAAGAAGGCAGTTCCTTTATCAGTCGACAGAGTACGTGCTGGCTTTAAGCCAATGCGAGTATTCTTTCATGTTGTATTATGTAATATTTTTACTTGTAGCTGCATCACCGATAACTATACGTGTATATTATAGCTCTACGCTGTTTCTGAAATGATTTTAAAACACGGCGTTTTCCACAGAAGCATGTTGGTGACATAATATATATTATATAAGACATGTAAGTCGGAATTCAACATTTAAAATCAAAATTTTCAACTTTAAATTGAAATTTAACTTGAAATCGAAAACTTGACTTTCTAAATCTTGAAACAATTTTTAATATTGAATATTTGAAATGTATTTAATACGATATTGTTGCTCCGTTAATTTTTTTATTTTTACATTATAGTCAACATTTTGCACTTTATTTAAAAAATCAATTCAAATTTCAATATTTTAATGCAAAATGTATCGTTTAAAAAAATTATTTCCCAAAGTAAATATTGGAAAATGGGACCGTGATGTAATAAATCACACAGAAAAGAATATAAAAATTTCGTGACAACTCCGTGATTCCCCTTTAACATAAAAATCGTAAAAGGTTGGGCGGGACCCTGTGCTGCTGTGTCTCGCCTTCGATTGCTGCCGTCAGTGTAAATGTTATCTCTCGATTATGAAGAAGTTTATGTCTAAATTTTGTAAAAATCCATGAAGGTATGACAAAGCTATTAAAGTTTAAAGATCCTTAGCCACAAACTGAGGTTGACTGTAAGAAAAAAAAAGTACAAAAATAAACTCTTAGTCCATTTATGGAAGGGAATCCTAATTTTACTCGAGATGATATTTTGTAAAAGCTTCTTGAAATTACATGAAAGTGCGAAAAAAGATTATTGATAACTTAAAAAGTGTAACCCTAGAATGTATCTTATTGCTTTATAAAAAAACAACACAAAACGTCACCAGGCTGAAGCTAGCGAACAATAACTAGCGAACAATAAGCCAGCGAACAATAAGGCGATATATCGAGAAACCAAAAAAAAAAAAAGAATAAGACAACAACGGCCGTTAAATTAAAAAATATTTAAAAAGGCAGAAAATCCGTCCAAATATTGCAATTTTTTTTATCCCATCCATTGATAAAACAAGTCACATATCTTTTTAGGCTAATATTCAGTACCACAGTAACTCTGCATCTATCAACGGATTATTTGTAGGTGTAGGACCACCAATGCACCCACTTCAATTTAGAACATATGTAAAAGTAGTCCTACACTGTAAAATATAGCACCTTTGATGTCATTGTTTAATTAAACTAACACACACATTTGCAGAAATGGGGTTGGCCTATTCCAGGGCTTCCAGAGAAAAATAATGAGGGGTGTCACAGGGTATGACTATATAGGTCTTGTAGAGGAGAAACAGGCTCTTCTTTTCCGCAAGGTATCGAAGGGCGCTATGTTCAAAAAACTGAAACTAGAGCTCAAAATTTGAAAAAAAAATGGTAAAAAATAGGGGGGTCGGCCTATTCCAGGGCTTCTAGAGAAAAATAATGAGGATTGTCACGGGGTATGACTATACACGTCTTGAAGAGGAGAAACAGGCGCTTCTTTTGCGCAGGGTGTCAAAGGGCGCTATGTTCAAAAATCTGAAACAAGAGCACAAAATTTGAAAAAAATGATAAAAAACAAGGGGGTGGGCCTATTCCAGGGCTTCCAGAGAAAAATAATGAGGGGTGTCACGGGGTATGACTATATAGGTCTTGAAGAGGAGAAACACGCGCTTCTTTTGCGCAAGGTATCGAAGGGCGCTATGTTCAAAAATCTGAAACTAGAGCACAAAATTTGAAAAAAAAATGGTGAAAAACAGGGGGGTGGGCCTATTCCAGGGCTTCTAGAGAAAAATAATGAGGGGTGTCACGGGGTATGACTATATACGTCTTGAAGAGGAGAAACAGGCGCTCCTTTTGCGCAAAGTGTCAAAGAGCGCTATGTTCAAAAATCTGAAACAAGAGCACAAAATTTGAAAAAAAAAAATGATAAAAAACAGGGGGGTGGGCTTATTCCAGGTCTTCTAGAGAAAAATAATGAGGGGTGTCACGGGGTATGACTATATAGGTCTTGTAGAGGAGAAACAGGCGCTTCTTTTGCGCAAGGTATCGGAGGGCGCTATGTTCAAAAATCTGAAACTAGAGCTCAAAATTTGAAAAAAAAAAAAATGGTAAAAAACAGGGGGTCGGCCTATTCCAGGGCTTCTAGAGAAAAATAATGAGGAGTGTCACGGGGTATGGCTATATACGTCTTGAAGAGGAGAAACAGGCGCTTCTTTTGCGCAAGGTGTCAAAGGGCGCTATGTTCACAAATCTGAAACAAGAGCACAAAATTTGAAAAAAAAAAATGATAAAAAACAGGGGGGTGGGCCTATTCCAGGGCTTCTAGAGAAAAATAATGAGGAGTGTCACGGGGTATGACTATTTAGGTCTTGTAGAGGAGAAACAGGCGCTTCTTTTGCGCAAGGTATCGAAGGGTGCTATGTTAAAAAATCTGAAACTAGAGCTCAGAATTTGAAAAAAAATGGTAAAAAACAGGGGGGTCGGCCTATTCCAGGGCTTCTAGAGAAAAAATAATGAGGGGTGTCACGGGGTATGACTATATACGTCTTAAAGAGGAGAAACATGCGCTTCTTTTGCGCAAGGTTTCAAGTGGCGCTATGTTCCAAAATTTAACGCTAGGGCAAACAATTTGAAACTTTTACTTTTATTGTTCCAATGAACGAAAGGCGTTTTTCCCCCGCATGAGTGTTTTGGAATCTACAACAGAACCATTTCGTAACTCCTTCCACTTTTAGTGGGTTGAATGAACTGAGTGTCGATTTTTTCATTCCCGACACGATGAAAAAACGTTGCTATGCCCAGGAGATGTATTGTCGACGATTGGTTATAATATTTCATTATCCATTTATTCACCTTTAACAAGACGTCCATTCTTTGTCCGTCACACTCGAAATGCAGAAAGTTTGTGTTTTTGCTACGACCTAGCGCTCGAAGTTAGCTTTTATGTAATTGTCGTCCAGTCCAGAGTCTTTCAGTTTTTCTGATTGGTTGATCAAATTGATGACGCACAAGGGATAAAAGTTTGACAAGTCGAAAGGATTGGTGTTACTGTTGCTGATGAGACGATCCATATTGAAGATTTTCTTGCAAAAGTTGGCTGCATTTTTGTACAACCTAAATATTTTGCACTGGGTAAAAGCAGCACTGAAGTAAATAACTGGGTAGCGTTGAACGTTGACTGTTACGTGGATGTTTTGCAAACTCCAATGCTGAGATGTGGGTACTCCTGTGCACGATTGTCAGAGGGTAGAACGTTTATCTGGTTCGATAGGTAATTTATCTGCAAATTAGGAGATGGAGTAGGCAGTGCAGATAGTGGTAAGACTACAAGGAGGTATACATTTGACTTGGTTGACTGAGAGGAAGTTTATTTTTCTCTTGCCCTTTTAAGACTGGTTTAAAGACTTGTTTAGATCACGACTCAACCTTATTTGTCAAGTAGTTATTGTAAATTACTAGATTTGATGGTATAATTTTATCCTGGGAATTCATGTGAAGAGCTTCATGCTGCCTGGGATAGGCAATAACTACTATAACAAACGTAATAATTATGCAAAACGTTTGCAAAAAAAACCTCCCTTAAGCCTTTGAAAACATTTTTTTTTCTTAAAATGTCCTGTACAAAGTCGGGAAAATGGCCATTGTTACATAATAGTTCGTTTCTGTATGTGTTACATTTTAATGTTGTGTCGTAGTTATCCTCTTATATTTGATGCGTTTCCCTCAGTTTTAGTTTGTAACCCGGATTTGTCTTTTTCTCAATCGACTTTATTAATATGAATTAATATGAATATGAACAGCGGTATTACTACTGTTGCCTTTATTTAGAAAACATCCTCTAGTGTTTGATAGCGTTTGGGAAAAAATGCGATTGATGGTGACAAATCCGTAAGGCTCAGACCAGCATAAAGTTTTGACCACCTTGAAGGCTAGGTCCAAATATCTGACGGCGAATGAGTCTGGAAATTCTTGTTGTATTGTTGAAAGAGATCTTGACACAAACAAAGTTGAATCGTCTTGCACGAGAGTTTCAGGCAGTTTTGACAGAGATAGAACCAATCAGCGTTGTTGAGCCCTACTCGGACGTAGAAGTGTTCACACTATTTTGCTTCCTTAGCACCAAGTCATCAAAAACCACCAAGATCTTACTGTTTGTGTCAATCCCCGATGGTCTGTTCGAAGACAAGCAATGAAATCGATGAGTGATGTGGGACATTTACCCATAACGGATATCAGGTCGCTTATGTCATTTTGTGAGAACCTCTTCCTCAGTGCTTTTTGCAGGAGTAGATAGATAGGTTGATGAAGAGATGTTTTGAACTATCGTACTACAGTGTAACTTGCCTAATCCGACACACTGGGGGACCAGAAAAAAATGTCGGATTAAGCAGGGTGTCGGAATACTCAGGTTTTTTCTGCAAGGATAGGCATATTTTGGGACCATGAAAATGTGTCGGTTAAAGCAGGATGTTGGAATACTCAGGTATCGGATTAGGCAGGTTACACTGTATAAACACCACGACCGGAGGAGTAGTTTATTTAGCAGCGTCGGCTTACAGCAGTCTGAAGTGTAAATAGAATACAAAGACAAACAGCCACTTCGAATTTACGACAAGCAAGGGGCGACGACGGAGGGGTGGATCGATGATATTCAACTTCGTGAGTACTACCAGTGGATGTTTCGTGAACAAACTAAATAACAACGCCCCGATCGTTTGTGACACAACTTCAATGGACCTGGTACTAAGCCGAAAAAACGATTACATACGGTAAGAACCCAAAAAAACCTTGGCCCATGAGTCGCTTAAGCTGTGTATCTTCATGATCTCTGCTGTTTGTACACTTCTTTGGTCCAATGGAAGGTGTGTATTCCTTATCAAATGTACCTAACTTCTTAATTAGTAATTCGAACCTTGTCACCCACGTGGAACCGAGCCGTGTAAATGAGCTGTCGATGCTCACCATAAGAATATAACAACTCGCAACTACCGGTATGTGAGTGACAGGAACATGCATTGTTAAATGTGCACTATTAATAATCCAAGAATGAGAAAGAAGATGGAACGCGGCATCGTTTGACACCTCATCTTCACAAAAGTACAAATCGGTCTCGGCGTCTCAATAGAAAAGTTCGACGTAAATTCGAGAAACGATGCGTGATCGCTATTCGTTTAGGTGAAGCTTGGACTACTGTTCTTTCTTAACAGAACAAAGAATTCACGTTTATTCTTAACATCATCATGTTTTCTCCAAATACGACTGCATAGTGCTGCCCAAGACCAAAAAAAATCTGACGATCAAAGTTGCTTTTAAAACGGTTTTTAAGTCAAGCATTTCCATAATACTTTGAACGGAAAAGGTTACCGAATTCCACAACAGAGAGGTCAAAGTGCTATTGAGCGTGTAACTTGTATGCAGACATGCATCCAATACAGTAGGGTCGGTTCCCCGTAATTACTAATTCCCACGATTTCAACGATGACAAAATACAGGGTTGCCGAACTTCTGAATACCTCGTACCGCATCGATAAGGTATTGAGAAGTCGAAATCGAGGTGATGTATCAGTATAATCAAATTAGGGTACCACGTTTTATTTGTTTATAGCAGCAACGAGAACATCATCAAACAATTGACCTTTCGACTAATTTCAACAAAGGTGCCAACAGATCATCTGTCCTCTTATCTGTTTTTCATCTCTGTTGTATCGCATCGTAGGTATTCAATCATCTCCTTAAGAAGGTTTTAATATAAAGATAAGAAGATGAGGTATAAGTACTAATGAGACAACTCTCCACAAATGACAAAATGACACAGGCATTAACAACTGTATGTCACCGTTCGGTCTTACGTCCATAAGAATCAAAGTAAATCTTTAACTGGTTGCCTTAAACCAACACGTCCAATTTGTCTCTAGATCCGTTCGTGGTTAGTTGGGTAAGTCTAATACTTCAAATCGTTCACCTCTTGCTCGAGTTCCAACTTTGACGAGGTGTTTTGGTGGAAATTATTATGCACCTATGTATAGTTATACATTTATTTATATCAGATAATGCCCGCTCGTGGACGAGGGTACTTATATCGTGTTTAAGGATGTGGCGCTTGGATTGTCATCAACGGCTGAAATGGCCTTTTGTGACATTTGAATGAATAATCGCTCAATAGGCCGTATCTTGTCATGGTCTACAACTGTCAGTCTTAAAATCTTCCCATGATCTATCATTGGTAAAGTTAACTGGTCTGTATGAAGTTTTACTATCATAGCTTTTTAACAACGCAGAAATCTTAGCCAATTTTGTTTTATTCTGGTACAAAAGCGCTGATATAAATAAACTGTTGAAAATAATACAAAGTAGACTGTCAATTAAGTCTGTAAGCGTATATAGAACTTTAGGTTGTATACCGGCTGTCCTTCGCACTAAAGTTCTTTCATCTTCATCGTTTTCTTTTCGAAATACCCTTGAACAAAATTCAGCCAGTAATCAGCCTTCTCTTTATCAGTACTTACATTACACTTTTTACAATCTCTTTTATCACGTAATTCGGGTGGGGGAGTTTGTATTTTCATTTCGACTTTTCATATGACAAGAAATTATTATAATTAGTCTTTGCTGACTCTGATATGCCTTTTTCATGGGTTTTACGTTCTTGTCTGACATTAGAGTTGGCTTAATTCATCATTAAAATTTTAGTTCCTTCCGACATAATTTATCATAGCACCCCTAGAAGCCTTGCGCAAACGATGCGCCTGTTTGCCCTATACAAAACCTATTGTTGAAAATACCGCGAGAGTTAAGACGTCGCGTTCTACCGATTTGAATCTAGGGTTGACGTCAGTGTGCGATGTAGCCTTAGCACCTCTGATATATATGAAGTAAACGTTAAACTGTATGGTTGTGTTGTTTCTATATAACGATAGTAGAAATAGCCCCGACATTTATGGTGCCGTGGCCAAAAGGGAAAATGGATAGAAAGCTGAAAGCCATTCGTTCCGGACATAAAGGAGCAATTACAAGACCTTGGAAGAATTTTGGAGACATAAGAGATAGTTCCGATATAGAAATTAAGGAGTCACAGCTATTTTAGATTCCGTGCTACAGATCTACATACGCACATGTATGGTCTTTATCTTATGAATAGGGTTTCCTTAAAATTTTCGCGGTCGTTTTATTTTCGCGTTTTAATTCTTACCGCGAAAATAGTGAAAATAAAACTGCCGCGAAAATTTCCCTGTTTACAGTATTCTAAACTTGCAGCCCGCAGAAATACGCCAGAACTTAGCTGGAGAACACGGACTATCAAGTTGGAATTTGAAAGATTTGAGGAAGAGTATACTAAACGAAATTAAAATCATGGAAGCAGGACAAAATACAGGTACTTATCTTGATTCTATAGACCACCAGTTTTCAAACACATCTATAAGTCCATACCACACAGGAAATAATTCACCACAAGGATAAACACAACAAACAACGAGAAGAAAAGCCAGCCCCAGAATATTAAGAAGAGACCATGTGTTTTTGTAAAGACATACATGCGCCAACATACTGTACCAAGGTTAGTGATCCTAAAGCCCACATAGCTATAGTCAAACGAGACAATTTGTGCTTTAATTGTTTAGGGAATCATCATACTAATGAGTGTAAATCATAACGAACGTGTAGGCAATGTAAACAGAGACATCATTCCAGCTTATGTAATGTAAGTAACCATGGTAACATGGAAACTGCAAGCAATCCAGATAAGCAGAATAATCTAAGTCTGAATCAATTTACATCTCTAAATCTCATTCATGATACTTAAAACAAGGAAGATACGACAATTTTACGTTCTTTGACACAGATGCGCACAAATGTGCTATTGAAGACGGTTGAAGTATGGATACTAATTGATGAAGGTGCACAAAGATCTTTTTTGAAAGATTATCTACCGAACAAATTAAATTTGAAAACTGAAGGAGTTGAAGATGTACACCTATCGGCATTTGGAAAGGACAACACCAGCACGAGAGAACTACGTAAATCCACCGTATACATTGAAACAGAAAATAAGCGTAAATTTCCAATTGAAGATATAAATACCTACAATAGCAGTCTCACTTCAGAATCACATGCGCTACGTTAACCGAGATATGAACTATCTAAAAGGATTAAGACTCGCTCATCCAGTTACTAAAGAAGAATCTTTTGAAATTTCTTTACTTATTGGTGCAGACAATGATTGGGATTTTATTGAAGACGAGGTTATACGAGGAGATAGACCGATCGTGGTCAGATCAAAGCTTGGGTATTTGCTATCAGGACCCTTATAGTCAGGTATAGCACATTCGTTTAATGGTTAAGTAACCCTTCAGGTGTAACCAGTCCGTTAATGACGTATAGATTTAAAGTAGTATTATTTGGAGCACCTTGCTCACCATTTATCTTGAGCGCTACCCTAGCCCTGTTGAAACATTTACAGCAAACCAACAGCAATACCGCAAGAATGCTTGAACGGGATTTATATGTAGATAACATTTTGATTAGCATTAACGTATAGATTTAAAGAGAATGACGCTTTAAACTTCTTTGAGCAAGCACGGAAAATGATGAGTAAGGCAGGTTTTAATCTGAGGTTTTGGAATTCGAACAGCGTAAAGGTACGACAACAAGCAGTATCTCAGAATGTTTTAGACACGGACAGAGACACGAACGTATTGGGAATGAGAGAGAATAGCCCCACCGATTATCTTTTCTATCCACACAAGGAAGAAATTACGTCAAAACTTGTAACTAAAGGAGAAATATTGAGATATTCATCCGGAATTTACAATCCTCTAGGATTACTGAGTCCAGTGACAATTACGGCTAAAATTTTGATGCAAGAAATATGAAAACTTGGATTATAATGGGACAGTTTAATGGAAGGGGACATATGTAACCAATGGATCAGTATACGCGATAATATTGAGACCGCAACACAAACAGTATTTCCTCGATATTACTTCACTGAGACAGTATCAGCAAATCACAGTCTTCACATATTTGTTGACGCAAGTACAAAGGCATATGGTGCGGTAGGATATATATGTAACGTACACGAGACAACACTTGTAATGGCAAAGTCACAAGTATCACCATTAAAGAAAATTACACTCCCACAACTTGAGTTAATGTCAGCCGTAATCGGAGCACGCTTAACTAAACACCTTCAATCAACGTTGGAGTGCAAAAACATCACTTTTTAGTCGGATAGCCAGATCGTTTTAAACTAGCTTAAGTCAACAAAGACATTAAAAAGTTTCATACAAAATCGCGTGAATGAAATAAACGAATTGACAAAATCATGGGAATGGAAGTATTGTCCCTACAAGCGATAACCCAGCTGATCTAGAAACACGAAGGATAACGACCGAGCAATACACAAACAACACATTATGGATACAAGGTCCGCATTGGTTAACAGACAGTTCAACTTACCCAAAATCAACATCAATCGACACGTCTTTATCCGTTTTGTTAACAGAAAATGACAATCCATGTATTAGCTAACCAAAGGTCGATTCGATTTGTCAACTTGGAATTAACTTTATCATTTATATTGAACGTTATTCGTCGTACCAGAAACTGTTACGTATCACGCCATATGTACTACGGTTTATAGAAAACTGTAAAATTGAGTTTAAGGACATTAGAACATTTAAAACCAAGTGAACTATCCAAATCTGTGGAGGTATGGATTCGGAATTGCCAGGAGACGGCTTTTGCTACGGAATATAACGCATTGAAGTATAACAGTAAAACACGGAACAGTTTACTAAGAATCAGACAATTAAGATTATTTCTTGACGACAGGAACATCATCAGATGTTGAGGAAGAATCAAGAATCGCCCTTATCGGAGTCCACAATTTTCCGTATGTCTTACCTATCGATCATACAATTTCTAAACTTATTGTATTAGATGCCCATGAAAGAATTTGTCATTCCGGAGTAAATGCCACAATCGTGCATTTGAGACAAAGCAATCTTTTGGAAAACCTGCAATCTGACAGTTTGTTCGAAACTGAACACTGCGGAATTTTCGCTGCATTGAAGAAATGTGTTACTTGTAGAAAGGTGGTTGGACAACCATATGCAGCACCGTATCTACTACCATTGCTTTCGATTTGTCTACAAGAAGCTGACCCTTTTACAGTTACAGGATAGATTTCACAGGCGCATTACAAGTAAAAGATAACGATAATGTCATAAAGAAAGTCTATATATGTTTATTCACTTGCGCCTCTACGAGAGCGATAAATCTTAAAGTCGTTACAAATTTGTCAGTAGAAACTTTTTTACAAGCTTTTCATCCCTTTTTAAGCAGAAAATCTTTACCGAAAGTAGTTATGACCGACAATGGTTCTACTTTTGTATCCGCTTCAGAAGACATAAAACAACTTCGTAATTCAAAAAAAGTTAAAAGAGACATTATCAGCACAAGGAATCGACTTGTTTTTCATCCCTAAACGTGCTCCACGGTTTTGTGGATGGTGTGAATAGTTATCAAAGGTACCAGGATTATAATTTAGTACGCCAGACGCGCGTTTCGTCTGCATAAGTGTGAGCATCTTATTGGAATGACGAAAACGAATTTGAAAAAAGTTCTACGAAAATCACTTGTAAATTTAGAGACTCTTCAGGCAATCGTTGCAGAGATAGAGTCCGTCTTAAATGATCAACCCTTAATAGTCCAGTCAATCTAGCATAAATTTGACCCAAACCTTAAAGTTATTGCAACAGAAGATATTTAAGTTTTAATCCTTAGCATTATACCCCAAATATACACAGAAAAAAGTCCCATAAAATCTTACTTGAGGAAGACTTAAGATCACGATTTAAAATTCCTATGGAAATATGCATTATTAGAGAGATAACTCTGTAAAAAAGGCAGAAATATCAGTAAAAATTGATAATAAATTATAACTTTACCGCTTCTATTCAACAGAATGTATTGATTCTTGATATTTTAGCCGTCTTTCGAATATAACAAACAACTTTTAAGGGGTTTTCATATCTTTTATCAAGCTTCAATCTAGATTTCTTAATTCATTAGTTGACCATTTATTGAATTTTTCAACATGTCAAGGTAAAGAATCTCAAATTTAATAAAAATGATTAAGTATATATTCTTCTTTTTGTGGTTTAAAGTTTCTTTAAACAAGGTAGATGCTGAACAAATATAATATACAAATATAAACAATACCAGATTTTCACATTATTTTTTTTCAAAATGGTCACGAAGCCACAAATTTACAATTTCTTTAATGAAAAATGCACAAAAAAAAAATAAAATAAAATACCCATAACACTTCGGTTTGGTACATTTCATGAGCTGAAGATTATATAATATAGTCAAATACGAACTTATAACCCCATCATAGTATCATACTTTACATACATTTTAAGAAAATCAACCAAAAACTGACAAAAAAAAAGACTCATTTTTGCAGAGTTATCTCCCCTTCCAATGTTAATTTCCATAGGAAATTGAAAATACTGATTTTGAGTTTTCCTCAAGTTAGATTTCTTGGGACTTTTTTCTGTGTATAGTTAGGGCAATATGCTATAGATTAGAAGTAAAACATTTTCTGTTGCAATTAGTTTGAGGTTGAAACTTAGTTTGACTGGACTATAACATATGTGTCTTCAGACCCGGAGGATCTTCAATCATTTACTCCAGCTCATCTTCTTTCTGGGCGTAGGATAGATACATTACCGTACATGGATACTCGTGAAATTGACATGTTTAATGAGACATTTATGAACAAAACAAAATTTATACCACGTGTTGAAAGACAATCCTTACTCTTACAACAATTCTGAAACCGATGGAAAACAGAATGTTGGATGACATTGTGTGAATTTCACAAGAAAACGGGAAACAATTCTACGATAATCAGAATAGGCGATATTGTTCAGATTCATGGTGAAACCCGAAGAATAATGTGGAAAACTGGGATTGTTGAAAACCTAACTAAAGAAAATGATGCACTCGTTCGTTCCGCTATTATTCGAACCAAAACTGGAACCACATCACTTACCATCGTCAAGTTATATACTCATGAACTTTGTACGGACATCGAAACATCAAAGCACGAAGAAGCTCGACTGAAGGAGGAACCAAGTGCCACAACAAGCCGGATATTGCAAAAACCGAATATATGATAAGTTTTGATTTTGAGAGACTGATTTTATTCCATTTTTACTTTTATTGTATTTTAATTTTAATATTTACTTTTCGTGGCCAGGAGAATGTTGAGAATACCGCGGGGATTAAGACGTTACGTTTTACCGATTTGTATCTAGGGTTGACGTCAGTGTGCGACGTAGCCTTAGCACCTCCGATATATATGAAGTAAACGTTAAACTCTATGGTTGTGTTGTTTCTCTATAACATTAGTAGAAGAAGCACCGACACCTATATATTCATACCCGTGACACCCTCATTATTTTTCTCTAGAATCCATTGAATAGACCCCCCTGTTTTTCCCCATTTTTTTCAAGTTTCGAACCCTAGTTTCAGATTTTTGAAGAAAGCGCCACTTGAAACCTTGCGCAAACGATGCGCCTGTTTCTCCTCTACAAGACCTATTTAGCCATACTCCGTGACATCCCTCATTATTTTTCTCTAGACTCCATTGAATAGGCCGACCCCCCTGTTTTTCCCCATTTTTTTTCAAATTTCGAACCCTAGTTTCAGATTTTTGAACATAGCGCCCTTTGACACCTTGCGCAAAAGAAGCGCCTGTTTCTCCTCTTCAAGACGTATATAGTCATACCCCGTGACACCCCTCATTATTTTTCTCTAGAAGCCTTGGAATAGGCTGACCCCCTGTTTTTTACCATTTTTTTTCAAATTTTGAGCTCTAGTTTCAGATTTTTGAACATAGCGCCCTTCGATACCTTGCGCAAAAGAAGCGCCTGTTTCTCCTCTACAAGACCTATATAGTCATACCCCGTGACACCCCTCATTATTTTTCTGTGGAAGCCCTGGAATAGGCCCACCCCCCTGTTTTTTATCATTTTTTTTTCAAATTTTGTGCTCTTGTTTCAGATTTCTGAACATAGCGCCCTTTGACACCTTGCGCAAAAGCAGCCCTTGTTTCTCCTCTACAAGACCTATATAGTCATACCCCGTGAAAACCCCTCATTATTTTTCTCTAGAAGCCCTGGAATAGGCCCACCCCCCTGTTTTTTACCATTTTTTTTCAAATTTTGTGCTCTAGTTTCAGATTTTTGAACATAGCGCCCTTTGATACCTTGCGCAAAAGAAGCGCCTGTTTCTCCTCTTCAAGACGTATATAGTCATACCCCGTGACACCCCTAATTATTTTTCTCTAGAAGCCCTGGAATAGGCCCACCCCCCTGTTTTTTACCAATTTTTTTTCAAATTTTGTGCTATCGTTTCAGATTTTGAACATAGCGCATTTTGATACCTTGCGCAAAAGAAGCGCCTGTTTCTCCTCTACAAGACCTATATAGTCATACCCCGTGAAAACCCCTCATTATTTTTCTCTAGAAGCCCTGGAATAGGCCCACCCCCCTGTTTTTTACCATTTTTTTCAAAATTTTTGCTTTAGTTTCAGATTTTTGAACATAGCGCCCTTTGATACCTTGCGCAAAAGAAGTGCCTGTTTCTCCTCTTCAAGACGTGTATAGTCATACCCCGTGACACCCCTCATTATTTTTCTCTAGAAGCCGTGGAATAAGCCGACCCCTCTGTTTTTTACCATTGTTTTTCAAATTTTGAGCTCTAGTTTCAGATTTTTGAACATAGCGCCCTTCGATACCTTGCGCAAAAGAAGCGCCTGTTTCTCCTCTACAAGACCTATATAGTCATACCCCGTGACACCCCTCATTATTTTTCTCTAGAAGCCCTGGAATAGGACAACCCCCCTGTTTTTTTCCGTTTTTTTTTCAAATTTTGTGCTCTAGTTTCAGATTTTTGAACATAGCGCCCTTTGATACCTTGCGCAAAAGAAGCGCCTGTTTCTCCTCTACAAGACCTATATAGTCATACCCCGTGAAAACCCCTCATTATTTTTCTCTAGAAGTCCTGGAATAGGCCCACCCCCTTGTTTTTTACCATTTTTTTTCAAATTTTGTGCTTTAGTTTCAGATTTTTAAATAGCGCCCTTTGATACCTTGCGCAAAAGAAGCGCCTGTTTCTCCTCTTTAAGACGTATATAGTCATACCCCGTGACACACCCTATTATTTTTCTCTAGAAGTCCTGGAATAGGCCCACCCCCGTGTTTTTTACCATTTTTTTTCCAAATTTTGTGCTCTAGTTTCAGATTTTTGAACATAGCGCCCTTTAATACCTTGCGCAAAAGCAGCGCCTGTTTCTCCTCTACAAGAC
The DNA here is from genome assembly GCA_017311375.1 of Mytilus coruscus. Lineage (NCBI taxonomy): Eukaryota > Metazoa > Mollusca > Bivalvia > Mytilida > Mytilidae > Mytilus > Mytilus coruscus. Next base: position 62,616,545 of record CM029602.1, on the reverse strand, counting down.
CTATATAGTATAGTCATATTTTTCTCTAGAAGCCCTGACACCCCTGTTTTTACCCTCATTATTTTTCTCTAGAAGCCCTGGAATAGGGCACCCCCTGTTTTTTACCATTTTTTTTAAAATTTTGTGCTCTAGTTTCAGATTTTTGAACATAGCACCCTTTGATACCTTGCGCAAAAGCAGCGCCTGTTTCTCCTCTTCAGGACGTATATAGTCATACCCCGTGACACCCTTCATTATTTTTCTCTAGAAGCCGTGGAATAGGCTGACCCCTCTATTTTTTACCTTTATTTTTCAAATTTTGAGCTCTAGTTTCAGATTTTTGAACATAGCGCCCTTTGATACCTTGCGCAAAAGAAGCGCCTGTTTCTCCTCTTCAAGACGTATATAGTCATACCCCGATGACACCCCTCATTATTTTTCTCTAGAAGTCCTGGAATAGGCCGACCCTCCTGTTTTTTACCATTTTTTTTTTTTTTCAAATTTTGTGCTCTAGTTTCAGATTTTTGAACATAGCGCCCTTCGATATCTTGCGCAAAAAAAGCACCTGTTTCTCCTCTACAAGACCTATATAGTCATACCCTGTGACACCCTCATTATTTTTCTCTAGAAGCCCTGGAATAGGCCAACCCCTGTTTTTTCCGTTTTTTTCAAATTTTGTGCTCTAGTTTCAGATTTTGAACATAGCGCCCTTCGATACCTTGCGCAAAAGAAGCGCCTTTTTCTCCTCTAGAAGACCTATATAGTCATACCCGTGACACCCCTCATTATTTTTCTCTAGAAGCCCTGGAATAGGCCCACCCCTGTTTTTTACCATTTTTTTTTCAAATTTTGTGCTCTAGTTTCAGATTTTTAACATAGCGCCCTTCGATACCTTGCGCAAAAGAAGCGCCTGTTTCTCCTCTACAAGACCTATATAGTCATACCCCGTGACACCCCTCATTATTTTTCTCTAGAAGCCCTGGAATAGGCCAACCCCTGTGTTTTTTACCTTTATTTTTCAAATTTTGAGCTCTAGTTTCAGATTTTTGAACATAGGGCCCTTTGATACCTTGCGCAAAAGAAGCGCCTGTTTCTCCTCTTCAAGACGTATATAGTCATACCCCGTGACACCCCTAATTATTTTTCTCTAGAAGCCCTGGAATAGACCCACCCCCCTTGTTTTTTACCATTTTTTTTTTCAAATTTTGTGCTCTAGTTTCAGATTTTTTAACATAGCGCCCCTTAATACCTTGCGCAAAAGAAGCGCCTGATTCTCCTCTACAAGACCTATATAGTCATACCCCGTGACACCCCTCATTATTTTTCTCTAGAAGCCCTGGAATAGGCCCCCCCCTGTTTTTTACCATTTTTTTTTTTTCAAATTTTGTGCTCTAGTTTCAGATTTTTGAACATAGCGCCCTTTGATACCTTGCGCAAAAGAAGCGCCTGTTTCTCCTCTACAAGGCGTATATAGTCATACCCCGTGAAAACCCCTCATTATTTTTCTCTAGAAGCCCTGGAATAGGCCCAACCCCCTGTTTTTTACCATTTTTTTTCAAATTTTGTGCTCTAGTTTCAGATTTTTGAACATAGCGCCCTTTGATACCTTGCGCAAAAGAAGCGCCTGTTTTTCCTCTTCAAGACTTATATAGTCATACACCGTGACACCTCTCATTATTTTTCTCTGAAGCCCTGGAATAGGCCCACCCCCTGTTTTTTTCCATTTTTTTTTTCAAATTTTGTGCTCTAGTCTCAGATTTTTGAACATAGCGACCTTTGATACCTTGCGCAAAAGAAGCGCCTGTTTCTCCTCTACAAGACCTATATAGTCATAACCTGTGACACCCCTCATTATTTTTCTCTAGAAGCCCTGGAATAGGCCCACCCCCCTGTTTTTTACCATTTTTTTTTTCAAATTTTGTGCTTTAGTTTCAGATTTTTGAACATAGCGCCCTTTGATACCTTGCGCAAAAGAAGCGCCTGTTTCTCCTCTTCAAGACGTATATAGTCATACCCCGTGACACCCCTCATTATTTTTCTCTAGAAGCCCTGGAATAGGCCGACCCCATTTCTGCAAATGTGTATGTTAGTTTAATTAAACAATGACATCAAAGGTGCTATATTTTACAGTGTAGGACTACTTTTACATACGTTCTAAACTGAAGTGGGTGCATTGGTCGTTCTACACGTACAAATAATCCGTTGATAGATGCAGAGTTACTGTGGTACTGAATATTAGCCTAAAAAGAGATGTGACTTGTTTTATCAATGGATGGGATAAAAACCATTTCAAAATTGAGTTGAAATTGCAATATTTGGACGGACTTTCTGCCTTTTTAAATATTTTTTGATTTAACGGCCGTTGTTGTCTTATTCTTTTTTTTTTTGGTTTCTCGATATATCGCCTTATTGTTCACTGGCTTATTGTTCGCTAGTTATTGTTCGCTAGCTTCAGCCTGGTCAAAACGTCCCTATGTTAGAAAATTTCGGGAAAAGTTAAAAAATATTCGGATAACAAAATCAAAGTTAAGGCCCCATAGAGCATGAATTGCTCAACTGTCACTTTTGCGTTGAAGTGATTAAAAGTTACAGGAATATTTGTGTTGAATGGAAATTGTGTTGACCAATATTTTGTATTGTTGATTTTTTTTGCTTGGCCAAGTTTCTATATAACCATTATAGTTTAAAGGAATAAAAGCCAAACTTGAAAAATGGATAAAAATTGTAATTTCGGGGCAACCAGTCTTGTAAGGAGTCGATTGTTAATTTTATTTATATTGACTTATTTGTAAATCTTGTGTTGCTTTTCATGTTTCAGCCTATCTGTAACTCCTATAAGGAGTAGACTGATGATTTTCGCCCTATTGACTTATTTGTAGATCTTGTTTAATTGATGATTTTTTGCTGTACAATGTATATAGTTTTCAAGATAGATTATATAGCTTAAAACACAAAAAGGGTAAAAATAGTCAATCAGGAGCAATAACTCCTATAAGGAATCACCTGACGATTTCGGTCATGTTAACTTACTTATAGATCTTATTATGCTGATTATTATTGCTATTAAAATTTTCTTTATCTACTATAGTTTCCACAGAAATGACATGAAAATGGACAAAACAGTCATTCAAGTACAAAAACTTCTATAAAAGGGTCTGCACTTGATTAACAGAATATAGAATAATAGACCAAAAAATGAAGAATAGGAAAAAATGTCCCAAAACATAAAGAAAAGAGAATAATGGGGTGCTAAGATATGAAGAATGGAGAATATTGGGCTATCAAATAAATAATAAAAGTCATTCAAGGGCAAATCCCCATTAGGTATTCAACTGAAGATTTCGGCCATTTAACCTATTTTGCTGGTTATTTTTACAATATGTAGCTAAAGTTTCTCTCTATCTAGGAAAGTTTTCAACCCACAACTGTAAAATTTGCTATAAATAAAAAAAAAAAATATGGTGAATGACTCAAAATTGGGATATCTGATTTTCTGAATATTGCTTGATATATACAATTATATATAATATTTTATCATGTCAGTTTTGCTCTGTTTTAGTATTTGAGATATAAGCTAAAGTTGCAGTTTTACCTCTACGACCCTGTTCTTTTATCTAAACCATCAGCGGCTACGATTGTTGATGGATCAAGCCCCTGGATATAATTTTTAAACTAATGCCCCTTAGAAAAAAAACAGGTAAAGGAGAACATTTGTTTTAACGTTTCAAAACGAACGACGACGAAGGATGCTACCCAATAGCTCATATGGCCTTTTGGATAGGGTGAGATAAAACTATTTCTGTTCACATTTTCTAGTGTATATACTGCAGCAGAATATGAATACTGTATGAATCTACTCTATGTTTTCGCCCTCTCCGTTATCTTTAAACATTCCTATGATCATTCCCTCATTTACCAATACATTTCTACAAGGGAATCCGATTTTTGCAACTGAAGGCACGTTTTGCTTACACGCGGAATCAAAACGTTGAAACCATTTTGTTGAATAAAAAGGAAAAGATGTTGAGTACATCATGAAATTAGTCTTTTGCGAGAGAAACGAGATCAAGGATGCTAGGGCGCATTTATTTCATTGCCTTAAGTTTTGTATAGGGTAAGACTTTTAAAATCGTACTGGACTCCCATTTAAAGATGACATCACGTTCCTATGTATAGTCATTACTTTTATTTTGAAGCGCAACATTTTACCAGAGAAATAACCTATGAAATACGAACATTAGGTCATGTAGTTTATTTTTTAAACAAACTGATTTAAACTAATAATATAATTTCCGAAGTACATTCAACGTAAGTCTCTTTCATGTTGCAATAACATTTAACACATTTGACTTCTCTACCCTTTTAAATGTATCCCCCATTCCAAACTAAAATACGAATTGAAAGGATTGGTCCTTTTTTGTTTCAAAAAGAAAGAATGGTCAGCGTAGATACATGTATCTTGTCTTAGGAAGAGATATATAGTACTTTGTAAAACAATTACTCTGATTCAAACAAACAATGCTCTGACACTGACACTACCAAGATGCTTAATTTCTTGATTGATAACATATTTGTTACGTTTATAGGACGTTTTTTTTCAACAAACAATCTGTATTCCTATGGGAACCAACTGTTCTCATCTTCTAGCCTACTTGTTCTTTTATTCATATGAGGCTGACATCATACAGGTGCTTCTTATGAAAAATGAAAAGTAGATACTTGTTCCTTTATCTATATGAGGCTGGCTTCATACAGGTGCCTCTTAAGAAGAATAAATTGGAGCTAACATTGTCTTTTATCTTTACGTTCCGCTATAAAGATGATGTCTTTTCACTAAATAATTCAACGCTTGGTGACTATGTCTAATGTCGAAATATATGATACAATAGATACAGTCAAGTCTGCCTCACATCTTGACTTAGATCTAAAATTTGACAAGGAGTGTCGGAAGAGAACAAAACGTTACGACTACAGAGATGATTTCTGCTTCCCAGTTCTGAACTCTCCTTCTTTAGGAGAATGTAGGAACATTCGAGCAGCGCCTCAAATGAAGAATATATCTCCCAGTTGATACTATATTCCAGAGCTTGCATTTCCTACCTCGATTTCCTTGATAAACGGTTGCTTCTTACAAGGAAGCTATTAAACCAGGAGTTCAAAGTGGTGAAGATGAAATCATCTCTTCGAAATTTTTTACGAACGCCTTCATGAATTGGTTGACCATAATGGAATATCTGTATCACAGATGACGACGGATATGTTCCAATTGCCGTAACCACAACCCCGTCCTCTTTTCCTCGAATGTGACCTACCGAATTAGACTTATCACCAGGTTTAAGCGTACATGAGCAACACGACGGGCACCACATGTGGGCATAATCTAATTAAGCTTCCGGTGAACGTGAGATCAGCCTCGGATTTTGATGGGGTTTGTGTTGCCCAGTCTCTATTAGTTTTCTATGTTGTGTTCTGTGTACTTTAGTTTGCCTTATCGAGGTTTTTCGTTTTTTGCCATGGTATTGACAGTTTGTTTTTAATCTATCAGTTTGAATATCCCTTTGGTATCTTTCGCCTAATTTTGGACATCTGAAATAACGCAGCCGACAACTCTATGCGAAGCGTCTTTATTATCAATTATTCAATTTATGCATGTAATCATCTTTAATAGTTGCCATTTTATATAAAAAAAACAAGGAGCCCCGTACGAGGACATTTTTTCTCAACACCAGCATATTATCAGGACAATTTCTTTTTGCAAATGTGCACGATATTTCCAATAAAAAACGTTTAGATATACCTAGAGAGGTATTGATAACATAATGGTGTGAAAAAAGTCATCAACATAATGGTTAATTTATTGCCGTTTTGAAAAAGTAAAATAACGAAAATACCGAACTCCGAGGAAAATTCGAAACGAAAAGTCCGCAATCGAATGGCAAAATCAAAAGCTCAAACACAACAAACGAATGGATAACAACTGTCATATTCCTTACTTGGTACAGGCATTTTCTTATGTAGAAAATGGTGGATTAAACCTGGTTTTATAGCTAGCTAAACATCTCACTTGTATGACAATCACATTAAATTCCATTATATTGACAACGATGTGTGAAAAAAAAACCAAACAGACTTAGTAGGTAAAAATGTCAAATATTGGGGTACAGCAGTCAACATTGTGTTATGATCTTAATCATGAAACAATGTTAACAAACCCACCTGCACATAATCAAGAACCAGCAGTACCGATATGGACTCGATCATTTTCAGAAAACATTTTCTCGCTGGACAACCTTATTTATTATTCAGATGCTTTTATTGATCTGTACAAGTTTCATAAAATGAAAAAAAAAAATGATGTCTAAAACTACTTTATCCCAGATTGTATCAAATGTTAACTGCCGAAAATAGCATTCGTTAATAAAATTCGTGAAAAAATGCTTTAGATATTATCTTTTGATCATGAATAAGCGTCTATCAAAGTTTCTTAAAATTCCATCAAATGTGACAAAATTATTGATATCTCAAAAATTGTCTAGCTACAGAACCTAAGTGTTGACGACGCCGACGGAATGTAGGGTCGCTATATGTCTCGTCTTCGCATAGTCGTCGCAAATGAGGTGCTTTCACTTCGTCCGTCGTTGTAATTTTTTCAAAGATTTTCCGTTCTGAAACTACATGAACAATTTCAACTAAGTTTGAGCTGAATGATCCTCAGGGGTATCTAGTTTTAGATTTCTTTTATTCACGTTCGCCAAGAAACATGGCCGCCATGGCTAAAAATAGAACTTAAGAGCTAAATACATTCATCGTCTTATATCTTGGTAACTATAATAGATAGTGACAGGGGCAAATTTGCTCATAATGTCAAGATCTACCTACTTCCTGTTTGCATCAAAATTATCAAATGACTCCTTCAGGAGTTAATGCCTTTAAATGACGAATGTTGTCTAATTTTCATGTTTCTGCCTTTTATCCCAATTTTCTGTATTAGAAAGGTAGAAAATGTTACAGGCAAAAACGATTAACAATACGAGATCTATAAAATTGTCGAATGACCGAAAGCATTGGATGAGTTCTTCTAGGAGTTGGTGCCCATAAAAACATTTTTTAACTTCGTTTTATAATTTTGCAAATTTTCTTGATAACTTTAATAGATAGGTAGAAACTGTTTATTTCTAAAATGATTGGCTATATAAGAGATACAAAAATACATATATGACTGAAACTATTGACTGACTCCTCAGGGAGTTATTGCTCTTATACGACGATTTTGACCAATTTTTATGTTTATACACTTTTTGTTATTTTGCGATTGTGATTCATCGTCTTTTTATATTAATACAATACATATTTCTGTATATTTTGATTATAATGATTGTCCAATTCGTGCAGAATCCCAGCAAGTTTGAGAGATATTTCCTCTAAATTGACAAATCTGTCACTTGTATGACAATCATATAGCATTCCATTATATTGACAACAATGTGTTAGCAAAACAAACAGACGTAATAGGTAAAAATGTCAAAAATTGAGGTACAGCAGTCAACATTATGTTTTAGTCTTAATCAATATAAAAACAAATAATTATTTAATCAAAGAAATAAAAAAATGGCATATAGACACTATATAGACAAAGCATATAAGCAACAATGAAAGACAAGAGTACACAAACGACAATAGCACAATTACACAATGGCGGGATGTATAAATCCCTAGCCACGCCAAAAGTATTTACCAAAAATGAAGTAAACAGTAAAGTTTGAAATATGCAAAGACAAATTAAAAGAACACTATAACATGTGATTTAGATGATCAATAACGCCAGTACCTAGAATCTATACTTCAAGACCATCATGTATTATTTGTGAAGTTGATACTGAATATTTGTCAACAAGGTCTTAGTATCTTTCGATGAACTTTTTTTTTTAGAAAAATGACGAGACGTTTTTTGACATAACCCTGGTCTGCAATCCGAATTAAATGAACTGAAAGAAGTTGTCCTTGGGAATAGTATTTTGGACTCTTTTAACCCACGTTTGTGTTCGGTTAGATAGACTTTGACGGTCTTGTCGCAATATAATTATATTTATTTCTTTCTCCTTATGCTTTACATTGGTATGGATATTCATATGAAATCAAACAAGAATTCAAAATAGTAAGGTTATTGTATTGGATGTCACTATTAAACGTTATTTTATCTTAATATAATAATATGTTAGGATAACCATTAAAAAAAGAAGAAGATACTCATGAGAGCCTTAATGGCTCATTTAGCCAAAAATATATCCGGTATTGAAGTCATTAATTTTGTGTTACTTATAAACGTTCTAACTGTATATTATAGTTTAAACATCAATAGACAAACACTTGAAAATAAATAGAAAATATCCCTTTCATGTCAATGACTCCTAGCTGGTGTAATCCAATGGTTGCTGTAGTATGAACATTTTTGTAGATCTTGTATTACTTATCTTTTATAGTTTTCTAGAAAATAAGCAAAAAATCGAATAACAATTAAAAAAATCTTCAATTAATGAGGAATGACTCTTAGACGGAGTTATCCAATGATTTTGGTTATAATAGTATTTTTGTCTTTCTTGTAAGCTAATCGTTTTTGCAGTTAGCGATTTCTACATATCAATTTCAGATTTCGAGATAACAGACAAATCACTAGAAAATTAGTCCAAAATCATCATTTTAGGGCAATAACTTCCATAAGGTGTAATCCAATGGTTTTAGCCATCATTGCAGTTTTGTTGATCTGGCATTGCTGACCGTGATAGTTGTTTAAAGTGTGACACTTATCCAATATAGTTGGAACTTAATCATAAATAGATATAAGAAGATGTGGTATGAGTGCCAATGAGACAACTCTCCATCCAAGTCAAAATTTACAAATGTAAACCATTATAGGTCAAAGTACGGTCTTCAACACGGAGCCTAGGCTCACACCGAACAGTAAGCTATAAAGGGCCCCAAAAATTACTAGTGTAAAACCATTCAAACGGGAAAACCAACGGTCTAATCTATATAAAAACGAGAAACGAGAAACACTTATGAACCACATCAACAAACGACAACTACTGAACATCAGATTCCTGACTTAGGACAGGTGCAAACAAATGCAGCGGGTTTAAACGTTTTAATGGTACCAAACCTTCACCCCTTTTCTGAAACAATAGTGTAACATCACAACATAGAAAGACACACTATAAAATATCAACTGAAATAGCTTAACTCAATCAAAGGACATAGTAACAATGAACAAATAAATTTGACCTATGATACAATGCAAATTCAAAATAAATAAACTAAGGGAAGAATATTAAAAGTGACATGTTATATCGGTATGAAATGTTAAACAATTTAAGAAAAACAATATGCTCGAACAAAAATATCAGCCATTTGCAATAACTTTAAACACAGGTAAATAAAATAATTTTGTTGTTAGGTATACGTATACAGTTACAATAGAGAAAGGAAATATTTTAACAAAATAAATAATTTTGATGTTCATAGTACGAAGTGGAAATTTATATTAGTCCCAAACAATTATCAAAGCTGGTATATAGACCAGATATAACCCTGAATAACATTAAATAACAAAAAAGCATTACAATTAGTATCAACAGGTCAAATAAACAAGAAAGTACGATTTGAGAGTACTCGCAGTTACTGACAGCTAGTTAAAAGCCAAAACAATAATAAAAAATCATGCATCAGAGACTAAAATCAACTAAAACACATCCCAGGGATTTAGTGTTTTAACGTCATGGACAGTCAAAGAAGACATGACTAGTGCAATGCCAAAAATAAATGTATCGACAGACAGTAGGATAGTTAGGAGTTTAACCTCTTTATAGATCAAAATGAACGTGGGTGTGTCTTTAAACATCCCGTTTGAAAAGAATACAAATTTAGTTATGTTTTAATTTGCTGATGACAAAATCGATATTAGTGCCAATGTATACTATATTCAAAGATCTAATTACAACATTGGTAAGATAACCTGAACTAATAAGTTTATTTAAAGGTTCGATGAGTTTACACGGATCATATAGTGATTTCCGCGCTTTAAGTACAATATTACCGTAAAATTTAGGATGTGAAATACCGTTTTAATCAGTTTTCTACAGGTACAGCCAAATTTACTAATCAAATCTTTGTATCTATGAAAGAACTTAGCAAAAGTTTTACGTAATTTATGGTAACGAAATCCTGACTTAATAATTTACTAGTGATGCATTGATTACGTTCGTTAAAATCTATGACATCACTATACACACGGGCATAACGAACGAGTTGGGATATATACACACCGTATGATGGAGCCAAAGGAACATCGCCGTCTAAAAAAGGAAAATTAACAATAGGGAATGAAAAATCGTCTCTTTTGTCGTAAATTTTCGTATGGAGTTTTCCTTTACAGATTGAAATGTCCAAGTCCAGAAAAGGACAACTACTGCTGTTTATGTTAGATTTAGTTAAAGTAAGTTCTATTGGGTAAATTTCGGTAGTATATTTAGAGAACTCTGGATTATTTAACGAAAAAATATCATCTAGATAACGGAAGGTATTGTTGAATGTATCAACCAAATGTAACAATGACGTGTCTTTACTGAGTTTGGCTCCTTTGTGGTAAAAACCCATCTGAAGAGATTTGTTTGAAATTTTCTTGTATTTTTCTGATAAAGTTCCTTGAATATTGGCAGTCAACATTTATATTAACACAGACCGCAACAATAGTAGGCGAGATACAGGGTTCCGCGGAAATCTTTACAATTTTTGCTATTTTTTCAATTTTGATTCATCCACCTTTTATACTGATATAATACATATTTCTTTATATTTTGATTATAATGATTGAAAATTTCGAGCAGATTTCAAGCAAGATTGAAAGATATTTCCTCAAAATTGCATATCATATTTTGAATATTTAATTATAAATATTTTTGGCAGAATTTGTAAAACATTTAATGCCAAAATCATTTTAATTTCTTTAGTAATATAGTAGAATTTTCTTTTTAAGATTTTACATGTACAACACATGTAAAAATATAACCACAATTCAGTAAAGACGTAATGAACTATAATTGTTAACACAACATAATGCTTTGTGTTGTATATACTTGTAATTTACTAATTAATTAACACCAGAGCTTTATTGATTTCAAGTTATTCTCTCTTAATTGTAATTTTATTTTCCAATCGCAGAGAGTTCGAGTATCGCTGTACAATGGTGGCACAATTTGTGCATTAATGCAATTTATAAAAAAAATATGAATGATTGGTCAAGTGTATATAACCTAACATTTTAGTTTCTGGTTTTAGCGCAAAGAGATCATGCAAGAAGACTGTTGCAATGATTCCCTTCCAGTTATGCGAATTCTAGATAACCATACGCAATGTATTGTCATACGCTTTAAGACTTATTCCGGCCACAAATGGACACAAAAAAATATTCAAAAGTTAATCTACATTACTTGTATTTGCTGACAAAGATTGTGTTGTTGTAGTATTGCATCTAGTTTTCATAACATCTACATTTGAAGCTTTGTCGAGATACCAAGATAGTGTCCGTTCCCTTGGCTATCTAACAAATACAACTTAGTCCATGAGTCACTATATGTCATTCTTTTGATAACGTCACTGTAAAATATGTTTAATACGTTAATCCATTTCTGGAATGGATGTCTTTATTTTCGATTCTTTGAATATCCCACAACAATTTCTTCCGGTATGCACGAGCTGACTTTTGATTCAAAAAGACAAAAAATGTACCTAGTTGCAACAATAGGCGAGAAAAAGTTCGTATTCCGAATTCTTATAATTTCTGATTTTGCCAATCCTGTCCAGACATGCTTGTTAATCAATTTCAAAATGACCCTATCACTCTTGTTATAAAATCCGATCTTGAAAATCTTTGCTTGTTCTTTTTTTTTTATTATTCCGATTCCTACTCACAAAGTTGAAACGGAGAACGTCGCATATACTATCCATTTGTTGACTACTTTGGACGATATAAATGATAATCAAAGGTGTGAAGAAACCACACATGTAATATTATTTTTAACTGTACTTAAAATACGAAATCATAAGATTTAAATATACCTCGACTTATAACGTTTCATAGGATATAAATGGATTTTTAATTCTATTTCTACTGTACCATGAATTTCATTTCAAATTGGATATTATAAGAAAAAAAAAAATAACCAAAATACCAAACTCCAAGGAAAGTTTAAAACGGAAAGTCCATTAACAAAGAGCAAAATCTAAAGCTCAAATACACTACGAATGGAATACAGCTGTCATATTCCTGACTTGGTACAGACATTTTCTTATGTAGAAAATGATGGTCGATTAAACCTGGTTTTATAGCTAGCTTAACCCCTCACTTGTATGACAGTTGCATAAAATTCCAGTATACTGACAACAATTTGTGAGCAAAACAAACAGACATAGTAAGTAAAATGTCAAAAAAGTGGGGGTACAGCAGTCAACATTGTGTTATTATCTTAATCACTATAAAAACAAATAAAAGCACATTATATATACAACAACAGAACATGTTTTTCTGATGAAATTGTAGCGTAAATATACTGCAATGATGATATAGATATTAACGCCGTTCGTGTTGTTGGTAGGAATTATATAATTTTAATATTGAACGTGAATTATAGTGTAATGATATTTGATGAGAATCATTTGTAACAGCCGGACAGGAACTTCCGAACTAAACTGTCGTCAAAACCCCGGATTAAATACCTCAGGATAATGACGAAGATAATGAACAAGGAAACTTATAAGATATGGCGAACAGCAAAAGAAAGTTGTGAACGAAAAAGTGTGCAATCATAATTTTGTCCGGGTAAAAAGTGCTTGAACCAGATATATTGTGACATGTCTATTCATAAACCGAGGATAAAGAGTTCAAAAGTTTATCTGGTAACGATGGAATATTTGATACAGTATCCTCAAGACAGTAAGGTTAAATTGGGGTTTGTTTGTTAATTGACTAGGATCGTAGTGCAAAAATACTACTACATAAGGACCAGTATATATTGTAAATCCGATAATTCAAGATGGTAACCATAATCCAAGACAGTACACTATAGACTAGCAAATGCAAGCAGAAAACATTTTATTAAAACTAAAACACAACTGAAAACAACTAAATATTTCAGTATATGATGTTAAAATTTACGCTAATTTAAAGTTGCATTTTCAAAAAGGAAAACAAACAACAGAAAATATATGCACGTCAGGTTAAAAATTTGCCAGTCTTTTTATTCTACAGTTGTGTATGAATTTGAAGGAATAGATTCTTACATTGATTTTCTCAAATTTATTCAATTTGTGCATATAATAATGTTACAATATATTGGTAAAGATGTATTTATTCATTTTATTTGTTCCTGCCCAAATCACCATTCTTCAATATACTATGAAACAATAAGCTCCAAACTCAATAACTCAAAACTGAGCTGAATAGTGTTTGACCTTGTCGTCGATGGTCAAAGTCAAGGGTCATCTATAAATGTACTTGACTCAATATTCTCTTTAGAGTTTTATGTTAAACATATAGTAGAATAACAGATTTGGTGAAACATACAAAAAAAACACTGAATAAACCGGCATTGTTTGAATTACAATAGATAGTTAAATCAACTCCTTATGATATATTTTTTTTCAAATGCACTGCACAAGAAATTGAAAAAAAAAACCAAAATCAAAATCTAAATCTAAAAAACACTTTCGGTCAACATTTCAATTTAAACCTTAACGGACAATCCACGTCAAACATTTCTCCCCTTCCTTGAATGACCAGTGAATCCTCTAGCAAGATGCCAACAGCATAAGAGTCTGGGTGTTCTATAACTCCCGGCATTGTTATATGATGTATCCCATTCTGATCGACTGAATAACCGCCACTGTGATCATGACCGCTGATATAACAGAAAACGGAGTTTTCAGACAGAATTTGTAATATTTCACTATAATTCCAACTCAGACTGCTACCACTGTTTGCGGCAGGTAAGTAAACTGGGTTATGGCCTGTAACGAATAATTCCAAGTATATATTAAGTACACTTATTCTAATGTATAAAATCATTCAGTAATGTTGTTAACACTAATCATAGACACTTATTCGTTGTTGATGACTGTACGTTTATTTTAGATGACGGGTAATTTTATTTTTTCGTTGTGATATTATTAGTTTTCTACGTTCATGTCCACAGATATGCAGATTTAAAAAACCTGAAATACTCCAGAATGCGTAACGTTAAAGCAAACTCTTTTATAATTAGAAAAAAAAAAACTTGTGGAACAATGAACGTTTGACATAATTTTACGGGGTGTAGAAACCTGCAGGTGTTCAAATATAAAAACGTTTTACTTATATAATAATAGAAGCTTGACTAAATAGACTTTAGCGTTCGACGTCTCGAGCGGCAAGTCATTAACACCGAGACCCCAAAGTGACTCATTTGCATAACTAGGTCAGAAGTTTCATTCATAGACGATGAATCCAAGCGATCTTCTATTCAGCTTACAATAAATGTCATCGTCCTGTAAAACTATGTATATTTATGAAAAAACAAACAACAGATATATATATATATATATATATATATATATATAAACCAAAACAACAGAAAACAAAACAAAATAAAACGAACAACACATACAAAACAGACACAATCGTATCAATGAAGATACCTAATTTGAAGAAACACAAAAATCGAAAATATAGATGAACTGTTGGAAAAAGGGTTCCATTATGTCTCTGTCCAATTAAAAGGTACGGCTTTCAAATATTCGACTTTGAGCGTTCCTTGTGAAGGTAAATCCAAAAAAGAGCTTCGGACGCATGATATTTATAAAGTGTTGTTTCCAGTTTTGACAAAGCAAGTGATGTCTAAATAAAAAAAAATAACTTTTTGTTACATCCACGTTCTTTGGTCTCTGGTGGATACTTTTCCTAATGGCAATCATACCACATGAATTTTTTTAATATCTAACAACAGACTTAAATAAATTCTAAGGAAGCCGACGCCGGCTTAGATAAAAGCAACAGTAGTATACCGCTATTCGAAATTCATAAATCGATTGAGAAAAAAACAAATCCGGGTTACAAACTAAAACTGAGGGAAACACATAAAATATAAGAGGAGAACAACGACACAACATAAACACAACACTCAAATGCAACACAAACTGAAACGAACTATAATATAACAATGGCCATTATAGTTGATAGGACCGATAAGTTTGTTACCGCGACTTTCGTCGCTGGCCCGATACAAAAATAGTGAATGAAAAAAAAACAATAAATCTTTCACTTCAACAAGCTTGAATACCAGTTATACTTTCATATTATTTTGGATATATACTATGTCTATGTTTCGTCATATCTTCTGTTAGCTAGAGTTGTGAACTTGTTTTTGATGGCCAATGGGGACATCGACTATAATTCTTAGAGGTGGTGGAAGAAATTTTGAAACTAAAAACCAAGCAACTGTTGAAAGGTTCTAAATAAGCTAGTGGTTTGAGAAGAGAAAAAAGTTTATTTTAGAAAAAATTTAACAGGCTATGGACAACGGACATCACTCATAATGGTTTTAATGGCAAAGCGATCTAAACCTAACTACTTGGTACTTAAATGTTTTGGACGATGGTACTAGTGGTTATAATGCCAGTTAATGCGTCAGCACAAAATATCACGTGAAAATGTATAGGCTGGTGGTGTCTTATGTCAAGCTAGAATAATCAAATCTACCAAATCAATTTGAAAACTGTTTCCTTATTTCATCTTCCTTTTGATATGAGAAACCCTGTCTCATATTACAATTAACTCTGTTTTTATGTGATGAATAAACTACATACCAATGACAATAACATTTTCTTTTTGTTCAGTTGCCAACATCAGCTCTTTTCTCAACCATTCCAACTGCTCTTTTGAAACTGCTCCATTAAAGTCTACAAATCGTCTATCATCCGATTCCAGACCTGATGTGTCATCTTTATCTTTGTTTGGGTTTCGTTCCTCCAAAACGGACTGAGCTGTATTATAATGAGTTGAACCCTCTACCTCACCGAGAACTGACACTTCATAAGTGTTCAAGACACAGACTTTAAGTCCTTGATATGGGGATAATGTATAATATGCCGTGTTGGAAGATGGCAGATTTCTGAACAACCTTGATTTGTATAGGCTTTCTTTTTTAAAATTGTATAGTTCATGGTTACCAACAACATTTAAAACCGGCCATTGTTCTTCATCAAATATGTCTAAAATACGATTTAGACAATTAATTGGTTCTTCAGTCCGTTTACAGAATCCATCAATTAAATCACCAAGCTGAAGAATAAATTTGACGTCATTTTGTTTCCAGTCCTTCATGGCTTTCTGCAGAAGACTTAGTGATGATCTGTAGTAACGTTTTCTGGTTCCATTCCAGTTGTATCCATCTTCAATGTTTGCATACTGAAGATCAGCCACAACACCAAACCTTAATAATGTCTTCTTTGCTGTCATGTAAATATATAAGGATAGTATTATAATTTATAAATTTTACAAGTTTGAACTTGGTAAGGGGACGTAACATTGTCAGCTTATTACTATACGAGTCAATTATGTTTGCAATTGTAACATATGTACACTGATGCTATTTGTATGCTCATATGTGTAACGTAAATTCTATAAGTTGTATTGTTGCATTTTTATTATAATGGTATATTTAAAAAAACTATTCAACATTGAGGTCATGAAAAACAAGATTTAATGTCCCTAACATTGCCTAAAAAAACACCATAATAAATAGAACAGTTATGACAAGAACTCCAACGTCATTGTGAAAAGTACCGAAATGTTGGTCACTTGGTATCCGAAATCTCAACTTGAACGTTTAATATAATAAAAGTCCATAAAATAAAATTTGCATATGACTAATTTTAGGGGAACCCGTTTTTTTCTCTAAATGCTTCCCTGTACAAAATTTATGTCTAACTTCATTTAGTATTTTAGAAATCAACTCTTTTAACATATTAATACAAATAATCCAAGGCAAGGGATACGACCGATATGTTTCAATTGTTGTAACCACAATCCCGTCTTCTTGTCCTAGAATGTGACTTATCGAGTTAAACTTATAACCTGGTCTGTACGTACATGAGCAACACGACAGGTGCCACGTGTGCTTACCCTTCCAGAGCACCTGCGATCACCACCAGTTTTATAAGGGTTCGTGTTGCTCAGTCTTTCAGATTTCTATGTTGTGTTTTGTAGAGTGTTTGTCTTTTGGTCGTTTTTTGGTTTTTGTAATGGCATTGTCAGTTTGTTTTCGACTTATGAGTTTGAATATTCCTTTGTTAATTTCCGCCTCTCTTGTGTACTCCCCTTGACATGTTCGCCTACAAAAGAGTCATCAGTGACGCTCCAATCAATAAACTTAAAATGCCATTCAAAGTACGAATTTGAATAACCTTGATGACCCCAAGTTTTGAAATTATTTTTTTTTTGCCAAATACAGCTAATGTACTAGTCATGTCTCCTTTGACTATCTATGACGTTAAAATACTAAATCCCTGGGTTGTGTTTTAGTTGATTTTAGTCTCTGATGCATGATTTTTTTATCATTAATTGTTTTTGGCTTTTAACTAGCTTTCAGTAACTGCGAGTACTCTCAAATCGTACTTTCGTGTTAATTTGACCTGTTGATACAATTTGTAATGCATTTTTGTTATTTAATGTTTACTTATTTTGTGTTATATGTCGTCTCACTATTTTTATTATAAACCACTTTTGATAAGTGTTTGGTATGACGATAAATTTTCACTTCTGTTTTCGTACTATGAACAACAAAATTATCTATTTTGTAAAAAATATTTCCGAACTCCATGTTTACCTTACAACAAAATTACTTTTATTTACCTGTGTACGTTATTTTATTTGGCGGCATTTTGTCCAAGGTTATGGCTGTCTTTCTGATCTAACCCCCTTTTTTATTAATTTTGTATTTACATTGTGTCAAAGATCAAATTTATTCGTTCGGTGTATGTTCACTTGTTTTTTATTAATATGTCTTTTGATTGAGTTAAGCCATTTCAATTGATATTTTATAGTGTGTCTTTCTATGTTGTGATGTTACACTATTGTTTCAGGTTAGGGTGAAGGTTGGCACCTATTAAAACGTTTAAACCCGCTGCATTTGTTTGCACCTGTCCAAAGTCAGGAACCTGATGTTCAGTGGTTGTCGTTTGTTGATGTGGTTCATAAGTGTTTCTCGTTTCTCGTTTTTTATATAGATTAGACCGTTGGTTTGCCTGTTTGAATGGTTTTACACTAGTCATTTTGGGGCTCTTTATAGCTTGCTGTTCGGTGTGAGCCAAGGCTCCGAGTTGAAGGCCGTACTTTGACCTATAATGGTTTACTTTTACAAATTGTGACTTGGATGAAGAGTTGTCCCATTGGCACTTATACCACATCTTCTTATATCAATGTAATCTATTCCTTGGATAGAAAATCCTTAGTATTTCAAACAAATCAAAGTCTTGCAAAAAATTTTTTTTTAAATTTGACCATATCAATAATAATTCATGTCATCTGTAATCTGAACGTAAAACCTAAATCTGATATGTACTATCGCATTCCTATAGATGTAGCCTTATATAGATATAGGAAGATGTGGTGTGAGTGCCAATGAGACAACTCTCCATCCAAGTAACAATTTATAAAAGTAAACCATTATAGGTCAATGTACGGCCTTCAACACGGAGCCTTGGCTCACACCGAACAACAAGCTATAAAGGGCCCCAAAATTACTAGTGTAAAACCATTCAAACGGGAAAACCAACGGTCTAGTCTATATAAAAAACGAGAAACGAGAAACACGTATAAATTACATAAACAAACGACAACTACTGTACATCAGATTCCTGACTTAGGACAGGTGCAAACATTTGCAGCGGGATTAAACGTTTTAATAAAATATCAATTGGTAACCAATACCTCCATATTTTGATAATATAGAACAACCCATTATTTCGTATTCTTATAAAAACCGAGCAGAAATTTGATTTTTAATTATACGTCAATTACATCAGACGTCAATATAGAAAATAATGTTCCTTCCACTTGAGACTGCGAAACATCTAGTTTTATATATGTTCCCTATGGTCATGTTATTACAGGAGACCTCAACATCGTCGAAGACCGTGAGGTCATAACTTTTCTAAAGAAAGGACCGAAATACCGTCCTCCATCTATAATAGATTGGAAACAGTGTCGTCAGGTCATTAAAGACGCTCTGTCTGCCTACTGTAAAATTGGTGCAAACGTGAAAATCGGATAAAAATCTTTAGACAGTTATTTGAATAAAATTATGAATACTGTTAATATTCGAATATCTCATTTAGAAAACAATTCTGAAATTAATAATAGGCTCCATGATATTCCCATTTCAAGAATAAAAATAAACTCAAGGTACTCGCAGAGCGGTTTGTGTTCGTACCGGCAGACAAGGCAGCCAATAATGTAGTGGTGGTGTGACGCATATACTACACGGAAGTTCTTCAAAACGAAATTATCAATTCCTCTACATTCAGGTCCGTTCGCACCACAGAGAGTCAGATCGTTAACAAGCATACCACTGCCACTACCCAACTTAAAGCATCTTCCGAACATTTGAAAGTCCCTACCATGTACTGGTTACCGAAATTACACAAAAACCATTTAAATTCCGTTTCATCTCCGCATCGAGTAAGTGTTCTACTACTAATCTATCAGTTCTTCTAACTACCTCCTTACTACTATCAAAGAACTGGTTATTAACTTTTGTAATAAAGCTTATGAAAATAATGGTATTAATTATTTTGGAGTGTTAAAATTCTTTAGAGGTTTTAGATAAAATACATGCTTTTGATGGTCCTTATAATTCTGTTGACAGTTATGATTTTTCTACTCTGTACACTACACTTCCACACAATCTTATAAAGAAAAGTTTTTGTATTTGATAAAATGGTCTTTCGAAAAATCTCATTGTAATTTTATTTGCTGTAACTCGTTTAAAGCCTTTTCTGTAACGAAAAGGAAAGTATGCTAGATACACTTACTGGAAATGTGAGGATATGATTGAAGCTTTAAATTTTCTGCTAGATAACATTTATGTACGTTTCGGCGATAAAGTGTATCGTCAGGTAGTAGGTATTCCTATGGGCACTAACTGTGCCCTTTAATAGCAGATTTATTTCTATATTGCTATGAATCTCAGTTTATGACCAAACTCAGTAAAGACCCATCATTGTTATATTTAGTTGATACATTCAACAATACCTACCGTTATCTGGATGATATTTTTCGTTAAATAATCCAGAGTTCTCTAAATATACTCCGAAATTTACCCAAAAGAACTTACTTTAACTAAATCTAACATAAACAGCAGCAGTTGCCCTTTTCTAGATTTAGACATTTCAATTTCTAACGGAAACTACTTACTAAAATTTACGACAAAGAGACGATTTTTCATTTCCTATTGTTAATTTTCCATTTTAGACGGCGATGTGCCTTTGGCTCCATCATACGGTGTTTATATATCCCAACTCGTTCGGTATGCCCGTGTGTGTTCTGATGTCATAGATTTTAACGAACGTAATCAATGCATCACTGGGAAATTATTGTGTCAGGGATTTCGATACCATAAATTACTTAAAACTTTTACTAAATTCTTTCATAGATACAAAGATTTGATTAGTAAATTTGGCTGTACCTGTAGAAAACTTATTAAAATGGTATTTCACATCCTAAATTTTACGGTAATATTGTACTTAAAGCGAGGAAATCACTATGTGATCCGTGTAAACTCATCGAACCTTTAAACAAACTTATAAGTAAGGGTTATCGTACCAATATTGTAATTAGATCTCTGAATATAGTTTACATTGGCACTAATATCGATTTTGTCATTAGCAAATTAAAACATAACTAAGTTGTATCTTCTTTTGAGGCGGGATGTTTAGAGACACACACGTTAATTTTATCAATTGGAAGTAGCTCCTCACTATCCTACTACCTGTCGATACATTTATTTTGGCATTGCAGTCATGTCTTCTCTGACTGTTCATGACGTTAAAATACTAAATCCCTGGGATGTGTTTTAGTTGATTTTAGTCTCTGATGCATGATTTTTATCATTAATTGTTTTTGGCTTTTAACTAGCTGTCAGTAACTGCGAGTACTCTCAAATCGTACTTTCTTGTTAATTCGACCTGTTGATACTATTTTAATACTTTTTGTTATTTTATATTAATATGGATCTTGTCTGTATACCAGCTTTGATTATTTGGAATATCTACTAATTTTCACTTCTTCGTACTACATTTGTATTAACATCAAGATTATTCTCCTTTAATCTGTACAGGAAGTTTTATTGTTGATATTTACCCTTATGTATCTAGTGTTAAATTAGGTATTTATATGACAGACCTTTCTTGGTATTCCTAATTATTGGAAGATTTTATATAGACAGAAAAAGTATACCTAAAACGACAAAGTTATTTTCATTTACCTGTATATTTTATGAAAACCGGTTTTTTCAAAGTGATTATTTTCTAAGGGTTTAATATTTCGCGGTAGTGTTTTGCCATGGCTTTATTTGGACTTGTTTGTTTACTTTTGGCCTTGAATGTTTGTCCCTAATATTTTATTAACTATGTATTTACTTTCAGGTATCACAGATCGAATTTATTCGTTCATAGTGTGTTAATTTACGTTTTTGATTGAGTTAAGCCTTCCAATTGATGTTTTATCGTGTGTTTTTCTATGTTGTGATGTTATACTATTGTTTCAGAAAAAGGAGAAGGTTTGGTACCATTAAAACGTTTAATCCCGCTGCAAATGTTTGCACCTGTCCTAAGTCAGGAATCTGATGTACAGTAGTTGTCGTTTGTTTATGTAATTTATACGTGTTTCTCGTTTTTTATATATACTAGACCGTTGGTTTTACCGTTTGAATGGTTTTACACTAGTACTTTTGGGGCCCTTTATAGCTTGTTGTTCGGTGTGAGCCAAGGCTCCGTGTTGAAGGCCGTACATTGACCTATAATGGTTTACTTTTATAAATTGTTATTTGGATGGAGAGTTGTCTCATTGGCACTCACACCACATCTTCCTATATCTATTAACTCAATCAAAAACGTAAATTAACACACTATGAACCAATAAATTCGATCTGTGATACATGAAAGTAAATACATAGTTAATAAAATATTAGGGACAAACATTCAAGGCCAAAAAGCAAACAAACAAGTCCAAACAAAGCCATGGCAAGACACCACCTCGAAATATTTAACCCTTAGAAAATAATCACTTTTGAAAAAACCGGTTTTCAAAATATATACAGGTAAATGAAAAATAACTTTGTCGTTTTAGGTATACTACTTCTATCTATATAAAATCTTCCAATAATTAGGAATACCAAGAAAGGTCTGTCATATAAATACCTAATATAACACTAGATACATAAGGGGTGAATATCAACAATAAAACTTCCCTGTACAGATTTAAGGAGAATAATCTTGATGTTCATACAAATGTAGTATGAAGAAGTGAAAATTAGTAGATATTCCAAATAATCAAAGCTGGTATACAGACAAGATCCATATTAAAATAAAATAAAAAAAAGTATTAAAAATAGTATCAACAGGTCGAATTAATGCCAGTTTATATAATTGTAGATATCTTAGTGCCAGACATTATAATTACGCTACAAAACATCCTTGAAATTAATATTTTATGTTTTATGTTAGGTCCTGAAAGTAATTAATAGTAATATTTATAAGCCTAATAATAAATTCAGAAATTGTACAAGTCTAACAG
This sequence comes from Mytilus coruscus, assembly GCA_017311375.1. Lineage (NCBI taxonomy): Eukaryota > Metazoa > Mollusca > Bivalvia > Mytilida > Mytilidae > Mytilus > Mytilus coruscus. Next base: position 62,593,687 of record CM029602.1, on the reverse strand, counting down.
AAGACGGTTAGTCGGTTGTTTGCTGTGAGGTCATCAGTTAATCTGAAATCTCCAACCTTTGTATACATCTAACAAAAGACATTTATTTGGTGGGATGCGGTGAGTTCACCATTAAATCGGAACCCCCACCCTTTGTATAAATCTAACAGAAGATATTTAGTTGGTTTGATGTAGTGACACAGAAACCCTCATCTTTTGTATAAATCCAATAGAAGACGATTAGTTAGGTGAATGCTGCGAGGTCATCATGAAATCAGAAATCAAAACCGTTTGTATAAATCTAATAGACAGTTAGTCGGTTGGATGCAGTTATGTCATAATCAGTGGGAAATTTAGTGAACGAAAACAAAAGAAAATTCATTCTTATGATAGAGTCGAGAAAGTCGAGAAAGTCAATAATAAAACAATGCCGGTGACGATACTGATCAAAAGTTATTTATAAATAAAAATTGTACATTTTAAAGAAATTATTTGTTAAACTGTGTTATTAGAAATATACATGAAAATACACGATGTTTTATGTTCAGTATTTATCGAGATACTTGCATAATTTAGAAGCTTGTGACACTGAAATCTAAAAAATTCTAATCTTTGCTGCATATTGATAAAAAAAAAAAATGGAAAAAATCAATTCATACAAAATCTAAAGATCTTTCGGGTCGCCAATTTTCGGAGTGTTCCATAAAGTCCTTAGCATGTTACAATTTCCCAAAGTATACTTATTTTTTTCACACCTAAGTTATCGAGTACACCTGTCTGCTCTTGTCACATGTACATTCAATAGAGAAATATTGTCTTTTCGTGAATATAACAATTTAAAAGTCTGTCTGTGCAGGTTAAAAAAATAGAGATAAATATTTTTATAAAGTAGGCATCTTTCTACTATTTTTCATACAATTTTAAGAAAAGGTCGTCTCGACTTTTGTTCATGTATTTGCGGTCTTCTCGATCTGTTCAAATTCAATGTTAACATCGAGATAAGGTCCGTTTGAATTCGCTTAGTAACTTAATTTCAATATTGCTAATCTTTGCTGCATATTGCATATCAATCCATTCCTTTGTAATTTTCCCCCCGACTTTCTCTGATCTAGCTGCATAGGTATACGGATAATTAGCATGTTCCATAGAGGTATACAGCCAGTAAAAAAATAAATTGAAGTTGGTGCTCTAGTTTTATTCGAATAGCAACATTTTAAACCAATTTTACACCAAGCTCCTTCAGTCTGCTGTACTCGTCGTTTTCTATTTAAGGAGGGAAATAATAACATTAATTTTTGTTTTTATTTCAACTTATTTCCATTTTTATTATTTACCAGAACGTTTTCCAGTTAATTTATAATTGATAGCGTCCTTGCTAAAATGGGACAAACATTGAAAAGATCTTGTTGTCAGTGTTTACAGGCAGGGGAGGTAATATTTTGTCACTAGATTTCCCACTGTGTGGTAGTCCTTGTTATTCTAGTGAACTAGTTCATAGGGAAAGATATAAGTTCGGCTAATTGGTAGAACTGGTTGTTGTAATGTTCTAGTCTAATGGGATAGATGTAAGTTCTGCTATGTGTTAGACCTTGTATCGTTCTAGGTCACTTGAATAGGTGTAAGTTCTGCTGTTTGGTAGACTTTGTTGTTGTATCGTTCTATGCCACTTGGATAGATGTACGTTCTGCTATGTGGTGGACCTAGTTGTTGTAGTGTTCTAGTCCTCTGGAAAAGATGTACGTTTAGTAATGTTGTAGACCGTGTTGTCGTATTGAACAAGTTCATAAGGATAGATATAAGTTCGGCTAATTGGTAGAACTGTTTGTTGTACAGTTTTAGTATAATAGGATAAATACAAGTTCCGTTATGTGGTTAACCTTTTTGTTGTATCGTTCTAGGCCAATTGAATTGATGTAAGTTCTGTTATGTGGTAGACCTTGTTGTTGTACTGATCTAGTCCACTGGGATAGATGTATGTTCTTATTTGTGGTAGACCTTGTTGTAATGTTGTAATCCAATGGGATAGATGTTAGATCTGCTATGTGGTAGACCTTGTTGTTGTAGTTGTTTTCTAGACCAAGAAATAAACGTATGTTTAGGTATATAGTAGACCTTGTTGTTTATGGGTTTTATCCTAACGGGATATATGCAAGTTCAGCTATATGGTAGAACTTGTATTTGTAGTGTTCCAGCAGCATTAGTAAAGCAATTTTAAACCAATTTTAATCTGAAACAGTCATTGTGATCTGAACAGCTCATAAAACAATAAATTATTTTCGGTCTTTCACTTAATTTTCAGACTTATCCACTGAAGTAAATTAAGTACTGTGCAGACAATGTACTTGTAGATCTCTTCGGTCTATTTTCAGACTGTTCAGTAGTTGTTATTTTACCTGTACAAATAAATATCATACTGAATTGCTTGGAAAGCTAACGAACATTACTGAATGGACTGCAACCGACTTGTCTGGACGAAACTGAATTCATGAATTTATGTGGTAGACCTTTGTGTTAATGGGTTTTAGCCTAACGGGATAGGCGTTATTTCAGCTAATTGGTAGAACTTGTTATCGTAGTGTTCTATTCCAACGGGATAGACGTAAGTCCTGTTATGTGATAGACCTTGTTGTTGTAGTGTTCTAGTCCTATGGAATAGACGTTAGTTGCGCTATGCAGTAGACTTTGTTGTTGTAGTTTATTAGTCAAATGGGATAGATGATTATGTGTCAGTAGATCTCATTTAAACTTATCTAAACTTAAAGGAATTAAACTTTATTTAATTTTCTTATATGACCCTTGAATCCGAATGGAACGGTGAACAACTTGTGTTCATTGAAATGTCAATCTTCTAACTTTACTTTCCGCTATATAGAGGATGTTCTCTCACTAATTAATTGAAATTTGGTGACTACGTTGAACGCATCTATCCCAAGAACTTGAGATAAAGGATACAACAGATACAGTTAAGTCTGCCTCATATCTTGACTTACATCTAGAAATTAAAAATAAGGGTCGGTTGAAAACAAAACTTTATGACAAAAGAGATGATTTCAGCTTCCCAATTCTGAACTTTCGATTTTTATGTAGCAACATTCCAGCAGCGCCTGCATACAGAGTATATATCTCCCAGTTGCTACGATACTCCAGGGCTTGTATTTTCTATCATGATTTCCTTGATAGAGGGTTCTGCTCACAAGGAAGCTATTAAACCAAGAGTTCCAAGTGGTGAAGTTGAAATCATCCCTTCGTAAATTTTACGGACACCATCACTAGTTGGTTAACCGTTACAAAATATCCGTTTCACAGATGATAACGGATATGTTCCTAATGTTTTAACTACAATCCCGTCCCCTTTTCCCGAATGTGACCTACCGAATTAGACGTATTACCGGGTTTGTACTAGCATGAACAACACGAAGGGTGCCACATGTGGAGCAGGATCTGCTTACCCTTCCGGAGCACCTGAGATCACCCCTAGTTTTTGGTGGGGCTCGTGTTGCTCAGTCTTTAGTTTTCTATGTTATGTTTTGTGTACTATTGTTTGTCTGTTAGTCTTTTTCTTTTTAGCCAGGGCGTTGTCAGTTTATTTTAGCTTTATGAGTTTGAATGTCCCTTTGGTATCTTTCGCCTCTCTTCTACAATGTTTTAATGGAAAGACAAGTGTGTTCTGAAGACGTAATCGTTCAAAAACTTCAAAATCCTAACATTTTACAATTTTTACGTCTGTTTTTTTTTTATCACTCTTTCTTGACAATAGTTATGATATGTCTTAATCAGCGTACTTCTCGACAAGGAACCGTGCAACACTATGTGTGATAATTCTCTGATTGAACCTTTATAAACAAAAAACTTTAGATAAAGGATACAACAGATACAGTTAAGTCTGTCTGATATCTTGACTTACATCTAGAAATCGACAATGAGGGTCGGTTGAAAACAAAACTTTACGACAAAAGAGATGATTTCAGCTTCCCAATTGTGAAATTTCCAAATATATGTAGCAACACTCTAGCAGCGCCTGTATATATCTCCCAGTTGATACGATATTCCAGGGCTTGTATTTCCTATCATGATTTCCTTGATAGAGGGTTGCTGCTCACAGGGAAGCTATCAAACCAAGAGTTCTAATTGGTGAAGTTGAAATCATTCCTTCGTTAATATTGCGAACGCAATCACGAGTTGGTTGACCGTTGTGGAATATCAGTTTCACAAATGACAACGGATATGTTCCAATTTTCGTAACTACAATCCCGTCCCCATTTCCCCGATTGTTACCTACTGAATTAGACTTTTCACCGGGTTTGTACTTGTATAAGCAACACCATGGGTGTCACTTGAGCAGGATCTGCTTACCCTTCCGAAGCACCTGAGATCACCCCAGGTGGAGTTCGTGTTGCTCCTCAGTCTTTAGTTTTCCATGTTGTGTTTTGTTTATTATTGTTTGTATGTTTGTCTTTTTCTTTTTTTCGTCGTTGCGTTGTCAGTTTATTTTCGACTTGAGTTTGAATGTCCCTTTGGTATTTTTCGCTCTTTTGCGCCTTATATTCTACATTATTTAAGAGAAAATGATCAAATCTGTTTATATACTACGACTACGTTGATTGTCGAATACAATTTTACAAGATGGTTTGCTCGGATCTCTTTAATCTAATAACATATGAATTCGGGGCGATAATATTTTGCATTATTTGGTATCTGCTCACTTTCATTTTATATTTCCCTTTTTTCATATCAATAAGCAGTCCGATTAAAAAAATGGCAATATCTGTAAGAATATGACAAAATGGAAAGAGGATGTCTTTTTATATGTTATAGAACTATGATCTTGATCAGTGATTTTAGAATAGATTTTTAAAGTAAAAACTATAACGGACAGTCGACAGACGTCAGACACAACTTCCTGGCAATAAAGAAAAGTCGGCAGTAGTAGGCTGTTGCTTTTTTTTGTAGCCTGCATTCACTTCTTATCAATGTGTCACTTGTAATATTTGACTTCATCTACAATTGTTTCATATATATACTGCTAAATACATATTGCAGGTTAATCAAATTCAATTACATTATTGAATTATTGCTTCATACCTTGAAGACATAATAGACAGAAGACACATTATTTTTACTATTTACTTATGATAGCGCAAATGTAACGTTGCGCTCATATAAATTGTACTTTTCCCTTTTTTTCATGACGTTTACTATTATACTACTATATTATTTATTTATGTATTTCTCTATACTGAGTGTTCTTGCGTTTGTTTGTACTGTCACGTAGTGTTGTCATTTTAGCGGTATTTTTAACATTGCCATATAAGCGGGAGGTTTAGCTAGCCATTAAACCAGGTTCAACCCACCATTTTTACTTAAAATGTCCTGTACCAAGTCAGGAATATGGCAGTTGTTATCTACAGTCCGTTTCTATGTATGTTGGCGTTTGCTTTTGTTGTAGTTCAGTGTTTCTGTTGTTCCGTTGTTTTCCTCTTATAGTTGATGTGTTTCACTCGGTTTTAGTTTGTTACCCGGATTTGTTTTTGCTTAATCGAATTTTTACTATTGAACAGCGGTATACTACTGTTGCTTTTATGTACGCCTTTGACACATTTCCGCCAGAGAATAAGTGACGTAGAAACTCATTTAATTTTCGGAAGTATACGAAGATATTTTCATTGATGTATCTTTTGAAAACATTTTTTTTTTTCAACACAGCGAGAAAATCCCGCACCCGGTGACAGGCTTCAGCTGGCCCCTTAATAAAAATGTGTACTAGTTCAGAGAAAATGGATGTCACACTTAACTCCGAAACATTTAGATGAACCAAAATTTAAAAAAAAACACACAAGACTAACAAAGGTCAAAGCATACAAGACTAACAAAGGCCAAAACATACAAGACTAACAAAGGCCAGGGGTTCCTGACTTGGGACAGGCGCAAAAAAGCGGCGGGGTTAAACCTGTTTTGTGAAATCTCAACCCTTCCCCTATACCTCTAGCCAAAGTAGAATAAATAAACACCATAGCAATACGCACAGTAAAACTAAGTTTAAAGGAAGACGGAGTCCGATGTTAAAATAGGTAACAGAAGAAACTAAGCAAAATGACAATGACAACATAAATTAACAAAAGACTACAAGCAGTTACTGACATGCCAGCCCCAGACCTCAATTAAACAGGGGTCAATAAACGGTCATCTACATATATTGAATTTTTTTACGTGAATGTTAATGGGCATAGTTTTAATAACCGACACCTAGAAATAGAACTTTAATGATTTTCACAAAAAGAATTTTAAGTTGGCCGAAGATTATTTTTTTAAAAGTTTCGATCTAGTTGCACCACTGAATTTTTAAACAAGACAAAATTATTTATTCTCTGGATGAAGGAGTGTAACTGAACCTAGAAATACTGTCTGGTCTTATTGTCAAAACAAAAATCAAAACACAACAATACCATTATTTCTATTTATTCAAAATTGCCTTCGGTGAAATAATAAAAAGATTTCACTTTTCATAATTTTATTAAGTTAGTACAAATATTTAACAAGTTGCTTTTTTCTTGGGTTTTAAACGCATTATAAAACTGATCAATTTACTCCAGGTTTCACTTTACCAAGTAGCGATACTAACAGTCAGTTTTTGTAATCTCTGATGGATAGTTGTATCATATTATCAAACCTTATTTTTATATAGATGAAAACATTTGTATGTGCAGAAGATAGTTTTAAAATTTGAAGATGGTTTGTTTTAGGGTGCGGTATATACTATATCAGGTATTCTCCACAATTACCTTTTAATAAGGATATGATGAATATATACTCTTTTATAAAGTAAGGAGCACATTTGCATATATTCCGACAACACAATAAATAATAATTCTGCCAAAAAAGTATGTAAATGTTGATAAAAATGTAACTTACCTGGACTGTTCGTGTTTGTCATTTCAATTTATATAGTTTTAAAAAATTGCCATTTAAAAACATAAACATCCACAACGAACATTGTGTTCAGGTACACTAATTAAAATTTTAATTTGTATTCCACAAATCAAAGTTTGACACAAGAACAATCATGTCTATTTTAGTGTATTTATTGAGTACACGGGTTTTTTAAAAGGTGCCTTCCTGGAATGCATACATTTTATAAAATGGTTTATACTTGAATGTAATTATAACTAATTATAACCAAAACAAACATTAATTTAAAAAAAACAAAGAACATTGTGTTCAGGTACACTAATTAAAATTTTAATTTGTATTCCACAAATCAAAGTTTGACACAAGAACAATCATGTCTATTTTAGTGTATTTATTGAGTACACGGGTTTTTTAAAAGGTGCCTTCCTGGAATGCATACATTTTATAAAATGGTTTATACTTGAATGTAATTATAACTAATTATAACCAAAACAAACATTAATTTAAAAAAAACAAAGTGTGCAGGTTATCTTATTTTTCTAATTAAAATTCTAGGTAATATTACACTATTTATGCTTGTTTGGAACTCATATTTTTTAATTTAAAGAGGGATTGGAAACAAATCATGTATCTCTTGTTGACAAATCAGAGACAGCACATATTAATTTAACTAAAATGATGAATATTCGTTATTAATGTAACGATTTCAAATATATATATATATATATATATATATATATATATATATAACTGAGTGCGAATAGAACTGCAACCCCTACATGCATTGTCCCATTTAATACAAAATCTTGGGGTCTTCTTATGATATTAATACAGTTTGAGTTTGACCCCTACTAATCGCAAACTTCTCAACTGTTATAGTAAGATGTATCAAAATGTTTTAAGAATACATTGAATGACAATTTTTCATCGTTGGTAAAAAAGGAAACAAAGGGTCCTTGAATGTCATCTGTTGAATTTCTATCTAGGCACTCTGTATATGTATGTACAAAACAATAAAAAGCACATAAATACCAAAGGTATAGATAGAAAGTAACAATGATATTGGAATTAAGTACATGTGTACAACTAACACGAACAGTCACTTTAGACGAAACTACATTGTCAGTATAGTCCCGGTGTAATTTTTAGGTGACACCATCTACGAGGTGAATGGTAAAAATCACTGTTCTGATGACTTATCTTCGGGTTTGTCTCTCTTAATTTTTCTGTATTTCAATTTGTAAACACCTTTCCCTGTAGTATACTAAAGTTATTGGCGTCTGTCCTAGTATGCGCTTAATGCCGCTGAAAAAGCTCAATGAGACGGAAAATGTGAGGATGGGACGCTTTGACATATTTCTTTATATTGGAATGCCAACCTTCTATACATTTATTGGTCCTTTGATATGTCTCGCCTTTTTGTAATTTTGATAATGCAAATGTTGAAATTAAAATAGCAATACTTTAACATGTAAGTTATGCAAATATTCAAAGTCAATGAACCATGACTGAAGGTATATGGCTAAAAAAACTCCATGGAAATGAGATGTGCCAATGCTTATACAACTGCATACCAAATACCATGGACTTATTATAAGTCGAGCCCTTTAAACAAACCTAATCACAAATATTAACTTGTAAACTTTATAAATGTTTCAAAGTCAATGAACCATGGTGAGGGGGTGGGGCTATATAATCTCCATGGAAACGATACCTGCAAATGCCAAGAAATTTGCATACCAAATATCATTGACTTAACATTAGCAATTCATCTTAAACTGATCTAATCACGAACTAATACATGCCTTAAAGTAAGCAAAAGTTTCAAAGTCAATAGACCATGACTGAGGGGGTGGGGCCAAATATTCTCCATGGAAATGAGATGTCATAATGCTTATACAACTGAATACCAATTAACATTGGCCTACCACTAATGGTTCCCCTTGAACTGACCTAATCACAAACTAATACATGTAAACTAAGCAAAATTTTCAAAGTCAATAGACCATGACTAAGGGGGCGGAGCCAAATATTCTCGATGGAAATGAGATGTGCTAATGCTTTTACAACTGCATACCAATTATCATTGACCTACCACTAACTGTTCCCCTTAAACTGACCTAATCACAAACTAATACATGAAAACTAAGCAAAAGTTTCAAAGTCAATAGACCATGAATGAGGGGGCGAGGCCAAATAATCTCCATGGAAATGAGATATGCCAATGCTTATACAACTGCATACCAAATATCATTGACCTACCACTAGTGGTTCCCCATAAACTGACCTAATCACAAACTAATACATGTAAACTAAGCAAAGTTTCAAAGTCAATAGACCTTGACTGAGGGGGCAGGGCCAAATAATCTCCATAGTAATGAGATATGCCAATGCTAATAGAATTGCAAACCAAATATCATTGACCTACCACTAGTGGTTCACCATGAACTAGACCTAATCACAAACTAATACATTGTTGACGCCGCTGCCGTCGCCGCCGCCGACGCCGGAAACAGCATACCTATGTCTCGCTTTTTGACTCCGTCAAGGCGAGACAAAAATTAATTTTAAAAAGCCAATATTACAAATATATTTCATGTGTTTTTTTTCATTTTTATTTCAGACAAAAATAATCATTTGTAGGTACACAACTTTTAAGGTTTTACACTATTTTCTCTATAACTACATTGCAATTTATTTAATTGTTCATTTGTTATAATTTTAAAAAAGATTTATTAATTACCTTTACTACATTCACTTAAACAACGTCTTTTGATTTATTTTTGTAAGTATATAGATAATTCTTATTAAATATATCGAACATTTTTAGTTTTGAATATTGAACAAAATGTGTTCAATACTTTTTATAATGAGGTAATAAATTCCGATTATTTGAACAACTATTTTAAGTGATCATAATAAATGCCGATACTTTTACTTATATTGCCCGAAAGCCCACTTCCATCTCCATGTTTGTGTTAAGTGAACTTAAACATATAAGAAAGGTATATATTAATAACTTATACGTCATAATTCGTTCATCCTATTTCGACTCTTCAAAATTCAAGAGTCTTACCTAAATTAAGGTAAATTATATGGCCTTCAAAATACCGTTTCGATTCCTAACATCACTGAAGAGACATTAATTGTCGAAATCCGGATATTGTGTACTAATTTTTGCACCTCGTGTTTGTGGTATACCATCTTTCCGCAAGTTTATTGTTTTCTGTTTGGTATTAAATTAATAATTAAGATCCATTTTGTTACATCTTGTGATCCGTTTATTTGGCAATCGCCATGGCAGTCAGCAGGTTATAAGAACATCGATCCGTTGTTCGACCTGCTAGTCAAATGCATTTTGTTAAAATATACTTTTTCACTTTTATGGTCTTTTGGAAAATGTTGTTTGTGCTGTATTTAGACCCCTCTAGCAAGAAATTTGTTTTGCATGCACACGTATAAAAATTGCGGTTTTTATCCAACGCAATCATAGGTTTGAACGTTGTTTTCAATTTAGACTTGTTAATAACTTATACTATGCACTTACATATACTGTCTATGAGGACAATAACAAATAAACTCAGCTGTCGTTATATTGATTGAAACAAGAAAATCGAATTTTTTGTTAGAATTTATAGTTTTATTCTACTTTGAAATTTCAGAAAGAAGTATTTACAAAATTAAACAATATATAAGATAAATATATAAAAGGAAATTTTAAATGACATTAATTTCATTCTAAAGTTTCATTATTTTACTTATCATTTATTTTTTCAGAATTATGCCAACAATTTAAAAACGTTTCTGATATTTTGTCAAAATAATAAACATTTCTCTATATTTAAAAAAAATATTTGTCAAATTCAATGCATTTTCCTTGTGAATTTATAAGATATATTCAAAATTGCACATGTTTTGTTATATATATATATATTGCAACGTCCATTGATTCAATAGTAGAATTCAGGATCCTTTATAATATTTTACAGGTAAAAACAGGTAAAAATATGACTATAATTCAGAAATAAACTATACTTTTCAATACAACAAAACACCCTATGTTTTTATAAACCTGCAATTAAAAGTGGGCAAACCATGATAACACAGTTTTTTGAAACCTGCAATTAAATATAGGCAAACCAGGATGACACCAGGATTAAAATGTTGTACGCCAGGCACATTTCATGTACTCATTAGTCACGCTCAATGAAATATAATGCACACAAATATGATGAACCAATTTTGTTAGCTTTGGAGGAACAGATTTTTTATAAAATGACAGGACAATTTAGGTCAAAGCTACTCAGTTTTGACTTTTTGTTTGTAATTACTTTCTCAAAAGAGTGTATCTATTGTTATAATCAATACTTTCATGCATTAATTTATTTAGTATTATTAATAAAATTTAATTCTTTTACAGAATGCCGCTCCCAAACATTTTACAGAGAAGGATTCGAAGTTTTGCTATTATTTTCTAACGACAATAGTTCTATGTCGTGTGGTGCTTGTAACTTCGGCGTCGTAGTTGTTCGTGGGAAGATGCTGTTACGACTGACACAAAGAAAACAGTTATATTACATTAAGTGTTTGAAAAGGTAAAGGTGCCTTTTCTTGTGTTTGTGAAAGGACCTCGGTGGCCAGTGGTGTAAATAGTTCAACTACTGTATCACTAGCCGGTCAAAACTGAGGTTGTGAGTTCGAACTGTCGAAGATTGGTGGTTTCTCTCCGGCTTCCTCTATCAATAAAAAAACTGACCGCCATGAAATAGCCAATAGTGCTGAAAGTGGCGTTCTACACCAATCAATCAATCTTGTGTTTGTGATTCCCAAGTTCATTATGTTTACGTTGTTGATAAGGCTCTGTACGTAACCCCAGGAAAAAGGAATGCTTATTCTGGACTTAGCTAAACTAGCAATGTTTTTTTTTTTAAATTTCAAACCTTTTAGAGGATCAAACTTCTTTTGATCGGAAAAGACATACAGCGACCATAAAATTTTTTATCTTCTATCTAGACCCCAATTCTATACCCGAGATAAAAAAAAATGTTCACCAGCTATGTTATGTCATGTTTGCTCCAATTGTCGATCGTTCAAGTAAATCTCCCCTATGAGTTATTGATTTTCAATCGATGAGAGTTCATGAGAAAAGGAGGCAGAAGGGAACAAATGGACGGGCATTCAAAGATAATGATCGAGGAAAAACATACTACAAAACACTACACAGAAAACTAAAGACTGAGCAGCATTAATCTTATCAATAACCGGAGTGATCTCACGTGCTCCGGAAGGGTAAGCAGATCCTGCTTTACCAGTGGCATCCGTCGTGTTGCTTATTGCAAGTAAAAATTTGATAAGTGGCATTCAATGATGTCATCATTAAAGATTTATTACTTTTTTTCATATTCCCATATTTTACTGATTAATTTAGTGGGGAATCTAGTAACAAAATATTACCTCCCCTATAAATACTGAAAACTTGATCTTTTCAATGTTTGTCCCGTTTTACATTGCCAATGAGACAACTGTCCACCATAGTTCAAATAAAGTGGATGTAAGCAATTATAGGCAACCGCATGGCCTTCAACAATGAGAAAAAACCATACCGTAAGTTCGGCTATAAAAACGCTATCCATTATAAATTCACGAGAAAACGTTCTGGTGAATGGCAAAAATAAAAATAAATTAAAATAAAAAAAAATGTCTATAAAATTTTATCATGTCCCTCTTTAAATAGCAAACGACGAGTACAGCAGGCTATATGAGCTTGGTGTAAAATTGGTTTAAAATGTTGCTATGCGAATTAATTCCTAGAAATTAGAGTACCAACTTCAATTTATTTTTCTACTGACTACAGGTAAAAACAGGTAAAATATGACTATAATTCAGAAATAAACTATACTTTTCAATACAACAAAACACCCTATGTTTTTATAAACCTGCAATTAAAAGTGGGCAAACCATGATAACACAGTTTTTTGAAACCTGCAATTAAATATAGGCAAACCAGGATGACACCAGGATTAAAATGTTGTACGCCAGGCACATTTCATGTACTCATTAGTCACGCTCAATGAAATATAATGCACACAAATATGATGAACCAATTTTGTTAGCTTTGGAGGAACAGATTTTTTTTATAAAATGACAGGACAATTTAGGTCAAAGCTACTCAGTTTTGACTTTTTTGTTTGTAATTACTTTCACAAAAGAGTGTATCTATTGTTATAATCAATACTTTCATGTATTAATTTATTTAGTATTATTAATAAAATATAATTCTTTTACAGAATGCCGCTCCCAAACATTTTACAGAGAAGGATTCGAAGTTTTGCTATTATTTTCTAACGACAATAGTTCTATGTCGTGTGGTGCTTGTAACTTCGGCGTCGTAGTTGTTCGTGGGAAGATGCTGTTACGACTGACACAAAGAAAACAGTTATATTACATTAAGTGTTTGAAAAGGTAAAGGTGCCTTTTCTTGTGTTTGTGAAAGGACCTCGGTGGCCAGTGGTGTAAATAGTTCAACTACTGTATCACTAGCCGGTCAAAACTGAGGTTGTGAGTTCGAACTGTCGAAGATTGGTGGTTTCTCTCGGCTTCCTCTATCAATAAAAAAACTGACCGCCATGAAATAGCCAATAGTGCTGAAAGTGGCGTTCTACACCAATCAATCAATCTTGTGTTTGTGATTCCCAAGTTCATTATGTTTACGTTGTTGATAAGGCTCTGTACGTAACCCCAGGAAAAAGGAATGCTTATTCTGGACTTAGCTAAACTAGCAATGTTTTTTTTTTAAATTTCAAACCTTTTAGAGGATCAAACTTCTTTTGATCGGAAAAGACATACAGCGACCATAAAATTTTTTATCTTCTATCTAGACCCCAATTCTATACCCGAGATAAAAAAAAATGTTCACCAGCTATGTTATGTCATGTTTGCTCCAATTGTCGATCGTTCAAGTAAATCTCCCCTATGAGTTATTGATTTTCAATCGATGAGAGTTCATGAGAAAAGGAGGCAGAAGGGAACAAATGGACGGGCATTCAAAGATAATGATCGAGGAAAAACATACTACAAAACACTACACAGAAAACTAAAGACTGAGCAGCATTAATCTTATCAATAACCGGAGTGATCTCACGTGCTCCGGAAGGGTAAGCAGATCCTGCTTTACCAGTGGCATCCGTCGTGTTGCTTATTGCAAGTAAAAATTTGATAAGTGGCATTCAATGATGTCATCATTAAAGATTTATTACTTTTTTTCATATTCCCATATTTTACTGATTAATTTAGTGGGGAATCTAGTAACAAAATATTACCTCCCCTATAAATACTGAAAACTTGATCTTTTCAATGTTTGTCCCGTTTTACATTGCCAAATTGGTTTAAAATGTTGCTATGCGAATTAATTCCTAGAAATTAGAGTACCAACTTCAATTTATTTTTCTACTGACTGTATACCTCTCTGGAACAGGCCAATTATCCGTATTTAAATGCAGCTAGTTCAGATAGGTTTGGGGGCAATAATTCCAAAGGAATCGATTGATATTCAGCAAAGATTATCACTTTCAAAATAAGGTTACTAAGCAAATTCAAACGGACCTTACTCCGATGTAAACATTGAATATGAATAGATCGAGGAGACCGCAAATACATGTACAAAAATCAAGACGACCTTTTCTTAAAATTGTATAAAAATAGTGTTTTGTTATCGATTTTTTTCCGACTTTTCATAAGAAGAGTGAATTTCCTTTTGTTCTCGATCACTAGATTTCCCACTGAATTGACCAATGCCCCTCCAGTAAAAGGATTTTTCTCAGGAATCCTTATGATCGTATTAATTCACGGATCTTAACAATTTAGCCTCTTTTACGACCAATTTAAGAGTTGTTACAAATTATTACGAACTATTTACGGTTTTATTACGCGTTAATACGATATATCTGCGGCAAAATTCCGGATTGTTACGAGTATATTATGGAATGTTACTATTCATCGAAGCGTTTCGTGGAAGTTACGATCTGTTCACGTGTTGTTACGTGTAAGTTACGAGTATTTGCGAGTCCTTATGATTTTTCAGCTTTTATACCTTTCCCAAAATCGTAAACAATACGTAAGAATGCGTAAAGTATACGTATTTATTCGTTTTACCACTCGTAACTACACGTAATGTGCTCTTAATAACTCGTAACAATCCGTAAAGATATCATAACACGACCCGAATGAAATGAAATCGTAAGCAACACGTAAGCACTCATAATAACCCGTAAACAAATCGTAAACCAACCGTAAAAAAAATGTTACGAGTCATTTTCGGATTCTTGCAAGCAGTTTGCGGATGGTTACGTGTTGTTGCGAGCGGTTTACGGATTGTTACAAGTTATTTACGGAAAAATCAATCCCTGGACAATCGTAAGAAGATTTTTGACATTTCAAAAAAATTGCATTTTACAAGGATCCTGAAGAGTGTCTGCGAGTTGTGGCGAGTAATTTACGGATACTTGCGAGTTATTTACGGATGTTTGCTATAGACCACGAGTTGGCGATCCGTAAGGTCTCGTAAGAAAAATCCGTGCATGTGAAGGGTGCTTTAGTTGCTTTGCAGTTAACATTTTTTATACAGTCTGGAGTTAAAACATTATATAATGCACCATTGGTCCTTCATAGAATTTTATGCAACTTTGATAAAAGCTTTACATTTGAAACAAAATTTTTAATATTTGAATATATTTACACTTGTTAAAAATCTTGAGCATTTTACTGATAAATGGACTTAAGTTGTTGCAGTTAACATTCGCGTACAGTTAGAGGCTAAGTTTTGTAGACATTATTAACGTAAACCTTCATGGAATGTTAAAACACTGGGACATAAGCTTCATCGCCATCGCGATGAAAAGAAATTGCATCTTGATTAATAAGATTGATTCTTTTTTTATTTTCCTGTATTTTTTGGATAAATGATCTTGGTTGTTGGCAGTTAACATTATACTTTTTACAGACAGATTAACCACTGGACGTTAAGCAACCAACAATCAATCAATCAGACAGATTAATAATATCTCTTTTCAAATTTAAAAACTTCACAATCTTTGGAAAATATTTTGAAAATCTTGTCCTGAATTGTTATGGTATTGTAAAAGAAAGTTTCGTGCATTGGTAACATGATGCCTAGTTTTCAATTCAAAATCCATAGAATGCAAGAAAGTCATGCTTCTATTGTTCAAAGAACCCATTTTTTTCTAAAACAATTTATGGCAGTAAAATCCGATATATTTGACATCTTTCCAATTAACATCATATGTTTGTATAATTTCCTAAAGTATTTGAACTGGAGAATCGCAATGGTGATTTCTACATGTATCCTGATCTAACACTTTTATAAATATCTTTTAACGGATAACCTACTTTATAAAAATATGTATCTTTAATTTTTGAAACTGCACAGACAGACTTTCAAATTTCTATATTGAATGTTCACGTGACAAGAGCAGACCGGTGTACTCAAAAACTTAGATTTGTGAAAAATAGGTATAATTTGGGAAATTGTAACATGCTAAGGACTTTCTGTAAAAACTCCGAAAATTGGTGACCTGAAAGATATTTATATTTTGTATGTACATGCAACATTTTTTTAAATTTCAGCTTCACAAGCTTCTAATGCAATTATCTGGATAAATACTGAACATAAAACATCGTGTATTTGCATGTATATTTCTAATAACACAGTTTAACAAATAATTTCTTTAAAATGTACGATTGTTCTTTAGAAATAACTTTTGATCAGTATCGTCACCGGCATTCAACTTGTTTTGTTATCGATTTTTTTTCCGACTTTTTCATAAGAAGAGTGAATTTCCTTTTGTTCTCGATCACTAGATTTCCCACTGAATTGACCAATGCCCCTCCAGTAAAAGGATTTTTCTCAGGAATCCTTATGATCGTATAAATTCACGGATCTTAACAATTTAGCCTCTTTTACGACCAATTTAAGAGTTGTTACAAATTATTACGAACTATTTACGGTTTTATTACGCGTTAATACGATATATCTGCGGCAAAATTCCGGATTGTTACGAGTATATTATGGAATGTTACTATTCATCGAAGCGTTTCGTGGAAGTTACGATCTGTTCACGTGTTGTTACGTGTAAGTTACGAGTATTTGCGAGTCCTTATGATTTTCAGCTTTTATACCTTTCCCAAAATCGTAAACAATACGTAAGAATGCGTAAAGTATACGTATTTATTCGTTTTACCACTCGTAACTACACGTAATGTGCTCTTAATAACTCGTAACAATCCGTAAAGATATCATAACACGACCCGAATGAAATGAAATCGTAAGCAACACGTAAGCACTCATAATAACCCGTAAACAAATCGTAAACCAACCGTAAAAAAATGTTACGAGTCATTTTCGATTCTTGCAAGCAGTTTGCGGATGGTTACGTGTTGTTGCGAGCGGTTTACGGATTGTTACAAGTTATTTACGGAAAATCAATCCCTGGACAATCGTAAGAAGATTTTGACATTTCAAAACTAGAGGCTCTAAAGAGCCTGTGTCGCTCACCTTGGTCTATGTGCATATTAAACAAAGGACACAGATGGATTCATGACAAAATTGTGTTTTGGTGATGGTGATGTGTTTGTAGATCTTACTTTACTGAACATTCTTGCTGCTTACAATTATCTCTATTTATAATGAACTTGGCCCAGTAGTTACAGTGGAAAATATTTTGTAAAATATACAAAATTTACAAAATTTATGAAAATTGTAAAAATTTACTATAAAGGCAATAACTCCTTAAGGGGTCAATTGACAATTTTGGTCATGTTGACTTATTTGTAGATCTTACTTTGCTGCACATTATTGTTGTTTACAGTTTATTTCTATCTATAATAATATTCAAGATAATAACCAAAAGGTGCAAAGTTTTCTTAAAATTACCAATTCAGGGGCAGCAACCCAACAACGTGTTGCCTGATTGGTCTGAAAATTTCAGGGCAGATAGATATTGACCTAATGAACAATTTTATCCCGTCAGATTTGCTCTAAATGCTTTGGTTTCAGAGATACGAGCCAAAAACTGCATTTTACCCTATGTACTATTTTTTAGCCATGTCAGCCATCTTGGTTCGCGGGCGGGGTCATCGGACACATTTTTTAAACTAGTTACTCTAATGATGATTGTGGACAAGTTTGGTTAAATTTGTCTTAGTAGTTTCAGAGGAGAAGATTTTTGTAAAAGATTACAAAAATTTACGAAAAATTGTTAAAAATTGACTATAAAGGGCAATAACTCCTTAAGGGGTCAACTGACCATTTTGGTCATGTTTGACTTATTTGTAGATCTTACTTTGCTGAACATTATTGCTGTTTACAGTTTATCTCTATCTATAATAATATTCAAGATAATAACCCAAAACGGCAAAATTTTCTTAAAATTACCAATTCAGGGGCAGCAACCCAACAACGGGTTGTCCGATTCATCTGAAAATTTCAGGGCAGATAGATCTTATCCTGATAAACAATTTTACCCCATGTCAGATTTGCTCTAAATGCTTTGGTTTCAGAGATATAAGCCAAAATCTACATTTTACCCCTATGTTCTATTTTTAGCCATGGCGGCCATCTTGGTTGGTTGGCCGGGTCACCGGACACATTTTTTAAACTAGATACCCCAATGATGATTGTGGCCAAGTTTGGTTACATTTGACCCAGTAGTTTCAGAGGAGAAGATTTTTGTAAAAGTTAACAGACGACGACGACGGACGACGACGGACGACGGACGCCAAGTGATGAGAAAAGCTCACTTGGCCCTTTTGGGCCAGGTGAGCTAAAATTGCATGTTACAAGGATCCTGAAGAGTGTCTGCGAGTTGTGGCGAGTAATTTACGGATACTTGCGAGTTATTTACGGATGTTTGCTATAGACCACGAGTTGGCGATCCGTAAGGTCTCGTAAGAAAAATCCGTGCATGTGAAGGGTGCTTTAGTTGCTTTGCAGTTAACATTTTTTATACAGTCTGGAGTTAAAACATTATATAATGCACCATTGGTCCTTCATAGAATTTTATGCAACTTTGATAAAAGCTTTACATTTGAAACAAAATTTTTAATATTTGAATATATTTACACTTGTTAAAAATCTTGAGCATTTTACTGATAAATGGACTTAAGTTGTTGCAGTTAACATTCGCGTACAGTTAGAGGCTAAGTTTTGTAGACATTATTAACGTAAACCTTCATGGAATGTTAAAACACTGGGACATAAGCTTCATCGCCATCGCGATGAAAAGAAATTGCATCTTGATTAATAAGATTGATTCTTTTTATTTTTCTGTATTTTTGGATGTTGGCAGTTAACATTATACTTTTACAGACAGATTAACCACTGGACGTTAAGCAACCAACAATCAATCAATCAGACAGATTAATAATATCTCTTTTCAAATTTAAAAACTTCACAATCTTTGGAAAATATTTTGAAAATCTTGTCCTGAATTGTTATGGTATTGTAAAAGAAAGTTTCGTGCATTGGTAACATGATGCCTAGTTTTCAATTCAAAATCCATAGAATGCAAGAAAGTCATGCTTCTATTGTTCAAAGAACCCATTTTTTTCTAAAACAATTTATGGCAGTAAAATCCGATATATTTGACATCTTTCCAATTAACATCATATGTTTGTATAATTTCCTAAAGTATTTGAACTGGAGAATCGCAATGGTGATTTCTACATGTATCCTGATCTAACACTTTTACAAATTCGGGAAACTGCGTTGGAATTGTGTTGCATCTAGTTTTCATAAAATCTACGTTTGAAGCTTTGTCGGATAAGAAGATAGTGTCCGTTCCCTTGCATGACTCTTTAACAAATACTACCTTTGTTCATGAGTCACTATATATCATTCTTTCGATATTGTCATCTGTAAAATATGCATATGGTAACCATAATCAATAAATTGCTTCGCTGAGCGCAGCTGTATACGACAGCAGATGTGCAACCCTGAAAAGTTGGGGCCAAAATGGACACAATATTCATGCTTGATACAGGTTTGAATTTGAGTGTAATTAAATTTTAGACACATAATAGGTTTTTGACACAGAATAACTTTAGTCAAAGAACTTCAAATTGGTTATATGATTTGAATTTATATTCAATTTTTTGCTTTTGTGCAATACACTATGCGAATTGACCCCCAAAAAAAAAAAAAAATTTACCCCGTTTTTTTTGCGTTTGTGCAATACACTATGACGGCGTGCACAAAGCTGAGTCCACAAACGTAACGTCTTCAAATTACGACTTCATTTACGACGTCGGCATTATTTCCCCTAGAAAACAAACGTGTAACAAAAACACTGGACACTTAGTTTATCACTTCACTTTAAACATAATCGTTCAACATATCTCATTTTTCCCAACAACAAAGTGCAGCAAATGCACATTCTGGAACTATAAATAAACATATGCTAATAGCAGTGTAATGGAAATAATAAGCTTCTATGTCGTAGACCCTATTCAGAAAATAGCGTTAAAAGTCATTTCTTTAAATTGTAACATAATAGCTGGACATTAAAACAATTCAGGTGTTCAGACTGGACTATTGAATCATTCATATTTTGCAGATTTTTTTAAACCTCTTCTTATGCACATTTGGAATATCAAGTTATTTTGAAATAAAAAAGATATAAATTACATATTTTTTATTACCGATTCTTCCATTTCGAATATTAATCCTTCCAAATTGCTACTTCTTACACATACCGAACTACATTCCAAGCTCATCCACCATGGCCGTTTTTGTTTTTTTTTTTTTTTGCGGCGAATTTCGTATGACGTCATATTCCGAATCCCGGAAATTCTATCAAACGAAAATGCGGGAAAATATGTTGAATTTGTATAAATTTTAGGTCAAAAACTCTATTTTATGCTTATTTAATGTTATTTAATGTTACAAGTTTTACATATTTCTGTCGTTTTCTCTATGTTCGTTTCATACTTTATAGATTTAATTTTGATAACCTTACTAGTAATGTGGATTTTAATGGCTAGCATGCATCATTTTGTCATAAAAAAAACTTCCTTTTTAAAAAATATTTTAAACACGGTTGTATAAAACTACTTTTAAAAGCGCATTCTACAGTTGCCGTCAACTTTGTGCACGCCGTCTATGCTATTGAATATTAACCCCCCAAAAAAAAATATTTGAAGAAATTTTCTTTTAATTTCTGAAATCTGAAATGAGAAAAATTGTCCCCCTCCAATTTTTTCCCTCAAGTTATGGTCAGTATCTCAGACAATCATCATTTCCTAATACATAATTTACAAGCAGTGTAAGGGAGGTAATCAAACATTATTATTTAAATTGATTTGGATTTTGATTTGGATTATCTCCCTTACACTGCTTTTAAATTGTCTCAATTGTCCTTTAACCAGAAAACCCTTGTTTTTCCCCTTTTTTGGCCCCTAATTCCTAAATGGTTTGAGCCATAACCCCCAAAGTCAATCCTAACCAACCCTTTGTAGTATGGAAACTTGTGGTATAATTTCAGAGAGATTCATACACTTTAACACAAGTTTTTGTCTGGAAACTACAAAAATGCTTATTTGGGCCCCTTTTTTGGCCCCTTATTCCTAAACAGTTAGGACCATAACCCCCAAAATCAATCCGAACCTTTCTTTAGTGGTTATAAACCTTGTGTTAAAATTTTATTGATTTCTAGTTACTTATACTGAAGTTATCCGGAAACCATCTGTCTTCGGACGACGCTGACGACGACGACGACGACAACGTGATACCAATATACGACCAAAAAATTTTTAATTTTTAATTTTTGCGGTCGTATAAAAACGGTAAATGGATGCAGAAATTATTTTTATTAAAAACATAAACACAACTGAAAACTATGATACAATGTTTCCTGATAAATTTACACTAAAATTTGTTGGCACTTTTAAAAAGTAAAAACTGACAACAGAAAATATGGACTTTTAAAAAGTAAAAACAGTTTGAAACATCTGCAAGTACACCGTTATTCTACAGTTGTGTATGAATTTGAAGAAGCAGTTTTTACAATAATTTTCTCTATTTATTTTATTGGTGCATTAGATAATGTTTACAATATATTGGTACTGCTGTATTTATTTATTTGACTTTTTACTGTTCAAAGGACCTTTCTTCAATATACTATTAAACAATTAGCACAAAAGGGACCCATCTTTTATCATAGGTTATTTAAGACTACCTGAAAGAAATATATATTGGATTAGTAAATTAAAAATTTGAAAATTTACATAACGGATCTATTTAGACAAATAACTGAAGACGAATTCTAGAGCTCGGTAAATTGAATATCTACTAGTATTTTCAAATCATAAATTTTACAATCCCCTACCTCAGACTTAATTCACTTTTCACGAGCTCCTGTTTTTTTTTTTTTTTTGAGACTACTATAAAATGTATATCGACATTTCAGGCTTTAATTCTTTATCGGATATTCTGATATAACATGATACCGTAAACGTTAAAATTTGTAATTACGTTGATTTCGACCTCTAGAAATTGCAATTGGAAATATCAATCCGAGTATTTGGTTCAAAGAACTGCATTTCTTGAATACCACAACATCCTATTTTATCTTTAGAGCTAGAATTCCAGAACGTGTAAAGTTTTGAAGGTGTTAAATTGGGATAAGAACGCCTTAAAATCAGTCAATAACCCATAACTGAGCAGAAGTGTTCTATCTAGTAGTAGATGGTCAAAGTCAGGGGTCATCTATAAATGCATGTGACCTATTGGTATTCTCTCTTTAGTTTTATGTTAAAAAATACAGTTGAGAAACAGAATTGTAAAACGTTAGAAAAACTGTTTAAGCTGCCATTGTTTAAACTACTATAAATAGTTAAATAATACCAGTTCTTAAAATATTTCAAAAAGATAATGCACTAGACTGTATAGATTAAAATAAATAAGAATAAAACATTATATGTCAACATTTCAATTTAAATCTTAACGGACAATTCACTTCAAACATATCTCCCCTTCCTTGAATGACCAGTGAATCCTCTAACAAGTTGCCAACAGCGTACGAGTCTGGGTGTTCTATAGCTCCCGGCATTGTTATATGGTGTATCCCATTCTGATCGACTGAATAACCGCCATCGTGATCATGACCGCTGATATAACAGACCACACAGTTTTCTGACAGAATGTTTAATATTTCACTATAGTTCCAACACAAACAGGCACTGTCTGTGGCTGGTAAATAAATTGGATTGTGGCCTGAAATTAATAACTATATGTATGGAATATGCTTTTCCTAATATATATACAATCATGAAAGTATGTTTTAAATTACAATAATTATAGACTCTTTAATATTTGTTTTTGATAGATTGCTTGATTGATGATTGTTTTAACGCCATTTTCCACGCTCTTGGGTATAGCAGAACGGGCAGTTTTTATTGGTAGAGGAATCCCAAAAACACGAGGAGAACCATTGACCATCGGTAGAGAAACAAGCAATCATAGTCAATTAAGATCTAAGTCGGAAGCACTTTACGGGCTCGAACTGACAATATGAGTGCCGTGATCACTGTAAATGACCTGCTTTGACCAGTCGGACACCGACGTCCCTTCTCGTTGTTAAAGAACGTTTGTTGGTGGCTGTCGTTGGTTTGTAGTATGACATATATATCACACATCTTGTAGTTCATTTTTGTATAGGACTGGTATTTAAAGCTTGTGTAAATGTGATTGGTTGCGACTTTCTAGTTTCACTATTAGTATTTAACTATTAGTATTATGAATTCATATCCTATGCTTATGTGTGCATGTTTCGTACACAGATATGGTTATAATTGTTTTTTTTTTCTTTCGAGGGGCCTCGGTGGCCGAATCGACTAAGTAGCCGAACTACTGTATCACTAACCTGTCAACATTCAAGTTGGAATCCGCCACGTGGTAGGTGCGTTCAAATCCTATCTTAATAGACCGCTTTCGAGTTATGTCCTTCACCGGAAAAAATCGTCAATTATGCGCGCCTTTATGACGTCATTTACCAGATAGAGGGGATCGCCTGTATCCCTGCACTATTAACGTTCACCAAGCGTCAAAGTGATCGTCATTGTGCAGGATAAACTAGAAAATAATGTTTGTTCCGTAGGTACTTAATCACAATTCCCTAATGACAGCAGTGCTGACTGTCAATTATAAGAATTTAATTTGCCCGAATAATTCGTGCAATATAGCATCATATTTTTGCAACCGCTCGCTCAACATGGAAAAGGAAGTGACGATGCCCCTAAACGCACGAATGATGTTCACTAAAACCAAAGTTTTTGCCGGAAATGCAACGAACTCGAAAGTTGTCTATTGACTAGGATTGTTAGTTTTCACACCGAAGGTCGGTGGTTCTCTCAGGCTTCCTCCAACAATAAAAACTGACCACCACGGAATAGCACAATAGTGCTGAAAGTGGCGTTAAACACCAATCAATCAATCTTTTTTCTTTCGTGAAAGAGAAATTTTCTCATGAATAGCCCTACTCTGATTCATTAGTAAATAAATGGAGAATGTGTCCATAGGACACAGATGATGCTCCCGCGTGCATTTAACGTGGACTGTCGTCTTAATCGAACCCTGTGTGTACCAACGCGTCCAGGAGCAGCTGGAAAATGATAATATAATAAATGCATTATTTCCTTAATGATTTTGCCGTATTTCCGCGCGCGAAATGGACACGCTATCATCTTCGATTTATACAAGTAGATATAGGAAGATGTGGTATGAGTGCCAATGAGACAACTCTCCATCCAAGTAACAATTTATAAAAGTAAACCATTATAGGTCAAGGTACGGCCTTCAACACGGAGCATTGGCTCACACCGAACAGCAAGCTATATAAAAACGAGAAACACGTATGAACTACATAAACAGACGACAACTACTGTACATGTTTGTTTAAGAACGTCAAGGAAATCAGGTCAGAACGGTTCTATTTGATAATGCAGTGTAAACGCACCGGGTGTTAAAAGACTCGCTTCAGTCGCTTCATGCAAAATGTGTAGGTCAGTTGCTTTCATTTCGTATTAATTTTTTAAAATACAGCATTCAATCCTATAATGAAATGAAACATCTAGTATTACTACGTGCTCTCTAGGACAACGTTACAACTATGTAAAGAAAAGCAAACACAAATCTTGATTTAGTTCGTAATTTCATGGTTGAAGCACAGAAATGTAGTTATAACAATCGAATGCTACTTTTTGTTGTTATTGTGTAAGGTTGTAAAAGCGTTGCCAGAGAGCACATTTTTAGTATAAAAGCTCTCCGCTACATACAAAATATTCTTTAGTCATCGCTTTTACACCCCAATAAAGTGACAAAACATACTCAATACTTAACCCATTCGAGGCCGGTCCCGCCTGTCGTGGTGATCATGGTGATATACATTAAAAAAATAAATGTTTAATTAAAATAAATGGGGAATGTGTCATGGGACACAGATAATGCCCCAGCTTGCATATAAGGTTATAAAGGGACAACACTCAAGAACTTTAAAGTGACGCTACCCAAAGTTGTACTTGATCTGAGTTTTGTGGTAATAAGCATTGTGTATACTATAATGGTTTACTTTTATAAATTTTGACTTGGATGGAGAGTTGTCTCATTGGCACTCATACCACATCTTCTTATATCTATATATTGTGTATACGTTTCATAACATTTAGTTGAGGCAAACTTAAGTTAGAGAACGGAAACGAAAAAATCAGCAATTTTTCCATTTGTAAAGGGGCATAACTTTAGAACGGTAAAAGTGACGCCACCAAAATTCAAACTTGATCTGTGTTTTGTGGTAATAAGCATAGTGTATAAGTTTCATAACATTTGGTTGAGGCAAACTAAAATTAAAGAACGGAAACCAATTTTGGGACGTACGGACGGACGTACAGACGGACAAGGGTAAAACTTAATGCCCCCTCCGCTACGGCGGGGGCATAAAAATACATAAATGTGGAATTAAAAAAATACATACCAACGACAATAACATTTTCTTTTTCTTTTGTGGCCAATGTTAGCTCTTTTGACAACCATTCCAACTGTTCTTTTGAAACTGCCCCATTAAAGCGTACAAATCGTCTATCAACTGATTCCAGACCAGATGGGTCATTTGTATCTTTGTTTGGGTTTCTTTCCGCCAAAAATGATTGAGCTTTATCATAAGGTGATGTACCCTCTAATTCACCGAGAACTGATATTTCATAAGTGTTCAAGACACAGACTTTAAGTCCTTGATATGGCGATAATGTATAATATGCTTTGTTAGAAGGTGGCAGATTTTTGAACAACCTTGATTTGTATAAGCTGTTTTTTTCAAAATTGTATAGCTCATGGTTACCAACAACATTTAAAGTCGGCCATTGTTCCTTGTCGAATATGTCTAAAATACGATTTAGACAATCGATTGGTTCTTCTGTCCGTTTACAGAATCCATCGACTAAATCACCAAGCTGAAGAATGAATTTGGCGTCGTTTTGTTTCCAGTCTTCCATGGCCTTCCCCAGAAGACCAATTGCTGATCTATAATAACGTTTCTTGGTTTTATTCCAATTGTATGCATCCTCAATGTTGGCATACTGGAGATCAGCTACCAAACCAAACCTTAATAATGTCTTCATTGCTGTCAAGTAAATACAAATATATAAGGATAGTATGAGGAATAATCAATTTTACAAGTTTTAACTTGGGAGGGGAGTGTAAAATTAGAAGTAATTAAAACTATTCAACGTTAACTTCGTATCAAAACAATTAAGTGTTCTGGCATTAAACCCAAATATGGTTTGATAAACCTAACACAATAATTAAATTAGTTGTGGCAGTACCCCAAAAAGTGTAAAACTCTTGAGATCCAAGCAAACAAAGAGTAAAGAGCTGATAACATTATACGACGAGAAAGTAGAAGATGTAGACAAGTTCACATACCTGGGAGCAGTCATGGACAAAGAGGGAGGAGGAAGTAGCGACATCAAGAACAGAATACAGAAAGCAAGAGGGACATTCCATCGCCTAAGAAATGTATGGTGTGCAAGAGGAATTGGCCGAAAAACAAAAATACACCTGTATAAATCATTAGTTAGACCTGTATTATTGTATGGATGTGAAACATGGAAAATCACAAACCTCGAAGAAAAGAAACTGAATACTGTACAACACCAAAGCCTAAGAAAGATCCTTAAAATAAGATGGCAAAGTAAAACATCAAACAAAACAGTAAACGACATTGCTAACACCAGAAACATCAGTTGTGAAATCAGAAGGAGACGGTGGACATGGATAGGACACATAATAAGGCGTGAAAGAGACAACAACAGTTATGTAGCACTACAATGGGCTCCGGAAGGGAAAAGAACTAGAGGAAGGCCAAAAACTACATGGAGAAGAACAACAGAGAAAGAAGGGAACCAACAAGGATGGACAAGCTGGAACGTAGCCAGAACAGCGGCAAAAGATAGAAAAGGGTGGAATAGCAGCGTGGAGGCCTTATGCGACTTCTGGCGCGGAGAGAATTAAGGTAAGGAAGTTACATTTACTTCAGTTTGGAAAAAACCGAAGTGTAGGTCATTTGGTGTCCGAAATCTCAACTTGAGCGTTTTACATGCAAGGCAATAAAATATGATATAGGACAGGGTGACCTACTATTTGTTGAGAGTCCGCTCTCGACTCTCAAAGCTTCGTTTGCACAAACTTAATATCTCTAGGTCACAACTCTATTCCTGTTTAGAACTCGGACGTTAGGTCACTGAAGTGTGAAGTCTCCTTGACATATCCTTGAATGTGAACTCTGTTAATCTGCCAAATGAAGATTCGAAAGAGGAGGAAAATAAGAACATATAGGTAAAATTAATTATTGCAAAATGTTCAAATTTCAATTTAATATGACTCGTATTATTATTGAATTATGTGTAACTCGATTGGATTAAATTACATGCAGTTTTGTTTAGCTTTTAACCTTAGCCTACCAAAACTCGTCTCAAGCATGTATGATATCAGAAATAATATAATCGTTTATATTTTGATGACTAAACAAGAGGCTCCTAACTGCCTAAATCACTCATCTGGATTTTTTGTGTGTAGATCTTGCATCAATGATATTTTGCTGTTTAATGTTCATTAATGCGTGTTTAAACATGCCTTTATATATCTATAATAGTTTCTGCAAAAACCTAAAAAAATAGGAAAAATCATTTTTCAAGGGCAATAACTCCTTAAAGGAATCAGTTGGCATTTTACTTTACTTAACATTTTTGCTGTTTGAAGATCTCTCTCTCTCTCTCTCTCTCTCTCTCTCTCTCTCTCTCTCTCTTAGTTTCTGAAAAAAAACTTACCAATTAAAAAAAAAGTTATTCAAAGGCAATAACTCTTATAAGGGTTTAATTGATAAATTATGTTCTAACACGTAATGGTAGATCTTTCTTTGCTGCATCTATAATTATAGTTTTCAAGATAACAACAAAAAACTGAGAAATTTCATAAACATTATTACTTCATGGCCAATAACTCCCAACTGAGTTGTCCGATTCGTCTTAAATTTCCTCACTTGACCTACTGATCATATATACCTCTCGTCAGTTTAACTATCACTGTTTTTATGTTTTGATATATAAGCCAAAAACTGCATTTTACCCCTTAGTATGTTCTATTTTAAGCCATGGCGGCCATGTTTGTTAACTGACCGGAATAAAAGATACAAACTTAATACTAGATACCACAAAGATCATTCACCCGAGTCAAGTTGAAATTGGTTTCAGAGGAGATCTTTGAAAAAGTATACGACGACGACGGGCGACGACTGAAGACGACGATGGACGCTGAGTGATGGCAAAAGCACACCTAAACCCGAACTAAAAACGGATATTTGTTCTTAAAATTTTATAGGAAACGGGACAGGAGACCATCTGTTAGTAAAGCAAAAATGTATCAGTGCCATGAATTTGCTACATTTCTACAATTATCTAAATTACTAGCCCGAATACTTCGGTCGATCCCTCCCCGTGATCGACTCTCACACTCGCGTCGCGAATCAAGGATTTTGAACGGTGCTCTCTGAAAAAGAGGGCCATTCAGGTGAAAGCTTAATGTTATTGAGATGGGTAAATGACGATTTGCCATTGACTTCGCCTTCAGGCGTAAATGCAGCAGAAATTAAATGCTCCGCAGGGCGCAGCTTGATACGACCGCAGAGGTCGAAACCTGAACAATTGGGGCAAGTATGGACACAACATTCAAGCTTGATACAGCTCTGAATTTGGATTGTGATTAAATATTTGACACAGCATAGGTTTCTGACACAGAATGAATGTGGTCTAAGAACTTAAAAATTTTAAATTGGACATTCACCTATTATGGTCCAATATCCAAAATCTAAATACATGGTTAGATTCAGCATATCAAAGAACTCTAAGAGTTCAATTTTTGATGAAATCAAACAAAGTTTAATTTTGGACCCTTTTGACCTCAATGTGGACAAAGTTGATAACGGGGCCCAAAAATCTAAAATCTAAATACATGGTTAGATTCAGCATATCAAAGAACCCCATATATTCAATTTTGTTGAAATCAAACAAAGTTTAATTTTGAACCCCGATTTGGACCAACTTGAAAACTGGGCCCATAATCAAAATCTAAATACATGTTTAGATTCAGCATATCAAAGAACCCTAAGAATTCAATTTTGTTAAAATCAAACTAAGTTTTAATTTTGGACCCTTTGGACCTTAATGTAGACCAATTTGAAAACGGGACCAAAAATTAAGAATCTAAATACATGGTTAGATTCAGCATATCAAAGAACCCCATATATTCAATTTTGTTGAAATCAAACAAAGTTTAATTTTGGACCCGATTTGGACCAACTTGAAAACTGGGCCCATAATCAAAAATCTAAATACATGTTTAGATTCAGCATATCAAAGAACCCTAAGAATTCAATTTTGTTAAAATCAAACTAAGTTTTAATTTTGGACCCTTTGGACCTTAATGTAGACCAATTTGAAAACAGGACCAAAAATTAAGAATCTAAATACATGGTTAGATTCAGGATATCAAAGAACCCCATATATTCAATTCTTGTTGAAATCAAACAAAGTTTAATTTTGGACCCTGATTTGGACCAACTTGAAAACTGGGCCCATAATCAAAAATCTAAATACATGTTTAGATTCAGCATATCAAAGAACCCTAAGAATTCAATTTTGTTGAAATCAAACTAAGTTTTAATTTTGGACCCTTTGGACCTTAATGTAGACCAATTTGAAAACGGGACCAAAATTAAGAATCTAAATACATGGTTAGATTCAGCATATCAAAGAACCCCATATATTCAATTTTGTTGAAATCAAAGTTTAATTTTGGACCCCGATTTGGACCAACTTGAAAACTGGGCCCATAATCAAAAATATAAATACATGTTTAGATTCAGCATATCAAAGAACCCTAAGAATTCAATTTTTGTTAAAATCAAACTAAGTTTTAATTTTGGACCCTTTGGACCTTAATGTAGACCAATTTGAAAACGGGACCAAAAATTAAGAATCTAAATACATGGTTAGATTCAGCATATCAAAGAACCCCATATATTCAATTTTTGTTGAAATCAAACAAAGTTTAATTTTGGACCCCGATTTGGACCAACTTGAAAACTGGGCCCATAATCAAAAATCTAAATACATGTTTAGATTCAGCATATCAAAGAACCCTAAGAATTCAATTTTGTTAAAATCAAACTAAGTTTTAATTTTGGACCCTTTGGACCTTAATGTAGACCAATTTGAAAACGGGACCAAAAATTAAGAATCTAAATACATGGTTAGATTCAGCATATCAAAGAATCTAAATACATGTTTAGATTCAGCATATATTCAATTTTTGGTTTGGACCTTTTAGACCAATTTGAAATCAAACAAAGTTTAATTTTGAACCCCGATTTGGACCAACTTGAAAACTGGGCCCATAATCAAAATCTAAATACATGTTTAGATTCAGCATATCAAAGAACCCTAAAATTCAATTTTGTTTAAATCAAACTAAGTTTTAATTTTGGACCCTTTGGACCTTAATGAATGAACCAATTTGAAAACGGGACCAAAATTAAGAATCTAAATACATGGTTAGATTCAGCATATCAAAGAACCCCATATATTCAATTCTTGTTGAAATCAAACAAAGTTTAATTTTGGACCCTGATTTGGACCAACTTGAAAACTGGGCCCATAATCAAAAATCTAAATACATGTTTAGATTCAGCATATCAAAGAACCCTAAGAATTCAATTTTGTTGAAATCAAACTAAGTTTTAATTTTGGACCCTTTGGACCTTAATGTAGACCAATTTGAAAACAGGACCAAAAATTAAGAATCTAAATACATGGTTAGATTCAGCATATCAAAGAACCCCATATATTCAATTACATGTTTAGATTGTTGAAATCAATTTTTGTTGAAATCAAAAGTTTAATTTTGGACCCTTGGACCTTAATGTAGATTTGGACCAACTTGAAAACTGGGCCATATAATCAAAATCTAAATACATGTTTAGATTCAGCATATCAAAGAACCCTCAAGAACCTAAAATTCAATTTTGTTAAAATCAAACTAAGTTTAATTTTGGACCCTTTGGACCTTAATGTAGACCAATTTGAAAACAGGGACCAAAAATTAAGAATCTAAATACATGGTTAGATTCAGCATATCAAAGAACCCCATATATTCAATTTTTGTTGAAATCAAACAAAGTTTAATTTTGGACCCCGATTTGGACCAACTTGAAAACTGGGCCCATAATCAAAAATCTAAATACATGTTTAGATTCAGCATATCAAAGAACCTAAGAATTCAATTTTGTTAAAATCAAACTAAGTTTTAATTTTGGACCCTTTGGACCTAATGTGAACCAATTTGTAAGAATCCAATTGGCATATCAAAGAAAACAATTTTGTTGAAACCAAAGTTTAATTTTGGACCCCGATTTGGACCAATTAAGAATCTAAATACATGTTTAGATTCAGCATATCAAAGAAAGAATTCAATTTTGTTAAAATCAAACTAATATATTCAATTTTTGTTGAAATCAAACAAAGTTTAATTTTGAACCCTGATTTGGACCAACTTGAAAACTGGGCCCATAATCAAAAATCTAAATACATGTTTAGATTCAGCATATCAAAGAACCCTAAGAATTCAATTTTGTTAAAATCAAACTAAGTTTTAATTTTGGACCCTTTGGACCTTAATGTAGACCAATTTGAAAACAGGACCAAAAATTAAGAATCTAAATACATGGTTAGATTCAGGATATCAAAGAACTATATATTCAATTCTTGTTGAAATCAAACAAAGTTTAATTTTGGACCCCGATTTGGACCAACTTGAAAACTGGGCCCATAATCAAAAATCTAAATACATGTTTAGATTCAGCATATCAAAACCCTAAAATTCAATTTTGTTGAAATCAAACTAAGTTTTAATTTTGGACCCTTTGGACCTTAATGTAGACCAATTTGAAAACAGGACAAAAATTAAGAATCTAAATACATGGTTAGATTCAGCATGTCAAAGAACCCCATATATTCAATTTTTGTTGAAATCAAAGTTTAATTTTGGACCCTGATTTGGACCAACTTGAAAACTGGGCCCATAATCAAAAATTTAAATACATGTTTAGATTCAGCATATCAAAGAACCTAAAAATTCAATTTTTGTTAAAATCAAACTAAGTTTTAATTTTGGACCCTTTGGACCTTAATGTAGACCAATTTGAAAACAGGACCAAAAATTAAGAATCTAAATACATGGTTAGATTCAGCATATCAAAGAACCCCATATATTCAATTTTTGTTAAAATCAAACAAAGTTTAATTTTGGACTGATTTGGACCAACTTGAAAACTGGGCCCATAATCAAAAATCTAAATACATGTTTAGATTCAGCATATCAAAGAACCCTAAAATTCAATTTTGTTAAAATCAAACTAAGTTTTAATTTTGGACCCTTTGGACCTTAATGTAGACCAATTTGAAAACAGGACCAAAAATTAAGAATCTAAATACATGGTTAGATTCAGCATATCAAAGAACCCATATATTCAATTTTGTTGAAATCAAACAAAGTTTAATTTTGGACCCGATTTGGACCAACTTGAAAACTGGGCCCATAATCAAAAATCTAAATACATGTTTAGATTCAGCATATCAAAGAACCTAAGAATTCAATTTTATTTGAAATCAAACTAAGTTTTAATTTTGGACCCTTTGGACCTTAATGTAGACCAATTTGAAAACGGACAAAAATTAAGAATCTAAATACATGGTTAGATTCAGCATATCAAAGAACCCCATATATTCAATTCTTGTTGAAATCAAACAAAGTTTAATTTTGGACCCCGATTTGGACCAACTTGAAAACTGGGCCTATAATCAAAATCTAAATACATGTTTAGATTCAGCATATCAAAGAACCCTAAGATTCAATTTTTGTTAAAATCAAACTAAGTTTAATTTTGGACCCTTTGGACCTTAATGTAGACCAATTTGAAAACAGGACCAAAAAATTAAGAATCTAAATACATGGTTAGATTCAGCATATCAAAGAACCCCATATATTCAATTTTTGTTAAAATCAAACAAAGTTTAATTTTGGACCCTGATTTGGACCAACTTGAAAACTGGGCCCATAATCAAAAATCTAAATACATGTTTAGATTCAGCATATCAAAGAACCTAAGAATTCAATTTTGTTAAAATCAAACTAAGTTTTAATTTTGGACCCTTTGGACCTTAATGTAGACCAATTTGAAAACAGGACCAAAAATTAAGAATCTAAATACATGGTTAGATTCAGCATATCAAAGAACCCCATATATTCAATTTTGTTGAAATCAAACAAAGTTTAATTTTGAACTGATTTGGACCAACTTGAAAACTGGGCCCATAATCAAAAATCTAAATACATGTTTAGATTCAGCATATCAAAGAACCCTAAGAATTCAATTTTTGTTAAAATCAAACTAAGTTTTAATTTTGGACCCTTTGGACCTTAATGTAGACCAATTTGAAACAGGACCAAAAATTAAGAATCTAAATACATGGTTAGATTCAGCATATCAAAGAACCCCATATATTCAATTTTTGTTGAAATCAAACAAAGTTTAATTTTGGACCCCGATTTGGACCAACTTGAAAACTGGGCCCATAATCAAAAATCTAAATACATGTTTAGATTCAGCATATCAAAGAACCCTAAGAATTCAATTTTTGTTGAAATCAAACTAAGTTTTAATTTTGGACCCTTTGGACCTTAATGTAGACCAATTTGAAAACAGGACCAAAATTAAGAATCTAAATACATGGTTAGATTCAGCATATCAAAGAACCCCATATATTCAATTTTTGTTGAAATCAAACAAAGTTTAATTTTGGACCCCTGATTTGGACCAACTTGAAAACTGGGCCCATAATCAAAAATCTAAATACATGTTTAGATTCAGCATATCAAAGAACCCTAAGAATTCAATTTTGTTGAAATCAAACTAAGTTTTAATTTTGGACCCTTTGGACCTTAATGTAGACCAATTTGAAAACGGGACCAAAAATTAAGAATCTAAATACATGGTTAGATTCAGCATATCAAAGAACCCCATATATTCAATTCTTGTTGAAATCAAACAAAGTTTAATTTTGGACCCCGATTTGGACCAACTTGAAAACTGGGCCTATAATCAAAAATCTAAATACATGTTTAGATTCAGCATATCAAAGAACCCTAAGAATTCAATTTTTGTTAAAATCAAACTAAGTTTAATTTTGGACCCTTTGGACCTTAATGTAGACCAATTTGAAAATGGGACCAAAAATTAAGAATCTAAATACACGGTTAGATTCGGCATATCAAAGAACCCCAATAATTCAATTTTTGATGAAATCAAACAAAGTTTAATTTTGGACCCTTTGGACCTCAATGTGGACCAATTTAAAAACGGGGCCCAAATCCAAAAACTTAATACACGGTTAGATTCAGCATATTAAAGAACCCCAAGAATTCAAGAATAAAACCCCATTGAAATTGGTCAAGAAATAAGCAATTTATACAAAGTCTTCTTTTGCACAATACTGTGCAATTGAATATTTCCTGCAATTGCGCAATACTGTGCAATTGAATATTTTCTTGCTGTGTGCAATACTGTACAATTGACAATTTCTTGCTATTGTGCAATATTGTGTTATTGGATATTTCTTGCTATTGCGCAATACTGTGCAATTAAAGATTTCTTGCTATTGCGCAATACTGTGCAATTGAAAATTTCTTGCTATTGCACAATACTTATTTATATAATAATTTACACATCCTGTTTGGTGTGTATCTCCTGCCATATCATTATTATTTGCTTTAAAATATAAATCAGAAATAACCAACTTAAAATGGAAAATTTTAAAGAAAAAAAAGGAAAAAAGGAAAAAAAATCCCCCAATTTTTGAACCCCATTATGATTCATCACCCCCAAACTCAATCCCAGCCTTCAATGAGGTATGGTACCTTGCAGTACAATTTCAGAGATCCATACACTTGAACACAAGTTATTGTCTGGAAACTAGAAAATGCTTATTTTGGCCCTTTTGGCAGCCTATTCCTAAACGTTTAGGGAATTACCTCCAAACTCAATTCCAGCTTCCCTTTGTGATATGGAACCTTGTAGTACAATTTCAGAAAGATCCATACACTTACACACAAGTTATTGTCCTGAAACTAGAAAAATGCTTATTTTTGCCCTTTTTGGCCCTAATTCCTAAAATTTTGAGGCAATTACCCCAAAATCAATCCCAGCATTCCTTTGTGATATGGAACCTTGTGGTACAATGTCAGAGAGATCCATACACTTACACACAAGTTATTGTCTGGAAGTTACAAAAATGCTTATTTTTGGCCCCTTTTTGGCCCCTAATTCCTTAACTGTTGGTACCATAACCCCCAAAATCAATCCCAACCTTCCTTTTGTGGTAATGAACCTTATGGTAAAATTTTCTAGAGATCCATTCACTTAAACTAAAGTTAGAGTGCGAAAACCAATGTGTCTTCGGACGACGACAACGACGCCGGACGACGACGACGACGACGACGACGACGACGACGCCAACGTCATACCAATATACGACCACAAAAAATTTTTTGCGGTCGTATAAAAATCCCACAGGAAGATAAAAGATTTATCTTTTTACAGCATTAAATTGCATCTCTGCCCCCGAAAACGTTTTTTTTGGGGGGAAAAAATCCAAAAACTCAATAATCTAAACTAAAAGAGAAAGTCGAGTTCACCTTTTTTACGTTTAGGCGCGTTTGAATAGACTGGTTTGTCCTGAAAACGTTTAGCGCAAAAATATTTCATACATCATCTCGCTTCACATAATAAAGTCATTCCATGGTTTTTAGACATTTAGACTACATTTTGATATAATAACACTAAAATATCACAGAACCAAATACCCTTTTTTGAGTCATAACATTAGAGTAGGTGTGTTTGAATAACAAAACAAAAAAATAAAGCTTCAACTTTTTGTTACTCGCAACTCTTGACTTTTTAACTCATAACTCGAATTTTGTAAATCGCAACTCGACTTTTGTAACTCGCAACTCAATAGTCTACATAAAGTAAATCTCCGCCATCAAAGACCCTATATTTAAAAATTATTTGACCCTTGCATAAAGGCAACAAATAATTTATAATAAACAATCATTTGTAAATAAAGTTATTTGACCTTGCTACATTAAAGGACAAAATAATTAAGTATTAAACCCTTATTTTTAATAAAATTATCAAAGTTTAATTTTGGACCCCGATTTGGACCAACTTGAAAACTGGGCCCATAATCAAAAATCTAAATACATGTTTAGATTCAGCATATCAAAGAACCCTAAGAATTCAATTTTTGTTGAAATCAAACTAAGTTTTAATTTTGGACCCTTTGGACCTTAATGTAGACCAATTTGAAAACAGGACCAAAATTAAGAATCTAAATACATGGTTAGATTCAGCATGTCAAAGAACCCCATATATTCAATTTTGTTGAAATCAAAGTTTAATTTTGGACCCCGATTTGGACCAACTTGAAAACTGGGCCCATAATCAAAATTTAAATACATGTTTAGATTCAGCATATCAAAGAACCCTAAGAATTCAATTTTGTTAAAATCAAACTAAGTTTTAATTTTGGACCCTTTGGACCTTAATGTAGACCAATTTGAAAACAGGACCAAAATTAAGAATCTAAATACATGGTTAGATTCAGCATATCAAAGAACCCCATATATTCAATTTTTGTTAAAATCAAACAAAGTTTAATTTTGGACCCCGATTTGGACCAACTTGAAAACTGGGCCCATAATCAAAATCTAAATACATGTTTAGATTCAGCATATCAAAGAACCCTAAAATTCAATTTTGTTAAAATCAAACTAAGTTTTAATTTTGGACCCTTTGGACCTTAATGTAGACCAATTTGAAAACGGGACCAAAAATTAAGAATCTAAATACATGGTTAGATTCAGCATATCAAAGAACCCCATATATTCAATTTTTGTTGAAATCAAACAAAGTTTAATTTTGGACCCTGATTTGGACCAACTTGAAAACTGGGCCCATAATCAAAAATCTAAATACATGTTTAGATTCAGCATATCAAAGAACCCTAAAATTCAATTTTGTTGAAATCAAACTAAGTTTTAATTTTGGACCCTTTGGACCTTAATGTAGACCAATTTGAAAACGGGACCAAAAATTAAGAATCTAAATACATGGTTAGATTCAGCATATCAAAGAACCCCATATATTCAATTCTTGTTGAAATCAAACAAAGTTTAATTTTGGACCCCGATTTGGACCAACTTGAAAACTGGGCCTATAATCAAAAATCTAAATACATGTTTAGATTCAGCATATCAAAGAACCCTAAGAATTCAATTTTGCAATATCCAAAATCTAAATACATGGTTAGATTCAGCATATCAAAGAACCCTAAGAGTTCAATTTTGATGAAATCAAACAAAGTTTAATTTTGGACCCTTTTGACCTCAATGTGGACAAAGTTGATAACGGGGCCCAAAAATCTAAAATCTAAATACATGGTTAGATTCAGCATATCAAAGAACCCCATATATTCAATTTTTGTTGAAATCAAACAAAGTTTAATTTTGAACCCCGATTTGGACCAACTTGAAAACTGGGCCCATAATCAAAAATCTAAATACATGTTTAGATTCAGCATATCAAAGAACCCTAAGAATTCAATTTTTGTTAAAATCAAACTAAGTTTTAATTTTGGACCCTTTGGACCTTAATGTAGACCAATTTGAAAACGGGACCAAAAATTAAGAATCTAAATACATGGTTAGATTCAGCATATCAAAGAACCCCATATATTCAATTCTTGTTGAAATCAAACAAAGTTTAATTTTGGACCCCGATTTGGACCAACTTGAAAACTGGGCCCATAATCAAAATCTAAATACATGGTTAGATTCAGCATATCAAAGAACCCTAAGAATTCAATTTTGTTGAAATCAAACTAAGTTTTAATTTTGGACCCTTTGGACCTTAATGTAGACCAATTTGAAAACGGGACCAAAATTAAGAATCTAAATACATGGTTAGATTCAGCATATCAAAGAACCCCATATATTCAATTTTGTTGAAATCAAACAAAGTTTAATTTTGGACCCCGATTTGGACCAACTTGAAAACTGGGCCCATAATCAAAAATCTAAATACATGTTTAGATTCAGCATATCAAAGAACCCTAAGAATTCAATTTTTGTTAAAATCAAACTAAGTTTTAATTTTGGACCCTTTGGACCTTAATGTAGACCAATTTGAAAACGGGACCAAAAATTAAGAATCTAAATACATGGTTAGATTCAGCATATCAAAGAACCCCATATATTCAATTTTTGTTGAAATCAAACAAAGTTTAATTTTGGACCCTGATTTGGACCAACTTGAAAACTGGGCCCATAATCAAAATCTAAATACATGTTTAGATTCAGCATATCAAAGAACCCTAAGAATTCAATTTTGTTGAAATCAAACTAAGTTTTAATTTTGGACCCTTTGGACCTTAATGTAGACCAATTTGAAAACGGGACCAAAATTAAGAATCTAAATACATGGTTAGATTCAGCATATCAAAGAACCCCATATATTCAATTCTTGTTGAAATCAAACAAAGTTTAATTTTGGACCCCGATTTGGACCAACTTGAAAACTGGGCCTATAATCAAAAATCTAAATACATGTTTAGATTCAGCATATCAAAGAACCCTAAGAATTCAATTTTTGTTAAAATCAAACTAAGTTTAATTTTGGACCCTTTGGACCTTAATGTAGACCAATTTGAAAATGGGACCAAAAATTAAGAATCTAAATACACGGTTAGATTCGGCATATCAAAGAACCCCAATAATTCAATTTTTGATGAAATCAAACAAAGTTTAATTTTGGACCCTTTGGACCTCAATGTGGACCAATTTAAAAACGGGGCCCAAAATCCAAAAACTTAATACACGGTTAGATTCAGCATATTAAAGAACCCCAAGAATTCAAGAATAAAACCCCATTGAAATTGGTCAAGAAATAAGCAATTTATACAAAGTATCTTCTTTTGCACAATACTGTGCAATTGAATATTTCTTGCAATTGCGCAATACTGTGCAATTGAATATTTCTTGCTATTGCGCAATACTGTACAATTGACAATTTCTTGCTATTGTGCAATATTGTGCTATTGGATATTTCTTGCTATTGCGCAATACTGTGCAATTAAAGATATGTTGCTATTGCGCAATACTGTGCAATTGAAAATTTCTTGCTATTGCACAATACTTATTTATATAATAATTTACACATCCTGTTTGGTGTGTATCTCCTGCCATATCATTATTATTTGCTTTAAAATATAAATCAGAAATAACCAACTTAAAATGGAAAATTTTAAAGAAAAAAAAAAGGAAAAAAGGAAAAAAAATCCCCCATTTTTTGAACCCCATTATGATTCATCACCCCCAAACTCAATCCCAGCCTTCAATGAGGTATGGTACCTTGCAGTACAATTTCAGAGAGATCCATACACTTGAACACAAGTTATTGTCTGGAAACTAGAAAAATGCTTATTTTTGGCCCCTTTTTGGCCCCTTATTCCTAAACGTTTAGGGCAATTACCTCCAAACTCAATTCCAGCTTTCCTTTGTGATATGGAACCTTGTAGTACAATTTCAGAAAGATCCATACACTTACACACAAGTTATTGTCCTGAAACTAGAAAATGCTTATTTTTGCCCCTTTTGGCCCCTAATTCCTAAAATTTTGAGGCAATTACCCCAAAATCAATCCCAGCATTCCCTTTGTGATATGGAATCTTGTGGTACAATGTCAGAGAGATCCATACACTTACACACAAGTTATTGTCTGGAAGTTACAAAATGCTTATTTTGGCCCCTTTTGGCCCCTAATTCTTAACTGTTGGTACCATAACCCCCAAAATCAATCCCAACCTTCCTTTTGTGGTAATGAACCTTATGGTAAAATTTTCTAGAGATCCATTCACTTAAACTAAAGTTAGAGTGCGAAAACCAATGTGTCTTCGGACGACGACAACGACGCCGGACGACGACGACGCCAACGTCATACCAATATACGACCACAAAAAATTTTTTGCGGTCGTATAAAAATCCCACAGGAAGATAAAAGATTTATCTTTTTACAGCATTAAATTGCATCTCTGCCCCCGAAACGTTTTTTTTGGGGGGAAAAAATCCAAAAAGTCAATAATCTAAACTAAAAGAGAAAGTCGAGTTCACCTTTTTTACGTTTAGGCGCGTTTGAATAGACTGGTTTGTCCTGAAAACGTTTAGCGCAAAAATATTTCATACATCATCTCGCTTCACATAATAAAGTCATTCCATGGTTTTTAGACATTTAGACTACATTTTGATATAATAACACTAAAATATCACAGAACCAAATACCCTTTTTTGAGTCATAACATTAGAGTAGGTGTGTTTGAATAACAAAACAAAAAAATAAAGCTTCAACTTTTTGTTACTCGCAACTCTTGACTTTTTTAACTCGCAACTCGACTTTTGTAAATCGCAACTCGACTTTTGTAACTCGCAACTCAATAGTCTACATAAAGTAAATCTCCGCCATCATTGAAGTGTTTATATTCTCATTGTCAAGAATCAGTCCGGTCAATATTGCGCATGCGTGAATTCTGATACCCTACATGGATAAAATCGTTATATAGAAGTTATATGGAAAATAATATTTACAAGACGATATTCAATTTTCTTCTCAGTGGTTTTCTTAGCTTACTTCCATGGTATAAACTTGATTTAGGGTTGAAGGAATAGCAAAACACTATATAATTATAATTAAAGACAAGGATTTGTATATCTCACAATACAAATCCTTGTTGAAGATGATTAGATTTTAAGTTATTTTTTGTTTCTGTTTTCACGTGGTTATAATCGAAAATTAATTAATATATCATTAGAATGAAATCAAAATCTAAAACGCATTATTTTAAATAAATGCTTGTTCATCTGGATGTTTTATCAATACACAATCATATTTTTTTTCAATGGCATTAAATG
This sequence comes from Mytilus coruscus, assembly GCA_017311375.1. Lineage (NCBI taxonomy): Eukaryota > Metazoa > Mollusca > Bivalvia > Mytilida > Mytilidae > Mytilus > Mytilus coruscus. The sequence continues at coordinate 62,552,106 of CM029602.1, read as the reverse complement.
GTTTCTATTCACATTTAATTTTAAAAAGAAAGAAGATGTTGTATGATTGTCAATTAGACAACTGGCTCATTTTCTTGACAATCCATAGATAATCTTTTTTGAGGCAATTTTAACACGATTTGAATACACAATCATATAGAACAATTCCATTTCGTCGCACTTTAAAGAGTGCATAAATTCAACATTTAAAATACTCCATGCCTGAATTCGACCACTTGATACGGCAAGATGAAATCTAATAATATATTTTACATCAAACCGAGTTTCTGTTATTTAATTTCTTGAAACTAAATACACGAATAATAATATGTGCGCACAATAAATTGGAAAGTTTGCACCTTTCAAGACCCGTTAAATAGTTTTGAAATACATTCATTACTTAAATCATACATGCGCCGTCAAAAAGAAACTTGTTGATGACAAAAATAATCAAAACGAAAAGTTTATAAAATGAAAAAAAAAAAAAAAAAAAAAACTACTTTTTATTAAATTCCCTTTGTCAATTTTTTATCACTAGCTTTTCATCTCAATTAGAATTAATTGAATCGAAACAATATTAAATAAAAAATCAATAATTTCTTCACAAAACGATAAAGATTGTTAGCTTTGAACAGGTACTTGTATGACAATTAACATGTCAGCTTCAGGGTATATACCTGTGGATATATGGTGGAAACGATGCTGGAAGCTTGTATGTTTTCGGTTTCTTGTTTAACTTCTCTATTGTTTGCGTCGTAGATGTTGATATAATGTGAGATATTATAGGTAAATATCCACGAGATGACCTACCCTCAACCCACAAAATTCACAGGATAATAGAGGGTTCTGTAAGCTTTAACTGAATAAATTGGCTATCATAATGTATGAAAAGCTTTAAACCTCCCGTTCCTTCATAAATAATGGTTTAACCAAAGCAACTATGAGTTACTCTATGGCCTTTATCAATGAGCTTAACCCATATCGTACAGTAAGCTTTGTAGGATAGAATTGAGAATGAAAACGGGAAATGTGTTAAAAGAGAACAACCCGACCAAAGAGCAGAAAACAGCCCAAAGCCACCAATGGGTCAACGCAGCGCGAGAATATTCCGCACCCGCAGGCGGACTTCAGCTGGCCCCTACACAATAATGTATACTGGTTCAGCAAAAAGAACGCCACACCAAACTCCGAAACATATAAATGAACCAAAATTTAAAAAAAAAACCCCACAAGGCTAACAAAGGCTAGAGGTTTCTGACCTGGGACAGGCGCAAAAATGCGGCGGGGTTAAACATGTTTTGACAGATCTCATGTTAATTGTCGAAACAATTAAAACGGGAAAAAAACCAACGAACTGGTTTATGCTAAAACAATAACAACAAGAAAATAAATATTTCAGACAGCAAGAAACGACAACCACATAAGTACAAGTAATTTGTTTCTGACTTAAAACAGAACTATAAACCGTGGCATGCGGCGGGGTTAAACATGTTTGTGAGTGCTCAAATCTATCTTAATCCCACTGAACCTGAGGCAGTGGTATAAAAGCACAACACAAGACCAAACTGTTGAAATTAGTAGGAAAAGGCTTCCTTGTCAGATGGGCACGAAACTTGAAAAACTATCTACAGAAGACAAAAGATCTAAAGTACCGATCTGAAGATAAATTACCTACCAGTACACATCCTACATACATATAAAAATAAAAAGATGTGGTATGATTGCCAATAAGACAACTATCCACCAAAGATCAAATGAAGTGGACGTAATCAATTGTAGAGAAAATATGAGAAAATACATACCGTATAGTCGGCTATAAAAGGCCCCAACATGAAAAATATGAAACTATTCAATTAAGAAAACTAACGACCTAATTTATAACAAAACAATTTACGAAAAACAAATATGACAGACATTAACCAACAACAGTTCATTTAACTCGAGGAATTGTGCTGTTATCCTCACTCTTTGAGTCAATGTATACTGTTAAATTCAATAATTATGAACTGTCAATAGATGTTTAAAATCAAATAAAATGACAGACATTCCGAATTCTCGAGGTACCCGTTTTATATATATATATATATAAAAAAGAACCGTAAGACAACGGCTTTTCGGCCAATTATATGTGAAATAGTTGAACAAAAATTTCAATTACCTTTCAGTCAGTTTGATGCTTTTTTATTTATATGCATTTTTCATTTACCAATTTGGGTAAAACATCTCGCGCCGTTTCAATGTTTCAACTGGGACTAATACACTAATTCAGTAGTCCCAGGTTTCAACAAAGATCGAATAGGAACTCCGGCCTTCAATTAATTTTACAAACTACACCAAAATACAGAAAACATGAATCAAAATTATTTTATCGATAACATCTGGTATTGGTTTTCACTGAAGTTATCTTTACAGACCAGCGGGTGTTTAATCTCTTAATTGTGCGTCTTATCGCATGTGTCAAATTAGCAAGTGACCCCATATGGAGCGAGAACGGGTTATCGTCCTTGTCGATACAAATAATTGTTTTCAAATTGGGTTATCTCCCTTAAACCGGACAGATTCTTGGCAATGTTCAAATTCACATTCTGGAAGTTGTTTCAAAATTCAGAAATTAGCCTAAGTACTGAAAAAATATGTGATACAGTTACGCGGCCAACCCAACAATGCATTTTGTAACCCTGACCTTAAGTTTTTATCACTTAAATAAAGCAAATTTATCAAATCACCAAGAAAAAAATCTTTCGAGTTTAAATTCATAGACCAACTTAGATCTGTTGACACATATATCAATATCAATTTCATATTGTTAACGTATAAAAATTATTTGTTCCACCCAACAGAAGTTCCCGTGGAAACTATGTTATAAACAATACCATATTATCTGTTCCTATTGGAACACATATTATATACCGTTTATTCCGTAAGGAACAAATTCTGCAATATATGATCCAGTAGAAATAGTAATAATCTTTAATATCATAAATACAAATTAACGTTAATAGATATAAGAAGATGTGGTATGAGTGCCAATGAGACAACTCTCCATCTGTTTGTGACAAAAATATACATATATAATATATTATTACTCATAATGCATGAGTTCGAATCCCGGCCAGGGAAGAAGAAAAAAATTTGCTTCCGCAAATTTACAGATCTAACATTGTTGGGCTGTTATTTAGACGAATTATATATATATATATATCAATTGTAGTAGATAGATATAAGAAGATGTGGTATGAGTGCCAATGAGACAACTCTCCATCCAAGTCACAATTTGTAAAAGTAAACAATTATAGGTCGAAGTACGGTCTTCAACACGGAGCCTTGGCTCACAACGAACAGCAAGCTATAAAGGGCCCCAAAAATGACTAGTGTATAACCATTTAAACAGGAAAACCAACGGTCTAATCTACATTAAAAACGAGAAACCAGAAACACTTATGAACCACATCAACAAACAACAACCATTGAACAACAGGTTCCTGACTTAGGACAAGTGCAAACAAATGCAGCGGGTTTAAACGTTTTAACAGGCGTCAACCTTCACCCTAACCTGAAACAATAGTGTAACATCACAACATAGAAAGATACACTATAAAATATCAATTGAAATGGCTTAACTCAATCAAAAGACATATTAACAAAAACAAGTAAACATACACTAAACGAATCAAATTGATATATGACACAATGTAGATACAAAATTAATTAAAAAAAAGAGGGGAGATGTAAAACAATATCAGAAAGACAACCATAACCTTGGACAAAATGCCGCCAAATAAGATAACGTACACAGGTAAATAAAAATAATTTTGGTGTAATGGAGTACGGAAATATTTTTTTACAAAATAGATAATATTGTTGTTCATAGTACGAGAAAAGAAGTGAAAATTTATCGTCATACCAAACACTTATCAATTATGGTATATATTAAAAATAGTGAGACGAAATATAACACTAAATAAGTAAACATTAAATAACAAAAAATGCATTACAAATTGTATCAACAGGTCAAATTAACACGAAAATACGATTTGAGAGTACTCGCAATTACTGAAAGCTAGTTAAAAGCCAAAATCAATAATAAAAATCATGCATTTGAGACTAAAATCATCTAAAACACATCCCAGGGTTTAGTGTTTTAACCAAGAAGACATGTGCAAAGCCAAAATAAAAGTATCGTCGACAGGCAGTCATGGCAGTAGGATAGTTAGGAGTTTATCTTTAATAAATATGTATAATGTTACATATAGATAAAGCATATAAGATAGTGCTAGTGACAAAACAAAATACAAATTACAACATATATACAACAAATATTATAACCATCAGTTAATCAAGAGTCCCTAGTCCTCATTCCATTTGACTGTTTTAAAAAGGAACCTGGACTTTGTACCTGTTGAAAATTAGTTGGATTTAGGATATTTTGTAGTTTTTTTTTTTTTTTGTAAGTGAAACTCATAAAGTCAATATTTTGAGAAACAATTTCAGAAAAGTTATTGTTTCTTAATTAATTTTTCATTTATTTCGCAACGAAAAAAATGAAATTCATTATCTAAATCTTTAATAGAGCAAAAATTACATACTCGAAGATTTCGAGTTACTTTTTTATATCTACCCATAGATGTAATACCCATATCTATGGGTATTACATCTATGATCTACCCAATTCAAGTTCCAGATTATGATCACACATTCTAAGTTAGTAATAAGTTTACGAAATTCAAAGTTTGAATGTAACGAGTAAATTCTGTATAATGATGAAATGGTGGTTTCACATATCAACAGGGTTTCATTTCCGCTTACAATAAACATCATCATGTTTGTGTCATATAGCTCCTAGAACTTGAAGCTTGAAATTTAAGGGACTGTGTTCCTACCATCGCGTTTGCAATCATGTTACCCATGTCAAGTATTTGACCTTAGGCTTAGGACCAGGAAATAAATGTTAAAACTTCAGACACGAGGACAGTAAATTGACATAAAAATAAAATATATATACAATATAAATATAAGATATCCTTCACATAAAGTCATCTTAAGTATAATAAGGGCTAATGAGAAGCAAATATCCTGTGAAAATGTATGTACCGGTCTTAAAATATGGGGCAAAATTGTATATACACCCACAACACAACAAATAATAATTATGACTGAAAATTACGTAAATTTTAACCAGACAATGTTACATACCTGGACTGTTCATGTACGTCATGACAAATTGTATCTTTAAAATAAAATTCGACCGTTTAAAAAACAAAAAGCGATACGTAGGCTATCAGTCCACGTCACAACCAATAATTAATAACACTGAATAAATCATGCAAGTCCGGAGCACATGGCCAGTCATTTCTATTTTTAGAGCGTTACTACACCTGGTCTATTTATACGACAGGACAATATTTCGGTTATACCTACTCCGTATGTATTTTTTATTTATTACTTAAAAATTAATATCTTCTATCTTTCTACAGTTTGTTCCCCTCCGGAAAAAGGGTACTGACAAGGGTTCTATTTTTATAGGACCGTAGCAGTCGTATCATTTTAAAAGGTACGAGTGTAACTTTGTTTCATGTCGTAAAATAATCAGATAAATTATTTGTTGCATTATTTTCATATCAATTTCTTGGGTTACTTGAGATATAGATCAAACAAGAGCTCTCTGATTAAAATTCAACTCTATCGTGCTCGTCGAAGCATTTGAGCATAACGAAATCAGAAATTTATATTTTAATAAGATTGGAAACATAGCAATTTGAAAGAGACACATTTTGTTGCAAATTTCTATTTGCAAGAAAAAAGTAAATTAACAAAAATACCGAAATCCAAGGAAAATTCAAAACGGAAAGTCCTTTTAATATGAAATTGCAAAATCAAAAGCTCAAACGTGTGGAAAACAACTGTCATATTCCTGACTTGGTACAGACATTTCCTTATGTAGAAAACGGATTAAACCTGTGTCTCTACCTGGTTTGAGACGCCCGGGTTCAATATTGTACTTTGTTCATTAATATTTATATAACTGGTCATATATTGAATTTCCATCTTTTCTCTTTTACCATAAAGTCGTATTTTTGCACCTGTCAGAATTTCTCTATTTATAGCGGTTAAAAAAAATTGTCAAAACTTGCATTAATTTTTTCCTTATGTTCAATGTTAACCATGTCGGCCATCTTGGTTGGCAAGCGGGGTTATCGGATACATTTTTAAAACTAGATACCCCAATGATGATTGTGGCCAAGTTTGTTTAAATTTGGACCTGTAGCTTCAGAGCAGACGATTTTTGTTAAAGACAACAGACGACAACGGACGACGGACGCCAATTTATAAGAAAAGCTCACTTGGCCCATTGGGCCAGGTGAGCTAAAAAGTAGATACCAGTGGATATTAAGTAGGTCATAATAATAGATGACCATATCTAAACATTAAAAATAGAAAGAAAAAGATGAAAGGAATCTTTTTGTGACCCCTAGTACAGATTATCGAACGTTCGCATCGTCTTCTTGTCTTCAAAGTAACAATATTCTACAGAAAAATAGTTCAAAATAGAAATATATAGCTTAATTGTTTCTGTAAACCGCCAATAAAAACAGTTATACGAACTGACACATTTTCAACTTGTCCCGTTTTTCTCTTACACGTAAACAATTCTAGAAACCTTAATTTCAGCACTGAGATCTAATAATTAAAAAAAAAATCTTTTATTTTAAAATCTTCAATTTTTTTCATTAAAAATATTAGAATTTTTTCAAAGATTTTACGATACCATCTGAATACACACGCTGAAATGTCTCGCTTGCTTAACTGATAATGTCTTTAATATATGAAAATTCCTCCCGTTAGGGGTTTAGTATCATGCCATCATAAATTATACGAGAAGAACATGACTCGCACAATTTGGTCTATAGCTTTTTGTTACAAATTATTGTAATTTTCATAAAAATGTTATCCCATTCAGTCTTCATTTAATGGACTCCCTTAAAGACATATTTGCTGAGGACACTTTGCAAAACAAAACAAAAAAACGGATGTAAATATCTCTTTCTGTTTAAAAGTTGTGTTTTTTTTTCGGAAGCATTGAAAATTAAATTTTGCGTTTTTACATGAAACATGCAATTTTCAAACTGAATTATCTCGAAAATAAAATTGAGAATGGAAATGGGGAATATGTCAAAGAGACAACAACCCGACCAAAGAGCAGACAACAGCCGAGGCCACCAATGGGTCTTCAATGCAGCGAGAAAATCCCGCACCCGGAGGTGGTCCTCAGCTGGCCCCTAACTAAAATTGTGTGCTAGTTCAGTGAAAATGGACGTCACACTAAACTCCAAAACATATGAAAGTAGGTCATGAAGGTATATTTGTCTTTGCATATTTCGAAAGTGCATATCATAATTGACTTTGAGTCAAATTTTGAAGGAAAAATCAACGAGCGATCTTTTCTGTATCGTGTGCTCTTAAAGGTTTGGTTAGCTTTTGAGGTGAATGGCGACATTTTTGTGCTTGGACTAGAATATTACCATAAACGATGGATGTTTCACAACAAGTATCACATTAACTTAACATAACTCAATTATCCATAAAATTGAGGTCAAGTTGAGATGAACTGTGAAAGACCAAAGTGAATTTTAATTCCATTCACCAATCATAGTTGACCAATTGCTTATGGTATCTGCGAAGTGAAACTGATCATGGAAACTTCGCATTGACAAATGAACCATAAAAAAAGAGGCCACAGTCAGACGAAACATGCTGGACGGAAATATATACACCGTGAAATCATCAAGTACACCAACTATAGTTGAGGAATACATAATTATTTAGTTATGTTTTAATCTATTAACAACAAAGTCAGTGTTAGTAAAAATAAAGATAATTTTCAAATATATTACTACAATGTTAGATTAATAACCATAAGAATAAGACACTAATATAATGCTAAAAGATAGAACGCATCCGGGCACCACAAATTCACTCTTGCTTCCAACTGTGCATGTTTGTCTAATTAATAAAATTTTATTAGTAAATAAATCATTTTTTATTACTCTTTTTCAGAATCTTGTTGAGACGCAAAATAAATCTTGAGATTTGTCAAAATCAAGGATTATGTACAATAAAATCATAAGCTAATGGGGGTCCGGGCGCCCCAGAACTCCGCCCAGTGAGTGCCTCCTTCGTGAATAAGGTTTACAGAAGGCCATAGATTTATAGCGCACAATGCATATATATAATCAGAAAATGTAGCATATTTAAAACGGGATGATCTCCCCTTTACCAGAAAATCTCAAATGTATATCATAAAAATAAGAAGTGGTGGCCAATAATTCAACCTCATTTAAATCCGTAGTCATGCAACCTTTAACTTGACCTTTAATGGAGGTGGGTTGTGCATGTGTTCAACATAAGGTAAGCATGCTTATTTATTAAAAGGAAAAGAATTTCAACATTGAAAAGTGAAACAAAAGAGCCTCCACTATAAATAACCATTTCGTTGACTGATCCGACACACAACAAATTATTTTTATACATTTTAGTACGTAAAACGATGATTTACATTTTTCTAATCTATAAAATAAAATCAAACAGTCCTAGCAAAATAGTCATAATACGATTGCACGTGCTTGTCTGTCTATTTATATTCATATTTATGTTTACATCGGGTTATATGACCATCGGCTGCCTTCGGATATCACTCTCGATAAATAATCAGATGACGTCTAGTCTAAAAATATGCACGAAATGCCGATTTATTATAACGGGTCCATGTCTTGTTACTTGTTTCTTTTTGACTTTTTGTAATTTTGTTATATCATTTTGTATGGTATAAATAAAATTTTAGAATTTGGGTCAAATCGGTGAAATGAATTTAACAGCTGTTGCTCCTGTAACATATTTCATTTCGGGATGTTTTATAGGGTGCCTGTAAAGTGCGAAACGAAATAGAAACGGAACGGAACAAAACGAAACGAAACGAAACGAAACGAAATGCAGCAAAACGAAACGAAATACAACAAAACGAAATGAAATGAAATACAGCAAAACGAAACGAAATAAATATTTATTTTACAATTTTAATTTAAATCTCTGCCAAATCATATGAAACCAGCAGAGGGGCGAACGTTTATTTTCAGGGGGGTTGGGGGGTTGGGGGTTGGGGGTAAGTTTTCACGTCGTTTTGAATGATAAAAGTTTTACGGTAAATATTGCCCTAGAAAGAAAAAGAGGCTGTACACCTGAGATAAATTATACTAGAGGCTCTCAAGAGCCTGTGTCGCTCACCTGTATCTACAGCAGTTTTGGAAATCATGTAAATTAAGGTTAAAATCATAATAAATAGTATTAGATACCCTTATAATGATTGAGGCCAAGTTCGGTTTAATTCGGCCCAGTAGTTAAATTTAAAGCAAGCCATCCCATTGTAGTCTTACAAACGTTACTGAAGACCCCTTGTCATTTTTTAAATTAGTTTTCAAGTTGTGACCATTTGAAATTGTTTTTATACAATTTTTCCATAGACTTTTCTAGTAAACCCCTATGTTCTATTGGCCATGTTGGTTGGATGATAGGGTCATCGGATACATTTTTCAATCAAAATACCCTATTGAAAATTGTGGCTTAGTTTAATTCTATTTGGCTCAGTAGATTAAGTGGAGAAGATTTTGTAAAAGATTACAAAACTTTACGAAAAATTGCGAAAAATTTACTTTAAAGGGCAATAATTTCTTATGGGGTCTATTGACAATTTTGATCATGTTGACTTATTTGTCGAGCTTACTTTGCTGAACATTTTTGCTGTTTATAGTGTATCTCTATCTATTATAATAGTAACGATAATAACCAAAAACTGCAAAATTTCCTTACAATAACCAATTCGGGCAGCAACCCAACAACAGACTGTCTGATGCGTCTGAGAATTTGAAAGCATATACATCTGAAATTGATGAACATTTTACCCCTCGTCAAACAGCTCTAAATGATTAGTTTCAGAGATATAAGTCAAAAACTGGTTTTACCCCCACGTTCTATTTTTAGCCATGGCGGTCATTTTGGTTGATGGGTGGGGTCATTCGGATACATTTTTCAAACCAGGTACCCTAAGGGTGATTTTAGCCAAGTTTGGTTTCATTTAGCGCAGTAGTTTCAGAGGAGAAGATTTTTGTAAAAGTTAACGGACGACGACGACAAAGTGAGCTAACAAAATTAATGGAACTATATTTCAGAACTGGGATATAGAGGACACGCACGTGGGTCTCAATCTAGAGTGGGGGTTCTGTGACTAAATGAAGGTATACACAGACGTACGCGTTCCGCAGGAATGGGTCCCTTTATTATATTTTAATTTCACTAAGGTCAAATATCAATGTGTTAGTAATTTTCATCCTCCGAATTTTAATAGAAGTTTGTTTAAATGCGATTTTATCGTTTTTATTCAAATCAAGATATCAAAACTTGGACGGAGAGTTGTCTCGTTTGCACTCATACCACATCTTCTTATTTATATTATATAACAAGTGATTACTGAGAAAACTATAGATGGGTCATGATTTTGCCATCGGAAACATAAAAGTGTCGTGATTTTTTCTCAATGTTTTAATTTATGAAATTTTGGTGTTTTCCCAGCTACACTACTCTTCCCGAAATCCCATGTTTAGATCGACCCCTACTCCCCGTGATTGAAAAAGAACCTTCATTAAATGAGAGTGGCTTGAAAGATTTTGCAGCAAATTGGTCATGACCCATTTATAGTTTTCTGTTATAATTCGGAGGATAGAAATTACTGACCCATTGATATTTGACTTCAGTGAAATTCATTTGTGTTCGCTATGGAGATCAGTGGCGGATCCAGAGGGGGGCGTAGAGGGCGTACGCCCCCCTTTTGCTTCCACTTTTTTTTTTTTTTTTTTGTAAAATGATTAATCAGACTAGACTTCGTGAACTTTGCCATTTCCCGTGTATTTATTTTTTATGCGACAATTCTTTACTTATAAAGATATTTTTCGCTCGTATTTACTGTAATATATTATTGATTATGTCAAAGTCATGTGATTCTCTACAGTGGCGTTGACCAGTTCGTCGAAAAAAACGTCACTCAGTCATTTTGAAATTCAGATTACAGTAACACATTGCTTAGGCTGAGGATGACAAGCATGACGCCTTCAAAGCGACAAAGTATTGAGCAAGAACGTATTGACTTCTATTTCACAGTTCCACCCAACAGAAAGTAATACTCTATTACACTCTCATGAAAAAAAAAGTTCCACAGCAGTATTATTTACCTCCGAAAACATGTTTAACCCCACACGCCCCAGCCCATTAATAACATTGCTGAACTATTGATCCCCAGTCAGTAAGTTCTAGATATAGATTTAAAGTCTAAGGTACGGACCATTTGATCTGAGGGGGCAGTCTGAGATATTTTAGAGAAAAAATTCTGACCTGATTTTTGCCTTAAACAAAAATTCTGGCCGTATCTGGATTGAAAACAATAATCTTGTCCACTTTTTTGCTATTAGAAAAAAATATTTTCAACAGAATTATTTAGCATTAAATGAACATGATGAATAAAAAACAGGCGTAATTTTTTTTGGAGGGGATTGCATGTGAATCCCATATCTGACCGGAATGTCTGTTTCGCCGAACTGATATATTGAATACTTTTTTCAAGGCCCGACTGCAACCTGCCTGCTGGGTGTGGCCTATATGTCTCCATGTGTCGACCATCATTCACAACTTCATTGTCATTTCCGACTAATTCGTAGCCTTTGGTTGATTTGGAACGCCTCACTTCCCTTGTTGGGTGAAACATTTCAACCAAACATTTGGATGAAAATTGCTTGTTTGTCTTTCTTCGTGTCGGTCGTATTGTAAATTTCATTGAATAGCCGTATATCTTGTTTACAACAAGAAATCTGTGAGGTTATGCTAACTAACCATACAACAAACGAGAATTTTCCATGTCCATTTTTGACAAATCCCACATCAAATATATTAATTAGTACATAGCTTTGGATCCATCCAATCCTTTCATAATAATAGACAATTGATTGAGAGAATACGGCACCAAAAATGTCCAACCCCTACACTTTAACTATAAAAGTGCATTTTACACTTATTTTATGTTTTTTAGCCAAAAAAAGGTCCAAAAAAATTTTCGCCTCGCTCCGCTCGCCGACCTTTAATACTACGCCCCCCCTTTCCAAAATCCTGGATCCGCCCCTGGAGATTCCATATATTGTCAAGTTATCGGAATTCCCATGGGGACTAACTGTGCACTTATTGCGGACCTGTTTCTGTATTATTATGAGTTACAACTTATGACTAAAATAAGCAAAGACCAATCGAAACAACATCTGATTCAAAAATTTAATAACACTTTTAGATATTTGGATGATACATTGGCTCTCAATAATGACGACTTCAGTATGTAAACGAAAGAGATTTATCCTGCCGAACTGACTTTTAATAAAGCTAATACTAACAATGAACACTGCCCTTTCCTGGATCTTGATATCTACATCTTTAACGGGAAGCTTAATACCAAAATATATGATAAAAGAGATGATTTTTCATTTCCTATTGTTAATTATCCATTTTTAGATGGTGACGTTACCTTGTCACCATCTATTGGTGTTTATATATCTCAACTTGTTCGATTCGCTCGTGTATGTAACAACATATTTGACTTTAACGAAAGAAATATCTGTATTACTGAAAAATTATTACAACAGGGTTTTCGATAACACAAACTAGTCAAAACATTTACTAAATTTTATCGTCGGTACAAGGACATCATTCGTAAATATAAATAAACATGCAGACATCTTATACGTTTAGGTATTTCACATGCAATCTTTTATGGTAATATTCTTAACAAAGCACAGAAATATCAGCATTTACCTCTGACATCGGACTCGAACTTCTTTTAAACTGAGTTTTACTGTGCGTATTGCTGTGTGTTTCTTTATTCTGCAATGGCTAGTAGTATAGGGGGAGGGTTGAGATCTCACAAAACATGTTTAACCCCAACGCATTTTTGCGCCTGTCTCAAGTCAGGAGCCTCTGCATGGCCTTTTTCAGTCATGTATGTTTTTTGATTTTAGTTCATTTATCAGTATGACGTCCATTTTCACTGAACTATAGTACACATTTTTATTTAGGGGCCAGCTGAGGTCCACCTCCGGGTGTGGGATTTTCTCGCTGCATTGAAGACTCATTGGTGGCTTTCGGCTGTTATCTGCTCTTTGGTCGGGTTGTTGTCTCTTTGACATATTCCCCATTTCCATTCTCAATTTTATCTTCATTTAGTCACAGAACCCCCAATCTAGATTGAGACCCACGTGCGTGTCCTCAATCTCCCAGTTCTGAAATATAGTCCCATTTATATTATTTATCTCAGGTATACGACCTCATTTTCTTTTTAGGGCAATATTTTACCGTAAAAAAATTTATCATTCAAAACGACGTGTGAACACTTAACACCCCCTGAAAATAAACGTTTGCCCCTCTGCCGGTTTCATTTGATTTGTTCCAATTAAAACAATGAAATTCATATGCATGCAAACTTAGCAATACACAAACATATTGTCTTTTAAGACATTTGACACCCCTCAGGGGTGACTGGGGAATAGAAATATGGTCACTTGGTCTTCTTCCGACCGGCAGTAAAACGCTTGCCAAAGTTGGGCGTCCTTTTGGCTGTGCGGGATGTACAAGTTTGCAGCCACGTCCGGTCAGAATGGGGACGTTAAATCCGATGCCTCGTGTAAAGAGAGTGCCACGCTCTCTGCATGTTAAGAACCCTTGCAACAACTCTTTGAGGGGTCCGTAGGTGGCCTGTTGCAAGGCAAAATTTCTGTCCCTATTTAATATACCCTCATTGTCCAGTGGCAGTCCAAATTTCCCCGACCTTCATCCCGGATGGCCTCTATTACAAGACCTACCTATTGTATTTATTGTTAACTTGTTCTCGTCCTGAACATGCATGAAATATTTGCCACTGGACGTTAAGCAACTAACAATCAATCAGTCTAAAGACATTTGGCAGAGATTTAAGTTAAAATTATAAAATAAATATTTATTTCGTTTCGTTTTGCTGTATTTCGTTTCGTTTTGTTGTATTTCGTTTCGTTTTGCGCTATTTCGTTTCGTTTCGTTTTTTTTGTTCCGTTCCGTTTCTATTTCGTTTCGCACTTTACAGGCACCCTGTTTTATAGCTTGATATATGGTATGGGCTTTGCTCATTGTTGAACACCTATAGTCACTAACTTCTACGTCATTTGGTCTCTGGTGGAAAGTTGTCTCATTGGCAATCATACCACATCTTCTTATTTTTATATTAACCGAGTCATTTAACCCTGTAGTCGAACACCTCCATATTGATTTTTATAAATTCACCTGTTCCTTGCAGGAAAGTAATCCAACAAAGAACATTTTTTTTGTATTTTATTAGATATATAACTAAAATCTAAAATCATGATGTATACGGAAATGGTTAGCTCCCTTCATTACTGTTACGTCACCGAAAATCAACCAGATATTTTGTCACACGGCTTTTTTCATTTCTAAATGTACATGGAAATCTTGTACAGTTGCTTATGTCTTAATGTGTATTGAATTTTAACTAAGTATCCACTCTTTTGTTATAAATAAGTAATTAGTTGGTGTTTTATAAAAATGTAGAATACAATCCATATGAATAAAAGAAAAAAACTGAATAATGGTTCTTGATAAAATTCTAGTTTTTTGCTAACTAAATGAGAAATAAAAAATTATTGCACTAATCTGTGTAGACAAGTTCTTAAAATCAATAGCGATCAACAGTTCAACTTTAATCTTAACGGACAAACCACATCAAACATATCTCCCCTTCCCTGAATGACAAATGTATCTTCAAGCAAGTTTCCAACTGCATAAGAATCAGGATATTCTATAACTCCTGGCATAGTTATATGGTGTATTCCATTCTGATCGACTGCATAACCGCTTTCATGAGAATGGCCACTAATATACCAAATGACATTCAGAAAAAAACTTTTAGTACATCTGTGTAATTCCAACATAGACACTGACCATCTGTAACTGGAGAGTACCCTGGATTGTGACCTGAAAAGAAGAATGATTTAGCTTAGTCTACTATTCGGATCCAGGAGGAGGGGGTCCGCAATCAATACCTTATCATACTTCATTGGTCTGACAGTGTTTTCTATTTCTTTTTATATTTGTTTACACTAGTGTTGTACATTGTTAGTTTTGATTTTTCTCCCTTATATTTCCATTTATTCTTTCTTTCTTTTTTGGGGTATGGGTTCAAGATAGCCAAGATAGAATTATTAGTTAACCATTCATTCCATTGTGCTTTCACTTACTATAAATCAAATCTAAACAATACATGTGTGTTTACCAACCTATAACAATGACATTTTGTTTCTGTTCTTTTGCTAACGTCAGCTCCTTCGTTAGCCATTCCAACTGCTGTTTTGACATCGCCCCATTAAAACGTACCTATCAACTGATTCAAGACCTGTAGGGTCATTTTTATTTTCGTTTGGATTTCGTTCATCCAATAATGATTTAACCATGTTGTATTTACCTGAATCCTCTAGTTCTCCAAGAGCTGATATCTCGTAAATATTCAAAACGCAAACTTTGAGTCCTTCACAAGGTTGCAAAGTATAATATGCTTTATTTGTAGGAAGTAGACTTTTGAACAACCTTGATTTGTATAAACTATCTTTGCTAAAGTTGTACAATTCATGATTCCCAACAACATGTAAAACCGGCCATTTTTCCTCGTCAAAAATATCTAAAATACGATTCAGACAGACAGTTGGCTCTTCTACCCGTTTACAGAATCCATCAATTAAGTCACCAAGCTGAAGAATAAATTTGACGTCATTTTGTTTCCAGTCCTTCATGGCCTTCCCAAAAGACCAATTGTTGATCTGTAATAACGTTTCCTGGTTCTATTCCAGTTGTAGCCATCCTCAATATTAGCGTACTGGAGATCAGGTACCAAACCAAATTTCAGAAAAGTCTTCTTGTTTGCCATTACTGTAAAGTATATTTGTATTATATATAATAGTCTTTCAAGTAACTTAAAACATTAATGCATACATACTTTAGCAGAGAGTGAGAAACATACTCGTGTATTTTGCATTATCTTACCTCCTATACATTTCTAGGAATATGATTGGTTAAAAGCAACCGCGTGGAGACCGTGTATATTCCATATTAGGTTAGTAGGGAGGCGGGGCTTATTTCAATACACGGTTAGTAGTGGTGTTACGTCCCTTTATAAAACAACACGGTGTTGAAAAATCTTTTAAGGTTTCAACAGACAATGCAATCAGGATGATGAACGATTGAAATAAATTAATAAAACACATTTAAGCTAACAAGTTGTTATTGTCGGCATTTGTTTTTGTGTAGACCAATGGAAGTAGGTTCTTAATACTAACGGTATTGAAGAGTTGATCACTTTTATATGCCCCTAGTCTAAATACCACATGTTAAGATAGTCGGTAAGATAATTTCGTTACTTAGTGTGCTAGTGACATAAATACGATATGTATGAGGTCACTAAATTGCATATAGGAATTCGAGCTTCGCTCTCACCCCATATGGAATTTACTGACCCCATATATATCGTATTATGTCACTAACACACTATGTAACTGATAATCCCTATGTGATTGCATGTTTTGTAGGATTGGATATAGCTTATATTGAATATCTCTTTCTGCTATGTACATGAATTATCCAAACATTGGGCAGTACAACCATCTAGGCCAATACCCGACTCCTCCGAAAAAATAGACACTCAAACAAAGACAAATAGCATCAAAGTTAAACCATATGGTCATGCCCGACTACATGTATGTGTAGATACAAAACGCGGTGGGGGTTAAATGAGGTTTACGTGCACATAAACATTCCCTTTGCTTATCTATACCATATAACGTAAAGTAAAACACACAGTAAAAAAACCGTACACCTATTAAAAGAGAGGTGAAGGATACCAAAGGGACATTCAAACTCATAAGTCGAACATAAACTGTCAACGCCATGGCTAAAAAAGAAAAAGACAAACAGACAAACTGTCATGAAATAGAATTTCCTTCATAATATAAGTTCCAAATGGAATAAATATTCTGGAATATTATTTCCACTGGAATAAATATTACGGTATATATTCCTAACGGAATAAATGGTATAGAATATTTGTTCCATCAGGAACAGATATTATGACATTTTTTATAACAAAGTTTCCAGTGGAACTTCTGTTAGGTGGAACAAATATACGTTGACAAAACAACAGTACACAAAACAACATAGAAAACCAATGACTGAGCAACACGAACCTCACTATAAACTAGGGGTGATATCAGGTGCTCCGGAAGGGTAAGCAGAACCTGCTCTACATGTGACCCCCATCGTGTTGCTCATGTAAGTACAAACCCGGTGATATGTCTAGTTCGGTAGGTCACATTCGGGGGAAGGGGACGATATTGTAGTTACGACAATTGGAACATATCCGTCGTCATATGTAAAACAGATCTTCCATAACGGTCAACCAACTCGTGATGGCGTCCGTAAAGTTTACGAAGGGATCACTTGGATCTCTTGGTTTAATAGCTTGTGAGCATCAACCCTCTATCAAGGAAATCATGATAGGAAACACAAGCTCTTGAATATCGTATAAACTGGTAGATATATACTCCGTATGCAGGCGCTGCTGGAATGTTGCTACATAGAAATGGAAAGTTCACAATTGGGAAGCTGAAATCATCTCTTTTGTCGTAAAATTTTGTTTTCAACCGACCCTCATTGTCAATTTCTAGATGTAAGTAAACATATGAGGCAGACTTAACAGTATCTGTTGTATCCTTTATCTCAATTTCGATGGGATAGATGCGTTCAACATAGTCATCGAATTTTGAATTATTTAGTGAGAGAACATCATCTATATAGCGGAAAGTGAAATTAAAGGATACTGCTAACTTCTTTTCTTTCTTCCTAAGAAGTTTCTGTATGAAGTCAGCCTTATATACTAACATGCACGGTTACCACTCACTTCAAAAAAGGAAATAAAAGACGAAACATATTTTGGAAAAGTCGCAACTACATGTAACATGGAGTTGCGACTTTTCCAATTTGTAGTTACTTAAGGTATACACAACTCTGAATACTGCCTCTTAAGTAAAAAGAAAATCAGAAACAACACTTTAACAGATTTCCTGAAGTCTCATCATAACATTTTATTGATGTCCTCTTAATTTCATGGTTGACTTATCAATAGAAAAAAACCAATAAGATGGGTTCAATTTTACTTCCACTTGTCCCGTCCTCATCTTCTCGAATGTGACATAACAGAAAGCGACTTATTACCGGATTTTTACTGTTTGAGAAACACGACTGGTGCCACATGCATTGTTACCTTTCGAAAATTCATGCAAATTGATGCTCTTTTTGGATTGTATTTTGTAAATAGAGTCCACGTTGGACGGTAATCCTAGTTAACACGTTCACACACGCTTCATTTAGCACACAGTTGCATTTGTCGAGTTCGAATGAATGAATACCCGCTCTCTCCTTCGCTTTGATACATTGGGTTTTTATTCAAATTCTGAGAAGCACTGACAATACTTCCGTAAGGGATAAAATTAACTTTCTAATTATAAATATGACCTATTTATCACTTACATTTCAAACAATATCCAATATCGCAAACGCATTTAAATGTGGTTAAATATGGAGATGTAAGACAGCAACCAAACGAAAAAAAAAAGAAGAAAAAAACATCAAGTCTTCATTAATTTGCCAAGCTATAATTTGAGCCGATTTTAAAGACTTGAGTAAGTTTATATATGATGATGACGACTTCAGTATGTACAATACTAACAATGAACACTGTCCCTTCCTAGCTGGATCTTGATATCTATATCTTTCACGGGAAGCTTAATACCAAAATTTACGATAAAAGAGAGGATTTTTCATTTCCTATTGTTAGTTATCCATTTTTAGATGGTGACGTTCCATTGTCACCATCTTATGGTGTTTATATATTTCAACTTGTTCGATTCGCTCGTGTATGTAACAACGTATTTGATTTCAACTAAAGAAATCGTTGTATTACTGAAAAATTATTACACCAGGGTTTTCGATATCACAAACTTGTCAAAACATTTACTTAATTTCATCATCGGTACAAGGGCATCATTCGTAAATATAAATCAACGTGCTGACATCTTATACGTTCAGGTGTTTCACATCCAATCTTTTAATGGTAATATTCTATACAAAGCACAAAAATGTCGTCATTCACCTCAAAAGCTAACCAAACCTGTAAACAGACTTATTCGGAAGGGATATAGTTATGATACTGTTGTCAGGTCATTAAAGATGGCATTTTCTGGAACTAATATTGATTCACTCATATGGTCTTTGCATTGCAAATAAACACATTTATTCTAAAACCAGTTGTTGGCATGATACGGGTTATGTTCTCGTATATTTTATGATGGTATGATACTAAACCTCTAACGGGAGGGATTGTGCTTGATTTTCATATGATGAAGACGTAATCTTTCAATCAGTTTAATTGAGGTCTGAAGCTGGCATGTCAGTAAATACCAGTAGTCCTTTGTTAATTTATGTTTATCATTGTCATTTTGCTTAGTTTCTTCTGTTTCCTTTTCTAACATTGGACTCGTACTTCTTTTAAAATGAGTTTTACTGTGCGTGTTGCTGTGTGTTATTTTATTCTACATTGGCTAGAGGTATAGGGGAAGGTTGAGATCTCACAAAACTTGTTTCACCCCAACGCATTTTTGCACCTGTCCCAAGTCAGGAACCTCTAGCCATTGTTAGTCTTGTATGTTTTTTTTCAATTTCGGTTCATTTATATGTTTCGGAGTTTAATGTGACGTCCATTTTCTGTGAACTAGTACACATTTTTGTTTATATGTCAGCTGAAGCCCGCCTCCGGGTGCGGGATTTTCTCGCTGTGTTGAAGACCCATTGGTGGCCTTGAGCCTGTTTTCTGCTCTTTGACACATTCCTCGTTTTCATTCTCATTTTATTCAGCTTATCCACTAAACATAATCTATCAGCACCATATCCCCCATGATGACATTTGTCATTTCGGGACCTTTTATAGCTGACTATGCGGTATGGGCTTTGTTCACTGTTGACGGCTGTACGGTGACCTATAGTTGTTAATTGCTGTGTCATTTCGTCTATTGTGTAGAGTTGTCTTATTGGCAATCATACCACATCTTCTTTTTATATTGACTTAGAATAGAGTCCACTTTGGCCGGTAATCATTGTCTACACGTTCACACACGCTTCATTTAGCACACAGTTGCATTTGTCGAGTTCGAATGAATACCCGCTCTCTCCTTCGTCTATGTCTCTGTCAGCCCTCATCCTTATGAATTTGAAGTATTTTAAATACAGCTTGCCAACTGTTTTATCCATATGCAGCGCAGTTTTAGTCGTTGAGCAACATACAAGTTTTCGGTGTGAGATTTATTGGCTATCCAAATTTACTTTACATTTGTTTTTTCCGTATGTAAACATATTCTGAGTAATATCAACATTTGATACGTGCTGTGAGACCCTCGAGGAAAATAATTAACAATTAGATTAATTTGACATGGATTATGTAATAAACGTAACAGCAAATACAATAGGTTTAAATGAAATTATATGACAAGTGCAATATATTTTGTTCTGCAACGTGCCACGTGCCTTATCGAAGTGAGGAATCTCGTCTTATATAGTTGTCGTACGCGTCACTTAATGTATTGCATTATT
This sequence comes from Mytilus coruscus, assembly GCA_017311375.1. Lineage (NCBI taxonomy): Eukaryota > Metazoa > Mollusca > Bivalvia > Mytilida > Mytilidae > Mytilus > Mytilus coruscus. Next base: position 62,531,310 of record CM029602.1, on the reverse strand, counting down.
TTGAGAGTATACGTGTGTTTAATACTGAACTTTGATTGACAATGATTGATTCTACCCATAACTTTTATATACTAGTACTCGGGACGATTAAACGTTTGACATTATGTATGGACATCTGTCTGTTGCTGAACATTGCATGTTGTCCACTATTGTGTTCATGTTTTAGTTTTTTTGTCGATGGGTCAGTTACAGGACTACGAAATTCGTGAACAAAATATTAAGAGAGTTTTTACGAATAGACTAAAACTTTACAGTGTGATTCATAGTATAGATATTTTTTTCAAAAGACGAAAACATTTGAAATGTAAATTGGACCTGGAAACAACGTTATTTTGCTTGGTTTAAAATAAATGGCAGGCTTGACTTCTGTTAGAGGTCTTACAATAAATGTTTAATTTGTGTCGACACCGTTATTAAGAATTGTCAAATTGTTGAACTGCATCATCGGTGCACGCAGTCAAGTAAGAGAACAAATAAAAATGAATAAGGAATAACTGATAGTAGTTTATCTCAGCAAAAAGAGTACTCATAAACTGATGGTATAACATGGTTCAATGTATAGTTTTACAGATTGCACTTACGATGTGCTACTAAGATCTACTAACGGCCGGACCATCGCACAGTTTTAAAAAGGCCTAGTATATGGTTGATAAATGCCGCCACTCTCCTGTTTATTTGATTATATGTTTAAAATATATAATCAAATAAATAGACTTTGATTGATTATGTTTACCTTGGTTTATTATTTTTAATGTCTTTTTCTTGTTTGACACATTTCTAGGTTTACGCAAAGTTTACCAAAATTTCTACTTTACCAATTTCAGATTTAAACTTCTTGTTTTTTTTTTCTCGTAACAAATAAAATTGTCGACATCTGCGTTTTAAAACTTATTATAAGTAGTACTTTGCTGCCTCGACTGTTACTGTTAGCTTTAATTAAGAACCAGTTTTTTTTTTAATGAAAGAAAAAGTCTAAGGGTTTAATACAAATTTTAACCTTTATACAAAATTATTATTAGATGAATTCTAGATTATCTTACTTTTAAAATATACACTTATATAGGGACCTCTGCGTTATTTGGTCTCTGGTGCTTAGCTTGAATTCAATGTCCATTGGAACATAGAAAATATAACACTGGTGTTCAATAATCATCATTGCCATTTGTTTTACTGTAAATTACATGATCTGTGCATTTCATTTTTGGGGCCCTTTATAGCTTGCTGTTCGGTGTGAGCCAATTTAAGGCTCCGTGTCGAAGGCCGTACTTTGATGTATAATGGTTTACTTTTACAAATTGTGACTTGGATGGAGAGTTGTCTCATTGGCAATCATACCATCTCTTCTTATTTTTATATTAAGAAATTGAGATCGAGAAACGCAAACCTCACACACAATATTTGGAACTCAGATGCTACTTAAAGGTATCTTTTCATTGGTTACTTTTCCATTGTCTCGAGTCACCTGCATACTATTTTGAAAAAGCTTAGTTCCATTAGAATCCCAACTGGTAGTATGTTGATTCCAAAATTCGTTGATTTTATAAGAACCTTAAGTTTGCGCAATTTTCTTGTTTGTTGGTGTTGTTGATTTGCTGTTTCACAGGACCCTTCATTAATAATAGTTTTAAGTCTGAACAAGCAAGGGTCTGGATGGGGTTTACAGATAAGAGAATAATGGACAAAAAGTGCACCTTTATTCTTTTTTTATTCTTTCTCAACAAATCAAATTACATTGGTATAGAGATACACACAATATATTACATAATGCATATGTACAGACATACAAAAGAATACAAACTAAGACAGAAGATGTTTCATAGATTACAATAGATGTTAATATTAAACGGGTAAAAGAGGTAGAGTACATGGTTTTAAAAAAGACAAAAAAATTAAAGAATAGATAATAATGGGTTGCTAAAATATAGAGTAGAGAACAATGGACAAAATAAATAAAGAATACAGAAAAATTGTCAAAAAAATTAAGATATAAAGAAATGAAGGACACCCCCCTCCCCCCTCCCCCTCCCCCCCCCCAGAAGAATGAAAAATCCAGACCACCATAACCCGTTAAAAAATAGAACAGAATGTACGTTATTGTGTTAAGACATGTTACTACTGCTGTTGACATTTCGGAAATATGTATCTGTCAATTGAAACAATGGTACATCAAAGTCAATATAAGATGAAAAAGATGGAAAGATGGATTATACAAAAGTCTGTTAATTTTTATTTAAATTCACAGTATTTAAGCTTCACGTAATGTAGTTTGGTTTGTTCATACAGATATATATTTGAATTTTGATTAACTACATCTTGTGGTATTTGAGAAAATAATTAATTACATAGGTGATTAAATTCAGCTCGAAAGTACAGTTTTAATATTTTGGAAAATTTTGAGCACTCAGAAAAAAATTAGAAAGACAGACAGTCCAGACTAAAACAGAAACAGAAATTTGATTACAGGAGTCATATATATATATCACGGTTTACCACTACTGAATGAAAATAACGCTTTATAAAGTCCTTGCATCCGAAGCAATTTTCTGGATTTACCAAAAATTTGAAAGCCATAGATATAAATCTTGGATACATGATTTTTTTTATTTTTAAAGCACTTTTCGGGGAAAATATTTATCAGGAACCTCTGAGGAATAAGATAAAAAAAACTTTGTAGATACGCGGGGTATAATCTATATTTCTAAAGGAACGAATTGCCGAATTTTCCTGAATACGCGTGGCTCAAACTAAAGAGATATGATTTAGATTTATAAAAATTATTACATTAGCATATCTTGACTCACAGGAATAATGTTGTTTTTGTAAATGTTCATTGAAAAAATGTAACTAAAAGTAGGGTTGAAAATACAAAGCAAAGTAAACCTTAGACGCATTTTGCTGTTCTGTAACGGCTGTTTCATTTCGCGTGCGACAAAGCAAGGCAAAAGTTGCTTATCTGGCTGTAACAACGGCATTTGTTATTTGTAAAGAACTTCGTATTTCAGATGGCAGAAGAGCTTTCGTCTTATTGTAAAATGGTGAAAACGGGCGATATCTGATAAATGATCGCTTGATTGTTTTTGAATAAATATGTGAATGCTAAGGATATTCGCATTTCACATTTCTATTTTTTTAAATGATTGAAGTGATTGAAAGGAATATTAAGCATGCCTATTTCTGTGGTCAGAAACAGACTTCAGGCTGTACCTGTGGAAAACTTATTTCAAACGGAATAGCAAATCCTAAATTTTACGGTGAAGTTGTTAACCGAGCTCGTAAATTTAGATACGATCCGGCTAAACTTATCAATCATTTAAATCAACTTATTCTTAAAGGTTACCAATTCAACAATGTAACTAAATCTTTGAATATGGTTTTTACTGGTATAAATATTGACTTTGTTATCAGTAAAATTAAAACCATACTAAATATTATTGTTAAACACATACGTGCTTTCACGGTACTACAATCTTTCGATACCTATATTTTGGCATTGCACAAGGTCATGTTTTTCTCTGATTGTTAATGACGTCTTTACACTAAATCCATTGGATGTTGGTTGGGTAGTGATTGATATTTTCGGCTTAGAAACATGATTTTTTTTATTAGTTGTTATTGGCTTCGAACTAGCTGTCAGTAACTGCGAGTACTCTCAGATCTGTACTTAGTGTCTCTTTTGTTGTTAGGGGTGAAGGATAGATAAATACCCTACCAAGTCCGGTCTCTGTTTTTGTTTGATGTTTTTCTGCTTTGTATCTATCTGATGAGTTAAGCCTTTTTTAACTGATTTTTATAGTTTGTTCGTATGTTGTGCTGTTACACCACTAACCCAGGTTAGAGGTAGGGTTGAGCGCTCACAAACATGTTTAGCCCCGCCACATTCTTTATGTGCCTGTCCCAAGTCAGGAGCCTGTAGTTCAGTGGTTGTCGTTTGTTCATGTCGGTCATATTTGTTTTTTGTAAATTGTTTATAAATTAGGCCGTTAGTTTTCTCAATTGAATTGTTTCATATTTTTTATGTCGGAGCCTTTTATAACCGACTATACGGTATGGGTTTTTCTCATTGTTGAATGCCTTACGGTTGCCTATAATTGCTTACATCCACTCCATTTTAACTTGGAAGGAGAGTTGTCTCATTGGCAATCATACCACATCTCCTTACTTTTATATTCAAGTACTCGCAATGCGTTTTGTGTTCGTACCGGCCGACAAAGCATCCAACAATGCGGTAGTTGAATGACGGAAATTCTTGGGAATAAAACTTTGAATTCTTCAACATTCAAGGCCGTTCGCTCCACAGAGAGTTAAGATAGTAAACAATCATATAATTACCACATCTCAGTTTAAGGTCTTCTGAACATTTGAAGCTCCTATTAAGTATTAGCTACCAAAGTTACCAAATACCACATTGAATATCGTTTCATCTAGGCTTCTAGTAAGTCTTACAACTAATATTTGTGTCCTTTTAAGTAGTTTTATTACGTAAAGTATTACTAACATTTCTAATAAAGCATAAGAAAATAATGGAATCTATTACTTTTGAAGTATCAAAAAACTTCATATTTTCTTAGAAAGATAACGATTTTAATGGTTCTTTCATTCGGTTGACAGTTATGACTTTTCAACTCGTAACACTACACTTCCATACATTCTTATCAAACAAAAGTTTTCTTATTTAATCAAATGATCCATCTGATTGCAAATTTGTTTGCTACAAATCAAACCTATTAAGTATTAGCTACCAAAATTACCAAATACCACATTGAATATCGTTTCATCTAGGCTTCTAGTAAGTCTTACAACTAATATTTGTGTCCTTTTAAGTAGTTTTATAACGTAAAGTATTACTAACATTTCTAATAAAGCATAAGAAAATAATGGAATCTATTACTTTTGAAGTATCAAAAAAACTTCATATTTTCTTAGAAAGATAAGGATTTTAATGGTTCTTTCATTCGGTTGACAGTTATGACTTTTCAACTCTTAACACTACACTTCCATACATTCTTATCAAACAGAAGTTTTCTTATTTAATCAAATGATCCATCTGATTGCAAATTTGTTTGCTACAAATCGTATAAGGGCTTCTTCTATCATGGAAAAGGTAAATATTCTATATATATTTACTGGAACTGGGATGAGATGATTAAAGTTGTAAATTTTCTCCTTGACAACATATATCACGATATAGCTATTTCGCGCTGGATTTAAATTTTTAGCAAATCTAATAAGAATAGCAATACTTGTCCTTATCCAAAAATGAATTTTTCAGTTTGACACGGAAAACCCTTTACAAAAATTAACGATAAAAGTGACCTGTAGAAACCATATTACAAAAGGGATATTACAACTTTATTTTTATGGTGACTCTTTGTGTATGTAGCTAGCTCTTAGATCGTTACTTTGTGTCTTATTTCTTTGTGTTAGTTTGTTTCTTTTTGTCGGTCTGATAAGCCCATCCTCTTCTAACTGATATTTAGGTATTTGTATACGCCCGTTTACTGGATGTATTACCGTATACCGTTGTCCATACGCTGTCCGTCCGTCCGTCGTAATCATGTGGGACAATAACTCAAAAACGCTTTAACCAATTTTCATGAAACTTTAGTAAATTGTTTATATCTATTGACGTATGCTCCCTTTCGATTTTTATAAATTTTAGATTTTACGTTTCTGAGTTATTGGATTTTATTTACAAAAAATGGGGGGATTTTCAAGTTTCCGGACAATTACTCAAACACGCTTTAACCAATTTTCATTAAACTTTAGTAAATTATTTATATCTATTCACGTAAGCTCCCTTTCGATTTTTATAAATTTTAGATTTTACGCTTTACGTTTCTGAGTTATTGGATTTTATTTATAAAAAAGGGGGGATTTTCACGTTTTCGGACAATAACTCAAAAATGCTTAAAGCAGTTTCCATATAACTTTTGTGACTGGTTTATATCTATTAAAATAAGGAGTTATGGAACTTTATTCTTATGTTGTGCTGCTACGCCACTTTATCGAGTTGGGGGATCGCTGAGCGCTCACGAACCTGTTTAACCCCACCACATTATTAATGTGCATATCTCAAGTCAGGAACACGTAATTTTGTGGTTGTCGTTGGTTGATGTCTGTCATTTCACGTTGGGCAATGGCAGGACCTTTTATAGCTTACTATATGGTATGTGGTTTGCTCATTGTTGAAGGCCTTAAGTTGACATATAGTTGCTAACTGCGTAGTCCTTTGTTCTCTGGTGGATAGTTGTCTCAACGACAATCATGCCTATCTCCTTATTTTCGTTGTGTATACATAGGGCCTTACTGTCTGATGTTTCCGTCTGGCATATGTTTTCTCATTACCTTATTTATGTCTTAATGACCACTTTTAAAAACTGTATAGGTTTAGGACGTTTTTATCCATTTTAATAAGTGATATGGATATATTTGCAATGAAAATAATACTTCATAAATTTTGAGCGTCATAAGCACTTTTGTAGATCAAAAACAAATGTTTGAAAGCCGGGGATGTATAAATACCTAAGGGACTAAAATACGACCAAAAGGGACCTTAAAAGAATAGGCAAAACCATATTGGGGTGTATTAGGCCAACTTTGCTTGATTGGGCTACAGCCTTAGTTTTCCAATGTTTTCTTAATTTATCAACGGAAAATTAAAGAAATGTGTATGTTTTAAATACTGGGCTGGCCTTACCACTGGACACTAACAATTAATAAAGGTGCGTCCGAAGCACTTTCTAGAATTACTTTAGTCAGAAACGCTCAAAATCAAATTTTGAAAGCTGTGGATGTATACATACTTCAGGTAACTTGAGGAGCTATATGATCAAAAAGGAACTGAACAAAATAGCCCAAACCACCTAAGGTCACCTTAGTTTCATAATAATTTCAAATCTATCAACGGAAAATTAAAGATTAAAAATTAAGATTTTATAAATGATGTCAGTGAGGAAGCACTGACTACTGGGCTGATTAAAATTGAGGACGAACAGTACACTAGTAGCGGCTTTCACCACGTTCAATAGAAATTGGAAATAACACTTTATAAATTAAATGTGTCCGAAGCGCCTTCAAATACAAGGATTACATGTCCGTTTGACAGAAGTCGTCTGACTTTAACTTCATTTCATGGTTAAGTGATAAACTTTAAGTTTCGTGATTGTGTTCGTTGTTCAGATACTGTAAATAGTTATAGATCAACTAGGTGTACATGTCCCTCTGATCTTCGCCTCATTAGCATGCTTCATTTCCTAGGCTTAAGTTTTAGCAATTAGGTCTGTTTCCCAGATACTGTAAGTATTTGGTGATCTACATATGTTGGGTGTATAGAAAAATTGTAAAGTATACATGTCCGTCTGACCGTGCTCATCTCACCTTGACCTCATTTCCACGCTTTATTGGTCAACGTTAACTTTCCGTGATTAGATCTATTTATCAAATACAATGTTCTACAAATATAAATAGGTCAATATAGAATGAAGGTGTACATATCTGTCTGACAGGTTCATCTGACCTTGTCCGTATTTTCAAAGATCATTGAAAATGTTAAGTTTCTCTTATACATAGATATAAGAAGATGTGCTATGAGTGCCAATGAGACAACTCTCCATCCAAGTCACAATTTGTAAAAGTAAACCATTATAGGTCAAAGTACGGCCTTCAACACGGAGCCTTGGATCACACCGAACAGCAAGCTATAAAGGGCCCCAAAATGTCTAGTGTAAAACCATTCAAACAGGAAAACCAACGGTCTAATCTATATAAAAACGAGAAACGAGAAACACTTATGAACCACATCAACAAATGACAACCACTGAACATCAGGTTCCTGACTTAGGACAGGCGTTTAGTAAGAGCCTGATCATAGATTTAAAATCAGTAAGCAGGCGACACATTTCAGGGTGTGAACTCTTCTTGTTAGTATGCTCACATAATGTGGAGCAGGATCTGCTTACACTTCCGGAGCACCTGCGAAAACCTTTTGTTTTCTATGTTGTGTTTTGTGTACTGTTGTTTGTCTTTTGATCTTTTTTTTTTGCCATGGCGTTGTCAGTTTATTTCCGACTTATGAGTTTGAATGTCCATTCGGTATTTTTCGCCTCTCTCTCACAAAAATTGTTGGGCTTCCACAAACATCTGTCCTTGAGCATACCTGGTGATGTTAACATCCAAACATTACAGTTAGAAAACTAAATGATTTGGCTAATTATATCTATAAATAAGAAGATGTGGTATGAGTGCCAATGAGACAACTCTCCATCCAAGTCACAATGTATAAAAAGTAAACAATTATAGGTCAAAGTACGGCCTTCAACACGGAGCCTTGGCTCACACCGAACAGCAAGCTATAAAGGGCCCCAAAATGACTAGTGTAAAACAATTCAAACAGGAAAACCAACGGTCTAATCTATATAAAAACGAGAAACGAGAAACACTTATGAACCACACCAACAAACGACAACCACTGAACAACAGGCTCCTGACTTAGGACAGGTACATACAATATGTTATCTATTCAAGTAATGTTTAAGCTTACTCTAATTTCAATTTCATCTGAGAGGGCTCTGATAATCAAGTTTCGCAACGGCGACAACAATTGTAAATGTTAACGAACTTTAAACACTCAAGTCAAATACTAATTAGAAGGCTGTAAGTTTTTTTTACTTTCAGCTGGAAGCCACCTTAATTAGTTAATAGTCATCTGAAACAAAAGGATACATAGAAGGCATTTTATTTCAGTTGAATAGTAATATCAAAATTTCTTTAATTTTGACATAAGAGAATGTGTCCTCAAGTTTGTACAAAACAATTGTATAAAAAAATAAGGAACCAACAAAAAATAAATATGAAAATATATAAAAGAAATCAATAATATATATTCATGACAAAAGTAAAAATGAAGTGATCGCCTAAACCGTTGTCGTGATACCCCTACTATTCTAACGTCTAATCATTCGAAAAAAAACAATTGATCTGTGCTACAATCAATATTTTTTTCTTCTTACCTCGCCTTAGTAAATGCTTTTGAAAAAAAAATAAATATGAACCAGTCCAATTCGTAACTCTATAACGTAAAAGTACACGCGTACGGTAGAACTGATCAAATAAGTCAACAAAATGGCCTCAGATTATTTTCACAAGTAGGAAAATTATACCATGCTTTGTCATGGAATAAACCGGTTGTCTTTATTTATACTTCCACGTTATCCAATAGATTAAATACTGGAGAACTGATATCTAACACAATTAAGGTCAGCTGTTAAGTGCGTTTAACCTCTATTTTTCCTTATCTCTGTATTGATAGTTTTTAGTATAAAAGCTTTACACTATAGAAATGACAGTAATTTTCCAGTGCCTGTTGAGTTGGAAACATTTTCCATTTTGCCTAATTCAAATGTTTGACCAATAACAGACTGATAGCATGTCTGTTATTCTATAAATGACAAACCAATAACCTATTTATTTGTAATTAACAATACTACGATTTCATAAAGTCTGATTTTCTTATCATCCGCAGTATTGATCAAGAATCTTGCTTAATTCGTATGTGATTATGGAATTACCTGGCCAAATCAAAGCTTCTTCACATCCCAGTGACTAAACAGCAATTAGAAACAGTTCTTCTAATTGGCGTAAAATCTCAACTTTATATTAAAAGCAATTCTTAGCGTACATTGTAAGATTGTACATCGATCGGAACAAGGTGTTGTATACATTCACAGTGATTTGAATTTGAAATAATGCTGTTCATTAGAAGTTAAACAATGATGACATCGCTTTTGTTATGTGGTCGTTCTTGGAGATCACCATCCGAGTATCAGGACGGATCCTGTATTTTAACGACCGGTAGCGTCATGGCAGATCAAGGAGAGAATATATCCCCATCAAACTGTTACAGACTGGTGCTTTTAGGCTCTAGCAAAGTTGGTAAAACGTCTTTGGTTAATCGATTCTTGAAAAACAAATTTGAGGATGTGTATACACCAACTATTGAAGACTTTCATCGCAAAATATATCGTATCAAAGGACAATCATATCGCCTGGATGTATTGGACACTTCTGGTAACCACCCATTTCCCGCCATAAGAAGGCTCTCAATTATAACAGGCAAGTTTTTAATACTAGTTCGTAATATGAAACACTTTAAATCATTAAATGAAGTTGATTTTGACAAATATGGAGTTCAATTTTATAAAATGCTTTATCAATTACCATTAATTTTGCACATTTCCACATTAATACAAAGTGTGAATACAATCATTTTATTGCAAACCAATTCCGTAACTGTGCAAATATACTTATCATGCTTGTCCGGTCCCTTTGAGAATTAATGTGATAGAAAGCAAACTATATCCATTTCACTTTGCTAACCGTAGAAATCGCTGTCAAAAACCATTACTACAAAATGAAACACCAAAATATTTATTTTTTGTTGTATCTGTATCAATGCATAATTATTATTAAAAAGCAGTACAGACTTCAGTTCAAAATTTGAAATCCGAAGAGCTGCATTTGATCAAAAATCAAATATTTAATACTATTAAATGAGTAATACAAAATGGAGTCTAGGGCTCTTAAAAGAGATTTATTCAATCTTTTATAATTGAAAAGTATAGAACGGACACAACAGTCCTTTAGTATCGCTTTTGCATACTCACAAGATAAATCTGTATTACTACTGTTAAAATTCCATTTTAGAGAAATACGTTTGATAAGGAGGACTTAAAATAGTAGAATTTAAATGTTTTACTACTGACCAGCACAAGGTTTATTGAGGTTTTATAAATATACGATAATTTCCTGAAAATTTTAATGTTTTAATTCGGTAGTACTCGGATAGATTTATGGTAAAAAATATCCTACTTCAAGCTACAATATTTATGTAAATATAAGAAGATTGATCATGATACAAACTTCTCCCAGAGACAAAAAGGACTCGATGTTAATAACTATTTAGGGTCCCCATCGGCCTTCAACAGTGAGTTAAGCGAATACCGCATAGTTAGCTATAAGAGGCCCCGGCATGTCAAAATGTGAAACCATTCAAAGGAGAAAGCCAACAGCTTGATCTATACTATCCAAATCTTCTTTAACTAGATAAAGAAGGGTGTTCCGACAGTTCTTGGTAGCGATACCATCTCCACTTGCAATGAAAATTATAATTAATTATTAAAATAGCGTTGTATTTTTTTTCTTTTTCACCGCTGTGTGATTTTCCTAAATCCGACAACGTTTCATTAGTTTGTCATGCTATAAATTTACTTATTTTTTTCATATTTTTGTAGAAATTTATTTGAGAAGAATATTTGAAATTAATAAATTGCAAGGTCATTATATATAAATATGATTGCACAAGATGTTTGTAAATATGGGAAGATATTGACACAGCCGCTAAAAAGAAATCAAAAAGAGTTATAAAATAACATGTTAGGAACTGAACTGAAATACATGAGTTCTGCTGTGATTTTGCTATAATTAAGACAAAAGGGAAAAACACAATTCCTATTTCCTGTGATAAAACTTTCGCTGTTAGCCGTCTTAGGTCGATATTTCACCCGCTGAATCTACTGTCTTACACCGACCTTGAGTGAAATATTCTAGTGATATGAATATCTGATACCAATTCTAATTCGCACTACATAATCTTCATGATGTAACTTCTAAACCAAAGATTTTGGAAGACCAATACCAAAACTTGAAAAGTAAAAACTGAAAAGAGGTTAAAGAACAGTCAAAACCGTAAAATTGAATATTCCTGTAGAAGATTCAAGCACAATTAAAGAACTGACAGTCCCCAAGCCACGTTACCAATACAGCAATAGCAATGCAAACTAACGATGCTGACGACACATACATCTGAAACTGCTTTTGATATGTGCGCTCAAGGCAAACGAATTACGAAGGCAAATACATGACCAGTTGTAAGATCAAAATTAAACGGGTAAACATAACGCCATAACAACGGTTTATGCTAACTTTAACAAATGGAATTAACAGTAGCTCAAGTAACAATTAACTCTTTCCCGTGCTGAAGCGCATGCTACTGAATAAATGGTTCCATCGGAAAATTACAGTCATCCAGCAGCGGTACCGAAAAATATGGAAATTATATTTAAAGTACGACATGTCTTCTAGAAACATCTCATTGGGTACACCCAACATTTGGAATCCAAATACAAGACACAAAACAATTAAAACAAACATTAAAAAGCAAAACAGAACAAAACAAATAAAAGGTCATAACCAAAACAAGGTCGTCTTAAAGTCTTAAATAAACGTCTTTACACTGAATCCATTGGATATGTACTGATTGATATTTAAGTCTGGGAGAACACAATTTTGTTAACATCCACGTGGAAAGTATTGAAGGTGTCTGTTAAGTGTCAGGGCTAAGGTAGTCAATGGTCGATTGTTCCCATAGGGGTCTGTGTAGTGATTTTGCCAACAAGGGTGACCGTCGTATATAGACATTGACAAATTTTTGTTATTCTTCCTCATATATTCCATTGATAGTACATGTTTTATATTAATTTATTCCATAAGAAGGTTAATACTTTATCCTTCATATATTATTGGACGGTATTAAATTGTATGACCTTCATCTGACAACACGTGAACAATTCGATGTTTAGTTTGTATATGATATTCTTTTTAGTTTAGTTCAGTTACAAAATGTGATGTTATACCAGTTTTACGTGTTAACAAACCGCCCCTTTATGCCTATCTAGACATATGTCGTAAAAGTAAAACACAATACAAACCGACACAGTCAAATTAGAAATAGGATGACCAAAAATGTAAACAAGTAAATAAAAGACGGCACATACTTAAGTAATAACTAGTCAAAAATGTTGATTCTAGAGCCACAGCTGTTAGTTGAATACTGATATATATATATTTTTAAATGAACAATGTGTTCCAAATTCTGCAGTCTTATGGGGGAGGAGGAGGGGGAGGGGCTAAGAATGGAAGATTTTCTGAAAATGTGCTTGTGATAAAGTTCAATGGAAATTAGCCCTAACTTTAATTTAATCTTTACCTGGATGTCCCAGAAGGTCTGACGTTATGCAGCATATGATCGTACTAAAGCATATTTGATAATAAAAGAGTTTCTTTCTGTAGTTTTTTAAATGTCATTCTCTTATGGTTGTGGTTTGTTGTCTATTTCTCGCATGAAGAGATACTTCTCGGACTCACACTGCACGGAGTGTGATACGAAAAATGATACAAAAAATGCTTTAATTTGATTGGCTTATCCAGCATCATGAGACGGCGATATTCTAACTCGTTATGAAACCTATAAGTATACAAAGATAAGAATAATAATAAAAAATATAATCTGAATACTTATACATATATAACTGGTGAATATCGTTTTTTGATTGATTGATAATTTGATGGCGCTTAATGTGCAGCGGCAAATATTACATTTATATTCATTGTAATGATACATGTATGTACCCTGCTTTATACTGAATTGACACACTGAGACGGAGTTTTATAACATTCTTACTCAAAAGGTAACAAGGTAAGATGATATTTTGTTCTGAAAAAGTACCTTTAGGATTTTAACAAGTTCCAAGGAATTCACATTTATTATCGTTGAAGGACAATCATTTATTTTTATAATTGCGAATTCAAATAATTTCTCAGATTCTAATTAAAAAAGAACTGTCAGCGCTTATTTCAGGTCTTGATACATATTATATAATAACTCTGGGTATTGTTTATGTAACATTTTTGTGCCAAAGATCGATAAGGAGAATCAGTTTACAATTTGTATCAGCTATAACCAGTGTTTATTATCACAGCAGAGGCTACTATTAATAAGTAATTGTTCTCAATATTGTTAAACAAGTAGTTAGAAATTATCAAACATTTATAGTCAAGATGTTATGTCTGATATGGTATTGTTTTTTGATTTGTGTGTTGTATTAGATTTTTGATGAGTCATTTGAGTTCTAGATGTCGATGACCAGCAAAGTATAAATAAATATAAACTCTGCTTTTCAACACTGCGTACCGAACGTCAACTCTATGGTTGATAATGCCAAGCCAAGCTGTATTATTTCAATGTCCAGGCTTTGTCATATCAGTATTTGGAATTCAGTAACAGATAAAATACATAATAAATAAGTATTCAGAAACATGTTTAACCCCAAGCCAGGAGCCTGTAGTTCAGTGGTTGTCGTTAGTTCATGTCTGTCATATTTTTTTTCATAAACTGTTTTGTTATAAATTAGGCCGTTAGTTTTCTCAATTGAATTGTTTCATATTTTTCATGTTGGGGCCTTTTATAGCCGATCATACGGTATGGGTTTTTTCTCATTGTTGACGGCCCTACGGTTGTCTATAATTGCTTACATCCACTTCATTTGAACTTTGGTGGATAGTTGTCTCATTGGCAATCATACCACATGTCCTTATTTTTATATAAGTGCATATTAGTAAGATTTTTTGTCAACATTTCTGATGTAGTCGAGATGAAAAATAGCTTAAAAAACACTAAAAAACTGCGCTCTTTATTTTTGTTCATACTATATGGTTGAGAGCTCCAGCCTTTAAATACAAATAAGAAATGAAAAGGTTGTCTAATATATTTTAGCAATGGATTAAAAAGTAGGGTTAACCGTACAGTGGATCTTCTCCTTGTTGAAATGCATAAATATGGTGCATCTGAAATGCTACGGTCGGTTATTATGTTAGAAATTTCATATTATTGGAAAGTTTATATGTATCATCAAAATTCATTGAATTTCTGAAATGTACCTTCGTTATCATTGCTGATTCCTACATGTCGCGTATGGCTTATTTTAGGTCTAAGCTCATATTAACTTATTTATTCTGTATCTGCCTGTCTTTTATGTTGATACCTTTTATTATCAACCCTCCGAATAGAAAAAAAAATCATTAAATATCAAATTTATTCGGGGAGATAATTAGTATATCAAAATAGTTTAATCTCGAAATTAGCGAAAAGTAAACCCTTTACATTTTATAGTATATTTCCAGTTGCGGCTTCAGGGAGGGAGGTTTAGAGGGTGTACGAACCTTGGATCTGATCCTATTTTCTATGCAAGTACTGTTTCTGATGGAGGTAAATCCAGAAAAGTGATTCGGAAGCAAAATTTCTAAAGTGTTATTTTCGTATTTTTTTTAATCTTTCAATTTTCCACAAATCTTTATCTTTTTTCTTGTCCTTTGTCGACATTCGATAAAATTTTGAAAACATTTATTAACATGCATTTCAATTACAGAATTTCTTCCTGCATTTAAAAATGCGGTATCAAGTTAAGCAATTTAAATTTAATGAAAAGTCTTTTCAATCAAGCATTCGAGCACCCAATACTGTAAGTGCACATGTTAACCGATATTTCAAGACGAAAACTTTTATATTAAGCGAGGCGATGATTTTACGTCGAACATGAATCTATTCTTATTTACATCCAAAAGTCTAATTCACCATAAACTTGACAAAGTAGAGCATAGACAGCCAAGAAAGATCTGTTATTCAACTAATGATTTTTAGCACTCCTGTGTGTATACAATATGTGAAAAAAAAACCTAAAAGGTAAACATTTCATATAACATCGTAGCATTTATTTTGTATTTAAATACTTGCAACAAAATGATGATTGATTTATAAACAGTTATATTTGTCTCCACTGTCAAAGGCTGATGTGATTTTTTAATGTATATCAATAATTTTACATCTGGAAGGAGGATCTGAGGACAGCTTAATATTTCTAAATTGCAAGCACTGAGTACGAATACAATCCTGTAAAAACAAATTATTTTAAAGACGTTACACGTTGCAATATTTGTTGATATATCCAACATGTATAAACCATAGAAAAATATGGATTAGAGATATTGCATGCCATCAATCTGACAGTCCATAATGGTTCTTTAAAACCTCTTTATCAAATATGGAATAATGTTATTTCAGATTTGTTTGTATTCTTGAGCGGCAGTATTCAACCAAAAGCTATGGTTACCGTAGTAAGCTTACTTTAGTAAAGCAAACACATTTTAACCTTGCTATCTAAATTAAGTAACGTCTTTTATTTCCTTGTTCATGCTAGTGGTAATCCTGTTGATAGCTGCATTGTTAGTGGTCATCCTGTTGAGAGCTGCATTGTTAGTGGTCATCCTGTTGGGAGCTACATTATGGTCTAGACATATGGCATAGGTAGCTTTTGTCCGAATATATTTAACTAACATTTTATTTTAACACAAGTCAAGTCTTACTATACAAATCGTTACAAAAGTCAACAAATCGTTTCGTCTTTTCTAGTATAAAATTTTCGTCTGATTTATCATATAAGGAGCCATATCAAAAATATATCGTTGATGAAATTATTAAGTTAAAAGAGTCCTGAATATTAAACCTTTAGTGATGGAACCCAACTGCCCAGAATAAACCTGCTATCTTTAATTTGTTGTTTTCTGTTCGTCAAATAGGGATTAAAGAGATTAACTGATATTCAAGAAACACAATAAACAGACAATTTGACAGTCAAAAGTTTAAGAACGATCAATAAGTACTGCGGAAATAAACTTAGTCTTTCAGCAATATGAATAGTTTGGTTCCACATTCAATTGGTAAATGTTACTTCTTATTCAAAGATAAGATCTTTTTTTTGCAATTCCTTAAAAAAAAAAAAAAACAATGCAGACATCTGCTATATGTCCTCTTGTTTTTAATGGATACTTAGTTGTCTCATTGGCCATCTTACCACATTCTTATTTTACATACATGTATATATATATATGCTAAGTTAACTTGCTGTTAATAATAGGGACCCCAAAAGATATATTTTAGTGTGATTTGAAGGTTATGCTGATATTAAAGAATGAAGGAGATCAAAACCTTATGATTGAATTATAATAGAATTTACAAAATAATATTTAACAAACTTCAAGATATTTATACAAAGCTTACGGACTCGATCCTTCTGTTGAACTGACAGTGTGGTTGTTCCCTACAAATTAGGAATAATTAGGATGTTATATAAAAAAAAATCGCTGTTTAAATCTATATAACCTTTTTGATTAAATCCATTTGCCACAGTATATGACCAAAACCTTATCAAACATATTATAAATAAGGATTCTATCCACAAGAAAAAGGCTGCTTTTGTAGCATATGCCTAATCAGAGAATAGTTAGTAGTCAACAAATACGTTCTAGAGTTAACAAAAAAATAACAACACAACTATGATATCCTAACGTTAGATGTTGTATTCAACAGAGGGAAAAGGACAACTAACGGCACTATATAAGCTGTAAAAATAACATATGTTCTAATGATAAACATATGTTTTAGGAAGACAAACACTGGTTTCGAATATTCACACTTGGAAGGTTACAAAATTTGCGAACACTTATTTTCTATTATTTGAAAAAAAGACTTTATTCATTTATTTAGATGATATTTGAAAAACATACAAAAAGAAGTAACATGACGCAAGAAGTAACGGCCTAAAAGAACTCACAGTTACTGAAAGCTAGTCTAGAATCGTTTCCCTTATCAGAAAATAATATACGAACACATTATAAACAATAAAAGAAACGTGATATGAAATTGTTTAGATATAAAGTACATGTATACAAAAATAACCGAGGATAATCAAAAGCAAACCAAGAAAATCTGCATGAGTTGACTCCATGCATACTTTCTAATTAAATATTGACTCATGGTGATAAAAGCATGGGTAGAGAATTGAATATCATATCTAGTGCAGAGTACTTTTGATACATTAATTTATGTTTTTCATTGATGCCGAAGCAGGATTTTCTTTTTTGCTTCTTTTGTTTGTACCGAAAATAAGCACAAGATATTTTTTTTGTTTCTGTTAAATTTATTCCAATTTGTATACACTCGAAACTATACAGAGCTTTTAAGTTATTGTGTCGTTACTTTAAGACTGAATGTTGCCCTCTCTCTGGATGTCTATCGATTAATTTTTACGTTGGATTGCTGGTTTCTGTCTCATATACGTATACTCCCAGCGGAGGGACGACAGCGTGGGTGCTGTGTACAAAACTTTACATATCACGTGGTACGATTTTAGCGTCCCTTCATTTATTTCAAATATGGAAAAAGACCGATTTGTTGATGTTTTTATAATGCATGTACTCTTTTGGATGCATGGAAATTATAGTACGTTTTCACATAGAAATATATATCGACAATCGATGTATACTCAACTTATTCATGAAAAAATGAAAAAAATACTGCCACGATAGACAATGAATAATCTTTTCACGAATTAGAATTATCAATGGACTTATAAGTTACAATGGATTATAATAATTAAGTTTTTACTATCTTTGTAAATAATATTTACATAAATATTAATTTTAATACGGTTTCTACATGTACATCTCTGCGCGTTAAAAACCCTTGCAACAACTCTTTGATGGTTCCGTAGGTGACCTGTTGCATGGCTAAAGTTCTCTCCCTATCCAATATACATTTACATTCCAGTGACATTCATAATTTACCGCCTCTCATGCCTAGCTGTCGGTTCCCTATTGCAGAACCTACCTATTGTATGTATGGTTCATTTGTTCTCGTCCTGACCATGCATGATATATTTGCCACTCGACGTTAAGCAAACAACAATAAATCAATATACTTCTGTAATGCAGTCTGCTTTCTAAGTATTCCATTGTTTTCCAGATCAACAGATGTATGTATCTACGTCGTTTGGTCTCTTGTGGTGAGTTGTCTTATTGGCAATCATGCCACATCTTATTTGGAAAAGATGGTATGGGTTGAACGTTTATTGGACGAAAATCCAATGAAATACTATAGGAAACAGCCAATATATAAAAGACGAGCTTATATCGTTGTTCTGCATTAAACGTTGTTAACGGTGAATTAAACAGCTCACACATTGAAGTAATATTAACATGACCCTAGTGTCAACATAGCGGTACTTTTTGACATTCCTTGACAACCGCTATATATGTTATTGAAATAACCTATCCGGGAGTAATCAATACATTGAGTATAAACGTAGCGAAATCGTCTTACAAATGAATAGTATACATATAAGTATGTTTGATTTGTATTCCACGGGGAAGATCTGTCATATTGGATCATGCGGAATCTCTTCTAACTTTCAATTTATAGCCAAGTATAAATATTTTAATGACTACATTTATAACTGATTAAAGGTAATCTACTAGAAAGTCATGCATATTGAAAATTATACCCAGCATAATTTCAACATATACAAAGTTTCAAACTGTTTAGTTACACTTTTTTTGTTTTAATTGTGAGTTATCTTTTCATTAAATATTCATTGTTTATTACTAAAAATAATGCAATAAAAATAATACAATCATGCAGTAAAGGATGCTTTATTTCTGATAACAAGTATTAGTAGCAGTATTGGAATGATGACAAAATTAATAACAAATTATTTTTTATCAGTGATTGGTTATTATTAAAAAAAATGGGTTAACTCGTAAACAGAATCGTTCACATGTATATCATTATATAAGTAAACAATTCGTGTGTAGTGTGTATGTATGTTCTTTGAACGTGACTAGAATGAACCACGAAGATCCATTTCATTGGAAATGTAAATTATTTCTGAATTGAGTAGTCAGAAACTTACTGAAAATTCATGGTTTCGGTAATTTTATAATATTACATGATAGGCATTGTAATGGAGTCAAAAGCTATTTGATAGAAAAGAAATCTGTTTGAAGATTGGAATTTAATTTCTATAATATATAATCATGATATAATCCCCGATTCTGGCTCGTAACATAAGGAATCCAGAATTTAATTACATCCTGTAATATTATATTTGACTCTTAATTTTGTATCTATCTGACGAAAGAGCCAAAGATATTATAGTTTCTTTTATTGAAATAAACACACACTCGCACGACATTTCCAATTATAAGGATGAAAATATCATGTTCTTCCAATTTAAGGGTTTTTATTTCCTGTAGTTATATAAATCAGCTGCTGTTTGGGATATAAATTATTAGTACATTTCAACGAGTAATATCAGTCAGATCGTATCAGTGTATATAAAGTGCGAATCCAGTTAGTTCATTTTCACTGTTGTATGCGAGTATGTCTATTGTAGAATAAAGGATGATGGGAAAAACTGCGTTTGTTTACTTTTAAAAAATACAAAATAATAGATTTGAATGTATGTTTTCACAGAATTTCATTAGAATATAACTTTTTAATGTATAATAACAGGATTAAAGTCCAAAAAGTGTTATTTAAGCAGCAGTATCCATAATATTGATTACTGAATGCGATTCATTTTAACTATAGATGCGATGAATTATCACTGTAAGTGCAATCATTTCTGATGTGGAATTTTTTGAAGTGCGATGAATTTTCATTGTCGTTTTATATGATTATTCGACATACAACAACTGAAAATAGTTTTTAAATGACTTTAATATTGATGATATTTACAATTTGAAATGCAAGCTAGTCGTAGATGCTTACTCGAATATACACGGGTATAACCACGTTCATATCATGAATATTCAAATATTGTTAGTGAGTTTGCCATTAGCTTGTCATGGATCCGAAAATTTACTGCAGCAGAACATCCATGAATATAAAGTTTTTCTACGACGAATTTTCTTTGAAAAGTTTTATAACTCGCTTAAAAAAGCTTTGAACATTTGTGACGCCGTGTCATACATATTTCTACCGTATTGATAGGTTTTTGCACAACGAGCAGTACAAGAATGTACAACGATCGGTACTAAAGAAAGAAAACTACAAAGAGAATGAATCGCGCAGTGTCAAAATTCTGTCAGTTTTTCAAATAAATGTCTTCAAATAAAATTAAAACAACGGGTTTCTCATTCGTATTATGTATTTTAACAACAACGATGTTTACAAGTAATTCACAGACCTGTCTATTTAAAATAGTCACATGGTGTTCATGTAATATAAATGATATACAATGCTGCCAGGAGCAGTAAACTTTTTTTTCATAAACATTGAATACTTAAATGAACAGTTACTCAACTAGTCTTCGGTGTAAATATAAGAACGGTATATCTACCAATCTTGCTTCGCGATGTAGCGATTAACGTCCGGAATCAACTGTACGGCGGTTATACCCCGTGTTATAGAACCATTTAAACATGTAACAATAAACTGTTTTCAATATTTCTTTGTATTCTCACAATTGCGTATTGGCGTATTTGTAACACCGACTTATAAGAAATTCAAGCATATTTAAGGTGACTCGACTGTTGCTCGAACTTTCTTTACTGTATAAAATTTATACACAATGGCATGATAAATATCAATTATCCAGTCATCCAAGCGTCAATCATTTGTGCAAGATGAAACGTTTCCACTCATTTACACAATCGTGAAATGAAGATCGTTTTGTGAATGTTCTTTGTTATCTCAAATGCATCCATTAGAGCTATTTTCCTAACGCTTGTAGTTTAAAGGTTTGGTTGGCTTGCTTGCTTTGTTTATATAAACGTTTGCTCAATCTTAATTACAATGCTAAGGCAACATTTACACAATCAAGGGCAACCACACCTTTTAACTACAAGCGTTAGGAAATTAAATTAGCTCTAATGACGTTGCCACTGCTGGTGGAGATTTTATTTCCCCGAGGGTATCACCAGCCCAGTAGTCAGCACTTCTGTGTTGACTTGAGTTATCATTGATATGTTCATAATTATAAATTAACTGTTAACAAAACGTTGAATTTTTTAAATACTAAGGCTTTTCTACCTCAGGAATAGATTACCTTAGCTGTAATTGGCAAAACTTTTAGGAATTTTTGGTCCTTAATGCTCTTCAACTTCGTACTTTATTTGGCCTTTTTAATATTTTTTGATTCGAGCGTCACTGATGAGTCTTTTGTAGACGAAACGCGCGTCTGGCGTAAATATAAAATTTCAATCCTGGTATCTATGATGAGTTTATTAATTTATTAGTATGCGATGTAGATTTAGACCGAAACAGAAACTTTGCTTTTCCGGTGACGTGGATTGGCTTATCTGTCCAAGATATATGTATTTAATGATGACGTGTCATAGGAAAGAATAAATTTTATCCTACATATAGATCAGGACAAATTATTTGAGAAAATAGAATTGACTATATTAGCAATAAATACCATGTTTAAGGAATTTATTGATATATTACCTCAGACTTTCACTCACTAAGTATGCATATATAATCAATCCTTCTTACTTCATAAATTTTGTTAGAGAGTCGGCTGAATTAGGACTTTATATAATGAAAATTAATTAATTTCCTTCTGCGAAAATGCATCGCATATACAATAGAAATGAATCGCCCTACAGTGAAAATGAAAGTCTAGTATCATTATTCGAAAGTAAATATGAATCACATAACGAAAACAGCATAGTGGAATTTGATTCAATATCAACAAGTTGAATAACAAAACCTGTTTTAAGTTAAACAACATTAATAATTATGTTAAAAGGTACATTTTTCTGCAAATGAAACTTAACTGCTACTTTTAAATCTCTTGCACGCTCTGTTCGTGAAACATTCTTAATATTTATCTATTTGTGTATCAATTTTGCACCTGGATGGCTGTAGGCGCGATGAAAACCCGTCCGCATCTCATACCTATATCATGAATTTATAAAAACAGTACACATTATATATTATTTCTTATTTTATTCAAAAATCTTGAATTTGTCGTCTGTTTATTTATTATTCTACATCAGAAATTCATCACGGATACAGTAAAAATGATATTTTAGGATTCGCACATTACATACACTGGTATGTTGTCGTCGAAATCGTATTCAGTTAAGAAAATTTTATAAAAATTTCGATGTTGGTAAAGTAATGAGTTTCGATACTTGTTTTTTTCTAAAATCTAGTATAATCAAATATTTTCTGAATATGTTTTTGGTATCAGAATGAATAGCGAAGGAAGATTTTTACTCCCCTTGACAAATGTTTCAAATTTTTATTCCTTCATGGTCGACCTGGCTGGCAACTTTGTATGTTACCGCGGTAAAACAGAAATAATATAATAGTTTCGAACCGAAAAGAGTTATAATTTAGATATTTTTGTCCTACTTGACCAGACTGGAAAAGTATAATTTTAGTCAATTATTCTGGTAATTACCAGTTCATAAAACCCAAAGGGTCGACTGAGGTAATTATTCCATCTGGCAGTACAACTTATGCTAAAGAGGGCCGTATATATGAGTGTACGGTCCGATGTCTTGAGAAAATGCCACACTCTGTTTCTCCGCAGAACCCTTGCAATAACTCTAGGATTGGTCTGTAGGTTGCCTAAGATAGGTCAAAGCTGTGTCCCTATCAAATATACCCACATTTTCAGTGACATTCAAATTTTTTAACACAAATTCGACCATACCTCTTTGCAGAGCCTACCTATCAAATTTGTTGTAAATTTGTTCTTGTCCTTCACAACGCAAAATTAAAGCTATCAGTATCAAGCAATCAATCTGTGACAAAATGAAGTACTTGTGCTTAAGCTAGGGTTGCAACTCCTGTAATCAAAACTGACCTTAGGCGGCTCTGATTGTTTTCTTTAGGGATATTGGTTTGTTTGCTAACCTTGGTTTTCTAAAGCTTTTGCCAAGCGTACCTTATGGAGGGTATTCAAGAATCATTTGTAATACGCAAGGTATATCATTTCTATCTGAATTGTACCATAATACTAGTCTAACTGTATTAAGAACATATTTGATCAATTCAAAATCTTCGAGCATGTTTCAAACTTGTTTGAGGGTGGTTCAGACATGACCGTGTGCAGTTCAGTGCAACTAGGTGCTTGTTAGACTTGTTTAAGTATTGTTGAAATAAGGGTAGTTACAGTTCACACTATTTCAAGATTTGTCAACAATGCTTTAAGTGGCTAAAGTAGTTATTAGTACATTTTAAATACTAGTACTGGTTAACACTAAGTAAAGTAAAATTCAGACTTTGACAGATTGGTCGATTAAAATGCAGTACACGTAGGTACAACAAGTGAAACTGCGAGCTACTGATCACTGATGATACCCCGCCCAAATATTTCGGTAAACAAGAAGTTGTTGAGTGATGAATCTGAAAATGCATCACGCGGTATAGCTGACTTATATAAACCCTGAAACCAAATTTCAGAAATCCTTATGATGTACTTCCTGAGAAAGATGCGACAAAACATATTCATGGGACGGATGGACGGACTGACGGACGGACAGACAGAGTTAAAACAGTATACCCCCATTTTTTTAAAGCGGGGGTATAAAAACTTAACACGTGCATCACCAGTGGAACAGGATCTGCTAACCCTTCCAGAGAACCTGAGTTCGTCCTCGGTGTTACTTAAATTGTTAGTTGTTTGTTTATTTGATGGTCTTTTTTTCCGGCTTGTTGTTTCTGATTACCAACTCCTTTTATTGGTATCATCGTTTTTCCAGATACATTCATTCCTATAAAGTGTTATCTCATATTAATTTAAATTAGATGTTAAAGTAGTTTACCGATGTACAAATCTCATAAACCAATTAAAAAGAATAAACGCAAGGTAAATGAAAACATCTAGAAAACCTAATAAAAACTGAGGGAACCACTTGAACACCTAAAGGAGCGAGAATGGGTGTGTCAACAGGGTAAGTGTAAGTCATGAACATTTCAGTTTAACTTTTCACTGTAAATTTTTTTGTGAAAAGAGCCCCTGAGCTTTAAATCCGCGGACAATATAATAATGAAATATTTCACTCAGGTCCTTAACCTGGTGACAATCGGATAACGCCATTTTGCAGTCAAACTACTAAATCACCCGACAATATCATCATTCACATTCACATTCACTCCACTTAAATCCTAAATTTAGATAATGTTCGATTATGCCAACTTACAGTCAAACCTAGCACCTAGCGACAGTTTGGTCAGGCATTTTTCATACAGCTCCTTAATCTTCTGACACAATGATTATGCCACTTTATACTTAAACTCTTAGTATATGCCATAGATGTGACCATGCCATCCTACAATTAAACTCTTATTATAATTACTGTTATTATCTTGTCATTCCATCTTCCATTCTTTCCTTCAATTTGTTTCATAATGTTAGTTTCATGTAACACTAACTTCTAAATATCCTGAAAGTACTGAACTCAAACTTTTAGTCTACTTACAATATGACACTTATTCTCCTGACATTATGACCGTACAATCAGCACTCAATCGTACACTACTGATAGCTTACTTTCAAACATCATAAACTGGTGTGATAATGTCATTTTACAAAATCGGTCGCTTAATTTTTAGACAATATAAAAAAGTCGTCTTACATTCAAGCTCTTCTATCTTTCATTCAAACCCTCACTTTGTGTACATCTTGAAGATGACACCTTTAACTCAAGTTTTAAATTTATTGACAGTATGCATTTATAATTTGTTGAGTTTATGACCAAGCAGCCGTACACTCAATCTGTAATAACTTGATTATTAATCTTACCACCATTTCATCCTATAATTTTTAATCTTGATTTGTTTATTCGAAAACCACAACTGTGCTTACAGTTTAATTATCATCTTCCATTTAAGTCTTTATAAATCTGCTCACAGCAAGAACATACCATCTTAAACTCACGACCTATATCTTCTTGAATTATAAACTTGTCCTCTTATACTCATGTCTAATTCTGATGACAGTTTGAGCATCCTGTCTTTTACTCAGACCGAACTTCGTATGATTTTTATAATCATTTACCATTTGCCAAAGTTGGCTTACCCTTCCGGAGCATCTGAAATCACCCCACATCACTGCTGCTCAGTCTTAAGTTTTCTACGCAGTGTTTTGTGGAATCGTTGGCCTTTTGGCGCCTTTCGTTTTTCACCATTGTGTAGTCAGTTTATCTCTACTTATGAGTTTTGAATGATCCCTTGGTATTTTTCACCTGCATGTAACTAATAATCTTTCAATAAACATGTTGCAGCATACTTCTAGCATGTATCTTAACATTTATAGTCTGTCTGTTCTGCATGGTGATTTTTGATTAGATTATTAAGATCAAATGAAGAAAGTTAATGAAAGTGTCAGTAAAAGTTGAAATAACGGTCGTCGCACAAAAGGATGGATATACCAATTGTGAAATTCATTATTTCTGTAGAAAGTCATCAAGCAGACGACAGACACAGCTACCATTACTAACGAAACCTGCGTCTTCATTAGAATCTTATATTATTTTGCGTACAACTCCTATGACAATTGTACTTTATCTTGTCTGAGGAACCAATGATTTATCATACATGGATGTCAGATTTCGGGTTCACTTAAGTTCATCTCTATCTTGATTGATATAGATGTCACAGATTTTAGAAGACAGTAATGACAATATAATATTACGCTGTCAAATTCTCTCTTTATTTCTATGTCGTTATTTTCTTGAACTTACAATTCAATGTGCTACCAGTTGGGTACTCTCTTAACTAAGTTAATAACATAGACTATAGACTGTGAGATGCAAATTAGTTTTATATTTGTTTAAAATTTCCAGTTGTGTAAAGACATATGTCATTTGACGATCGTATCTATACATTTGGAATATTTCTGCACTGTTGTTATGTTTCAAAGTCAGTATAGTATATTCAAATTAGCGTTTCAAGAAAAAAACTTATTTCATATTGTTATACCTTTACGCTTTTTCAGTTTGAAATTGTTTATTTTTTTCTTAAAATTCAAATTTGACTTGCATCTTTCGGCCGTGCATATGGTAATCTCTGCGTTGTCAGTGGTTTAATTTTTTTTGGTAATATTTGATTTTTGTTCTTGTTTTTTTTTTTCAGGAGATATCTTCTTATTGATGTATGACATTTGCGACAGAGAATCTTTCAACGAAGTTACAAGACTTTGTCAACAAATCTATGAGATCAAAGGACAATGTAGAACCCGAATTGCACCTAAAATTTGTATTCCAATGGTAATCATCGGAAACAAATGTGATCGGGAAAAACATCGTGAAATAGATTCATCTGAAGGAGAAGAGCTTGCTCGACAGTATACTAATGTCAGTTTCACAGAAACATCAGCAAAGAAGAACGTCAACGTCGAAGAAGCGTTCATTAGGTTGTTCACCTTAGCAAAAATGCCCGCCGAGATGAGTCCTTCTTTACACAGAAAGGTACATCCAGGTGTAATCGATGATGAAACCACAAGTAGAAAGAGCCTTTCAATTCGCCGTCGTCTGTCTGAGGCTTGTGGAACAATTGCGCCTAATGCTCGAAGGCCAAGCATACGAACTGATCTACTTACAGCGCAAATGCGAGGTAGCACATCAAGGTCTCTCATTGCGAATAATACTGGTAACTCCAAATGCACTATTCAGTGAACTGGTATCTAAATTATGTACTTCGTTGCCTTATTATTGGGTTTGTTATTCTGTTGCTTAAGGAATCTTCACATTTTCAAATGAAATTTATGATCTTTTTATAATCACAAAGTCGTATTTATTGAAAAGAATCCGTTGTCATCAGTAACTTAATTGATGGCGATCGATACATTAATGTTTCTGGTAAATTGTGCCTGTCAGTCTTGTAACTTTTTTGTGGTTTCTCGTGTTGATGTTATTTCCGGTAAGGCTTCATAAACTGATGGCATCTCCGGAAGTTTATAAATAAGACATATTCTGCATCATATACTGAAATGTGCATATCCTATTACGTAGCTAAATGAAGTTTAGTTTTGTACATAAGTTTACCACAAATGGGAAATAATAATTAGGTTTGTAAAACTGTATCAAAGATATAAATCAAAGCTGCCAATGACAATATCGAAACACACAGATCGAATTATCTAATAGCTTAAAGTTAAACATCTAATATCTATGGAAATTGCCTTGTCAATTTTATGTTTCCTTAGAATCGATCTATAAAGGACATGATAAACAGAATGACTATGTTCTACCTAATAATATGTTTTGTTTCCGAGACTGGAATAACTTATTTATGTACAGAGTCAAGGACAATTATCACTAACTTTTTTAACATTTCAGAGCACATCCAACAGAAAATATGTATAAACTGAGTTATATAACATTTTTTATAAAACAGACGGAAGGAGAAATATAGATGTTATTATGTGTCTGTGCTGTCCATAGGCGCTTAGAGGCCTGATCTTAAAGCTATCACTGTTTTCCTGTAATATTATTTGTTTTGCCGTTGAAAGTCGTAAGTGGTGAAAGGTGGATTTTTATCTACTTTGCTATTCTAAATTGTTAGTTATCGTTGAAAGTCTCACCGTTGACAAAACAATATATCTTTATAAATCAAATGGTCCATATCATCATTGAACTAAATCGATTGAGGTCAGTTATTCAATCGTTTTTTTTTTTAACATTTTACTCTAAAAGTACTTGACCATTTACAACAATCATTCAGAGGATGTCCTATTTCAAAATTGTGTCGCAATTTGCCCCTTATTAACAAAAATGGTCGTATTTACTAAACTAATATACATGAGGGTTCAAATTATTTAAATTCAATGAAAAAAAGGTCAGTCTATCATTACTATAAACTTCGTACAGTTATGCCCCTATTATGGTTGATAGCCAATAAACTATCAGACATGGCATCGTAAGATACTAAAAAAGAATAGTTGACAATATTTCTAATGATAAAAAAATCTAAAAGGAGTCAAACTTAGGTCTATAATAGTTTAAAAGTTAATTTTTGAATGATGTATAAATACATTTTCAAATTAAATCTTTGGCAATTGTTAAATGTGTATTGCCAGAGACTTGTTTTTCATTCCTCTTTACATCAAAATATATAAACTATGAGGTTTTTCAACCCATACCATCTATTTAAAGACACAATAACAAGTAAGCACGGAAGTCATCAGACATGTTGTAGATTATTTAGAATGAGATATGGGTGGTGATGATGGTATTGTGAAGGACAAGAGAGAAAAGAAAGGAATGGCCATTACGTTAATACATGAAAACAACACGACAAAGGGTAAAGACAAGAAGTTTACTTGGATTAAAAGCTTCAATATGCATTATATTTGTCATTTCGGGGCATTTTATTGCTTACTATGCGGTATATTGGTTTTGCTTACTGTTGAAGGCCATACGATGACCTATAGTTGTTAACTTCTACGTCATTTTGGAGAGTTATCTTATTGGCGATCATACCACACCTGCTTAATAACATATAAACAATACAATTTGGTTAGGATCTTAAACACTGTAAACTTTAATATTTCGGAGCAAAGCATAATTATCAACAATCATAAATATGTCACGTGATAATTGTGATACTTCTAAATTCATAACCACAATTATATCCTTCAAAAATCAAAAGTATTCAAGTTGAATACTTAGTACATTTTTTAAGAATTCACCACTTTGTATTTGTATGTACCTTCAAATGAGGGATTTTTTTTCAGAATTTATCTTTCATTTTAAAAAAATACACGCAAAGATACTTATATTCCAATGGTCAATTGATAAATACATCAAAAACGTACACGGATTCGGAAGACACGTGTTTGTTGGACATGTCAAACGTCTTTGTTTTGTTGCTTAAAGAAAGCAATATTGATTGACAATGTTTTTTTGTTTTTGTTTTGATGTTATATATTCATTAATATACTGAAGTCTGTATGAGTTTGAACTTTAATTGTTATAAGAAATATAAGCTTGAAACACAAGATTAAAATATTGTTTTTAATCTATTGTTTTTACTGGATGAGTTTGTAGGTGCAAAAAAAACCGAAAAATTGTATTTTCAAAAAGACAAAGTTGTTGTTATTCCTTTAATCAGTGTTTTTTTTTTTTTTTTTTTTTTTTATTTATATTTTTTATTAAAATTGTGAACAAAATTGTGTCTTCTATTTTATTCAATTGCAAGGCATAACCGAAACTAAAAGGTGAAATTATCTATATGCAATGATTTATTATCAGATAAATCCTATTGCAATTACGGGATAAGACCAATATAACGTCACAGTACCCAAATTGCACCGAGTACCCAAATTGCACCTATTCAGCAAAAATAGCAGCGGAAATCTTACAAGTTTTCTTTGAGACTCAAAAAAATTGTATTTTTATGATTAGACATTATACACGTCTTTCAACATAGGCAAATATATTTAATTATACACAACACGTTCACAGTATATATCAACAGAGGAAGTATTCACTGGAAAAAGTAAAATCTACGGAAACGTCGCCATGCGACGTCCACAAAAAGTAATCTTTTAAAAATGAGCAAATAAAATATGTTACAAGCATCCATTTCTTAAAAAATGAATAGTAAGCATGGACTTATGTTAAATTGTTCTAAATATTTGAAGAAATAAAACAAACATCTGTTTTATTTTTAAGAATGTGAATTTAAGCATGGATGCAATTTGGGTACTCCTCATTACAGAATCACGGATCGTTTGGAGGTCGGTTCAAACCCATTTTTCTAT
Source organism: Mytilus coruscus (assembly GCA_017311375.1). Classification (NCBI taxonomy): domain Eukaryota; kingdom Metazoa; phylum Mollusca; class Bivalvia; order Mytilida; family Mytilidae; genus Mytilus; species Mytilus coruscus. Next base: position 62,500,858 of record CM029602.1, on the reverse strand, counting down.
GATACAATATGGATTCAAAATTGAATTGGTGTAAATTTATAGTAAATAAGAATACATCTACAAAATAAACACAGAATGGAAACTTTTGTCTGGATCATAAAAAAACGTAGGTGTAACAACTGTCAGAATAGGTGCAATTTGGGTCCCCTCACGTAATGTGTTTGAAAAAAGTAATAAGGACCCAAAGGAATCTTTGGATTTTTTTTAACATTGATGTTCCTTGGGATTATTCAAGTAAGGTTTGGATTAAACTGAGAAAATTTAAACAGAAAAATATTTTTAAAGATATTTCTGAAGTCTATTTCATTCATACCATAAATAAGCAAATATTTAACAAATTATATTATATATGTAACCATTTGAGATTCCAAATTTGAGGTAGAATTCTAATTGGAATCCATTCAGAAAAAAATGACAAGTTATTTCCGTTATCTGCCTAACATTGCAAACCTACGTACGTTTGCTAAAAAAACCAAAGAAGTAGCCTGACATTTGCTTTTTTGGACAAATTAGAAATGTAAGGAGTTAGGCAGAAAGTTCTTCTTTGTGTATCTGGATTATATGTCCTCAAAGTGAAACACACACAAACCTTCCTACCAACAGATGATCACTAACTTGAACGAGAAAATAGAAGAGAGCACACAATTTGGGATGCAGATTCGCAATGTGCTTGCTACTACAGGAAGTTAGCTAAGGTAGCCGCAACTAAGTTTCTTGTAATAAGTTCAGAGACAATTATCCTTTTTAGGAATTACAAATGGTTAAGGAATTATTTTTAGCTTATCCTGCCTCAAAATGTAGCGCGAGATTTTGCAATCACATTGCATCTGCCATCTGTTACATTTATAGATATGTCTTTATCTAAAAAGAAATAGGGCCAATTAGAACCTTTTCTAACTACAATCAAAATTAAAACGACTGGTTTAAAAATCTACTATTATTAGGAGTCTATAGCTGGCAATTTTGGTCATTTCATCTATTTGCAGATCCTGTCTTGCTGATCATTATTGCTAGAAACAGCTTTCCTTTTTCTACTTTAGTCAGGGTCAAAAATGGAAGAAACTGGTAATCATCGTAAGTTAAGGGTTATAACTCCCATAAGGAGGCGATCAAGGATATCGGTAATGTTGACTGTCTATTTTGTAGCTCTTGTCTTATTGATTATTTTTTTATATTTATATTTTCAAGCTATGCAAAAATGCAAAAATGCAAAAAAATGGTAAAAATCTATCATTTAGGGGCAATAACTCATAAATAGAATCGACTGACGATTTCTGACATTCAATCTGTTATAGTTTTCAAGATAATAGGTAAAAACGCGAAAATGGCAAAAATCGCCATTTTATGGCAATAACTTCTTAAACGAGTCGACTGATGATTTCTGCCGTTTGACTTATTTGTAGATCTTGTCTTGCTGATAATTTCTTCTATTCAAAGTTTTTCTCTATCTATTATGTTTTCAAATCAATAGGCAAAAACGCAATAAATTGGCAAAAATCGTCATTTTAGGGCAATAACTCCTTAGTTTGACAGAAGAATTCGGTCATTTTGACTTTTTGTAGATCTTGTCTTGCTGTTAATTTTTGCTATATACATTTAAAGTTTCTCTATTTTTTTTTTTATTTTTTAACTCGACTCCAAATTGGTGATTCTGGCCAAGCTTGTTTCCAATTTGCCCATTTGTTTCAGAGAATATTTTGTAAAAGTTAACGGACGCCGACGATGACAACGAGGGAGCCAAGTAATGAGAAGACATCGCTTAATCACATGTTATAAATTTTTATGGAGTCACTAGATTATCTTTTTTTCTGTAGAAATCAATTAGTCGCAATATGTACGTAATGCGAAAAAATCGTAGGTTTTCATCGGTTTATCACTTACACTTAAATGATTTGGACAGCAACATTGAATATAAAATTTTCATATCATTAAAAAGTTAATGTCTCTGTAGCAATGACATGTCAATATTAAACAAAATTATGTTAATAAGACCCTGTTTACACTTGTACGAAATTGAATCGATCTTTATTTGAATCGATCTTAAAAAGACAAGTTTGCATTTACATTTGCACAAGCAAGATCGATCGATCGATCTTATTAAATCCGGTGCGTTAACACTACAGGCGTATTTGTTAGTGCAAAACCAGTTTTAGTTTGATAAACTTTCCATTTGTTAATGAGAACCGGTTTTAAACTGGTTTCGAACTGAAACTGGTTTGCCGTTTGTTATTCTCAAACCGAAACTGGTTCAAGAATATATTCAAACTACGTTCATGGGTGGTTTGTGGTTTCGGTTTAGGATTTAAATGGAGGCAATGTTGATGCAGTGTAGTAGTCGCGAAAAAATTTATGCAGATTTTATGTTCAAATTGATTTTTTTAATGGATTTTCAATACTTATATGTATAACCTTTTTGTGTTTGGTGTTTTTTTTAGCTACACATCGTTTTATATAGATAATTAATGTTCATTATAAACACTATTCATTTGTTTCTGTTATTGCTATTTTTTCTAGTCTGACAGTTGTCTTTATGTATGAATTGGAAATTAAAAAAAAAACGTTTTAAATTGTTAATTTTTATTTGTTGTGAATTGGAAAATACTGAGATGACGAATAAATGTTTATGAGATAACAATCCGATAAAACAAAACAAAAATATGTAAACCCTTCTATACATGCTATAATTCAAAACTGTGAAGTAAACGGAAATAGCCTATAAAAACAAGAGCAAATGAAATTGTTAGAATTGTTAAAATTTGTGATTAGGTCAACATTTCTAGGTCCGTGATATTTGGTCTATATGTTGTTGCATTAAATTAAGCATAACACATTGTCATGTTAAATTAAAAAAATGGCTCCATTCTCCAATTGGTCTATGAACACTGAAACATTTGATAGGTAACATGTAAGAGTTTATGATTAGGTATGTTGATGGGAAACCACCATTGATAATTCATTGATATGGTATGCAGGTTGCACATCTCATTTTAACAGAGATTTTTATAATTTGACTTGGTGCGTCTGTCAATATCTTACCAATAATGAATTCAGAGACTAGTTAAGTTTAATTTTATGTCTTAATTTGAAGTAAAAATTCACATCTTCGACTCTGCAGTGTCAGACGGACTATGTACATCACAAAAATAATTTATTTCTTCAATCTCCCTAACCCCCTCTTCAATGTACTCATTCATGTACATTTTGTAAGAGACATAACTCGTGTAGCAAGCAGCAGCTCAAAGCTACTTTTAATAGGTACCAACCTTCACCCTAATCTGAAACAATAGTGTAACATCACAACATAGAAAGACACACTATAAATTTTCAGTTGAAATGGCTGAACTCAATCAAAAGACATATTAACACTAGTGAACGTACACTGAACGAATAAATTTGATCTATGATACAATGTACATACAAAAATCAAAAGCACATGTAGTATAACGAAATCAGAGATCTATATTTTAATTAGATTGTACGCGGAATCACCAAGTAAATGTGTATTACCTGGGAACACCTCTTTGCGTTGTTGAATACTGGAGAGAAATGAACGGAGTCAGGCCATCCACAAAATACATAAAAAATATACCAGAAATGCCTATTGCTATCACGTATACCCTGTAGATTTATTGCATGGAAAGATTTGCGATTAATGTAGTTCCCGTGGAACTCTCTAGGTGCGCTAATAGGAATATGTGTCCCGTCAATTACACCTAAATCTTTAAACCGGGCCGTAACTTTGCGTTGTTGAATACTGGAGAGAAATGAACGGAGTCAGGCCATCCACAAAATACATAAAAAAATATACCAGAAATGCCTATTGCTATCACGTATACCCTGTAGATTTATTGCATGGAAAGATTTGCGATTAATGTAGTTCCCATGGAACTCTCTAGGTGCGCTAATAGGAATATGTGTCCCGTCAATTACACCTAAATCTTTAAACCGGGCCGTAACTACCGATGAGCCTCGTCTGAATTTCTGGCAAAAAAAAATAATAATTTTAATAAAGAAAAAAATATGGAGAAAGTTAGGCATGCAGAGGGTAGAACACATCTTTGCATTTTTACATCAAGAATTAAGTAATGCATACTTCGAATAGTAACTTATGTTGACGTGCAGCTTCTGTACTTTTATTTCAACGTAAGGTATCAAACTCTCTGTATCTAATTACCATTGCCAGTAAACCAACATTTGGTTCTGCAATTATTAAATATCGCGAAAATTATTGATAATGGATATTTCCCACATTATCAGTGCGCAAAGTAAATAAAAATTTAAATGGTTTGAATTCTTCAACTTGCTAGGTCAATACTTTTAAAGAAGCATTCACAGATCACACATGAATACCAAAGCATCCCACACTTTGTGTGTAGTTCTCTTTCAAATAAGAGGAAGATTTGAGTTATTCTCAAACTTTTTGCTACAAACCTGGCTGCTATTTGTTTAGTTTAACAATAAGTTGGCTGTCTTTCAGCTATATAATAGAGAGCCGGTTTTGTGATAATTCCTTTCGAATGTTAATTGGACAGGAGAAGACCTTGACAAACTAACAATTTGATTGCTTGATACTTATAATTTCCACAGAGTATTGTGGGAGTACTTCGGGCTGGCGAAAAAAAAAAACAAAAAAAAAAACGGTCGCACAATTAACCATGGTAAAGGTGACTAGAGAGCATATAATTTGTATCATTATTGATTCTGGTGTTATGCATTTATAAAATAATATTAGCAAAATAGATTAAATCATAGATACAATTCCAAGCGTACCTTTTTGTAAAGTAGTCAGACGATGGGATCTTATAGGCACAGAAAGGTCGAACTAGCATTCACAGACAGTGACTAGATTCCACTCTTTGTGCTTTATTTAAGTGTTATTGAAAATGTGTGTTATTTTTAAATGAAGCGTTGACCACACACACTTGTGCCGCATTTTCCACTATCAAACAAAAACCCTACTGTAAATTGTACATAATTGGTGGTATAAATTCGAGGCAAGTATCTGTAAACTGGCTCTGATAGCCTATTACAGTTCATAATACGGTAAATATGAAACAATAACAATAAATATGATACAAAAACGAAGGTAACAAGATATATTTAGAACCATAATATTACAAGTTTTAAATAAACTTTACATTTGTTGAAAATATCTAAACCATAACCAGTTTTGAAACCTAGCCCAAAACCAAACCAAACCAGTTTTAAACCAAAACCTAAAACTAAAACCAGTTTTTCTGTAACAAATACGCCTTACATTATAAAAGAACCGGTTTGACCTAATTAATAATTACCTTGCATTTCGTAAACAACAATCGTAAAAATAGAATGTAATAACGTGTGCATTTCGCGCGGAAAATTACACACTACTAAAGCATGGATGAAATAGTTTGGTCGTTGGAATCGCAGTTTTCAGTCTTTTGATTCTTGCACGACAGTCATGTGCATTTCTATCAACATCGGGTATCCTGTCTTTGATATCCGTACATATTTGTTTAAAAATGTCCAGATTTCTCCTGGGCGTATTTTCCAATTGATCCTGGACATGTTGATCTCCCCATAATTCTATTAAAAGCACAGTCTCTTCCTGACTCCATGCATCTCCTCTTTTGCCATCCATTGTTATAAACACGTGTATATTTGCCGCCGAACATGCGCAGACTTATTTCATATCTAAATATAACACTTTCACTTTTAGAAGGATCGATCACGATCGATCTAAACGTTTACACTTGAAAAAAGATCGATTGAAATAAGATCGATTTTTTTAAAACCACCTCTGGAGGTGGACTTTTCAAGTCCGATTGAAGATCGATCTTTCCCGTTTACATAGAGATCGATCTATTTTGCTAGTGTAAACGGGGACTAAGTTGTCGAGAAATCTCAATTTAAAGTGCAAAACATGAATTTTCACCGCTTTTCATACTTTCTTTTCATTTATTGATCTATCTGACAATTTTTTAAAGCATTTTTTCTCCGGAAGTATAAATGCTTTTCATATGCAGTGACAGTGCAACGAGTTATTAATGTATAATAACTTCATAAAATTCCGAAATACCGCCAATAACGTTTTCTTCACCTTTCGCTAATCTTACCCTTATACATTAAAGTTGTCTTGCGAGGCAATCGCGTCTTTTAAAACCAGTATCAGATTAATAAATGAATGTTCATGGAAAGACATAATTACTCCAATCTTACCAGAGAACTTTACAACTTGCTAAGGATGTAAACAATGTTATTAACAGCTAAGCAAAAAGTCATTTTCTTCTCAGATATTGCTGTCTAAAAGCAGTTAATATGTAAATGGATAATTAAACATATTTTATGGGCAATTAGTATTGCAAATATTCAGCGAGAGACGAAAGAGAAACTAATGTCCTGTGTGAATTTTATGAGCAGCTCTGGTTAATCATATAAGTATTACAAATAGAAAAGACGAATAAAAAAAAATCATAAAATGTTGAGAAGGTCTTTAAAGAATATAATATGACCATAACAATTTTATAGCTTTCTGACCGAAAACTGCCCTATTTTGGTTAAATATGTTCCCTTGCGACCTGTCATCTTGTGAACTGGCACATTTAAAAACATGCTCAGTTTGTCGTTTTAGTATAGAGCAGGGTTCACATTCATATCACATTAAAATGTTCTCGTCTTGAATATGCATGCGATTATTGCCACTCGAGGCTAAAACCCATCCATCGATCAAATGTAAAGAAAATTGTTGCATATGCTCTTTTAAGCAACCGACCGTGTTGCTGAAATGGAGAACTGTTGTGAGTATCAACCTTAAGTGAACAATCGATAATCACACAGTCATCACTTTCATACCGGAACCTAGTAATTTGTATAGTTGCTACCTCAGATAAATACTATTTTGTCGCAACTAACGATTTCTACTAAAACATTTTTATTGCTAAAGTGTAACAATTATGGTAAGATATAACAATCTTTTTAAGGCCTAAATGACAATAATTGTCCACTTAGTCTCTGCATGCGTTTCGCCTTTTTAAAATGAATGTCTTTAACTAAAGAGTTATAAATCTGTTTCCGGTGCGACGTCCAGTTGACATAATCTTGTAAACGTTTTTGTAGATCCTCGTCATTTGGGAAAGGTGATTCCTAAAATAAATATATTTTGTTATTGCTTCCATTTCTAATTCAGAGTGAGCCCATAAAGAAAACTGAATTACATTTTGGATCTTAGTATATGCAAATAAATGTAGAGATATAATATGAATACCAAACAAGAAATTAAATTTCTAACATCCTTTTACGACCTTGAATTTGACGAAATTCGGAAATTAATTGCACGCATCGAATTCCCAATAGTTTTATTAAACATATTTTTAAGCTGTATGTTCATAATTTGATATAGACCTAACACAACGTCTCATTAACAGAACATAGAATAAGTTTGTGTTATGAATCCAAATATTTGATAACGAGGAAAACTGCCATCAGAATTTTAATGATTTGTCATTTCTAGTTCTTTCATAAGTTAATTGCGCAAAAATTTGTCACGGAACAAATATAAAAACGTTGAAATGTTGTATAATTGCCAAAGAGACAACTATCCACCAAAGACCATGGAACATGGATATAAGCAACTTAGTTTGTTTTTTAAAGAATTATATCTCATAATGAATTGAAATTTAAAGTTTAAGAACAAACGATAGCCTTTTACCATTGTGGTTTTGATCATATTGATTACAAAACTTTCAATTAAAATCATAATATGCCACTTACTATTTTATTGATATTGCGTAAGGCTTCTTCACTACATTTTTCCAAAAAAAATTTCTTTGATATCATAATGCATTCTGCCCCGTTGCTGGCAAGGATTAAGCTGGGTTGATCTGGATAGAGAGCTGCTGTCAGACCCTAAAAAAATATTTTTTCGGCCAGTGAAAGGATAGTAATACGCGTTTGGCTTACTGTAGTGTACAGAATTTTGATTTTAGATTGTGCAGCATTGAAGCAGAAACATTTTACCATTAGCCCTACCTCTCTTGTTCAACATTATTTCAGTAAAAGGTTAGGGAACGACCATTTAACTTCGGGGGGTTATGGTTTTTTCCTAAAAAATATTCTGATCCCCAATTTAATGAAAAAAATATTGTGGTCAAGCAGATGACAAAAAAAAAAAATATTCTGAATCCAGATTTTCCCTATACCTTATAGTGTTAAATTTTGAAAAAAAATAATTTGATTGAAAGCGTCAAAAAACTAAAAAAAAAGAAAAATTCTGACTCAGACAAAATCTTTGAAGTTAAATGGTTGCTCCCTTAAACAAATTAACATATACACCTACCATAGAAAATTAAGCTTCTGATACATTGTTGTATGAGAATGCCTTTTACTGATTTATGATTATTATTTGCAATAAAATATTGAAATTTGATGATTAATAATTGAATCAGAATAGACATTAATGAGACAAGTTTATCACAAACAAACATTGGACAACTTTTTTTTATCTTTTCATAACTCCTGGCAAAGATACTTTTATATAAAGATCGTTACTCGGGTAGCAGTAAACTTGTAGAATGACGACTTCAACAAATAAAGAGAAGATTCATGAAAGGGGAAAAATAGCCCTACATCTAAAAGAAACCCAAACGTTTCAACAAAATCTTGTTGCAAGGAACCTGACAGAAACAAAATTACTGCTGAAAAGTAACTATCTCACATTCTGATGTTTGGAGCCCAGCAGTGTAAAATAGAAAAGAAATCTAAAATTCCTGTAAAAAAAGTTTTAAAATAATAGACGCAAATCAAGGGATATAACTCTAAAAAAAAATCTCTGGTATGTTTGTTTCAACCAATTTCATAGATACACTCTAAGCTTCTTAGCAACACAGACAACTATTCTAATTCTGTTGCGTTAGTGATGAGATTGTATTGGCTATTAGAAACACATTACTGAGTTATATGTCTTAACCCAGATCTACCCTTCAAAGTTGATAGAATTTTCTTTTCTTTTAGGTATCCACTTCACTCTCTTTTACAACGAAACACAAACACAATACTTGTCAAGTGAATAGACTGAAATATGAAATAAACGCTTTTTTTTTTTTTTTATTTCTTCGGTATTACAAAAGGCTAAAAAAGGAAATATCAGAAATTATTTCTTTTGTAATTCTTGCTTGTCAAAAAAAAACATCTTTAATGTGGATATCAATGCACCAGCCACCAATAATTAATTAAGTTATTGTCTTCGAGGGCGTTGATAAACGAATTTCTATTTCTTTCGGTAGAAAAAAAATCAAATTAATAGAAAATCTCGAATTTCCGATAATGAAGATAACAGGGGAGACTCGATTGTTTAATTTATATTTTGAAGTTATCGACTGATCTTCGTTGTTACTGCAGAATTTATTCATTACACTGCTTTTAATTTCAAAGCTTTCATTAAATCGTATTCCAATCTCAAGATTCCTCTTTTGATATGGTATATTTGGGACGTCTCGTTTTTCATTACACATCTCATTTTACCCTATATGTACATGTATATCATATATTTTAGAAATAAAACACTGAAAATCGTAGGGGATTTAGAAGTTTGTCATTACACCTTTGCTAGAATAACTAATAATATTTCATGTATTAGTTTTCGCCAACAGTGCATTTTATCCGCAGCTCGAGTACGCACATGAATGGACAAAGCTGATCAAGCAGTTGAAAATAAAGCATTCATTAAACAGATTAAAACATAATAAAACCATTTCGGAAAACCGAGTTATCTGTATTCTAATCATATATCGTTCGTGGGTGGTTTTTAAGACACAGAATTAAAACGAATTTCAAAAATCCTGTACTTTTGAAAAGAATTAATAATTCTGATGAATAGAATGATGGCATGATTGAATAAAAGCATTAAGGAAGTGAAATGTGACCTTTAGAATACAAAGACATATTTTCAATATTTTGATGCTGCCTGGTATTCAAATACAACAAGAATTAATAACAAAAGTCCCCAAGGATTATGATCAGAATTAGTTAATGCAAGTATTTTATTCTTTAAAAAGTAGTTTTATGTCTTTCACCTCAAAAGCTAACCAAACCTTTAAACAGACTTATTCAGAAGGGATTCCACATTGGCTAGAGGTATAGGGGAGGGTCGAGATCTCACAAAGCATTTTTAAGCCCATCGCATTTTTGCGCCTGTCCCAACTCGAGTTGCGGATAAAATGCACTGTTGGCTGTCCCAAGTCAGGAACCTCTGGCCTTTGTTAGTCTTGTATGTTTTTTAAAATTTTGGTTCATTTATGTTTCTGAGTTTAGTATGACGTCCATTTTCGTTGAACTGGTAGACATTATTGTATAGGGACCAGCTGAAGCCCGCCTCCGGGTGCGGGATTTTTTCGCTGTGTTGAAGACCCATTGGTGGCCTTGAGCTGTTTTCTGCACTTTGGTCGGGTTGTTGTCTCTTTGACACATTCCCCGTTTCCATTCTCAATTTTAAAATTAAAAAATAGCAAAGTATTAACAGATTCAAGTAGGGCCTTTGTATTTATTTTACAATCAAAACAGTTAGCAAAAAGTTTGTAAATCATTATAATAAAATTCATTGAATCATAGCTGCTTCACATCTGTATCTTGAGATTCATATAAAATTGTCATACTATTATATCTTTTTGTTTATGCGAAAACAAATGATTATATACGACTTAAAATTTCAGTTTTATATATTTTGATAAATATTCAGTAGTCTTCTAAATACTTTGGTATGACTTCCTCAATCAAACCAAAATTCTACGAAATATGTATCTATGCATTTTGTTTCAGATAGATTCAATTATGTGTAGGTGCTGGATGTCCTCCAATACAATAGATCCGCTATGGCAAGAAATGAAAAATGACGAAAAGACTAGCAAGTCCACAGAAACTACATAGAAAACCAAAAACTGTGCAACGCGAACCCTACCGAAAGCCGAGGTTTATCTCAGGTGATCAGGAAGTTACAGCAGATCCTGCTCCCATATATCACCCTTCATGATGATCATGGTGGTACAAATTAGTTGATTAGCCTCTTTCGGTGATGTCTTAATCGAGGAAAAGAGGGCGCGATTGTGGTAACGATAATTGGAACATATATGTTTTCATCTGTGACACCGATACTCCTAAACGGTCAACCAACTCGTGACTGGTGTCCGAAAACTTACAAAAATTTGAATCAGATAACCACATATATGTTCCATTTATTTTACGCCACCATTTCAACATTCTTTACTCTTTTATGACATAATTGAATGCGACTTCTCATTGGATTTTTACTGCTAATGTGCACCACGACGGCAGCCACTGACAAACAGGAACTGCATACATTTTCGGATCATCTGAGTTCACGCCGTGGTATATAGTGAAGTTCTATAACTGAGTAGAGCTTTGTGAACTGTTGTCTGTGTTTTGTCCGTTTCTGATGAGGATGGTCGCAATGAACAAAAATTGTAGCGCTGTTATCTTTTGGCAGGATAACTTGTTTTGCTGTTTTCATTATGAACATAATAATAGAATAGCTACTACACGAAAAAACGAAGTGAATGAACCTTATGATATAAACGAAAGTTTATATAGCAATACTATAGCATTAAGAACATTTTTGGATTGGTTTTGTATTTACTGATTTAAAGATCATAATTCGTTGAAAGTTGTCCACTTTTTAAGTGTTTCGATACAAATGAATATGTATTTTAAGATATGTATCAATAATAATTCAGACAATAAAAGAGATAAATGCATTATTTTAATTATTAAGTTGAAGTAAAGCAGGTCGGAGATGTATGCAAAGTCTAATAAAAATTTGTTTCGTGACACAATTAAAATAATTTTACATTACTCAGAAACTGAATATTTCGTTAAAAATACATCTTAGAATTATCCTGAAGATATTTTTTGACATAACACCTTTGATGAGACCATTTCAAAGGCCTTGCTCTAAATACCGATGGCTTGGATCATTTAATACTAAGAGAAAATGAAAGGATATGGAGTAAATGTACATGGGACAAAATCGCACACAATACATAGAAAACATAGAAAATTATCAATGAACAGGGCTTTTATTCCTGTTCTTCATCTTGACAGTTGATGTAGGGCCTTCAACAATGAACAAATCATTCATACCCTACAACAAGGTCAAGACGGCCCCTAGCGTCGACTTAAGCGGTACTATTGATAAAAATAAAGTAATTTTGAAAGACATCGATCGCCGCTAAAATATGCCTTGAAGTTACACATTTCGGGAGCGGTCAATGAATTACATAATTTATAATTACGGGCGAGGTTTTTGAACATATATTTGTCATACATTGCCCAACAATAGACCATTAATTTCGAAACAACAAATGATAGACAATACATATATAACTAAACAACAAATGATAGACAGCACGGGGCACATCGAAATATATGTAAGAAAACCTAGCAGTTTAAAATAGTATGAAAGGGCAATATACAAAACAGATGACCAGACCAGTATTTTGAAGAAATTTAACCAAACATGAAATTTTGATGGTGTATTAATATGAGAAATTCTCACATGAACAAGCACACCATAACTGTAAATATTATAAGAGAACATCCGTAGAAATTGCATAGGAAGTTTCATATAGTCAAAATTTTACATATTTAAGGAAGTATAAAATTTCCGTTTTATAAACCTTTAGCCCTGAAACAAATTGATTGTTTCTGGATGTTGTTTTGACTGTTGCATTGATATATGTATTAGTATTCCAAGTTAATGTTAAGTTGTGCTTAATGAGTACCGCTATTGAAGCTAAAGAACGTATAAAATACAACTGTTGGATTATTAGTGTATAGCATAAATATTAGTATGTCTTCTATCCTTAATATACGGTTACCTGGTCCCTGTTAAAACATCGGTTTTTGCAGGCCGTATATTCAATAAAGAGTCTGAGTTCAAATTACTAGTATACGATTATCTGGTCTTTGGTGAAAACATCGGTTTAAGGCAGACTTTCATCCCTTAAACCGTTTAGGTTCAAATTATACGGCTATCTGATCCCTGTTAAAACATCGGTTTTTGGCTAACTATAAATCTCTTACACCGTTTAGGTTCAAATTATACAGCTATCTGGTCCTTGTTAAAACATCGGTTTTTGGCAGACTATACACCCCTTAAAACGTTTAGGTTCAAATTATACGCCTATCTGAATCCTGTTAAAACATCGGTCACGTATTATTGTCATTTTAGTGATATTTTTTAACATTGTCATAAAAGCGGGAGGTTTGGCTAGCCATAAAACCAGGTTCAACCCACCATTTTTTCTTTAAATGTCCTGTACCAAGTCAGGAATATGGCAGTTGTTATCAAATAGTTCGTTTCTATGTATGTTGGCGTTTGTTTTTGTTGCACTTCAGTGTTCCTATTGTTCGTTTGTTTTCCTCTTATAGTTGATGTGTTTCCCTCGGTTTTAGTTTGTAACCCGGATTTGTTTTCTCTCAATTGATTTATGACTTTTGAACACCGGTATACTACTGGTGCCTGTATTTGGCAGACTATACATCCCTTAAAACGTACAGGTTCAATTATACGGCTATCTTGTCTCTGTTAACACATCGGGGTTTTTCAGACCATATATCTGTTCAAGTTCAATATAAATGTGAAAACTGCGTTCATAGAAAAAATGGAAGTCATGGTCCACAGATATATATGTTTACAAGTTAAACGTTAAAACGAACCACAATTCAACTTGATGACACTTTGATAGTAATGAATATAATAATCTAGACATTTTTAAAATGAGCAATCATCATAAACGGATTAACGTTGTGTTTAATACTCTATTGTGATCCAAAGATGTCGACCTCAAGACAGATTTGTATCAACATATTACCTTTTATGATTTAATTTCAAAGCGTTGCTCCATAAACCGATTACTGGAACCATTTAATACTAGGATAACATCCGTAGGAATTGCATAGGAAATTTCATATAGTCCAAATTTTACATCTTAAAGGAAGTAAAAAAGTAGTCTAACAACTTCTCCGTTTTAATGAAATTTTAGCCCTGAGACAGATTGTTTATTTTTAGATGTTGGTTTGACTGTTGCATTTATAAATGTTTTAGTATTACAAGTTAAGTTTGAGCTGTGATATTGGTGTGAAAATCCAAAGATCGTGCTTGATGAGAACCTCTTTTGAAGCTAAAGAACGTATACAAATAATTTTGTCGGATTATTAGTGAATACCAAAAATTATGAAATCGACGTGACGTCGTATTAAATATGTCATAGATATTATATTGTTCAAAAGGGTATAAATGCATGCTAAAAAATGAAAAGAACACGTTATAGATTAAATGCGTCCGGATTTACCTTCATCAGGAACGCTCAAAGCCGAATATTTGAAAGCCAAGGATGTATAAGAACCAAAATAGTTGAAGAGCTATATGACCAAGAGTACATAAAAAATAGCCAAATCCATCTAAGGTCAACTTTACCTGAGGGAGTTGAAACCTCAGTTAAATGAGGTAAAGGTAAACGATATTCTTGAGGTTGCTTCTCCTACCAATATTTCTTTCATGGAGGTTTGCTGCTAACGAGGAAGATACTAAGCCAGGAATATTTAATTTTCAGTGTGTGCTTTTTCTGACATGCCATGGTCTATCCTTTATCTGGAACAAAACTTCGTATTTTCGTGTCATCTTTTATGGTTTATGGTAAGGGATTTTATATCTACCGACGGTTTGTAAATCTGACAGTGTCACAGGTTTGATCAAAGATCAATCCACTTTTACATGAAGCCTTATCACCGACTTTGACTTTTATTCACACCCAAATTTTTCGCATGTACCGCGATAGCATTTTAACTCTCTTTCTTTCAATCCAACCACAATCTAGTAAAAATTTCAAAATTCGAAGTTCACCGCACGACTTTCTACAATGAGCTGGTGCCACATGTGGAATAGGATCTGCTAACCCTACCGGAGCACCTGAGATCAACCCCGGTTTTTGGTGGGGTTCGTGTTGCTCAGTCTTTAGTTTTCTTTGTTGTGTAACCCACCAAAACCGGGGTGATCTCAGGTGCTCCGATAGGGTTATCAGATCCTTTCGTCGTTTTCGTTCTTTGCCATGGCATTGTCAGTTTGTTTTCGACTTATGAGTTTGAATAAACCTGATATCTTTCGCCTCTCTCTTAATTAAAAGAATGCTCTGTGATATATGAATAGGCAAGGTTAAAGTCCTAAATGTACTCGCAAGATAACATGGTGTCTTAAAATCTTTGCTGAATCATTGTAAAAATAATCTCATATGTCAAATCTTACTCTAACCAAATATTTTTGTAATGTTACCACTTACAAAGTACTGTCCTCTTTCCAAAACGCAAAGTTCTATGAATTCCGAATGAATTTCCTCTTCGTCTGATTCTTCGTCGTCATCTTTCTTTTTGTTATCTTCGAACTCATCCGCAATTGTCTTTCTTCCTTGGCCCATTGTTGACTCGGCTTGACGTATAGCTATTAAATAAACGTGTCTTAACTGTTACACATCTCTTCTACTGTCATTTGTAACCTTTGTTTTCTGTCTGATAATGACTTAAAATATGCATTTGCAGATCTGTCAATTGGAGTATCGAAAAGGTGTTTTATTATGAGTTGTTTGTTATATTATAAGAAAACTAAAATTAATGAATGATAGAGAATAATTATATAAAGTCAAACAAATATCATAGTCGAGTAGGAAACGATATATCAAAAAAGTTTTTAGGCAAATACGTTAGAGGCAACACTTGTTTGGCGAGATTAAAATCTCATAAATCTATTTATAAGATACAAAACAAGGTAAAAGCAAAAACTGAGCGAGTAGCATAAACTGCAAAAGGAGCGAGACAAGATAAGCATGTTCTTTTCAGATTTTTGTCTGGTCTGTTTAGATAAGGGATGAAATGTTTCTGTATGTAAGGTATGTTGATGAATACATTTATCAAAATGACAGCGGTCTCTGTCAATACTACAGTTGGAAAGTAAATCTTCCGTGTTATTTACCTTGTTCTCCATCATCTAGCTGATCTGACATGGTACTGATACTGCTACGTCGTCTTGACGGTGTGGCAAGATAGGCACCCTATAGTGAAAGGAAATACTGAAAATATCACTAACTGCATTTAATTTTACCCCACGGCTTTGTAAAAGTCGAAACTTTACTCGATATAAGGCCAGTACTAACATACACAAGAATGAAGGACATTTAATCCGAACGGCCTTATCAGTACACATGCTGTGTCATCGATAAATCTTACAAATTGTTACCATTGATGTAAACGGGGGAAACTTATACACTGTTATTATTTTAAACATATTTTTTTTACCTAAAACGTGATAAAAATTTTCCATAGCAAGTGAACTTCTAGAAGGATTTCCAAATATGATTATTTAAAAAAAATAACTTTAAGTCAATGTTTACTGTTGTCAATGGCCTTTTGAAAATAGCGTTCATATTTTTTCTTTTCCCCCTATGTTTCAATTGTGATATTGTGTTTTTGTCTATGGGTTAATTCTTTTAAAAAATCATAAAAACTTCAATTTTCGTCTCAGTTAATTTTTCCATAGCAGATAAGCTTCACAAATGATAAAACAATCTAATTATCAAAGAAAAAATATTTTAAATAAATGTTTACTATTGTCAATTGCATTTTGAAATGGAAACTCCAAACTTCTGTTCGATCGATGTTGTATACAATATATTGACGGATTCGACATAATATAGAGAAATAAAAGAAAGGTTGACTTTATAATAGTTTCTGCTCTGTCCAATTTTATTATTTCTTAAAAATATATAGTAATTAATCATGAGACTGTAATTATTGAAAATTCTATTAAGATTAAAAACTTTGATACAGAATAATATATGAAAATGACGTCTTTTGTTAATGAATTTAACCATGTCATATTTCGTAATTTTCGAGAAAAAAAAAAAAAACAACTCACATAATTATGCATTTATAATTGAGGTTAAGTCATTTTATCAAAATTAAAAGACTTACTTTCAATACGCATACGAGATATCATGTATCATAATAGAATTATATCTCACGGTTTATATCTCGGTGAGCAATTTAAAAATCAGAGTTTTTCTCAAAATTTCTTTTAGATAGAATAACAACAAAGAAATCTTTATTTAGATAACAAATAATAAAAACTGGAAAATAATACGAAATTCATAAAAATAAGTTCCCTAATTCGTGGTATCTGAACCATAATCGGAAATAAACACATTGTTTATTCCTATACTTTCGTTTTTGAAATGATAAAATTTCATATCTTAGAAAGCAATATTGAAACAATATTTAATAGTAATAATAAATGATAATATTTAGAATACTAAGAAATTTGTAATCACTGATCGGCTGTAAAATGGTTACAAAATAATACGATTTTTTAATCTCTAGATTAAATTAATTAAATGTTTACATTTGCCGATTTATCACACAGGGGTATCTTCTAACCAAAGTTTGTTCATGGAAATATTATATTATTACAAAAAGTGCTAACACATCGTTGTAATCTATATGTGAACAACTTTATTTGATTAGTGATAAACCCCAGGGTGCTAAATCTTAACATTGGTTATATTACTTTAGTAAGAAGTTTTGAAATTGGTGTCTTCTTGTCATGCTACCCCCTTTTTCCCTTCTTGGTGTTAAAAATTTCTTTAATATTAAAACCTATTTACACTTACTTAATGCGTATTTTTATTATCAAAGGATATTAAAATAGCAGTTGTTTTATATGCTGCCCTTTACTCTTATTCAGTGACAATATGTATAGTGGGACAGCTAGCATATATAAACTATTATTATTGTAATATCATATGGATCGAAGAGCAAGAACACATTAAAAATTGAAAATAAGTAAAACAAACTATAAAGAAATATTAACAACTGATAAAAAAAAAAAAAAAACGACAAAAACGGGGAGAGGGGTCTATGCACCATGCGTCGGTATATGTTTCATACATTTCCAAGACGAAAACAAATCAACCAGTCTACAATAAAGTTCGGTTCTACAAAGAAGGTATAACAAGATGGAGGCATAAAACTATCACCAAAGTCTCATGAAAACCGGGCAAGCACTCTTGACTTAATGTCCGAAAACGGTAAAATCCCCTTTTTATGAATAAAATCCCATAACTCGAAAACTTAAAACCTAAAATTTATAAAAAATCGTTAAGGAGCTTACATCAATAGATATAAACAATTCAGCAAAGTTTCACGAAGACTGCTCAAAGCATTTTTGAGGTACTGTACGAAAACTGGAAAGTCCCCCTTTTTTAATGAATAAAACCCCATAACTCGGAAACGTAAAATCTAACATTTATGAAAATCGAAAGGGAACTCACATCAATAAATATAATCAATTCACCAATGTTTCATGCAAATTGGTGAAAGTGTTTTTAAGTTATTCATGTTATTGTCCGACGGACAGACAACGGCATGCATTAACTTATACGTCCCGTAAACGGGCGTATAAAAACTTGATGAACTTATACTCTATCCTATTTGTCTATGTGATCTCAGAGAATCCCCAATTTTACAGTATGTACATGTGTATGCATGAAATTTAAAAAATGATACCAGTTTATAACTTTAAATTTGTTTACCTACAACATTACATAATTACGTTTACTTTTTTTTAAAGACATGTAAACGAAACTCAACGGTTTATTGACATACAATTTTATGATTATCGTTTCCTGTTATTAAGTGTGACCAGAAGCCACCGCTGACTATTCTAATAAACAGCAATGAAAATATTTTATTGCTTTAGACCATGCACATAATATAAATGAAATTTTAGCCCCATACAGTGTGGATTATTTTGTTTATTGAAAATAAAAGCTATAGTCACTGGGTCGATCCAACTAATGCTCAGTATAGTCCTCATATGTTTATGATTTATTCTTTCCGTAAACCTGTCAACTTAGTTTGGACGACTGTTTAGCAAAATTTTCTCAAAAAAGGAAAAATATAATGTGTCAATATCAATTGTTTGTGTTCTCAAATGAATGAAAAAAAAAAAAAACAAACAACAGAAAACAAATAAGTGTACGTATACGTTAAAAAAGCATACAATAGCTGGATAACATAACGCAATGCAGAACATTATATTTAACAATAACTTTTTCACAGAAGATTTTTTTCCCCTTATTATGAATTACCAATCCTTCTAAATATTGATATAAAAACGTTTATACTCAATTATGAAAATTAGTAACGAAAATAAAGTTAATTCGGACATTCTTTCTTTGCTACAATTATTTCTACTTCATAAGATAATGGCAACACTGGTCACAGTCTCTTTTTTTACTTTCCTTCCACTATCATAATCACCCTGATTCATCAATTTGTAATCTTTTCGCTTTTTCTTTCTTAATACCATGTCACTTGTCATTGTTTGTCGAGTTTATTAACGAATAAGTGAGATTTGTAATTACCGCTGATTTTTGTTATCGGGTGATGCCTAACGGGGAAATACGACGAGTAATCGTTCCTTATCTACTGATCACCTAAGTAGTACCATGTATTCGAAAACCAGTTCAAAACAACTTGGGTTATCTCGCTTGAAATGTCCAATATTCTTGAACATGTTCGTGTTTCAACTGTTGTGAACGCTATTTATTTATGATTTATTCTAATCTTAACCGACTTTGTCTTTACTGTTATCGACGCAAATCTGAACTGTTCTGATTTTTTCTTTTCTTTGGCAATTCTGATGAAGGATACTGAGAATTATTCGATATAGTTAGGTCAGGAATTCAATGAAACATTGTTATTTTTCATTACAGCATTCCTTTTTTTAATACAGAAGTAATTTCAAAATATACCAAGAGTGAGCGTACCTAAAGAAGGTCATTCTAGAAACAAGAAACGTTTCTGTTAGTGGCGTGTCAGTCCTTCAGGAAACAGCCATCCGTCACGTATCCAGTGCTATAATACTACAATTGAGCCTATGAGTTCTTATTGCAAGGTTGTAGTGGATGATTAATGTAATTGTAATAAAACTAAAGCTGCTTCCTCGAGAAAAGTTATCCCCAGACAATTTTGTCTGATCTGTTTATAGCGTTTTACATTTGTAAATGTGTTTCAACTTTTGGTTTCAAGTGAACTTGATGAAGGTCACTGAAAAGAAACTGGTAGGGCATACTGAAATCAGCATCTATCGTTCATATCACTACAATTGTCTTGCAGCTGCTACTGGACTGTAAGAAGAATATGATTTAACCAGTGTCCAGGTATTGGCATGATTAAAACATCGTTATTTATTATTTCAGTTGGTTGATCATGTATTTAATTATAGTCTGGCTCAAGGGTCCTGTCCGGCTAAAAACAATGCAACTTTTTTACCCCTATGTTTTAAATGATTTGACTAACAAATTACATTCGATAACTGTCTGTCCATTCAATTAAGCTTTATTTATTTACTAACCGGTCCATTGATCATCATGTACCGCCCACTTTCCGATCCTTACGGAGGTTTAACATTGTTATGCCGGCCATTTTCCGACTCCTGGGAGTCGTTATGGTTTTCACTTCGACTATTTCCGTGACATTCCGTCAACCAATCAGCGAAACCGTTAACTCCCATCTTCTTTGCGCGGTTTCTGTAGCAGACACGCCCATCACAAATCAGAAACAGTATACATGTTCACATAAAGTTGTCATTCTCTCTCTCGTGATATTTGTGTAGACAAAACAACGCTAAATTAATGTAAATCGTCAGACATTAAACTCCCTCTTATGTAACTTTTAGCATTTAAATCTAGTTGCATGAAAACAATAAGTATATTTAAATTTATTCTCATCACTTTTGCGGATGACCTTAATAATGTTTACCTATCAAATGAATTTTTGAAAATATATATATCGTATTAATCGTTCTATATATAGACATTTTAACCCTCTCAGTCCCAAATAATTATCAAAACCCTATTTTTTCGTGGTAAAATGCATATTTTCCGCATATTCTGAATACACATTCCTGACCAAATATGCCTTTAGTGATGTCTTTTACTTTGTAAACATTAAGTTTACATAGTTGACATTATAAAAACATTGTTATTTTATTTTCAAACTGTACCGTTAAAGCATATGACGTCATTAAAAAGAGTGTTAGTTGTGACGTTTATGTGTAAGACGTCGAAATAAAGTAACTTGCAGGTACTTGAAAATACCCTTTATAGTGTTGTACAGTCAACGACTTGCAAAACGGTATTGTTTATCGATTTAAATAGTTTATAAAGTGTTATTGATTGCTAAAGTTCTTATGCCATCCTATCAGAGTTTCATTTTTTGAAAAGAAGGTTTCATTTTGGAAACAATATACACATGATACATGTACTAAAAAAATATTTACACTTTTGTTGTAAAAACTCGGAAGTCAGATAGTGTCGAAGTCTTGAATACTACCTTATAAAAGTGCATAAGTCAACAATATCTCTTGGAACATCGTATCAAAATCATTACATACGCAACTGAACAATATGCCGTGAATTAATAAATCGGCCGCACAATAATTCATTTCTATATATGATTATTTTATCATTTTTGTGGTGTATTATATAATGTGTTCACGTTTCACGTATACATGCCATCAATCCCATTGGGGTATTCATTTTTTCAATAAAATCAATCATTTTACTTTGCTATTACTTATGATTTGTCGGTTGACAGCGTGGAGAACATTTTCAGGCCGCAGGTCGGAAAAAAATAAACCGACCAATAAAAATAATGAAAACTAATACAAAAAGAAAGAAATTAGCCAAATAGCAGATGGGGACGAGAATCTCGGATTTTCTTGTTACAGCCTCAACGTGGAATAACATTTTGCCAACTTAAAACGAGTTCTTTTCAGTTATTATGAAATAGACACTGTAATTTAGACAAAGTTGGGATGTAAAAGATATAAGAAGATGTGGTATGAGTGCCAATGACTGAGACAACTCTCCATCCAAGTCACAATTTATAAAAGTAAACCATTATAGATCAAAGTACGGTCTTCAACACGGAGACTTGGCTCACACCGAGCAGCAAGCTATAAAGGTCCCCAAAATTTACTAGTGTAAAACCATTCAAACGGGAAAACCAACGGTCTAATCTATATATGATGCATGTTTTCCAATTACTTTTAACATTTACTTAAAAACGAGCACATGTACCCCCCTTTTTTTAAATTGACAATTGGCTTGAAGATTATTTGTCCTAACTTTTAATGAAGGAAATCACCGACGGTTTTTTTAAACCAGATAAATATGCATTTTTTTTAGGTCTTTTTTTTTTCTAAAATGAATTCCCTTTATTAAAAATTTGTAGAGTGAATGTAATGTTAACTGACAGAAAAACTAAGTTATTTATGAGTAAAATACGGATAAAAAGACATTTTTTACAATATTTACTTCTGGATACTATGTAATGATCATAAACAAGCTTCTGTCCAAGTTTGGTAGAAATCCATGATAGTTTAAGAAAGTTATTAAAATTTTAAAAACTTTAACCACCGAGTGAATATTTGTGGACGCCACCGCCGCCGACGCCGACGACGGAATGTAGGATCGCTATGTTTCGCTTTTTCGACAAAAGTCGAAGGCTCAACAAAATGAATTATTAATAAAGAATTGTTACACAAATGCAAAGTCTAATGTTGTAACGAAGATATTCCAAATCTTTTCACCGAAATTCGCATATGTTTATCTTTCGAACAATGCACAAAAAATAAGGAGATGTGGTATGATTGCCAAAGCCCCGACATGAAAAATATGAAAAATTCAATTGAGGAAACTAACGGCATAATTAATAACAAAGCAATTTACAAAAGAAAACAAATGTTTACAGGGGTTAAAAATTCCACAAGCATGACGCCCGGGACTAGAGCAGTTACGCCTCGGGTCAAAATTTTTAACCCAATATGCCCGACGGACTAGTAACAAAATATTCTTGGCGTTTCCAAAATAGAAAGTGGAAAATCCCTTCATCACTATTCTATCTTAGACGATCAGATTCAATTACGTCATCCGGGATTCCAAGAATTTAAACTGGTTTGTACAGGTCCTGTTGTACATATTTTAAAAATAGAACAAATAACTCTGGATGACCCGGTATCATGTATTGATCGCAATTCTCGTACTTTTAATATCGATTTCTCAGTACGGGGAATTGTACATTTCTTATGCCGAGATTTTCAGTTAACGGTACTGGGGTATGATGTATTGATCGGAAATGACCTGTCTTGTCAGGACAGCTGTTGAGCACGAAATCAATCCATGCAACTAAATATTTCGCACCTCAGGAACTTCGTCAGTTTTAAAACGAAAACTGTAGATGAAGGGTAATGAGATTGACAATTCATCCCTAAAAATGCCAAATACGACCGGGAAAAGCGGAAAGGAAAATTTATAGTGTCCCGGAAAGAAAGATCCCACTGCCCAAGGTCGGCCGTGTTGCTGATGAAAAAAAAAACAGAGAATATTGCCGTTATTTTCCCGAGCACGCTAGGATGAAAAATTTTGTCCTGCATTTTTTTTAGTTGTAATCTCTGCCATGCCTTTTTATTTTTCACTCTATTTGGTCCTGCCTTTTTTTATTAGTTTATCCTGACTTTTTTTTCATAAATTGTCATCCTGCCTTTTTTTTTTTACTCAAAACTCCTGTCCTGCCTTTTTTTTCAAATTTCATCCTAGCCCCAATACAAAATTTGTTTAGCCCTGACGTAATAAACTTTAAGTAACAACAACCACTGAACTACATGCTCCGGACTTTGGACAAGCATATAAAGAATGTGGCGAATGTGTAGTTCCTTTATTGGTCATATAGCTCTTCACGTCTATCCTTTTTATATGCTCTTTGGCTTTAAAATATCTTTGAGAGTTCCTGGTGAAAGTTAATCCAGAAAAGCGTTACGAATGCATGGAATATGTAAAGCGTTGTTTTTTTGTCTTTTGTGCTTCTTTTTATGTGTGCAATAATTTCGGCCTCCTAACTATAGCGTAAATCTGCAGTTTTGCATGTAGTTGATCAAGGAGATTATATGAGAATAAAATAAATAATCACAAACCTTAAAGGATAAGATGGATGAATTAATAGTTGGTTGTTTAACGTCCAGTGCCAACTATAGATGCATTATTTAGTGTGGGTATTAATTATGATATTATAATGAACATTGGTAATCATAGTTTGGCCATTTTCGGTTTGAATTTACAAATTATACACAGTTTTTGCAGCCAGCAAACCATATTTAATCTTATTCATAGGATGACCTGCATTTTCAGGTAGAGAGCATGTTTTGCAATTCACACTGACATTGTGCGCTTCACCAGACAAAATTGCTGTACGGGATTTTTTTTTATCTTGATATAGATGCATACGAAACTTCAATAAATTATTTGTATTTATCAAAATAATTATTATATCCGATTAAAATATCAAAAAAATCTATCGGATAAAAACTACCGTTTTATTCAACAAAATATATCCTATTGGAGTCGCATTTCTTCTATGGATTCGCAAAGGAAAAAACATCCTCAGTAGCGGAACAAGAAATACCCCCATGTTAAAAATAAAAATCCGTCATTTTTCTAATAATCCTGGAGGGTAAACAAAGTTCTATTGTAAATTACTTTTTCGGAATTAATCTTTTAGACATAAATAAAAAACGGTGTGGCGGATTTGCAATTATGAACGTAATGAAAAGTGTAAGTTAATCCGAGAAAGTGATAATTGTTTTTAGATAAAATAAAATAAAGAATTGTTATGATAATCTTCGGGTTGTGGGGGCACTTCATATATACAAGGTGATAGAACGTGGCGCTGGAATAGGTCACATTTTCAAGGTTGGGAATATTTGAATCGGTCGGGAAAACTATC
The DNA here is from genome assembly GCA_017311375.1 of Mytilus coruscus. NCBI lineage: Eukaryota > Metazoa > Mollusca > Bivalvia > Mytilida > Mytilidae > Mytilus > Mytilus coruscus. Next base: position 62,475,976 of record CM029602.1, on the reverse strand, counting down.
AGAAATATATGATAAGGTCAATAAAGTTCCATAATTTCTTCTTTCGTCATCTTTCTTGGTATTCCCAGTTGTGTTTTTTTTTTTCAACCAATGTTCTCTCTTTTAAACTTTAGTACCTGTATTACACTGTTACAGTACACACCACATGAAACGCAAAAATATGGGAAAAGGTAACATTTTACCTACGGAATGTATGAAAAGGTATACGTTTTAAAATCGAAAATGAAAAGGGTAGGGTAACAGAACCCCAATGGCACATTTGTTTATTTACAAAATTCCTTTACATACATCGGATGTTTATTTTATTCTAATTGCCACAACACGTAGTTTACAGCCGGTTGCAAGTCAAAGTCAGCGTTTTACATAGGAGTTATTTCCTTTGATTACTATGCCTAACGTCGCGTGAACTTTGATGACGTAAATATATTCTCCCAAACAAAACATCCGGAAAAAATAGTCGACCATTGCAATGTTAATTTCCCATAGAGAAATTTAAAATGCTACGTACACGCATTTAGACAGTTTCTGGATGACACGAGGTACGTGAAACGTGTTGTAATTTTATTTTCTTTAAGAAAATCGCTGTTTGAAACAAATATTTGCTCAAATAAAAAATAATCGCAATTTTTGATGGACAGCAAAGCTTGAGCCAGACTATAGGTAAGTGTACTTCAAAAGGTTATAACTTCCTTAGACATAGATTTTAGATGCTGTGAGATGATTCTGGAATCATGCTCACCTGTCTAGACCGCTTTGTGGTTCCGATGCTATTTAATTTTATGTTTATTAAGAAAGAACACGTGTCGAGGGTACAGAACCTATAATTAGAGTCTATTTGCAACGATTTGGCCGTTTACGTTACTACTAGCCTGTTGGACCGTTGGACACCTTTCCATTCCTATGTAACAAAATTAAGACAACACCTGTCGTCGATGGAGTCCAAATATTTTCCAGTATTTTTGCGTTTCTTATCATGATTTCTTTGATAGAGGGTTGCTGTTTACAATATAGATATTAAACGAACCAAGGGTTCGTATAGATGTCTTCTTTTTGAAAGTCTTACGGCCACTTCATCATGATTTGATTAACCGTTATGGAATAACTGTACTACAGATGACTACGGATATCTTTCACCAGTCCCCCTTTTCTTGATCTTAACACCACCGAATTAGACTTACACACGGATTTTTACTTGCCATCTAGTGGATCAGAAACTACTTACTCCGATCAAAACACATAAGTTAATCCCATTTTTATTGTGTGTTTAGTAGTTCTCAATCTTGATTTTTCTGCCTAATGTTGTTTTATAAACTGATGATGAATACTCACTTTAGATGTTCTTCTTATTTTATTGGATTCAGGTTCTTGATTGACTTCATCGGGTTGTTCGTTTTGTTGCGTTACTAAACGAGTATTTTCATTTAGTGGTGGAAGTGAAAAGACTTGAGACTTCCTACGCACGATCCTGGTTTTATATTTCCTTATGACATCATCATAGTCTACAATACCTAGTCTCTCCAAAGGATTATAAAGTCCAGGCAAAGTTTTATCCTAGAATAGATATCAACCTTCTCAGTAATATTGCAATTCAAAGTGTAAATGTAAAATGTTCGAAAGATGTGTGTCAAGGAATGATATTTCATGGTTCGTGTTGTTCGGACTTTAGTTTTCTGTGTAGTATTTTGTCGACTGTTGTTTGTGTATTTGTCGGTCTGATGATTATTTTTACTGTCCCTTTGGTTTCTTCTGCCTTTTTTCTATTCGATAGAATATTATGCTGTGTATGTGATGAATTGTCATAAATGCCAAACTCTTGCATTTTAATTCATCCACAGTAAGAGCAAGTCTGTGCACAAACCGTTTATGTACGACGATTAACAACCTCAACTTAACTCGTGTAACATGTTGTATATATAGCTCGTAGAACAGGACGCGATCCATATACACCTATTGGTCTTTTGAATAATCTTATTCTTAAAAGTTATCAATTGCACACTGTATTAAAATCTTTGAGTATTGTCGTTATCGGTTGTTAGGTTGATTTCATTTTTCAATAGTTTAATACATAACTAAACATGTACAACTATCCACTTATTGAATTAACATTTATGGTCCTACATCCTGTAGTTATTTTTTTTTTTGCATTATATATGTTAATCTTCACAAAATCCTTTATATACATTTCCAAAGCAAGAAACCTGTAGTCCAATGGTTGTCGTTGTCGTTGGTTGTCGTCTATGACAGACGACAACCAATTGTTTTTCGTTTAATGAAATTAACTGAAATTAAAACTTAGTTTTCTCTGTTGTATTGTGTTATATTTCTCTGTTGATTTGTTTTACATTTTTCTGTTGTATTGTTTAACATTTTTTTTTGTATTGTTTTACAGTTAAATCTGTTGTATTGTTCTACATTTTGTTATCCGGTGCCTTTCATAGCGTATTGTTCGATATGAGTTTTCCTCGTTGTTGAAAGTCTTATAGTTGTTAAGTTCCTTGTTCTTTAACCTTTTGGTTGATAGAAAATGTTTCATTATAATTCATACCTTATCCTCTAACTTTACATGCTTGAGATATCAATGTTTTCTCTCAAACTAGATTATCGATTTTATTTTCAATTATGTGAATGTATATATTAGCGGTGATTTATTTATAGGAAATTTTAATATAACTTACCAAAAAATGTTCCATTTCGAATTGGTTTTTGAAGTAATGCTTTTCCTTTTTTCGCTTTTCAATTCTTAAATGTCTTTTTGAATTTGACCGATACTGCCATGTTTCAAAATTTTCTCTCTTCTTTCGAACTATTTGTTCTTTTTACCTGAAAACACAAAATCATCTTCTGTGTATAACAAGGCGGCTAGGTATTCTAACACTACCTTTGTTTTTTGTCAAAGAGAATTTTGATGAAGATGCAAAGACAATTATACTCAATGGTATTCGCTTAACAACGAATCATATAGCTTTCATATGCAACTAAAACAACACAATTTAATCAGATAACTTTCCTAAAACTGTCAAAATGATCGATAATTTTGATAATAAACTTTCCACGCCCATATCTGCATTTTTTTTATATATATACTTATAAATTAATAAATTTATATATATATATATATATATATATATATATTTAAAAGCCGCTCATGTCAAACTGTTTCTTTTAAGGTCAGAAAAATGACAATTAAATCATTTGTCTCCATTTCACCACACAAAAAGTTAATTTCAAATCTCTAAGTTAAAGAAATCATTAAAAAAATGAAAAGGCGTGAACACCATACAGTTTTGGTAATAATGTCTAATATAATGAAGATTTTTTTAACCTATTAGATGTATGCATTAATAAATAATAAATGGCAAATATTACTTCGACTGCGCACAACGAATAAAAACGTCTACTAGAGCTTATTCATAATCTTAATATATCACCAATTGTTAATATCATTCAAATAGTTAAAAAGAGCAAAGCAATTTAAAGTTTCAGCTTCCTACTTTATAAGACATTTTCTACATTCATACTCATTAGAGAGACTACAGCGGGTAGTTACTTTCCTTAGATATCGGTTTAAATATCTCCAGTCAGGAAATAGTAGGAAGAAACCTACGATCTGACATTTCAATATGAAATGTACAAAAACGTAGTAAGTGCACGTAGTCTGTCATTTCTTTAAATAATTGATATACGCCCTACTCCAGATATTTATTATTTCCAAAGGCCACTGTTTAACTTATGAAAATAACAAAAGGGACAATAAAAGCCATCAGTCGGGGAAAAAATAAACAACACCATGACCAAAAGTAGAATGGCGCAAACACAAACAACTGTTTAAAATCACTGCACATAGGCATACATGTTACACAATACAAAACCAACCATCAACCATGTTGAGTGTAAGGTAAATCAAACGATGGTGTAATATCCCATTTATATTTTGGTAAAAATAACTTTTGTGGGTCGTCAAAGTTTGACTAAAAAAAGCGAGATCTAAATTATTTTTCTGAACGATTTAAGTTTTAGCTAAAGGTTTACTGATGCCTGCATCATCAATTGTTTCTGTGTGCAGTCTGATTGTCTTGGCTTTGTTTTGGAAAATACGGCACAGGACGCGGTCATCTTACAATGAGGTCGTCTTCCCTGTCTGCTAACTATTTGTGTTTTTTTTGGGGATAACAGACCATTTACTCTGTCTCCTGCTTTGCTTAGATGATGAGCTGTTTCTCTTCATTTTAAAAACGGAGTTAACAAATTAATAACTATAAGTCGATGGATTTGTAAGAATATAGTTGCCTATATCATAATAGATGTTCGTTTGGAATGAGCGTTCAGAGTTACATGAAAAAATTATTAAAGGTGAAGACGACGACGACACTTGCACTGCTTTAATGCAGATACGCCACTGCATTTGCAGGGTGATTATTCAGTTGCACCGGAAAGGTAATCAGTTCTTGTTTCACTAGTAGCACTAGTAGTGCTGTTCATGACAACCAAAACTCGACGATAAATAACATTCAGTGTTGTCATAAACTGTGTCGCTTACCTGGATCTATGTGGATCTCCAACATTGTAGACTAGAATATAATTCATGAGAACATGTAAAATCTCTTTTTGATTGATCGTGTTCTACTGATAATTTTTACTATTTACAGTTTCTCTCTATTTTTCATAATTTTTGCTCAAAATGAAAAAAAGGGTAAAATTGTCATTTAAGGACAATAACTCCTATAATAATTCGACTGACAATTTCGGCTATGTTGACCATGTTTGCTATTTACACTTTTTCTTTATCCACCAAAGTGTTCACCAAAACGAAAAAAAAAGACGTAACAATCATCAAAAATACCCATAAAGGGTTGACTGACAATTTTGGCCATGTTGACACAATTGTCGATCTTGTCTTGATGATCATTTTTGCTTTTTAAAGTGTCTATCTATCAATTTTAGTTTTTACGATAAGAGCCAAAAACGCAAAAACATTGTGAAAATCGGCTTTTAATGGCAGTAACACATATAACGAGTCACTTGACGGTTTCAGTCATGTTCACTTACGTTTGAATCTTATCTTGCTGATAGTTTTTGCTATATATAGTTTCTATTAACCTACCTATTATAGTTTTCAAGATAATAAGCAAAAACGCAAAAATGGTAAAACTTGTCATTTAAGGGCACTCATATGAAGAGTGGACCACATATTTTAGCGATATCGACCAATTTGTAGATTCTGTCTCGTGGATCACTTTTGCTATTCAAAGTTTCTATCTGTCTATCAAAGTTTCAGGATAATAATAAAAAAAGCAAAAAATTGGTAAAAATCTGTAATAAGTCGTTTGACAGTTTTGAAATTTTGTATACGGTTTTCAAGAATATAGACACAACTTGAATTTTAGCCATTTTTTTTTTTTTTTTTTTTTTTTTTTGTCACGTCTGCCATGTTGCTTGGTAGGCAAAGTGGAGTAGTTTAAGAGGAGAATATTTTGTGAAAGTAAACGGACGATGACGGACGACGGGCGACAAATAATAAGAAAAGCTCATTTTACCCTTCGATTCAGGTCAGCTAAAACGAAAACGAAGTCGGGATTTACGATACAACAAAAGGAACAAATCCGTGACCATCTGTTACTTAAACATTCCGTTACTGTCAATAAAATCATGATGGTGTCTGTAAAATGTTAATAGAAATGAACCCAACTTTACTATTAGAAACCCTTGAATCAATAGTTTACTTGTAAGGGTTGGTCAAAGTCATTCAAAATAAACGAAAGTGGATATTTTAGGGTTGTGCAGCTAATATTGTTAAAGTATATATATACTTTTATTAAACCATTTAAGGGCCCACTGAGGATATGATTGCAACATGACAGTACATCATCTATTAGTGAACATAGCAGTACATACAGTTTATAATGTAGAGAATGAAAAATACATTTGAATTTTCATCGCAAAACGTTGTTTATAAAACACCTAATAAATTGTTGTAAAGTTAACTTATATTATTTACACTGAGTAGAACTAACTTAATTTCTTTTTATTATCACTAAGAATGAAGAAAATGCACTTTTTAGGAGTTGCAACGATAACTAATAAAATTTACAATAATTTTTCAATCATAAGCCCACATGAAACGTGTCAGTAAGAGTGAAAATCAATTATTCAAACAGGAAGTTAATCCTTTCTACTGAGTGGACTCATGACAAATTCTCCTTTTATACTTCAGAAACGAAGTATCCTGCTATTAATGCGACACCTGTAGTGTTAGCAAATAGTAACACGACCAAAATGATAGCATGCAGATCAGGGTGAGTGACTGAATGCCATAACCGAGGAATTGATCTATCATCGATGTAAAAATGCTCTTGGAAAGGACATACTGTGATATCGTTAAACGACATTGGTGAAGTAGGTATACGTATCTTTTTGGAAATGCAATATCTGAATTAATACTGATTAACCGTGAAAAGGCTTTGCTTCGAAATGAAAATAACACTTTATTAACCTCAATCAGGAATGCCAAAAACAAATTTGAAAGCCGTTCTGTATACTACTTAAGAACATTTATGACCAAAAGGTACATAAACTGAAGAACCAAAATTATCTTCTGGCAACTTTGCCTGAGGGAGTTGAAACTTTATTTCTTAATAATTTCTATTTGTATCAAAGAATTTTAAGAGATTTAAGAAAAGTAAGTAATAAATCATGTCAGTGGCTAAGCACTGATTACCGACCTGATGATACCCTCGGGGACTTATAGTACACCTATAGCGTTATCACTCTTGTACTACAGAAAATGAAAATAAGACTTGATATGATTCAAAGATACGTTCAAGTCGAGGTTTGAAGCCAACCTTGTTTTAGTAGTGGCATTTTTTCTAGCTCATTACGATAGAAGAGATGTAGATTATGTATTTTTTATTACAATTATTTATCAGAAAATGAAATCGAATGGTATCCGGAAGTTTTTAAATTTTGTTACAACTCTCTGCTCCATGTGAGTAAATGCATGACATAGAACGGAATGTTGTATAGTTATGTGCCATCGACATGTCAATTGTCTGTTGACAACCCTGTCCACTTAATTCAGCAAAGAAATGACACGATTATTATGAATATTTAGTCTTATTATAGTACACTAAATTTTTATACGTTAATAACTTGAATCAGGTAGTGGATTGTAACAGGGTAAATCAAGAGAAGCTTGGACTCTTGGTGAGATATGTAACAATTTGTTGTAAATATTATTATGTTGTTAAAAAAAATTAATGATACGATTAAACATATTATCCGGAGTTAATGAATATATCATCGGACAACTTCACTCATAAACGACAAAAAAATGCCTTAGATGAAACAAGAAAATGGTATACCTAGTAGCTTGTTCAGCTTATTTCTTAAAAACATTTTCAAAATGATTTCGTTGTTTTCTATTTTCGGTCAGTAAACGTACTAGTACTATTATAGCGAGATTATAATAACACTTAAAGCTGATGAAGTAGTTTCTTTTCATCATAATAATATCTTTATATCTCAAGGATAACAATATGTTTAAATCTCACTTCAATTCAAGATGATTGACCACTTATATGTTACAAATTCAGTATCATTTCTCGCCGAAGTAAGACCAATTATAAATGTGACCATTTCCTGATCATTTTAAAATTCATCCTGTACAAAGCGGCGGTTGAAACGTGAAGACACCAGACACGCATGCCGTGTTGGCTTTGTGATATATCAATCTTATTTTACAGATCCACTTTGTCAATTTGTTTACAAGAAGCAGAACAATGAAATAATAATTACATCTACGTCTATGTCTGTTATGAGACAGATTCTTCGCGATACAGACGGTCAGGAAAGTTTTCAGTCAGATCTCCTCATAGCAATATCTGTTATCAAGGCTAATGAATTTAATCATTCGATATATCTGATAGCCGTGAGAAACGTCATCTGCATTATACAATTACAACGGAAAACGAACCGACCTTTGGTACTCATATGCATTCAAAGCTGAAGAAAAATAATTACTCTCTGATATTACCTTCGGGAGTAAGAACGCGATCATTCCAGTGTTTGTTTCCGGCTTTTTGTGCTTCTACTGTCTTCAGCTTTTTGAAAACAGATAAACTTCCCTGAAAATAATTTTTAAAATCGTAAGACACTTGCTATTTAATAAGACATTTTATTCATATATAAATTAACTACCGTAATATAAAGGAATTAGAATGCAGAGCTGTTGCACGACATCCATTCAATGTACAGTTTTCATTATTACATATCAAATGTCACTGCATATTAGCAGTCATAATCTTTTATAATAAGGAACTCCTCAGAGCTTATAATGTTAGCATCGCATGCATTTAAATACTACAATGTAAGAACGGTAATTGAAGTAAAGGTTAAATTTTATACGGCGTTAAGTGCAATTTTTATGAAACGCAAAACCAAAAGTTTGGACTAAAAAAGATATGAATACAAATATGAACAGGAATTTTCATGACCAAACGGGTCATATTAAGAACACAAACTTGCAATGTAAATTGTCTAAAGGAATTGTAACCTTAGTGTTTGAGAGAAAATATATTGGTTTCAATTATCCTAAGAGTGTTGAGTTTAAAAATTGTATCGGATTTTACATTTCCATCATTGCTAAAAGACGAGAGAAATCCAGTTCATCTCATTTGCACTACTACGAACCCAGAAATGGAAAAAAAAAAAAACGTTCTGTTTAAAACATCCTTCATGATATAATAATTTGAGTACGGGCACACGAGACCATCCTCTCAAATATAGTGGGATCAGTTCGTTAATTCTGCTTGAAATAAACATATTGCATATTGCATATGTATGTATGAAAAGTTATTGCAAGAGTTCTTAACGTGCAGAGGGTGTGACACTCTCTCTACGTTGGATTTAACGTCCACATTCTGACCGGACGTGGCTGCAAATTCATATATCCCGGAAAGCGCACAAACGGAAGCCCCACTTTGACAAGATTTCACTGCCGACAAGAAGAAGACAAAGCTTTTCTAAACTGCAGTCAACCCTTTGAATTCTGAAAAGTATATCTATAACATTAAATATATTACTTGAAGTTTAACTTCTCTCGGAATTGGGTACAAACTGGTATAAAACATACTAATGTTAATGTCATTTAATACCAATTGAAATATTCATAGAATAAGTTTTATTGGTATCCCTATCTTAAAAATTAACGGAAAATGGTTCAAACTCAATATAACCCAATATGGTCTTTAGGGGTCAGGCGAGCTAAAAGGAAAACAAGTTGCTTTCTTTAAAAAAAGAAAAGCAATACCCAAGACCGCTGACTGGTCACCAAATATGTTTTGCTGAATTTATTTTTGCTTTTGATTTGAAATAAATAATAGTAGAATGAGGTAATGAAAATATCAAAAGACCTTTTAATATTGAAAATATGCTATTGTGTGTAGATTCTTGCACAAGTCAATTAAAATCACTGTTGGATTTTAATTGTAAATAGAAAATTGTATACAGCTACCATTTGAAATTACATTTTAAGTCCCGACTATTTTATTTATTACTTGGGAGTGTAAATCATTTTTTCTCCGTGTTTTATGTACAAAGACCTGATCCTATTGCAATTCTCAATTTCTGCAGACTGGATGCCTAAAGCAAATTGAACAGACCAATCAAGATGTACAGTTCAGCACTCAGTTTGCTTTATAATTTGGATGTGTTTATTTTATCTTTCATATCTTCATATTTTGTTTCCTGGATGCTTTTAATTATTTTAATACTCATTGAAGCTGTCTGTACTAATGGAAGAGGTGGTATAGAAATTGAAAGTCCAATTTCCATGTGAAGTGTAACTCTGTGACACAAATTATAAGAAGATTTCGTATTTTGTTCTTGATAAAAACACACCAACTTCATTAGGACCTTTTATATACTGACAATTATTTTGGTCGGACAAAACATTTCAAATTTTAAGGATTTCCTGAAGTAACTTAAATCAATTAAAAAAATTCGACAGGAAAACTTAGTTTTGTTTTCATAAGTCTTATGAATACCTGAACATGCACTCAAAAGAACCAATTTATATAAAAAGTTTATATTTGGTGAACATCAATAAACTCATCATGGACACGTGGTCAGGATTAAAGTACTACAAAAGACTCATCAGTGACGCTCGAATCAAAAAAGAAAAAAATTCTTGTGAATTATTACCATGCAACTACTTTTTTCATTCCCTACAGTTTAAACATTAGATAATAATTTATTTGTTTTCATTCCTGATAATTGGTACTCGTATGTTGCATATGATTTTCATAAATGTATTCACTGTTAAAACCTCGGGATGATAATGTAACATTATTAATTATATTCTATTCGGTGCTTTCCTTTCAGAGATGGATTTAGAGGGAGGTCCAGGGTGCCCGGGCCCTCCTTTTGTGGGAAAAATTTGGTTGATTATATAGGAAATCACTGAAGCATGACTGGAGCGGGCCCCCTCTTAGGCAGTCAGTTGGCCCCCCTTATGAAAATTTCTGGATCCGCCACAGGCTTTTGCGCCAATTGGCATTTCATTTGCACCAAAACATCTTTCATTTGCGCCACAACCCATATTCCATTTGCGCCAATAAGAGTGGCTGCTAGCTTGAGCCTGCTGGTAAGTAGTATAAAAACATGATTTATTCACAAAAGACTTTTAACAGTAACTTTAAAACACAGTTTTTGTTTGCATAGTGAAACTTATATATAATAGCCAAGGAAACATTTTTAAAGTTATTTGTAGATTCCATTCCTGAAAGAAAGAGAGTAATCTTTGTTCAAAATATCTATTAATAGAAGTATTGTACGTGTTTGCCCCAAACAATTCTAAATTTTGCAAAAATGTATTTGTACATTTGGAGATATGTTTAACATGTTTAATTTGGAAAAAAAATTGACTCGCATATTGTGCAAGCAATATTATATCGTATTTCTATTAATGATAAATTTAGTTTCAGTTTGATATTTAATCATTTTAATGAATATTCATTTGGACAGAATATCGTTTTGTTTAGTTATCTTTCTGTTTTCCGACCTAAGATAAATATTTTTAACAGTACTAGACTCTGAATCTAAAAACCCCTAAAATATAATGGTATATGGAATCGTCCGAAACAGGTTTCCTTATATTGATAAAGGTGAAATAGGTAGATTCAGAATTGTGCACAAAGAAATAAGATTAGAGATAAAGCCCTATGTAAAGCGAAAACCAAAAAAAAAACACGTGAATTGAATCATCGTTTATTAAATTTGCTTGCATAAGAACCTTGAAGTTGAAACTACGAACGATCACGTGTATCCTGTCAACCCCTAAAAAATAATACTGTCTTCTTGACTACTTCCGCGCGCCACTGACTGAATTTTTAATATATTGGTATAGAGTATGTCAATTGATAAAGGTGAAATAGGTAGATTCAGGATTGTGCACAAAGAAATAAAATTAGAGATAAAGCCCTATGTAAAGCGAAAACCAAAAAAACATCTGAATTGATTCATCGTTTATTAAATTTGCTTCGTAAGAACCTTGAAGTTGAAAATACGAACGATCACGTGTATCCTGTCAACCCTGTCAATGATACTGTCTTCTTGACTACTTCCGCGCGCCACTGATTGAATTTTTAATATATTGTTATAGAGTATGTTAATAAATATCGTTTTGTTCATTTTCTTCTTGCTTTCCGATATTAACTTGCTCAGGCTATGATGGAATTATAAATATGACATGTTAAACATTCAGAAATAATCAGTTTATTCTTGGACATAATTTAATGTCAGTATATTATTCTAAAGTGTATTGTCACAATGCACAATAGCACGTTGTATTAAATACTACACAAACAACGTAAAGGGACCGTCGAAAAACATAAATGATATAATTGCAATATCATTATACTTCATATTTAATACTTTCAAATAAAAACGCATATATTCTGCCAAAAGCAAATAGGTTGGAATATATAAATGGTTTTCTTACTGCAATCTATTCTTTATTTATTTACTTTCCGATCTACAAATGAGCTTTTAATTGTCGAAATATTAATACAATGTCACGTGGTAACATATCAATAGAGGGACCGTATCAAAGACATAGATAACTACCTGTATAAATGATCGAAAATTTTCGAGACGTTCCGAGAATCTTGTTTCCTAGAATATCGAATGGCCCATAGAAGCTTCCAAAACTCACCAATATATAAGCGTGAACCCCTCAGGGGGTTCACGCAAAAAGACAATTAGAATTATCTTTTATTGGAATTCGCTACCTGAATCTCCCATTTTTTCTAACTTCAAGCTAAAGACTTACCGATTTTACAATATATATCCAATCAGAACGGTTACTGTCCCTAACCAAAACTTGACCGCGGCTACAAATTAAAAATAACAAAATAAATTAACTTAAAAAAAAAAAAAAAAAAATTACGAAGGTTGTAAAGGAAAATATATAACTAACATTTTTACACTATTTTTCATTTATATCTTAATTATAAAACGATAATTTAATTGAAGTCACAATTCACAAAATAAAAAAAGAAAAGTAATGAAATGTTTACGAAGACAATTAGCGTTGCAGGTTTGTTAATTTTCTTTTTTGTTGTGGGGGATAGCGAGGGGGATACCATATGTATAATATATTGTAATTCGACGAAATTGATTAAATACTCACTTGAAAAAGTGAAACATACATGCTTTCGGATTGGTAGGCAATAATTCTATCGGCCAGTCTTTCAGGAAAGCAATATTTCTGTAATAAATACGAACTAGGATAAAGAAATGTATATTCCAAAAATATTGAATCAGTGAATAAATATAATATGGTAACTAAATGTATGGGAATCATCACTGTTAAAGTAACAGAAAAGGAATATCTCTACAAAAAGAACCGTCATTGAAAACAATAAACCCTCTCTACTAAGAGAATCGTCACATATTAGAATTAATAACAAATCAACCACCTTTTCCACCAGAACCGCCACTAACAAAACATTCTAGAATGCACATCATCCAAAAATGTTGTAAAGAAAGAAATAACGCCTATTTGGATTTAAAATAAACAAAAACACCAGGGTGCTGATATTCAGTTGTTCTCATATTTGTAAAGAAGACCCCAAAAATGTTTTGAATCATTCCGAATATGCTGAAATTTCTATAGCTCAGAAGTATTATACCTGAGTTCTATAATATCAAACCTCCTTGGCTGTGTGTCACCGACAAATATCAGAAATAGCAACAATAACACAAGGACCGAGCAAACAATGCATTTCACCACGTAATCCAGTGCAAAATTCCGGTTGTTTGATCACGCGTTTTAGAAAAGACCACTCAAAAAAAAAAAATAAAATGTCCGTGCTATGATTGTAATGAAAATTATAATTTTCGATGAATTTATTAGAGTGTATTCATTCAATATTCGCTTGGTGTAGCTACAGTAGGTGCTATTCCACCCTCTCTCCTCCCATTATGACATAAACAAATTCTACTAATCATCGGATTTATACTTATCATGAGCAAGACGACAAGAATAGGAATTTATTACCCTTCCAGAGCATTTGAGTTCATCCCCGGTTTTTGTTTGGGTTCGCGTTGATCAGTCTTTATTTTTCTTATGATAAGTGTTTGTGTGCAGTTGGTTGTCTTTCTACTTGTTTCTTTTGGCCATAGTGTTGTCTTATTTTTCTTGGACAGAATTGATCGCTTTGTTTCTTCTCCCTGTTGTTTCACGTACTTGGTAAATGGAGAATCTAGATGTGTAAAGTATATTGACGTGTCTACATGCAAATAGCCAGTGGTAACAACTGCATGCAACTAGTTTGGTATATTATATCAATGTACGTTATGTTTTGAACTCTTATAAAGATTTTTTTTTCTGTTTCGTAGCGAGTACAAGAAAATTTAATATTTTCTGACAATATTGATATAATGTTTTTATCTTGGAATTTTTTTTTGCAGGAACCAATAATGCGCTGCGACGAAAACAGTAATTTTGATATTAACGTTCACTCAACAAAGAAGTAGGATACCAGAAGAATTTATCTGTATCCTATACACGTTAAGCATGTAAAGCGCCACTGATGAGTCTTGTGTAGACGAAATGCGTGTCTGGCTAACCAAATTAAGAGCCTGGTATCCCTAATGAGTTTTTGTATTATAATTGTCTTTGCAGATAATATTAGGTACAATGATATCGGATTCATGTTGTACATTACAATGTTCTTGTTTCTTATCATGTTTATTCAGTTCCTGCAAAAAAAATATAAATTTGACCGCCATGGTGGATAATAAAACTTTATTTGCAAACATGACTAAGATTTTTAACTCAACTGCATAACGGATACTATGGGATATGGTTTATTATACATATTTTATAAGTGAATCTTTGTTATAAGAACTCTAAACAGTAATCAATTATTTCAAACAATAATATACTTTTTTCAACTAATATTACACACAATATATTTATAGAATAGATCATATGACGATATTTTCACTTACTTATTAAATTTCCGAGTATATATGATATATGGGAAAACCCATTATTAAATACCCTTGGATAGTATTGTTTGCAATACATGCATAAAAATACATATTTTGAAATCATGAACTATCTGGCAGTGAGACATTCAAATCTAATCCAGACGTGAGTATTTAACTTTTTCAAACTAAGACAAAAGCAGTTAAAATGTTTGCTATTGAAACTTAAAATGAAAATGACTAATCGTCCCTGGTTTGTTTAATATAAATACACATGTTTATATCATAAAGAACAGAAATACACACAATGTACCGAAGTAATGTAATCGTACTGTCATACCTAATATACCGATGAATACAAATATGATTCATTAGACATGTTTTGCATTCGTTTTTTCAGACGAAAAACGAAGAAATGGAGAATTCAGAGTGGCGTTTCTTACAAATATTCAAGAAAACATTGGTTGAGCATGTTGATCCGTTAAAGATAACTCAACGATTATGCAAGCTCAAAATACTAAATGGTTCTCAAAGGAAAGGAATATTTGCATTATTTTGCTGCGACAGATACAGAATATGGGAACAACTTTTTAACTTACTCGAGAAGCACTGTTCTCTTCAACAGTTTTTGCAAGTTCTGCTCGAATGCAGTTATATTGAACTATTTCTTCAAATTTCTATCCAGTTCAAATGCTATTCGAACCATGTAGGACAGCTATTTGCAGTTCAACGAACCGGTAGTTTAAGTTCGAGCCGAAGATTTTCCCAAGAACTGTTCATAGAGCTTAAAATAAAAACACATAACATTAGTATCGGAGATCCTAGAAAACATCTTCATGAGAAATCAGAGATTTACAGGACAAACTATTTTAAAGAAAGTGAATATCTTGAAAAAATGGCAAAGGCAGACAAATATGCTGCATCTCTTTGTGCCGAAATCGATGCGCATACAATGTTGTACGTTCAAAAACTACCTTCTCATGGACTTTTTGAAAAGCTGAAACAGTTGATACCTTATACCTCTAATACCCACGTGACTCAAGTTGCCTACGATTCAAGGCTAGCTATTGCACATTCGATTGCAGATCAAGATGACAAAGGCGACAATTTCCTTCGACAAGCAATGGCATCGTCTGTATACATTGGACACTGCGTCGAACTAGTAAACATGCTATATATCTTTGTATTCAATTTGATATGTGTGTATGAGAAAAATCCAACAGCACAAACACTGGAAAAGATAATGAAAATAGCAGAATACAGTTTACACTGCCTTCAGGAAGAAGAAGAGTGTGTAATAAGATCGTTTTGGATGCGCATGTTTTATCTCCGAATGGTTTATTGTTTATTGGGAATCAGCAATAAAGGTGATGTAATTCCTTGCTGTATTGTACTACCAAAACACGTTCAAAGGGCTCGTGATTTGTTGGCAGAGGTAGATAAAATATGGAATGGGATTGAAACAAGACGACAAATGTTTTACTATGTCGCTCAAGCAAGAATCGAAGAACTAGAAAATCCTCCGGAAGAAATCGACCTCGCTTTAGAATATATAAATATGGCGACTGAAATAGCAAGGAAGGGTGACTTTGGAGAAGCTAAATTCATAAATGAGTACGCAGAAGCTCTCAAAATCAAACAACGTAAACACTACAGAGGAGATGCTAATGATGAAGTTCATAGTTTAATACTGACAAGAGCAGCTGTAGAACATGATGAAAAAACTGACGAACATCCAAACAACAGAACTGTTACCAAACGTGTGTGCGGAGATAAAAGAAACACACAAGAACTCTACTTAGATAAGTCAACAACTCACAAAATTTTAACCGGTGAGGGTGACATAAAATTGGAACGAGAACAGCATCCCCATACAAGGTTGAAAATTTTATCGAGGGACGAGGAAAGCGTACCTCCATCAATCTTGAATACCACCTATCATAAAACTCATGACAACAGTTTATTAAACAATAGAGCCATTAATCCACATTTAAATGGGGTTTTATGTCTGGATTTGGTTTCTGAGAGGTTTGAATCTCTGATGAACAGTACAGATCATGACAACTTTTATAGTGAAACCGATTTTTCTTCTGTTATTAATTTACATAGACCAATGATATAATGTTGTCGGGTACCTACGGGTTATTGTTCAAAATTCTAGTGTCGTATTAATTTACATTACTTTTATAATAATTGTTCTCTATTACAAAAGATCATTTCTTCCGTCAATATTGAGAAAAATCGATTTACCTGTCCTAAGTCAGGAGCCTGTTCAATGGTTGTCGTTTATTGATATGGTTCATAAGTGTTTCTCGTTTCTCGTTTTTTATATAGATGAGACCATTGGTTTTCCTGTTTGAAATGTTTTACACTAGTCATCTTGGGGCCCTTTATAGTTTGCTGTTCGGTGTGAGCCAAGGCTCCGCAATGAAGGCCGTACTTTGACCTATAATTGTTTACTTTTTACACATTGTGACTTGGATGGAGAGTTGTCTCATTGGCACTCATACCACATCTTCTTATTTCTATTAAAAAGAAAGTTGATCCATTGAAAAGATAGTAGAAATAAGAAAAAAGGCGAATTAAATTGCCAGAAGCACCAAAAGAGAAAAATCAAAATATATCGAATTAAATTATTTATGTTCTATGATTGCCAATGAGACAACTATCACCTAGAGACCAAATGACGCATGTGTAAGCAAATATATATCACCATACGGCGTTCAATATATTCAGAAGAATGCAATTTTAAAGTAATAAAAATCCAAACAACTGGTACATCAATGATCGACAGATATCGAAACAGCTAACGACGGCACCAAGACAATTTGATCACCTGATGATATACATCAGAGGCTGTATTTCTAGATTGTATATGTCCAAGTTAATATGATACCCCATAGCGTACTCTTCTGAAATACAATGTATGTAGATTCCATATGATACGATACTCAAGACCTTGTGTATATTGCGCGCATGTGAAATGATATTGACACGCCTATTTTCAATAACGTAAAACTTAGTTAAGGTCGATAAGATACTTTCAGACTTCCAGAATATAGAATTATTAGCTTATATGATACTTTGCATCCTGTGTTAAAGTTGCATTCCGAAAGCTTTATGGTAGATTATTTTTATTTCCGTTTTGGTCTGTACAGTTCACAGTTAATACGTTACCCCAGAGCATATAATTTTGCAATATATAGTTTCTTTACGCTTTCTGGGGTGTTTGACTCTCTAGTGATATTATACTATGCCTATTTTTTTCTAGAACCTAAAGCTGTAAGTGGATAGGATACCTTTAGACTTGCGGAATAAAGAGTTCTTATCTTATATGATTCCTTGCATCCTGTGTATAGCTTCAAGTAGATATGTAATAATACCATTATTGGCATTAATCAGCACTATAAAGGTGTTTGAAATACGTTTTTATACGCCCTGCGGGATGTATTATGGTATACCGTTGACCGTCCGTCCGTCGTCAACATGTCGGACACTAACTCAAAAACGCTTGAATCAATTTTCAAGAAACTTTGGTAAATTGTTTATATCCATTCACGTAAGCTCCTTTTCGATTTTTATAAATTTTCGATTTTACGTTTCCGAGTTAAGGGATTTTATTCATAAAAAAGGGGGATTTTCCAGTTTTCGGACAATAACTCAAAAATGCTTTCAGCAGTTTTCATGAAACTTTGGTGACTGGTTGATATCTTTTTTAATAAGCTCCCTTTATTTTTTGTTTTATAAATTTCTAATATGACTTTGAGGAGTAATGGAACTTTATTCGTTGAAAAAGCGACGGGCGTATCATGCACTCACGGCGAAGCTCTTTATTAAGAGATGTACTCCCTAACTAGAATTTGTGCATAAAGGGTTGGTAAAGGGAAGAAATACTAAATATACCAAAGGATACGGTAAATGTTAAAGTTGTACTTCCAAAGCTTTATAGTAGATTATTATT
This sequence comes from Mytilus coruscus, assembly GCA_017311375.1. NCBI lineage: Eukaryota > Metazoa > Mollusca > Bivalvia > Mytilida > Mytilidae > Mytilus > Mytilus coruscus. Next base: position 62,457,525 of record CM029602.1, on the reverse strand, counting down.
ATAAAATAAGGAGACGTGGAATGATTGCCAATGAGAAAACTGACGTAAATGTAATTAACTATAGGTCAAGGTACGGCCTTCAACAATGAGCAAAACCCATACCGTTTAGTTAGCTATCAAAGGGTCCGACATGACAAAATGTAAAACAAAAAAATCTAAATTCTGATATAGAATATAGAACAAAGCAATAAACGTTAAACAAATATAAAACGACATACAAATATGACCGCCAGCTATCAACGACTACCACTGAATTACAGGTACATAAAGAATGTGACGGGGTTACACATTCTTGAGAGCAATTAGCTACCAACCTCCTATTCTGGGACAGAGGAGTAACAACACAACTTAAAAACAAACTGTAAAAAAGCCAGTTCGAAATGGATGGACTTATTAGACTGACACGAAGCACAAAAACAACTAATATAAAGACAAAACAGAAAGTACCTATCTAAGAGTACTTGCAGTTACTTAAAGCTAGTTCAAAACCAATACAACTAATAAATAAATCATTATCCCAGACTAAAGTATAAATTAGTATACTTTCAACGAATAGTTTATGAATCCGAAACTCCATGTCGCGCAATTATTTCCATTATTTTTTTTATTTTACCAATGAACATTATCATTTATAGCACAAATGAAAAAAAAAAAAAATAAATAACGAGCCTCACCGTCATAGCACCTTCATTTACACTTATTAGTGGACTTTGTGTTGCCTGCTCAATATGTACTTTTCATTTTCTGTACTCTTATAGTAAGAAGATGAAAATATAATAACAACGATAAAATACGCGAAAGCATATTAATATTGAATACAATTGGAGCTAACATTGATCACATTTAATTTGAACAATTCGCTCATATAATTCGTTTATTTTAAAAGTTATTGAAAGGTAGCAGCAAATTTTTGTCAACCAGTAGATCAAAACTTCGTTTTGCTTCGTTTCTGTTCTGAATTACTTGTATTAAACTTGTATTCCTGCATATTCCTTTCGTTTTAAACTGCATTTAAGAAATACATATACAGTGGAGAATATTCAAAATTATCATTTTCTCATATTTTGAAAGTCATATTTGACGATATGATGAAATAACGAATTACATTACTAACACACATAGCAACACTTTACGCTTTTGATAGTCGAAGTTTAACTAATAAGATATTCATTTCCGAAAATAGTCTTATCTACGTCACCCGTCACATGTCAAGGAAGTCTATTTTTGCCAATGGATCAAGTACTATTTCCTACAAGCTTTTTGGGGGATTTAATCCGTTCTCGGTCTGGCATATAGCCAAAGGGATTTCGGCATGTCAATCATGTGATAACGAGTATAAAAGCTGAAACAGAACGAATTAAAGTTTTTCTATGAACGAGTGTTAAACAGCGACACTGTAAGGAATTGTAACACTGAGCAATGGTAATATATTTTCTTACTTATAACTCTCTTCTTGAAAGATAAAGTTGTAAAATATCAAGAAGGAAAGGTATCAGTTTTGCTGCACCAGATGCGAATTTCGACAAGTAATGTCAGTGATGCTCGAGGCCAAAATATTTGAAAATCCAAATCTCAAACAAATATTTATATCATATTAAGGTGGATCATCGGTATATATTTCCTCAGATAGAATTTTCTTATACTTTGCCAAAAGATTTTACTATGCTTTTTTTTCAAAAATATAATAAAAAGTATGGGTCATCGTGCTATTTTTCAAGCTTGAAGTCGTGCAAAATTGACCAAATTTGCATAGATTGTTCATGAAAAAATGAAAAAACACATTTTTGTGAATAAAAAAATCTATGGGATAGATTTTTGAAATAAAATATGAACAGATAGGTTTTATAATATGCTTTAAGAAAAAAAAAAAGAAAAAATGGTGTCACTGAACTTGTTTTCTTGCTACAAGTAAAACATGAAAATTTCACTATGATTTCAGTATAAAAATTTTACTATAAGAGTTATATCCCCTTAAATGGCTAAGTTGAAAAATTTATTCTAAAAAACAAATATTTGGTATTTGTTTAAACGTTTTAGATAATGTAATAAATCATTTTTTTTTTCTTTATACAAATAAACAGTCTTACACATAAATTGCAAATCTGTCTCAAAATTTGCAGATTTAGGCAAAGAACTAGACCGATTGTGTACTGCTATTGTACAATCCAATATGGCGGTATACAGTGAATATACCGTATTCAGGACAAACATTGGTGAACTTAATGAAGCCTAGTTGGTAGCATATGCGATACTACGCTCGGCGTTTAACGTGCTATCGTGCACGGTAATACTCCAGAGGAGGACATGTCACCCCTCCTGGACACTTAATTCTGACTACGAGCTATCATGCTAATTGAAATTGTTGTATTTATTAAGTTAAAAGTCATTAGTCTTGGCCTAGGATATAAACTGTAACACCGTTCCAATTGATAAGAGAGCACCCTGCCGTGATGCCGCCAAGTCTTTATTAGAATGAATATTTATTTCAAAAGATTGATGAAGTATCTTTGATATAAACAATATAAATGAGCTGCGTCGGATAGAAATTGACCTTATGCAAATGAATATCAATACATCTGTTAACCTATTTCGGGTTGAAAAAAAACTCTACGGAAAGCCTGTAACTATTTAAAAATTGAGTTGTTATAGGAACCCTACAAAACAGACCAAAATTCATTTTTTATTGCGTATTTGAATGTTCCAAAATCAATCAAAGTCTTATACATGTCCATGTATACGTGCATTTGCATAACGTCGATTTCTATCCGATGCAGCTCATATGTTTCCTTCAATTCTTCGTTTGTGTTTTGATGTCTTTTGTATTTTTTCTTTTCAAATTCATTTTTGTATCAGGTACAACATGGGACATAAATATTCGGATTCTACAAATTGGCACAAAAACACCCACAGAAAAGACCGTTGATTTGCATTTGCAATAATAAAATTAAAATTCAATCGCTGACATCAAGCTTAAATATGAAATTTGAGTTGATATCATAATCTTAAATTCATGTAGTCAAAAAAGTATAACAAAAATACCGAACTCCAAGGTAAATTCAAATAAAGGCAACAGTAGTATACCGCTATTCGAAATTCAGAAATCGATTGAGAAAAAAACAAATCCGGGTTACAAACTAAAACTGAGGGATACACATCAAATATAAGAGGAGAACTACGACACAACAGAAACACAACATTAAAATGTAACACACACAGAAACGAACTATAATATAACAATGGCTATTTTCCTGACTTGGTACAGGACATTTTAAGAAAAAGAGGGAAGACCATAAAGGATATTAATCTGAGCAAGACGCATTTCTTGTTTTCAACGACTGATATGAAAGATCATGAAACAGTAATATAGTGTACCAACCGATATAATGCATCTTTTATCTGAAACAAAATTTAAATTTCAAAAGTTTTAAATAATTTTTCATCACTATTAACAGACAATCATAGAAATTATACGTTCCATTAATATATCTATAAACGAGAAAGACTTCAACAAATGCCGAGAAATAAGCATTTCGTTATTGTATATATCACCTACCATGGATATCATGAACGAAGATTTTCTTGTTATCTATTCAATTTCATATTATATAGGAGACAAGTAGGATATAGTTTATCTCGAATTAAGGCGTGTTTAAAGTAAATTGGTCCTTGTTACGCTTGAAAGGTAAACAACGGAATGTTGTACTACTGATTACGTCAAGAAATCTTACATCGCAAGGTACCAGGATTAACTGTTATTTAGATTGCAAATAATAAACTTAAGTAAATACGATGTAGATGACAAATCATCTGATATATATGACATTTCTAAATATATTGAAATTGTACTAATATGGATATTTATAAATATATTCAATTATACTAACACTGCATCTGGCAACTGAATCCACAGAAACTGAAAATTTGAAAGGCTTTCAACGCTATGACAGCTGAATATGTAAAGTTATAAAATAATAGGGTGTGCAAAGGGGATATTATATTCTTTCCTATTTCCATTTAAAACAAACAAAGTCATATGAACAACTCGAATCATAATGCCTAAGTACAAACTCATATTTTATTATTTAAAAGGTTTAACTCTTTCTATACTAATTACATTTTCAGCAATGAACAGTACACTTCAGCTATTTAAGCCAATCTTTTACGAGCAAGTAGATCCAATCGTGATAACACAAAAGTTATCAAAGCTTAGACGTCTAAGTGACTGTCAAAAAACATATATATTTTCGTTGTTCCGACGTTCTGTTAGTAGACAGCATGTATGGGATTATTTGCTGCCAATCATTGAAGAGACATGTTCATTGAATTATGTATTAGAGATTCTGCTTAAATGTGGATATACTGAACTATTTATTAACATTGCCTTGCAGTGGAAACTTTCATCACCAGAAGAATTATGCATTCAGAGAACAAAAATTTTGATGTCTAGTCGGCGATCGTCACAAAACTTACTAATGAAATTAAAAATTTTAACACATAACATTCAGTTCGACAATCCAAGAAAATGCCTCAAAGAAAAAACTAAATTATATAAGAGTGCATTTCTTTCTGAGAAAAACTATACAAAGAAAATCGTGAAAGCTGATCATTATGCTGCTTCACTTTGTGCTGAGATTGACTCATATGGCATTCTTTATGTAAGACAATTTCCAACTCACGGTTTGTTTGAAGAATTGAAAAACATCATCCCACATACGAGCAATACACACGTGACACAAGTTGCACACGACACGCGACTAGCACTTGTGTACGCACAGGCGGATGAAGAGGATATTAGTGAGGATAACTTGAGAAATGCAATGGCAGCCTCAATTTATATTGGATATTGTGTTGAACTCGTAGAAATGCTGTATATTTACATATTTAATTTAATAGAAGTATATGAAAAATGTCCAATCCAAGGATTAGTGGATAAAATTCTAAATATTGCAGAGTATTGCGCAGGATGCTTACAAGAAGAGACAGATGAACTGATCATTTCCTTCTGGAAACGAAGAATTTATTCAAGAGTAGCGTTTTGTTTATTAGGGCTCAGTAATAGAGGTGATATTATTCCAGGAAGAAGAGTGTCTTCAAAGAACGTCCGAAAAGCAAAAGATTTAATGGTGGAACTGGACAAATTATGGGATGGATTTGAGATTAGACGTTTAATGTTTTATTACGTCGGTAAAGCTAGAATTGCCGAGATAGAAGACGATCTAGATCTAGCAATAGAATATATAAGCTTAGCAACAGACATTGGAACAAGAGGAGATTTCGGGGAAGTTACCTATATCAAAAATTATTCGAATTCTTTGACAGGAAAGTTTTCACTATTTCAAAAAACGCTCAACGATTGTGAAATCCATTTTAAATATTCAAGAAATAGGACACCAGTTGAAAACGAAGATGACGCCTCTACAATGAATGATGACTTAGAAAACGATTCATTTCCCAAAATGACATTATGCATTGCGAAGGAACATTTGTAAAAAGAAGTTATGAAACTGATGAAAAAATCTCAAAAACGAACGGAAAGCTTTCATGAAGAGAAACAACGTCAGAGTTTATGTCAATTCAAAGTAAATGACACGTATGTGAAACAAGTAATGTGGACAAAAATGTAGAAAAGCAATAAAATCAAGAAAAAACGTCAAAAATATATCCATTATTTATTTTCTATATTTCCAGGATATCTGTTTTTCTAAAGTATACATATTTTCGATAGGTGTTCTTACAGTTGTAGTTAGATATTACTTGCCAGTTCAATAGGTTTATATACACTTTTTTACTGGCTATGAGGACATTAACAAGTATATTGTCCCCCGAGACACTAATGATCCTTACTGTGTCTAGAAATACTGTTTTTATTTCTAACATTATATTTTAGGTCATGTACTAGGGTAAGATAATTTACATAAAATACCGATTTTTTATATAAATTTCGTAATATCTTTGAGTTAGACAAGAGTTCTTACCCATAGGCAATTATGTGGCCCTTTCTTTCGAATAATTTTCATCAACCAATTTAAACAGGAGAAACACGACGGATGTAACTAGTGGATAAGAAATAGTTGGTCCATTCGGAACACCCAAAGTGTGTGCTTCTCAGTCTTTAGTTTTCTGTGTAGCTTTTTGTCGACTGTTTTTTGTTTTAGGTTGTCATTTTAAATTCTTTTTGATAATTCGACGGAAGCTATAACTTTGAGACCTGTGTGATTTTATACATTCAATGTTATAGCTCTTTATAATCAGTCATTTAAAAATCCCATTTCTTTTTCTTTTTGGGATGGTATTGTCTGGGTTTTTTTTCTTCGATTTGTAGTTTTTAATTGCCCGTGGTATCCTTTTCCTCTTTTTCTATAACATTGATGGTATACTATAATAGTATAATTAGCTATCCATCAAAATATCGTTTTATACAATACTGTAAAATAATTCTGATTTTTGTTGTTAGTGCGTTAAATAATTCAAAATTTGATGATAAATAACATACAGTTTACGAGCAATTATTATAAAACTAAAAAAATATAAATTCTTTTTTTTCAAGGAGATGTTATGGTGAATGGTAACTAAAATGGATTAATCTGAGACTTGCCTTCTCCAATCATACAAGACACATTTTTCATCAATTGGTCCTTTAACTATACTTCACTACTTTTGTAAATTGCAATATATAAGTTCCTGTCAGAGGATTGCATTCTAACAAATAATTCACAAAGGCTATGAAAGACCTTTAAGTTTGACTATTTTTCTTTTCTTGAGACAAACCACTTTTCAACCAATCTTGTTTGTCTTAATTTGGATATTTAGAACTATTCCTACAACTATCATTTCATCAAAAAAAATCCTACAAAATACAAGACAAAATTCACTACTTTTGATTCAACGAAAAACTAGCCAATGAATTTCAAGTTACACAATTACAATTACATTTTTGATGATTCTAAAGAATACTTGAATATAAAGTCTCATATTTACAAAGAAGGACACTTAATTAAGAGTGATGTAGAAAAAGGAAAAGAAAAAGCTGATACATAAACCGTTTCATTATGCACTGAAATCGTAGTGCAGGCACTTGGTCATTCTAAAATATGATATCTAACGAATTGTTTGACGAACTGAAGAATCTCATATTATAATGAGTTTATTTACCACATTCATCAAATACTCATGTTACACACATTTAACATGATGCAATAGTTGACATAGCATATGCGATAGTAGAGAAAGATGACCACATTCATCAAATACTCATGTTACACAAATTGTATATGATACACAAGAGTTGCTATATCATATGCATTAGCAGAGCAAAATGAGCACTGAAGCTATGTTACAAATGGTTTGTCCGAATCATTGTTTCTTTGGTATTGCATTGCAATAGTCAATAAGATCTATGTAACTATTTACAGCCTACAGAACAAATACGAAATATACCCAAGAAGTGCTTACTCAATAAAATAATCATAACTGCCAATATAGGCTTGCAATGTCTGCAAGAGGAGGATGACGATGCAATAAGAAATTTTTCAAGGAGGCATTTTATCTATTATTCCTCACTGTGTCGTTCTTATAAGGCAATGTAAGGTTTGCAAAGGGATTTTGAAATGAAATAGAAAAATCATGGTCAGATTTAGACGCAAGACGTCTAATGTTATATTATGTGGCTAATTCAAGAATAGCAGAACTAGAAGACACAGTAGATAGATTGGAACTAGCATTAGAGTATAACGATATGGCCAATAAAAATACATGGGAGGGACAATTTGAAGAAGAACAGTACAATGAAGTTTATAGCAGTTCATTGAAAAGTAAATACAAATTTGCAAACGAAACTTCCCAAAAAGAACTAACAAGTAATACTATAATTGAAACTTGCATCCTGTCACAGTAAACACATCTGATCTGTTAATGTTCATTACATTTACAATTGGTTTGCCCTCTGTTTTGTTTGTTTTGGATATTTTGTCGCTGTCATGAACTTCACAAATCAAAATTAAATAAAGATAGACATATAACAACTTTCGCTATTTTCGCAGAAAACACGTTTTCTGAACTTTATTGCATGGATTCATAACATTTGCATTTACCTACATCGATTTGATTATGAAACTGGTTCTCAGAACAAATTTCCTAATTGTCAAAAGAAAATTCGCAAACAAAACCAACAAAATAATACAAAAACAGACGATTTCTATCGCGACTTGTATACTACAGACGAAAATGGATAACGGTAAATCAAACTCAAGTCGTTGACGGGTGTTTAATATTTGATATCGATTTGAATATTTGTACACTTACGATGAATTTAAACTAACTTTATGTCGTCGATCAACCTTTTAATATGAAAACGAAAAAATCTGTTCTAACAGAATATTGAGCTTAACTTCTGAAGTTTGGATATATCCTTGCAAATGCTGATCTAATATTTTAGAGGAGGGTATAGGGATACCACATGGAAAATGAAGAAGGTGGTTCAGTCAAATTTTCGTCGCTTTTCACATAATGTAACAAAAGTTCGAAGAAAGGTAGTTCCAACCCCTTCTGCATCAACTAAGACTTTTATACCACAATGCATGTTTCTTCTTCCTTTTAGTGAAACTACTAACAGATTTGTTTTTATTTTTTTCCTCCATCAAATATCTGGATTAAAGGGTCGACTCGTTTGAGGATGGTGTTGTCCTTTTTGTTCCCTCATTATGGAAAATATTCGAACCTTCACTTGTAAATGAATAATGTATTGTATGCAAATCTTTACAAATTTCTTCTGTAATTCGTCCTTTTTGCAAATAAAAAGGGACTGTCAACATTAAAGAATCCTACTGAAATGAATATTACAATGATCCTGCATTTATTTAGAGCATCATTCAATCAATTAGAAAGAACGAATCACTGGGATGGATCAATATGATGAATCCAGATTTAAAAAAGCATTGCAAAAATCAGTCATTTGAAACTGTTCAAAAAAGATTCGGAAGGTGCCAAGGGGACATGCAAAACTTATATAAGTCAAAAGAAACCGACAACGCAATGTATAAAGCTGTAAGACGACAGGATTGTTATTACGACAATTGGAACATGTCCGTAGTTATCTGTGACAAAGATCTTCCATAACGGTCAACCATCTAGTGATGGCGTATTTAAAACTTCGAAGGGATGATTTACCGCTTAGAATCCTTGGTTCAATATATTGCTTGTAAGCAGCAACCAAGCCCGGTTTTGTTTCCTAATGAAAAAAAATGTTGGAAATTTATGATGGAACGCGTGTCTAGTGCACTAAATTATAAGTCATGTATCTTTGATAAGTCTTACATACAAAAATGATTTTGTTGAGGCTTTTTACACATAAACATATTTCGCCATAACAGAAAGACAGGCAACGTCTAGCAACGTGTTTTGTCTTTAAAGATAGATAGTGCAAATATTGTACCACAGATTGAATTTCGGTAGGAGGTTAAATACACGTAAACATCTACGAGGTGGGAATGTATTACGAGAAAGCAGACCATTTCTAAATTTTAGACCCAAAGACAGATATTTTCAAAAGTGAAGAAAACGTTTTAAGAATGATATTCAATCAGCAAATGCATACTCCCGTAGGAATCAAGGGTACCATAAAGGATAAATTACAATCTCCTCGTATAATTTATTTCCATCAGACAATAAACTCTTCATAGATACCAGGATTAAAATTTTGAAAGCCAGACGCGAGTTTCGTCTACAAAAAAACTCATCAGTGACTTTCGTATCAAAGAAGTTGAAAAGGCCAAATAACGTGCGAGAGCGTTGAGGACCAAAAATTCCTACAAGTTTTGCCTAATACAGCTAAGGTAATCTTTTTCTTGGGTAAAAAGTCCGTAGTTTTTCGAAACATTCTAAGTTTTGTAAACAGTTAATTTATAATTATGACCATGTCAATGATAATTCATGTCAACACAGAAGTGCTGAATACAGGGCTGGTGATACCCTCGGGGAGAAAAACTCAACCAGCAGTGGCAACGACCCAGTGGTTGTAAATAAACTAATCATAGATACCAGGATTAAAATTTTGTAAGCCAGACGCGCGTTTCGTCTACAAAAGACTCCAATGCCAAAAGCCAAAAATATCCAATGCCAAAGTTATATCTAAACGAAAATTGAAAAGAGTTTCTAAGAAACTAAGTCACTCCATAATATATTTTTTTCTTTTAAAACACTTTGTGGGTAATCAAAGCATTTAAAGTCACGTTAGAATTGTAACTAAATATTAGGTATATTTATAAAGTTAAATTCCCGAATATATTTTTAAAGATAGTTCCCAACCAAACCTTTTTATTTAATTTTGAATATTCATTAGAACAGCACAAATAATTCAAGGCATGCTTCAATGATTTGTATACGTTAGATAAGAGAGCAGTAAATAACCGATGGTTAACAGAATCAAAACCTGTTGGAATTGCAAACGGAACAAGACCGGGTGTGTCGCAAGGGTAAGCGTCCTCTTTTTACATGCATCACCCGATTTAAAATGTCATGATAGGGAATAGGACACAAAATCTTAGAATTTTTAGAAATTTGTCATTTTAGAATATAGTTCCTAAAAATCTCGAATTTTTTTCACCATACTGAAAACTTAATGTTTTGAACAATGTTGATAATCATTAAAATCACAAGAAATAAAACCTCGACATTTATAACAATAACTATCAATGGAATGATGTACCAATAAAAAAATGAACTTATTGTTTTGATATTTAACAATCAGGTTATTTATCACAATTCACCTAAAGGTTATGCGGTTTCTGCTCTACTAGTGGCATCTGCCGTGAAGCTTGTGACAAGTAAGAATTCGGCGATAAGCATATTGGTTATTGACATTAACAAAGAAAGGCTGTTTACATATCTTTTTTTCTTATCATTATGAAGACTTACTAATCGTAATCCAAATTCAATATATCGGTAGCAGTTCAACGATTAATTCATTAATTTTTGTTACCTTAACGCTCAGTTGGAACTATGACTAAGAACGACAGTTTATTTAAGGAACGACGTCTACGAAAATGTTTAAGGCAAGGAATATAGAATACTTTTTAACACATGTGTCATATCTCCATATTAAAAAAATTTTCTCCTGAAAGCAAACAATGTTCATGCTATATTAACATTACAAATTATATTAGAAAACTGAAAAGATAGAATCTTTTGAAAATCTAATTCAAACATGTTGTGTGAATTCAATGCTGATCGATAGCGATTCACCTGTTTACCAATGCTGATGTTAAAGTTAATGTTGAAGGTAATTCAGATGGAAAAAAATTTCCTAAACATATGAAAATTAATCAAATTATATCTATTAAAATTTAAGACCAGAATGACGGTGAACTTCAATGTCAATGTTCTGTTATTTTGGGATTTTACTAGTTAGAAAATTTATATTCTATCTTAAGATGTATTTTTTATAATGGTAAACAAAAGGATGGTGTGAACAAAATCATATGGTTAATTTATAACCATTTAAGTGTTTGTCAATACTGGCCGTACGGTTAGAATTAAAGATAGTTTTATAAGACGGGAATGTAATATCAACATGACACTACATTCAATAGTAAGTTGACTTATGTTCAAACTTTGAGTGTGAGACCTTAATGTCATGGTTGATTGATCATGATTTAGAAGTTGAAAATGGTTCAATGATATGTGAATCCAACATAACACTTCTAATAAGCCTTCTTTTAAAGTATAATAACAAATAGTAAGAGCAAGAGCTATATTTCATTTTTACGCAATAGATATTGAAAGTTCATTTTAAACATATACATAGTCCAGTAGACATAATTTGTATATATTCTTTTTCTCACTTTTCGATATAAGTATGTTTCTTTTAGTAAAATCAAACCGGTGTGATGCATTTCTTAAACTATACATGAAATCATTGAACTTTGATGCAGGTTGCATTTTTCCCAATTGGATTGATATTGCATGTTTGGAGGATTTATTTCACAGAAAAGGCTTTAACAATTAATCAAATAATTGACAAATGATTCATACTAAAGTATAAGTAATGACATAATTTTTAAGAGAGCGATATGCCTACCGAAAGACACTGATTGAAAGGAATTTTAATCGATTAATGATTAAATTGAATTAATGTTGTAAAATGCATTATCAAATTTGCATATGCTTTCAAAAACATCCCATATTGCAATAAATTAATATTCACAGTCATGAACTGTCTCAGTCCTAGGATAAATAGAAAGTAATATTTTCTCATATGCTTCTTATTTGATTCTATTAGAGTTCAAAAGTATGTTTGATTGAATTTTGTTTGCTTAACATTCAATGCTTAATGCATATTCAGGAATAAAAGGTATGAAAATCATATGGCCAACATGTATTCAAATTAGTCAATACCACATAAATTCAGTATGATTTACTACTTTGAATGTTGCATTTATTAGTTCGAGATTTTAAAAGATTTTCGTAAAGTTTTACTTTAAAATATATCTTGGTTGTATATCGTTTTTTTAACATGAAAAGAACTAAAACTTTTATCTACTTAAAAGTTTCGGTTATTGACAAAAACGAGGAATAATTAATTGATACTACTAGAAATAGATAGAAACATTTAAGACCCTATCTCTAAATCTCTATAGACCAGTCAATATTGTGGTCAATAAAAAGAACGGATAATCGGTAAATGTACACAATACGATGCAAGTAAACATTCACTGCATGCTGTCGTCCATGGTGACAATAAACTCGTATTCAAGTGCAAACTCACGAAAGCTTCGCTAGTAGGTTTTAAAAGTTGTAAAAAACATAGTCAAATAATGGCATTGGACTGGGAATATAAACCATCGAGTAACATGGACACATCAATTGAAATGAAGATATCATGCTATTCAGAATCAAGTATTTGACATATCTTGATTGGTCGTTGTGTTACCTGATAAATGTTACTAGACACCTCGTATGCAAAAACAAACTAATTAATTTTCCTCTGCTATAAAGTAGTGAAGAAGTTTTGATTAAACCATGACGAGATATGTATTTTCAAAAGAAGGCGAAAGATATCAAATGGACATTCAAACTCATAAGTATTTTCAAGTGCATAATTGATAGACAAGGGGAATAACTAAAATTGCATAGAGAAAAGAAACAGGAATCTATATTTTTGGGACTAAACATATTGGCCGAATAATTTGAATATCAACTTCATGATTCGCTATCTTGCTAAATTGTTATAAATTCACCCATGGGAAAACAATTTTACTTTGCGATCTCAAATTGAACGCAGATACAACTTTAATCCTACATCCTGTGCAAAACGACATTTCTTCACTCTCGACAGTTCAATTTTAATATTTAGAAAAAAACGCTCGTCGAGCCTCGCGTTTTAAATTTGAAAATTAAACTGTTTCGAGTGGAAAACTATCGTATCATACTCGATGCAGTGGAAGAATCTATATGTATTGTAAAATGGAATATATATCAGATCACAACAAACCGTAGACATTCTTTTAATGATTTGTGTAGTCAACAACAAAGAGAAGAAAATATTATAAGTTGGGTGCTTTCTTTTTCTGTAAAAAAAATGGTCACAGTCCATATAAACTGATCATAGATACCAAAATCATACCTGCAAAGGATATAATGATACAACTTATGCACTCTTGGACCTTTGAACCACTGGCTAAAATGTTTTGATATTATAGCTGTAGTTTCTACTAACAATACTGTTTCATAAGTCATAAATTAAACAAAATATACTTTTCCTTTTATTATCAAAATGGTTCACAAACTACTAGTATAGTATGATGCTTTGCCATATAGACACACTCAATATTTCTTAGTGCGGTTTGTTTTGTTTTTTTATCAATAAATACATTGTACTTCTGATTTCATATTCTGGTGATTATGAAATTAACACACAGAAGAAACCGAATGACCTGCTCACTACTTTGAATATTTGAAACGCATATAGAAATCAACATAAATAGGGGTAAATGAACATTTTAACTTTAGTTTTATGACTGCCAATTTTCCTTTCTTATGTTTATTTTGAACTCTCGAGTTCATTTTATGGACTACTTTTTTACATCATATACATGACTGGTATCATGTATTGTAGCTTCCACCAATCTTAAGGACTAGTGTGTAAATGTGTTTTTCACATCGAAACAGATCGATAAGAAAAAATAGACAAACCTCATAAATGACTCTTGCTCAGGATTACGGAAGCCATGAATTCCCCCAGACATGAAAATTTCAACAAAATCCTGAAATAGAAATAGGAATAACCATTTACGAATAGGATGTATTATTACTGTAGTGTATGTACATTTTAAAAGTTTAGATATTTTGTTTATTTTAATCTGTTGTGTATATTAATGTTTGTTTTTTATTTGGCTTTGAATATGTGCATGTTTTCTTTGTGGTTTTTTCATTCGTATAATTTTGTATGCGCTTTTGGGGAGTTCAAGTGTTACAATGTATAATACTTCCGGAGTGTAATAAAACTAAATCTGCAACTGCTCTCATTTTATTTAAACAATAATTCCATCTTTACTTTGCTTTGTGAACGTTATTTTCTAGTGATATGCACCATTCCTAATTATTCCTCTTGCCGTACTGATATTTAGTTAGTTCGAATTCTTAACTTAAGATTGTATCCAGTGTCAATTCATCAACACCTGGTATACAATCCTTGTATATTGAATTCTTAAATGGCTGTGTGTGCTGAGTCACAAATAGGTTAATGCTATATAATGTTCGTACATATATCGCATTTTTCACCCGGTGAAATTCATACAATTGTCATTTACAAAAATCCGGTGATTTAGTGACAAATTAAATAAAAATTGAGAAGAGATATTTTGGTTCGATGCCACTGCTGGTGAAGTTTTTCTCTCCCAGAGTATCGCCAGCCCATTTTCGAAATACTAAGGCTTTTCTTCCTCAGGAATATATTACCTTAGCAGTATTTGGCAAACATTTTAGAAATTTGGGTCCTCAATACTCTTCAACTTCGTATTTTATTTGGCCTTTTAACTTTTTTTTATTTAAGATTCACTGATGGGTGTTTTGTAGACGAAATGTGCGTCTGTCGTACAAAATTTCCATCCTGGTATCTATGATGAGTCTATTCAAACCATGATGCTATTCTCTCATAGATCAAAGGACGACAACACATATACCTGTATCTCAAATTATCATAAGAAAACTTAGATGCCTATGCATCATTAGATAAATAGGCGAAGCCAATGGAAAGTGATGGTCGCTACTCCGTCTAAGAATACCTTGTTTACCTTAAGCAATTTGTTAACATTGCTTTTCAGTTAAGTTGTTGTTTTCAATAACCTTATATGAACTAGATCTTGTGTCTCTAGAGTTATATAAATATCTTAAAAAATCTATAACGTGTTTTTCGTTCTGTAAAATGATGCTCTTTGAAAGCCATTAACTATATAATACTTAAGTAAACATGGAAATAAGTTGCCAAATCAACGGGAAAATTAGTAGAAAAGAGTTCAAGCTCGTAAATTTGGATTTAAACCGAACACTTTATTTTCTATACAATATCGCAGTGAAAGTTTGAGCGGCAAAAATGTCATGAAGGTAAACATTTTTTACAATAAAGGAAAAAACTAATACATTTTGACTAAGAAGCTGGTATTTGGTTAAATTTTATGATAGGAATTCATTTCTATATAAATCATACGGGGAAAAATTGCCAAAAGCAGTTTTTTATCCTGAAACTTGCATATGAAGTGTCAAAATCTTCAACACGGAAAACTAGGGACATGTGTTTGAGAAAATGGTGCACTCGAAACGGCTTTTTTCTGCTTGATGGAAATAGATTATGGTTCGGTTCCTTTCGTGCAATACATTACTTGGTGCTAACATTTCACAAAAAAGAAATTTTGATACTTTTACTTGCCTTGATCGCTTTTTCTCCGCTTCAAAACCGCCACCCCGTGTCGAATATAGCCAACACCCCGCATGTTGCGTTCTACACGGTGAATAAACTCATCATAGATACCAGGATTAAAATTTTGTATGCCAGACGCGCGTTTCTTCTACAAACGACTAATCAGTGACGATTGAATCAAAAAAGTTAAAAAGGCCAAATGAAGTACTAAGTTGAAGAGCATTGCATTGAGGACCCAAAAATCCGAAAGGTTTTGCCAAATACAGCCAGGTAATTTGTCTCTAGGATCGAAAATCCTTAGTTTTTCGAAAGATTCAAAGTTTTATTAATATAACCATATCAATGATAATTCATATCTTCGCCGCAAACCCGTTCTTTTTTCCTCAATTGTGTCATCATCAAATGAAACATATAAACGAATTTGTACTTCCCATGAGCAACAAGATGGGTGCCACTTGTGGAGCTGGATATATCCTTCCGCACCATCTGATATCACCCCCAGTTTTGGTGGGGTTTTTGTCGTCTTAAGTTTTCTGTTGTTTGTCTTTTTGTCATTTTTACAGTGTTTTGTCGATCCCTCTTCGAGTTTTGATTTCCCCTTGGGTGTCTTCTGCCTCTCTTTCGATATAGGAAAGTCCTTCTTGGAAGTAGTTATTGTTTTGATATAGGCAATTATCCTGGGAGAAGGTGTTTCTCTGGCTTTGATTTACAAAACTCCTCCATGATAGATCTCCTTTAGGATGATCTGGTAAATCTTGCTTTACTACGATATTGGGAATACCTCTATGGAAGATATGTTTTTCATTTACTTCGATATAGGAAATTCCTGAATAGTTGATATGAATATAATACTTACAATGATGGAAAATCTAAAATGTATTTGTAAGACTTTTAGAAACAGGAAGAAAAGAGACACACACAGAGCTGTTTCCTTCATCGAAGCGAGTACAAATAAATTACATATTTTCCGACTTTGTGAATTTGATGCAAAAACCAACCGTATGAAGTCATCAATGAAAACAGATAATGTGCACATTAAAAACAAGTGTAGATAATGCGTTGTGTGTTTGATACAGTTACAGTAACAATCTTGACGCAATGATATACCAGTAAAACATTTTGATTTCTTTCGCCTGATGTTACTCGGAAACCCTAACTTTTGTGCAAGATCAGTCGCATACTATTTAAAGCTACGATCAAAATGTGTCAAATTAAATTTCAAAATTTTAAATATCATATATAATATAGAAATTTTTTAATTTTCACACCATGTGAAAGTGCTAAATTCATATCCCTTTTATTCAGTAAAGCTTGTGAATATTTCCACTAAATTTATAGTGATTAACATTATAACAATGTTGACTCCTGTACCCCAATTTTTGACAATTTTACCTATTATGTCTGTTTGTTTTGCTCACACATTGTTGTTAATATAATGGAATTCTATGCGACTGTCATACAAGTGAGAGGTTTAGCTAGCTATAAAACCAGGTTTAATAATCCACCATTTTCTATAAGGGGAAATGCCTGTACCAAGTCAGGAATATGACAGTTTTCCAAACGATTGATGTGTTTGAGCTTTTGATTTTGCCATTTAATAGATATTTGAATTTTCCTTGGATTTCGGTTTTTCGGTATTTTACTTTTTGTTAAAAAAAGCTTTTCAAAGATATTAGGCTTAAAATTTGGTACACCAACCACCCGTTTGATCGACCTACGACTCATCAGTGGCTCTATATTCAAAACATTTTTAAGGCAAAATCAAATACTGTAAATTCAGAAATAATTGCGATGTTTTTATTATTGCGAAAAATACAACAGGGTTATAATCGCAAAAATTTAAACTCGCATTTTGAAATTTTTTATATGAATTAATCAGGTATTTTTACAATATCGTAAAATTTAAAATCGCATTTTAGTCTAAAGTGACAAAATCGCAATAATTTGTGAATTTACAGTAGAAAATTGACCAGTATTAAAACCAATGAAGGCAAGATTTCTCATAAAGATTTCAATGACAGCTTTTGTAAAGTAGGTCTGAAATAAAATACCTCATCAAAATTGAAAGAAAATCAATGCTTTGTACCATCTTCAGTATAGATATTTCTTGTTCGATCCTTTGGCTCCTGCTTACTCGGTATAATTCAGAAAATTAATTTCATTAGGAATGCAATCGGACTTAAAATATATAAAAATTGAAACCTTTGGAGTTGACACCAACTTTGGCCCTGTATATCTCTTGTATGCCAATATATATAAATTATTCTCTCCACTTGTGGATACAAACCTTTTTGTATCCACAAGTGGAGAGAATAATTATTTCATCATCTTTAGGAGATCGACCAAATAAATAAATCAAAAGTTTAAAATGCACGAAAAAAAAAAGTGTCTGCAGACGGAAAATGCGATGACGAAGCCATTACCAATTGGTTGCCTTGTTAAATATGTCTTCTTTAATTTAGAACATTTTTGACAGTTTAAAAGAAGATTTGTTTGGAATAAGAATCAACCAATCAACCCAACTTAGGGAATATTTGGTGATATCACCAAGTTATTTTTATATTTATAACATTGATTCGTTAGTTACACCTTTAAAAGAGTAGATTACACTCGCTTAAATCTAATTGGAACATGGCTAACTACACTGATAGTACGACTTCGAAACATTGTCATAACACGACTATAAAAAATTGCAGTCGTATTCTAAATGTTCAATTTATGTGTCCAGTATAAATATAACAAGAGTCATCATAACTTGTATATAGCAATGCATATGCACTTTTTACTTAATACATGTTCCTCATCATATTTTGTTGAATTTGGTCAGATTAAAAAAAAATAATACATCACTGGTGGTCATCAATATTTTTGTTCAAATGAAAATTCAAACTATTTTGCAGCTTATTAAATTTGTTTATGATTACAATTAATGTTTTGCTGAAGTACCTATAGTTATTTGATACAGAGGTTAGTCTTTGCTGGTTACTTATATCGATGGAGTATTATTATTGAAAAACTAAATGGGAAAATTTTTACCAAAGTTGTTACACAGTTAATTAAATGTGAATTGTCTCCCACACAGGGGTGATATCCGTGGGATCAGGCCTACGATTCGTAAATCCGCAGTTTTATAAAAACATTCTGCGTTTACGTTCAAATCCGCGCGTTAAAATATATTCCAATTTCCATATAAATTGAGGGCATAATAAGTGCCATAATCAAAAATTATAAAAAATAACTGAATTTTAAATAAACACATCACGAGCAATACAAGACATAAAAAAAAGATTAACTAGAAGGGTAAACAACCTTCCCCTCGCTGTCTATCTACTTTCGCGAAAACATGTTCTTCAGAAGGGTAAACAGGCACGAAGTCACAAAGTGAGATAGAAAACACGGAGTCTTTTATTATAGCCGGAACAAAACGCTGTTGATGAAACAAAATTTTAATCCTAATATCAATGATAAGTTTATTTGCCTTTAAAGAAAGCCTTCCACATCATCCCTTCAACATTAGTAATGATAATTACTGTATCAGATGCCAATGATAGTACTGAAAACAATCCAATGCACGGTTGCTCTCTAATTTGTTTATAAGTATGCCTACCTTTGCAGATATACAAAGTAGTTCTGTGGTAGTCCTAGTACTACAAGTAGCCTGTCTTCTGCTGTTTGTTATCACTGCAAGTTCCTGTTAACAAGTTAGATCATTTCAATTAAAACTCGACTATGCATAATTTATTGTTTACATATGCAAATCTGCTCACAAATAAGAAAATTTTCAATAGGTAGATTTGCACATGTATCAGAACTTCTATTATAGCAATGCATTAACGACTAAATCTTCTAGCCATGATTTATGTATATTACTAATCCTATCTTTTGTGTAAAATAGATATGTATACGATATGAACAGATAAAGGCAAAATTGTAAATAAGGATTGTTTGTTCTTTTATCATGAAAAGTTGACTGCGGTCAATAAAATATGGGATTTAAACTGTATGAAACAGAAACGCATTCTAATTGAAGTACGACGTACTATTACATGATTAAATAAATGTTGGTAAATCAATAAACAATCAATATACGGAAATTAAAGGCCATTTGACATCAATTTAGCTATACTGCAATTAGAATGACATTGAGATAGTTATCCTTCCCCTGTGGTGAACAACTTGTTATATTACACAATTCTCCTAACAATCATTATCCACTTCAAAATTGGTTTCAAATGTCAAGTGACGAAATTTCTAAATTATTTTAGATTATATGAACGAAATACTTTAATTTAACTTACACTTACATTTATCAAATGGATTAATACTTGTTTCCAACCCATTTTGTTAATGAAATTCATTTCCGAAGTTGTGAAAAAATATTGGTCTATTCATTATGCGTAGAAACTACAAACTGTTAAAACATGTACAAACAGTTTTTTAAAGTCTCAAGATTCTCGATTTTCTCTGCTGAACTGGTTTTTTCTACTCTGTAAGTCATTACTTCCTGGTCCAATTCTTTAGATATGTTATCGTAACATTTATTAACATGCGACAAAGAAACGAAAAATGAGGACATCCTGAATATTTCTCTCTTAAAGTAATGACTTAGATAAGTGACTTTTTGTTATATTCGGAAATGGGGAATCTGGATTTAATTTGTTGATTGAAATTTACAACACTTTCAATTTAATTGTAATTTAGAGAACTTTTATGCACTAGATTCAAAGTTTGATACATTAGAAAATTAATGTCAGTTGTCAACAGAAAAAGTAATCTAGAGTTTGAATCCAAATAAACAACATCAGTTGACAAAGTTTTAATCGAAAAAAGCGACATCAGTTGACGAACATTTGTTAATGTGTATTTGAAAAATAACCTAAATTGATAAAAAAAACAATGATTGTATAAAAGTGCCTTATCAATGATACAATTTAGGAGATAGAAAGGGGGCGGGGGAATACCTGAAACGTCACACTTATCCCCGATACAAATAAAAACTATTCAAAAGGTAAAAAGACAGAGGATATGGCTATTGAAACTACCAAACAAGAATATGTCAACAGAAAGATTATACGCTTACTGCATTTGACAATGTCATAATTATATTCAGAACAAAATGAAGGGCAAAATAGGGCGTATAAACATATTTTATGTACGGGAAAACAATGCGAACAAAAGTGGGAACAACCAACAAGAAAAGTTATTTAACAACGCAACTTGGTCAATATTTCTGATTATTAAAGGCAAATATATTTATTTCATAAAAATTAATTTGTTCATTAAAAGCAGGTGACAAAAACGAACTACCAATGTATCCCATTAGAAAACTGTGATACTACACAAACTAATGTATTTCTTTTTTAAAGCAATACATTAACATGAATTGGTTCATGTACAAAACCAGATTTTTTTTTATATTTCATAGCGCGGTGTGTTTGTTTTTATTGCTTCTAGAATAAGACCACTCGATATGTTATAATTACTGAATCAAAATCCATCAATTCGATTGTTTAAATTTCTTTGTTATTTAATTTTATATCGTCATGTTAAAAAAATAATTTGTAATATTAATTCATGTGTATATTTATAGCTGTCAGTAGCTGCGAGTACTCTCAGATCTGTACTTAGTGTCTTTTTTGTTGTGAGGATGTATGAATATCCTGCCACGTCCAGCAAGTGTTTTTCTTTATTTTTTGTTACTTGTTTTTTCTGCTTTGTATCGATCTGATGGGTTAAGCCCTTTTCAGTTAATTTCGTAGTTTGTTCATATGTTATACTCCCAGGTTAGGGAGGGTTGGGCACCCGCAAACATGTTTAACCCCGCCATATTCTGTATGTGCCTGTCCCAAGTCAGGAGCCTGTATTTCAGTGATTGTCATTTGTTGCTGTATATCATATTTGTTTTCGTTCAATGTTTTGTACATAAATCAAGACGTTAGTTTTCTCGTTTGAATTATATTACATTTGTCATTTTGGGGCTTTTTGTAGGTGACTGTGCGGTATGGGTTTTGCTTATTGTTGTTAACTTCTATGTCGTTTGGTCTCTGGTCGAGAGTTGTCTCATTGGCAATCATATCACATGTTCTTATTTATATGTTTTTGAGAAGACATTACGAAGTTGAAAAACCTGTGTCTAATCCATTTTTCCTTTTAAACGTATATGCTTAAACTTTAGCTATTCTTAGTGAGAAAAACAAAGTTAATCGCCGATTGTTTTATCGCATATGGTTTGATATTGTTGTAAAGATGACATGCATTTTTATTACATAGTAACGTCAACAAGACGTAACACCATTTCAAAATTCATTAGAATGCATTTTATATAAAGTTCACCAATACTATGCTACACAACAAATTTTTAAATGTAAATGAGGTACAAAATTCGAAAAGGAAAATTAGAAAAAAGTACAATATTACGTGAAAATCATTTACATTATAAAACAACAACAAAAAACCACAGACAAATAGATGATGAACATTTCCACCCTTTTCACAAGGTTTTGTTCTCTTGTAAAGCGAAAATAAACAATCTGAATTAGAACAATTATAATATTTCATATTAAAGATACAGATTGAAAATTTCTGTTATGCATAATATTAGATAATGAAAAAACATTACTTACTAAACAGTTAGTTTTAACTTGTGTTGCAATGCTGGAGATACAACAAATATCGATAACCTTTTATATAGGGATCAGTTTAAATCGAAAGGTGATTAAGGTCTTCTTTTATTTGACATTTTTAAGGGTAACAGAAGATTACTTGCCAATATTTTATGTAATCCATTGTTTTAAACGTACAAATAGTGCATACATTTAATTGTGTTTGTTCTTTCCAGTTTGCTAACAATGGTTCTCGTGCGTAAGGAAATAAAAGTGATATCATTGCAGAAAACTTCCAGCTTATAAGACAACCATATGAGTTAAGAGAAAAAACTCACCTTTCTTTGTTGGTGAAACATATTACAATAGTACAAATTATTACCTGATTTGTATTTAAGTTCTTAATTAATTAATTTGCTAAAAAAAGTGCGCTTATCTATTTACCAAGAAGCTTTTCTTTACTTCATAACTGGAATTTGCAAAATATAATTTTTTATCAAAATAACGCTTATTTATTATTGCAATACATGCGATACTTAAAAATTATTGGTTGCCGGTAGACCAAGTGAGACTACGAATATAAATTTGAGACATATTTTGGTATTTGCCATGAAGTGTCAATAAACTGTTTTAATGATAAATTCACACTTTAATAATCTTGTAGAAAGTTAGTTACCCCAAACGCCATCCCTCGTCCCAGACACACCAAAAATTTTGTGCAACCTCTTTCTTCGTCATACTGTGTCACAATAACTGAAAAATAGTAAGGTATTGCATCAAAAGCAATAATGATGACATTTCAGAAAGCTTGCATACTCTTTGTTGCATAAATTAGAAGATGTTAGTGGGATAGTCATCTTACTACCTATGGCTACCAAATAAACATACAGATGTCACTATGCATATTTCAATATGAATAATAAGGTCATTGCTTATCAAACTAACAGGTTGGGAAATCAAAGAAATATGATTATACTAGGTGCGTAAAAGAAAAAAAACTCGCCAATTTCTGTCCAAAACACCACTAAAGGGTAAGCTTTACTATTGGGAGTTAGTGCCCAACTCAAAACATGTCTATTCTACATGTTTACCAACTATCTCCTTGTGTTTATTCCCTACATCCATTTTCTTTTAAATTTCATTATTATATTTCTATACTGTAATTTATAATGCAAGAAAAGCGTATGAAAAAAAACTGTTTGAACCACCTCCGTTCCGCCTACATTTACAGCAAACTATTTAGTTAGTTTTTTTTGTATTTCTATGATTAAAATATGCATTATTTGATTACATTGTGTGGTAATAATATTTGAACAGTATAAAAAGCTTTAAATGTTGTACTGTGATTATTATAGTCACTATAAGCATAGGAGAAATAAATGTTTTAAGTTTTTAATCAAAAACAAACTTGAGCAATGTGACAACATTGAAAATAATCTGACAGGGCAACTATCAAACTAACTAACTGCATTAATATTCATTTGCCACATAGGCCTATTTGTTAACAAACAAGTCATGACAGCAATATTTTGTAAGGCGACAAGGAGAAGCGCGGAAGATATGTGAGACAAAATTAATGAAAAGACTATAAAACTGTTAACCGAATATTCAAAATAAGTAAGTTTATTATATTAGACTTTTAATTGAATTGACAAATGGATCCCAAATGTAAAAGGTACGGAAACAAAATTTGCGAGACATTTAGCAAGCAAAATATTAAACGTATTATTAATTCACAAACAAAATAACTTAAACTGAATTGAAGAAGCCTATTTCAAAAATAACAAATAGTTGAGCATAAAATGATATGAGCAGTATAATACGACCGCAACATATCGACCAGGGAAAGTTGAAAAGTGTGTAGCAACTTTAACATATAGGATCGCTACATGTGTGTCGTACGTCGTCTGTGTCCTCATAATTCGCAACTGTGCATAATAACTTTTCTACAGCAAGCGAATTGGTGCACTTTTATATAAACTGTTAACTATATTACTAGTAGTTTTCAGAGGATCCCTCAGTCAAATAATTTTCAGTGTTGTTTACATAGGACACAAGTCTCTTGCCCGCCTTGCACACAGTTCATACTTGCAAATCTGGCAGAAATCTGATAAAAGTTATTCACTTTTTAAATATCTTATCATATTCATTTCTATGATTTCATGGCTAAGCAGTGGTTTCCAAAGTGTTTCACATGTACACCGTTGCACTTGTTGTGCACACTGAAATGTGTACAGGTAACAAACGCTGATATAATAAATCTTTAACTCCCTACTTTATAAACTTATATATACTTTTTCAGGCAAAGTTGACCTTAGATTAATTTGGATATTATATTTAGGTCCCTTTTGGTCATATATCTCTTCAACTGTTTTTATACATCTTTGGCGTTCAGATATTCAGCTGCAAGCGCTCCTGGTGAAGGTAAATCCAGAAACGTGGTTCGGGCGCATGAAACTTACAAATTGATGTTTTCATATTGCATAGTTTGATCTATCGAATTTCTGAAGTTCCTGTGGGTAAAAGTAGGCTTTTTGTTGCCCAGAATCACACCATTCGATCATTAACTGCAGCAATCGAAACATAGGAGTCACTCATTTTGTGTCAGCTCATTTTCTCTCACTTTTACTGCAGACATCATTTTTTTTTTTTACTTTTTTTTAGGGATCTTATTCTTCTTTGATAATTGTTTTGTCATAATACATTTTATTGCCAACATATTCAGATATTGCTTACTATATTAGTTTAAACGAAAGATATTTGGTGTGATCGATTATATAATGAGATAACTACTAACCAAGGCAAGCAGACGGAACATTGAATAGTTAATACCTACACAACTATATATCATCAAACCAGTGACTTTTACAGTAAACCTTACGATGGAATAGTTTTAACAATGGCAACTATGACATCGTTAGATAAGCTGTAGAAGCCTCCGGTAAACTGAAATTGTTAACATTCTAAAGATACAACTAACAAACCATTTCAGACGATAATTAAGCATGATAGAAAGACAAGGACAACCACTGAGCAATGATTATAAAGGTATTGAAACAAACGCACACTTAGCAAGATTGATATTTTATTAAATTATCATAACAACTCTTGTGTGTTTCTACGTATTTCAGAATATATTGATTTAGTAATTCAATAGCGTTTCTATGTACTTTATTCTGTAATTGTATGATCAAATAATGTCCTTGAAAAGATGACTATACAGAAACTAATTGTCTTTCAGTTAAAAAAGAAATCTAATCTGTACTTCACAATGTGATTGTCTGTTTTCTTCTTCTTTACATGGTTGTTCAAATTCACTTCGAAAACTTTTAACTTTTCGTAAACTGTCTATACCAGATTTGTTTTGTTAACACAATAAATGACATCGTTTGTCTGATTTCCTCTCAGGAGGAATCTGTAGGAATCAAAAAGCGTCTCACAAAGAGAAAATCTACATTGAAAATCACATTTCTAACAAGAAAAAAATTGATGTTTGAATATGCCTAATCACAATTGATAATGGTGAAAGTACACTAAAGCCGATGACGGAAAAACTATTGTTGATATAAGCACCATTTTTTTCTAAAGCTGACATTACAAGCAGTAACAGTAGAATTTAAACAGTAGCAAACAATTCACCCTCAAGATGTCTTTTTTGTGTAGATTTATGTTTTGGTTGTTGTCTCATTGAATTTGCTGCTACACAATTTTTAAAATTATTTTGAAATTAAGGAGTATATCTCCCGCATGCAAAGCTTTGATTCCTTGCCCGGCCTTGACTATGCTTTTTTGTCCTTTTTAGTTTTATCAGTTCTTCATTTTTTTTTTCTTTTTAGATTTTCCAATATACTGGCCTCGAACATCACTGATTATACATTTATTGTCGAAGTTCGCATCTGGTACACTACAACTGGCATCATTTATGTTATTGACGTATACCCACATCATTTTGTATTCTAAAAACTGAAAACAAAGCATAGATACTCATTTAATTTTTGCATAATATGGTTTTGGTATTTAAAAAATTTATTTGTCGGCAACGGCGTTCAAAACCGAATGTTTGAAGTGAGATAGTATCAAAAGAATTAGTCAACCCAAAATAACACAAAAAGACGTCAAAACAAGCTATAGGACTCCTATGCATCGTTGGACATTTTTTTAAACTGAATGAAAGGCTAACATAGATCGACCTTACAGGGTATTGAAAATTTCGATTTGTTAGTTTCTCTGGATCTAATTGTAATAAAAACACTAAAAACTTTTAAATTTAAGGAGTCAAGTTAATCCAAGTCTGCAGATCTATAATCTTTAATATCTTCTTGATCATTGACTAGCAATCTTGTACATGATTTAATCAGTTTCGTTGCGGATTTTATGGATATGTGTTGAAATATGATTATGCTAATACTGGAACTTTAGACACTCCGCAATCTTAGGATTGTATTGAATTAGCATATCAATTGTAATGATTATAGAACATGATTATGCACTACATCAAAGGCGTTTTATGTACTATATTCTGTTTCGGAAATAACACAATAATGCTCTAGGAAAAAAGCTGTACTGAAATAGTAATTTGCGTAATCTATAGTATGAAGTCTGTAGTGTCACGATTTGCTATTCATTGTCCCTTTCATGTGACTGATAACTCAAACCAATCGATGATAACTTTTATGACATCAATTCTTCCATTTAGGACACAGCCGGGAATAGGACACATCCAGGAATAGAACAGAACCGGGAATAGGATACAATAAGGACACAATCAAAATAGGACACAATTGGGAATAGAACACAACCGGGAATAGGGCACATTCGAGAATAGGACACAATTGGGAATAGAACACAATCGGGAATGGGACATAACTTGGAATAGGACACAACAGGGAAAAGAACACAACCGGAAATAGGACACAATCCAGAATAGGACACAATTGTGTAGAGAACACAAATAGGAATAAGACACAACCGGGAATAGAACACAACCAGAAATAGGACTCAATCACGAATAGGACACAATTTAATATAGAACACAATCGGGAATAGGACACAACCGGAAATAACACACAACCGGGAATAGGACACAATTGAGAATAGGACACAATTGGGAAAAACACAACTGATAAAAGAACACAACCGGGAATAGGAGACGATTAGGACATAATCAGGAATAGCACACTATCGGGAATAGAACAAAACCGGGAATTGGACACAATATAGAATAGGACACAATTGGGAAAAACACAACCGAGAATAAAGCACATTCGGGAATAGGACACAACCGGGAATAGGACACAACCGGGAATAGAACACAACCGGGAATAGGACACAATCGAGAATAGGACACAATTGGGAATAGAACACAATCGGGAATGGGACACAACTTGGAATAGGACACAACTGGGAATAACACAAAACCGGCAATAAGACACAATCGGGAATAGAACACAATTGGGTATAGAACAAAATTGGGAATAGGATAAAACCGGGAATAGGACAAAATCGAGAATAGGACACGATTGGGAAAAGAACACAACCGGAATAGAACATAATCGAGAATAGGACACAATTGGAAATAGAGCACAATCGGGAATGGGACACAACTTGGAATAGGACACAACCGGGAATAGAACACAACCGGAAATAAGACACAATCAAGAATCGGACACAATTGGGTATAGAACACAGTTGGGAATAGGACAAAACCGGGAATAGGACACAACCGGGAATAGAACACAAGCGGGAATAGGACACAATCGAGAATATGACACAATTGGGAATAGAGCACAACCGTGAATAGGAAACAATCGAGAATAGGACACAACTGGGAATAGGACACAATAGAGAAAAGAATACAATCGGGAATAGAACGCAAACGAGAATTTGATACAATCTGCAAAATTACGGATAAGACGACTATTCTGATCTATGTATATCTAGCATATAAAACAAAGAGAAGACATACAAAATTCACAATAAAATTTAGGTTTATTTTAAGAAAAGTTCACAAGCTTAGATGGGGTTGCTGGAATACAGAGCGGACTGAAACATGATCTTGGCCTTTGACCTTGATCTTTTTGGTGGACTAAGGACCTCAAATCAAAGGACCCTGGTCTCTATCACTATGGTTTGCAAATTACAAATAGATTTCACATATATCACATACAGAAGCTGAGAATGGGAATAACTCTCATATGGAATCTCTGTATTGCTTCGGTCAAAATTTCTCAAAATATCTTGAGGATATGACGAGCAGTTCGCAAAAAAAAATAATTGTCAGTTTCCTTTACGGTTGCGAAGGAGTAGGCATAACTAGAAAAACAGTGTTCGTAGAGATAACTGTACAAAGTTAACTGTTCGGTTAAGCAGTGTCAGTTTCAAAAGCGCATTAACTGTTTGATAACATGTACCAAACATAAAAGCGACATCTTGCAAAAGAAATAAACAGAGCAAGGAATCAATTTGGCGGAAAAAGGAAAAAAAAAATAATAATCAGAACAAAATCAATAGGTCTTTCCATGGAAAATTTAAAAGATCTAAAAA
Source organism: Mytilus coruscus (assembly GCA_017311375.1). Taxonomy (NCBI): domain Eukaryota; kingdom Metazoa; phylum Mollusca; class Bivalvia; order Mytilida; family Mytilidae; genus Mytilus; species Mytilus coruscus. Next base: position 62,428,470 of record CM029602.1, on the reverse strand, counting down.
TCGTTGGCACTTCATATTGTGACACTGAGTAGCTTTTCTTTGTATGCTTTATAGTTTGGTTTTGAAATATAATTATGCTAATACTATTTGTGTTATCATGGCAATTGTAACTATAATTTCAAGAGCGTCGTATATATGATATTCTGTTTAGAAATAACCTGGATAAAACATTTTGTTGAAAGAAAAAGAGATGTAGCCTGTAGTGTCTCAATTTAATTATCTGTTTTCCACTTCTTTACTTTGTTGTTTAATTCCCGTTTCAAAATGATTTATTTTCACTTAAAACACTTGGTGGTAGTTTCTCAAGCCTCATTTATTCCGTTGCAGATTTGTTTCTGAAGTATATATCTGTTTTAAATCCAATTATAGACACAGAAATGGATTAAAAGGAGAAAAAATATGCATCAAACATTTTTATATTACAACTGTAGTTCATTTTAAGACCAAAGGGAATATGAAATAAGAATAAAAACGCTAGAAACAAACCAACTAAAATCATTGTAATTTTCCTTAGGCAAAACTTGTTATTAGATAAACATTTAATTGTACATGAAATGAAATGACATGATGGTCAAAGTTAAATGACAGCTGCTGAATAGCCTCAATAAACCAATATAGGATGAATTAAAACATCAACATACGATCTCCATGCAAAAGCGATCATACAAATTATCAAGCTTTAAATCAATTCGGTATTACAGGCTGTAAAGTAAGGCTGCAGTAGTTTACAGATGTTCAAATCTCGAAAATCGATTAAGAAGAGACAACTAACGGTAACAAACAAAAACTGAGGGAATTGCATGAACTCCAAGGGTAGCGAGATCGAGTGCGTCGACATGGTGACCGTCTCCTATTATGCATGCATCACCTGCCATGCGAATAAAACCCAACCAAGCACATTAAAAACAATCCTAGATAGTTGAATGTTAGACTTTTTTTATTGACATGATAAAACGTGACGTCTGGGGGATTTATTTATTCAACTGACAGTTGGCATTCTTAATGCGTTCCTAATGACGGTAAATCATCAAAAATCGCTCGGACGCATGAAATTTATAGAGGTGTTTTTTTTATTATTATTATTATTTTACAGCACTAGGTGGATACCGCTGCTGGTGGACTATCAGTCCCCAGGATATCATCAGCTCAGTAGTCAGTATTTCGGTTCTGACATGATTTATAACAAACATTTCTTAAAGTGTCCGTTTAAATATAAAGAAATTGTAAAGAAACAGAGGTTTTAATTTTTTTTTTTTTCATTTATCTTTTTATCTTTTTATGATTTAATTTTTCTAAAAACAATTATGATGACTCCGAGACATAAAGTTACATCTCGAAATACTATCTAGTCTTAATGTAGCTGAAGAGTATATAGACTAAAGCAATTATAACAATCAACGTTAACAATCTATCTCGAAAAATAATCCATTTTGATCACACTTTAAAAATAGTTTATTTCGCTAACAAAATTAACAGTGTAACTTTAATTCATAATTTGTTCAAAACAGTTGAGGTTATTGTCTTCGGATTGTTTCCTTTCGTTCCGTTCGTTGATAAATTTTAACATTTGATTTATGTCATTTTTAATGGACGTCTCCCTTTGGAATTCACATTGGAGTTCGGTATTTTTGTAATTCTTTCTTCTGTAAGACCACTGCAAATGAGGTAGTTCCCAACACTATGTCAATTACAAAACAAAAGTCTATATACTAACAGAAAAATATGGGAGTAAACATATTCGGAAACTAAAACTAAAACTAAGTGGTACTAGTATTAGGTGGGTAGGCGGGATTAGTCTCTCCTACTAAGGGAAGATTCACTAGTCAGCAGAACAGATATAATCGTTATAGAACATTTACTGAATGTAAATAACAACTGTAAGATATTTTTTTTCTGTTGTGTAAAAGAGAGGCGAAAGATACCAGAGGGACATTCAAACTCATATGTCGAAAATAAACATACAACGGCATGGCTAAAAAAAGAAAAAGACCAACAGACAAACAATAGTACACAAAACACAACATAGAAAACTAAAGACTGAGCAACACGAACCCCACCAAAAACTAGGGGTGATCCCAGGTGCTCCGGAAGGGTAAGCAGATCCTGCTCCACATGTGGCACCCGTCGTGTTGCTCATGTTATTACAAACCCGGTAATAAATCTAATTCGGAATGTCACATTCGGGAAAAGGGTACGGGATTGTAGTTAAAATATAAACACAATCAACCATGGAAATCTTTAAATGTAAATTGAATTTTTGAGGGATTTTAGAAGACGGGAAGAAAGAAAAAAAGACAGAAATGAATATCTCTTTTGAAAACCTGGATTTGATACATAACTCAAACAACGACAATATTGTGCATCATAATAACTTTATGTAAAACTTAATTAAGAATACATATAATGTCTACTCTTTAAACGAAAATTCTAGTAATTTACTCTATAAAACTTAGAAACTGATAAATAGGGATTCGCCGAACTAATTGTCTAACTATAAAGGAATAATTTACCTTAACGAAGGTAAAGGTCCAAGCATGGCAATATTCTAGCACTATCTTTCATGAATGGCTAGTGCATGTTCACTAATAAACTCATCATGGATACCAGGATTAAAATTTTGAACGCCAGACGCGCGTTTCGCCTACGAAATACTCATCAGTGACGCTCAAAGCAAACAAGTAATAAAGGCCAAATAAAGTACGAAGAAGTTGAAGAGCATTGACGACCCAAAAGTCCGAAAGCTTTTAGCAAATAAGCTAAGGTATTCTAATCCTGGGGTAGAAAATCCTAAGTATTTCGAAAAAAAATCAAAGTTTTGTAACAGTTAATTTATAATTATGACCATATCATTAATAATTCATGTCAACATTGAAGTGTTGATAACTGGGTTGGTGATACCCTCGCACTAAACCATCGTACATGCAATGAATAAGATAGAGTAAATTTCTCCTGTCATATCAGTTGAATTCAACTTATTCATTACTAAAAAGTCATGGGCGAATTATGCAATACGGTTTGGTCAATTGACCATCGTATAAAGCGTAAAGAACGTCCAGATATCAATCTATGGTACACTTTTGTTTCAGTTACTGTTTCGTTTATTCTACGTCGCCTTTCTTTTATATTATGTTACTAATTAGTACAACAAAGTCTTCGGCTGTTTACGATTTCCCCAGTAAAGTATGTTCAAGTTTAATTTGAAAGGCTATCAAATGTTTGAAAATCTCAAATTGACAACCAAAACCCTAAGTTAAAGGAGAAATACGGCTATAAACTACCTTCCATTTGATAACAAACCAATTAATGGCATAGTAATAAGTTGGTTTCCTGTTCTTTTTGTTCTAAAAGAGAGAAAGAAGATACCAATAGGATATTCAAACTCATAGGTCGAAGACAGAAGATACCAAAGGGATATCAAACTCATAGGTCGAAGACAGAAGATGCCAAAGGGATATCAAACTCATAGGTCGTAGACAGAAGATACCAAAGGGATATCAAACTCATAGGTTGAAGACAGAAGATACCAAAGGGATATCAAACTCATAGGTCGAAGACAGAAGATGCCAAAGGGATATCAAACTCATAGGTCGAAGACAGAAGATACCAAAGGGATATCAAACTCATAGGTCGAAGACAGAAGATACCAAAGGGATATCAAATTCATAGGTCGAAGACAGAAGATACCAAAGGGATATCAAACTCATAGGTCGAAGACAGACTGTGAAAGACTTGGCAAAAAAAAACGACCGAAAGAAAATTAACAGTCTAAAAATCTAAACATAGAAAATGAAAGACTAAACAAAACGAATTTCATCAAAAATTGGGGGTGATCTCAGATGCTCCGGAAGGGTAATCAGATCCTACTTTACAAATGGCATTCATTACCTACAAACTAACATTTACAATTTCGTTATTTTTTGTTGCTTTTTTTTCTAAATATATGAATAAACTAAAACAAAATGCGTGATTCAACAAAAGAATGAAAAATAAAAAGTATACTCACTAACTCCACTAAGTATAAAATAAAATGAGTGTGGGAGATGGCCTTGTCTTACTATTGCCCGTCTTGGTTCATATCTTCAATAAAAAAAAGTTTGGACATTGTGAAATGATGTATTAAATTTAAAACATAAATAAATAAGCATCAATTATACGTAAATACTTGCAGTTAGACAGTTTTATCTCAGATATTACCTCCATTCTAAATTAAGGCGACAGCAGTGTATCGATGTCAAAATCTCGTTAAACGATTAAAAAGTGACAAATGAAGATTACAAAGAAAATCCTGCAGGAATTGCATGAACTTCAAAAGGAATGACACCGGGTTCATCGAAAGGGTACATTTGTTATAGATTATAGTTTCTGTGTCAATATCGAAAAAAATGTAAGCATGTCTAAGAAATATACCAGTGCTGTTATGCACATTTATCACAAGAGAACAACCGATTCTATTTTACATTTGCAACTCCTGAAAAATAGAAGTTAAGTGAAATTTTGTTAACTGCTTATTATACTTTGGGGAAACAAAAGAAAACGTGTGGATGCAAAGTTAAGAAGAATGCATCCAAATACACATATATCAAAGGAATGGCAGGATATTGTTACTTCTGGTATGTTAGACATTCTGTTTATGGTATTTGAGAACCTCTTTTGTAACCATGGCATCCACTTAAACCAGCATGATAAATAATATTAGATGTTTTTTTTACATTAGAACTTAATACGAAAAGGTTAAAATCTGTCTTACATCTTGAGAGATCAGATGTCAACTTCCGATCTGGCTAACAATTTCATGGATTCATTTAGACACACCAGATGTCAACATTTTAAATTGATAGCGTTGATATGGATTTTCCAATCCATTGCTCTTTTTCTCACCAAGTTATGTAATAAGCTTCGTGACATTATTAACTCCCCTAAGAGAGTAACGTTAAAAAGGATGCTTACAGCAATTACGAAAACAAAATACATAGTTAAGGAGGCTCGAGGGTATAAAAATTTCAGAAAAAATTAAACATTTTATTTTTCATTACACATTTTATTTATTACTTTATTAGTTGTTACTTTATCATAAAGTACAAAAATCAATCCAATAAATCAATTCGTTTTTGCCGCAGATGAGTATTAAAATGTATGTATCATTGAAAAAGCTCCAAATTATCTCCCTTTGGTGCAAAATTGCCATTTTTTGGTATTAAAATTGAAATATCTTTTTTAAATCATCGGTGACCTATATTTTTTATAATTATTTTCAAATAAGCTGTTCTTAAACTAAACTATTGTAAAATTTCAGCGATTTCTGTAATTTAGTTCTTTTTTTATTTCGATATTACCTCTTTTTCTCCTATTAGTTCAACAGAAAATAAGTACTTTTACAAAAATGTATGCTTCTTTCGAAGGCAGATTGTGAGCGTAAATGGACGGTGACCCCATTTTTTTATTTTATTTTTCTATCAAGTATAAGATAAAGTTCATTCATAGAAAAATACAGCGAAATCCTATATTAAGAAAAAAAAATGATTTAGACCCGCGAGCCCCTTAATATCATTTTTAAGGCAAAGTTAGGTACTAGTATGCTATTTAGCATGCCTCTTTTTCAATTCTTGTTAGAAATAATAAAGAAATTAAGGTTCCAACTATCTGAGGCAAAGCTGGTCTTAGGTGGGTTAGACTATTCTGTTTAGGTCCCGTTTGGTCATATCCTCCAGTACTCAATCATTTTTACATCCTTGTCTTCAAATTCATCGGATTGGCGTTCCCGTTCCTGAAGATGGTTAATCCAGAAAAGTGCATCTAATTTATAAAGTGATATTTTCATATTTTAACACTTGGTCGATACTGCTCCCGGTGGACTGCTAGCCTCCGAGGTTATGATCAGCTCAGTAGACAGCGCTTTTGGGACTAACATGATCTATAACATATCTCTTTTTTACGTTGCTCCATTACAAATTATAAAGAAACTCACTCAGGCAAGGTTGGCCGTAGGTAAATTCGGCTGTTAATTTTAGGTCACTGTTGGTCATGCAGCACCTCAATTATTTGTACATCATTGACTTTTAATTTTTGAGGTTTGAACGTTCTTGGTTAAGGTTAATCTAAACAATAATTCGGTCGCACAAAGATTTAAAAGAGTAATTGCATTATAAAGTGAACAAAATTATGTTTTCTCCGCTTTTTATGTACTTCTATACATTAATAGAATTTGTTTTATCAAATATCTGTGAACAGCTTTTCGGGAATTCGCAATTTTATGTAAATTTACAGACCTATTTTACAGATATATAATGGACTGTATCCCTCGAAGTATAACGGATACTTTGCCTTGATTAAAATCTCACCTTTACTTTTCTATGTAGTGTTTTATGGATTGTTTTTCTGCTTCTTTTCGGATTGTTTTCTGTTCTTTTATGGATTGTATTCTGTTTCTTTATGGATTGTATTCTGTTTCTTTATGGATTGTACTTTGTTTCTTTATGGATTGTTTTTGTTTCTCAATTGATTGTATTCTATTTCTTTATGGATTATATTCTGTTTCTTTATGGATTGTAGTCTGTTTCTTTATGGATTGTATTCTGTTTCTTTATGGATTATATTCTGTTTCTTTATGGGTTGTATTCTGTTTCTTTATGGATTGTAGTCTGTTTCTTTATGGATTGTATTCTGTTTCTTTATGGATTATATTCTGTTTCTTTATGGGTTGTATTCTGTTTCTTTATGGATTGTATTCTGTTTCTTTATGGGTGTTTCTTAATGGGTTATATTCTGTTTCTTTATGGGTTGTATTCTGTTTCTTTATGGATTGTATTCTGTTTCTTTATGGATTGTATTCTGTTTCTTTATGGATTGTATTTTGTTTCTTTATTGATTGTATTCTGTTTCTTAATGAATTGTGTTATATGTTTCTTTATGGATATGGATGTTTCTTATAGATGTTTCTTTATGGATGTTTTTATGGATGTTTCTTATGAATGTTTCTTTATGGATTGTATTCTGCTTCTTTGTGGATTGTATTCTCTTTCTTTATAGCTGTTTCTTTATTGATGTTTCTTTTGGAAGCTTTTGACATGAATTTTCACTGATATGGTCATAATTATAAATTAACTGTTTACAAAACTTTGAATTTTCGAAATACTAAGGCTTTTCTACCCCAGGAATAGATTACCTTAGCTGTATTTGGCAAAACTTTTAGGAATGTTTGGTCCTCAATGCTCTTCAACTTCGTACTTAATTTGAGCCTTTTAACTTTTTTTATTCGTCACTGATGAGTTTTTTGTAGACGAAACGCGCGTTCTACAAAATTTCAATCCTGGTATCTATGATGGATTGGTATTCTGCATCTTAATTGTTTCTTTATGGATTGTATTCTGTGCTTCTTTATGGGATTGTATTCTGTTTCTTTATGGATTGTATTCTGTTTCTTTATGGGTTGTATTCTGTTTCTTTATGGATTGTATTCTGTTTCTTCTTTATGGATTGTATTCTACTTCTTTATGGATTGTATTCTGTTTCTTTATGGATTGTATTCTGTATCTTTATGGATTGTATTCTGTTTCTTTATGGATTGTATTCTGTTTCTTTATGGATTGTATTCTGTTTCTTTATGGGTTGTATTCTGTTTCTTTATGGAGTGTATTCTTCTTTATGGATTGTATTCTACTTCTTTATGGATTGTATTCTGTTTCTTTATGGATTGTATTCTGTATCTTTATGGATTGTATTCTGTTTCTTTATGGATTGTATTCTGTTTCTTTATGGATTGTATTCTGTTTCTTTATGGAACGTATTCTGTTTCTTTATGGAGTGTATTCTGCTTCTTTATGGATTGTATTCTACTTCTTTATGGATTGTATTCTGTTTCTTTATGGATTGTATTCTGTTTCTTTATGGATTGTATTTTGCTTCTTTGTGGATTATATTCTGCTTCTTTGTGGATTATATTCTGCTTCTTTATGGATTGTATTCTACTTCTTTATGGATTGTATTCTACTTCTTTATGGATTGTATTCTGCTTCTTAATCAATGTTTCTCTATGGATGTTTCTTTATGAATTGTATTATGTTTCTTTATGATTTGTATTCTGCTTCTTTATGGTTTGTGTTCTGTTTCTTTATGGTTTGTGTTCTGTTTCTTTATGGATTGTATTCTACTTCTTTATGGATTGTATTCTGTTTCTTTATGGATTGTATTCTGTTTCTTTATGGATTGTATTCTGCTTCTTTATGGATTATGTTCTTCTTCTTTATGGATTGTTTTCTGTTTCTTTATAAATGTTTCTTTATGGATGTTTCTTTATGGTCTGTGTTCTGTTTCTTTATGATTTGTATTCTGCTTCTTTATGGTTTGTGTTCTGTTTCTTTATGGTTTGTGTTCTGTTTCTTTATGGGTGTTTCTTTATGGATTGTATTCTGTTTTTTTATTTGTATTCTGCTTCTTTATGGATTGTTTTCTGTTTCTTTATGGATTTTATTCTGTTTCTTTATTTGTATTCATCTTCTATATGGATTTTATTCTGTTTCTTGATATTTCATTTTGATTATGGTATTGCCTTTTCTTCGTTGCCTTGGGAGTTTTATTTCTCCTTTGTTTCTTCCTACTATTCACATAAATACTGCAGAATTCTCTACTTTTTTTTAATTAACAAATAAAAGCATTGCGTCTTTTGATTTTGCCTTGAATAATTTCAGTCTTATTATGTATGTTTCATTTTGGATAGTTTTGATTGGTTTATTTTATCTGTTTTCTTTGATTCCAATAAGTCGACTTGGTTTATTATAGGTTTAAAGGTTTTTTTCTGAATGAATCTATATATTAACCGGACTAGAAGATTAAAAGAAAACAAAACTTTTACTTAGAATTTGATAGCAGACAGAGAAGCTAACATATTCATGAATTCATTAAAATAATTGTTTATTTTGTATTTATCATTTAGTTTTCCTTATTATTATAATTCATATTAATTTCCGTGCTTAGCATGAAGTAAGAGGCAAGTTGATCTTATACATTACAAAGAACTCCAATTGGATATTAAAATATGTTTGTTTATATACTCTTTACTCTTACATTCATATAATATACATTGCAGATAGGTATTTGTGTAGAACTTTACTTAGCTATGTACATGCAGCAACGACCCTACAATAAATATACTCACGTTTCATACCATCCAACTCTACAGAGTCGTTCTTGCATTGTTTTTGGATATTCTGCAAATGCTTTTATATTACGCAGACAAACCTGCAACTAAAAGAAAGTTTCTTTCATAAATTTCAGTGTCTTTTTAATACAATTGCGACCTTTAATTTGTTAAAAGAAATATAGATGTAATTCGATTATGAGATCAGCTCTACAATAAATTAAGTGCTTTGTCTTTTGCGCCATCTAACTTGTTAGTAAAGATGATCGATCGCGGTTAAATGCCGCGTCAGTACATATGGGTACTGTTGCGGAGGTAAACGACACTACGGAATTGTATTGTCACCATCACGAATTAGTTGACCGAAACGATGTGTCTGCGTCTCGGCTCACGGGAGACATGTTTTCGCAATATTTGAAAATAGTGGTCTGATCTTTTAAGTTTACCGACTATGTCCTAATGGATCCGCATGATGGGTAAGACATGCATAGCAGGACATGCTTACCCTGTCAATGCACAGTCTACTTTAGGAGTTGATGCGATTTGCTCAGTTGTTATAACTTGATTAGTATATTCAAAAATGATTTGAGAGATTTGAACATTGATAAACTGTTATTGCTTCTTCATTAAAATGGTAAAAAAAAAAACAAGAAGAAAGTATTGCGTTTCAATTAAAAATGATTTCCGATCACTTAGGATAAGTTATTGTACCATTACAAAGAAAAAGCATATATAAATATTTTCTGTCTTTTCCAAATAAATGAATCTGTTTGGCAACATGTAAATCAATTTATGGGCAATTGTATGCGTTAAATCAAAGCAGATCAATACAGCTCAGCTAAATACAATATGTTGAGTCCATCAACCATTTAAAGATTCACATATGAGGTTACAAGAGCGTAATTATTTGTATACAATTTACCCCCAAATCACGTGCTACTCCTGGTGGGATGGTACAGGGTTAGAATTATTTTCAATTGAAAGCAAGTTCAAAATTTGACATTCCTATTAAGTGAAAAATTGACGGATATTTTTACTGCATTTTAGTTCAATTGTTGCCGCGTAAAGATATACTCGCTTGGCTGTAATATAACGTTGACATTTCTAGTAACAGTTACTGTTACCCGTTTTTCTAGTTTGTTTATTCTTCAAGAAATAAAAAAATGTACACCACTGATACTCTTTGGAAAATGCATTACAAATGATTGCGCTCGTGTAACCATGAATTCAAATCATATCAACAGTACAAGAAAGATAACTCTAAACTGACATTGTTTATCAGACTTACATAACGGAGGTCTCTTTCTGTTCTTTTTGGGGGTGAAACTCGTAATATTCTTTTTCCTTCTACTGGAACACGATCCTAAATTTAAACAATCGAATAAACAAATAAGAAGGAGGCACATAAAGAAACCATATTTCACTGGAAAAATTCAAGACTGGAGTTTTTTTAATTCTTTTTATTCAGATATTAGGTTGTTCAATCTGAATTGAATGTTTAAAATTAAACGTTGCTTAAAATCTAGAAACTGACGAAGATCTACCACCATATGAATCTTATTTGGTAGTGAAAAAGTAAAAATGATGCTCTGATTTTCAATAAAATTTTGGTGTAAAACAGAACGCTTAATAAAACCATGCATTCTTTGTAAAAGCCATTAAAAAAAAGTTTATATACTTTAACATTCCAAGAAAAGATGGTACATTTTCATATAGTTTAAAATATAAGAAAAAAAGAGAAAATATCAAAGGGGAAATAAAAAATTATTAGTCGAAGAAAAATAGAAAACACGATGACCAAAGGCAAAAAGGAATAGAAAAAACACTACACAGGAAAGTAAAGACTGAGCAACACTTAACCAAAAATGCGGGGAAGAGGGGAGTATCAATTCAAGATAAATATTATATAATAAATGCGCTGTTGATCAACAATTACATTCAACAACTGATCAAGTTCAACAACCGAGAAAGTGAAGACAAATAATTTCTGAGTACATCGACAATATAATGGAAGATTACGCCATTACACACTTCTCGTATACTTCCGGACATACTAATTATATAAGATCTTCATAGGAAAACCCCAAAAATATGCTTTGTTTGATATACTTTTATACTTTCAAATCAAGAAATTGTATAACTAAAAACAAATTACCTGTTTGTTGGCCTTGTATTGATTGGGATCAAACAATAAGCCTTCGATATTTTTATTGTCGGACATCTGATCGGATTCTTGTAGAATGGATAAAAATTCTGCCTTGTTGGAATCTACCCTGAATTACCAAGACATCATATTCAAAGAAAATATATATTACGCTACAGAGATTAAAGTTGTCCATTTTTCCTGCTTTGCATATAAAATTGACCATGTATATTTTGTCGATACATGTATTATCATTGGCATTGACTTTCAATAATTTCACGTCATCTTTTTTTTAACTATAAAAAAGTATTTTACTCTTTGATTTAAAACCAGTTATTAAAACGACATATGATATGATTGTCAATAACTCAGTTATCATCGAAGATCGAAAAATAACTGTTCCCTTTTCATTTGCTGCTTGATGTATTATCACTATATTCGCAACCACCGTGTGTATGTAGCTATTATTAAATGTCTAGATAGTCTTGAGTGATGGATGTTACCTTTTGTAGCTGAACTTGCATAGTCTGTAGCAGATAATAGCCAAACGGCCGCATAGTCTGAATTTCTGCAGTAATGAAATCTAAACAAACAAAAAAATACACATGCGCTTAATAATAAGATAAAAATATTTATTAAGTATATTCTAACGGTAAGTGTTATGTACAGCATGAATAAAGGAAATGCAGGAAGTACGTCAATAAGACCGCAATATCTGGTATTAACAAACAGAGACCCTTCGCAAGAGTGCTGGACAAGTGAAGAGAGCCGATAGATATCAAATGAACATTCAAACTCATAAGTCGAAAATAAACTGACAACGCCATGGCAAAAAAGAAAAGGACCAAAAGACAAACAACAGCATACAAAACACAACATAGAAAACAAGAGACTGAGCAACAGGAACCCAACTTGAACTGCGGTGATCTCAGGTGCTCCGGAAGGGTAAGCAGATCCTGCTCCACATGTGGCACCTATCGTGTTTCTCATGTAAGTACAAATCCGGTGACAAGTATAATTCAGTAGGTCACATTGGGGGAAAGAGGACGGGATTGTGGTTACGATAATTGGAACATATCCGTCGTCATCTGTGAAACAGATAATCATTAACAGGCAACCAACTCGTGATGGCGCCTGTCAAGTTTCGAAGGATGATTTCAACCAACACTTGGAACTGTTGCTTTAATAGCTTCCTTGTGAATAGCAAACCTCTATCATCCTATTTGTCCTCAGTCAATATGCTTCTCTTAGGTCGATATAACTTCGTATCGACCTCATACAAAGGCTATAATTGTATAATATATCCAAGTAACGTTGCAATCTCATATTAAGTAATTGATTTAACATCGGAAGCCAAAATGAATGACAAATTGACGGACTGACGGACGTATGGGTAAAACAAATATGTATCCCTGCTCCATATAGTACGGGGTATCATAAAAATATGTGGTGTGATTGCCAACGAGAAAACTATCTACGAGAGACGCTAGGACGAAGATGTACGCGTATTTGTTAAATAGAACACTTGGGTTTATCAAAAAGTACAATCAATTATGAGAAACCCTATGTTGGACTTTTTGATGTCTCCAGATGTTTTCGAGTTGTAAGGTTGCTGTCTCGTTTGCGCATACGCCATATCTCCTTTTATTCCTATGCAAGATTCTGATGTAAAAAAAAACTTTGACAACAGGGACTCAAATATCATTAATCAGTCAAAATGTTTACTCCACAAATTTATGGATTTAATGTGGAATATTGATTCCACTTAACTTTTGTTTATGAAAGTGGTACCACATTGGGTATGAAATATTTAACAGTAATTTGATACGTTTTCTAACCAAATCATACATTATCATCAAGATTAATAACTATTCTGGTTTAAAATTTTGATTTGTAAATGTAATAAGTCTAACACAGTGTTTTTGGTGATATAAAAACTATAGTCCAAGAAAAAATGTCATAATATATGAAAAATAGTAACATTAACAACAAACTTGTTGAATGTGTTGCATAGTGTAGATTGTCTCTGTTTAATGTATTCACAACTTGTCTTGGCTCGGTCTAGCGTCAAATTAAGAGCTAGACTTATGGTGTCGATGCTTATCTATTGTTGAAGACCTCTTTTGTGCTGTTTGGGTCGCTGTCTTATTGAGGTTTATCTAATATTTCCTTTTATATTAACTTTTATTTTCCCTGATCACATAGTATCATCCAATCATTATGTATGGTATATTAGCCTTACATAACACAAATATAATCACAACTGTCATGCAATAGACCCATTAACAGGAATGAGCGTATGGTGTGCCAGCTACTTACTAATTACCTCAGGACAAAGAAGTTACCGTAGCGGCATCACAAAGATTTAAACAAAGATCATTCATCAGAACCGTACGACAAGGCTGACAAAACAAATGTAAAGAAACAAATTAAACGCATTTACAAATTGTTTGATTTACACAATCTTCATTAAGAACTGCTGTTATTATTTTCATACTTTCGCTCTTACACATTTTATAATTTTTGTCTTTGTATTATTTTTTGTTATTATCAAATTCATTTTTACTACAACACAATTTTGCAAATGATTCATTTTTGTTTCTAATTTTCAGAGTAATATTCAATGCTTAAAAATACTGACTGTATTTTACCTGTTATCATTTAAAAATGTTTATAACAACACCTATTGTATTTTGTTTGTAGGCATAGGTTGAATATATATTTATCAAATGTTGGCATATTCTGGCCTTTGTTAGTCTTGTATTATTTTACTTTTAGTTTCTTGTGTATAATTTGGAGTTTAGTATGACGTCCATTATCACTGAACTAGTATATATATTTGTTTAGGGGCCAGCTTAAGGACGCCTCCGGGTGCGGGAATTTCTCGCTGCATTGAAGACCTATTGGTGACCTTCTGTTGTTGTCTGTTCTGTGGTCGGGTTGTTGTCTCTTTGACACATTCCCATTTCCATTCTCAATTTTATAGGTTGAAGACACCCATGGAGGAGAGTACTATCAGTTTTACACTGAATATTCTTGTTTTTTATTAAAATTTTGAAAAAAACAAAATAGTTCTTACCTTCTGACGTGATTTTAACCTCCATTTCACAACAGGTGTATTACACTCCTTATGGTTTAGAGTCTCTTGGATGTTCTATTGGAAGATACAATATATGTCTAAGCTTAAACGTTAAACTCCTACTTAAACGAATATTATTGAAAACTCGCAATTTTAGAATGAATATATTTTACCAATTTTCCAAAGCTTTTTAGTATTATAATACCAGAAATTATAAATAATAAGGTATTACAAGAAAATTTTGCAAAAAAAAAAATAATCTCGCAATGTCTTCAAAAAATAAAAGTTCCTTTCCGTGGGTACTAGATTTTGGCAACAAACTAGCGTTAAATTAGTTTATCAAAACTTTGAGGGAAATATTTACTTCATTACCACTTAAGCAATACAAGTAGATTTCAGTTTCGTTTATTAGATCAATTTAAATTAAAAAGTAAATTATCAAAGTTTCTTTACTCACTTCCATAACCTGAGGATCAACAATAATATTACGACATGAAAATATTAAATTTAACTAAAAGTATAAATATATTTTGAAGGTATAAAACAGGCTGATTATTATGAATAAATTACTTTCACTTTTAACATTATAGATTAGTATGTAGATCAGTAAATTGTGCTTCTTTTCACTTTTCTATAGATGTTTATATGTTATTAGGCATGAAATGAATTTTCTATATGTTTATATTTCGTATTCATTGAACCAAACATTTTTAGCATCTAAAACAGATATAAAAAGTATAGATGCTTTTCATATATTCTTTTGACAATCTTAAGGCGATTACATTTACAGTTAAAGTTTCAGTTTAATTCTATCTTTCTTTTGACTGCAATTGAAATAAAAATTTAATGCGATTTCCACGATATCTTTATTACGTGAAAGGCGGTCAAATTTACATGCAGTGATATTAACCATTCATACTCAACGAGTCAACTCCCCATTCTAAAGCAGATATAGGTGAATTATCATTAATGTTTTTATGTTTGTTTTTAATTCTAGTTGTTTTCATGACTACACTAGTGCTTGATATAATTGGATATTTTTTTTAAACCAATAGCATAACATTTTTAACCAAACTGTTTAAAAACATATCTCAATTTGCATTCAAAATTCATTTTCAACAAATGCCATTTTAAGTAGAATATGTTGGAGGCATTTATTCTATTAGTTATGATCTTTAATGCCTCAATTGTTACCTAAACTCATGCTATTGAAAATGAGATCTGATTTTAAAGCAATAATAATCTGGCAATTGTTAATTTGTTTCTGATGTTTATGTAATTCCACAATCCCATAGTTTTTTCTATTTGGGAAAATCGAATCGTTCGTATTTAATCCTCTTTGATTGAGATAAAAAAAAATAAGTGATTTTGTAGCAGCATGTTATAAGTAAGACGTCTTGATCAGCTCCCTGATAGTATAATGTTGAAATAATAACATAGAAAACCATCAAATGTGTGTCAACTTATAGTAAGGGAGCTACCATTTGATTTTTATGGAGGTGCTAGGATGAAATTTCAAAAAAAGGCAGGACAGGAGTTTTGAGTAAAAAAAAAGCAGGATGAGCAACTTGGCAAAAAAAAAAAAAGGCAGGATGACAATTTATGTAAAAAAATCAGGATAAACTAATAAAAAAAAAAGGCAGGACCGAACATATTGAAAAAAAAAGGCAGGACAGAGATTACAACTAAAAAAAAAGGCAGGACAAAATTTTCTAGCCCCCCCCCATAAAAATCAAATGGTAGCTCCCTAAGAAAGGAAAATAAAAAGTATCACAGGCCATGCAAAACACATGTGTTTCGACGGATGGGAACACGTGAACATTTAATATGTTGATCGAATGGATGACTGTACAATATAAATTTTTCACGATTGTTAAAATCAGAAAATAGAGATGCGATTATTAAACCTATAAAATAAGTGATTTCTGATTCAAATGTGACAATATGTACCATTAATTCCTTTCCATCTTCTTCCGTATCTATCCTGCATGTCTGAATATAAGAAAAAGGAGATGTGGTATAATTGAGACAACTATCCACCAAAGACCAAAAGACGATGATTTTAACAATTTACTAAAGGTCACTGTGTGGCCTTCAAAAATGAGCAATAACCATAATGCATAGTCATGACAAAATGTTTGTTTATTATAAATACAATTATTACACAGAAATGTGAAAATGAGTTTTGAATTTTGGAGATAACAGTTATTCCCAATTTTTCAAAGTGTTTTAGAAGAAAACGGTCCAAAAAAATTGAATTGACTTTTCAAACGAATAAAATTATAGTTCTAAAATGTATATCAGTGAAAGAACTAAAAGTGCATCTCAACATATGTTGAAAGCCCTACAGTGGCCTACAATTGCTTACATCTTCGTCATTTGAACACTGGTGGATAGTTGTCTCATTGGCAATCATACCACAGATACTTATTTTTATAGGCTTAGTCGTACTTTAAAAATTATTAAAACACATTTTGATAGTTTAAAAAGCAAAATGCATTTAAATGCAATGTGAAAAGATAAATGTAAAGTGGGGATTAAAAAAGTACTTTTAAATACAGTACTCATGACAGAAGTGAGTCAACGTTCTTTCATTTTTATGGTAATAAACCAGGGTAGATCTCCATTTGTGTATGAATATTTTGAACAAAAGGATTTAATTAGATTTATATGTTGCTGCAAATTAAATTATATATATTTTTGTTATATAAAATTCAAATCATACTTAGCCACACACATGTACAATGGGTATGCTACTGTGTACGCATTACGAAAAAAATACTTACATTTAATGATGTGCAATGATCGACCGAAAAACTACGTTCACAGTTCATTTGTCCTTATGATAAATTTATCATTTTCCAACTTTGAATGTTAGAAAAACACAGAAACGCAAGAAATATAAATGTTGCTGTTTAAATAAATCTATCACAAAACTCCCTCGGTGGAGAAAATCGAGCAAAATATATACGAAATAATAATGTTATTTGTCATGAACTCAATTTTGCATAGGTTGAATGAAACATAACGTGTATATTCAAGAATTAAGTAATGCTACACTTGATACTTGAGAAATATATTTGGTGATATAATTCAATTATGAAAGTCAAAATCAACATTTTATGTGGTTAAACGCTGTAATTTTCTTTAAAGATACATTTAAAACTAAAAATAACCGTTAAAAAGTTATTTATTAAAGTAATCACTATTGTAAACTTTTCTGTCGATTGGAAATGCAATACCATGTATATTTAGTCACTCATTTTTCTAATTAATTTTAAACAGGTAATAGAGAGGATATCATTATTTCTCTTGATTGCAGTTAATAAGCCAGAATACATATATGTCACGAGCATTTTACCTTAAAAAGAAGAATTATTAAACATATACAGGCACATCTTGCTTGCAACCGATAGGAACGATTAGCCTTTTACTTTCTTTTTTATAATTCTAACTAAAAAATAAAATTTCATTTATGAAAATTCTTACCCTTAGAAATCTTGGAGTTCTATCCATTATTTAGTCAGCATTCGGCGAAGTTCTTGTATGTCTCCATGACAGGAGAAAGACGATGAAAGGATTGCTATAAAATCTTTTTATTGACTATATAAAAACTTTCGTTTTTAATCTGTAAATCAGACTTTAAAACAAATCAATCCAATCTCAATGTGCATTATTCTAGCTTGAAAAAAAATCAAATATTATATGTTTTAGTTAACAAAACAACTGAAAAGAAAACAAACAAACACAATTAATGTTAACTTAAACACTCCCGAGATAGGGACCTGAGATGGTCACACGTCAAACGGCATATAAGTGATAAACCTTTTAAAAGGAATGTGCATTTAAGCGAATGATTTACGAAACTTTTAAGTTTTGATAATTACATTGAAACAAATGAAAAACATATCTTATAATGTTTATTTATTTTTTTTTTTTTTTTGCAAATTAGGTAAAACATTATATCAATAAAAAATTCATGCTTATTTTCAATGTTTTTCAAGGTCTGGAAAGAGTATAGCTTATTACTCTGTGTAGATTATAACCAAAAAAACGTAATCATTTACACGACTGTTTAACCTTCCCCTCCATTTGAAAATAATTGTATATTTTAAACAGGAAATTGACAAACAGCTTTCAATTTTGCAGAAATCTGTCATGTTATGAGAAAACCAGAATATGGGTAGAAACAGAGACATGTATATTATGTCTCTAGTAGAAACTATTAATCGAGTCCAACAGTAAGTTTAATCAAGTTTCCAGTTCTTGACTGAAAAGTCAATAATTATGTTAGTACGAAAAATCTTAAAATTGCAGCAACCATTAATCAACTTAAAGTATGTTAAGGGCCATTTTAATCCAACGTTGTAAAAATGTTAAATTTTAAACGCTTCATGGGTCGGTTTGTGCGGTGAAATTTGAACAAAACTACACACTATTTTATCAAAAGCTGCATAGATCTAAAAGAATCGCACCCATCAATACTATAAACATTAGCTAGTAGATTATACTGTAGGTTGAATAATTATTATTCCTTTAAATAAAAATGCGTGACCCTATTATCTTAAACAAAATCGACTGGCAACCATACACACTGTATCTCACACAGATAAAATTTTACATGTTAATGTTAAAAAGAATTTTTAATAACATTTGACGAGGTCTGCGTGATATTTGGTATTTATTGTCCAAACGCACATCTGGTGCAGAAAATTGGTACCATTAATGTTATTTAAAAAAATAAATAGACATATTAGCATAACAAAAGAACGAAATGAAATGTTTTAACATTGAAACTGCTCAATATATAGGTAGCTCTTAGGAGAAAAAATATACAGATAAAACGAATAGAGAGTTTTACCCAACAAATGAGACTGTAATAAAGTGGGTCCCCTTAGTTGCTTCCCTGGACAACTTAGGGTTTATGTTACAGGTGAAAATTAATAAAGTATGCTAAAAAAAAAATAAATAAATAGGTTACCAAATGCCTGAGTCAGTATATATCTGCATATGATGACACTTAGATGGATGTTAAACGTCCAGTGGCAAATTAAATGTATTTAGGACGAGAACATATTAATGTGATACGAATATAAGCCCTGTTTTGTACTAGACCAACGTGCTGCTGTCGGATTATTAACGTGATGAATCAAAAACTAACAGTTCACAGGCAGACATATGCTGTCTTTTCTCTTACTCATTTTAAACGCGCCCTTAGCGGAAAAGTACCAAGTACCGGCAGGGATTCAAACCCTCGACATCTCACACCAGAGGGGAGAAGACTTGCTCTTTAAGATTGCGACAGTCTTCATCATTTCTAATGGATCGTGAGATCCAGCTGTCCTTATAGCAGGTTCCGGTAGACACTGAGTTTAACGCAACAATGAAGATTGATATATATTAAAAACTAGAAGGGCGAATATATGATGATTAATCATTTTGAATACACAATTATCTTACTGTCTTACTCCAACGCTTATATTATTCTAATCTATGGTCAATATAAAATGTTGTAATTTTGAAAACCGTATAGGAGAAATTGATAATATAGAGTTGCTACAATCTTTTGAACATTTTGCTAAAATTACGTTCCAAAGTCTTGAGAAAAATACGGGAAATTTCCTCAAACTATTCCATAATAGCAGGTGCACTACTCCTATATGTGTGAAATCTTTCTGTGAAGTTTCAAGGATCTGGGTTGAAAAGTGTAGGAGTTGATCAGTGATGATTACACAAATTTGCTAGTCTTCTGAAAATTTTGCTCAAAATGAGTTCCCAAGCCTGTAAATTTGACAGGAAACAAACCCTCAGACAATTCCTTAACAGCAGTTGCATAACTTCAATATTTGTTCAACTTTTTTGTGTAGGTTGGAGAGATTTGGGTTAAAAACTTAATCAAAGCCAATAAACCGTTAAACCTCCTTTGTTATTAATTTTGTAGGACATACCTAAATGCACCAACATACCATATTAAGCGTTTTCATAAAAATCTATTTTCAGCAATATCCAAGAACCACAGAAGTAACATTAGGGCACTCAAACAGGGGCGTAGCTAGGCCAATATGATGTGTACTCAATGCCTGGGAAGGAAGTCATACGGCGGAGGGTCTGGTCCGCTTAAGGCCACCAGAAGCTCTGGGGTAAACCTGAGACTACTATAACACAGAGATTGGTCACTATCGATTTATTGGATTATCTGAGTCTCCGTATAGTTAGCTACGTTATTTTAACGTAGTTTCGTATTTAACCGTAGTTTCGTATTTGACCGTAGCAGACGACATAAATCATCACCTAATCACTCAGACTGCTATAAAAGTATCGGATATTATTATTTTCTTTTAAAATAAATTAAAAACAAAATTGAATTAATCAAAAAGGAAAATAGTTTTATCTTTTAAATGTAGTTATCTCTATTAATATTTAAATTTTGTTTTAATCATTAATAATTTGTTTATAATAGTTTCATGTTGTTATTATGCGGCCACTCTTGAAAATGGGAATGTGATTAATCTTATCAATCTTACAGATACATTGTTTTGCTACACGTCCGTTAATTGTATCTAATATACAAATATTTTACCTGTAAAGACAGGTAGTCTCAAAAGCATGGGAGATGAATTTTGTTTCACAGCTGGGTGCCCAAGATACACGAGGCTCCGTTTATTGCAGTAAACTTTAAAGTTTTATTCTATACTTGTAAAGGTATGTTTCACTGCTGAGTGCCCAATATGCATGTTTATTGTAGTAAACTTTGTCAAATATCGTCGGTGCACTTGTGGTAGGATTCAGGAGGGTGTGGATGGGGTTTTATAGAATAGAGAATAAGGGGGAAAAAAGTATAGAATGGAGAAAAATGGACCGACAAATAAAGAATAGAGAAGAGAAAATACAGGTCACATTAAAACTAAAGTGCCAAAAATAAAAATAAGGAGATGTGGTATAAATTCAAATGAGAAGACTCTCCCCAGAAACCAAATAATACAGAAGTTAACTAAAGAACATCGTACGGCCTTTAACAATGACAAAAACCTATACCACATAGTGAGCTATATTAACATGGTTAAGATAGTACATTGTTGTGTCCAAATCTTGTGTTAAACGACAACATTTACCACGAAATGCTTAAACAGGAGTTATTGTCTAGAACCAAAGCAACAATTTTGAATTAAAATCCTTTTCAATTTGATCAATGAAAAGACTGGTGGTTAAGAATTGTCAAGTTTTCAATTTCTAAGCTACATGAGAGCGTCAGTGGCAAATATTTCTCGAAATGGGGTTCATTGCGTTTTACAGAATCTTTATGACGTACACTATTCTCTGTATCCTAGTGATTGAAGCTATACTAAGTATCTCAGAACTCAATTTAATTTGTAATATTAGTTGCCAATTTCCAAATATAGCAACGCCTCAATTGAAGTTCCTTTTTGGTGGTGTATTTCTGGGTGTACTAAATGTTGTTATATATAATTAAATATATAGTGTGGCTCCAGGTTTAATGACGAATCGTAAGATATTCTAAATAAGAAAGCTTCCAAATTGCATGACTAAATAATCAAAATATCTAACAAATTATCTCTTTGTTCACATAAATAGAACAGCATTAGTGTAAATTACGATAACATTTTTTCAACACCAGAAATATTCACCTCTTTTGTAAACCCAAACAAGGAATTTTGTGTTTCAATATAGAACCAGAAAGTTTTTAAAATTTGATTGATTGTTGGTTGCTTAACGTCCAGTGGTTTGAAAATTTGAATATTGTCTATTGTTAAGTGTTGTGTTTTAGTTATAACACTAGGCTCTTCGTATATTTTTTGTAACCAAAATAATCGAGCCACTTAGAGTGAGTTGAGAACTGCTTTAACCACAGCAAATATAAATGTGCTTGTTGCCAGCATGATGCTTTATAGGTTCCCTATAAAATTTTTCGTTTGGGTATCTGCTGACAGTTTTCCATGTGAAAATTCTGAGAAGCCAAAAAATTGCGGAATGTGTAAATAAATACGTAGCAATGTCAGATCTAAACAAGAATGTTAAATATGATAGCACATGATGATGTCACCCTTTCTGTAAATTCAACTTCGATTTACAACTGCTTGTCAATGGCGAATATTTCATGTACATGTACAGTCAGTCTGATTAGACCGAAATGAACACTTTACAACTTCTGTTTAAAGTTTGTTCTTATGTTGTGTCGTTACACCAATGTCCCATGCTAGTGTTTTTTTTATGTGCCTGTCTCAAGTCAGGAGCCTGTATTTCAGTGGTTGCCGTTGGTTGATGTCGGTCATATTTGATTTTTTTGTAAATTGCTTTGTCAATGTAGACTCTTCGTTTTCTCTACTGAATTGTTTTATATTTTTCATGTCGGGAATTTTGAAGCACAGTATAAGTTTTCTCATTGTTGAAGGTAATTACATGTACGGTGGATTCAATAGCTTACATCCACATCATTGAACTTAATTTAACTTAAGTAGTTGTCTGATTGGCGATCATTATTAAAAATCAAAATCTCCTTATTTTTATTAGTATTGCTACAAGTGGCTATTCCTTTATTATATCAAATTTCATGCTTCTGTTCCCTTTTATTTTAATGGTACTTCGCCATTCTTCCAATGCGTGATTTCTTTCTGGGAGGCATTCTTAATCCTACAATAAAGAATATATTATGAATAAAAAAAATTACTTTTATCAAGTTTATAGCAGAGGCAAATCAGTATTTGTTAAGACAGTAATCTGAGATAAGGCTCAGCAGTAATTGAACAATCATGTCAGTATTTATCAAAACATTTAAACTGATATAGAAAGCAGACCAAGGTGCATGTACTTAGAATATCATGTTTGGGTCTAGTATTTAAAAAATACATATATATGTCTATAACTCTTTATGTAGACATGGCTTTTATAAATTGTTATTTGGATGGAGAGTTGTCTCATTGGCACTCACACCACATCTTCCTATATCTATGGCTACAAACTCTCATTGCATACATTTATTATTCTCACATGTATAGACTGAATATATATATTATCAACGGAACAAAATATAAGTCTGAATTTCTTAAATTAACAATACAAATTGACCTATCACTCAGTATCAGACCTCATGTTGTGTGTATGCACCTTGTCACGTGTGATTCTCAGTTCTGCATCGGAATTGTAACACTGATACAGAAAAAATGATATTTCATATAATTACAAATTTTACATCATTACACAGGTTTATTATTAAGGCTTGCAAATGAAATATCCGGAAAACAGATTGTTCATCTGAATGTAAGTTATGGGTGAGTTGCTCATTGACCCGATCCCACGGACTGGTAATAACTCGAGGTTACCTTCCGGTTTGGACAGTAAATTCAAGTCCATAACTGCACTTATTTTATTTAAAGTGCTTATAAACAAACATTTATGATTATTTCAAATCTTTAATTCACACTTACCGAAACATAAAACTCTTTATACATCCACATTTGCTAATTATTAAATCCTCTTCCACTGTCAAAGATGGCGGATCGTGTCCTTCTTGTCAAACACTTCGGGTCACGTGCCGAGTCACGTGATCGACGACTTAGAATTAATTACTATTTGACTGGTCAGTACGGGAAGTGACCAATCTCTGTATTATAGTAGTCTCAGGGTAAACGGTGCAATATCCTGCATTTTCGCGATTTCCTGGGACTTAAAATTACCACACAGAAATCTTATTTTCATGAGTTACAAGTCAACTTTTGAAAATAATTAAATTTGAAAAAAAAAAATTAATTAGGGAAAAACAAACAAGTACTGTTGGCTTAGAAATTAGGTTTTTCTAATGTGTAGTGGGTTGAGCTTGATTAGGTATTAAGTACAATTGAAATATATAGTGCCACCACATATATTTTAATTGTTAACTAATCAGAAACCTTTAACCTGGGAACAGTATATCTATATCAATATACATGTTCCTACTTTAACTGGTCAGTATATATACGTTTGAAGTCCCGAAATCTACAAAGAAAAGCATCAAATTATTTCTGATTTCTTTTTATTAACTTCCGAAACGAGAGTCTTTTAATTTTACCAAGCAATTAAAACAAGCACTTTAAATCTCGAAGCATGGAAAATAAGCACTTTTAATCTCAAAGCATGTTTAATTAAATTGGTGAAACATGTTGAACGAAGCACCCGTCTTGCACGGCCGAACGTAAATTAACAAGTAAAAACACGTTGATCGTCAAATAAAAAAAACCAAAAAAACAGCGAAGACGTTGAACGAAAATTACTCCCTTTACCACCCCGTTAAACTAAAGTTTAAAAAATATGTTATGACGACGTATGTCAGACTATACATACCTCACAAGAAAATCATAAGAATGCATCGTTTTCCATGGTCTATTTAGAACGTCATATTTTATTTCATCAGTTATTTTGAAACCTTAAGAAAATATGTCAGGGTAAGGAGGCACAGTAGTTCTAACAATTGTGTTCTGACACCCCGAGGACTCACTCATTTTAATTGTTTGCATCAGCAACATAATCACGATGCTAATTCCGTAAATGAAAAGAATCGACTAGTTTCCGGAACGGAATATAGTTACAAAGTGACTATTAACATATTTGTATAATTTCTAAATTTATTTTATTAATTTAGTTTTATTCTTTCTAGATTTACCATATTTCTATTTTTGTCAAATTTTCGATGTGTACTCAACTGCGTCTTTGCGTACGGGTTGCTACGCGCCTGGCCTGTCAAACATCGCCGCCGTACAGTGACCTATACTTGGTTAATTTCTGTGTCATTTGGTCTCTTGTGGAGAGTTGTCTCATTGGCAATCATTCCACATCTTCTTATTTTTATATCTATTACTTGTTCTTTAAGAATGTCAAGACATGTAAGTGTATAGCCAAAGTTGATTAACCAGAAAATGATTATCTTGAATAAACATCTGTGTTTATGTACAGTGAAGTTATTGAATACAGCGTTTTGTAATGTGTAATTTTGATTTTTGTAAAATTTTGATGTTGAAACAAAATATTTTTTTTGCAATAAAGACTAAAAACTAGAGGCTATTGGAAGCCTTGATCCCTCATTTTGGCAAAATTATTTTCCATATTGAGTTATTTTTCCTATAACAAATTATCTATTTTAAATTGAAAATAATTAGTTTGAGGAAATAAATAATCATGGAACAGAACACATGAACGTATCAGATCAATAATTCAAGGTTCCATTGTTTTCTATGGTAAAATCACCAATTTTGGACATTCTAGACATTTTGTCTAAATTTTAAATAAATTGACTGTCATTTCATGGTAAAACAATACCTTATTTTGGCTTGTGCTGAAAAATTCGACATACCTTTAATTTCATATAAGAGTGCAATGGTTTCTGGAAGTCCAGAAATACATTAACAGGTACTTCTGATCAAGAGAAACAGACAAAATATGCACTTCTATTTCATTTTCATACGTTTTCATTGTTGAAATTAAACAATCAACAAGAGTTCAAGTGATCACAGGTCCTAAGGCTTTCATTTCAAAACATAAACTGTTGACACAGAGATATGTCTCGCCTTTTTGTAATTTCAATAGTATAATGCCAATGTTGAAATTAAAATGGCAGTAACTATGCAAATCATTCAAAGCCAATGAACCATGACTGAAGGTGTAGGGCCAAATAACTTCCATGAACCATGATGAGGAGGCGGGGCCATAAAATCCCCATTGAAAAGAGACATGCAAATGCTAATAAAACTGCATACCAAATATCATTGACTAAACATAAGTGGTTAATCTTAAACTGATCTAATCACAAACTTTAGCATTTAAACTATGCAAAACATTCGAAGTCATAGACCATGACTGAGGAGGCTGGACCAAATAATCTCCATGGAAATGAGATGTGCCAATGCTAATACAACTGCATACCAAACATCATTAATTAACTACTTGTGGTTCCCCTTAAACTGACCTAATCACAAACTTATACATGTTAACAAAGCAAATGTTTCAAAGTCAATAGACCATGACTGAAAGGGTGGTGCAAATGTTTCAAAGTCAATAGACCATGACTGAAAGGGTGGTGCCAAATAATCTCCATCTAAATGGAAATGAGAAGTGCCAATGCTTATACAACTTCATGCCAAATATTATTGACCTACCACTAGTGGTTCACCTTAAACTGACCTAATCACAAACAAATACATGTCATCTAAGTATTTAAAAGTAAATAGACCATGACCGAGGAGGCAGGGCCAGATAATTTCCATGGCAATGAGATGTACCAATGATTGACCTACCACTAGTGGTTCCTTTTAAACTGACCTAATCACAAACTAATACATTGGTGACACCACCGCCAGCGGAAACACCATACCCAAGTCTTGCTTTTTGACTCTGTCAAGGCGAGACAAAAACTACCTTAATATTTTACCTATTTTGAAAGTTTCAGCTATGGATAGAAACTATTTTGTATGAAATATATCTTCTTTTTTTTCTTATATGTTTTTCCTGATCGTGCTCAAATTAGTTGTACTATACCTGAATAGAAAACACATTTGAAGAGCTCTGTGTTCTTCTAATTGTAGGTTTTTGTTGTCTGTGATAACAATATTATTAAGTGAAGTGCTTTTCTGAACTGGTTTTTATTTTCTGTACCTCTATGTACCTTTTGTTATTAAACTTACTGACATAGAAAGGGGATGGAAATAGTACAAACTAGTTTAACCCTGCTGCATTCTGTATGTGCCTGTCCCAAGTCAGGAGCCTGTAATTCAGTGGTTGTCATTTGTTGCTGTATATCATATTTGTTTGTTTTTTTCCATTGCTTCGTAAATAAATCAGGCCAGTATTTTTCTCATTTGAATTGTTTTACATTTGTCATTTCGTTTTGCTCATTGTTGAAGGCCATACAGTGACCTATAGTTGTAAGCTTCTATGCCATTTGGTCTCTGGTGGAGATTTGCCTCATTGTCAATAATACCACATCTTCTTATTTTTATATTGAACCTTGGCAACCTATCTATGAACATGTACTAGAAACCTTTAGGGTTGCTATATCTAAGTGTTCATTAAAGTTTTGTGTTGTTGGCAGGTGTTTTGGTAGACTCTTTCAAATCAAATATCCATACTAAGGACAATTTGGAGATGGATATATGATATAGACACTTGTCTATTATAAAAAATAGTAGGCGACTTTTATGATTATTTTTTTGGCATTGTTGGATTACATTATTCATGACATATACATACCCAATATCTCCTTTTATTCATATCAACAAAAGTATGGTTTAGTATGTCATTTATTGTTTACAACAAAAAAAAATAGTAAAAAAGCACCATCTATTCCATACATACACAAATAATATTTCTCATTCACTCTAGATTTCAAGTAGCATAATGAAAATGCATTCTGGCATTGATGAAACAGAAATATATTGATTTTAGTTTGGAATCCATGTGAATATCCTTGTTTATTTCTTCCTTCACATATAAATATTTGAAACCTTTGAGAATATATAACCACTGTCAAATTAAAACTGATTTGTTATTGTGATCTTAATTCAAAAACTGATCAAATATGTTATCCAATGAGATTTATAACACTTATTTTAATTTTTTTGTGTAATGTTTCAGTTGTTATAAAAGATGCTGCCACTGTTACAAAAAAACAAAGAAGTTACAAATTCCAATATTACGATTTTAAAAATCCTTTTTAAAGGCAAATACATGTTTATACTCACAGCAACTTGTTACAAAATGCAACATGAAGAGGAAAGCCAGAGGGAATATGCTGTAACATATAAATGCAGTAAAACAGCTGCATAATTTCTGGCTAAATCTTGGTTGATTTTCTACCTCTTTATAGAAATTGTTTTTATGTTTTGGGGGTTACTTAGGTGTATCTTTAATTTTCTGTGAAATTGGCGGTTTTTTGCTAAGAAGGCATCAACACTGCAAGGACCATGCAAAATAATGATAACAGTTTATGGATAGTTTTGATTATAAGAAATTTATCTGTAATCAATGAAACAAAATAATCTTAACAGCAGATTTCATTTCATTTTTCACAAATTTTAGTCAAAATACCTCAAATTACGTGAAATAGGTCAGGCTATAAATAGACTCATGTCCCTCTATCTTACGAGTACTATCTTCTAATACCTCAAATTAGTTAAAGAACTTAATAGATATCATTCCAAGTTTCTTCAAATGTGCAATTGAACTGCAAACTGTGCATAAGATAGGGACATTTTTGTACCCGCTTTAACAAAAAAACAAGAGCCCACACTGTAAGGTAATCCAAATAAAATGCCCTCAGAGCACACAATTTATGACTGTAAAATGTATGCAACTACACAAAATACAGTCTGTCATTTTTTTTCTTCTTTAGAACTCAGTTATCAATATACTTAAATTTTACAAATTATTTTTAATCAGATCCATGGACAATTTTCTCACCCGGTCCTGATCCAACCCAAATTCAAAAATAGGTCCTGATAATTTGGGTTTTTTTGTCAATAAATACTAACCAACTTGTAACTCTTTACTAACATAATGATATTGGAGAACCAGAATCTAAATTCCAACTAGCCTTAATGTCAAGTAGATAAGCTTGAAAGAATATGTACTAATTTTTGGCATATAAAATTTTGAAAGATGAGAAGAAATTTCTATACAAATGCTAACTTTGCAAGCTGAAAGTCAAGCATATAAATGTATATAGCATATAATTGATTTCTTTAACAATCATAAATGTTGGATTATAAATCTCCTGTGTGTTTTCTTAATGTCAATCAGTTGCATATAATTTTTGAAGGGAGTGTAATATGTAACATATATATTTATATATCATTCAATCAATTTCATATATATCCAAATGAATAAAATGTCTTAATACAATATGAAGCACTAATGATATTGATGATTACAAACATTTATTGTCTGATTTCTTTGGCATGGAGTCCACTGGATGATTGGCAAAGAACATCTCCATTGGTTTATTTATTCTCCAGTATCGTTCGTTCACTTGGTGAAGGGTCATGGAACCATTTAATGAGGTATAGTTACCAGGTGTACTTGCAATATAGATTACGTAATTTGTTTCTCCTTTACTTCTACCTGTAATTAATAAGTACATCTAAACTTTTCATGTATTTCAATCTTTACATTAAATAGTGTAGGATAAATATATACCATGGCATTTTCAATGTATTAGATAGTAGGGGTATGTAAGAAATGCATTAGAGATATATATAAAGAAATTTTTAATTCGCTAGCAGCTAAGACCCTATTTATCACAGATCTATAACATCTGTGTATACAAAATGAAGCAAAGGCAATTTAATTTAAAGAGAAAATCCATGTTTTATTAAATCTCATTTTAACACACAAAAGATATATTGTAAAACTGCATGACAAAAAAAAGACATATTTTTCATTTTACACTTTTCAATCTTAATTTTTATGATACATAGAAATTGTCACATCCTATTCTACATGTATAGTATGTTTTAAACAATCTTTCTTTCTTATAAGCATTCTTGTCATTTATGATCAGTGATATTTTAGTTTCACTTTTACCAATGTGCAAATTACATTGTTTGAAGGTTTTTTGACAGACAATTTAAAGATTGTTCAATATTTATCTTGTCGACTCTTTTTTCAGTAAATTTTTTATGCAGCATCATTTTTATAACAGGAGGCGGTGGTAGGTGTTTATACCATGAATTTGATAGAAAATTAAAATCAATAACCAACAGTCATGACAGTTTATATAATTAGCAATCTTTGTGATAATGAAAGATAAGCAATTATAAATATTTCTAACTTTTATATTGCTGTATACATGGTAGTAACTTAATAGTTACTTTGCAAATTGATAGTAACTGATAAAAGGTTTATCAAAATACAACAAGTAAATATACATGTACATTAATTAATTAGTATGGAAATAAACATATCAGTATGTGTGGCGTCGCCCCTTTGCGAATAGAAACAGGTCGCTATGAAAATAAAACTGTAAATGAAAGAGTTTGCTTTTTATGTAATGATAAAATTGAAGATGAGAAACATGTTTTATTAGACTGTCCTTTATATGCAGATTTGCGTGAAAGTTTATTTTACGAAGTTAAAAGAAGTAATGTTGATTTTAATATTTTATCTGATGATGATAAGTTTATATATCTTTTTAAAAGTACTGATTAATATGATATGGTTGCCAAGACCTGTTTTTTCAAGTAGAAGAAATAGTTTTTTATATGCTTGATTGATGGTTATGTTTTTACAGAACTGAAATACTTTGTAGACATGATAAATGTAGTTATATGTTTTACAAACTGAAATGTTTTATAGACATGATAAATATATAGTTATGATTTTGTGGAATTTCTATAGTCTCTCATAATTCTTTATAGAATGACACTTGTATTTTAAATTACTGTTTTATACAATGTATGTATTATGATGATTGTAGTATATGTATTACAAGGGGTGAGACTTTAATAAAATATTGAATCTGAATCTGAATCCTTAGTCTTTTTACAGGTTTGTAATCTTTTCAGTTTTACCCCTCTTATTGTTTTCCACAATTAGTTTTCAGTTTAAGTTTTTTCATAATGCTTTCTTAACATTCATAAAAAAATTAACAAAAAGAGAGAGTTTTTACTAGGTAACAACTTTCAGGTTGTTTGGTGGTATTAAATTTCATTGTGCAGAATGTTACACATGAAGTGCCCTACAGATAAAAAAAAATATTAGTTTTATACTAAATATGTTGATCGATTAAAAATGTTGCATCTTTTGACTGAGCTCAAGTGTTTAGTAAATTACATGTGTTTAATCACAATTATTTTACAGAGTTGTTATGTTGAGAATTGAGTTAGTAGAAACTTCTTATCATATCTATTACTATTAGGTCTCATTAATTAGTATATGAGGTATCTCAGGTATTAATAACAATGCATACATTCAAATGTGGCTACAGATGAATGATTTCTTTTTTTATTTTATTCCAGAAAGAAATAAAATTATCTCCCTTTCCACCACAATTTCATATGTTTGTGCTTACTGTTAATAAAATATCTTTCTTAACTCATTGGTGACCTTTATTTTTAGTAAGCTGTACTCTAGCTTGTAAATTGGAAAATTTGAGAAAACATCTTACTTTTAATAATGTCAACATCTCTATTTTCCCTATCATCATGATTATGTCAATCTATTTATTGTAAGACACTTCACACTTGCTGTTTTTGACACAGTCCCCTATTTTCTTCCTCATCTATTTGATTCCATTACTTTAGAGTTTGAAGTTTAAAATATGAAAGAGGACAGACAGAAATGTCTTGTCTGCTTACTGAATTTTTATGTGAAAAGTCTTTAAGATAATGGTTAGATATACTACAGGTATCACATAGACTTAACATTATCAATGATCCATGAAAATGAGGTTAGATGAACCCTGTCAGATTGACATGTACACCTTACAATAATTTCCTACACCAAATACAGCTGAACTATTGCCTATAGTATCAGAGATGCTGATCTTATCATAAAATTAATGTTGACCAATTAATATAACATGAATAAGGTACGAGGTCAAGGTCAGATGAACCCTACAAGACATGTATTCCATACACAGTATACCATACACAATATATAGTTGACCTATTGCATGTGGAATTTGAGAAAGAGACCTAACTACGAAAACTTAATGCTGATAACTGAACCCTGTCTGATAGACATGTATGCCTTGCAATGATTCTATATAAAGGAATATACTAAATATAGATGTCTGATTACTCACAAGGAAGCTATTAAACCAAGAGTTCCAAGTGGTGAAGTTGAAATCATCCCTTCCAAAATTTTACAGACACCATCACGAGTTGGTTGACCATTATGGAATATCTGTTTCACAGATGACAACAGATATGTTCCAATTGTGGTAACCACAATCCTATCCTCTATTCCCAAAATATGACCTACCGGATTAAACTGGTTTGTTATTACATGAGCAACAAGACAGGTGCCACTTGGTATGTGGAGCAGGATCTGTTCAGCCTTCCAGAGCACCTGAGATAACCCCCGTTTTGGGTGGGTTTGTGTTGCTCAGTCTTTGGTTTTCTATGTTGTGTTTTGTGTACTGTTCAGTGTTGTTTGTCTTTTCAATGTTTTTTTTGTTTTTTGCCATGGCATTCAATGTCAGTTTGTTTTTGACTTATGAGTTAGAATGTCCCTTTGGTATCTTTCACAAAAAGAAAAAAAGTTTTTTCACATCTGGCGACAATATTTCTGGTGCCAACATTTTTCCCCATGTAAAAATTTTCATTAATGACTGTATCTGTAATCAAATCGATATCAGGGCCAATTACAGGTATGTTGTTGTTTGCTAGCACATGCCAATAATCTCTTGCACAGGAAAACAAATTAATAAAGTGTGAATTCATAATTTTCAGTAAGTATAAATAAACGTGATAGATGGTTGCATTAAATGTAATAAGCACTGATTAACAGGAGTTTGTAAATCAATAAAAGTTTTTTAGAAATTTATCTCCAGAGCAGCCCCTGCATGTATCCAATTATAGAAGATTTTTCCATTTCTAAAAAAATTACTTACTTTGCTCTCCTTTTGCTGCATCTAATGAGAGTCTAATGGCCAAGTATTTAGAAAGATGATCAACTGAAATATAAAATTATAAATTAAGTCAAAAGCAAAATCAAACTGGCTGATCATGTCTGCAACAGTTGACATTAAAATAAATAACTTAAAAACAAAATGTATTCAGGGTTCTCACAAAATTGAGTCCAAGTCCCCTTAGTTGAATCAGAAAAATCAGACTGGACTCACCATTTTATATCCTGACGAATCAAAATAAAAGTTGCATACAAATTTCATTAGCTGAATCAAACATAAGTTACAAAATGTATGTAAGCCATATTTTTCTCATTCTCTTTTCACCAGACAACTTAAAGATTAAATACACTGAATTGTATATTTTTCAAGACCTTTGGACTCACAATGGCCAAAATTCAGAAATTCATGGAACTGTTTACTGGCAGCTTTAATTTGGTATTAGAAAAACAAATGCTATTTCAAAATCAGAAGTTGTCCTTCTCTTTTAAAAAATCTTATTAATTCTACCCAATTAATTTCTTGAGCCTTTTATGGCCATTATTGTAAAAAATATATATGAACTGAAATTTTCCAATAATTTCATCAATTCAAAATAAAAAACTCAATAAACATTTCTTATGACTATTAAAAAATAAAACCTTTAATTTGAAATGACAAGGACTTGTATCCTTTGATTGAAAGAGTAAGTTCACCTGTAGCATTGGCTGTGGTCTTTATAAATCTTGTTTGCAATGTATCAATGTTTTGATCATCTGTTGGTAAAGATCTGAACACAAGCTCTATGTCACTGGCTGGTAGTTCTGTCATTGGCTGCTCACCATCAGAGTCTTCTGTCGTTTTTGTACGCTTTAATGGTGTTGTATCATTCGAAGTGGTGCTGGCTGTTTCAAGCTTTGACAAATCTGCCTCTGTGTCATGTTTTCGAACCCTCACTCGCTGAGCTCTGTTCATTGCCTGCATCCTCAAACCTTCTTCAATGCTGTAATATAAACATATATCAGTGTTCTCCCCATGGCCGTTTAGCATCATGGTAATGTGATGCTATATTGCTTGAATGTGATGCTACAATGTATCTGAAATGATTTCCTTATAGATAGAGTAATGGATGTGATGCTTTAATTTATAGAAACAAGGTGGTATTTATTTCATAATTTGCTGTTTAACAGGATGCTATATGCAATTTGTAGAGAGAACACTGTGTATAATAAAAACAAAAATCCCTCTCCATTTGGAAATATAATTTACATTTCAAATATTATACAAGCAGACTTTTAACTATATTATAGATGGTGAACACAGTTTAATGTTCATCAATTTTCTTTCAAATTAATTTATTCTTGTTTGAAAAAACAGAAAGTAATCAAATGGGTACTTTTCATGGTTTTTGGGCTTGTATGAGTCTGGATTAAATGAACAATAATTTCCAATACAGTGGTCAGGTATTTTTCATAAAAATATCAAAATCAACAAATTATTATTAAAACCATCATATTTCTTTATTCATACTGCCTAACCAGAAACTCCTTGTTTACTTTGGAAAAAAATTAAAATCCCAACTCATTTATAGATTACGAACTAAACAGTTTTTTTTAATTTGTAAAATGGTTAGTGTTAGTTGTACAAATGTTTCTAGTGCTATGAAGAATTAGTCACAATGACCATGTTGACAGTAAACAAAATAAATTGCTTCGCTGAGCGCAGCTGGATACGACTGCAGATGTCCAACACTGAAAAGTTGAGGCCAAAATGGACACATTGTTTGTGTTTGATACAGGTCTGAATTTGGATTGTAATTAAATATTTGACACATACATTTGTAATAGGTTTCTGACACAGAATAAATGTAGTCAAAGAACTTAAAATTGGTTATATGATTTGAATTTATATTCAATTTTTAGCTTTTATGCAATACACTATGCTATTGAGAATTGCCCCAAAAAAATGTACCCATATTTTTTGCTTTTGTGCAATACACCATGCTGTTGAATATTAACCCCCCAAAAAAAAAAAATAAATGGAGAATGTGTCCCCATGGACACAGATGATGCCTCCGCATGCATACAACATTATTAAGGGACATAACTCAAGAACGATAAAAGTGATGCTACCCAAACTTGTACTTGATCTGAGTTTTGTGGTAATAAGTATTTTGTATAGGTTTCATAATGTTTGGTTGGGGCAAACTTAAGTTATAGAACAGCAACTAAAAATTTTGCAATTTATGATTTATAAAGGGGCATAACTCGATAATGGTTAAAGTAACACTACCCAAATTCAAGTTGATCTGTGTTTTTTGGTTATGCATTGTATATAAGTTTCATAACATTTGGTAAAGTCAAACTTAAGTGAGAGGCCGGAAACTAAAAATTTTGCATTTTTTTTCCATCTAAAAAATGCTTTTACAAGTCTTAACAAATTTTGAAACAAGCTATTGGCTTAGGGATATTGGTTTGCAGAAAAAACCTGATTAAACCTCCACTTTAGATTACTAAAAAGAAATTGAATTCCCTCCCTTTGTATATAGCATTTGAAAAAGTGTCGGAATCCATACACAGCTAGTACTGTATTAAATTCTATCAAATTACTTCTTCATGCAGAAGATGCTATATTCAATATAAATAATTTATCAGTGGAAGGCAAAATTAATCATTGCATTGTATAAAGCATTGATTGTAGCTGATTCAACTATAATCATGGACAAAGGAAGATAACTCCAATTTAAAAATTACTTGATTGATACTTTTAGAAAAAAAATGAAAAATTAAGCAATTTTTCCATTTGTGAAAGGCATAACTCTAGAACAGTAAAAGTGACAGCACCAAAATTCAAACTTGATCTGTATATTGTGGTAATAAGCACTGTGTATATGTTTCATAACATTTGGTTGAAGTTAAGAGAACAGAAACGAAAAATTTAGCAATTTTTCCATTTGTAAAGGGGCATAACTCTAGAACGGTAAAAGTGACGCCATCAAAATTCAAACTTGATCTGTATTTAATGGTAATAAGCATTATGTATAAGTTTTGTAACATTTGGTTGAGGCAAACTAAAGTTAGAGAACGGAAACCAACTTTGGGATGTACGGACGTACAGACGGACAAGGGTAAAACTTAATGCCCCCTCCGCTACGGTGGGGGCATAAAAAATATTTGAAGAAATTTTCTTTTTAATTTCTGAAATTTGAAATGAGAAAAGTTGTAGCCCTCCACAAATTCTTATCCCCTCCCCACCAAATTTTTTCAACTCCCCTTTCCTTATTCCAAAATTAATCTCAATTCAAATTTCTAATGGAGTTTGCAACAATAACTACTCATTTAAATACATCATAAAATATTAAGATATAAAATGACATACAGTCATGGTTAAAATTAATATTAATTAATAGTAACTTCTAAAATAAATTTACAGCTAATCATCTCAAGACAATCATCATTTCTTAATACATAATTTACAAGCAGTGTAAGGAGGTAATCAAACATATATACAACAGTATTCTTTAAATGGATTGGATTACCTCCCTTACACTGCTTTTAAATTGTCTAAATTGTCCTTTAACCAAAAACCCTTGTTTTTCCCCTTTTTGCCCCTAATTGCTAAATGGTTTGAGCCATAACCCCATAACCATCCCTTTGTTGTATGGAAACTTGTGCTATAATTTCAGAGATTCATACACTTAAACACAAGTTATTGTCTGGAAACTGCAAAAGTGCTTATTTGGGCCCCTTTTTTGGCCCCTAATTCCTAAACCTTTGGGACCATAACCCCAAAATCAATCCCAACCGCTGGCGGTCCCCATTTCGCATTTTGAAAAAATAAAATTGTGGCGATTAAAATTTGTTATTGGCAAAAGAATTTGGCGAAAGAAATATAACTGTTCGACTCGTCCATCTTGTTTACTTTTTTCAAGTTTTTCGGACTTTTCCTGATCAGACAATACTGGGATTTCACCTTGAACTCGTTCGACAATAATCATCTGATTGCATTTTATAGCCATCGGCTATACTATATTGCAATTTTAAAGTATCTTTTAAAACTAAATGTTTGTTATTATTGAGTGTTTATTTATGACAATGAGATTAAAAATATATTATAAAAGACACAGTTAGTTTTCTCGTTTGAATTATTTCACACTTGTCATTTCGGGCCTTTTATAGCTGACTGTGTGGTATGGGTTTTGCTCATTGTTGAAGGCTGTACGGTGACCTATAGTTTGGTAACTTCTATGTCATTTGGTCTCTTGTGAAGATTTTTGTTAGAGAAGGAAATTTTAAACAAAAAATATGTTTTTGTTTGTTGGCGAAAAAAAATTGAAAGTGACGAAAAATATATTGTTTTGGCGAAAGAGGTGGAGAAAAAGAAAATTGACCCAGGGGAAACCCTGAATCCCAACCTTCCTTTTGTGGTTATAAACCTTGTGTTAAAATTTTATTGATTTCTATTTACTTATACTAAAGTTTTTATCCGGAAACCATCTGTCTTGAATCGTTGGCGACAATGGCGACAACGTGATACCAATATCGACTTGAAATGAGAAAAGTTGTAGCCCTCCACAAATTCTTATCCCTCCCCACCAAATTTTTTCAACTCCCTTTCCTTATTCCAAAATTAATCTCAATTCAAATTTCTAATGGAGTTTGCAACAATAACTACTCATTTAAATACATCATAAAATATTAAGATATAAAATGACATACAGTCATGGTTAAAATTAATATTAATTAATAGTAACTTCTAAAATAAATTTACAGCTAATCATCTCAAGACAATCATCATTTCTTAATACATAATTTACAAGCAGTGTAAGGGAGGTAATCAAACATATATACAACAGTATTCTTTAAATGGATTGGATTACCTCCTTACACTGCTTTTAAATTGTCTAAATTGTCCTTTAACCAAAAACCCTTGTTTTCCCTTTTTGCCCTAATTGCTAAATGGTTTGAGCCATAACCCCATAACCATCCCTTTGTTGTATGGAAACTTGTGCTATAATTTCAGAGATTCATACACTTAAACACAAGTTATTGTCTGGAAACTGCAAAAGTGCTTATTTGGGCCCCTTTTTTGGCCCCTAATTCCTAAACCTTTGGGACCATAACCCCCAAAATCAATCCCAACCTTCCTTTTGTGGTTATAAACCTTGTGTTAAAATTTTATTGATTTCTATTTACTTATACTAAAGTTATTATCCGGAAACCATCTGTCTTCGAATACATTGACAACAATGACGACAACGTGATACCAATATACGACCAAAAAATTTCGGCCCCTTTTTCCTAAATGCTTTGGGCAATTACCCTCTAACTCAATTCCAGCTTTCCCTTTGTGATATGGAACCTTGTAGTACAATTTCAGAAAGATCCATACACTTACACACAAGTTATTGTCATTAAACTAGAAAAATGCTTGTTTTTTGCCCCTTAATTCCTAAAATTTTGAGGCAACTAGATATCATTGAGATGGGAGCCATCTCTGTGGGCCCTGCTGTGAATAATGTGTGGTAAAAAATTTGTATCTTTATCATTGGACATGGGGTTGTCAACTGAAACCAAAGTTTTTGACCTTGACCTTTGACCTAGGAAGTTGTACATAAATTATGACACACCTTCTGGTGTTGGTTTATATACATGTCAAGTATAAACTTTGAAATCATAACGGTTCTCAAGATATAGAGCGGACACGATCTTTACCATAGGACATGGGGTTGTCAACTAAAACCAAAGTTTTTGACCTTGACCTTTGACCTAGGAAGTTGTACATACATTATGACACACCCTCTGGTGTTGGTTAATATACATGTCTAGTATAAACTTTGAAATCATAACGGTTCTCTAGATATAGAGCAGACACAATTTGTTATGGACGGACAGACTGATCACTATAGGGCGTCCGCCATTCGGCGGGGCCCTAATTACCCCCAAAATCAATCCCAGCATTCCCTTTGTGATATGGAACCTTGTGGTACAATGTCAGAGAGATCCATTTACTAACACAAAAGTTATTGTCTGGAAGTTACAAAAATGCTTATTTTTGGCCCCTAATTCCTTAACTGTTGGTACCATAACCCCCAAAATCAATCCCAACCTTCCTTTTGTGGTATTGAACCTTATGGTAAAATTTCATAGAGATCCATTCACTTAAACTTAAGTTATTGTGCGAAAACCAATGTGTCTTCGGACGACGACGCCAACGTCATACCAATATATGACCGCAAAAATAAAAATGAATGTTGATTTTGTTTTCTTCATTACACTAGGCCTTGTGTTAGACTTGTTGTTTTCCTGTAAAAAATAGCACTCTTGACTGTCAGGGTTATCTTAAGCAGTAGTTGATTCTACTTATCTTTCTTCCCAGAAATACTATACATGTACAATGTATTTTTTTAACAATTTTCAATTTGTTGATGTACATAATGTGCACTGTAAAACATATCAAAACTTTTTATAAGGAAGGTCAATTAAACGTTAAGTAGATTATCTGGATATGACAGATTATGGGATGTCTTCAGATTGAACATGGTGCAATACACAAATCTTATCCATATCGAACAGAGTGAGAGATCTGATTTTAATCAGATTGTATCTGGGTAACCCTTTTGTAATATCTATAAAGAGTGGCATTTTGCAAAAGCATCATTTTGCAACACTGTCAACATAAAAATTTATATAAACAATGCTGACAAGGTTATACCTGTGAGTAAGAGCTGCACTACTATGTTGTTTGTTAAGTTTTGCCAGGACACGCTCCTGATGGGCTTCATATTCATCTCTGCTAGGGTATATTTTAGAAATCAAAGCATCAAAATTTGGGTCTGGTCGTAATGATCTCTTAGAAACTAGCTTTTTCCGACAAGTTGGACATTCTTTGTTCCCACTTCTAAGTGCTGTAATAATACATTCTTGACAAAAACGATGTAAACACTCTTTTGTTGTCATCGTATTTTTTAACATATCTAAGCATATCGGACACATAAGTTCACTGTGCAGACTCCTTGGAGACACTGCTATCTCTGTATTATCTGTGATCGCCTCTTGTGGAGTGCGGTGGAGCTCATATAAGCTCAATTCCCAAGTTTTATTCGGTGCATTCGTTACTTCGTTTGCCATCTTTGTATTGTACGGAAGTTGCGGTCGCGCATGCGGATTAACATTTACTAAAGGTTTTCTCAAAGTACAACTGCAACACTCGATTTCCAATATTGTCTCCAATTTCCTAGACATACTGTATGCATGTTGAAACTAGATTTCTAAAGCAAACTTTTTTTATTCGTACTCTAGCAAAAAGAATGCTAGTCGTTTCGTAACCTGGTCGTTTCGTACCTGGTCGATTCGTAACTACGTTGATTTGTAACTGTGACGTTTCGTACCTGGTGTAATTATATATGGTTATAAAGTGTTCGTTTAAATTAATTAGTTAAAATGGAACAGTTAAAGTTATTATTTATAAATGATCAAATGGTTCATCTTATAATAACAATATTGTTATGTTTTTAATTTAAAACTTTCTTAAATCTTTTTAATTATTGGCTAATTGGATAATTGGTAATTACGCTCGGTGACAGCTTTAATGTGTTTATGACAACTAATGACAGGTAATAAAAAGTAATTATGGCAGGTTTGACTCTATCCAGTTTCTCTGTCTCCGGATTAAAAACGTCTTACATTTGACTATCTGTAGGGTTCTACACCCCGTAAAAAATTTGTCAAATTTCCAAATTTCGATAAAACTTTTTTAGAAATGAAAAAAACGTTGTTTTCACGTTACACTTTGTACCCGAATTTCCCTAAAACTCGCCCGATTCGGACTAGGACCGGGGTGTACTGGGGTACTTCAGGGTGTTCAAATACCCATATCTACGGATATGAACGTAGATAACTTATAATCAATAAGTCTTTTTATTATTTTTTACGTAACCTACGACTCATATTATTATTTTATATTGATATAAGGTTACAAAACGTCTCAGGTACGAAACGACCTAGAAAGTTACGAATCGACTAGTTACGAAACGACCAGGTTACGAAACGACCTGCACCCAGCAAAAATCATAGGAACTTTAGAATTTAGTTAGATGTCATGATTTCAACAAACCGTGAGTCGGTATTCCAATGGGTATACACTGAAAAAGTAAAATAACAAAAATACCGCACTCCATGGAAAATTCAAAACGAAAAGTCCTTTATCAAATGGCAAAATCAAAAGCTCAATCACAGCAAACGAATGGAAAACAACTGTCATATGCCAGGCATTTCCCTATGAAGAAAATTGTGGATTAAACCTGGTTTTATAGCTACCTAGAAACCTCTCACTTGTATGACAGTCGCACAGAATTCCATTATATTGACAACAATGAGCTAATCGAGCATCCGGCTTCTTGTCGACATTTATGTATTCTTGTGACCTGGGACTATTATACTAGTATAATAGTCCCAGTTGTGACGTATAATTAATAGAACCCTTCTCCTGGGACTATTATACTAATTATACTAATATAGTATAATAGTTCCAGCCTTCTCAAAGGAAAAAAGAAACATTTTGCTTATTTCTTTAATTTCTTGTTCGGACATATTGATTTGTATTGCTGATTTTCTTGCTGGCACTCAACCATGAATTCTTGATAGGCCGTGACTATGTACGACATTATCATCTGTGCTGGAAAAAGTAATACACTTTCGCAATACACCGGCATTGATTTCAAATTTGAAAACTGTACTCACATCAGGTAAAAAAAATGTTGTAACATTAAAAATATATAATTCTACAGATTTTTTTTTGTGGAGGAGGCATTTATAAACAGATAAGAATGTATAGATAAACTCGAAACTTTGATCCGGCCATTTTAATCTCTGCCAAATGCGTGAAATTGTGCTCATGCAGGTGAACCTTGAATTATCGGACAACTTCAGTCAGAAATTGTCCAGCTATAGCCTGATGAAGACGGCTGACGACGTTTTATGTGTAGCAGGGTTCACTTTTGCATACGGCGGCATTTTGCATCGTCTTTTAATACACAAGATCTGATAGTTTCGCGGGTGATTTAACCACAAGTTTTCCGTGGAATACATTAACAGTTTTACTGCATGGTAACTTGCAACCATCATCTTTTCAGAGCTTGAAAAATACACTTGGCGAGTTGCCAGCCTGATTGCTTGTACCGTCATTTTGTATTTTAAATACATATTTGATAACTCATTGCTGAAATATTCAATAACTAACTATTCATTAATTTATTGTCAACTTTATTTTAGAAATGAATCGGACCTATTACCATTTTTTTGCAGAGTAGGTTAACGGTTCAGCTGGGGTCATCAAATAGTACATAAAAATTCATAAAATGCAAATTAAAATTGTAATACTGTTCAGAAGAGAACCTATGACAAAATACTAACACCAATGTTAACATGTGAAGCCACTGATAAACTTCTTGGTGTCGTCTCTGAATACCATAACTATGTCGGTAAAATACGTGTCTGTCTAGTTAAGAATACATGATTAATCTAAAAAGAAATGCCTAACTTGCTTTAATACCATTTAATTTTTTATTCTAAATTTTCAATTATCTGTTTTACAACTTCTTGAAATACCTTGCTACTATTGCTTATTTTAATGTCCCCTACAGTGTGTAAATTTAGCAGCTATGTATATACACACCTAAAAGTGTACAAAACAACGGAAACCATAAATATAATTATCGCTATTTTACGAAATTTTCCTTTGATCTTACTGACTGATAATTTCCGTTCTCAGCGGAGTCGAGTGATATGAAAATTATTGCTAGAAACTAGGAGCACGTGCGTTGTCAATGAAATTAACAACGTCTTCATAGGTAAAATAGCGATAAACAGATTATCATTGGTCATCTCAACTCGATTGCTTTTCTCATTTTCGCCGTACCGGCTCAAGCGAGAAAATCAATCTCGTTGAGATGACCAACGATAATCTATAAATATCTATATATATCCATATAGA
This sequence comes from Mytilus coruscus, assembly GCA_017311375.1. Taxonomy (NCBI): domain Eukaryota; kingdom Metazoa; phylum Mollusca; class Bivalvia; order Mytilida; family Mytilidae; genus Mytilus; species Mytilus coruscus. Next base: position 62,385,533 of record CM029602.1, on the reverse strand, counting down.
TACGCAGTTTTTTCTTGCAGGAATCAATATCTGATTCACACCACCTAAAGCGTTTAGATAGTCCGGTTGCAATTGCTGATAGAAAAAATGTTTCTAATTTGAAAGATGCGTCTTAACTAGCTGTCAGTAACTGAGAGTACTCAAATCGTACTTTCTTGTTTATTTGACCTGTTGATACTAATTGTAATGCTTTTTGTTATTTAATGTTATTCAGGGTTATATCTGGTCTATATACCAGCTTTGATAAGTGTTTGGTACTAATATAAATTTCCACTTGTACTATGAACATCAAAAAAATGTTATTTTGTTAAAATATTTCCTTTCTCTATTGTAACTGTATCGTATACCTAACAACAAAATTATTTTATTTACCTGTGTTTAAAGTTATTGCAAATGGCTGATATTTTTGTTCGAGCATATTGTTTTCTTAAATTGTTTAACATTTCATACCGATATAACATGTTACTTTTATTATTCTTCCCTTAGTTTATTTATTTTGAATTTACATTGTATCATAGGTCAAATTTATTTGTTCAGTGTATGTTCAATGGTGTTACTATGTCCTTTGATTGAGTTAAGCTATTTCAGTTGATATTTTATAGTGTGTCTTTCTATGTTGTGATGTTACACTATTGTTTCAGAAAAAGGGTGAAGGTTTGGTACCATTAAAGCGTTTAAACCCGCTGCATTTGTTTGCACCTGTCCTAAGTCAGGAATCTGATGTTCAGTAGTTGTCGTTTGTTGATGTGGTTCATAAGTGTTTTCGTTTCGTTTTATATAGATCAGACTGTTCGTTTTCCCATTTGAATGGTTTTACACTAGTAATTTTGGGGCCCTTTATAGCTTACTGTTCGGTGTGAGCCTAGGCTCCGTGTTGAAGACTGTACTTTGACCTATAATGGTTTACATTTATAAATTTTGACTTGGATGGAGAGTTGTCTCATTGGCACTCATACCACATCTTCTTATATCTATATACAATGTATTTTTTTAACAATTTTCAATTTGTTGATGTACATAATCAGGGACCGCGCTGTGCGTCGCCAATGTCGCAATTTGCGATTTTTTATTTCATCTGGCGACAAAATACGGCTGCTGGCGATATTTCTGGCGCCAACATTTTCCTATGTAAAATTTTCATTTCTTGACAATATCGATCTTCATTTTAATTGGTAAAAGTTAAAAAAAATAAGTTGTAAAAATTTTACCTGGCGACAAGTTTATGACTTTGTTTACGACCCCAAGCTAATCAACAGTTACAACAGATGCCATAATCTGTTGTTACAGGTAATCCACTTATCGGATGGGTCATCAACATTAATTAATTCAAATAGAATTGGTCAGTCGGCATTTTGTCTTTGAAGAAATGGTCATACCGCACGACTCCACAATTTGCAATGTTTACCGTAGTTGTATGAAGAAAGCGTAACTGACAGGAAATCGAAAACCATAATCAACTTGTTAAAAATATCGTTTACTTATTTCCGTTGAAAAATAGCAAATTCAGACGAAATTTGTCTTTGACTGCCCTCAGTTATGATACGAAAATAACAAAACCGACCGCCATTGTTCACCTTGTGACTTGCTCTATGTACTGTTTATAATCCTCCAAAGAAGAAGCACACCCAAATAAAGAAAGATAACTCAATTTTACTTTTCTAATCATTGAGATACCTACTTTAGACATGTCTAAGATATTTCTACATAGTTCTTGCTTTAGAATTTACATGTTTAGGTCATTTGAGTTATGGGAAGAGTTAAAGAGGGTCTTAGTAGCAGTATGGGTAGGATGCCTTTTGTCATCTTTTCTGCATTCTTTTTTTAATACAAATTTTCACTATTCTGTAAATTTAAACACCTCTTATTTTATTTTCTTCATTCAATTACCCATTTTTTTCTATAATTTATAATTTAATTTAAAGACATTTTCTCTATTTTGTAGAATATACAGACCATAAGCTAATTTATATTCTTCTACATATGAAATACTGACATAAGAAAATAAACATGATAAAATACACATGTTGTTTTGTTGTATGTATATAAACCCTATGCAATAACTTACTTAGTATTACATGTTAAATTATGTAAAGTGCAGGCTGAGTGCATAAGAAATTTAAATTGAACATTGTTTAAATTTTGGTAGACTAAATAAAGACTCTAGCTGGTTCTAAAGTTTTCAAAACTGGCGACAAAATATAGGAGCTGGCGATTTTTCTGGCTCCAACTTTTTGGGAGCCAGAGCAGCCCCTGATAATGTGCACTGTAAAACATATCAAAACTTTTATAAGGAAGGTCAATTAAACGTTAAGTAGATTATCTGGATATGACAGATTATGGGATGTCTTCAGATTGAACATGGTGCAATACACAAATCTTATCCATATCGAACAGAGTGAGAGATCTGATTTTAATCAGATTGTATCTGGGTAACCCTTTTGTAATATCTATAAAGAGTGGCATTTTGCAAAAGCATCATTTTGCAACACTGTCAACATAAAAAAATTGATATAAACAATGCTGACAAGGTTATACCTGTGAGTAAGAGCTGCACTACTATGTTGTTTGTTAAGTTTTGCCAGGACACGCTCCTGATGGGCTTCATATTCATCTCTGCTAGGGTATATTTTAGAAATCAAAGCATCAAAATTTGGGTCTGGTCGTAATGATCTCTTAGAAACTAGCTTTTCCGACAAGTTGGACATTCTTTGTTCCCACTTCTAAGTGCTGTAATAATACATTCTTGACAAAACGATGTAAACACTCTTTTGTTGTCATCGTATTTTTTAACATATCTAAGCATATCGGACACATAAGTTCACTGTGCAGACTCCTTGGAGACACTGCTATCTCTGTATTATCTGTGATCGCCTCTTGTGGAGTGCGGTGGAGCTCATATAAGCTCAATTCCCAAGTTTTATTCGGTGCATTCGTTACTTCGTTTGCCATCTTTGTATTGTACGGAAGTTGCGGTCGCGCATGCGGATTAACATTTACTAAAGGTTTTCTCAAAGTACAACTGCAACACTCGATTTCCAATATTGTCTCCAATTTCCTAGACATACTGTATGCATGTTGAAACTAGATTTCTAAAGCTAATTTTTTTTATTCGTACTCTAGCAAAAATCATAGGAACTTTGGAATTTAGTTAGATGTCATGATTTCAACAAACCGTGAGTCGGTATTCCAATACACCTTATCGCTAATCCCGGCTGACCCGGCCGCTTGAACTTTTGACGCATACAACAATCACTTTTCCATTGTGGCGTCAGATATTTTGTTTTATGACGTCAAAATTTTATGGGAACCTGTGTGATATCCAGTAATGGCGGACAAATAGCGATAAGGTGTATGGGTATACACTGAAAAAGTAAAATAACAAAAATACCGCACTCCATGGAAAATTCAAAACGAAAAGTCCTTTATCAAATGGCAAAATCAAAAGCTCAATCACAGCAAACGAATGGAAAACAACTGTCATATGCCAGGCATTTCCCTATGAAGAAAATTGTGGATTAAACCTGGTTTTATAGCTACCTAGAAACCTCTCACTTGTATGACAGTCGCACAGAATTCCATTATATTGACAACAATGAGCTAATCGAGCATCCGGCTTCTTGTCGACATTTATGTACTCTTGTGACCTGGGACTATTATACTAGTATAATCAGAGACATATAATACATGTATTATATGTCTCTGGTATAATAGTCCCAGTTGTGACGTATAATTAATAGAACCCTTCTCCTGGGACTATTATACTAATTATACTAATATAGTATAATAGTTCCAGCCTTCTCAAAGGAAAAAAAGAAGAAAAAAAAAATATTTTTGCTTATTTCTTTAATTTCTTGTTCGGACATATTGATTTGTATTGCTGATTTCTTGCTGGCACTCAACCATGAATTCTTGATAGGCCGTGACTAACTAAGTATGTACGACATCATCATCTGTGCTGGAAAAAGTAATACACTTTCGCAATACACCGGCATTGATTTCAAATTTGAAAACTGTACTCACATCAGGTAAAAAAAATGTTGTAACATTAAAAATATATAATTCTACAGATTTTTTTTTTGTGGAGGAGCGGCATTTATAAACAGATAAGAATGTATAGATAAACTCGAAACTTTGATCCGGCCATTTTAATCTCTGCCAAATGCGTGAAATTGTGCTCATGCAGGTGAACCTTGAATTATCGGACAACTTCAGTCAGAAATTGTCCAGCTATAGCCTGATGAAGACGGCTGACGACGTTTTTATGTGTAGCAGGGTTCACTTTTTGCATACGGCGGCATTTTACATCGTCTTTTTAATACACAAGATCTGATAGTTTCGCGGGTGATTTATTAAACCACAAGTTTTCCGTGGAATACATTTACAGTTTTACTGCATGGTAACTTGCAACCATCATTTTTTCAGAGCTTGAAAAATACACTTGGCGAGTTGCCAGATTGCTTGTACCGTCATTTTGTATTTTAAATACATATTTGATAACTCATTGCTGAAATATTCAATAACTAACTATTCATTAATTTATTGTCAACTTTATTTTAGAAATGAATCGGACCTATTACCATTTTTTTGCAGAGTAGGTTAACGGTTCAGCTGGGGTCATCAAATAGTACATAAAAATTCATAAAATGCAAATTAAAATTGTAATACTGTTCAGAAGAGAACCTATGACAAAATACTAACACCAATGTTAACATGTGAAGCCACTGATAAACTTCTTGGTGTCGTCTCTGAATACCATAACTATGTCGGTAAAATACGTGTCTGTCTAGTTGAGAATACATGATTAATCTAAAAAGAAATGCCTAACTTGCTTTAATACCATTTAATTTTTTATTCTAAATTTTCAATTATCTGTTTTACAACTTCTTGAAATACCTTGCTACTATTGCTTATTTTAATGTCCCCTACAGTGTGTGCTAAATTTAGCAGCTATGTATATACACACCTAAAAAGTGTACAAAACAACGGGAAACCATAAATATAAATATCTATATATATCCATATAGATACGCAGTTTTTTTTCTTGCAGGAATCAATATCTGATTCACACCACCTAAAGCGTTTAGATAGTCCGGTTGCGATTGCTGATAGAAAAAAATGTTTCTAATTTGAAAGATGCGTCGTAAGCAATTAACAGAACCAATAAAATGCCGCAGTGTTGTTTTTGACCCTAGCTACCTTAGTTAGCATCCCGTGTTGTAGAAAGTACAGTCAGTTGACCCTGCTTTACAATTTATATGCCGTTTTTTTTATCATTTTCTTGTTCAAGTAAATGGTAACCCTGTTGGTAGCTGCACTGTGCAAGTTTTCAATCTAATTAAGATATAGTGCTCTGCCGGGTTTCGTTATACTTATATGTACGAGCACGCGAGTTGAATTTTAATCCGATTGCAGGTTTTTATTGTGTGTTTTATTATAACGACATGTGGTAAAGGGGAGATTTTGAGCATGTATCACTGGTTTTACTCCACTATATTTTGTGTCTGTACCTAATCGGGCTATCTTGATCATGTGTTGTTCATTGTTGTCCCCTTTATCCCCTTTATGCATTACATGTATTACTTATCTTTACTTTCCAGCAGAGTGAAGAAAGACACACTTTTCGTCTTTGTTAAATTATATAGATGATTGTAAAGGTTTTCCGCTTTAGTAAGTGTTGTCGGGATATTTGTTGAGTTGGCAAGAGAATTGTCAATTCCTTTAGCTAAAGGTCTGTATAATGGGATTCACAAACAAAAAACTTGTTCTTTGATTAACATTGGCCTTGTTAGTAGGAACATCAGTTTATTTGTCATGGAGTAAAGACTTTAATTTTATCACTTGAACGACCTAACAGTCTTATAAACGGCCATTCGAAAAGAGCCCACTTCATCAAAGTCCGTTTTCTTTCACTTTTTATTCATGATCCGTTCTCTTTCGATTCAGTTTATTCATTCGTTTTCTTTCGTTTTTATTCGATGATTGTGCTGCAATTGTCATCGGCACGGAATCCACGAAAAAGCCGACTATGATTCCAATTACATACAAATAAATGGAAAAATGATTGTCAATCTAGATGTGCAGTATCACTCGTTTACAAATTATTTATGGTCGTAATTCGTTTATAAACCAGAAACTTATGTTCTGTTATTAAATAATTTATCTCAATAAAACGAATCTAATGATGAGCCCAGTTACAATCATCGTAGACGGCCGACTGACATGTCTAATGACACATATAGAGAATATACGTAACCGAGTATGAAGAGCCGACTGCAATATACGGGATTATAATTCAGTGAAAGAAAAAAATTGACGTCTTAGCCGAAAAAATAAACTTTATTGCTGATTCGTTTTTAAAATCAGAAACAGTGGTCAATTGACACCAGAAAAATATATAAACCCAAGTTACTTAAAACAGCATGGTCCAATAGGTTTTCTGGGGGTCATAAAGGATCATAAAGCCATCTATAAAATTTGTTTTAGAAAACACCTTACTCAGAGGTATTTTGAAACGCGCCCTTTGCCGGAAGTAGATTAACAATCTCCATTTTCGATAGTCGCAAACCGCCATGAACGAGAACGACAAGCCATCAGACGAGTCTACGACACGTTTACTTCTTGGTAAGAAGCAGACGATAAAAGTACAAAATGTGATATAATAATTATTGAAATACCCCCAAAAGAAAATTTATAACACAATGTTTCACGTAATTTGTAGCTTCGTTGACAACTGTGGCGTCATCGTTTATTCACTCCAAAGACCGAAAAATAAAAACTCCTTCTGAAGTTCTGTTTGCCCATGAAGTTTTGACATAGTCATGAGTATATAGAACTATTTCAGGGATTTTCATGATGGAGCACCGCCATATTTTAACTTATCTTTCGCCATCATTTAATCATTTAATATAATTCCGTCCATGGTTTACTTCGACTACCGCCATATGAATGAGTTACCAAAGTCACAGGGGCTTGTTTAGCGAGTCAGACGAGGTTTTACAGTCAATGGCGGTCGCTATTATAGGATAGCATTCGCCATTGACTGTAAAACCTTGTCTGACCCACTAAAAATAGCGACCGCCATTGACGATAAAGCCTTGTCTGACCCACTAAACAAGCATCTCTGCACCAGTTGACAAGTTATTGAACAATGGCTTCACATTGTGAAGTAATAACATAAGCTGGTGATAAAGGAAATGTACGTACAAATGCAGCAAAGGCTTTTGACATTTAGATTAAAAATTAAACTTTTAAATTCAATTAGGAAGAAAAGATTGAACACATGCTTTTTTTCAATATGTATTCCAGATCCCCCTTTTTTAAACAAGTAGAAGATTAGTCACTAAAATAAAAACCACAAAATAATGTGATGTTCGGTTACTTTGACAATACAAAAGTGTAGGATTGAGAAACTATATTTATTGCCCCTTAATAATCTGAAGAAATATTGTAGTGTAATTCATAATTTATTATCACTGTAATACATATCCTGTTTATATATTTTTTTTCAAAAGATGCATGGTCTATTTCTATTTCATTTCAATTTTAAATCATTGCCCTCAACAAATCTTCAATAAACATTTTACAAAATTGAATTCAAAATTCTACTTGTTCTGCAAAAAAGTTGATTTGGGTTTCATTGTTTATGATGTAAATTCTGATTTGAAATTGACAGTCTGGAAAAATTACCCAGATTTAAAAAAAAATGACCAAAATAGCTAGAAATTATCTTTCGACCATTGGTTCACAATGTATTTAAATTTTAAAGAGGACTTGGTGTAATTGATGAAACTAATATAATAAACAATATATAACATGCATACTGTACATAATCTCTAGCATGTGTGTGAAATACTCTTAATTAGTCCCCTACTGAAGTCGAAGGGGACTTTAGGTTTGCACTCCGTCTGTCTGTCTGTCTGTCTGTCTGTCCATCCGTCAGTCCGGCAAATCAGTTTTTCACACTTTTTTCTTCATGTTTGAAGATATTGATTTGAAATTTGGTATATAGTTTTATCATTGGACTTAGAAAATTCATTCAAATAATCAGTTTTCCACACTTTTTTTCGTCATGCTTGAAGATATTGACTTGATATTAGTCCCCTAACTACGAAGTCAAAGGGACTTTAGGTTTGCACTCCGTCGTCTGTCTGTTTGTCCGGCAAATCAGTTTTCCACACTTTTTTTCTTCGTGCTTGAAGATATTGATTTGATATTTGGTGTATTGTTTTATCATGAGAAGTTACAGATCAAGTTCGAATTTTGTTCCGGTCTGACAATTTTTCTGCAGAGTTATGGTCCTTGAACTTAGAAAATTTACTCAAACAATCAGTTTTCCGACTTTTTTTTGTCATGCTTGAAGATATTGATTTGATGATTGGTAAATAGTTTTATCATGACAAGTTCCAGATCAAGTTCAATTTTGGTCCGGTCTGATGATGTTGTGCAGAGTTATGGTCCTTGGACTTAGAAAATTCACTCAAATAATCAGTTTTCCTCACTTTTTTTCATCATGCTTGAAGATTTTGATTTGATAATTGGTATATAGTTTTATCATGACAAGTTACAGATCAAGTTTGAATTTTTGTTCCGGTCTGATGATTTTGTGCAGAGTTATGCTCCTTGGACTTAGAAAATTCACTTAAATAATCAATTTTCCACATTTTACAGTACCATTTAAACGAATCGATTCGATATCGTTTTTTCCGATTTCCGTGTTTTCGGAGCCACACCGAGTACCGCGGATTTCACTCCCAAATTCCTCCAAAGATTCTCTCCCAACACCGCGTGGCTGTTAATTGGTTTATTGCCCATCGGATGTACTAAAAATTAACGACGCGTGACAACATAATCGGATTAGCCAGATAATTTACCTATGTACATTTAATCATCTTGATTGCACAGGTGTGCTTTAAAATCACGGTATTAAAATTTTAACAAATGTTTTCCTTTCTTTGACAGATAAAGATGTGAAATTATCATTTATATCTTTTATGTTTTAGTCCCATGCCATTATCTTTGAAATAATTTTACAAACAATAAAAATATGAAGAAAAAACTTGTTATTTTGTGTTTCTATTACAGTCCGGTCAGGTCATACATTGTGTTCTTTCAACAAAGACGATGATTTTGCCACCATTAGAATCTTTTATGACTTACTCAATAAGCAATATCCGTGCATTAATTGCTCATTATATAAAAATCAACTGGCTTATAAAAAAAATGTAGTTTTTACGGTAACTAGATCGTCCAATCTATTAATCGGATCAACAAGTAAACTCAATTTATTGAGCAATGTAAAATATTATGTTTCACCACCTCGGTACATTTATACAGACTTGAATAATTTAAATTACGAAAAGAAACTGTAAAGTGACAACTCTGTTGAAAAAGGGAATAACTTCAAGTGATTTTGCTAGCGCTCGTCATTTTCGTATTTTACGAAACGGTTTCAAATTGACGAAAGTATTTTATATCAATTTCGTCATTTAAATTTGGAAAGTGTAAAAATATTTTCGCATTAAATTACTATAATTCTACCGGTCTACATGTTTTTGACAAGTTTATGACGTTCAGCCATTTAACGTTTACAAACGATGTTAAAAGTTGTGATGATAAGTAATCCGCTTATCGCCATCCGATAGGTCACTAATCCTTTAATTATTATTGAACCTCAATTGCCCATCATAATATTCTATTCCAGTTAAATCAGTCAGAATTTCATTTTCAAAATTTCTCAACCGCCCACAATTGGCAGTTCTTTTATATCGTATTTTTGTCATTTGAACACAATTGATCCCCCCGGACAATTTCCATCATAATTTCAATATTTCACCAACCATAAATTTATATTATTGACCATGGACGTATAACTAATGTTCAGGTCTACGTCCTCTTTTGACTGATAAAACATAAAAAATCAAATAGCTAAAGAAGATGTGTTCTCGTTTATTCGGAAAAAAATTATATTTTAGATTCCGGTTAATCAATTGTAAAAGGAACTTCTAGAGCCTCAATAAGTACGCACGAAAATTTCGTTCTACATCTTTAACACCTGAATGAATTTTCCCACGGTCGTCCAGAAAGGTCACCTGAGTTTACTGGTACGTGATATTATTAACATTTAACATTGTTAAGTAAGTCAAGTTCAAGTTCAACCCAAACTGTTGATAACTGACATGTGTATCGTGGAATTGTCTTCGCACGGCAAATAATTTTTTTAAATCTTTTAAGATCACTGTTCAAAATACACAAATTTACATTCATTGTGCGAAAATAAATATTATACAAAGACGAGTTAATGCAGCTGTGGAAGTATTCCTGTTGTTACCGAAATGTATTATTATCCTTAAGTAATGCCAACAAATCGTAAAACGAAAATGCCGTAAATATTAAGCATAACGAATGGTGAATAATATTTTCTTTTTTCTTGCATATACAAAACTTTGTGACACGTAATTTTTATGATTTTCTTTAAACTGCTCTCATTAATTTAGCGGAAGTTTCCGGTTATTTTTACACAAGTATGTCCATTTCGTAAATAAAATATTAATTTACTGGTGAAAACATCGAGGTCAAAATTATGTACAGTTTTTATTTTTTATAAAATTTTAATGCAATTGAAAGAATTAACAACAACATTTTGCTTTTAAATCTTTTATTCATTCAAGCAATGAGATAATCGTAAAAAGAAAATGCTGTAGACTTACATAATTATTATGCCTAACGAATGGTGAATAAATTTTCCTTTTTACTTGCATATACAAAACTTTGAGACACATAATTTTCAAATAAAGACTTTAACTTTGAAGTAGAATATTGCGTTTTTTTCACATTTTCCACTATATTTTATAATCCTTTTTTTTTTAAAGCAAGTACATTTAGGTAAAGATATTTTTAGATTGGCAAGCAATAAATACGAAAATATTTTAACTTATTATTACCACAAAAATTACACAACCAGTATAAAAAGACATTTAAAATTATACACCTGTTTTGACACTTAAACTGGTACAGTAGACCGGAAATATTATTCTTTATTACGTCAACCTTTACCTGTCAGGTAATCCAATTACCCTATCAGTCGTGTGCCGGTAGAGATCAAAGTAGGATAAGGGCAATTAATTCCTCGGTGTAGGGAGTGAGCTCGCTATCACAATAAACATTTACGCGATTTTGGGAGAGATTACTCCTAAATTCCTCCAAACATTTTGGGAGGAATATCGGAGAAATTTTTTTCGGAGTGACTCCGACATTTTCCTTGGTGTAGGGTGTGGGAGAGTTGGTCCTCTTGAATGGTACTGTATAGGGTAATTACTACAAGGGAGGGGTGTAAAAAGTTTGGGTGATTTTTTTTCCAATTTTTTTTGTTGGGGGGTTCATATTTTTTTTTCTTCAAAATTTTTGTAATTTTCAATTGCACAGTATTGTGCAATAGCAAGAAATCTTCAATTGCACAGTATTGTGCAACAGCACAGTTTTGCCAATAGCAGGAAATCTTTAATTGCACAGTATTGCGTAATTTCACAGTATTGTACAATAGCACAGTATTGGGCAATACTAAGCAAGAATTCTTCAATTGCACAGTATTGCACAATAGCAAGAAATCTTCAATTGACAGTATTGTCCAATAGCATAGTATTACGCAACAACACAGTATTGCGCAATAGCAAGAAATCTTCAATTGCACATTATTGCGCAATAGCAAGAAATCTTCAATTACACAGTATTGCGCAATAGCAAGAAATCTTCAATTGCACAGTATTGGGCAATAGCAAGAAATCTTCAATTGCATAGTATTGCGCAATATCAAGAAATCTTCAATTGCACAGTATTATGCAATAGCACAGTATTGCACTATAGCAAGAAATCTTCAATTGCGCAATAGCAAGAAAACTTCAATTGCACAGTATTGTGCAGTTTCACAGTATTGTACAATAGCACAGTATTGGGCAATACTAAGCAAGAATTCTTCAATTGGACAGTATTGCACATAAGCAAGAAATCTTCAATTGACAGTATTGTGCAATAGCATAGTATTGTGCAACAACACAGTATTGCGCAATAGCAAGAAATCTTCAATTGCACATTATTGCACAATAGCAAGAAATTTTCAATTGCATAGTATTGTGCAATAGCAAGAAATCTTCAATTGCACAGTATTGCGCAATAGCAAGAAATCTTCAACTGCACAGTATTGCCCAATAGCAAGAAATCTTCAAATACACAGTATTACGCAATAACACAGTCTTGCGCAATAGCAAGAAATCTTCAATTGCACAGTATTGCACTATAGCAAGAAATCTTCAATTGCACAGTATTGCGCAATAGCAAGAAATCTTCAATTGAAAATAAATAAAATCTTTAAACAAATTTCAATGGGATTAATTTAAAGTCTTTAATTTTTGGGGATTCTTACCTTGTATTACTTTTTTGGATATTGGGCCCCATTTTTAAATTGGTCTACACTGAGGTCCAAAATTAAACTTTGTTTGATTTCATCAAAAACTGAATTATTGCGGCTGTATGATATGCTGTATCTTATTGTGCATTTAGATTTTTTATTTTGGGCCCTGTTTAGTCCATATTAAGGTTTGAAGAGTCTAGAATTAAACTTTGTTTGATTTCAACTAAAAGTTTTTTTATATGCTGAATCTAGCCATGTTGTTAAATTTTGGATATCAGACCATTCTAGGTAAAATGAATGTCCTATTTCAAATTTTTAAGCTCTCTGACCACATTTATTTTGTGTCAGAAACCTATATTATGTCAAAAATTTGATCACAATCAAAATTCAGAGTGTATCAAGCTTGAATATAGTGTCCAAACTTGCCCCAACTGTCCAAGGTTCAACCTCTGCGGTCGTATCAGGCTGTGCTCAGCGAAGCATTTTATTTTTTTATATTTCAGTTGTCATTTATTGCCATAATTGACAACAGGGTACATAATATTGTGTCGTATGAATATATTCATGTAAAAATTTAGACAGTATCAGATTTAGATTTCACAGCGATTTACATGGGTATGAGATAAAATTGTCCTAAATTAATAAACTGTTTATTTTGCACAGAAATTGACACAGATGGAGAAGGTGATGATGACATACATTTCTGTAAAAGATGTCGTCTCATGTTCACAAGTCTTCAAGATTACCTTGATCATAAAGTACAACATGACAAATACAAAGTTAGTTTCTCAAGGAATGGCAAAAACAGGAAGCTGATTATTCCTAAGTTAATACAACCAGAGGATATTAAACATGAACCAGGAAATGCCCGAGAAATCACTGATAATACAGAACAAGAAATTCACAAGAAGAAAAGAGGTAATATGAAGGAGAAGAAGAAGATGTTTTATTTCCATTAATTGGGCTCACAAAGAGCATATTACATAATACAATATAAGACACCCCAACATGAAAAAGTGACAAAATAGTATTCTTTCATTCTTTATGGTATCAACACAGTGAAACATTTTTAACTTTAGTGAAAAAATCTTAGTGAAAGAAGATGTGGGGCAAACAATAGTGGAACAGTCACCTGAAAACTAGAATACAAAAATAGATATTTTAAGATGACCCTAAGTTTTTTTTTTAAAGAATAGATTTGCAATAAAAATTTTAATCCTCTGAACATTGAATGATAATTGGCAATAAACATCTTCTTACTTTTATTTTATAATGAGATGAAGAACAGCAATTGCTCTGGACTCTGTCAACTGAATGTGGGTGTAGGCATTTTGTGTCATGAATTAATGTATGATAATGGCATATCCCTTCTTTATCATTGTGATTGGCACATTTGTTTGAGCCACTCTTTGTACAAAGAAATGAGCCTTTTTCTAAAGTTTGTTATTTTTTGCTGCTAAAAGTTAAATGATAGCTACATGGTAAGTGATGCAGTCTTTTAGAGTACAAGAATTTTGTATGATTACAGGTAGAAAAAGAAAAAGTGAAGAGGTATTAAAAGAACAAGTACCAGAAGAGAATAACATTTATACCACATCATATACCTGCATGAAGTGTGATTTGAAATTTAATAGGTGAGCAACAGTGTTCTGTAGATGAGCTGACCTGGGTACAACAGACTGGGGAAGATGGAGACAAATAGTTAATGGTTCATCTTGAAAGTCCCATTGCCTAAATGTCTTCATATTGAACATAAAAAACACATACATTTAGTGTGATTTGGACATCTTTTCTAGGATATTTATAAATAAAGCCCAGAATTAATTGAAATCTACATGTATATGTAATGGTGATATAAAAAAATTCAAAAAACATCTGGTAAATTTTTTATCTTTTAACATTACTCGGTGCAATATTGAAAATTGTCAGACTTTTTTCAATAATTTTGTATTATGCCATTTGGAAGTTCTTCAAACTAATGAAAATAACACTTTATAAATTTGGTGCATCCAAAATACTGTTCTACATATCAATATCATGTCACAATTTACTGAAAATCTAGATCTTCAGCAAAAAATATTTTGTATAACTAGAGAAGCAGCATTGAAAAGACACATAGCTTTTGTTCATGATGAGGAAACAGCAGAAGATTCAGATGAAGACAAGGTAGATGAGGATTACCAGGAACCAGAATCTGATGAAGAAGATGATAGGAGACCACCAAGAAGTCCTAAACAGTATAATATCATAAAGAATTCAGATGGGGGAGACAGACCTTATGAATGTCACATTTGTCATAATAGGTTTAAAGAGGTATTTAAGAATCTTAACTTTTAACACAGATTTATTTTAAATATTAGGGATATATTTAATCATTTCATTAGTCAATACTTCTTTATTTCATTAGTCAATACTTCTTTATTTCATTTAATGAAACATGGGCAAAAACATGCAATTTCTTATCATGGTGATAAGAAGTTTAAAAATAAAATTAAACTTATCAATTTGCAGACTTAATGACTGAACCATAACTTTATAGTGTCTATTATTTATTGCTGGTTAAAATATTGCACCGACATTTTATGTTTTTTATTTTAAAATAATATTTCTTAACTATTTTAATAAATTGTTCTTTGACTTTTTTCAGGTCAGTATTCTAAAAACACACATGCTGACCCACAGTGATGCCAGAGACTTTCCGTGCACAATACAAGGTTGTACCTATGCCTTTAAAACAAAAGGTGCTTTAAAGCGTCATCTTAGAAGACATACAGGTATTGTTAAATAAAAATCATATTTAGATAACTAAAAACCTTTTTGTAATATTCTATTATTCCAAATGAATAAAAATATCACCAAAAAATGACAGGAATATTGTATAGATTAGCTTTTATGAATATATCATGTTTTAATCTATGTAATTGGCTGAACAAATTTGCCACCAGAGATATTTTTTTAATTTCTTCTTTGAATGTAGTTGCATTGAATATTTGAAGTCTTGGGGCCAATTCCATGCCAGGTAGTGATGGATAATCGGTTGAAATTACGAACCGATTATCTATTACTATCGGTTGACAGCAACCAACCGACTATCAGTTATAATCGCATCATTACACTTTTTTTAAAATGAAATCATGCATTCAGTCACATTGTACATGTCTAAGGCTATATTCTTACCCTTCTGATCTGCTTACCCTTCTGGAGCACCTGAGATCACCCCAAGTTTTTGGTGGGGTTCGTGTTGCTCAGTTTTTAGTTTTCTTTGTTGTGTTTTGTGTGCTGTTATTTGTCTGTTGGTCTTTTTTCTTTTTTGGCCATGGTGTTGTCAGTTTGTTTTCGACTTGTGGGTTTGAATGTCCCTGTGGTATCTTTCGCCTCTCTTTTCCATATCATTACAGAGTTTTATATGTTCATATTTGATCTTGTTTCCTTTTCATATTTTATTTAGCAATTAAAACAGTGAATCAATTAGAATCCAGATTCAGATTAAACTTATTTTGTCTTATAACTACAATATTTATTACCAACAATGACACTAAAATTTCTAAATTTCAATGGTATCACTCACATTATAATTTTAAATACATATCTGTATCAAAATTTGAAAGCTTCTCATTAAAAAAAGATATAATAGTAGTATAAAGTATTTAACTTTAAGCAATTTAAAATTAATCAATAAATAAAACAATGCATTTGCATTGAAATATGTACATTTAACTAAGGGGATCCAACCAATGTCTGTTAATTCGTGTGGTATGCGTATTTTTCACTTTTGTGATCATTATTCTTCTGTCAGCTGTGTCGTTTGTGCGTCTGTACTTATAATCGTAAGAATGAGGAATTCTTTCATAGTTGGTCCGTATCCGATCCGTGATTCCTATCTATTTCAATGGCGGACTAACAGGGAAAATTTACAAAAATAAAGCAATTTGGAAAGAAATATGACGTTTTTAACGCAACAAATGGATGAAACATTAAAGGCAATTTGCACCACGTTCTAATGTAGCAACAAATTTATTTTGTTGAAAATCAGAATAATTTGATGTATGCTCTCGAGTAACAAGTACCCAGAATTGAAAAAAGTATTTCATCAAAAGTTATTTATTTTAAAGAAAGAAATTGCTTATGTCTTTGATTATAGGATGTTTGACATTGTTATTGTCATCTACTGATATTTTTCGTTACAATTTGTTTGACTGCGCATGTAAAATGCAAACTGGAAACGGACTGGAAGTTGATATGCTAAAAGTCCGGAAACTATAACAACAATCGATTGAACAAAATCCCAATCGATTATCGACATCGCCAAGCCCAACCAACTGATTTCCGACTTATTCCGATCATCGGAACAACACTAATGCCAGGTCACACCAAAGACTTTCAGATTTGATAATTGCTGCTTTTATACTATAAATACAGCATAAAGGAGTATGATCCAAGAAAATTGTTGGCCCTGAGACAGAATGATTTTTCTTGTTAGATGACATGTCTTCTTACAGACTGTTGTGTTGTGAGCTAGCCCATTAAAAATTCACCTAGCATGTTGATATATCATTTTATCATATACTTGTATAAAATATTACTTAAATTTTACAGTTCAATAACATTTAAAAATATTAAAAGGCTATGAAAGGATTACTAGGTTTATTAATCAGATTCCTAAGAATTTCCTCAGCGGGCTGATAAAGGAACCTTTATTGACTGCTTCCGAATGTTATCACATGCCTTTCCGTTAATTTCCGTGACGTTTATCACATGCAACCGTGCATTTTCGAAATGTGTTCGAAAACGACAACACAGTGCGGAAAACCGCAAGTGATTTAAGATTTTTCACAAAATGGTTGAGGAGCAAATTTCAAACTAAGAACATGATAATTGTTGTGACAAGATAAATAAAATGCTTGTAATATCAATAAAACAATTGAAGTTAAGAAATTTGTATTTGGTTGTCTGTAAATTATTATCTAAAATTAATGGAAAGACAAAATTTTAATTAATAGTTCTTGTCTGTATTTCTTCTGTTGAAGTATATGATAAAGATAATTACATGTCATTTATCATATCAGACCCTTTATCGGCCCTCGTTCATGATATCAGCCCTCAACCTGCGGCTCTTGGGCTGATATCATGACCTAGGGCCGATAAAGGGTCTGATATGAAAAATGCCATGTAATAATCTATACATATTGGTAAAGTGAAAAGGTGATTAGTACAATACTAAGGTTGATCCCAATCCTTATCATGAAAATAGCTGGAATAAAAGATTTCTCAGGGAGTGGAGTTAATCTGAAAACCATATTTTTTTAGATGATGGTACATGTATTAAAAGATGAAAGACCTAATATATTTTTCATTTGTAATTTAAAGATGAAATATCTAATATATTTTTATACCCCACGCAACGAGTTGTGTCCGTCCGTCAGTCCTGTTTCTTGTCATCGCAACTCCTCTCAAACCACACAACAGAATTTCACGAAACCTTTTTAGATAATAAGGGCATACTATGTAGTTGTGCATATCGACAGGAAATTACGATTCAATTATTTTTCTAGGAGTTACGCCCCTTTGAACTTATTTACTTTAATGTACTACTGCAACAGTTTGTCATCGCAACTCCTCTCAAACCACACAACAGAATTTCATGAAACCTTTTCAGATAATAAGGACATACTACGTAGATGTGCATATCGACAGGAAATTACGATTCAATTTTTTTTCCAGGAGTTACGCCCCTTTGAACTTATTTGCCCAATATACTACTGCAACCTTTTGTCATCGCAACTCCTCTCAAACCACACAACAGAATTTCATGAAACCTTTTCAAATAATAAGGACATACTACGTAGATGTGCATATCGACAGGAAATTACGATTCAATTTTTTTTCCAGGAGTTAAGCCCCTTTGAACTTATTTGCCCAATATACTGCTGCAACCTTTTGTCATCGCAACTCCTCTCAAACCACACAACAGAATTTCATGAAACCTTTTCAAATAATAAGGACATACTACGTAGATGTGCATATCGAAGGAAATTATGATTCAATTTTTTTTCCAGGAGTTGCGCCCCTTTGAACTTATTTGCCCAATATACTACTGCAACCTTTTGTCATCGCAACTCCTCTCAAACCACACAACAGAATTTCATGAAACCTTTTCAGATAATAAGGACATACTACGTAGATGTGCATATCGACAGGAAATTACGATTCAATTTTTTTCCAGGAGTTACGCCCTTTGAACTTGTTTGCTTCAGTGTACTTCTGCAACAGTTTGTCATCGCAACTCCTCTGAAACCACACAACAGAATTTCATGAAACTGTGTAGATAATAAGGACATACTATGTAGATGTGCATATTGACAGGAAATTATAATTATGATTCAATTTTTTTTTCTGATACAATTTTTTTTTCTTACACTTATTTTATTTCTCCAATGACAATGTGGGGACGTGGGGTATGTGAGCTCGCTCACTAAGGTTCTTTCATTTTATTTGTTATTTATAGGTGAAAGACCTTTTTCTTGTGAGGCTTGTGGTCGTAGTTTTACAGAATCTGGTGCTCTGACTAGACACATGAGATCAAGGTATGTTTTGATAATTGGAGGAAAAAGTGTTTGTGGAAAATTTGTTTCAAGAATTTTCACCTTATTTAGATATTTATATGTTAAAAAAATTCTGTTCAGAGAATTAGTGGACTCTGAAATGAATACTTTTTTTTGTCGATACTGAATACAGAAGTTAGTACCTTATACTCATACTTATTACTCAAGTTTCTAAAAATTAATACTCTTTAAAAATACGCTTGACAGCAGTTCTGATAAAAAAAGAGATCCAGTTTACTGCATGCTCACAATGATATGAATACCTTTAAAGGATACTATTTACTTGACTTCCTATTGCTAAAACAAATACTGTCTAGAAAAACGGTTACATAAATTGCATATACTGAAAATGAAGGCCTCATAGAAATAATCTTTCATTGAAATTGCACAAATTGAGATGAATGATTTTCTAAATATGCTGCTCTAAAACAACTTCTTTTTAAGTAAATACATTATTTTCACTGGTCTCTATAAATGTTTTGACAGAATTACTTTATTTACGCTGATTGCTATGACTACATCACAGAAATAAGGTTGAACTGTTCATAAAAGTTGCATACCTACAAAGACTTTAAAATACTGTAGACAAAATTTGTGTACTTTGTAGAAATACAGTTTATTGAATTTGCACACAAATAAATGCTTATCAGAAATCATTTTTTAGGGATTTGCATAAGTTGAAATGAATACTTTTTAGGATTAATTTTTAAAGACACTACACTTACTAATGAAAGTACACATTTACGTAATATGTTATTCAATATTTCCGTTTTAAAGTGCCAATCTGAATACTTCCACCTTTTCAAAAAACTTCAGTAGTCATTAGTTAAATGTTATATATAACTGTACATACACAAAAACTTTGATAATATCTAATGAAAAAATTGACATGCCATGTTTTAGGGCTATTCCATTAAAACATACATGGTACCCATGGAAGGCACTTTGAAAACAGAGTGACCACCCATAGAAACGATTTTAGAGTCCTGCATATATTTTAAACTTGCACACCACAATATTTCACACCCACTCATAGTGGCAAATTTAAGTTGCCTTTCCTGGGTCCCATGTATGTTTTTATGAAACAGTCCTTAGAAGGTAAAAGTCATTTGTATATTTTCATTTGTCTATTTTTAGAGTGCCTTGTACCAACAAATCAGATAGTGATTTACCAAGGTATAAAATGAAATGGAATCTGCCAAATCAAACCATTCATCAGGTATATTGTAATAGTTAATATTAGATATAAAATATTATCCATCTTAGGCCATGTAAAATAAACTTTCTGGTTCTTAGACACCGCCATGTCAGCCAAAAACATTCTGCTGGTTTGCATTTAATGCCAAACCAAAAAAGATAGAATGTTTGAAAATCTGTGTAGCTAAATTTTACTGCTTTCAATTTAGTCAACAAGACTTAACTCTAATGCATTTGGAAAACTTATTTACCTTTGATCGTAGACTTCCGGTTAACTCTGACGTTTGCAAAATGTGTCAAAATGTAAACAAAAGGGGAAATACTTCTTTCCTTTGATTATCAAAAAACTTACAGGAGACACAACTGTAAAAGATTGGGGCAATGGGATTGCTTGAACGAACTTTCAGATCATACACTTTGAGATAAAACAGGTGGAACAAAGTATGTGAGCTTGGTTGGTTAACCAAACATCCCACTTTTACACGACCTTTGATTCAATCAAGTAAAAGCAATGTCTCTGAACTTGTCAATAAATATTACAGTTTCAAATTATTAGAAATTTGTGTTTCAACAGTTCTAAGGTACAGGTTGTAGAAATACAGTGTTCTCCCCAGGATTTTTGGATAGCACCAGGGTAACGCGTGTGGACAGCTTGGTGAAAAGATTCATACAATCAGTCGCTTTGCGTCGCTTAGCTATATTTCTAGTTACTGCACTTTTTATGTCTCTTGTTTTGTTTTAATACTGTGGTAATGTTTTATGTAGACATTGAGTCGGAAAATTATTGGTAAAAATAGAAGTAAATCAATAAACAGTTTGTATACTTTAATATTTTTAAAAATAAATAAAACATGATTCATTACAAAATATTCATCTAAATTTAAAGTAATTAAATCTTTTATAAAATCCATGATCAAGATAAATAAAATATCATTCAAAGGAGACCAAAATGTTCAATTTAAAAACTTTCTAGTTTCTAGAAAGAAAGTTGTTGTATATTAAAGGATTCTTGTCATGAGAAATATAAAATTAATAAGAACAAATATTGTTTTATTATTTGAACCATTTTCTATCTTAAATTTTAATAAAAAGAAATTTTTCATAAATTTTAAAACATTTTCCCATAGATTTCATGTAAATATTAACCTTTCTTTTCTTTGGTGATAATCAAACATAGATAAATCTACAGACTTAATACTGCACTGAAATCTAAATCTTTATTTGTCATGATCCATTTAGAAAGAATTCCTAAATCTATAAATTTATGTTAGGTCTATAGATCTATAAGTAACCATATTCAATGTCAACAACAAAGTCTCCCTATTTTCCCGCCTAAATGACAGGAAGTAGATATAAATAGATTTAACATGTGCTTATGGATAAAATTTACAAAATTACTTTTGTTATTCATTAATTGTGGATATAGATATCTAGTTTGAAGGCACAGTCATGCATTTTATTTATAAAATAGAATAGATTGCAATTAATTGTAAATAAACTTGAATATTCTACGTGAACTAACTGGGTCATGTGATATGTACAGATGTCTGTTCCCTTTTAATTACTTGTTGACAGATACTATAGTTTGAAACCCGATTATCATGCAATATCTATGTCATAATTAAAGATAATTTTGGCCATGGTTTTATCAGATATATAATACTATAATATAAGAATTGAGAAATGTATAAATGTCAATTATATGTAAAGATCCAACTTTATTATGTACAAAAAATGTACCGGTCCACACTGTTTGTGTACAAGGTATTTGCCGACTTGTCACTGGTTAGCGCTTGGGTGGTGAGTGAAGCCATAATTAAATAGTTATCTGTGATCATAAAGTTATGATCTCTTAATTAAAACACAAAAGAATCATGTTACAAGTGTTAATTACATCAATTAAATCCAATCAACAAGGTTAACCTCATAAGGTAAATCGATCACGTGGTGTAAACAGTCTGTGTTGAACTGGTTTGAACTGGTCAAATTTCACCTGGAATTTTATACCACACGGAAAAGATTTATCAAGGTGTTTAAAACTTTACTGATTTACGATTTTTTAACCGAAAATTTTAGCACCACGGAGAAAAATTATACATCGCGGTAAGAACGATACCACCACGGTAAAAAATTATACATCGCGGGCCTGGGGAGAACACTGGAAATAGATATATGCAGTTGCTTTTTGATCTGTTTATTTAAGAGTATTAAACAGAAAAAAAAGATGCATTTCCAAAAGTACAATAATTCAAAGGATAAATTATTGTCTGATTTTGTGACTTAATGTATGACTTATTAAGATTATGTACCAGTACTGGTTATTTACGCTTCAGCTAAGGTTGCAATTTTATTCAGGCAATGTTGATCATAGACTTGGTTGTCTTTATAGTTTCATTTTAATGTTTTTGGCTATCTATGAAATTAATTGCTGTAGTCTCTGTTTAAATTTAGACAATTTTTCTGGACTAGGCAATTCAGGCTTGATTTAATTAATCTGAGACATTGTCTATGCAGCTCTCTGGTTGTATTTTTGTGTTTGTTGTCAATGTTTGTTGTTAGGTTGGGGTCTTATTGGCTAGACCCAATGTCTCTTTTATTCATACTTATTGGGAGTTTTGGCTGTTTTTTTAGGCAGTTTTGGGTTTCAAAACTTTTGGTCTTGAGCATACCAAAGTACAGTTTTGTCATGAGTTTGATATTTTATATTGTTGATTGACTTGTAGATTAGTGAAACAGACATACAGGAAGTTGATGAAGAATCATCTGTTGTTCAAATATCTGACCTGGTGGCTGCTGCATTAAACTCTGATACCCTACATACAAATGCTGATGGTAGTATACAGGTAGTCATTTCATCAGACCAGGGTGATGTAAGATTGTCTGGGCTGGATGGCAGTTCAGATGAAGTTGTGGTGATTAACCTGGGAAATACTGAACAAGAAGAGACAGTTTCACAAACACACTGTAAGGTATGTGCTTACTTAAGTTTATAAGAGGGAAATAAAGTACAGTTAATATTTGTCCATAAAAAATCATATAACTTTGAATTATGTAACTAAGATGGCAAACGACAGATAATGAAATTGATTGTACTTTGACAGGAATACATGAAATTTAAAACAAAAGATGTAGAGATTATAAAAGCACTAGGCAAGTGCATGTGTTTGACATGGAAACTAAAAATATATACATGTATATGTATGCATCAGTCAGTCTTTCAATGATAATTTTCTGACAGGTCTGTGAAGAGCAGCTACCAACAATGTACCAGCTAAAGGAACATCTGAGAAAGCATATAACAGACAATGCCAATAGATGTAAAATCTGTCATTTTATATCAGAGGACCAAGAACAATTGGTTAAACATTACACAGCACATCACCCAGAAGAGGTAGGTAGTGTCTATCTCCATTTATCACTTACATAGTTCCAGCATTGATACTGTTCATTATAAATTTGACAAATACGTCCAATAAAGTGAAAAAAGGTTAATTTTAAGTAACGATTTCTTTTTATAAAATTTCATTAATGTTAAAAAAATTTTTATTTTGGTTTCATTTTTATACATCACAAGACTTAATTGATTTTGAGCTAATCATATATACATATATATGTACATACAGACTATTTTCAACATCTTTAGTAACCCCCTAAGTAGGAAGAAGAGTATCTCCTCATTAATTGATTTAAGTTGTCATACCTACTCAAGTGTAAGGGTGTCTTTATCTGCAAAATGTTTAAATGGAGATAGATGATCTTAAAAGCCTCATTTTAAGTTTATTTGGTTAAAGGTGTATGATCTTTTGTTTGCCATAGCTTCACATACATCTTTTCATGATCTTTTGCCATCTCTTTGTATATTACAAAGGGAATGATTGTAACTTCTCTCAAACCACGGAAACCAATGAGACCTAACTCAGTAGAAGTGTTCCTTGGGATTCATATACAGGTAACAAAGAATACTGACATGGCCAAAATTTATTTTCTTCAGTGATTATCTGAAACTTCAGAGATCTAAGTTGGAATTGCTTAACAAGGTGAAACCAAACATAGTAGCAAGGTTGCCATCAGTGAGCCAGCAACTATTGTCATTTTGCATTGGATTCCACAAATAATTGAGATACATGTATATACTAAAAATTATAAAATAAAAGCTTTAAGTCTAGGACAGATTGTGTAGCTATGATTTTTTTATTTTCAGAGTGATGATATACTTACAGTACCTTTCAAAGAAGAGGGGTAAGTTTGTGATTCTTTAGATCTTCAGTTATTGAAATAACTTATCATCCTAATCCTATGCATACCTGTATTGAATTGAATATAAAAGACCTGTAGTTATTAATCTAATTTAGATAAATTTGAAAGTGCTGTTTGTCAGTATTAATTGATTGTGTGGTATTACCAATAAAATTATTTAATGTGGATTTTGTACTAACAAGAAGTGAAGATATGTCTTCAAAATAAGAAAGAGAATCATGCAAAGCAATGGATGGATGCCAAACAACCAGTGGCAAATAAAACAAAAGTCAATATTATTTTGGTTACTTTGTTATTGTGAAATAGTACAATAAGAAAACCATCACATTCTGTTTGCAGTGCCAAGGATGCATTAAAACAGTTACTGGAACTACCAGATGATGAAGAAAATGACAAATTAACACAAAAATGTCCTGTTTGTCTGAAACCCTTTAGAGGAAGTTCATATCTCAAACTACACATGAAATCACATATAGGTAGGTTAATGTTTTCATAAAACTGGAAATCAATTGTATTCCTTTAGTTATAAGCATAGAAAAGTAAAGTAGAAGTTTTATAATGTTTAGCAACTATATTTTTACTCTTCTGTATCATGTGTCTAATACATTTATATCAAAAAGTATTACAATATTGTAAACTCACCAAAATATGAGAGACATATCCTTCCAAAATCCCTAAACAATACAACGTTGGAAACACTAATTAACAAATGAATCTTCAAAGATCATCAAAGTATTTTATTATATTATAGAAATCAATTGGATTATTGTAAATTTAGTTTATTTAGATTGTCTGTTTGAAAAAAAAAACAGTAAATAGTTTTGTTTGAATGCTCAGATATTATCATTTTGGAATGGTCTGAAAGGTGCTCAATATAACCCCAAATGGTATTCCTAACTATAAACCAACATTTGAATCTGCATGTCATCTTAAAAGCCTCATTTTAAGTTTATTTGGTTAAAGGTGTATGATCTTTTGTTTGCCATAGCTTCACATACATCTTTTCATGATCTTTTGCCATCTCTTTGTATATTACAAAGGAATGATTGTAACTTCTCTCAAACCACGGAAACCAATGAGTCCTAACTCAGTAGAAGTGTTCCTTGGGATTCATATACAGGTAACAAAGAATACTGACATGGCCAAAATTTATTTTCTTCAGTGATTATCTGAAACTTCAGAGATCTAAGTTGGAATTGCTTAACAAGGTGAAACCAAACATAGTAGCAAGGTTGCCATCAGTGAGCCAGCAACTATTGTCATTTTGCATTGGATTCCACAAATAATTGAGATACATGTATATACTAAAAATTATAAAATAAAAGCTTTAAGTCTAGGACAGATTGTGTAGCTATGATTTTTTTATTTTCAGAGTGATGATATACTTACAGTACCTTTCAAAGAAGAGGGGTAAGTTTGCAATTCTTTAGATCTTCAGTTATTGAAATAACTTATCATCCTAATCCTATGCATACCTGTATTGAATTGAATATAAAAGACCTGTAGTTATTAATCTAATTTAGATAAATTTGAAAGTGCTGTTTGTCAATATAAATTGATTGTGTGGTATTACCAATAAAATTATTTAATGTGGATTTTTGTACTAACAAGAAGTGAAGATATGTCTTCAAAATAAGAAAGAGAATCATGCAAAGCAATGGATGGATGCCAAACAACCAGTGGCAAATAAAACAAAAGTCAATATTATTTTGGTTACTTTGTTATTGTGAAATAGTACAATAAGAAAACCATCACATTCTGTTTGCAGTGCCAAGGATGCATTAAAACAGTTACTGGAACTACCAGATGATGAAGAAAATGACAAATTAACACAAAAATGTCCTGTTTGTCTGAAACCCTTTAGAGGAAGTTCATATCTCAAACTACATATGAAGTCACATATAGGTAGGTTAATGTTTTCATTAAATTGGAAATCAATTGTATTCCTTTAGTTATAAGCATAGAAAAGTAAAGTAGAAGTTTTATAATATTTAGCAACTATATTTTACTCTTCTGTATCATGTGTCTAATACATTTATATCAAAAGTATTACAATATTGTAAACTCACCAAAATATGAGAGACATATCCTTCCAAAATCCCTAAACAATACAACGTTGGAAACACTAATTAACAAATGAATCTTCAAAGATCATCAAAGTATTTTTATTATATTATAGAAATCAATTGGATTATTGTAAATTTAGTTTATTTAGATTGTCTGTTTGAAAAAAAAAAACAGTAAATAGTTTTGTTTGAATGCTCAGATATTATCATTTTGGAATGGTCTGAAAGGTGCTCAATATAACCCCAAATGGTATTCCTAACTATAAACCAACATTTGAATCTGCATGTCGGGTCATAAACATATCATACCACTTCTTCAGGATACCAACCTTGGAGACCAGGACAAAATCATGTACTAGTCTTAGTTATTTGCCATTTAATAAATGAGGTAAAAACAATAATGGAGAGGACAGACAATATGTATGAAAGTAGAAGAAGCCTATTGATTTTGGGGCCAATAGGTCAAAGTTCCAGATCACTGTTACTAGAAATAGAATTTTTCATAAACAGATGCTTTCCAGATAGAAGAAATTTTTCTTGCTTAAAAGGAACTAAACTTATAATGATGGAACATATAGTAAGGGAAGAAAAACTATTGAAATGATATGTGTAGAAAAATTATTTAAATAAAAGATACTGATTTAGGCATGTATGCATTTGATTTATATTATATTTATTTTTTGATTTACAGGTGAAAAAGCTCATAAATGTACTGTGTGTGATAAAAGTTTTATAACCAAAGACACTTTAAACAAACATATGAGTGTTCATAATACTGAAAGGCAGTATAAATGTGGGGAATGTGGTAAATTGTTCAAAAGGATCTCACATGTCAGGGAACATCTCAAAATACATTCTGTAGACAGACCATTTCCTTGTTCAGTCTGCTCAAAGTCCTTCAAATCTGCTGTAAGTAACTCTATAACTCTAAAAATGGCATAATGTTTCTTTCCTCATACTCTACTAAAGTTCTTATTTTTATACGACTGCAAAAAATTTTGCGGTCGTATATTGGTATGACGTTAGCGTCGTCATCGTCCGAAGACACATTGGTTTTCGCACTCTAACTTTAATTTAAGTGAATGGATCTCTATGAAATTTTACCATAAGGTTCAATACCACAAAAGGAAGGTTGGGATTGATTTTGGGGCTATGGTACCAACAGTTAAGGAATTAGGGGCCAAAAAAGCATTTTGTAACTTCCAGACAATAACTTGTGTGTAAGTGTATGGATCTCTTTGACATTGTACCACAAGGTTCCATATAACAAAGGGAAGGCTGGAATTGATTTTGGGGTAATTGCCTCAAAATTTTAGGAATTAGGGCCAAAAAGGGCAAAAACAAGCATTTTCTAGTTTCATGACAATAACTTGTGTGTAAGTGTTTGGATATTTCTGAAATTGTACTACAAGGTTCCATATCTCAAAGGAAAGCTGGAATTGAGTTTGGGGTAATTGCCAAACGTTTAGGAATTGGGGCCAAAAGGGCCAAAATAAGCATTTTCTAGTTTCCAGACAATAACTTGTGTTCAAGTGTATGGATCTCTCTGAAATTGTACTGCAAGGTACCATACCACAAAGGGAAGGCTGGGATTGATGATTGGGGTAATTGCCTCAATATTTTAGGAATTAGGGGCCAAAAGGGCAAAAACAAGCATTTTAACAAGCATTTTCTAGTTTCAGGACAATAACTTGTGTGTTAGTGTATGGCTCTTTCTGAAATTGTACTACAAGGTTCCATATCACAAAGGAAAGCTGGGTTTGAGTTTGGGGTAATTGCCATAAACGTTTAGGAATTTGGAGCCAAAAGGGCCAAAAACACATTTTCTAGTTTCAGACAATAACTTGTGTTCAAGTGTATGGATCTCTGAAATTGTACTGCAAGGTATCATATCACAAAGGGAAGGCTGGGATTGAGTTTGGGGTGATGAATCATAAGGGGTTCAAAAATTTGGAGGGGGATTTTTTTTCCTTTTTTTTCTTTTAAAATTTTCCATTTTAAGTTGGTTATTTCTGATTTATATTTAAAAGCAAATAATAATGATATGGTAGGAGATACACACCAAACAGGATATGTAAATTATTATATAATAAGTATTGTGCAATAGCAAGAAATTTTCAATTGCACAGTATTGCACAATAGCAAGAAATCTTCAATTGCACAGTATTGCGAAATAGCAAGAAATCTTCAATTGCACAGTATTGCGCAATAGCAAGAAATATCCAATAGCACAATATTGTGCAATAGCAAGAAATTGTCAATTGTACAGTATTGCGCAATAGCAAGAAATATTCAATTGCACAGTATTGTGCAAAAGAAGATACCATTATAAATTGCTTATTTCTTGACCAATTTCAATGGGGTTTATTCTTGAATTCTTGGGGTTCTTTAATATGCTGAATCTAACCGTGTATTAAGTTTTTGGATTTTGGGCCCCGTTTTAAATTGGTCCACATTGAGGTCCAAAGGGTCCAAAATTAAACTTTATTTGATTTCATCAAAATTGAATTATTGGGGTTCTTTGATATGCCGAATCTAATCGTGTATTTAGATTCTTAATTTTTGGTTCCGTTTTCAAATTGGTCTACATTAAGGTCCAAAGGGTCCAAAATTAAACTTAGTTTGATTTTAACAAAATTGAATTCTTAGGGTTCTTTGATATGCTGAATCTAAACATGTATTTAGCTTTTTGATTATGGGCCCAGTTTTCAAGTTGGTCCAAATCGGGGTCCAAAATTAAACTTTGTTTGATTTCAACAAAATTGAATATATGGGGTTCTTTGATATGCTGAATCGAACCATGTATTTAGATTATTGATTTTGGGCCCCATTATCAACTTTGTCCACATTGAGGTCAAAAGGGTCCAAAATTAAACTTTGTTTGATTTCATCAAAATTGAATTCTTGGGGTTCTTTGATATGCTTGAATCTAACCATGTATTTAGATTTTGGATATTGGACCATAATAGGTGAATGTCCAATTTAAAATTTTTAAGTTCTTAGACCACATTCATTCTGTGTCAGAAACCTATGCTGTGTCAAATATTTAATCACAATCCAAATTCAGAGCTGTATCAAGCTTGAATGTTGTGTCCATACTTGCCCCAACTGTTCAGGGTTCGACCTCTGCGGTCGTATCAAGCTGTGCCCTGGAGCATTTTATTTTAATGTGTTAAAATCCATCTAGATGGCGCTGTGTATGCATGTAAAGCTTTGTAAATATATGAAAATAATAATGATGGTTTTCCATTTAATACAGGGAATTCCTTTACGCAATTGAAACAATTGAAACATTACACTGAAGAAAAAACAAATTATGAAAAAGTGTAAATTTTTACATTTATTGTTGTTTTTATTTGCAGAATGCTATGAGAGTACACATGAGAACCCATACCAGCATTTTACCATATGAATGTAAATTTTGTCATCGTAAATTTCGTGAAAAAGCTTCACTACTGCGACATGTTAGAATGCATACAGGAGAACGACCATTTAAATGTAACAGATGTGGCAGGGCATTTGCTGAACATGGTACACTCAACAGGCATCTAAAGGCAAAAGGTAGGCAGGGCATTCACTCACATTACACATTCAACAATATCTACATGATGGATGGCTGCTTAACTTCCATCTAGAGGCCAAAAGAAGGCAATGTATATGAAAAGCTGAAGAAAGAAAAAATGCACTTACATGACACACTTAAGACATTGGAAGGTTAAAATTAGGTTTATAGTAGACATTTGTTAACATAACACATTACAAGCATTTAAAGGTGAAAAGTAAGTGGGCATTTGCCAACATGACACATTTATCAAGCATGTAAAGGTAGACTAACTTTGCATGCTAAATAAACATCAAAATATAGGCAGGGCTTTCAATAACATGACTACTTTACAAACATCTAGACAAGGCATTTACCAACATGGCAAACTTAACAGGCATAGAAAATCAGGCAAGTATATATTAACATGACCTGCTAAACATGTTTCTGAAAGAAGGCAGGATATTACTAGCATTGCATACTGAAAAGGCATAAAAGACAAGCAGTTAATCATTTAACACATTAAACTTGTCTAAAGATTACAAGGAAATATTGAAACAGGAAAATCAAAAGGTACTGAAAATTCATAAATGATTGTGAGGATTTATTATTACCGGTAATGAAAATAATGCGACCGGGTGAGTATTGCAATCATAAGAACTCCCATTCTGAAATCTGATACATATATCTTTATGCAGATATTCCTTAAAAATTTTTAGTAGTAAATGCACGCAATGATTTCTGATTTTACAGTACCTGAATTTGATAATTGAGTATATGTATATAATTTAATCATATTTAGTAGGTTAATTCAAAGCCATTAACGAAATGTTGTAAAAACCATCTTTTCCAGATATGTTGGACATGCAGTGGGTTGAAATTTAATTTATTCTCTAAAAGCTATGATCAGTTGTAAAATGTTTTAAAATATCTGCTTATTTTTTAAAGGTTTTCAACATGTTGTATTTTATTTCAGTTCCATGCACTGGCCATTCACTACCAATTCAGCAGGAACGAACAGATTATAATGCTACAGTTTTATCAGAATTTTCATCTGTTGTTGCAGACACCCAGCAGTATATCATGTCTGATACTACTGAACAGCAGGTACAGTATTCCAAAGTTTTGATCTGTTTTGACAGACACATAGCATAATTTGTGTCTGACAGTACTTAGCAGGAGGTATATACAACTCAGTGACATATCTTGCTATGGCTCTACAAAAGCCCAATACATAAGACAATAGTATGTGCATGACAAAACTGTAAAGTTCTATCACATTTTGAAGTCTTTGTGCTCAACCACAGGCCCACCAGCCCAGGCTCATTAAACTGCTGACGGACCTGTAAAAATCTTCTCTACAGCCCAATAGAATCTAACTAAAATTTTCGTAAAATTTAGCTTCGGGCCTGTAGATTCAAAAGTTTATTGTGAAGACTGAAATTTTTGGTCATTATGACATACATTTTATGCTTTGGTGAATCAAACATTTGGGCTTATGTTACTATGAGAGAAGTAGAGTGTTATCTGTCAAACATATTACATGTATTATAAATATTACAAATTATTGTGGATTCATTTATTTTTGTGGATTGACAAAAAATTGTAATTTCATAGATATTTGAATTTGTGGTTTTGCCAAAGTCTGCATACAAGCCTAAAGAAAATTTGGTATCCCACAAATAATAATGTATCCACAGTAGGTTGTATTGCCTGACTAGAAACTTAAACAAAACTACTTTTTGTCTGCAGGTAGAAGATGCAACAGAATATGTTGTTGTTCAGACTGGTACAGATGACTATCAGAATGTAGAGATTATTACAGAGGAGGAAGTTCTAGAGGGAGTTGAGGTCTCAAGAGATTACATTCTATTAAATGAAGATGGAGGAAATGTCAGAATTGTAGATTCTAAAACCGGAGAGACAATCGCAACAATGCCAGCATCAGCGTTAACTGAATCTTCTTCTTCAGGGGAGATAATTGCCACTTTACCACCAAACTATACAGAAGTGGAAGAATCGGTCAGTGATGAACAAATTGCTCAGTCACTTATTCAGGCTATAGAAGAGGGAAATACTATTGTAGAAAATGTACAAGTGACAGAAATGCAAATTGTAGAACCTAATGAGGATCAAGTTTCTGATCGATGATGACAATTCTAAGTTGTATTAAAAATTCTTGTGAAACATACTAATAAAACAAATTGTTCTGTGATTTTACAGTGCATGGCAATGTCAGTTAAGCCTTAATTTAATTTTGAGATGGGAGTATCAGAATGGAAAATAGCAGAATATACACAATCAACTTTTTTCACAAATAATTACAATATTTTCTTACAACTGCAAAAAAAATTGGGGGTCGTATATTGCTATCACGTCGTCATTGTTGTGCAAAGACATTTGGTTTCTGGACAATAACTTTAGTTTAAGTGTATGGATCTCTATGAAATTCAACCAAAAAGGTTCAATACCACAAAAGGAAGGTTGGGATTGTTTTTGGGGGTGATGGTCCAAACCGTTTAGGAATTAGGGGCCAAAATTTTTTCCTTGAGGTTTAAGAAATTGTCAATTTACCAAAGAAAAATTGGGGTCACAATTTATTTTGCTAATTCTTTGTATATATAGATATAAGATGTGGTATGAGCGCCAATGAGACAACTCTCCATCCAAGTCACAATTTATAAAAGTAAACCATTATAGGTCAAAGTACAATTTTCAGCACGGAGCCTTGGCTCACACCGCACAGCAAGCTATAAAGGGCCCTAAAATACTAGTGTAATACCATTCAAACAGGAAAACCAACGGTCTAATCTATATAAAAACGAGAAACGAGAAACACTTATGAATCACATCAACAAACGACAACTACTGAACATCAGATTCCTGACTTAGGACTGGTGCAAACAATCAGAAAACAGATTTACTAAGTATTGAGCAACAGCACAGTGTATTGCACAGCAGCAAGAAATCTTCAATTGAATATAAATTCAAATCATATAACCAATTTCAAGTTCTTTGACTAGATTTATTCTGCGTCAGAAACCTATAATGTGTCAAATATTTAATTACAATCCAAATTCAGACCTGTATCAAGCTTGAATATTGTGTCCATTTTTCCCCAACTGTTCAACATGTCGGACATTAACTCAAAACGCTTTAACCAATATGCATGAAACTTTGATGAATTGTTTATATCTATTGACGTGAGCTCCCTTTCGTTTTTATAAATTTCAGATTTACCATTTTCGAGTTTTGGGGTTTTATTCATTAAAAAGGGGATTTTCCAGTTTTCCGACAATAACTCAAGAATGCTTTCACCAACTTGCAAGAAATTTTGGTGAATTGTTTATATCTATTGACATGAGCTTTCTTTGGATTTTTATAAATTTTAGATTTTACGTTTCCGAGTTACAGGGTTTTATTCATAAAAAGGATTTTCCAGTTTTCTGACTATAACTAAAAATGCTTTCAGCAGTTTTCATGAAACTTTGTGAATTGTTTATATCTGTTGATGTAAGCTCCTTTAGAATTTTATAAATTTTAGATTTTACATTTCTGAGTTATGGGGTTTTATTCATTAAAAAAGGGGGGATTTTCCAGTTTTTGGACAATAACTCAAAAATGCTTTCAGCAGTTCTCATGAAACTTTGGTGAATTATTTATAGCTGTTGATGTAATCTCCCTATTGATTTTCATAAATTTCAAATATGACATTGAGAAGAAATTGAACTTTATTTGTTTATAGTCTGACTACAGATTTTCTAAGTATTGCGCAACAGCACAGTGTATTGCACAACAGCAAGAAATCTTTAATTGAATAAAAATTCAATTCATATAACCAATTTCAAGTTCTTTGACTACATTTATTCAGAAACCTATAATATGTCAAATATTTAATTACAATCCAAATTCAGACCTGTATCAAGCTTGAATATTGTGTCCATTTTTCCCCAACTGTTCAGGGTTGGACCTCTGCAGGCGTATCAAGCTGTGCTTGGTGAAGCAGTTTATTAAAACTGCTGTAGGGTTATATATGGTATCTAGACAAGAACAAATTATTACTGCATTTTGAATATGAGTTTGTCAAAAGCTATTCTGAAATAATTATCTGTATAACATAATTATTTGCCAATAGACCACTTTCAAGTTGTGTCCTTCACCGGAAAAGTTCCTCAATTATGCACGCCTTTATGATGTCATTTACCAGATAGAGGGGACCACCTGTATCCCTGAACTATTAAAGTTCGTCAAGCATCTACGTGATAGTCATTACGCAGGATAAACTAGAAATAATGTATGTTCCGTAGGTACTTAATCACAATTCCCTAATGACAGCAGTGCTGATTATCAATTATAAGAATTTAATTTGCAGAATAATTCGTGCAATATAGCATTATATTTTTTCAACCGCTCACTCAACATGGGAAGTAAGTGACGATGCCCCTAAATGTGTGAATGATGTTCACTTAAACCAAAGTTTTTGACTGAAATGCAACAAACTCAAAGGTGGTCTATTACATAGTCATACTTTAGAAATATGGTAATGGGTCATTATAACTGTTTCACAATAGGCTGGTGTGTTATATTTCAATTGAAGTCAGTCTAAGATTTCATTTATCTAGACAATATATGGGTTTGCCTTTGATTGGAAAAAGAACATTGTTTTTGTAGTTCAGATGCTGTTTGGTTGGACTATGCTAAAGCAGGTATATTTTTGTTGTCATAATATAAAATGTAGTAGCTAACTAGGCAAAAGTCACTAAAACTTTCATTAATTATAAACACTGTCACCACTGAATGGGACAACATGAGTAGTTGGATTTTTGTGTGGTTTGTGTTTGTCTTTGGTTTCCTGTGTGTGATGTTTTGTGAACTGTTGTTGTCTTTTGTCTATTTTGCCATGGTGTTGTCAGTTGTTTTATGATTTCGATTGCTCCTAAGTATCTTCTCTCCTTTTATAGAAGTATTGTAAGTAATCAAAGATCAATTGAATAGCAGCCAGCTGAGTGAAAATGTATTCATTTTGTTACTTGTCCTGATTATGCATGAAATATTTGCCCCATGACATTTAGCCAGCAACAATCAATCATTCATTTAATTCCAAAAATTTGCCCCAGGTCTCCTGATGGACACCTTGAATGCATACAGTAAAAAGGAATAGAAAAGTCAATAATATTTTGTTTAAAAACTGGTTATAAACTGTTACTAAATTACTGTTTAAAAGTTTAAAGAAGACATTGATACAGGGAACAAGCCTGGCTCATCTTATACAATCTGTAGAAATGCCATAACTTGTGTATAATCAAGGGAAATCAAATTTATATCAGTACATTCACATCTTGGAACAAGTGACATTTTAACCATGGTTTGATCTTAAATAGATCAATGGTCAGATATTTTTATTATATTGCACTGGCTTCATACTAACAACCTTTCACTAGCAATGAGCTAAAATTTAACCAGTTGATCAGTATGTAGAGATGCATTCAAACTGCAATTAGGTTAAACAAGTTATCAAATTGATATTTGGAAAGAACAAAGCCTTTTGAATATGCACAGTAAATTATCTATTTGTGCATACTCTACAAAAATTACATTATAAACATGATTACAAAAATTGCATTTACGGCTGTACTGTGACAAGTAGTTGTTTTAACTGCTACTAATGAAAATCAGTGAATATGACATGATGAATAAGATCTAGTTATAAATTTATATGCAGGAAAGATTTAACCAACCTGATAATACACAAATCTTGGCAGTACTGAATTGCACAAAAGTATGTACAAAATGTCTCATTTAACAAATATATGACTACCTAATCACTATGCTGGAATCAACATGCATAAGTCTCAACAAAAATTGGGCCGTATTTCTGAATATCCTTTTATTGCATAAAACTTCATCTATTTAAGTATAAAGTTTACAATGTACAACAGAGGTAAAGTGATATCACTAACTAACTCATTCCCTTTGAATCAGAAGAGTTGAATCAAAGTAGCCTCCTGAAATATGATGGATGGCTGTCCAGTAGCAAATTAAATACATATTCAGGATGAGAACCTGTTAATGTGATATGAATATGAATCCTGCTCCTGCTTTGTACCAGACCGATAGCTGAGCCAGATTTATAACGTGCTAGTCCACAGGAATACAAGTATCCCTTATGTGACCTAACAAATTAATCCAACTCAGATGTGACTAGTTTTTAGCTCACAGGGCCGATTGAGCTTTTCCCATCACTTGTCCACCATGGTCGTCTGTTTACTTTTACAAAGATCATCTCCTCTGAAACTACTAGGCCAAATTAAACCAAACTTGGCCACATCATCATTTGGGTATCTAGTTTAAAAAGCGCATCCAATGACCCCGCCTGCCAACCAAGATGGCCAACATGGCTACAATAGAACATGGGGTAAAATGTAAGTTTTATCTTTTATTTTGAAAACCACTATAAATAGAGAAAATTGACATGGACAGAAATGTTCAGAATATTGAGCTCTACCTATTGTCTATTTACTCCAAACTGTCAGACAACTTCTTATAGGAGTTATTGCCCTTAAATGATGAATTTTACTACTTTTTTTCATCTTTGCCTATTATCTTGAAAACTATAGAAGATAGATGGAAACTTTAAATAACAAAAACGATCAGCAAGACAAGCTCTACAATCAGGTCAAATTCTGCTGAAAAAATTAGTAGATTGGAGTGATTGCTCTTAAATGAGAAATTTTTCATACCCTCTTTTGTGTTTTGTGCAAAAACTAAATAAGATAGAGAGAAACTTAACACACAGTAGTACAAAGTGTTGAAGATGCACATAGACCTAGGTGAGCAACACAGGCACTTTAGAGCCTCTAGTTGCTCTTTCTACTAAATGCAACATGCTAAGGAGAGAAGTAGCAAATAACAATTTTTAATTCTTTGGTATAACCTGGATGGGGATCAAACCCCAACACCTCCAGCTATGTATAAAAGAGCAATTTAAAAATCCAGGTATTTCACCTTAGGTATATTCACAAATACTAATACTCTAGATTCATCTTTGAGGAGTTAGGAATTGAGATATTCAACCATTACCATATCTATAGTGGGATAATAGGCAAATAAAGCAATAGAAAAGAGTCTCAAAGTAGTTATGGTGAAAAGTCCATCATGTGTGTACTTTAGTAGCCATACCAATTAAAAGTAATGTTTAAACCATAAGTATGCAACATTTGTTTTATAAATTTTAAATAGCCTGCTGTTGTCTTGCTCTTTTTATGCCCCGCCGTAGCGGTGGGGGCATTAAGTTTACCCTTGTCCGTCTGTACGTACGTACGTACGTCCCTAAATTGGTTTCCGTTCTCTAACTTAAGTTTGCTTCAACCAAATGTTATGAAACTTATACACAATGCTTATTACCACAAAACACAGATCAAGTTTGAATTTTGATGGCATCACTTTAACCGTTCTAGAGTTATGCCCTTTATAAATGGAAAAATTGCAAAATTTTTATTTTCTTCTAAGTATCAAGTAATTTTTAAAATTGGAGTTATCTTCCTTTGTCCATAATTATAGTTGAATCAACTACAATCCATGCTTTGTACAATGCAATGTTTAATTTTGACTTCCACTGATAAAACACAGATCAAGTTGAATTTGGGTAGTGTCACTTTAACCATTATTGAGTTATGCCCCTTTATAAATCGAAAGATTGCAAAATTTTTAGTTTCCATTCTGTTACTTAAGTTTGCCCCAACCAAACATTATGAAACCTATACACAATATTCATTACCACAAAACTAAGATCAAGTACAAATTTTTTGTTTCCGTTTTTTCATATTTAGAGGAAGAAAAATAAATTATATACCGGTATATATGAAACTGCTTTCATTGTTACTTGTTTCAATATTACTTATTTACCACATATTTTTTTTGCGGTCGTATAATGGTATGACTTGGTCGTTGTCTGAAAACATTTGCTTTCAGACAATAACTTGAGTATAAATGTATGGATCTTTATGAATTTATACCACAAGGTTGGGATTGATTTTGGTGGTTATTGTTTTAACTGTTAAGGAATTAAAAGCCAAAAACAAGAATTTTTCTTGTTTCAGGACAATAAATTGAGTATAGTCTACAAATCTCTATGAAATTGTACAACAAGGTTCCAAACCAAAAAAGGAACGTTGGGATCGATTTTGGGGGTTATGGCCCTAACTGTTTATGAATAAAAGAACAGAATTCCAATGTCCCCCGTATTGCACATATTTTGTCTATCCAAAGTACAAGGGCAATAACTAAAAAAAGCACTTTTTTTTTGTTCTTTAAATTTTTTTATTAATATCTTAACAGAAATGAAGGCTTCAAGAATTGTACAAATGGGAGCGCTAACAATGCAATTTTCAATATAATTAATGTTTCCAAGGGGAATGACTATGACTCTTAAAAATAATTGATCGGCACTGATTTTTGAACTCGTCCAAGATATTGCTAATATAAACCTATAATATAAGTTTCATAAAATTCTAGCAAGAATTGTACACATGAGAGCGCTAACGATCCAATTTTCCATAAAATTAATGTGTCCAAGGAGCATAACTCTGGTAAAAATAATTTATCGGCACTGATTTTCGAACTAGTCCAAAACATTGCTGATATAAACCTATGATATAAGTTTCATAAAAATCTGGCAAGAATTGTACACGTGAGAGCTCTAACAAGACCGACGAACGGATGGACGCCCAGTATTTCCATGTCCACCACAACGCGTTACGCGGAGGACAAAAAGGAGCCAAAAACAATACTTTTCTAATACTTTGTACAATGACCAATTTCCATGGGGTTTAATTTAAAGTCTTCAATTCTTGGTGTTCTTTAATATGCTGAATCTAACTGTGTATTAAGATTTTGGATTTTTGTGGCCTGTTTTTAAATTGGTCCACATTGAGGTCCAAAAGGTCCAAAATGAAACTTTGTTTGATTTCATCAAAAATTGAAAATGTGGGGTTCTTTGATATGCTGAATCTAACCGTGTTTAGATTTTAAAGTTTGGGCACCATTTTGAAATTGGTCCACAATTAGGTCCAAAGGGTCCAAAAATTAAACTTTGACTTCAACAAAAATTAAATTCTTGGAGTTCTTTGATATGCTGAGTCTAACTGTGTATTTCAGTTTTTGAGTTTCGGCCGTGTTTTTAAATTGGTCCACATTAAGATCCGCAGGATCCAAATTTAAACTTAGTTTGATTTTAACAAAAATTGAATTCTTGGGGTTCTTTGATATGATGAATTTAAACATTATTTAGATTTTTGATTTTGGGCCCAGTTTTCGAGTTTGTCAAAATCGGGATCCAAAATTAAAAATTTTTGATTTAAAAAAAAGTTGAATATATCGGGTTCTTTGATACGCTGAATCTACCTCCTGAGGCGGTTAAATAAATATCAGTCCAGTTAACACATGGATGGAATAACCATGAATATTGGGTCGAACAAATTTCAGGCATCAGAAATCATTTTAGCACAATGAATTGTAATTTACAGTCAATCAGCAGGGTATTTGTGACGAACTCAAACAGCAGCAAACATATTCAAAGTAAGAGATTATGCATGAAAATGTTACAACATATAACATTACAACTTTGTTCTGGAATATAAGTCTGACAGGTGTTGGTAGGAGTGCTTGAATTATTTCAATTTCCATCTCTTAGTTATAAATGAAGAACACAAATACATCATGAAATTTAATCTGCTATACAACATTTAACATGATGACATTACAAGAGATTCTATGATGTAAGAATTAATCGAACTCTCAAGAGTTCATAAAGTATTTTGTATATCATTTTTGATTTAAGATATGCATTCTTATATCAATAGCCATAGGTTCAGTAGCAATATGATCTTTTTTTTCTTTCCAACTTCACCACTTATTACCCATATATTTATATGAAAGCTTAGTTCTAAGATAGATACTTGAAGATTAAAAGTTCAAGTTCTTCTTATTTTCTGATGATTAATAGTCACTCATTTTCTTAATAAACGATGGAGGCTTGTTTTACAAAATAAGTTTACAATATGTACAAACAATTTACACAAGAATAAAAAGTTCTACAATGAAGGATCCCTGAATCTGGAAGCTTGTTCTTTTACTCGCCTTTCATATTCTGTACTTTTTTGACTAAAATAAAACATAAGATATCTTATAAAAAAATAATTTTAACAATTCGCCCCTTTTTTTGTTGTTCTTTAAAAGACCTAACAGTAAAGCCACGTCAGAAATAACCCCCAAGAAATAAATCTTGACAATATTCAGATTTTATTTTGTAAGTGTATAACATGATGGTATACGATCTAAATACTGTCTGTCAGTAGTCCATACTGCTCAATATAAGCTTGTTCTCTGCTTCTCAATTAATGTAGCATTTGTCAAAAGCAAGATCAATCTCTATATTATAAGAACAGATAATCTTTTGGTCCATAATACTTTGTTTCTTGGTTGTATTAATAAATACAAAGAATGTTTTATTTTTGTTAGTTTAACTAAGTTTATTTCATTTAGTGACCAAAAATTTAATTTGAAGGTACTTCTATTTTTATGAGTAACCAAACTTATGTCCATTCTGCATTGGACTGTCCTTTTCTGGTCACTATCCATGAAGATTTCCTTTTGGAATTTTGATCCAATCTTGAGACTTCTCTCATGCTTATAAGTCTTTAAGTTTTCTTTGGAAAATGCATGTGTCAAGTCAGGAATATGACAGTTGTTTTTCACTCGTGCCGTTTGTTGATAACATTTGATTTTGTCAGTTTTTAAGGACTTCCCCATTATGAATTTAGTATTTTTTAGTTCAGTATTTTTGTTTTACTTTTCTTTAAACATCTTCATCAGAATTTTTTTTATACAAAAACATGCCTGTCGGTTTTGGTAATTACATGTTATACCCGGGTGTAATGTAATTGAAATATTTCAATATTGTACATATTTTTGTTATACGCAATGTCACTATAATAAACATATTTGTATTGTTTACCTACCAATAAATTGTATATGCCTCTGCCTGCGCTGGATCTTAAATGTTAGGTTCATTCAATAATTCCTGTATACCCAGTAAAATCTGTCAATCATAAATGTACCATTATTAATAATATTATTTCTCAAAGAATTCTTTCTTAATAAGTATTCTTAGGTGTTCAGCGTGCTTAAACACTTGATTCTTATATCAATAGCCATAGGTTCAGTAGCAATATAATCTTTTTTTTCTTTCCAACTTCACCACTTATTACCCATATATTTATACGACAGCTTAGTTCTAAGATAGATACTTGAAGTACATTGATACTATGTTAAACATCTGTATAATTATTTGACAAAGTTTCAAATTTTACACCCTTCCCAGTCTGGATTTAGACCTAACCATTCATGTCAAACTGCCCTCATTAATATCATTGATAAATGGCTACATGAAATGAATAATGGAAATATCAATTTGGCAGTCCTCCTGGATTTTAAGAAAGCTTTTGATGTTGTTGATCATGAAATTTTATGTAAAAAACTTCAAATTAATGGCCTCCATGAAGATACTGTTGATTTTTTTAAATCATATTTGAGTGAAAGAACACAGCAAGTCCATATAAATAATCAGTTTTCTGATAAAAAGTTTATAAATTTTGGTGTTCCTCAGGACTCAATACATGGTCCCATTTTGTTTGTTTTGTACATAAATGACCTTCCATTACACATCAAAAACTGCCATACAGACTTGTATGCTGATGACACAACTATGCATACATCAGGAAAGAGTATTGCTGATATGCAATTAAAAGTACAAGATGATCTCCAATGTGTTGAAAAATGGTGTCATGAAAATAATAACATGTTCATAAATTCGGATAAGACAAAATGTATGGTTATAGGTACAAGACAAAGGCTGCATTTAAATCAAGCAGAACCAGTTCTAACTATTGAGAATAATATTCTTCAAAAATCATCAATTGAAAAACTTTTAGGTGTTAGAATTGACTCTAATCTGTCCTGGACAGGCCATGTTAATTACTTATGTTCATCAATATCATCTAGACTTCATTTACTCTCTAAAATCAAGAAATTTCTAAATATTGATTCAAGAAAATTATTTTATAATGGCTATATTCTCCCACTGATAGATTATTGTTGTATTATTTGGAGTGGTTGTGCTAAAAATGAGCTAGTCAGAATAATAAAATTGCAGAAAAGGGCTGCAAGACCTATTTAGATGCTGATCCACTTTCATCATCAGTTCCACTGTTTAAACAGCTTGGGTGGATGACAGTAGAGAACAGAATCTCATACCACAAATCTGTTTTGATGCAGAAATGCCTTAAGAACGAAGCCCTATATATCTCACTGAAAATTTAAAGAAATGCCAGAAATAAACCAATATTGTTTGAGGAATGCGTCTTGCAAAATTTACAAGTTCCAAAAGCCAAAACAGAGCTGTATAAGAAATCTTTTATATATTCAGGATCTATTTTATGGAATAACTTACCAATATCCCTGAAAAATCAACCTCAAGTACAAGCTCATTCAAAAAGATTTAAAAATTACTTGTTGGAACATTAAGAAGCTGTGTAATTTTATATGTATAATAATTTTCACACACTTACTCAAACTTCAGATATTGTTGAGGTAATTTGAATGATGCCAATACTATATGAATTTGTAATTTTACCTGTTTTGAAAATTGTATATTTCATAACAATTTTTATTTCATTTTTCATATATGTGTGTATGTTTGATATTTCTTAATTGTTTGTTATATTTCATTGTATTTCCTAAGGGCCTCAGGAAGATTAGTTTTATAGCTAACTGTGTAACCCTCTTTAAATAAAGAAATTATTATTATTATTATTATTATTATTATTATTATTATTATTATTATTTAAAATTGTATTTTGAAGTAATCTAATTAATTTTGTTGGATACAGAAAGTGTAATACTTCCAAATTCTCACAAGTAAAGAATTTTCATAGTAATTTTACATATTGATCTATCAAAATGACATAAATGCCCATGTATGCTGATGACTACTAATATTACGTACATGGGGAACATATACTTGCCTCCCCATGCCGCTAAAGTTATATTTGCTTAAGAGCAACAAAACATCTATTTCCATAGCACGTTTATTTCAAAGAGACAGATAAGATCACATCATTATACAAAGGGACACAATTCTCACGACTTAAACATAAAACACATACGACCATACATACATATATATAACATCCCGCCCCAAAAGAAAATTTCCCAAATTTTATCAAAAGGTGTATGTGTTTTATCCATATACAATTTCA
Source organism: Mytilus coruscus (assembly GCA_017311375.1). Taxonomy (NCBI): domain Eukaryota; kingdom Metazoa; phylum Mollusca; class Bivalvia; order Mytilida; family Mytilidae; genus Mytilus; species Mytilus coruscus. Next base: position 62,342,151 of record CM029602.1, on the reverse strand, counting down.
AGAAGAAGAAGAAAATTGCATTATAAATTCAAACTAGTTAATCACTTCCGTATAAGACTAAAATCAGTTTCCAAATAATCTTTGTAAATACATTTATAATAACTGAAATATTCGTGGCTGACCAGTTCTCAATCTATTATCCATTGGCATACACACCAGTATCAACAATGCAGAAAAATCCGAACGTCTGGCATCTCGATCTCCCCCTTAGGACCTTATGCACGCATTACGTCCATTCAACAACACAAAAAAAAATATGCATTTGATACATTTACTCAGTCTACTAAATGGAAAATACTAGAATATTGTCATAAATGTAGCTGTATACAACAAAATGATAAATAATCATCAGAGACCTTTAACTCTTAAAAAATGGTAAATATTACATCAATGAAACACTTCATAAGTAACATATGTCAGTAAAAGAAAATACGACTAATTCTACCTCTCTAACATGTCCAATCTCTCATACTTCACGCTCACAAAAATAAAATAAAGATGAAACAAATGAAAAGCTCCAGAAATGTCAATATCAACCTAGGTTTTATTTATGACTATTATCCCATCGCTACTGACAATCCGCTGTCAAATCAGTCCAACTGAAATGTTGTGTATAAACAATACACTCATACCAGATAATTCATAGAAAAATCCTTGAGACAAAATTGAATTCATAATTAATATTCGAAATAAGTCCGTGTTTGTCCTTGTAACTGGGTAGCGTACGACGAGATAAATCTCACACGTACCGTCTGTAGTAGAATTTAAATAGTTCAAAACTGTAACACATTTTCCCTGCTAAATCCTAAATACACATATAGGTCAAGCTGATTAGTTACTAAAGATAATGCCAATTACTAAGCAATTATTTTCGAAGTACTGCAAGATGATAGGCCGGGACGTCACATGACACATGCTACAGTTTTCTGCACACATAAACATACACAGCTGTATTTCTTGATGTTAGACCAACGCCAAATTGCGGTTAAAAGTTTAATTGTTTGTGTAGAAATTTCGATCGCGTCCAACAGTTCAAGTGAAAATTAAAGTTCAGATGACAATAAACAATTGCGAAATACTTTTGATATTAATATGCATGTACAATGTAGTTTAAAAACAGTTCCTTAAATTTTACCGTTTTCTTTTGTTGACGAAAACTCCCATGGTGACTTCTGAATATTGGCTAAATCCAAATTAAAAACATCAAAATTTTACATAAAATCCAAAAATTGGTTCCAGTGTCAACTGCATGGTACTGCTATACTCCACTGAACGAAAATTCCAAGATTTCAACGTGGTCAAAATTTAATAATGGCGCCGCCAGCCTCGTGGTCTAGACTTTTAGAAAGTTGATTCTTCATCTTTGGGGACAGCTCACATAAAATACACTCAAAGGGACCGTTTTGAAGTCCTCCACCATATTACGTACATGGGGGAACATATACTTGCCTCCCCATGCCGCTAAAGTTATATTTGCTTAAGAGCAACAAAACATCTATTTCCATAGCACGTTTATTTCAAAGAGACAGATAACATCACATCATTATACAAAGGGACACAATTCTCACGACTTAAACATAAAACACATACGACCATACATACATATATATAACACTAAGACCAAAAGCAATGTAGTAGTTTCCTGTCTTCCTACCTAACCTAACACATTTCATGAATACCCTAACATATTTGAAGGCAATTCTGGTCAAGCAGTGTTAAAGTCCATACATTTGTGGTTAAACTTAAAGTCCATAACATTTCCCTATATAGTCTACATGTATGTAAAGTATAAATAAACAAAATGTGTTTTAACGACACAAATGGTCCCGATTACAAAAAAAGCTTGAAGCCATTTTTAGGAGTGGAAATTTGATAATCACATACCAAAAATGAGCTCAAGATGTGAAGGCATTTAGAAAAAAGTCTGTATAACTCTTATTTTCACAAAATTTTTAAAGTTTAAAGCCCGTAATTTCGGCAAAAAACAGCACAATATGTGAAGACATTTAGAAAAAAGTCTGTATAATTATTTGTTGCGGAATGACAGATGAGGGTAAAATTATATGGCCCCAACCACTAAGTGCAGGACTTTAAAAATAAAAATCCCTTTACGTACCTACCCTTTTTTTCTGCCAAGTGTAATTTTTTTGCCAAATTGCTTTTTAACAAACCTGTTTTATTGTAACTGCAGGCCTCCAATCTTTTTCTTCATCTAGCAGTGAAAGACAAACTGTTCCTGATGGATAAACATTGGGATGGAATAGTGGAGGTTCAAATTTACCTGTAACAGAAAACCATAAATTAAAGAAATAAGCAAGTTAATGTTATGATTATCAGGTTTTTCATATTGATACAGTTAAATGTCATGTGCAAGTCACAATATGAAGCTTTTTGACGAGTCAGTGCAGTAAAGGAGTTCAAAAAGGCTTCATACTAGGTAGAGCAGCTGAAATTTTACAATATCAATATGATGAAAATCTTATAATTGATGTAGGGATTGTTTTTCATGACAGAATCAAGTTTTTCTTTGTTTTACCAGCAAAATGGAAGAGGAATTGATAATTTTGGGTCAAACTTATCAATGTCAGGTCAAAAACATTGTGATGTTATAAAGCCATAATAAGAAATTAAAAGAAGAGCTGAACAGAGTTATATAACATATATAGGCACAAGGAAGTTTGATTATCAATTTTTATTAAGTCCAAACTAATGACATTGATAATACAGACCAAAATGTAACCAATTCATCCATGTTAACATTTCAGTCAGGAGTAAATCATCTTTTTTGATAAACTGTGTGATTACTATTTATCATTTTTATCTGGTATTGTAGTGTATTGTAGTTGTCTGTTTGACTATGGCAATTACAGAATACATGTTGTGTTTAACAGTTCCACTCAATTTTATAATGAAGAAACTTTGCTTATCTGATGATTCACAGTCACTTAGGCATTTTAAAAACACTCCAAAAAATAACATTGAGTTACCAAATGTTCAATTACAAATGCAATCGGCAGGCAGGGGCAGATTCAGGCGGGGGCGTGACAATTTTTCTCTAAATTTGGAAAGCATGGGTTGTCCTCAGCTTAACCAAGAATATTTCGATAATTTTACCTAAAAAAAAAAAGGTTTGAGCCCCCCACCTCTAACCTAAAATACTGGATCCGCCCCTGGCAGGACATGCAGTTTTTTACTGTTTTTTAATGTCTCATATAAACATAACATGCATGGTCATTAAATTTACCCATGTCAGAGTGAAATAATATTACTACTTTGTAAATACACCAAATCTTACATTTAGGAGGTGAGCTAGGAAAGTCTTCTTTAAATAACATTCGTAATCTGTATAATGCTCCTTCCCATGGTGTCTGAAAATAATAATATCGTAATATAGTTTGATGATGATAATAAATTGGTGATTAAGGTCAAGTCCCAAATAAGACATGCATATATAAGGAGGAAAACATGTTAATGTGATATGAATATGAAACCTGTATAGTACAAAAGTGAGCAGGATGTTTTACAAGCTAGTTAACAAGGTAATCCTATCCGACACATTATTCTTACCTACAGCCGACGTCTTAGCTCTTGCTCCTAAATGCTGTGTGCAAAGCATAGAAGCTACACATATCAATTTCCAAGTGTTTGGTTTGACCCAGTCTGGGTAAGAAAGACAAAATAAGACAAGGAAAAAGATTAGCAGGGGCCCAGTAGCCAATGCTACTGAAAATTGTGTTGGGCCCTAAAACTTTTATGAAAATGCCCATAGTGCTTAGGGAGCTACCATTTGATTTTTATGGGGGCTAGGATGAAATTTGAAAAAATAGGCAGGACAGGAGTTTTGAGTAAAAAAGGCAGGATGAAATTATTTGCAAAAAAAGGCTGGATGACAATTAATGTAAAAACAGTCAGGATAAACTAAAAAAGGCAGGACCGAATAGAGTGAAAAATAAAAAGGCAGGACCGAATAGAGGAAAAATAAAAAGGCAGGACAAAATTTTTCATCCTAGACCCCCATTAAAATCAAATGGTAGCTCCTTACATTAATTTTCATATTGTGGTAGGTTGGGCTCCTAGTCAGAAAATGATGGTCTTATTCCCTGAATTGAAATTGACAAAACTAATAACATTCATTCTTGAAAAAATGCTCTAAAGATGTAAACAAAATTTTTACAGTTCACTTGTGCATATTGACATAGACATGAGAAATATTTGGAACTATGTGCATAAAGATAAAAATTGGAACAATTAAACTTCCAATCTTTCCAAAAAACTATATGAAATTAATATTTAGTATTACCCCTTTCTTGCCTGGTATTGCACATTCCCAATTCAATAAATTTAATGTTCCATCTGGATTTTTGGTTGGTCTGGCTACAAAACCCTGCAAAGGAAAAGAAAAATGAAAACATACTCTCAAAAAAAATGTTAATTTGATACAGTTTATTCTACCATATTAATTCCTACAGAATATTTGTTGCAGGCATACTAAAATGACAAATACAGTACACTTTTTTTTAATTATAGTACTTCCTGAACAACAAAACACAAAATTCAATGTCATGAATGTAATTTTTTGAAATCATTTTCTTAATTTTCAGTCCATTAATTAATACATGTAGTTTTACTTACAAATGGGTGATCTTTCCTCCAAGCTTTTCTTTCTTCACTTAGTCTTCCTACAGCTATGCCAGACATCTTAAAAGTTCAACTGCAAAAGTACAGTACATACTGATTCATTAATAAATGTTGAAATCGGTTACATAAATTTAAACTTACTGTTGATTTAATCTACTATTTGTGGCGTAACAATTTTTGTAGATGTTGTGGATGTAGGTATATCATGAATTTGAATGTTTCATGAAGAACAAATTTTTATAGCCTTTTTTGACTGGCTTTGGCAACCTTGCGCTTTGATGACTTAACTGTAGTTTATTGCAGCAGTTGGTTTAAATTTCTGACCAGTTGAAGTTTGGTTTGATAAAACAAATTGCAATTTGGTCAGAATTTGATTGAACTGCAATAGGTGGAGAGCAACACTTACAGTCAAGTCACAGTAATAAGTTTGTTTACCCAAATTGTTAAATATTAATAGAAGACATAAATAAACAAGTTGCTTTCTTTAATAACATAATCAACACGACGGGTGCCACATGTGGAGCAGGATCTGCTTACCCTTCTGGAGCACCTGAGATCACCCCAGTGTTTGGTGGGGTTCGTGTTGCTTAGTCTTTAGTTTTTTATGTTGTGTCTTCTGTACTATTATTTGTCTGTCTTTTTATTTTAGCCATGGCGTTGTCAGTTTATTTTCAATCTATGAGTTTTACTGTCCCTCTGGTATCTTTCGTCCCTCTCTTTAATAAAAGAAATGTACCTGAACATGATTGCTTGTTTGGTTTGAAAGATCCGAGAATTATAATATAAAGATGTGTGGTTAAACCAACATTCTTTAAACATTAAACAAATTTTATTTTGTTGACCACAAGGTTTTAATAAATATTATTATATAAAGTACGTTATCACCTCAATGCCAAAGTCTCTAAAATAGTTCCACATATATTTACACACCAAATAGGTCCTTTTAAATTTTATTGAATTTTCTGGGTTTAACTACAGTATGTCTTTCTTTACTTTCTTTTCTTTTATTCCTAATTCTACTTTGATAATGATTAAGGATATTTACTTGATTTTTCTATTGAAATGATTATGTATAATCCATTAGGTTAAAAGTTATTCTTTTTGAAGTTTTAAATTATGGAAGAAATGTTGAAGTTTTGAATAAATATTAACCTTATCCTTATTTTTATATGACAGCAAAATTTTTTTTGCGTCATATAATGCTATGGTGTCATCGTCCGAAGACACATTTGGTTTCCAGACAATAACTTTAGTTTAAGTAAATAGATCTCTAAGAAATTTTACCAGAAGGTTCAATACCACAAAAGAAATATTGGGATTGATTTTGGGGGTTATGGTACCAACAGTTTAGGAATTAGGGGTAAAAAAAGGGCCAAAAACAAGCATTTATGTAGTTTCCGGACAATAACTTGTGTGTTAGTGTTTAGATCTCTCAGAAATTGTACCACAAGGTTCCATATCACAAAGGGAAGGCTGGGATTGAGTTTGGGGGTAATTGCCCCAATGGTTCAGGAATTAGGGGCAAAAAGGGCCAAAAACAAGCATTTTTTTCGATTCTAGACAGTAACTTGTGTTTAAGTGTATGGATCTCTCTAAAATTGTACAAGGTTCCATACCACAAAGGGAAGGCTGGGATTAATTTGGGGGTAATTACTCCAAGGGGGATTTTTTTCCATTTTGGGGGTTTCATATTTTTTTTTTTCAAAATTTTTAAATTTCAAATGATTGCACAGTAATGTGCAATAGCAAGAAATTTTCAATTGCACAGTAATGCGCAATAGCAAGAAATTTTCAATTGCACAGTATTGCCCAATAGCACAGTATTGTTCAATACCACAGTATTGGGCAATAGGAAGAAATCTTCAATTGCACAGTATTGCACAATAGCAAGAAATCTTCAATTGCACAGTATTGTGCAATAGCAAGACATCTTCAATTGCACAGTATTGCGCAATAGCAAGAAATCTTCAATTGCACAGTATTGCATCATAGCACAGTATTGCGCAATAGCAAGAAATCTTCAATTACACAGTATTGCGCAATAGCACAGTATTCTTCAATTGCACAGTATTGCGCAATAGCAAGTAATCTTCAATTATACAGTATTGCGCAATAGCAAGAAATCTTCAATAGGCCAGTATTGCGCAATAGCAAGAAATCTTCAATTGGCCAGTATTGCACAATAGCACAGTATTGCACAACAACACAGTATTGCGCAATAGCAAGAAATCTTCAATTGCACGTACAGTATTGCGCAATAGCAAGAAATCTTCAATTGTAAATAAATACAAATCTTTTACCAATTTCAATGGGATTAATTTAAAATCTCTAATTTTTGGGGGTTCTAACCTTGTATTACTTTTTTGGATATTGGGCCCCATTTTTAAATTGGTCTACATTGAGGTCAAAAGGATCCATATATACTTTGTTAGATTTTGGATATCAGACCATTCTAGGTAAATTAAATGTCCATTTCAAATTTCTCAGATCTTTGACCACATTTATTTTGTGCCAGAAACCAATATTATGTCAAAAATTTGATCACAATCCAAATTCAGACAGTATCAAGCTTGAATAATGTGTCCAAACTTGCCCAATCTGTTCAGGGTTAGACCTCTGCGGTCGAATCTGGCTGCGCTCAGCAAGCATTTTATTTCTATATAAAATTTTTAATTAGAAATTTCTTGTTTGTTGACATCTTGCATTAACATAGAATTTTATATTTGCTTAAATGGGCTTTGCTCTTTTTATTTTTAAATAAAAATAGCTTAAATTCAAAGAAATGCCATTTTCATTTTTATTTAACCATAGAATAGTATATGTAAAGCAAACTCTACCTTTTTCCTCTTTGAATATCAACCACCTTCAACAGGATCCCTAACATGTGTCTCTAATTTAATTAGTAATGGTATGAGATATTTAAATAAGCACTACAGTCTGACTTTTATTACTCCAATAGTCTTAAAGATTAAATACTCAGAAACTTCACAATGGATTTTAAATCTCTTTACATTACTCTTTCTAAATCTGTGGATAAAGTTTTTTTAATAATGATTAATTAAAAAATATAGCTCATTAACTGCCAAAACATTACTCTGTCAACTTGAATGAAAAGCATAATTAAATCAAAGGGTTGTAAAAATTTGGTTTCATCCCTTTAATATTCACAATTCACAAGCTACTAAAATGGTGTCTTAGATTTTTTTTATATATGCCTCCAGTTAGAAGATATGTATAGATTCTACCACCGCATCGAGTGTGATATGATATTTATCCACTCGAGACAGTTAAATTTTCAAATTTAAAACGCAAGGCTCGCAGAGCATTTTAAATATTTAAAATTTAACTGTTGAGAGTGGATAAATAACGTATTGCACGAGATTTGGTGGTGGAATCTGTTTCTCTAATGATTTAAAGATGATATGCAGACAAATTTAATCCTTCTTTGCGAATGATAAGCAAAAAGATGTGTTCTTTCTATGTGACGTCATCAGGCATGGTCGCCTTTTTTCATGACGTCACAATGGGAATTTCAGAGAAAAGCGAGAAAAACAGACGTCATAATCGAATTTTGACCAATGAAGAACTGAGATCAAACAAACCACAGGTTGATTAAATAAAAATAATCAACAGGTTAGGAAAAGGATAAATCGGGTAAGAATTAGAGAAATTGTTTTAAATGCTGGGTACCAAAACTCATTTCACCTTTCATCTTTGGAGACCTATGCATTCCCTCAGAAACAAATTATCCAAAAAATGGGACTTAGTTTTGTAAAGGATGCTCCCTTCAGTCTCAATTATCAAAGCCAAGTCAAAGGGGATACCCATAAAGTTTCTACATGTATTTCAATTTTAATTACAATTCTCATGAAAAATAGGTGTGAAATAATCACCTTAAAACTTAACAAGACTACACAAGGTGAAATGTCTCACCTGCTTTACTAACCATGATTGATTTTATGTTGACAGTCCTAAAGATAAGGTTTTACTACAAGTATCACATAAACTTAACATTATCAATGATTCATGAATATGAGGTCAAGGTCAGATAAACCAAGCCAGACAGACATGTAGAATGGATGAGCAATATTTTTTACCTGATATCAATTTCAGTGTTTTTCACTTGAGAACTTTTGAAATGTGTGCCATGTGTGTTAATGTATGTTTGAAAGTTGCTGGAGCAATTCTTTCTTAAGTTATTACACCATATAACACGATATGATAAGTGTCATAGTGTTAATATTATCTTCAGTTTATATTTTATTTTAAATTTACATTTCAGCAAAAAAGACTAATAAGTTTTGTTCATTACTAAAAACTGTTTACACAATTCACGCATAATTACCGTTAACATGACTAATAAATAAGTAACTAATCAGATTATAACAGAAAATTTGTTAATATAACAATACTTGCCCCAACTGTTCAGGGTTCGACCTCTGCGGTCGTATCAAGCTGCACCCAGCGTAGCATTTATCTTGCTTAGCTTGAGATAAACTGTCAACCCAGAGATGGGTCTTGCCTTTATATTATGATACATATATTACAAACCAAATGTTGGGATCAAATGGCAATACTTTAACATGTTAACTATGCAAAATATTCAGTCAGGAACTATGACTTGAAGGTGCAGGGCCAAAAAACCTCTGTGGAAATGAGAAATGCCAATGATAATACAACTGCATACCAAATGTCATTGACTTACCCATGAGTGGTTCACTTTAAGCTTACTTAAACACAAACTTTAACATGAAAACTTTGCAAAAATTTCGAAGTCAATGGACCATGATGAGGGGTGGGGCCTATAATCTCTATGGAAATGAGACACACAAATGCTATTACAACTGCATACCATTTTCATTGACTTACCATTAGTAGTCTATTTGAAACTGACCTAATAACACACTTTACCTTGTAAATTTTGTAAAAGTTTCAAAGTCAAGGGTTCTTTAATATGCTGAATCTAACTGTGAATTAAGATTTTGGATTTTGGGACCTGTTTTAAAATTGGTCTACATTGATGTCCAAAGGGTCCAAAATGAGACTTTGTTTGATTTTATCATAAATTGAATATAAGGAGTTCTTTGATATTCTGAATCTAACCGTGTTTAGATTTTAAAGTTTGGGCTCCGTTTTGAAATTGGTCCACATTAAGGTCCAAAGGGTTCAAAATTAAACTTTGTTTGATTTCAACAAAAATTAAATTCTTGGAGTTCTTTGTTATGCTGAGTTTTACTGTGTATTTAGATTTTTGAGTTTTGGTCCTGTTTTCAAATTGTCCACATTAAGATCCAAAGGGTCCAAAATTAAACTTAGTTTGATTTAAACAAAAATTGAATTCTTGTGGTTCTTTGGTATGCTGATTCCAGACATTTATTTAGATTTTTGTCTCGCCTTGACAGAGTCAAAAATCGAGACACAGGTATGCTGTTCACGGCATCAACAATGTATTAGTTTGTGATTAGGTCTAGTTTATGGGGAACCACTAGTGGTAAGTCAATGATATTTGGTATGCAGTTGTATAAGCATTGGCATATCTCATTTCCATGGAGATTATTTGGCCTTGCCCCTCAGTCATGGTCTGTTGACTTTGAAACTTTTGCTTAGTTTACATGTATTCGTTTGTGATTAGGTCAGTTTAAGGGGAACCATTAGTGATAGGCCAATGTTAACTGGTATGCAGTTGTATAAGCATTTGCTCATCTCATTTCAATGAAGAATACTTGGCCCTGCCCCTCAGTATAATCTATTGACCTTGAAACTTTTGCTTAGTTTATATATATATGTTTGTGATTAGATCAGTTTAAGTTGAACCACTAATGTTAAGTCAATGATATTTGGTATGCAAAAGTATTAGCATTTGCAAGTTTCGTTTCCATGGAGATTATATAGCACCACCCCCTCATCATGGTTCATTGACTTTGAAACTTTTACATAGTTTACAAATTAATGTTTGTTTTTAGTTTTTTTTAAAGGAACACCTTATCATAAGTCAATGGTATTTGGTATGCAGTTGTATTAGCATTGGCACATCTCATTTCCATGGAGATTGTTTTGTCATGTACCTTCAGTCATGGTTCATTGACTTTGAATATTTACATAACTAACATGTTAAAGTATTGCTATTTTAATTTCAACATTTGCATTATCAAAATTACAAAAAAGGTGAGACATATCTCTGTGTTAACAGTTTATTGATTTTCGGCCCAGTTTTAAAGTTGGTCAAAATTGGGATCCAAAATTAAACTTTGTTTGATTTCAACAAAAGTTGAATATATTGGGTTCTTTGATACGCTGAATATAACTGTATCTAGATTTTGGGCCCTGTTATCAAATTGGTCAACATTGAGATCCAAAGAGTCCAAAATTAAATTTTGTTTAATTTCATTAAAAATTGAATTCTTGGGATACTTTGATAAGCTGAATCTAATCATGTATTTAGATTTTGGATATTGGACCATAATGGGTAAATGTCCCATTTCAAATTTTTAAGTTCTTACACCGCATTCATTCTGTGTCAGAAACATAATAATGCTGTGTCAAATACTTTAATCACAATCCAAATTCAGAGCTGTATTAAGCTTGAATGTTGTGTCCACACTTGCCCCAACTGTTAAAGGTTCGACCTCTGCGGTCATATCAAGCTGCACCTGTGGAGCATTTTATTTTTGCTGAATTAATTAATATGGTCCTGCAGAGAATTCTAAATATTGAAGAGTTCCATCTGTAAGGATAATTTTTGTAACCAGCTTTAGTTTTCCAACCATACACAGGTGAACGGACAGATGTTAAACCATGTCCTCAACTTTTTATCATTTCCACATAAAAACAAAATTCAATGAATCCAGACACAATAAGAGAGAATGGAACACATGTCACAGATATCATTTTAATATTGAATGGGGTAAATAATAAGACTATGGTAACCATCAAAACATTAACTGTTCGAATGGGACAAATATTGGGCTTTGATATTGTTTTTTATTTACCCACAAAGTTTCAGGTGGACTAATTGTAAGGTTTTGAAATAGCATGGTGAGATGGAAAAATATTAGGCCAGCTATTATTTTAAACACCAAATGGTAAGATGAACCAAATATCAGTCTATGATGATGATGATAATGATGATGGATGTCTGCTTACCCTCCAATGGTAAATTGATATGCATGTTCAGGATGAGAACATGTTAATGTCATATGAATATTAACCCTGCTTTGTACTATAGCAACACGCTGAGCCAGATATTTAACGTGCTAGTTCACAAGGTAACAGTCCACAGGAAGACAGGTCACCTTACCCAGACACATTATTCTGACTCTGTGCCGACCAGTCTTTGGACTTACTCCTCAATTGTGTGTGCTTAGTACAGAAGCAGCAAATACCAATTTTAAAAGTCTTTGGTTTGACCCAGACAGGGTTCGAAACCAAGATCTCCAATGGCGGTTAAATAAATATCAGTCTATGAGGATCATTTTAATATTAAATGGTAGGATAGAACAAATGATTATTTAACCAACTGAATGATAAGATATTAGAATGGAGCCTCGAAACCATATTAACACTAAATTGTTAACACATGGATGGAATAACCATGAATATTGAATATCGAACAAATTTCAAGCATCAAAAATCATTTTAGCACAATGAATGGTAATTTACAGTCAATCAACAGGGTATTTGTGTTGACTCAAATGGGCATTATGCCTTGCAGCAAACATATTCAAAGTAGGATATAATGCATGAAAATGTTACTACATTACATTACAACTTTGTTCTGGAATATAAGTCTAACATGTGTTGGTAGGGGTGCTTAAATTATTTCAATTTCCATCTCTTAGTTATAAATGAAGAACACAAATACATCATGAAATTTAATCTGCTATACAACATTTAACATGATGACATTACAAGAGATTCTATGATGTAAGAATTAATCGAACTCTCAAGAGTTCATAAAGTATTTTGTATATCATTTTTGATTTAAGATATGCATTCTTTCCTTAATAGAATATTTCAATAGCCATAGCTTCAGTAGCAATATAGTTTTTTTTCCTTTCCAACTCACCACTTATAACCAATATATTTATATGACAGCTTAGTTCTAAGATAGATATTTGAAGATTTAAAGTTCAAGTTCTACTTATTTTCTGATCATTAATAGTCACTCATTTTCTTAATAAACGATGGAGGCTTGTTTTACAAAATATTAAAGTTTACAATATGTACAAACAATTTACACAAGAATAAAAAGTTCTACAATGAAGGATCCCTGAATCTGGAAGCTTGTTCTTTTACTCGCCTTTCATATTCTGTTCTGTTTTGACTAAAAGAAAACATAAGATATCTACTTAAAATAAATAATTTTAACAATGGTCTCTTTTTCTGTTCTTCTTTAAAAAGACCCTAACAGTAAAGCCAAGTAGGAAACAACCCTCAAAATGTAAATCTTGACAATATTCAGATTTTATTTTGTAAGTGTAAAACATGATGGTATATGATCTAAATACTTTGGTCAGTAGTGCATACTGCTCAATATAAGCTTGGTCTCTGCTTCTCAATTAATGTAGCATTTGTCAAAAGCAAGATCAATCTCTATATTATAACATAAGAACAGATAACCTTTTGGTCCATAATACTTTGTTTCTTGGTTGTATTAATAAATACAAAGAATGTTTTAATTTTTGTTAGTTTGACTAAGTTTATTTCATTTAGTGACCAAAATTTACTTTGAAGGTACTTCTATTTTTATGAGTAACCAAACTTATGTCCATTCTGCATTAGACTGTCCTTTTCTGGTCACTATCCATGAAGATTTCTTTTTGGAATTTTAATCCAATCTTGAGACTTCTCTCATGCTTATTATTAAGTCTTTAAGTTTTTTTTGGAAAATGCCTGTGTCAAGACAGGAATATGACAGTTGTTTTTCACTCCTGTCGTTGGTTGATAACATTTGATTTTGTCAGTTTTTAAGGACTTCCCCTTTCTGAATTTAGGATTTTTTAGTTCAGTATTTTTGTTTTACTATTCTTTAAACATCTTCATCAGAATTTTTTTATTTTTTATACTAAAACATGTCTGATGGTTTTAGTAATTACATGTTATACCTACCAATAAATTGTATATGCCTCTGCCTGTGCTGGATCTTTAATGTTAGGTTCATTCAATAATTCCTGTATACCCAGTAAAATCTGTCAATCATAAATGTACCATTATTAATAATATTTTTACTCAAAGAATTCTTTCTAGTATTCTTAAGTGTTCAGTGTCAGAGCTTAAACTCTTGATTTAAAACTGTATTTTGAAGTATTTTAATTAATTTGGTTGGATACTAATAAAGAAAGTGTAATACTTGCAAGTTCTCACAAGTAAAGAATTTTCATAGTAATTTTACATATTGATCTATTAAAAGGACGTAAATGCCCATGTATGCTTAAGACCAAAAGCAATATAGCAGTTTCCTGCCTTCCTACCTACCCTAACACATTTCATGCATACCCTAACACATTTGAAGGCATTTCTGGTCAAGCAGTGTTTAAGTCCAGACACTTTTGGTTAAACTTAAAGTCCAGAACATTTCCCTATATAGTCTACATGAATGTAAAGTATAAATAAACAAAATGTGTCTTAATGACACAAATGGCCCCGATCACAAAAAAAGCTTGAAGCCATTTTTAAGAGTGGAAATTTGATAATTACATACTAAAAATGAGCTCAAGATGTGAAGTCATTTAGAAAAAAGTTGGTATAACTGTTATTTTTAAGAAATTTTCAAAGCTCGTAATTTCGGAAAAAAATCAGCGCAATATGTGAAGGCATTAAGAAACAAGAAGCTGTCAGATTGACAGCAAACCAGATTTTCCTGCATGAAAATGATATTTGCAAATCTGAACCCCCAAACAGGATTAAGTAAGAAAAATATATTTTTGTAGGGTTCAGAAATGGGAAGGCCAAAATCAATCTAAGTATCACTTTTCCCTACATAAAGGTCTACAACTCAACAACGATAAAAGCTAAATCGTGAAAATCGATTTAGACCTTCATATAGTCACAGGAAACAACATATCTAAATTTTGAAAGATTTTGTCAAAGCATTTTCAAGTTATTGCATGGACAATGCTCTAAGTATCACTTTTCGTTACTTAAAGTTCAACAACTCAACAACGATAAAAGCTAAAATCGTGAAAAAATCAGGAAAATGGAACTTGACCTTCATTTAGTCACAGGAAACAACATATCTAAATTTGAAAAGATTTCGTCAAAGATTTTTTAAGTTATTGCACAGACAATGGTCTAAGTATCACTTTTTCTACTTAAAGGTCTACAACTCAACAAAGATAAAAGCTAAAATTGTGAAAATTGAACTTGACCTTCATTTTGTCACAGGAAACAACATATCTAAATTTGAAAAGATTTCGTTAAAGTGTTTTCAAGTTATCGAACGGACACTGTTTGGCAGCAGCCCGGATGCCGCTATACATCCCAAAATCAATAACCTATTTTTCCTTTGGAAATACGGTTAAAAAAGTCTGTATAATTGTTTGTTGCGGAATGACAGACAACGGTAAAATTATATGGCCCGACCACTAAGTGGCGGGACTATAAAAATAAAAATCCCTTTACCTACCTACCCTTTTTTCTGCCAAGTATAATTTTTTTGCCAAATTGCTGTTTAACAAACCTGTTTTATTGTAACTGCAGGCCTCCAATCTTTTTCTTCATCTAACAGTGAAAGACAAACTGTTCCTGATGGATAAACATTGGGATGGAATAGTGGAGGTTCAAATTTACCTGTAACAGAAAACAATAAATTAAAGAAATTACCAAGTTAATAAAGTGTGAGATGTTATGATTATCAGGTTTTTTTTGCATATTGATACAGTTAAATGTCATGTGCAAGTCACAATATGAAGCTTTTTGACGAGTGAGTGCAGCAAAGGAGTTCAAAAAGGCTTCATACTAGGTAGAACAGCTGAAATTTTACAATATCAATATGATGAAAATCTTATAACTGATTTAGGGATTGTTTTTCATGACAGAATCAAGTTTTTCTTTGTTTTACCAGCAAAATGGAAGAGGACTTGATAATTTTGGGTCAAACTTATCAATGCCAGGTCAAAATCATGGTGATGTTATAAAGCCATAATAAGAAATTAAAAGAAGAGCTGAACAGTTACAGTACGCACAGAGAGTTTGTAATCGCGAACTCTAATCACCGATTTCGGAGTGTAGCGGTGTGACACCGCGAATCACGGATTATACTCCCAATTTCCTCCAAAGATTCTCTCCCAACACCGCGTGGCTGTTAATTGGTTTATTGCCCATCGGATGTACTGAAGATTAATGACGCGTGACAACATAATCGGATTAGCCAGATTTATTACCTATGTACATTTAATCGATCTTGATTGCACCTGTGTGCTTTAAAACACGGTATTAAATGTCCTTTCTTTGACAGATAAAATGTGACATTATCATTCAAAATAAGATAATTATTCTTGTATGTTTTTGTCCCATGTCATTGTCATTTGAAATAAAACGTACCAACGAATAAAAATACGAATAAAACACTTATTTTGTATTTTTATTATAGTCCGTCAGGTCATAATTTGTGTTTTTTCAACAAGGACGATTTTACCACAATTAGTATCTTTTATGACCTACTCAGTGAGCAATATCCGGTTCATTAATTGTTCAATATATAAAAATCAACTGGCTTAAAACAAAATGTTGTTTTAACGGTAATTTGTCCAATCTTAACCCAAGAGTTAATTTATCAGATCAACAAGTGAACTCTGTTTCTTTCAATTTATTTTGCAATGTAAAATATTGTTTCACTACCTCCGTACATTACCGACTTGAATTATTTGAATTCAGAAAAGAAACTGTAAAGTGACAACTCTGTTGAACGAAGGAAAACGTTTTGTATGCAATGTGCCATATATTCATAAAACACAACACTAAGAGACATTCCCGCCCAGACACAACACAATAATCACAACCTAATTAATTAAATGAAAAGAAAAATCATGTGTTGTTTATCTCTGTTATGATCTGTTATTGATCCTTTATTATTTAAAATAAAATTGGATGTTAAAAGTCCTTGTCGAAATAAAAAAAAAAAAAGTATTTCAACAATTACTATAGAATATCAAAATGAAACTATATCGTGAAAGAAATACGTGAAAAAAATGTGGATCGGATTTTAACGATCTGCACATTTTCACAGAGGATCTCTACCAACGCCTAAGAGGAACTGAACGACATGCATCGTGTTTTCATCTACCATTAATGTATATTGTTGACCATGGACGATAAATAATGTCCAGGTTTACGTTCTGTGCTGACTGAGAAACGTAAAAATAAAAGGCTGGTGTTCGTTTATTCAGAAAAGGATTATATTTTAGATTCCGGTTAATCAATTGTAAAAGGACCTTCTAGAGCCTCAATCTTAACGCACACAAATGTCAATCATTACAAAGCAAATTTAAACCCTGAATGAATTTTCCCACGGTCATCCAGAAAGGTCACCTGAGTTTACTGTTACGTGATAATATTTCCGCCAAATAAAAATCTCGTGGACAAAATTGATGTCACTATTTTTAGCATTCAATATTGTGAGCGAAGTCAAGTTCAAAGTTCAACCACGCACTGTTGATCACTGAGATGTGAATTGTCTTCCCACAGCAATTAATTCCTTTAAAAATATTTAAAGATCACTGTCCTAGATACAACACAAAGTTTACATTCATTGTGCGTAAATGAATATTATGCAACGACGAGTTGATGCAGCTATAGAAGTATTCCTGTTGTAGCCGAAATGTATTATTTATCCTAAAGTAATGCTAACAAATCGTAAAGAGAAAATGCCGAGACTTATTAAGCATAACGAATGGTGAATAGTATTTTCTTTTTACTTGCATATACAAGTTTTGAGACACGTTATTTTCTTTAAACTGCTCACATTTTATATTCAGCGTTAGTTTCCGTTTATTTTACGCAAGTTTGTCTCTTTTCGTAAGTAATATAATTTACCGATAAAAAAACGAGGTCAAAATCAAGTATAGTTTTTTTATAAAACTTTAATGCAATTGAAAGAATTAACAACAACATTTTGCTTTTAAATCTTTTATTTTTTCAAGCAATTATGTAATCGTAAAATGAAAATGGCGTAGACTTATTAGCATAACGAATAGTGAATAATATTTTCTTTTTACTTGTATACAAAACTTTGAGACGTGTAATTTTCTTCAAACTGACACGCGTCACACCGGACTGGGAGAGATGTCGCTAATACAATAAACAAAAGGTAGCGAATTTACGCGAAGTCGGAGGAATACTCCCAAATTTCTCCGAGAATTTAGGAGGGATGTCGGAGTTTCCTGGTGTCACACCAGGAATAATTGCGGTGTATGGAGTTTGGGATTACAAACTCTCTGTGTGTACTGTATATAACATATATAGGCACAAGGAAGTTTGATAATCAATTTTTATTTAGTCAAAACTAATGACATTGATAATACAGACCAAAATGTTACCAATTCATCCATGTTAACATTTCAGTCAGGAGTCAATCATCTTTTTTGATAAACTCTGTGATTACTATTTATCATTTTTTCTGGTATTGTAGTGTAGTGTAGTTGTCTGTTTGACTATGGCAATTACAGAATACATGTTGTGTTTAACAGTTCCACTCAATTTTATAACGAAGGGAAACTTTGTTTATCTGATGATTTACAGTCACTTAGGTATTAAACACTCCCAAAAATAACATTGAGTTACCAAATGTTCAATTACAAATGCAATCGGCAGGCAGGGGCGGATTCAAGCAGGGGCATAGGCACCCCTCCTAAAATTTGGAAAGCATGGGTTGTCCTCAGCTTAATAAAGAATATTTTGATAATTATACCTAAAAAAAAATTAAGTTTGCGCCCCCCCTCCCAACCTAAAATCCTGGATCTGCCCCTGGCAGGACATGCATGGTCATTAAATTTACCCATGTCTGAGTGGAATAATATTACTACTTTGTAAATACACCAAATCTTACATTTAGGAGGTGAGCTAGGATAGTCTTCTTTAAATAACATTCGTAATCTGTATAATCCTCCTTCCCATGGTGTCTGAAAATAATAATATTGTAATATAATTTGATGATGATGATGAATTGGTGATTAAGGTCAAGTCCCAATAAGACATGCATATATAAGGAGGAAAACATGTTAATTAGATATGAATATGAAACCTGTATAGTACAAAACTGAGCAGGATTTTTTACAAGCTAGTTAACAAGGTATTAGTGAACAGGAAGACCTGTAATCCTACCCGACACATTATTCTTACCTCCAGCTGACATCTTAGCTCTTGCTCCTAAATACTGTGTGCAAAGCATAGAAGCTACAAATATCAATTTTCAAGTGTTTGGTTTGACCCAGTTTGGGTTAAAAGTCTGACACAAAACAAGACAGTAAATTGACAAAACTAATAACATTCATTCTTGAAAAAATGTTCTAAAGATGTAAACAAAATTTTTACAGTTCATTTGTGCATAATGACATAGACATGAGAAATATTGAGAACTATGTGCCTAAGGACAAAAATTGGAACAAAACTTCCAGTCTTTCCAAAAAAACTATATAAAATCAATATTTACCCCTTTCTTGCCTGGTATTGCACATTCCCAATTCAATAAATTTAATGTTCCATCTGGATTTTTGGTTGGTCTGGCTACAAAACCCTGCAAAGGAAAAGAAAATAAAAAACATACTCTCTCAAAAAAAATGTTAATTTGATACAGAATATTCTACTCTATTAATTCCTACAGAATATATGTTGCAGGCATACATGTACTAAAATGACAAATACAGTGCACTTTTTTTTACAGTACTCCCTGAAAACACAACACAAAATTCAATTTCATGAATGTAGTTTTTGAAATCAATTTCTTGATTCTCAGTTCATTAATAGTTTTACTTACAAATGGGTGATCTTTCCTCCAAGCTTTTCTTTCTTCACTTAGTCTTCCTACAGCTATGCCAGACATCTTACAAGTTCAACTGTAAAAGTACAGTACATACTGATTCATTAATAAATGTTGAAATTGGTTACTTAAATTTAATCTTACTGTTGATTTAATCTACTATTTGTGGCGTAACAATTTTGTAGATGTTGTTGATGTAGGTAAATCACTAATTTGAATGTTCAACGAAGAACATATTTTGTATAGCCTTTTTGGCTGACTTTGGCAACCTTGCACTTTGATGACTTAACTGTACCTATAGTTTATTGCAGCAGTTGGTTTAAATTTCTGACCAGTTGAAGTTTGGTTTGATAAAACAAATTGTAATTTGGTCAGAATTTGATTGAACTGCAATAGGTGGAGAGCAACACTTACAGTCAAGTCACAGTAATAAGTTTTGTTTTCCCAAATTGTTAAATTATTAATAGAAGACATAATTAATCAAGTTGCTTTCTTTAATAAAAGAAATGTACCTGAACATGATTGCTTGTTTAATTTGAGAGATCCGAGAATTATAATATAAAGATGTGTGGTTTAACCATCATTCTTTATAAACGCCAAACATTAAACAAATTTAATTTTGTTGACCATAAGGTTTTAATACATATAAAGTGATCACCTCAATGCCAAAGAATATCAATCAGTCTCTAAAAATAGTTCCACAATTTACACACCTTAAAGGTCATTTTATATTTTATTGAATTTTCTGGGTTTAACTTCAGTATGTCTTTCTTTACTTTATTTTCTTTTTATTCCTATTTCTACTTTGATAAATAATGATTAAGGATATTTACTTGATTTTTCTATTGAAATGATTATATATCCATTAGATTAAAAATATTCGTTTTGCAGTTTTAAATTATGGAAGAAATGTTGTAGTTTTGAATAAATATTAACCTTATCCTTATTTTTTCTATATTAAATTTTAAAAATTTTAGAAATTTCTTGTTTGTTGACCATGTTGACATCTTGCATTAACATATGATTTTATATTTGCTTAAGTGGGCTTTGCTCTTTTTATTTTTAAACAAAATAGCTTAAATTCAAAGAAATGCCATTTTCATTTTTATTTAACCATAGAATAGTAAATGTTTTAAAACAAACTCCACCTTTTTTCTCTTAAATATCTACCACCTTCAACAGGATCCCTAACATGTGTCTCTAATTTAATTAGTAATGGTATGAAATATTTAAACAAGCATTCTATGAGTATTGCCTGGCAATACATAGTCTCCTACTGGTTAAAAATTCATTGTACTGGAACAAAATGCTAACTTGATCTATAACTTGTCATGGTGTAAACTATAAAACAAATATCAAGTCAATATCTTGAAGCATGATGAAATAAATAGGGAATGTGTCCATGGGACACAGATGATGCCCACTTGCATATCATATAAAGTTATAAAGGGACATAACTGAAGAACGGTAAAAGTGACACTATCCAAATTTGTACTTGATCTGAGTTTTGTGGTAATAAGTATTGTGTATAAGTTTCATAACATTTGGTTCAGGCAAACTTAAGTTAGAGAACGGAAACGAAAAATTCAGCAATTTTTTTGTTTGTAAGGGGCCATAACTCTAAAACAGTAAAAGTGACACCACCAAAATTCAAACTTGATCTGTGTTTTGTGGTAATAAGCATTGTGTATAAGTTTCATAACATTTGGTTTAGGCTAACTTAAGTTCGAGAACAGAAACGAAAAATTCAGCAATTTTTCCATTTGTAAACGGGCATAACTCTAGAACTGCTAAAGAAACACCACCAAAATTCAAACTTGATCTGTATTTTGTGGTAATAAGCATTGTGTATAAGTTTCATAATATTTGGTTGAGGCAAACTAAAGTTAGAGAACGGAAACGAAAAATTCAGCAATTTTTCCATTTGTAAAGGGGCATAACTCTAGAACAGTTAAAGTGACGCCACCAAAATTCAACCTTGATCTGTGTTTTGTGGTAATAAGCATTTGTGTATAAGTTTCATAACATTTGGTTGAGGCAAACTAAAGTTGGAGAACGGAAATCAACTTTGGGACGTATGGATGGATAAGGGTAAAACTTAATGCCCCCCTCCGCTACAAGGGGGGTATAAAAAAAATGTGGAAAATTGAATATTGGAGTGAATTTTTTTAAGTCCAAGGACCATCCAAGGACCATCACTCTGCACTAAATAATCAGACCGGAACAAAATTCAAACTTGATCTGTAACTTGTCATGATAAAACTAAATACCAATTATCAAGTCAATATCTTCAAGCATGATGAATGAAAGAGAGGAAAACTGATTATTTGAGTGAATTTTCTAAGTTCAAGGACCATAACTAATCACAAAATTGCAATTGTTAGACCGGAACAAAATTTGAACTTGATAGGTAACTTGTCATGATAAAACATTACACCAACTATCAATTCAATATCTTCAAGCATTAAGAAAAAAGTGTGGAAAACTGATTTGTCAGACTGACGGATAGACAGACAGACAGACGGAATGTAAACCTAAAGTCCCTTCGACTTCATCGGTAGGGGACTTATAAGCATTACAGTCTGACTTTTATTACTCCAACCAACAGTCTTCAAGATTAAATACTCAGAAACTACACAATGGATTTTAAATCTCTTTACCTCATATTTACAGCATAAACTTATATTACACTCTTTCTAAATCTGTGATTTTAAATCTCTTTACCTCATATTTGGACAGACAGACAGACAGAACGGATAAATCTGTGATTTTAAATCTCTTTACTCATATTTAAGATAAAGTCTTTTTAATAATGATCAATTAAAAATATAGCTCATTAACTTCCAAAAAACTACTCTGTCAACTTGAATGAAAAAAGCATAATCAAATGAAAGGATTATAAAAATTTGGTTTCATCCCTTTAATATTCACAATTCACTAGCTTCTTAATTAGTGTCTCAGATTTTTTTTATATATGCCTCCAGTTAGAAGATATACTGTTTTAACTGCTGGTTACCAAAACTCATTTCACCTTTCACCTTTGTAGACCTATGAATTCCCTCAGAAACAAACAGTCAGGGGTAATACTTATACAAGTCTTTATTTACTTGAAGATGCAAGTAATTATATACTTGTATAAGTAAATTTGTAACATTTATATTTTCTTTTTAACATGTTCAAGGTTTGAATAATCTCCCCTTAAACTTCTCCAAAAATTTACTTATATAAGTAATTTTATTTTACAACCCCTAAAATTCTCAAGTTTTGGGAGGTAAAAACATGCCTGAAACAAATTTTCTCTGGTTTGCTAATATTTTTTAATTAGAGTTCAACCTTTCATCGGATCTCACTTATTCAACAAATAAATCAATGGCGCAATTATGTTAAGTACAAATGTAACTGGGCAAGGCCTTCAAAAATTGCCCCCTGGAGGCTTGTAAATGAGAGTATTTTGAAGATAACAGACAAATGAGATTTTCATTGTCCATGAAATTATACTTATACCATTAGTAAAGACATCTGCAAAGGACAGACAATTAAGCACTCTATTAGAGCAAAATAGTCAAGAGAAATTCATGAAAAGAAGAACATATGACTTTTTTACTTATATAAGTAAAAAAAATATGAATGTCTAAGGGATATAACTATACCATCAAAATATTTACCTGTACCAGTAAATAAAATACACTTGAATAAGTATTACCCTGACAAATTATCCAAATAAACTGTTAACACAGAGATATGTCTCGCCTATTTGTTATTTTGATAATGTAAATGTCGAAATTAAAATAGCAATACTTTAACATGTAAGTTATGCAAATATTCAAAGTCAATGAACCATGACTGAAGGTACAGGGCTAAACAATCTCCATGGAAATGAGATGTGCCAATGCTAATAAAACTGCATACCAAATACCATTGACTTTGCAAAAGATGTTCCCTTTAAACAAACCTAAATGACAAACATTAACTTGTAAACTATGTAAAAGTTTCAAAGTCAATGAACCATAATTAGGGGGTGGGGTTATATAATCTCCATGGAAATGAAACTTGCAAATGCCAATACATTTGCATACCAAATATCATTGACTTAACATAAGTGGTTCATCTTAAACTGACCTAATCACAAACTAATACATACAAACTAAGCAAAAGTTTCAAAGTCAACAGACCATGACTGAGGGTAAGGATCAAATATTCTCCATGGAAATGGGATGTGCTAATGCTTATACAACTGCATACCAATTATCATTGACCTACCACTAACAGTTCCCTTAAACTGACCTAATCACAAACTAATACATGAAAACTAAGCAAAGTTTCAAAGTCAATAGACCATGAATGAGGGGTGCGGCCAAATAATCTCCATGGAAATGAGATATGCCAATGCTTATACAACTGCATACCAAATATCATTGACCTACCACTAGTGGTTCCCTATAAACTGACCTAATCACAAACTAATACATGTAAACTAAGCAAAGTTTCAAAGTCAATAGACCTTGACTGAGGGTGGGGCCAAATAATCTCCATGGTAATGAGATGTGCCAAGGCTTATACAACTGCATACCAAATACCATTGACCTACCACTAGTGGTTCCCCATAAACTGACCTAATCACAAACTAATACATGTAAACTAAGCAAAGTTTCAAGTCAATAGACCTTAACTGAGGGGCGAGGCCAAATAATCTCCATTGTAATGAGATGTGCCAATGCTAATACAACTGCATATCAAATATCATTGACCTACCACTAGTGGTTCACCATGAACTAGACCTAATCACAAACTAATACATTGTTGATGCCGCTGTCGTCGGAAACAGCATACCTACATGTATGTGACATGTCTCGCTTTTGACTCCGTCAAGGCGAGACAAAAATGGGACATAGTTCTGTACTTGATGCTCCCTTCAATCACAAATATCAAAGCCAAGTCAAAGGGGATACCCATAAAGTTTCTACATGTATTTCAATTTTAATTACAATTCTCATGAAAAATAGGTGTGAAATAATTACCTCAAAACTTAACAAGAGTACACAGGCTGAAATGTCTCACCTGCTTTACCAAGTTAATACTAAGCTTTGATTTTATGTTGACAGTCCTAAAGATAAAGTTTTACTACAAGTATCACATAAACTTAACATTATCAATGATCCATGAATACCATGTCAAGGTCAGATAAACAAAGCCAGACAGACAAATAGAATGCATGAGCAATATTCTTTACCTGATATCAATTTCAGAACTTTCTAAATGTGTGCCATGTGTGTTAATGTATGTCTGAGAGTTGCTGGAGCAATTCTTTCTTAAGTTATTACACTATATAACATGATATGATAAGTGTACTTTTCATAGTGTTAATTTTATCTTCAGTTATATATTTGTAAAAATTTACTTTTCAGCAAACATTACTTCAACAAGTTTTGTTCATTGCTAAAGAGTGTTTACACAATTTAAGCATAATTACATTTGGTTTACTCCTGGTTTGCCCACTTTTAATTGGTGTCATCCTGGTTTGCCCACTTTTAATTACATGCATATGTAAACATAGGGTGGATTGTTGTTTTAACAATTATAGTTTATTTCTGAATTAAAGTCATATTTTTACCTTTTAATTTACCTGTAAAATTTTATCAAATACTACATTCTGCTATTAAATCAATGAAAATGTTCAAAATTTTAATATAGTTTTTATCAGGAAAATGTATTGAATTTGACAATAAATTCTAACAAATAGAATAAAAATGCAACTGGGACAATATCCCTAATGCGCCTTGAAATGAGGAACTCAAAAGTCACATGTAAACAAAAAATCTCTGTGTAGTGATAGTTGACACATTTCTATGATAAACAAATGACTGAGCTGAACCATTTGTGTTAATTTAGAAAGTAGGGGAACACAGAATAAATGTGTAAAACTATGGAGCTATTAAATGTGTTCAAAGTATTAAATTTTCAAAGAACTTATATAGAAAACACTGATAAACTATATACCTAAATTGGAACAGACTATAAAATTGTATGCTCATTAAACCTTTTGTCTTTTGTTTTCTTTACTAATAAATAATTGGTGGAATTAAAAGGTTTACTCCTGGTTTGCCCACTTTTAATTCCACCAATTATTTATTAGTAAAGAAAACAAAAAGACAAAAGGTTTAATGAGCATACAATTTTATAGTCTGTTCCAATTTAGGTATATAGTTTATCAGTGTTTTCTATATATATTCAGGTATTTTTTTGTAATTCCATTTTCTTAAATGTATAGATAAATTATAAATAAATCATATATTTTTCTCTCAATAATTTAACATACATGTAAAACAATGACACTAGCCTGTTTTAAAAGTAATAAAAGTATATTAAAAAAAACTAAACACTAATTAATAAGTAAATATTCAGAATATAACACAAAATTTGTTTATATAACAATAATAAGCCTTTTATATCTCTACAAGTGTGAGTGACATGTCCCCTTAAGGTGTTTATTTAACAATAGTTTGTATAGCAATTTAATTTTACAATGCATTTTTTTCAGACTTTGGATTGATTCCCAAGGAGGGACAACAGTGTTTGTCACTGGGGTTGTGTGCAAAATTTTTCATGTCACATTGTACAAATTATTTCAATGCAATTTTGGGAAAATTTAACTGTTTTAGTTTTTCTAAATGACAAAATCATTAGAAAACAGTTGATTTTTCGCCCCAAATGCACAAACTGTAAGCATGATTTTACTTCATTTAGTTGCAATTACTTGATAGATAACCAGAATGTCCTACCACAGAGGAATCCGATCCGTTCGCCCTAGTACCTGTTCGCCCTGGGTCCGTTTGCCTTGATTTTTATCTTATTTTGTTGTCTTGTATCATCTTAATTATTTGAAAATTAATTATGTTAAAGTTTGTTGAAAATTTCGCCGAATATTGAGACATAGGCCTATATACATGTGTATATATCAGGGCTCACGCTACCAGGCGACTAGGGCGAAGAAGTCGCTTTCCGTCCGTCACTTCGCTTTGCCCGACCCTCAAAAGCGAAAACAAGTCGCCCTGTTGTTTACGATACTCGCTTTCAGTCGCTTTCATTTTCAATTTTTACCAAGTTGATAAAACATCAATTTCTTATTGATTATTAAAGAAATTCAGACATAAACGATTCGTTTTCTTAAGAAAAGGGGTTTAAGCATTGACTTTACAGTGTGTAGCAGGTTATTTAATAAAAAGACAACTTTTTATCACTGCATGCACTTCCGGTACTTGTTACTCAGAGAGCGTACATCAATCTAACTTTCGGCGGCAAAATAAGTTTGTTACTTCATTTGAAAGTGATAAAAGTTGCCTCCAGTAAATGTTTAATCCATTTATTGCATTAAAAACGTCATATTCCTTTCCAAATAGCTTGTCAAACATCGTTTATTTTTGTAAATTTTCTTCGTCCGCCATTAATCGTTTACTAACTACGGATCGGTACCGGACCAGCTATGACGGAAATCCGTGTTTTTACAATAATAACTACGGACGCATGAATGGAAAAGGTGACAGAAGAATATTGATCCCAAAAGGAAAAATTACGCATTCCACACGCATTAACAGACTTTTGGTTAGATCTAATTGATTAATGTATATAATTCCATATAATTTATATGGATTGTTTCAAAATATTGATTAAAGTTGCTTAACTACTAATTTCAATATATTATGGCCCAGCTTAACTTTGTATATCTTATGATGAGAAACACTGAATTTCATAACATGATAAACAAGATAGTTTTTAATTGAATTGTAATTCATATATTATAATTTCTTTACCTTTGTGACCTAAAAAAAAAATTCTTTTTAGTGCTAGATATTTAGTTGGTAGTTTCTCACAAGAACCTAAACTTAAACAACTTTGAATTTGAACTGTTAATTTAATTGTATACTCAGATATGAATTGAACAATATAAAAAGAACATTATTTACATATGACCCTTTATACTATAGGAAAATCAAAACATTGTAGCGCAGGGCGCGAAGGAGCACTTCTCTTTCAAACCTCACCACTTCTCTCTATCAGTTTCAAAAAGAGAAGTCACTTCTCCCTATGATTCTGAAGTAGTGTGAGCCCTGATATATGTCTCTGGTTGTATTGCTGCTACAAGAAAATTATTTTTCTTTGATTTGCACTGAAGTCTTCAGGAACTGAAGACCAGGTTATCTGTATGATTTTATCTTTTTTGGAACATTGTAACAATTTCAAAACAATCCTAACAGGTATAACAAGATCCAACTCACTCAACACCTTGAGATGAAAGAAGCCAAGCTGCAAAAACAATTTTCCTTTAATGTCTTATAATTCTTACATCATTGTTTTATCTCATGCCAAGCTGACTTGTTTATTAAAAAAAAATATTTTCATTATTAATCCACCAGAAACAATAACTACAACAATCAGTGAGATCAAAGGCATAGTAACTATACCTAATCAACATTCTAAATTACAAAACTTTGAATTTTGGAAATACTAAGGCTTTCTACCTCAGGAATAGATTACCTTACTTTTAGAAAATTTTAGAATTTTGGGGTCCTCAATGCTCTTCAACTTCGTACTTTATTTGGCCTTTTCAACTTTTTTTGATTTAAGCGTCACTGATGAGTCTTTTGTAGACGAAACGTGAGTCTACATGGTGTACAAAATTTCAATCCTGGTATCTATGATGAATTTATTTACAATCAACAGTCATTAAAAGTAATTCTAAAAAAAAACAAATGTAACAATGAAGCCAATTAACATGATTGATGTTCTAAAACAAAGCCATTAATTTTTTTTTAAACTTTCCACGTTTATTCATGAATTTGGAGAGATATATATTTTCTTTAATATTTACCATTTAAATATCTGAATAAGATTATAAAACCTTAAATTATACCATTAATATTAATATTTTTTTATAAAAATTAAGGCGAATGGACCCAGGGCGAACGTACTCTATAGGCAAACTGACCCTGGGCGAACATGTTATTAGGGCGAATGAACCCGATACCACCACAGACAATGTATCCTGTCGAAAAATTATATACTTGGAGTCAAAAGTTGTTAATATAAACTGTTGACACTGTCTCGCCTGTCGGCATAAAATTCAGAAAAAGACAACCCTATGGACATTAACAATGCTAATTAATTCAAAGTCGCTGGACCATGAACTAGTGGGCAGGGCCTCAAAATGGTAAACAAACTGACATGTATGGACAGTAATGTCACTTTATATCAAATATAATTGTCAATTGTAAGTAGTTCCTATTAAACTAACTAAAGCCGAACACTTAACATTGAAAATAGGTAATTAATTCAAAGTCACTGGACCATGACCTAGGTGACAGGTCCTCAAAATAGCCGTCAAACTGATATGTAATGATAATATAGAACTTCATACAAAATATCATTGATCTATCACAAGTAGTTCCTATCCAACTAACTTAAGCCCAAAACTTAACAATTGCAGGTGAGACAATAGACGTATTTACACTTGCATGCAAATTTGTCAGCCATTACATAAAATCACACAGGTTCCCGTAAACTTTGACATCATAATTCAAAACATTTGACGTCACAATTAAAAAGTGATTGTTACCCGACGTCAAAAGGCGATTTGGGAGTAGATCTAAGGTCATTAGGAGGCAAAATATAGCTAAATACCAAAAGTGTAAATACGTTTATAAAAATGGTCTATTAATAGACGTATTTACACTTGTATGCAAATGTGACCGCCATTACTTAAAATCACACAAGTTCCTGTAAAATTTTACATCACAATTTAAAAAATTTGAAGTCATAATTAATAGGTGATTGTTGCTTGATGTCAGAAGGTTATTAGGAGACAAAATTCAGCTTAATACCAAAAGTGTAAATACGTTTAATTAGGGGATGGAACCCAAATCAGGACAAAGGGACTAAGCCTGAATGGGTTCTGGCACTGTGCTCTCTGTTTTTATTAGACGATACAATGTAAAGTTTATAAATCAGCTTCGTATTAAATATAATTTCATTGTTATTATTACTCCACAGATTAGAAAGAAGATATTATAACTTGGATTTGTATCCTGTTTCCCCATGAATCATTCAACGAACGATAAAACGAAAAATTAGAATGTATTCAAAGATCACAGTTATCAATGTAAAATCGTACATATATGTAAGGGTAATTCTGCAGTTCTATGTGTTTTTCAAAAGAGCAAATGGTTTAAAAGGAAAATCCTTTCTCATTTCACGAAACTTACCGCTGGAAAAACTAAGTCACGTGAACAGATCAAATAGACGCTTTGCAATACCGAACACCTTCTCGTCAAGCGTTTGTCTGATGTATGTTTAATAGTTTTTTCCAAGGGAAGCAACTATGTAAACAATCCTTCTTTCTTCACAGATGGCAAAACTAGAGAAGAATGTCCACGTTACCGAATACTTGAACCAAAATATAAAGACTCTGTCAGACTTAAGAGAAGTTCATAAAAATATAAAGGAAACCGTTGAGTCATTAGGACAACAAGTAATTGATGCCATAAATATTAGGAAATACATTCAGGATGAGAAATTTCATTTTATTTTGTAACATTATTCCTTATTTATTTCTACTGTGTACATTCATTACTAACATTACAGTTGTATATTTTGTGAGACGTTCATGAAATTTTTTTTATTTTAAGTAATCGAATTGAGGTATCCACAGGCATGACAGGTACATTGTACTTATCAATCAATGTCTTCAGAACATAGCATAGTAAAAAAAAGACCTACAATTTTGTCCAAATATTACATGTTATTGCAATAGACCTATTAGCTATTTGGGAACCTGTGACACTTGAACAATTGACGTCATACACCGATCACGTTGTCATTCTTGCGGCTGACGTTTTCTTTTATGATGTCAACATTTTACGGGAACAACTGCGATGGCTAGTAATCAGGGACCGCGCTGTGCGTCGCCAATGTCGCAATTTGCAATTTTTTATTTCATCTGGCGACAAAATACGGCTGCTGGCGATATTTCTGGCGCCAACATTTTCCTATGTAAAATTTTCATTTCTTGACAATATCGTTCTTCATTTTAATTGGTAAAAGTTAAAAAAAGTAAGTTGTAAAATTTTTACCTGGCCACAAGTTTATGACTTTGTTTACGACCCCAAGCTAATCAACAGTTACAACAGGTGCCATAATCTGTTGTTACAGGTAATCCATTTATCGGATGGGTCATTAATGATCATCAACATTAATTAATTCAAATAGAATTGGTCAGTCGGCATTTTGTCTTTGAAGAAATGGTCATACCGTACGATTCCACAATTTGCAATGTTTACCGTAGTTGTATGAAGAAAGCGTAACTGACAGGAAATCGAAAACCATAATCAACTTGTTAAAAATATCGTTTACTTATTTCCCATTGAAAAAATAGCAAATTCAGACGAAATTTGTCTTTGACTGCCCTCAGTTATGATACGAAAATAACAAAACCGACCGCCATTGTTCACCTTGTGACTTGTTCTACGTACTGTTTATAATCCTCCAAAGAAGGAGCACACCCGAATAAAGAAAGATAACTCAATTTTACTTTTTCTAATCATTGAGATACCTACTTTAGACATGTCTAAGATATTTCTACATAGTTCTTGCTTTAGAATTTACATGTTTAGGTCATTTGAGTTATGGGAAGAGTTAAAGAGGGTCTTAGTAGCAGTATGGGTAGGATGCCTTTTGTCATCTTTTCTGCATTCTTTCTTTTAATACAAATTTTCATTATTCTGTAAATTTAAACACCTCTTATTTTATTTTCTTCATTCAATTACCCATTTTTTCTATACTTTATAATTTAATTTAAAGACATTTTCTCTATTTTGTAGAATAAACAGACCATAAGCTAATTTATATTATTCTACATATGAAATACTGACATAAGAAAATAAACATGATAAAATACACATGTTGTTTTGTTGTATGTATATAAACCCTATGCAATCACTTACTTAGTATTACATGTTAAATTATGTAAAGTGCAGGCTGAGTGCATAAGAAATTTAAATTGAACATGGTTTAAATTTTGGTAGACTAAATAAAGACTCTAGCTGGTTCTAAAGTTTTCAGAACTAGCGACAAAATATAGGAGCTGGTGATTTTTCTGGCTCCAACTTTTTCGGTAATCTATGCCAAATAGCGTTAAGGTGTATTTGTCAACTTTTACTAATCTTCACAGACAATCCTAAGGTTGTGAGTTTCAAATCTCTCACGTGGCAGGTGTGCTCGACTCAATTTTAATTGACTAGGATTGTCAGTTTTCATACCTAAGGTCAGTGGTTCTCTCCTGGCACCCCGACTTCCTCCACAAATAAAAAGTGACCGTTGTGTTAAACACCAATTAATCAAGTATAGCAGATATCACAAAAAAATTTATAAGGTCTTTTATGACACCTTGTCGTCATAATTATTTGTACTTTTGTCTTATAAATATCTAGAACATTAACTACATGTAGTTTGGTTACTACACATGCTACATGTATGTTGGTCTTGTCACTCCTATTTAACTTGAATTAATTAATGACATCACATATATAGTAAGGTCTCAATAATAACTTGAATTACACTTTACAGAGAGGGTGAGATGGATTGAAAAATAACCATAAACTTAACAACATGACAGGGGACTTAAATTTTCCCATTGCAATCCTTCCATATTTATGTTACTGCCTTTGCTGGATATACTCTAAGCTTAAACAATGTTCCAGAGCTTGGGTTTCCTATCAGATTTCCTCAATAGAGAGTTGCGGCTTACAACCTTAAGGAAGCTACAAAAATAAGGATGATTAACAGCTGATTAAAATCATCTCTTTTCAAGATTTTGCTCTGGCATCATTACTGGTTTACTGTAAAAGAAAATCTCAGATGAACATGGATATGTTCAATTTGTCTTATCCACAATCCTTTATGCACTGTGCAGGATTTTTATTGTGTGTTTTAGTTTATGTCTCATGGTCTAGATTAGCAAAAAGGGAGGTATTTGCTCATGTTAAACTAGTTTAACCTTTAAAGATTTTGTGCTTACATGTATATCAAGTCATGTTATCTTAACCATGTGTTGTTAGTATTTGTTTGCATGTCTGTTTTATTTGAGGAGTTGGGTGTTGGTGGTTGATGTCTGTTGTACGGTGCAGTATTGTTTGTGATTCCTGTTTACCAATTTAATGTATTATTGCTTTCCTTGTAGAGGGTCTGATGACTTACAAAAAAGAGCGACGATTTACAGAAACAAATCAAAATAGACCGAAAAGAACCAAAAATGAAATAATGATAATTTATTATACAAATATAAAAAAAAAACTATTACTAATTTACAATTGAACTTTAATTATCCGTTCCCTTATCAGGAGGAATTGTTAACAATATCCAAATATATATGCTCTTTTGGCTCCTGTCGGTTCTTTTTAATCCTTTTATGTTCTATTCTGTAAATCGTCGCTCTTTATTGTAAATCGTTTGACCACCTTGTTTATGACTATCACTGAATGCAACTTTTTGTTAGATTTTTACTGGTCATGAACAATACACTGAAATGCAGTCAACTTTAGCGTTTGATAGTTCATTGATAACATTCTGGCGTATCACAAACAAACAACTTGTAACGTCTCATTTCATTGGCCAAAGATTCAAAATACAACAACAATCGTAGTGTGCACGTGAATTGACACAGGTGACTGACTATGGAATGTACTATGTTACTACGAACGTAAAAGCAAGGGTTTGACAATGTATAGTTTACAAATCTTTGGTCAAAAGAATTAAATAAATGTTTTGTGAATTTCAAATAGTTGTGTCGAAATATTATACTGCAGCAACATAATTATCTTGTACCGCATATGAAAAATATAAGGATAAAATAAAATGCATGTGCCGCTTTTATACGGATGATTAAGGAACCACTTTTAATTTCTTTCAATGTCGTAGTTACTTATAATAAGGATCTCATAATACTGATCCATTACAATAATTACAATAATTTATGATGGGTTGCACATTCCTCTTTAGTGTTTTCATGCTATAAAACGAACATGTATACAGAACGTTACACAGTAGCTAAGCGTTTGGTCATTCAGAAATTACGTATCATTTGTACACGTGAATGAAGACGTAGTATGCAATGTACTATCATGGTCACCACGAAATTCAAATGAATTCAGTGAAGGCATGTTGGTGTAAAAGGATTGAAATGTTACATCGTGAAGATTTTTCTTTTGTATGTGTGGAACTAAAAAATAAATAAATACTTGTGAGAAATATCGTAGTTTATAAGGAACAATATATATGTACTGTTTTCGATTTTAATTGGCTGAAAACTTATCTTTTAATTTCATACCGTAAGAATAGTGATTTGCATAACATTGTTGAACTGTCCGCCAAAGTGACGTGTAGTATGCATGCGTATTTAAAATGAAATACAAAATCATACAAGTAAGATAAAATGATAAACGAAATATTAAGAAATTATTAATAAGGATGACTGAATGCATGTACAAGAAGGACCCACCTTTTATCAATACATTTAATGAATAAACACGCTTTTAAAACTGATTGTTTTCTATGTAACTATTTAAATATTTACAATATATAATTTACGTTCGTTTTCAACCGAGAATTGCAAAACAGTTAATTATAAAATTCATTAAGTATATCGCTGGAGTTTATAAAGTACATTTCCTTCCACTGTGCCATGGTTTGCCATCTCCATTTTTCTTTAAACAAAGTATGGTTGGTTACATGTTCTGAATTTACTTAGAATTTCGGATTTTTCTCAAAATTAAGTAAAAGGAATCAGAAAAATCACACTATTCTTAGTTGAATACCTAAAACTTCGAAAGATATGAAAAGGCAGGATGAGCAACTTGGCAAAAAGGCGGATGACGATTTATGTAAAAACATCCGGACAAACTAATAAAAAAGGCAGGACCAAATAGACTTAAAAATAAAAGACAGGACAGAGATTACAACCAAAAAAAAAGAACAAAATGTTTCATCCAAGGCCCCACTCCCATCAAAATAAAATAGTAGCTTTCTTAATCCAGAACCAACTGAGAGGAGACAGTTGAATTAAATATTTCGATGTGAAACCTGTTAAGATTTTAAAGTTTAAAATTTCACTATAGCACAAAATTATGAATTCAATGAATTTTACATGCACATGTATATAAAAGCTAGAATTGCTATGGGATAATCAAGAACACAATCATGTACATGAATTGACGATGGAAGGTTATAACAACCTTGACCGGTTACGTGAATACTGATCAGTCCATTCAACTTATAGTACGCGTGTTCTATTTTCGCAGGTGTGAGGTCGAAGGTTTGAATTGACCAATGAAACGATCGTTCCTTTACGAGTTAATCTAATAAAGTTTGTTTGACTGATTACGCCGCCTACCTTTCGCTAAGCTTGGTCGCATTTCAGTATATGATAGATACCACTAGTGGAGCTAGAACTGATTAGACAGTTCTTTCTTGTTTTTTTTTTGGAGTTTAAAGTTCTAAATCTTTGGTTTTATGATTAATTTTGAGTGAACTGCATGTTTGTCTTTTCATTTTTTTAATTGACTTTGATGCTCTCTGTCCTATTTTGACTTACAATTTTGATTGTCCCCTTGGTATTGTTTTATCTCAGGTTATGTTTTGCATTCATTTCTAATCTGACACCCACCCACCAATTGATCAATCACACACTCTTTTTTTTGCAACAACCATATATATATATGAACCCTAACAATAGTAATAGTAGACTGAAAGGGATTGGTGATTTAGATGCTAACAACTTAGGCCAGTGGAATTTTGTGTTTAAGAATTCTAATAATAATTCAAAAAATGAAATCTTAACTTTATATATGCTCTTACTAAGCCTTCCAGTCAATTTCTGAATGTCATAGAAAAAAACCTATATTTTGCAGTTACATGAAGCCAGTTCAAGTTTGCCTTCTGAGATAGATTATGCCACACAAGGTGCTAACAATACACAAACTGAGGTGACAGATATACAGCATCGAAAAGATAACCTTCATCATCAGGTTGTCGAACATGTCAGAAATCAACAGGATGTTTGTAAAGAACTGGAAAAAGTTACCACAGAAATTCAACAATATCAATATTATCTGGCATACTTACAGCTTATAGAGGAAGTCGACAAAATGAGGTCAGTATTACTACTTTTTTGAGATTTTTAAATGTCATCTTACTTGTATATAAAGTATCCATACTAATGATATAACAGCATATAAAGTATATAGTTTTTGAGATGCTGATAGCTTAAATCATTACTTGCTATTTATTTTGAATATTACATAGAACTGCTATAAAATTGATAATTGATGTAAAATGAGAATTAAATACAGATTTTATATGTTTAAAAGCTTTTTAAATGCTAGTGACAAAGTGCCTCCATGCTGAAAGCAAAATGTGCTAAGCCACTTGCATTCAACTCTTTATAATAGATGTTCTCATCAATATTGCCACATTTTTATTCCTGCTTATGATAGAAGGGGGCATAAAATGTTTTCAGTCTGTGCATTAGTCCGTCATGTATAAGGTTAAAGTTTTGGTTCAATATGTTGTTTCAGTTTAACATGTTTAAGGTAAAATACATTAAAATTATGGTCACATCAACATGAAACTGAGTACACATGTTCATTTAATGGAATCTGGGTCCGTTCGCACCAAAACACGTTCGCTCCCATTCACGTTCACCCCTTTCACGTTTGCACCCCACACATTCGCGCCCTGTGTCCATTCGCACCCTTTTTATTGGTTTTGAGTTGAATACATTTTTAATCATGTTTAAGTAAGTGTTTTGCTATAAATAAGTTTTTTTTTATTGTTTCCTCAAAATAAAGTCACATTCTTAAAACATAAACGGGTTTCCTTTAGTGTTTTATTAAATATTTTGACGAAATGAATCATGAATAAAAGATTGTCATGAAGATTAAGGCAAAGTTCATTCATCTCACTGTTGTATTAAAAAGAAAGTCAGAAAATACCAAATCTTCATTTACTTATACCAAAGCTAGTTATAACAACAATCATGATTTTCAAACGCAGAACAATGATACCAAATTTGGCTTTGTAAATAACAATTAACAGCTAGTTATCATACATAATTAACATTAAATAATTAATCATCAAATCATCAAATCACAAAAAAAAAAATTTATTTAAAAACTCCAGAAATTTTATTAATTAAAATTTCAATATTTTGTTAAATATATCTAAAAACATGAAAAATATCTAATATTCAACCAGTATTTAAATAAAAATAGGAGATAACGTGTGGGGTGCGAAAGTGTATTGGGAGCGAACGGACCCGATACCATTATAATGTGAACTATTCAAAATATATACCTAATTAGGGTTTTGACTTACATATAAATTTTGCAGGTCACTGATTAGATTAAAGTTTTGGTTTGAGGTTGTTGACCATGAACTTGTGGTCACATTCACTTTACACTTAGTATACATGCTCAATATGATGTGACCATTTTAGAATATATATGTCAAATTAAGGGTTTGACCCAGATTCCTCTGTTCACTGAACCTCAAGAGGTGATATAGTGGTGTCCTAAGAGATGAAGAAAATTTATATACTATTAGATTCTTAAAAAGGATTTTATTCTAATTGTTTATATGTTATACTGATATTTTAGTTCTGACCATGACATTCACACAGCTATGTTAACAGATGTAATGAGTTATGGTGTGGAAAGTTTTCAGACCATGACATATGTCTTATTGTCATATGTATGTTATATTTTAGTTATGACATTCACACAGCTATGTTAACAGATGTAATGAGTTATGGTGTGGAAAGTTTTCAGACCATGACACATGTCTTATTGTCATATATATGTTATATTTTAGTTCTGACATTCAGACAACTATGTTAACAGATGTAATGAGTAATGGTGTGGAAAGTTTTCAGACCATGACACATGTCTCATGGTTGTATATCTTATATTTTAGTTCTGATATTCAGACAGCTATGTTAACAGATGTAATGAGTAATGCTGTGAAAAGTTTTCAGATCATGACACATGTCTTATTGTTGTATGTTTTATATTTTAGATCTGACATTCAGACAGCTATATTAACAGATGTAATGAGTAATGTTGTGGAAAGTTTTTAGACCATGACACATGTCTTATTATTATTTTATATTTTAGTTCTGACATTCAGACAGCTATGTTAACAGATATAATGAGTAATGCTGTGGAAAGTTTTCAGACCATGACACATGTCTTATTGTTATATTATATATAAGTTCTGACATTCAGACAGCTATGTTAACAGGTGTAATGAGTAATGCTGTGGAAAGTTTTCAGATCATGACACATGTCTTATTGTTATTTTATATTTTAGTTCTGACATTCAGACAGCTATGTTAACAGATGTAATGAGTAATGATGTGGAAAGTTTTCAGACCATGACACATGTCTTATTGTCATATATATGTTATATTTTAGTTCTGACATTCAGACAACTATGTTAACAGATGTAATGAGTAATGGTGTGGAAAGTTTTCAGACCATGACACATGTCTCATGGTTGTATATCTTATATTTTAGTTCTGACATTCAGACAGCTATGTTAACAGATATAATGAGTAATGATGTGGAAAGTTTTCAGACCATGACACATGTCTTATTGTTATTTTATATTTTAGTTCTGACATTCAGACAGCTATGTTAACAGATGTAATGAGTAATGCTGTGGAAAGTTTTCAGATCATGACACATGTCTTATTGTTATTTTATATTTTAGTTCTGACATTCAGACAGCTATGTTAACAGATGTAACGAGTAATGCTGTGGAAAGTTTTCAGACCTTGACACATGTCTATCATAAACACAGTGGATCACATTGTAAACATCTCCTCAAATTCATCAAAGACACGATTCTATTCTGGTATAAGATACTTCATGAAAAACTTGCAAGGTACAATATATTACACTATTTAGTTGTTCGTTATCATATGAATGTAGATAAGAAAAATGATAGACGTTATGATACATGTATCGAATTTGAAAGTTGTTTCTATTGAAATTTATTTTAGAGTCAATTTATTACTTGCTGGTTGCCTAACTCACAAAGACATATTGAGGATGAAAACAAAATTCCGGTTTACTTATTTCGTTATACCAGTAGTAACTCTAAACATTTTGACTGCTGTTGATAAAGAAGGTCATATGGAGTTAATACCTTAAAAATGCATTTTTATGCCCCACCTACGACAGTAGAGGGGCATTATGTTTTTCGGTCTGTGCGTCCGTTCGTTCGTCCGTCCGTTCATCTGTCTGTCCCGCTTCAGGTTAAAGTTTTTGGTCAAGGTAGTTTTTGATGAAGTTGAAGCCCAATCAACTTGAAACTTAGTACACATGTTCCCTATGATATGATCTTTCTAATTTTAATGTCAAATTAGAGTTTCGACCCCAATTTCACGGTCCACTGAACATAGAAAATGATAGTGCGAGTGGGGCATCCATGTACTATGGACACATTCTTGTTTAAAAGATAAATTAAAAAAATAACAAATTAAACACAGCAAGTTAAAAGAAAAAGATACAAAGTCAAACACATTTGATATAAGGAAATGGAGGGGAATTAATTTTTTCAAAAAAAGTTTGTTTGTTACAAAATTGGTCAGATAAGCACTGACTTACATTTTAAGCCCCCACCGCAGCGGAGGGGGCATTTAGTGTTACCTTTGTCCGTCTGTACAAAAGTCCCAAAATTAGTTTCTGTTCTCTAACTTTAGTTTACCTACACCAAATGTTATGAAACTTATAGTTAAACACAATGCTTATTACCACAAAACACTGATCAAAATTGAATTTGGGTAGCGTCACTTTTTCTGTTTTAGATTTATGTCCCTTTATAACGTTATATGCAAGCGGGAATCATCTGTGTCCCATTTATTGTTTACATTACTTTATGTAGATATTCATAGCAACTATTATATAATTTTCTTTTATTAAAAATCAGCAAGAACTGGTTGGTTATTACATACTTATCATACCATCTTTTTTGCAGTGATTTTGAAGAAACATTAAAGTCAGTTGGTTGGCCAATGATTGGGAATACCGTTAAATCGCCCCCAGTACACAGCAGTCAACATTATGAATTGCTGGAGAAACTATTTATGTCACTTTTGGCTATACAGCTTCCGTATCCTATTTATATCAGTGTGTCAATGAAATTATTAGTAAAAAGATGAATTGAAATTAAGACTAGGATGCTTGTAAAACTTATCTGATTGTTTAAAATTTTCCCATACTGATTTTTTTATTGAAGCAACATTTCATTAGCACCTGCATATGAAGTTCTTTTTAATTATTGGTTTTATATAAAAGCATGTTTTTCATGTTAGTTTTCCCATTAAAGGAATCTTTGGAATCTAGGGATCTAAATGGTAAAGTTATAATTTAAGAGATGGCATCTAACCTCAGTTGATCACTATTGAATATCTGCGGCACAGATGAAAACAGTGATTTGTCATCAGATATTTTTGTTGAGAACAAATTAAAGGTTGCTACTAGTGGAACAGGAAATACTTACCTTTCCGCTTTCCAGCCCCACCCCCTTCCTCCCACTTTTTACTGGGCTTAACTTTTTTGCCTAATGTTTTAGGACTATTAATGTATGTTTTATTTCATAATTTTCTTTTTGTGTCATCTGTCATTCCATGACTTGTGATTTTTTATTGGGTTTTTGATATCTTCTTTTTTATATAACTCACAATACTTTTGTGATGAATTTGGTCACTATGGTCTACACTGTATTCCTAAACGTGAAGGGGCCAATTATGTGTCAAGAGAGGTTTGCAACAAAAATTTGTCTTGTTTCCAGAAGGTCAAATTATACAAATCTTGTATCATAATTCACAAATATTTTGTGATTTCTGTTGTCTTGATTGCCTTTTCAGTTGTCAGTATTGTTTATTATTATTGAAGACATGTAACAGTCACAGATTTTTCCTTAACATAAAAAGTCAATCTGTATCAGATAAACAAGATGAACTTCTTCTTCCTTTACAACTAATGGTGCTACCATTGAAGAAAAGATTTAAATATCATTTCTATGGCAACAGAAAAACAAATAACTTGGAAAAGGTGAGTTATAAAAATAATTAAAAGTATGAATTTTATTTCACACATTTGGCCAAAAATTTTACATTTTAACAGAAGAAAGTCATTATTTGTTTGTAGAGTATTGTTTGCCTTAATTGACCAATTTCAACAAAATTTTACATCAGTAAGAATTTGAAAATTTAACATTATTTTGGTCCAAATAAGCCTTTTATTGCACTTTGTCTTTTGTAAATTGGTGCCAATAAAAATAGTTGATCCTTCCCCCACAAACACATGCTTCCTACAGGAAATGCACATCAAAATCAACATCAAAGTATTGTTTTTATGTGATTGCTCTCTATGAGGCATGATCCCACACATCCTCCATTACCTCCTCAACCCACCCCTTTATTACATAGTTTGTCTTTATTAATTTTTTTTTCAATATATATGTACAACAAGGTATAACTTAATTATATATTTTGTAAGTAACAAAGATGAGGAGTTTTTTTATAAACAAGCATAAGGCCTGTTTGTAATGTAAGGTTGTGTATTTTTGAGCCCATGTTACTTATGACTTGTATGTTTATTTTTATCAGCACAAATAGTATTCATGTCAGGGTTTCATACAGTTGTCAGTTTATTTCACCATCAATGATGCTAAGGGCAGGTTTTATTTATATAAGTTTGTAGGTTTATTTAAGCCCTAAATTGTACTTTGGACAAGTTTTACATGAGATTCTTTGTTTATTTCAGCATGATTGATACTAAGAACAAGTTTTACATAAAGTTTGTTTATTTTGTATCAGCATGAACTGTACTTTGGACAGGTTTCACATAATTGAATTTGTTTATTTCACCCTGAATGGTACTTGAGACAGGTTTCACATATTTTTTTTATATCAGCCTGAATAGTACTTGGGACAGGTTTCACATGATTGTGTGCGTTTATTTCAGCCTGAATGGAACTTGGACAGGTTTCACATAGTTGTGTTTGTTTATTACAGCCTTAATGGTACTTGGGACAGGTTTCACATGATTGTGTGTGTTTATTTCAGCCTGAATGGAACTTGGGACAGGTTTCACATAGTTGTGTTTGTTTATTACAGCCTTAATGGTACTTGGGACAGGTTTCACATACATGTAATTTTGTTTGTTTATTTCAGCCTGAATGGTATTTAGGACAGGTTTTAGGATGGATAAGAGACCACTCTACTTTCCTGACTAAAAGAATACAACCACTACTTCACAAATCTGCTTTTAAATCAATTAGTGCAAAGGTCAGTTATTGCTTTATCTTGCATAAGGGGTGGAAATACATACAACTCTTAGCTCTTAGCAGGACAGATCTCACAAATGTAAGGTGTAGGAATAAAATACTTGGGGTAATATCAATATGTAATGTAAAGTAAAGGCATGTTTTGTTCTTGATTCTTGATTCACGCAGGACAGGTTGGGGTCCAAAATTAAACTTAGTTTGATTTTAACAAAAATTGAATTCTTAGGGTTCTTTGATATGCTGAATCTAAACATGTATTTAGATTTTTGATTATGGGCCCAGTTTTCAAGTTGGTCCAAATCGGGGTCCAAAATTAAACTTTGTTTGATTTCAACAAAAATTGAATATATGGGGTTCTTTGATATGCTGAATCTAACCATGTATTTAGATTTTGGATATTGGACCATAATAGGTGAATGTCCAATTTAAAATTTTTAAGTTCTTAGACCACATTCATTCTGTGTCAGAAACCTATGCTGTGTCAAATATTTAATCACAATCCAAATTCAGAGCTGTATCAAGCTTGAATGTTGTGTCCATACTTGCCCCAACTGTTCAGGGTTCGACCTCTGCGGTCGTATCAAGCTGCGCCCTGCGGAGCATTTTATTCTCTCCTGCAATAATGCCAATATTACCAAAATGATAAATTGACCCCTAAAAATGAGTTATTGTCCTTAATAAACAATTTTCAACATTTTTACCTTTTATCTTAAAACTATAAAAGACAGACAGAAACTGTTAACAGCAAAAAATGATAAGTTATATCTATCAAAATTCCAAATGAATGTAATCAAATGTAAAGAAACCTTACTGATTGAAGCTTCTTGACATGTGCAATAGAAACAGTCAAAATTTTGCACTATTTTTCAGTCAAAAGTGCAAGTAGGAGTCTACTACATTTATCAGGAGTTGTTCACAGTAGCTTTGTCTCTTAGGAAACTTAGATTAATTTAAATCTAAACATGTAACAGTTATATGTAATACCATTTTATTATAGATGGAATTTATCAGAGGAATGGTCATCTTAGTGACAGATAAAATGAAAACAGATTTACAAGATATTATGAATGATGAACACATATTTTCTCATCTGATTGATGAAGCCATTTTGTTTGACCGAGAGCTGCAAGGTAGCCATGGTTACCCTCATGTACTACCATGCTGTCTGGATGTGCTCACAGCTGGGGAGGCTTTTAATGGATGGATCTTGATTGAAGAAAAGTGTTAGTTAATTATTATATATGTTAATTAAAGGGGATAAGATGTGTCCTCTCTTCCAGGTCACTGCATTTCACCTGTGATTGTTGATTGGAGCAGTTATTGTTTTATGGTTTATATTCTGTAAACCAACTTATTTTCGTGAATACTTTATTTCACATTCAGGCTGTGAGAGCCAACTTCACAAAGATTTATCATCATGATTGTATAACAGTGTTGATGTTCTCGATTGAGTTTGTCATATTTGTAATGATTTATTTTATTTTTCTACTAGCGAACATGAATCAGATTTGTGGGTTCACAGTACCTGTCTGTCCAAATAAAAACAGATCTAAATGCATAGGTATCAGATTTCGTGCACATGAA
Organism: Mytilus coruscus; assembly: GCA_017311375.1. Taxonomy (NCBI): domain Eukaryota; kingdom Metazoa; phylum Mollusca; class Bivalvia; order Mytilida; family Mytilidae; genus Mytilus; species Mytilus coruscus. The sequence goes on along the minus strand of CM029602.1, from coordinate 62,298,557 downwards.
TGCTCCAGTCAAAATAAATTTTAAACCTCAGATGAAAAAGTTGAAAACATTTAGATTTGAATCATGAAACCTTGAAAAAGTTCATCTTTTGGAAAGGATATACTGTAAATTCAGAAATTATTGCGATGTTTTTATTATTGCGAAAAATGCGACAGAGTTATAATCGCAATAATTTAAACTCACATTTTGAAAGTTTTTATGTGAACTAAACAGGATTTTTCACAATATCGCAAAAATTAAAATCGCATTTTAGTCTAAAATGACAAAATCGCAATAATAAATGCACGCAATAATTTCTGAATTTACAGTAGTTACGATACTGTTGTCAAGTCATTAAGGATTGCATATTTTGGTATTAATATTGATTCACTCATAGGGTCTTTGTGTCGTAAATAAACACATTTATTCTAAAACCAGTTGTTGGCATGATACGGGTTATGTTCTTCTCATATATTTTATGATGGTATGATACTAAACCCCTAACGGGAGGGATTGTACTTGCTTTTCATATGATGAAGACATAATCTTTTAATCAGTTTAATTGAGGTCTGGAGCTGGCATGTCAGTCACTGCTAGTAGTCCTTTGTTCATTTATGTATCATTGTCATTTTGCTTAGTTTCTTTTGTTACCTATTCTGACATCAGACTCAGGCTTCTTTTAAACTGAATTTTTACTGTGCGTATTGCTATGTGTTTCTTTATTCTACATTGGCTAGAGGTATAGGGGGAGGGTTGAGATCTCACAAAACATGTTTAACCCCGCCACATTTTTGCACCTGTCCCAAGTCAGGAGCCTCTGGCCTTTGTTAGTCTTGTATGTTTTTTAATTTTAGTTCATTTATATGTTTTGGAGTTTAATGTGACGTCCATTTTCACTGAACTAGTACACAATTTTATTTAGGGGCCAGCTGAGGACCACCTCCGGGTGAGGGATTTTCTCGCTGCGTTGAAGACCCATTGGTGGTCTTCGGCTGTTGTCTGCTCTTTGGTCGGGTTGTTGTCTCTTTGACATATTCCCCATTTCCATTCTCAATTTTATTAATGAAGACGCTAATTTAGTTTCTTTGATATGAGACTTTGATATTATACAGAAACAACTATTACAGTTAACAATACTTGTATTTGGAATAATCTGAATTCTTTTTCAGTTGCCAAGGGTAAGATGGATTTAATGTTATCATCAGAAACAGCATGGCAGTCACAGTACCAAGGACTTATGGAAATGGATGAAGCTAATCTTCCTGAATGTGCAGAAAGTTTTATCACTTTAATGTTGACAATAACTGGTAAATACATTTCTACATTTTTCATTTTTGACTTTCAGGCGACCAAAGTGAAAGAAACAACATGCTGTTTTCAGGGTCAGTGTCATCATTGTTAACAGTTGTTAAAATTTGTGATTAGGCTTAATAGACATATCAATGTGTTAACAGTTTATTTATTTCTACATATTGTGGGGTTTCTGTGTCAAATAAAATGTTTGATATTGTGGTTATTACTACTTGTTGATTACTTTATTCTTACATTATTTATGGTTTCAACCTTTTCCTTAAATAGTATATACTTAAATAATTTTTTCAAGGGTTTTGATAAATAACTCTTTAATATTGCAGATAGATACAAGAGTTTAAGCAACCCAGAAAACCAATTACGGTTTGTTGATTTACAACTAGAACTGTTAGAGGAGTTTAGAATACGTCTTGTACAGGTGATGGACAAACATGATCCACTCGGAGAACAGTCGTGTGCCATATTTAATGCTATTTATTATTTGACAGAGGTTTTACAGGAATGGAATAACTCTGCAGTATGTATTGTTAATATATAGTCTGACACTTATGAGGATTCATTTATTTTCATGGGTAACAATTTTTGTGGATATTTGATTTCATGGCTTTGTCAAAGTCTGCATGCAAGTCTATAGAAAATGTGTTCTTAGTTGGACAAAAATAAATAAATCCACAGTAATGTAAGCTACAAGAATGATTATTTAATTCCATTCATGAACTTTTCAATTATTAATTTTTCAAAACCATTAGCCAGATGAAATGGACATACATTACATTGCTTTATCACGTATTTTGTACTGATATGTACGTTTTTGCATGGCCAATAATAGCCGGAAGTGAAGGTTGGTTATCAGCCCTCGGGGCCAATATCGATATCAGCCTTTGAAATCCATATCGAGCCCCCGAGTTTAACTTCCGGTAACCTGTCAATCAAAAACTATTTGTAAACAAGTTGTCATCTGAAGCAGTTACACGATCAGGAGAGGTCTCTCACAGATCAAATGACGATGTATGTAAATTCATACAAGAAATGAAAAATGAGAACACAATGAAAAGAAATTTACAAATTTACAAATCTGCTGTAGTAGAAAAAATGTAAAAAATCAACAGTGGAAATCACAAAAGTTCCTGTAAAATTTGGACGTCATAAAGAATTTAGAAAATATATGACGCCACAATGAAAAAGTGATTGTTGTATGACATCGAAAGTTCAAGTGGAACATATTTCCAAATCATAGTAGCGATATGGTGTATTCTTCGTCAGCATTAATTGGAAATGTAACACTCTAAGTCGTTTAATATTTATAATTCTGAGAATTAATATATTTATTGTTAATTATTTGTTAAACTTTTCACAAAACTTTGTTTACTCACTGGGATATGAACTTTGTTAACTCACTGTGATACATTTTTAAATTTTTTCGTTAAATTTTTTTGAATTTTTGTTGAAAATATCAGACATAATTTGGTATATGCTATTTTTTCTCTTGCTTGAAAATATGTGATAAGGGCTGATACCAGGGCCAATATGGAAAATGCCATGTAATACCGTATAGCGGGTTATTTTCATGGGTGTTTATTTTCGCTTATTTTGGCGGATAAGCGAATATCGCGAAAATAAATTCATGAAAATTTATGCATCGTTGGGTAGTTTCAAGTTAACATGGTTAAAGGATTTTGTAAACGATCTATTTTTCCTGTTGGCAGGTCAATAACGGTATATGTTAGTTTTAACAAGATAAATGCCAAAGGGCATTGTACCTCAATGTTTTTATAAAATCACTGTCAGGTGTGTATACCCTTCTTAATGAGTGTCAATTCGAATAAGAGTGTAAGGTACTCTTAACAGGTAATTACCCTTATTAATTAGTGTCAAACTATATAAGAGTTGTAAACACTCATGATAATTGTGTAACCTAATTAGTAAGTACATCAAAGGTCCGGTCAATTTCGTAACTAATTAATCGTAAAATTTACAAGACGTTTGAATACCTGTAACAAATATCTAAGTTAGCGGTATTCTAATGATTAACTGTATCAGAATCTAATCAATAAATAAGAGGTCATTCCGTAAAAAATCAATTAACCATAACAATAGACACTTGTTTGTCAAGTTTTACAACTTTTAACTGCAACAATTTCAGTATCCACCAAAATATTTAATTGGGATTTAAGAATCCACCAAAATAAAAACCGCCAAAATTTTTCAGATACTTAGTTGCCCTAAATCGCGAAATTTTACACCCATGAAAATAACCCGCTATACGGTAATCTATAAATATTTGTAATGATTATGAATATGGGGGATCCAATTGAAAATCTATAGTTGCTAGATATTATTGAAATTAAGTAACCATTAAAAATATTGAAATAAGTAAATTTATATCCATAGGTGTAAACAAGATGTACAATCAAAGTAATGAGGACTATGCACCCAAAAAGGGTGATAGGACTTTTTAACACATTCTTGTGCTAAAATTTATAAGAATTAGTTGAATCAGGTATTGCATGTAAATATCAGTGATTTCTTTTTAATAAGAAATTCAAATCAAATGTACCATGTTCAAAAACTTTGGTACATTGGTCAAACCTTTATACATTTTATACATTCCAGCATTTTGTACAGCTACAATACTTCAGGAAACAGACACAACCATGTGAAGATTCTGTTACAGATGAGGTTAGTAGTTATCTCCCCTTAGAATATTACTGTTGGTGATGATAGATGTATGCTTATTTTCAATGAAAAATGTTACAAGCATTTTTAGGACAATATCAAGTCAATATCAAATTGCAAACCCTGCTTTGTATAAGACTGACATTCAGTGCAAAATTTTTATTATGTTAGATCACAAGATACTTCTCTAGAAGATATGTCGAATAGTGAGGACAGATTATCCTGACTCATTGTTAACCAGTATGCTCCTACTCCTAGATGGTCTGTTCTTTGAAGAGAAATAAGAACTGCCAATGTTAAAAGTCTTGGTTTGATCCAGCCAAGAATTGAGCCTTCAATCTCCCACAACTAAGGATTTGCTTCCAAGCCATCAAGGAAGTTATAATGATATTGATATGTAGTCTGTGATAAGTTGGCTTCATTACATACAGTTAAACAGCATTTGGTTAAAAAAAAGTATTCGGTTTTATACTGCAGCTAGAACACTCCCTGTTGTCTTTATTTACTAAATATAGTAACATAGTAATACTTCGTACAATGTTGATTTAATGTCACTCACTTTTCTTCTCAATTTGGAGTTAGTATTGGAATGAGAAATTTCTTTTTTTGTGTGCCATTTTCATAACTATAATTGTAGCAATTTTTAGCTGCAGTATTAAAGCAATATTAGGTCAATGTCAACGAAATATTAACTTTTTTGTATTCAGCGGTAAAAGTTGCAGGGCTCAGTAAACCTTGCCCTTCCAAAGTTTCTAAGCCTCATACAAAAAGTTGATATTTTTCTGGCTTTGACTTAATATTGTATATTGCCCTGTCAAGAAACAAGTGAAATCATGTTTTTTTCAACTGTATTTATAAGAGGTTAACATGATTAAAATATTGACACCATTTTAAGAAGAAAATTGTCCTTGTTCGTGGATTTTGTAACTGTTTTTATTGTCTGTAAACTACAAAACTGGGCTTTTTATTTAAATGTCCTAACTGAATCTCCATTCACCAACAGGATTTTCTTGGCAAGTCAAAATAATAACTCCAGATTGTTGAAAGTAAAATTGATGAAAATGTAAGTTAACTGTTTGTTAAAGGTCCTTTATATTCCTCAGTTTTGTCCTGTTGTTTTATATTAATCATTAAAAAGTAGAATGACAGACAAGTGCATCATAATCTTAGAAAATTCACTAAAGTAATCAGTTTTCTGCTTTTTTTTGGGTCATTCTTGAAGATATTGATTTGATAATTGGTATATAGTTTTATCATGACAAATTACAGTTCAAGTTTGAATTTTGTTCCAGTCTGATGATTTTGTAGAGTTATGGTCCTTGGACTTAGAAAATTCACTCAAATAATCAGTTTTCTGCACTTTTTTTCGTCATGCTTGAAGATATTGATATGAAAATTGGTATATAGTTTTATCATGACAAGTTACCGATCAAGTTTGTTCCGGTCTGATAATTTTGTGCAGAGTTATGGTCCTTGGACTTAGAAAATTCACTTAAATAATCAGTTTTCAACACTTTTTTTCGTCATGCTTGAAGATATTGACTTGATATTTGTAATATAGTTTACACCATGACAAGTTATTGATCAAGTTAGAATTGTGTTCCAATAAAATGAATTTTTAACCGGTAGGGGACTATGTATTGCCATGCAATACTCACAGAATGCTTGTTATCTATTCTTTATATTTTTAAACCCCATTATTATCTGTTCTGTAAACCCCATCCAGACTCTCATAACAGAATTGAAAGATGTGATATATTATATTCATCTATTTTATAGGTCAGTGGAATGCTGGAAGGAATTTTTGATGCATCCATTTTCCTCCTTGATAAACTGACTGAACAGATGTTCAAGAATTTAGTACATTATATGTATACAGATATACATGCACACAGTCATTTGTACAGAAAACAAAGGTAACAAAAAATTAAAATTTACTTTAGTATCCTCCTTAAATATAGGCATCAGCACAAACAGGTGAGTACAGGTACTATTATTTATGGGAAGACAGTTCCATTTAAACCATAGTAGAATGAAACTACTTGATACAATACAAAACTAAATACAGAATTCATTTCTACTCGCTTTCTTTCAAATTTTAAAGTGAGTTTTGAAGAAATCCGAACCACAAACTTTCAGATGCCAAAAAATGTCAGTGTAATATATATAAAGTCATGATCAACCTTTGATTTTTGTCATCAGCATTAAGGTCATTGGTAACCATGACAGGGAAACGGTCAATATTGACTTAAGCTTGTACAGATAACTTCTTTGATTACTATGGCACTCTGTCAAGTCTTGCTCTATTCATTTACTAAAATGACACAAGTACTGCAGATTTATAGGTAGAGTTTGTCAGTTGATGGCTCAAGATCAATTGTTTATCACATGGGCACTCTAGTTTTTTACCAATCAAAATGGACTGCCATTAATTTTCACAAACATGTAAAAAAAGTTTATTACTAGCCATCAAATGCCTGTAAAAAGTGGGAATATACAGGAAATTAAGTATATGACAATAGCAAAAAACAGGATAAATATGTGTGTGTATCAAAACAAGTATGGATCAAAGTTTTATGAATTGAGATAATTAAATGTTATTTGTTCTGTTGTGTTCTTATTTCTGAAAGAGTTTTATTTCATCTTCACAGGTGGAATATTTTACCAACAACTAAGGACTCTTTAGGTCTGTCAATAAATGCTTGTGAAATGTTATTGGTGCTAAAAGATCATTTACTGAGAGTTGAGTCATTATTGAATAAACCAATCTTTACAAAAATTTGGCAGAGATTAGCTGGACAACTGAATAAAATGGTTGTGAGTGAGGTAATTGTTTCTATATTTATATGTCTTCATGTGAGTAACAGTTAGACATCTCATAAAAATTCAAAACGTCATTCCACAAATGCAACTAAATGGGTATTGCCTCAATAAAACAATCAGTTTTTATTGTCTTGCCTGCGAGACTTAGGTATTACTATCCGGCGGCAGCAGCGGCGGCGTAAACTATTTGTATAAAGCTTTATATTTCAGAAGGTAGAAGACCTGGATGCTTCATACCTTGTATGCAGATACTTTATGTTACGAAGTTTCTGTCTGTCATATGTCCATTGTGCTTGACCTCATTTTCATGGTTCAGTGACTGTTTGAAAAAAAAATTACAGTTTTTTGTCATGTGAATTTCTCACTTATTAGGAGTAGTAGAATAACTATATTTGGTATATGGGTTCCTTGCAATGCCTACATGTCTGTTAGACAGGTTCGTCTGACCTCAACCTCTTTTCATAGATCAGTGATCAAGGTTAAAGTTACATGATTAGGTCCGTTTCTCAGATACTATAAGCAATAGGTCAACTATATGTGGTGTATGGAATGATTGTAAGGGGTACATGTCAGTCTGGCAGGTTTCATCTGACCTTGACCTAATTTTCATGGTTCATTGGTCAATATTAAGTTTTTGTGTTATGGTCTGTTTTTCAAGTACTATAAGCAATAGATCAACTATATTTGGTGTATGGAATGAATGTAAGGTGTACATGTCGGTCTAGTCGGTATCATCTGACCTTGACCTCATTTTCATGATTCATTGGTCAATATTAAGTTTTTGTGTTATGGTCTGTTTTTCAAGTACTATAAGCAATAGATCAACTATATTTGGTGTATGGAATGAATGTAAGGTGTACATGTCGGTCTAGTCAGTATCATCTAACCTTGACCTCATTTTCATGGTTCATTGGTCAATGTTAGGTTTTTGTATTTTGGTTGGTTTTCCAAATACTTATAATAATAGGTCAGCTATGTTTGGTGTATGGAACATTTGTAAGGTGTACATGTCTGTCTGACAGGTATTATCTGACCTTGACCTCATTTTCATGGTTCATTGGTCAATGATAAGTTTTTGTAATTTTATCAGTTTATCAGATACTATAAGCAACAGGTCAGCTATATTTGGTGTATGGAATGATTGTAAGGTGTACATGTCTGTCTGGCCTGGTTCATCTGACCATGACCCCATTATCATAGAACATTGATAATGTTAAGTTTATGTGATACTTGTAGTTAAACCTTCATGTTATAGACTTTCAACATAAATTCAATGATAAGTAAGACAGGTGAGACATTTCAGCATGTGCACTCTTGTTCTTTTAAGAATAGTATGCATTTAATATCAATAGTTTGGCTGTCATATATTTGCAATACATGTTATTATTTATGAATTTAAAGAACCTTTAGTGACCAAGATCACATACCCAACACCCCATATATGGTTTTTGATTTAGCAACATGAAATCATTTTTCTGCATAAATTTCAGTCTATTTTGAGAAAATATGATCTTTACCTTGGATATAGTGACCTCAAAAACAGTAAGGATCTCCCTCTCATTATATCTGAACTTATATCCAAGTATGGTTGTAATCCCAAATGTAGTATTTGATTTAGCATTTAGAAACAACTTTTTTGCACAAATTTCAGTTTATTTTTAGTTCTTATGACCATGACTTTGGACATAGTGACCTCAAAATCAATAGGGATCTTCCTCTCATTATATATGACCATATATCCTAGTATGGTTGCAATCTGAACTATAGTATAAGAGATAGAATCAGGAATTGAAAATTACTGATTGACGGGTCCAAATCTATATAACCCCCTGCTACTTCATAGCATTGTGTATATTGATATATTTTTATACTCCCCACAAACAAAGTTTTTTTGAAGGGTTTATCTGTCTATGTACCTTGTGAGCACAATTCCTACTAGGCAGGATGGATATTGTTGTAAAACTCTACCTTAGGTTAATATGTCTATGGTCATTAATATTAAACTGAACTTTGTGACAAAAAGTGTTTTCCAGATGCTAAATCAAATACTCACGAACTACACATTTTTTGAGTGAAAATGAAAATAAACACCATCCATTTATGGTCTATTTTATATGTCAAGGGTTCAAAATACTAGTATTCTTGGAGGGACAAAATAAAACAAGACTATTAATGCAAATTTTTCACCTGTTAATAAGACTTTATAAATGTGTTACATTTCATAATGGCATACTCAAGTTAACACCCAAAAGCATAACTATATAAGGACTATATACTCCACAGAATATAAATAGTCAGGGGTCTAGAACCCAAAATTGTTACCAATACTTTCTGCAGACACCAATATATAGAAAGACTTTTGGGGGAATCCACCTTAAACCAATTGGAACCCTGACCCTGGCTTCTTGCCAAGAGAAGTGGGGGTCTGTTACAGAAAATAGAACTTTTGGAAATAATCGATTTCCAGACATTAACTTGAGTTTTCCTTACTTGATTCGTATAACACGTATTTAGATTGAAGATAGAAGGAAGGGGAAAAAGCCTAATGAATTTGGAGCCAATGGGTCAAAGTTCAACGTCACTGTTACAAAAAATTAAAAACTTTTAAAAAACAGTTTCCAAATGACACAAATATTCTTTAAATAACGCATTAATTTGACAATTTCATTTGTTGCCATTTAAGAATTACAGATAACCTAAGTTTGCTTTGACTGAATTACATGAAATTTGACATACTATATGATTGTTTTTAAAGTAAGCTCCCTTATGATTTCAGTAATTTTTAAATATGTCATTCTTCTAAAAATTTCATAGGATTGATGCCCTTGAATAAAATCCTTTTAGGTGACATTTTGTTACTTAGGAAATCAAAACTGGCTGAGCATAAACTCCAAATTGACAAACAAATACAAATATAATGTAATTAACATAGTGTCACTTTCTGTTGACAGATAATTATACCCAACCAATTCAACGAAACTGGTGCTAGTCAAATAGAGTTTGATATGTGTAGAAATCTGTTCCCATTGTTTGGTGAATATACACAGAAACCAGAAAATTATTTTAGAGAGTAAGTAAACAAATTGTTGTGGAGGACTCCATAATAAGCCTTATACTTGTCCATAACCACATTTATCATTATCTGAGCAATCAAAAATATACTGATATGCCTACACATAAACAAGTATATCAATTCACCTGGAGAGTGAGAAGGATAAAACATATTTGAAGTGGACTGTTAAAAGAAGGATAACTTTCTTTTCACTTTTGTCAAGCCTGCAACTTTTGTCACAAAGGCGAGACATAGCGATCCCACATTCCGTCGTGCAGCGGCGTCCACAAATATTCACTCTGTGGTTAAAGTTTTTGAAATTTTAATAACTTTCTTCAACTATCCTGGATTTCTACCAAACTTGGACAGAAACTTGTTTATGATCAAAGATAGTATCTAGAAGTAAATTTTTGTCGAGCTGCGAGTTTTGTCGCAAAAGCGAGACATAGCGATCTACATTCCGTCGTCAGCGGCATCCACAAATATACACTCTGTGGTTTAAGTTTTTGAAATTTTAATAACTTTCTCAAACTATACCAGATTTCTACCAAACTTGGACAGAAGCTTGTTTATGATTATAAGATAGTATCCAGAAGTAAATTTTGTAAAAAAAAAATCCTGTTTTTCCGTATTTTACTTATAAATGGACTTAGTTTTTCTGCCAGTTAACATTACATTTACTCTGTGGTTAAAGTTTTTAAAATGTTAATAACTTTCTTAAACTATCCTGGATTTGTACCAAACTTGGACAGAAGGTTGTTTATGATCAAAAGCTAGTATCTAGAAGGAAATTTTGTAAAAATATATTTCCTGTTTTCCATATATTACTTATAAATGGACTTAGTTTTTCTGCCAGTTAACATTACATTCACTCTGTGGTTAAAGTTTTTAAAATTTTAATAACTTTCTTAAACTATCCTGGATTTGTACCAAACTTGGACAGAAGCTTGTTTATGATCAAAAGCTAGTATCTAGAAGGAAATTTTGTAAAAATATATGACCTATTTTATATGTCAAGGGTTCAAAATACTAGTATTCTTGGAGGGACAAAATAAAACTAGACTACTAATGCAAATTTTTCACCTGTTAATAAGACTTTATAAATGTGTTACATTTCATAATGGCATACTCAAGTTAACACCCAAAAGCATAACTATATAAGGACTATATACTCCAGGGAATATAAATAGTCAGGGGTCTAGAACCCAAAATTGTTACCAATACTTTCTGCAGACACCAATATATAGAAAGACTTTTGGGGGAATCCACCTTAAACCAATTGGAACCCTGACCCTGGCTTCTTGCCAAGAGAAGTGGGGGTCTGTTACAGAAAATAGAACTTTTGGAAATAATCGATTTCCAGACATTAACTTGAGTTTTCCTTACTTGATTCGTATAACACGTATTTAGATTGAAGATAGAAGGAAGGGGAAGAAGCCTAATGAATTTGGAGCCAATGGGTCAAAGTTCAACGTCACTGTTACAAAAATTAAAACTTTTAAAAACAGTTTCCAAATGACACAAATATTCTTTAAATAACACATTAGTTTGACAATTTCATTTGTTGCCATTTAAGAATTACAGATAACCTAAGTTTGCTTTGACTGAATTACATGAAATTTGACATACTATATGATTGTTTTTAAAGTAAGCTCCCTTATGATTTCAGTAATTTTTAAATATGTCATTCTTCTAAAAATTTCATAGGATTGATGCCCTTGAATAAAATCCTTTTAGGTGACATTTTGTTACTTAGGAAATCAAAACTGGCTGAGCATAAACTCCAAATTGACAAACAAATACAAATATAATGTAATTAACATAGTGTCACTTTCTGTTGACAGATAATTATACCCAACCAATTCAACGAAACTGGTGCTAGTCAAATAGAGTTTGATATGTGTAGAAATCTGTTCCCATTGTTTGGTGAATATACAGAAACCAGAAAATTATTTTAGAGTAAGTAAACAAATTGTTGTGGAGGACTCCATAATAAGCCTTATACTTGTCCATAACCACATTTATCATTATCTGAGCAATCAAAAATATACTGATATGCCTACACATAAACAAGTATATCAATTCACCTGGAGAGTGAGAAGGATAAAACACATTTGAAGTGGACTGTTAAAAGAAGGATAACTTTCTTTTCACTTTTGTCAAGCCTGCAACTTTTGTCACAAAGGTGAGACATAGCGATCGTACATTCCGTCGGCGGTAGCGGCGCCCACAAATATTCACTCTGTGGTTAAAGTTTTGAAATTTTAATAACTTTCTTCAACTATCCTGGATTTCTACCAAACTTGGACAGAAACTTGTTTATGATCAAAGATAGCATCCAGAAGTAAATTTTTGTCGAGCTGCGAGTTTTGTCGCAAAGCGAGACAGAGCGATCTACATTCCGTCGTCAGCGGCATCCACAAATATACACTCTGTGGTTTAAGTTTTGAAATTTTAATAACTTTCTCAAACTATACCAGATTTCTACCAAACTTGGACAGAAGCTTGTTTATGATTATAAGATAGTATCCAGAAGTAAATTTTGTAAAAAAAATCCTGTTTTCCGTATTTTACTTATAAATGGACTTAGTTTTTCTGCCAGTTAACATTACATTTACTCTGTGGTTAAAGTTTTAAAATGTTAATAACTTTCTTAAACTATCCTGGATTTGTACCAAACTTGGACAGAAGCTTGTTCATGATCAAAAGCTAGTATCTAGAAGGAAATTTTGTAAAATATATTTCCTGTTTTCCATATATTACTTATAAATGGACTTAGTTTTTCTGCCAGTTAACATTACATTCACTCTGTGGTTAAAGTTTTAAAATTTTAATAACTTTCTTAAACTATCCTGGATTTGTACCAAACTTGGACAGAAGGTTGTTTATGATCAAAAGCTAGTATCTAGAAGGAAATTTTGTAAAAATATATTTCCTGTTTTCCGTATATTACTTATAAATGGACTTAGTTTTTCTTCCAGTTAACATTACATACAGTCTGTAGTTAAAATTTTTAAAACATTAGATTCATAAACCATTCTGGATTTTTACCAAACTTGGACAAAAACTTCTTACAATCAAAAGATAGTATCTATAAGAAAATTTTTAATAATTTTCCCCATTTTTGTTGAGCCTGTGACTAGCAGCAAAAGTAGGTGAGACACTGGGTTCCGTGGAACCCTTTCGAATTTTTTGTTATACTGCTTCAACAGGAACATGCAAATTATGGTCTCCTTGGAAATTGATACCCGAGTTTAAACAAACTTTTTTAGCCTGTAACTGCATATGCATTGTTGGTGATAAATCTTGTAATTGATTTAAATAACTTGTGTAATTAACATTTATAACATTGTTTATTTCTAATATGACAGCATATACAGAGCTTAAATTTACTAACACTGAAGGGGAAACATCGAAGGTGCATGTTTTAAAAGCAAGTTATTTAAGCAACAGTTGCTGTATGATGACATTTAGAAATACAGTACATTATACCAATTCTTTGTAATTATCCTCTTATGCAATAGGATGGAAAAACCATTACTGATTACTGTTATTTAGAAATCATTATTGCAATTGTTGGGAAATCAACACAAATGTGAGTTTAATTATTGTGATTTCATAAAATGCTTCATACAAATAATGCAATTGTATTTTTAATGCAAGTTTTTATTCCCCCCTCCCCTCCCCCAGCTCCTAGATACCTACCTTTTTTGCAATTTTTGAAATAAAATTGAGAATGGAAATGGGAAATGTGTCAAAGAGATATTGAAAGTATATAAACAGTGCAAAAATTTCTGAATTTTCACCAAGATGTCGTTAAATGAAATTGGATATCCTGCACTTATTATGCTTTTTAATAACACATTATCGAATTGCTGAAAGACCCCCCCATCATTCTGCATTGACAATAATATCTTGGTGTAAATTTGATACACCAAATCGGGCTAAAACCCCAATAGGTGTATCCAATACTTACAGTAAACCTTGATTAAAGATTATTCATATAAATCTGTCTGTGGTATGGGACTTAAGGTCAATTTAGCCCATTCTCATTTTCTTTTTCTTTGTAGGATAAAAGAGGCCTGCATACTTTTGACATTGAACAAAGGATCAGCCAGTTTATTGAAAGAACTTTTATGTGAAGAAAAAGAAGCAGTGAAAAAACAAAATGCCTTACACGAGCAGCAAATATATAAACTGAATCCAACAAAAGCATTGGATGTGTTAAATACTAGATTTAATTTACCCAAAACTCATTAAAATATGATATTAATATTTTCATGGTTTGCATATATATTATATTTGCCTTAAGTGTGCTTATTTTCATGAGCAAAGTTATGTTAAGCATTATAATATTGGGTGCACCTTTTTAATTCTGGTTACAAGATTGAAGTAATATGACCTTTATATCGCTGGCTGTTAGAACATTTTGAACTTGGAGCTACTGCTCACTAATGGTACCCTATCTATAAGTATTTGGTAAACAGGAAGTTGAGCAATTTATGTGACGATGCATCACAGTATTAAGCTAGTTCTCGGCTGACTACTACACTTTGTTCATCGTTTGAGTGTCGCGTTATACAAGCGGATTCCAGTTTATTACAGTATAACATGTCCTAATGAATGTTGGTACTAAATATTAGGGGGGTCTTATTTGTAGTTCCAGAGAAAAATTTGACTAAAATTTCATAACATGGTCATTATACAAAAGGAAATATAAGTTTTTGGTTTTAATATGAAGTTGATAATATGGTTCACACAGTATAGCATATCCACATGAAGCCTGATAATATGCTTCACACAGTATAGCATATCCACATGAAGTCTGATAATATGCTTCACACAGTAAAGCATATCCACATGAAGTCTGATAATATGCTTCACACAGTATAGCATATCCACATGAAGTCTGATAATATGCTTCACACAGTAAAGCATATCCACATGAAGTCTGATAATATGCTTCACACAGTATAGCATATCCACATGAAGTCTGATAACAAATTTTAGAAAGCTCCAATTTTTACATCCAGAGAAAAATATGACAAAAATTTCACACATGCCTATTATGCATAAGAATACATGAGTGGACGCACTGAAATGTCTAGCCTGCTTTACTAACCATGATTGATTATGTTGATAGTTTAAAGATAAAAGTTTTACTACAAGAAGCTACATAAACTTAATATTATACCAATGAAAATGAGATCAAGGTCAGATAAACCAAGCCAGACAGACAGACATGTACATCCTACAATCATTCCATACACCGAATATACTTTACATATTGCTTATAGTATACAAGAAACAGACCAAACCATGAAAACTTAATATTAACCAATGAACCATGTTGATTAGGTCAAGGTCAGATGAACCGTACCAGACAGAAATGTACATCTTACAATCATTCCATGCATCAAATATAGTTAACCTTATTGCTTATAGCATCTTAGAAGACGACCAAACAACTGACCCTTAACATTGACCAATTAACCATGGAAATGAGGTCAAGAATAGATGATACCTGCCAGACAGACATGTACACCTTACAATCATTCCATACACCAAATATAATTGACCTATTGCTTATAGTATTAGAAAAACAGACCAAAAACTCAACATTGACCAATGAACTATGAAAATGAGGTCAAGGTCAGGTGAAACCTGCCAGACTCACATGTAAACCTACCTATCATTCCATTCACTAAATATAGTTGACTTATTGTTTATAGTATTAGAAAAACAGACCAAAATACAAATACTTATCATTGACCAATGAACCATGAAAATGAGGTCAAGGCCAGATGAAACCTGACAGTTGGACATTAACACCTTACAGTTATTCAACATACCAAATATAGTTCACCTTCTATTTACAGTATCTGAAAAATGGACCTAATCAAGTAACTATTACCTTGGTCACTGATCCATGAAATGAGGGTGAGTTCAGGTGAACACTTTCTGTTGGACATGTAGACCTTGCAAGGAACCCATACACCAAATATAGTTATCTTATTTC
Source organism: Mytilus coruscus (assembly GCA_017311375.1). Classification (NCBI taxonomy): domain Eukaryota; kingdom Metazoa; phylum Mollusca; class Bivalvia; order Mytilida; family Mytilidae; genus Mytilus; species Mytilus coruscus. The sequence continues at coordinate 62,282,697 of CM029602.1, read as the reverse complement.
AAAAAGGAATTATAATAAGTGAGAAATTCACATGACAAAAAAAAACAACTTTTTATTCAAGCATTCGCTGGAAAATGAAAATGAGGTCAAAACAAGGAATTATTTGAATCTAGAATAATTTTGAATTCTGGAAAATTGATGAGAAACTTATGATGAAAACTAACCCAACTAAATAGGGTTAGCCATGCGCATGGCTAAGGGGGGTTAGTTAGTTCATACTGAAATGATAGTGAATGTAAAATTAACCTTAGCCATGCACGCATGGCTAACCCTATTTAGTTGGGGTAGTTTTCATCATACATTCCTAATCAATTTTCCAGAATTCAAAATTATTCAGATTCAAATAATTCCTTGTTTCAAGGACAATGGACTTATGCCAGACAGAAACTTTGTAACATAAGGTATCTGAATACAAGGTAAGACACCTCCAGGTCTTCTACCCTTTAAAATATAAAGCTTAATACAAATAGTTTAGGCTGCCAGGTTGTAATCCCTATGTTCTCTTATTCTGCGTCGTGCTGACAATACATGACATATTTGCCAATAGACATTAAGCAACAAACAATCAATCAAATTCAGCAACTTTTGATGCAGCCGAGACAATAAAAGTATTCAGTATTTTTCCTCAGATCTATTAGCTACTACGGAAGACATAGTTAATACTTTTTTGGGATGCCGTCTTAGTGACATAAATCCAACATCCTCTTTATTGATTAATTCTATGAAAGCCGTAAGAGCATAACAATGTCATGCATTTGTTTCAGCTAATTTTTTGTGTGTGTTTCACTTTGATTCAACCAGTCTGACATTGAAATACAAGATGTCCATATATAATAGCTTGCAAGGTTATCTAGACAATTCTAAAAGGAAACAACCTTAAAGATGATTTCTATTTGTTTTAGGTAATATGTGTGTTGTATTTTCTGCCAAGTACTTAAAGCTGGTATAACTCTGGGTTCTGTTTACATTTATGAAGGCCATTGTGGCTGATAAATGTGGCTAAGATGGGACATTGCTCTTTTAGTCTGCCAGTGACAGCATAAACAATTTGTAAAAAACTGAATATTACAGAAGTTAGAAGAGCTACTCAAACCATATTTTGTCTTTAGAGACTATGTTATAAACCAAGAGTGCAGAACATTTTTCTTGCTATTTCTAAAAGCAAACAGGTTTAACCCCGTCACATTCTGTATGTGCTTATCCCAAGTCGGGCTACTGTAATTCAGTGGTTGTCGTTTGTTCTTTATTTCTTTTTCAGTTATTGTTTTGTACATAATCCAGCCAATATTTTTCTCTTTTGAATTTTTTACATTTTACATTTGTCATTTCTGGGCCTTTTATTGCTTACTATGTGGTATGGGTTTTGCTCATTGCTGAAGGCCGTATCGTGACCTATAGCTGCTAACTTCTTTCTTATTTGGTCTCTGGCGGGAGTTGTCTCATTAAGAAATAATTCATGGAAGCCATAGATTTGTTGAAATTAACACATGGCCTGGGCAGTGATATTGAATTTTATCCGGCGTTAGCGAGGACAAAATTAACGAATATCACGGCCCAGGCCATGTGTAAATTTACAACAAATCTATGGCTTCCATGAATTATTTCGATTCTAATAGGACAAATACTGTCATTAAATAAAATGCTTCGCCGAGTGCAGGCTGATACGACTGCAGAGGTTGAACCCCGAACATTTGGTACAAATTTGGACACTATATTCAAGCTTGATACTGTCTGAATTTGGATTGTTATCAAATTTTTGACATAATATAGATTTCTGACACAAAATAAATGTGGTCAAAGGACTTACAAATCTATTGCGCAATACTGTGCAATTGAAGATTTCTTCTTGAAACTTTTCAAAAATTCAAAATTTGAAAAATTTTGAAAAAAAAATATGAATCCTCTAAAAAAATTGGAAAAAATGCCCCCAACTTTTGAAACCCCCCTTGGAGTATAAACCCCAAAACTCGATCCCAGCCTTTCCATTGTAGTATGGAACCTTGTAGTACAATTTCAGAAAGATCCATACACTTAAACACAAGTTATTGTCTGGAAACTAGAAAAATGCTTGTTTTTGGCCCCTAATTCCTACATATTTGGGCAATTAACCCCAAACTCAATACTACCCTTCCCTTTGAGATATGGAACCTTGTGGTTTAATGTCAGAGAGATCCATACACTTACACACAAATTATTGTCTGGAAACTAGAAAAATGCTTGTTTTTGGCCCCTTTTTGGCCCTTAATTCCTAAACTGTTGGCCCCATAAACCCTAAAATAAATCCCAACCTTCTACTTGTGGTATTAAACATTGTCGTACAATTTCAGAGCAATCGAAATACTTATACACAAGTTATTATCCTGAAACCAGAAAAATCCATGTTTTGGGCCCCATTTGGGGCCCTAATTCCTAAACGGTTGGGACCATCATCCCCAAAATCAATCTCAACCTTCCTTTTGTGGTATTGAACCTTCTAAAAAAAATTTCATAGAGATCCATTCACTTCAACTGAAGTTATTGTCCGGAAACCAATGTGTCTTTGGACGACGACACAGACAACATCATATCATTATACGATCCCAAAAAATTTTTTGCGGTCGTATAAAAACTGAAGCAAGGGTGGGTATGCCTTGTGTGTGGCTGATTTGTTTTACCCACTGTTAGATAAATGTACAAAAAATCTAAAAAATCTGCAGCTTGCATGAATCTTTTCTTAAATAACCGCTAGAAAAATATGATTGATTCTTTTAATTCTCAAACCCAACATTTGCCATTTTTAATTCACATTTTTTTTCTCGTAGGCTACCGTCAAATTCACTGTTGACATTTTGTAACGAAGGAGCCGCCATGTTGACTTGCTGAAATCAGTAAATGTGTGAATAATGCAATAGAATAGGAAAAAAGTAACACCTATACCTCAAATTTTATTTTAATGCAATATTATCTGAGTTTAGAAGGTAAACGCAATGGAAAAACCTTCAGCTTTGTCGTTTTCATTGGTATGATGTCATGTTTTGAAATGACGTTAATGCGCCAAAAACATTAATGGAATTTCCTTGAATTTTATTTTATTTTGATTTTGTGCATTTTTCTGATCTCTAATGCATTAATTCTTTATGTTATGCCTCAGAAATAGAATAAATGTTTTGCAGGTTTTTTTAAATTGTAATTTTTGACACAGCGAAATCCACATAGCATTTGCACATAGGTTACGATACATGTGGATTTACGTGGGAGGTATATTTTAACAGCCATTATTATGTACATCTCGGAGTCTGCGCTAAGTATAGATATTTCGAGAATTTTATCACGGTGTTGTTTACAAAGCGAAAGAAGCACGTCATATTAGAACTGGCAATCATACCACATCTGCAAATATTTTAGAACATTTTAATACAATAATCTCTAAAACTGTTTTGTCTTTTTCTCCTAAAAACTTGATTTGTCTTCTTTACTTTAGTGTAATCAGTCAGGAAAATACACTTCATATAATTTCCATTTCTGTTAATGACTGATGACTGATTTTAACGTCATTTACTGTTCATGAAAACTGGAACTCCTATATTTTTTAACTGATAAGGTTATTTTGTGTTTCAAAACACACAAGCATCTCCGTATTCCTATGTACATTATTTAACCCTACATGCACAATAATATGCTATTTTAATCATTTGTCAAATTATTTTATTCCAATTAAGATATTCATCCCTTTGCTCAAGGTACATGTATGGTCAACAAAAACACTAATGCTATAAACCAAAGGTTTGACCAAATGATAAGGATTGGAATCAAGTGTAATAAAAGTTGAAGAAATGTTATGATTGTAAAATTATTTCTGCAAATTCAAGTTGCAGTTCCACATTACTCCTGGCTGTAAAAATATTACAGTAATACAACAAATCAAGAGTCAACACTATTTTGGTTATGTTTTCTTTGCTTTATTTAACTTCATTTTCTTTTTCTGTGATTTAGGTCTCTTCTTTCCTGTTCTTCTTCTTTTAAATGTCATTTTGCTACTTGTTTGTCCCTCCTTGACTACTGTGACAAATCCTGTAGGAGTTATCTCCACCTTGCCATCCTCTACTGTTGTGATTTCATCTACAACTAACTCTTTCTTTGTCTTTTTTGTTGCAGGCAAGTTAACCTCTTCATTTGATCCTGTAAAGAGTTAAGTCTTTTAAAGAAGGGGGCATAACATAATTTTATTTTACTATATGAATAAAAGAAGATATTGGGTAAAAATAAATGAGACAGCAACTCAACAACAACTAGAGGCTCTAAAGAACCAGTGTATCTCACCGGGATCTATGTGCATTTTCAATATTGAAGACTAGAATAAAATGTTTGACTAAATCTTTTTTTTCCTGTGTTCATTTTTTATTATCTAGTCCAGTTTTTGCATTATGTGCTAAAAAAAACATAAAAAGAAGAATGTGTCAGAGGATACGAATGCCCCCACTCAAGCTTTGCAATTTTCCAAGCTATAAAGGGGTTTAACTCTAGAACAGTTAATGACATACTGCCAAAATTCAAACTCTCTGCAAGTTTTGGTTCTAAGCATTGTGTATGAGTTTAAAATTTTGATGAGGAAAACTAAGTTAGATTGCGGAAACAAAAATGGGACAGACAACCAAAGGACCTAGCGGCAGGCATAAAAAATTGTAAAAATCATCATTTCTGCCATCTTTGCCACCTAATCAGTAATCATTCATAGTAACTGTGTTTTCATCCAAATAGGACAAAATGATAAAATCACCTTAAATTCATTTGCACATAAATCCTGACAATTTTGCTTCAAATTAGCCATGTGGTTACAGGGGAGAACATTAATATGTAATAAGTTATGGACAGAAGGAGGCAAACAGATGGAATCAGCTCAACTGGGCTCTTTGAAAATATCAAATAGCTGATCTCTATAATAACAAAGTAAAAGAAATTGACAACATAGTTGCCTGACTATGTACTTGACAGAGTTGCACTACCAGTAGTTGAATCATTATAAAGGCTGTTTTTTTAAGGCATTCCACTGAAAGTCGTTAATTCTTATTCTGAAATTAAAACATCCATAAAAATATGCAGTATTTTTTTAACTTAACAGATTGAATGTAAAAACTATTGCTGCAACTCAGTAAATTTATGGTAAATATGATTAATTTATTGATTAATTCCAAATTAACTTGCCATTAAAATTTATAAAATTATAACTCTTGAACTCATAACTTTAAGGAAGACATGTTGTTGACAGCATCTGGTGAAATAGGTGTTTACTGCTATTCTATAAGATATTATGACTAAACCTAAGCAGCTTACCCATTGATACATATAAAGGTAGAGCCATGGAATCCTTAGTTTTAAGGTAGACATTTCTGATGTTGACAGCACCTCCTGGAATAGCCGAAACCAACTGTTCCAAGGCAGACATGATATTTTCTACTATATGTGTTGTTTTCAGGTCAAAATGGGCCACTCTTACCATACTGATGGATAAATATAAATACAACAATTTTAACAAAATATGGTGAACATTTGCGGATAAAAACATGAATAGCTGTTTTACCTGGCATGCAATTATTTATTTTTTAAGATATGAGTTGTCATTCCATGCAGATTTTATTGTGTAAAATTTCATTAGTAAGTTTAATCTATATAAATTCTGATATCACAGGTAAACAAATTTTACATGTATAAAAATATTTTCTCTAAAAATATATAAAAAATAAAAACATTTACAGGGGTGTTCCATAAAAACATACATGGAACAAAGGGAAGGCACTTTGAAATCTCAACTATGGATGGGTGTTAAAATCATTTTGAACAGTGAAAATGTAAAAAGAAATTCTATGCCTCTATAGTTGGTTCCCCATTTATAAAGTGCCTTCCCTGGGTTCTATGTATGTTTTAATTTAACAGCCAACAGCATTTTTGCATATATAACTCAATGCATTAATTAAACACATCATAAGAGATATCCCTGTCAATGATTATATACACATAGTTTTGTAAATTTATTTACCTGACTGGACCTCTTCCTGTTATAATGCATCTAGTGTTATTTACAGCATTTGTTATTTCTTTCTTCAAGTCCTTAGCTTCTAAGTTCACCTGTACTGGTTGCCTGTTATGAATTAAATTTCTAACATTTAAAAACATCATCACATAACTGTTACTCACTATTTTGAATAGACGGCAAAGGAACATTTTGTATTTGGAATGATTAAACTAATGTATATATTGCCAGTTTTTTTAGCATTTCATGCTGTTTCATGGTCATGGCGGTAGTCAGTTTGATAAGTTAAATAAACATTCTTTTTTATCCCTTATAAAAGCATAGAAAAATTTTGACAGTTCATCTAATTTCTCTTTGTTATATTTTCTAACTCTTACGACCAATTTCTAACGTGCTTAAAAAACTTGAAAAAGCCTAACACTTTTAGCAATAATTATCTATGTCGACTCAATTTCTTTTTACTAACCTTCAAACTTAATATGGTCACTGAAGGTAAAGAAAGCAACAATCAATCAATCAAACTTAACCTGTTTGTCCCAAATTCTGTCTGTAGTGATAGCATCAGCCATTCCTTTACAGCCCATATGGCCCTCAATATATTTTTTAAAAGCCCCAGCTCAACTGAATTGACAGCAGGGAGTTCAATCTAGCAATTCATGGTACATAAACCCTTTCCAGATGATTTTCCATGAAAATAGGAAAACCTTAATACACTTTACGTCAGAAGATAAAAAATGGAAAACTGAAAAAGTAGCCAAAATCAAGTATGGTGGGAGTCATTCAGTGGTCACTACGTTAATGGTCTAGGCAGTAGGTATTTACTATAATCCCAAATGCATGCATAGTTCAGAAACACAAGGATGTATTATACGATCAGAAAAATTATGGTCTGTAAAAACTAGGTCACTATTTTGTCAGCAATATGTAAGAACAGACAGATTTGGTCTCTTATGGATATTGTCTTATTGGCATTTATACCACATTTTCAAATTTTTATACTGGTTTGCCATTTAAGTTTCTCTGCCAAGACAATGAAGTCTAATTTACTTCCAGTCAACATGGATGGGTTGATATCACTACAAGGTAATAATTGAATGACAAAGAAACACAATTCTGCCAATTTCACCTGGCACTGTGGTATAAAATTAATAAAAATAAGACTGAAAAAGACAATTTTTTCAGCAGGCGTGGGTTTGAAGAAGTTGCTTCTAAAATTTCTGAATCTAAAAAAAAATTCTATATGCTACTTTTATACTTCAGAGATACAATCAATTAAAGTTTTGTGAAATAAATCTATAAATGTATCATGTGTATAGAATGCATATAAAATGTGCCATGAAAATGCATTTTTTTTAAATTGAAATTTCTTGATATTCCCTTCTTATAAATCTGTTTACATGATATTTTAACCAAAGTTTGATAAAGAACATGACAAACATATATGTTACAGTACCTTTTTCTCCCATAAAAACTTTTGCCTAGTAGTGATGGTAGTAATCTCACAATTCTGCTGTCTGCTAGGTACAAATCAAAATTCTGTGAAAGATTTCTTTTGGCTTCATATGGTTTATATTCTAGTTTCAAAGACTTCAATGGAATAATCTGTAATGTAGAGATAACATAAAGAATCATCAACTGATCTAGCCAGCAGACTTCGCATAGTGCTTGTTTAAATACGACAAGAATTCGACTTCAAAGATATATGTATATATAAATGGAGGAAACAAACATTGATTTTTTTTTGTTCTTTCACCTTGCTCAGAAGTCTGTTCTATAAATCTTCAAAATAGTTACAAAATAAAAATAAAAATAAAAATTTTATAAGTGATAGCTAATTTTATATCTGGGTCTACTGTGTGTTCTACACAAATAATGACTATCTTTACAGTTTTTTTGTCATTTACCAGGGTATTGAAAAAGTTTCCCATTATGACTAAATATTTATTTCACAGTCAATCCTATTCAGAGGGAGGTACATTTATGATCACAAATTCATCTAATTGTCCTTGATGCTACATGTATCATGTACTGAAATGCCAATGATAAACACTTAACAAAACGAATATCCTTTGTTATATAGAAATGTGAGAAGAACATCCAACCAGTTGCTGTCATGATCAATTTATTTACTCTGTAATTCCTCTTTGTCAATGTCTTTTCAACATTAGATCTTTTGGGCAAGTTTTTAATTCAATTACTTCAGTAATCAATATAAGAAATCAATTGTCAATAGTTTGTATGCTATGTAAACAAAATACATTGAGAAATAAAATGCTTCGCTGAGCGCAGCTGGATACGACCGCAGAGGTCCAACCCTGAACAGTTGGGGCAAAAATGGACACAATATTCATGCTTGATACAGGTCTGAATTTGAATTGTAACAAGCATTCTGAGAGTATTGCATAGCAATAAATAGTCCCCTACCGGGTAAAAATTCATTTTACTGGAACAAAATGCTAACTTGTTCTATAACTTGTCATGGTGTAAACAAAAAGTAAATATCATGTCAATATCTTCAAGCATGACTAAAAACAGTGTGGAAAACTGATTATATGAGTGAAAAAAACATTAGATATGATTAATAGTTCTCTGAAATTAGATATGATGTAATACAGTGTATATCTATTTTCAAATTATAATTAAATATAATTAATAGTTCCAAATATTTTTCTTTCATTTGTCACAAACTAATATAGATTTGTAACTTATCTAAAAATGTCAACAACTTTTATCTACACAATGTAATGTATTGAAATATATACATTAATACAAATAGATAATTATCTAATTAAAGGATTTCTCTTCATAATTTTTTTATATATATAGCATTCAGAAAATTAGTTTATACTAAATAACAAACAAACCTGCCAAAAAATTCTTCAAATAATTTAACAAAGAATGTCTTTTTTAAAAATGAGTTATCTCCCTTTGTACAGAAATATGGTTTAACATAGTACTCTAACATTAGATATGGTCCAGAGTTATGATGGTCCATAACTCTGGACTAAATCATCAGACCGGATAAAAATTCGAACTTGATCTATAACTTGTCATGGTAAAACTATATACCAAATACCAAATCAATATCTTCAAGAACGAAGAAAAAAAGTGTAGAAAGCTGATTTGCCGGACTGAGGGATGGACAGACGGACAGATGGACAGACGGACAGACGGACGGAGTGCAAACCTAAAGTCCCCTTCGACTTCGTCGGTGGGGACTAATTAAATATTTGACACATAATAGGTTTCTGACACAGAATAACTGTAGTCAAAGAAGCTTAGAATTGGTTATATGATTTGAATTTATATTCAATATTTTGCTTTTGTGCAATACACCATGCTGTTGCGTATTGACCCCCCACCGCCCGCTTTAAAAATATTTGAAGAATAATCATAATCTCAATTCAAATTTCCAATGGAGTTTGCAACCATTATTACCAATTCAGATACATCATAAAAGTCTTAAAATAGAAAATGACATACATACTCATGGCTAAAATTAATATTCCTTTAATAGTAACTTCTAGAAATTAATTGACAGCTAATCACCTCAAGACAATACAACATCTTTATACATAATTTAAAAGCAATGTAAGGGAGGTAATCCAAATTGTTTTTAATACTTTAAATGTATTTGGATTACCTCCCTTACACTGCTTTTAAATTGTCCATTAACCAGGAAACCCTTGTTTTTCCCCCTTTTTTGCCCCTAATTCCTAAACGGTTTGAGCCATAACCCCCAAAGTCAATCCTAACCATCCCTTTGTGGTATGGAAACTTGTAGTATAATTTCAGAGAGATTCATACACCGTTCCACAAGTTATTGTCTGGAAACTAGAAAAATGCTTATTTGGGCCCTTTTTTGGCCCCTAATTCCTTAACTGTTGGTACCATAACCCCCAAAATCAATCCCAATCTTCCTTTTGTGGTATTAAACCTTATGGTAAAATTTCATGGAGATCCATTCAATTAAACTAAAGTTATTGTGCGAAAAACCAATGTGTCTTCGGACGACAATGACGACGCCAACGTCATACCAATATACGACAGCAAACATTTTTTGCAGTCGTATAAAACACAACATAATTCAAGAATCAGATATTCATAATATTCGAAAGACAATAATATCAAATACCTTCTAGTTTAACATATATAATAGTGTTAATAAAACAATGTAAGAACAATTTTAAAGTTTATGTCAAATGCATTTTACATGTACATTGTAGTTTAATGTATATATAAAAAAGAAGATGTGGTATGATTGCCAATGAGACAACTGTCCACAAGAGACCACAATGACACAGAAATTAACAACTATAGGTCACCGTACGGCCTTCAACAATGAGCAAAGCCCATACCGCATAGTCAGCTATAAAAGGCCCGAAATGACAATGTAAAACAATTCAAACGAGAAAACTAACGGCCTTATTTATGTACAAAAAATGAACGAAAAACAAATATGTAACACATAAACAAACGACAACCACTGAACTACAGGCTCCTGACTTGGGACAGGCACATACATACATAATGTGGCGGGGTTAAACATGTTAGCGGGATCCCAACCCTCCCCCTAACCTGGGACAGTGATATAACAGTACAACATAACAACGAACTATAATAAAATGCTCCGCAGGGCGCAGCTTGATACGACCGCAGAGGTCGAACCCTGAACAGTTGGGGCAAGTATGGACACAACATTCAAGCTTGATACAGCTCTGAATTTGGATTGTGATTAAATATTTGACACAGCATAGGTTTCTGACACAGAATGAATGTGGTCTAAGAACTTAAAAATTTTAAATTGGACATTCACCTATAATGGTCCAATATCCAAAATCTAAATACATGGTTAGATTCAGCATATCAAAGAACCCAAAGAGTTCAATTTTGATGAAATCAAACAAAGTTTAATTTTGGACCCTTTTGACCTCAATGTGGACAAAGTTGATAACAAGGCCCAAAATCAAAATCTAAATACAAGGTTAGATTCAGCATATCAAAGAACCCCATATATTCAATTTTGTTGAAATCAAACAAAGTTTAATTTTGGACCCTATTTGGACCAACTTGAAAACTGGGCCCATAATCAAAAATCTAAATACATGTTGAGATTCAGCATATCAAAGAACCCTAAGAATTCAATTTTGTTAAAATCAAACTAAGTTTAATTTTGGACCCTTTGGACCTTAATGTAGACCAATTTGAAAACAGGACCAAAATTAAGAATCTAAATACACGGTTAGATTCGGCATATCAAAGAACCCCAATAATTCAATTTTGATGAAATCAAACAAAGTTTAATTTTGGACCCTTTTGACCTCAATGTGGACAAAGTTGATAATGGGGCCCAAAATCAAAAATCTAAATACATGGTTAGATTCAGCATATCAAAGAACCCCATATATTCAATTTTGTTGAAATCAAACAAAGTTTAATTTTGGACCCGATTTGGACCAACTTGAAAACTGGGCCCATAATCAAAATCTAAATACATGTTGAGATTCAGCATATCAAAGAACCCTAAGAATTCAATTTTGTTAAAATCAAACTAAGTTTAATTTTGGACCCTTTGGACCTTAATGTAGACCAATTTGAAAACGGGACCAAAAATTAAGAATCTAAATACACAGTTAGATTCGGCATATCAAAGAACCCCAATAATTCAATTTTGATGAAATCAAACAAAGTTTAATTTTGGACCCTTTTGACCTCAATGTGGACAAAGTTGATAACGAAGTCCAAAATTCAAAAATCTAAATACATGGTTAGATTCAGCATATCAAAAACCCCATATATTCAATTTTGTTGAAATCAAACAAAGTTTAATTTTGGACCCGATTTGGACCAACTTGAAAACTGGGCCCATTATCAAAAATCTAAATACATGTTGAGATTCAGCATATCAAAGAACCCTAAGAATTCAATTTTGTTAAAATCAAACTAAGTTTAATTTTGGACCCTTTGGACCTTAATGTAGACCAATTTGAAAACGGGACCAAAAATTAAAAATCTAAATACACGGTTAGATTCGACATATCAAAGAACCCCAATAATTCAATTTTGATGAAATCAAACAAAGTTTAATTTGGACCCTTTTGACCTCAATGTGGACAAAGTTGATAACGGGCCCAAATATCAAAAATCTAAATACATGGTTAGATTCAGCATATCAAAGAACCCCATATATTCAATTTTGTTGAAATCAAACAAAGTTTAATTTTGGACCCGATTTGGACCAACTTGAAAACTGGGCCCATAATCAAAATCTAAATACATGTTTAGATTCAGCATATCAAAGAACCCTAAGAATTCAATTTTGTTAAAATCAAACTAAGGTTAATTTTGGACCCTTTGGACCTCAATGTAGACCAATTTGAAAACGGGACCAAAAATTAAGAATCTAAATACACGGTTAGATTCAGCATATCAAAGAACCCCAATAATTCAATTTTCGATGAAATCAAACAAAGTTTAATTTTGGACCCTTTGGACCTCAATGTGGACCAATTTAAAAACGGGCCCAAAATCCAAAAACATAATACATGGTTAGATTCAGCATATTAAAGAACCCCAAGAGTTCAAGAATAAAACCCCATTGAAATTGGTCAAGAAATAAGCAATTTATACAAAGTATCTTCTTTTGCACAATACTGTGCAATTGAATATTTCTTGCAATTGCGCAATACTGTGCAATTGAATATTTCTTGCTATTTTGCAATACTGTACAATTGACAATTTCTTGCTATTGCGCAATATTGTGCTATTGGATATTTCTTGCTATTGCGCAATACTGTGCAATTGAAGATTTCTTGCTATTGCGCAATACTGTGCAATTGAAAATTTCTTGCTATTGCACAATACTTATTATATAATAATTTACACATCCTGTTTGGTGTGTATCTCCTGCCATATCATTATTATTTGCTTTTAAATATAAATCAGAAATAACCAACTTAAAATGGAAAATTTTAAAGAAAAAAAGGAAAAAAAAAAATCCCCCCCCCCAAATTTTTTGAACCCCCTTATGATTCATCACCCCCAAACTCAATCCCAGCCTTCCCTTTGAGGTATGGTACCTTGCAGTACAATTTCAGAGAGATCCATACACTTGAACACAAGTTATTGTCTGAAACTAGAAAATGCTCATTTTGGCCCTTTTGATCCCTTATTCCTAAACGTTTCAGGCAATTACCCCAAACTCAATTCCAGCTTTCCTTTGTGATATGGAACCTTGTAGTACAATTTCAGAAAGATCCATACACTTACACACAAGTTATTGTCATGAAACTAGAAAATGCTTGTTTTTGCCCTTTTGGCCCCTAATTCCTAAAATTTTGAGGCAATTACCCCAAAATCAATCCCAGCATTCCTTTGTGATATGGAACCTTGTGGTACAAAGTCAGAGAGATTCATACACTAACACACAAGTTATGTCTGGAAGTTACAAAATGCTTATTTTGGCCCTTTTGGCCCCTAATTCCTTAACTGTTGGTACCATAACCCCAAAATCAATCCCAACCTTCCTTTTGTGATATTGAACCTTATGGTAAAATTTCATAGAGATCCATTCACTTAAACTAAAGTTAGAGTGCGAAACCAATGCGTCTTGACGACGACGACGACTAACGTCATACCAATATCGACCACAAAATTTTTGCGGTCGATAAAAACGACTTAACTCATCAGATGGACAAAAATACAAGTGGACGTGGCAACGTACATACCAATATTCGACCACAAAAGTTTTTGCGCCACTAACAACTAATAAAAAAATCATGCATCTAAGACTAAATTATCAATCCCTACATGTATTAGGATGTAAAATTATAAGAAAAGTTGAAAGTTACCTCTGAAATACATGATACCCCTTTACTCTTGAGTAAATCTTTGAAATGATCTGATGTTAATTCATGCTCTCTACTTTTTTTATCTACATCTTTAACAAATAAACAGACTTCTGTGTTCTTTTTATGTAATCCATGTGGTAGTTTTCTGAAAAAACAGTTAATCATCATATACATCTAATTCAAAATAACTACCTTACTTCTATTTACTAGAATAATTACGATCTAAATTAAAACTTGTCTCACAAATTCTAGTAAAAGCACTACAAAATCCAGGTTTACTAGCTGATTTGCAACAATATTTTCAGCTTATAAGTTGTGGCAAATAAATTCTTGACTCAAAACAGGATAGAAATGCTTCACATGTCAACGTATATTTGTTCGGCCTAACAGAAGTTTTACTGGAAACTTAGTACTGTTATAAACTATGCCATAATATCTGTTCCTGTTGGAACAAATCTTCTATAACCTTTATTCCATAAGGAACAAATACTGTCAAATACTGTCATATTTGTTCCAGTGGAAATAATATTACAGAATATTTTTTCCACTTGGAACTTATATCATGATGGAACTTCTATTTCGTGACAACATTCATGACATTCTACCTGTTTCTATTAAAGCCTTATACAAAAGTTGTAAAATACAGTTTACATTACTATACAAATCCTTGATTTCGAAAAAATGTATAGTTATTCTAAATATCAATGTAAACAGTAAATGTTTGTATTATCAACAATGAACTGGAGGTAGATACAGTTAATTTTATAAACCAATCAAATTGCCCTTTGAAGGGCAGATTCGTGACAATGACATTCATGACATTACAGAATTTCTGAAAAATGTGAAATTAAATAGGAAACCTTACACATATTATAATGCATGTAGTGATGCTATTATAAATGCCAATTCTGTAAAACAGCATATATCTTAATAAATACATTATAATTTTCTTACATTTTAATGGTTTTGTTTGTAAGTTTAGGAATTTTCTTTACTGTAAACTGAAGATTTATGTCTGCTACTTCGTCTAACAATTCATCTGAGGTCTTAGTCAATTTCTTTAATGCTTCCGTAATCTGTTTGACCTGTAAAATTATCCCAAAAAAAAGTTAAACACAGAGATACCTTGCCTGTGTAACCTAATCACACACTTAAACAACTGTTCAAGCTGCTGTTTTCAGCTATAATGCTCAATTTCAGCCAAGAAATTTTAAATTGCACATACCTGCACACAGCTGAAAACATCATTTATAAGACATTTGGAAAGTTAATCTTTTTTTTTTCTAAATGTATGTGTATGATGGCTTTGCAAGTGTACATTTTTTCATTGTTATAATTTTAACAATAGGAAATTTTTAATACAATACCATTTTATAATTTGTTAAATGATCAGAATCATCTAGTCGTACTTTTTTTCAAATAAAAAAATCATTTTTTTATTTATTTAATATTTTGACAAGATTAAGAGGACACATTTGACATTCAATGGTTGGAAAAGATAACTCAATGTTCCAAAAGATATTCACAACAAATTGTCACCCTGTTCATCTTGGCTGAATTCTGACTTAGTTCTCATTTCATTTTGTCCAGCCCAACTTAAACTTTGTGGCTCATCTGGCTATTGCAATCAATGGGTGTCAGTTTTCCATTATTCTATCTATTGAACTTTTCAAGTTTCTTCTCCTAATTGTAACCAAACTTGACAAGAATAATGTTCAATGTATATATGGTCCTTCATCAGATAAATGCAACGTGTGTCTTGAGTTTTGACTTAATTTAACAGTTAATGTCAATATATACATGTACATGTATACATAGATTCACAAGTTTTGTCTCTGTAAGTGTATAACTCTTAGATCTGTCTATATATTGAACCCAAAACAAAGTTTTTGTGTTTTTTCTTTAAACATTAGAGGAAAGATTAAATAAACTTTTTTATTTTTTAAGTTCTACAAACTTGATATACTGTTTGTACTACTAAATGTTCAAATAGACAATACTGTAATAATTATAAACTGTTATTAATTATATAATTTTGCGCAAATTGGTGGTTAGCTCCAATACCATCAGACTAATAATGAGAAACATGAAAGAAACAACCTATGATAAAAAAAAAAAAAGATTAATAAAGAACTAAGCAAAATAAAGATTAGTGGTGTCAAGTATTGGAGACATCAATGCACGTGGCAGAAGCCCAAATATTTTGTTAAAAACAGAGTACATCTAAATGTTGATGGACAATTAAAATTTTTCTGTCCTATATGTATGTGTGCAAAGCTATACTGAGAAGATTTTAAATTATGTGCATTAATCATTGACCTTTATCAATTATTTAATAAATGCTTTATATACAGTGCTCACACTACTTCAGAATCATACGATGAAGTGACTCCTCTTTTTGAAACTGATAGGGAGAAGTGGTGAGATTTGAAAGAGAAGTGCTTGTTCGCTCACGGCACTACAATGTTTGGTTTTTACTATAATATAAAGGGCCATATGTATCCTTTTTATCTATTTTTTATATTGTTCAATTCAAATCTGAGTATACATTTGTACAATTAAAGTAACAGTTGTTTCAGTTTATGTCTTTAATAAATGATCATTTATAGTTGCACAATTATATTAGTCCTCTTGTCAGAAACTACAAACTAAATATCTAGCACTAAAAATAACTTTGTTTATATCAACATGATCAAAAAGTAAAAGAAAGTATCATATATCAATTAAAATTCAATAAAAAATAAAATGCTCCGCTGGAGAAGCTTGATACGACCGCAGAGGTCGAACCCTGAACAGTTGGGGCAAGTATGGACACAACATTCAAGCTTGATACAGCACTGAATTTGGATTGTGATTAAATATTTGACACAGCATAGGTTTCTGACACAGAATGAATGTGGTCTAAGAACTTAAAATTTTTAATTTACCTGTTCAAACCATATCACTATTATTTGCATTTATATATAAATCAGAAATAACCAATTTAAAATAGAAAATTTTAAAGAAAAAAATGAAAAAATCCCCCTCATATTTTTTAACCCCTTATGATTCATCATCCCCAAACTCAATCCCAGCCTTCCTTTGTGGTATGGTACCTTGCAGTACAATTTCAGAGAGATCCGTACACTTGAACACAAGTTATTCTGAAACTAGAAACTTAGAAAATGCTTGTTTTTGGCCCTTTTGACCCCAAATTCCTAAACATTTAGGAATTACCCCAAACTCAAACCCAGCTTTCCTTTGTGATATGGAACCTTGTAGTACAATTTCAGAAAGATCCATACACTTTCACACAAGTTATTGTCATGAAACTAGAAAATGCTTACTTTCTTTTTTGGCCCCTTATTCCTTAACTGTTGGTACCATTACCCCAAAATCAATCCCAACCTTCCTTTTGTGGTATTGAACCTTATGGTAAAATTTCATAGAGATCCATTCACTTTAACTAAAGTTAGAGTGCGTTTAAAAACCAATGTGTCTTCGGATGTTTGACGATGACGACGCCATAGTGTTAACGTCATACCAATATCGAGTTTTTCGCAAAATTTTTTGCGGTCGTATATAAACTATTCTGTTTAATATGTTTATGAAACTCATTGTTTCTCATTAAAAAGATATTTAAATTTAACAAAGTTAAGCAACTTTAATCAATAAATTGAAATAATGCATATACATGGAAATATATACATTAAGCAATGAGATCTAACCCAAAGTCTGTTATTGCATGTTAATGCGTAATTTTCCCTTTTGGAATCATTATTCTTCTGTTAGCTGTGCCATACGTGCATCTGTAGTTAATATCGTAAGAATCCGGATTTTGGTCATAGCTGGTCCGTTTCCGATGAATCCCGCCTCCAATCCGTAGTTCGCACAAATATTTCAATGGCAGACAAGGAAAATTTACTAAAATAAACGATGTTTGACAAGCGATATGGAAAGGAATATGACGCTTTTAATGCAATAAAACATTAACGAAAGGCAATTTTCATCACGTTCTAATGAAGAAACAAACTTATTTTGCAGAAAATTAGAATGTTTAGATGTACGCTCTCAAGTGCCGGAAGTGATAAAAAGTTTTCTGTATGAAATAACATACAACCAATCTGTAAAGTCCATGCTATCACCTTTTTTCTAAAGAAATAAATCGTTTATATCTTTGAATTTCTTTACTTAAAAAATGAAAAATTGCATGATTTGTCGACTTGGTAAAAATTGAAAATTGCTGATGATGAAAGCAACTGAAAGCGACAATGGTGAACACTAGGGCGACTAGATATCACTTTTGGCGGTAGGGCAAAGTGAAGTGACGGATGGGAAAGCGACTTCTTCGCCCCAGTCGCCTGCTAGCATGAGCCCTGTATATATATATATATATTATCAATAAGTGTTTTAATATTTTATAATCTAAATATTTATACTACAATGCTTCCAGAGCATACATTTCATATCATCATATATTATAGGCACTGGCTACGATTACCCGCAACAAGTAACAGTAAGAACTTCTGAAGGTAATATTGTACCTTCTGATATTAACTGTCGAAAAGTATTTTCTGGACA
Organism: Mytilus coruscus; assembly: GCA_017311375.1. Classification (NCBI taxonomy): domain Eukaryota; kingdom Metazoa; phylum Mollusca; class Bivalvia; order Mytilida; family Mytilidae; genus Mytilus; species Mytilus coruscus. The sequence continues at coordinate 62,264,280 of CM029602.1, read as the reverse complement.
GGACCCAATTTCATACGGAAATTGCAGGTAACAATACTATCATTTTTTATTGTTGCCTGCAGTTATTGTTAACTGGCAAACTATATTCAGGCAGCTGGTACCAATCTAAAAAATTTTGATTTGCCAACAATCTGTGAAATAATTTTAAAAGTTTACATTGATTAAACTTCCAGATGTATTGACCATTTATATGACTTTAACTTTTGCCAATGGGGGTCGGTTAAAACTATTCACTATTCTTAAGTACAGATGCGAATGAGAGAGATGTCCAATTTGTGGTCGGTGAAAAGTTGATATCCTTTCAAGAATTTAATGATAAACTTCAATGGTTCCAAGAAGCAAATTTTGTGCAGTTATACAGAAGAAAATCTTGTAAAAAACAAGATATCGCTGAAGAAGGATATAGCAGAATGGAACTGTTTAGTGTCCGATTATACCGGTATAGACGTGCATATATATATATGGATCTATTGTTTGAGACAGGAGTCTGAAGTGGTATCATCTGTAATGTGATGGCCTCAAAATGCTACCTCATATAAAAATAAAATGCTCCACTGGGTGCAGCTTGATACGACCGCAGAGGTCGAACCCTGAACAGTTGGGGCAATATGGACACAACATTCAAGCATGATACAGCACTGAAAATGATTTGTAATTAAATATTTGACACAGCATAGGTTTCTGACACAGAATGAATGTGGTCTAAGAATTTAAAAATTTTTAATTTACCTATTCAAACCATATCATTATTATATGCTTTTATATATAAATCAGAAATAACCAATTTAAAATAGAAAATTTTAAAGAAAAAAATCCCCCTCAAATTTTTTGAACCCCCTTATGATTCATCACCCCAAAACTCAATCCCAGCCTTCCCTTTGTGGTATGGTACCTTGCAGTACAATTTCAGAGATCTGTACACTTGAACACAAGGTATTGTCTGGAAACTAGAAAATGCTTGTTTTTGGCCCTTTTGGCCCTAAATTCCTAAACGTTTAGGGCAATTACCCTCAAACTCAAACCCAGCTTTCCTTTGTGATATGGAACCTTGTAGTACAATTTCATAAAGATCCATACACTTACACACAAGTTATTGTCCTGAAACTATAAAATGCTTGTTTTTTTCCCATTTTGGCCCTTAATTCCTAAAATTTTGAGACAATTACCCCAAAATCAATCCCAGCCTTCCTTTATGGTATGGTACCTTGCAGTACAATTTCAGAGATCCATACACTTGAACACAAGTTATTGTCTGGAAACTAGAAAATGCTTATTTTGGCCCCTTTTGGCCCTTATTCCTAAACATTTTGGGCAATTTCCAAACTCATTTCCACCTTTCCTTTTGTGATATGGAACCTTGTAGTACAATTTCAGAAAGATCCATACACTAACACACAAGTTATTGTCATGAAACTAGAAAAATGCTTGTTTTTGTCCCTTTAATGGCCCCTAATTCCTAAAATTTGGAGGCAATTACCCCCAAAATCAATCCCAGCATTCCTTTGTGATATGGAACCTTGTGGCACAATGTCAGAGAGATCCATACACTAACACACAAGTTTTGTCTGGAAGTTACAAAATGCTTATTTTGGCCTTTTGGCCCCTAATTCCTTAACTGTTGGTACCATAACCCCAAAAATCAATCCCAACCTTCCTTTTGTGGTATTGAACCTTATGGTAAAATTTCATAGAGGTCCATTCACTTAAACTAAAGTTAGAGTGCAAAACCAATGTGTCTTCAGATAATGACGACGAAAAAGTCAAATAGGCGCCTGGTCAAATTGTATCAAATTTGATATAAATCGATTCATTCACAACTCAATTTTATGAAGTTTATCTCATTTCCCCAAAAATATCTGAAATAAATTTTAAAATCAACAAAACAAGTGGGGCAAGTGTGCTTTTAAACGGAAATGTGTTTGTCCCGTAAATCCGCCCATGCGCAGTAAATGTTTATGTAGGGCCAGTTTATCACATTATTATGAAAGGAAAGTGGTGATTTATTGATAGACTGCTTGTAAAGGGATTCCAGACAATAGAAAAAAAATAAATTTCAAGTCAGAAATGATTTTTTTTTAAGCAATAATATGATTATCATTAGCTTTAGGAACTGTATTATAGATATCACTCGATATTTTCTTAATTAAGGATTTTTCTTTAAAAGTTGACATGCAGTGTGGATAAGTACAGTTTCTATGAATAAAATAGCAGACGAAATATTCACGGAAGTGACAATTACGGAAGTAAATGGGAGTGGGCGGGTTTACCGGACGGGCGGAATTACCGGACACTACTGTATGTTGACACCTCAAGTGAAAATATTAAAAAATAAACATGAAAAACAGAGTCTTCAATAGTTTACTTGCAAAACATAATGTTAATAGTTGGTGCCGAAATAACTACCTTGGGTGTCTAATTAACCAGGTCCCTCACGATTTGACTAGGTGCTGAATTGACTATAATTACCAGGTGCTGATTTGACCAGGTGTCCCTGTCCAGAATTACATTTCGACAATTGGTCTTGGAAGTAACAATAATTATTTCTTCTTAACTTTTTTTCAGGTAATCGCAGTCAGTGCCTCTATTATAACAACATATCTCAGTTAGGAAACGACCTGCACCCCTAACATGCCTAATGGGTGATTTAACAAATACGGGGGTCCATTATTGAATCAACACATTCACTCGTTAGAGTGTAATGCAGAACATGTGCATTTCACATAACAGAGAGGTCCAGCCTGACTCCTCATAGTATAATATAATTTACATCATGACATGATTATACAACAAAACAAAATATCAATGTGGGCCAATGAACCCGTAGCGAACACGACTCCCTGATATCTCAATGCATAACAAGCTCGGACTATAACAAACTCGGCCTATAACAAAATCGGCCTCACAAAATCGGACTATAACTAACTCGGACTATAAGTATAACAAACTCGGACTACTAGAAGAATATAAGTATGAAGATTTATGTAATTTTCTTTATTGAAAATTTATTATAAGTACTTTGTTTTGAATTAATTATGAGTAAGAATAATTAAATATTTTTTAACATTTTACATGCAAGAAATATAAATTACCTTAACATGATATAAAAAGAAAAGTAAGACTAATTTCAGTTAATTATAATTAAAAGTTACCACTTATTTGCCTTTTCTTTTCTCTGATTTTGTGTAATTTTCAAAATTATATGTCATTTGACGATGGATATTATTTTCTGTACTGAAATTAATTATCAGTACTTAATTTCTAATTAATTATGAGTTAGAATAATTAAATAATTTATTTATTTTGAACTTTTACAAGTTAGAAATATGAATTACGTTAACAAGACATAAAAAGAAAAGTAAGACTAAATTCAGCTAATAATGAAAAGCTACCACTCATTTGTCTTTTGTTTTATATCCTTTTCAAATTTATTTATCATGTTTATCATATGCATGAACTGGAAATATGACATCATACTGCAACGTGTATTGTTGACCTCTTTTTAATCTCCTTAATTTAAACTTATAACTGGCATGTGTACTGTTTTCTCACCTTCTTAATCACCTAAGTGAGAACAAAACTAACTGTAATTACATGAAATTGTAATTAACAAAATACCCAGCAATTTCACAATAACGTCTTGGATCGATATGTGTATAACTGTATAACTGGCGTTTTTATGTCCTTTTATTCCAGCAAATGTCAACAAACATTAAAATACAAGTTCCTGTTTTTTTTCAATTTTGTCCTATTCTAACTCTGTTACTATTATTATTTAAATTTTAACTAAAACATAAAAAAAAAAAATTTAACAAAAATTTTTAATAACGCATTTTTAAAAATAAACAATTTTTTAAATGCGGTGACCCTGCAAATACGGTGGACATCCTGAAGAAGAAGTTTAACAATGCTTTCATCATTCAATAATATTTAATTACATATGAATAATACGAAGTATATATACAAAATACATAAAGCATATTTAAAACTCAAAGGCATATCTATAGGACATCATGCAGAAATAAACTGTCATTGTCAAAGCACATTTAAAGCATACATAGCACATTTATAGCACACATAACACATACAAAACATACAGGGGCGGATTCAGGTAGGGGCGTGGCGGGCATGCGCCCCCTAAAATTTGCAAAGCATGGGTTTTCCTCAGCTGAACATGCTTAATAAAGAATATTTCGATAATTTTACCTCCGCTCAGCAAAAATTTAAGTTTGCGCTCCCCTAAGCTAAAATGCTGGATCTGCCCCTGCCATACATAGCACATACAAAACGCTAAGACATATCTAAATATCAAAAAGACAACATGCACAAATAAATTGTCATTGTCACAGCACATGAAACATAAGCATAAACATAGGCAAGAAGCACTATAAAAGTCTAATTAACAGTTCAAAACCTAGTCGTTTGACGGACTGTAGATGTTATAAATAAAGTAAATTTTTAAAAAAGTAGAAAAAAAACAGTTAACAACACAATCTACAAATCATAGTCCGAGTTTGTTCACTTTATTACTTCATATAAATAACGGTAGGCCGAGTTTGTTATAGTCCGAGTTTGTGATAGGCCGAGTTTGTTATAGTCCGAGTTATCCAGCAGCGGCGAACGCGTGCAAAAATTATTTACTGGAAAATAAAGTGTTAAATTTAGAAAAGGGAGTTGAAAACAATAAAATTTTAATCATCTTGTAAAATTTCACAAAATACCTCATTTTTCTTCACCCCTAGGCTCATATTTAAGGTAGTCAAAACGTAAAACTATTGCCAGATTACAGTCAACAACAAAAACAACGTGCACTGAAAACCGGAACCTTTCAAAATTTTATCATACAGACGCTTTCATAAATAACCTAAATTAAAACAGACGATTACGGTTCATTCTATTCGGGTACAAGTTTGAAAAAAAACTGTGTTCTGAATGGTTTATCAATAAACCAATCACAGTTTCTACTCCTAGAAAAGGGTATAATCATCCCTAGAGCGATGTTTGTTGGATATTTTGAGTTTTTACGGAATATCTATGGACGTGTTAGAATCAATGAGTTTGTTGGATTAATATAGTTGCTCTGCTAGGGGCATCTGAGACTACTTTAATGCTAGCCTGGGATCCTGGCCAACTGCTTGACAGTAGACGAAGTATGAGATTGGGTCAGGATGCCAGGCTACTTTAATGCATAATCAAATCGACACCTGGTCAATTTTGCACCTATAGAAAAAGTCAAATAGGCGCCTGGTCAAATTGACATCTAGTTAAATCAGCATCTAGTCAAATCGGCATATATTTAACAATGTTTAAAGTCATTTCAGAATTTCACAATTCAACTGGCACCTAATATTATTTTTACTGTTTTCTTTCCTTTTTATTTGAAAATAGTTTTCGGGTTTTTTTATACATATTTTTTTGCAAAACTTTCAATTTCAGAGGTTCATTTCGTACATCATTAAAACTTAACACATGTAATTAAGCAGGAAGAATACACAATAAACAATAATCAGTTGGCTATCTGTTTGAAGTTTTCTCAATATTCTATCAATAATGTTTTGATTGGTTAGCCCTTTAAAAACTTTTGAACTTATATCAATTACAAACAATAACCTGTTTGTTGTTTTAACAATTTTCAGGTACAAAAAAATGTAGTTTTTGATCTTTTATAATTAAAAAAAAAGTAAACAAAGAAGTCATTACAAATGCTGTTGTTTAATCCACAGATGAAGATAAAACTAATTTAATCATTGCAATTTAAATTGTTTTTTTTTCTGCATTTCCTGTCTATATGTATAAAATAAATAATGTTGGCACCAATCTTGTAGCCCATGTTTACTAGTATAAATGTGCAGTTTTCATGAAATAGAGATTGCTTTATAAATTATGATACAAGTTCCAATAGGAACAGATATTATGGCTCCATTGTTTTTAACAAAGTTTCCATTGAAACTTCTGTTACATAACAAATATATGTTGACACCTCAAGTGAAAATATTTTAAAAAAAAACACAAGAAAACGGAGTCTTCAATAGTTTACTTGCAAAACATAATGTTAATTGTTGGTGACGAAATAACTACCTCGGTTGTCGAATTAACCAGGTCCCTCCGATTTGACTAGGTGCTGAATTGACTATAGTTACCAGGTGCTATTTACTGGAAAATAAAGTGTTAAATTTAGAAAAGGAGTTGAAAACAATAAAATTTTAATCATCTTGTAAAATTTCACAAAATACCTCATTTTCTTCACCCTAGGCTCATATTTAAGGTAGTCAAAACGTAAAACTATTGCCAGATTACAGTCAGATTACAGTCAACAACAAAACAACGTGCACTGAAAACCGGAACCTCTCGAAATTTTATCATACAGACGCTTTCATAAATAACCTAAATTAAAACAGACGATTACGGTTCATTCCATTCGGGTACAAGTTTAAAAAAAAAAACTGTGTTCTGAATGGTTTATCAATAAACCAATCACAGTTTCTACTCCGTGGTTTCTAGAAAAGGGTATAATCATCCCTAGAGCGATGTTTGTTGGATATTTTGAGTTTTTACGGAATATCTATGGACGTGTTAGAATCAATGAGTTTGTTGGATTAATATAGTTGCTCTGCTAGGGGCATCTGAGACTACTTTAATGCTAGCCTGGGATCCTGGCCAACTGCTTGACAGTAGACGAAGTATGAGATTGGGTCAGGATGCCAGGCTACTTTAATGCATATATGTAATACGAGTCTCAGGAGAGTTATGAACAAAAGAGTACAGAATTATTTTAAGGCAGTGGCTATTTTGCAAGCTCCGGCAAAATAGCCTCGTAGGTGCTATTTTAACGAGTCCGGGAAAAATAGCCTTCTTGGCACTTTTTTGCCGGTTCCGTTAAATAAGCGATTTATAAAGAGTTTTGCTATTTTACAGATCTTAATTCAGATTTTTCTGTATATTAATTAAGAACAGAAAGACATTATTAAAGAAGCATACACTTTGATACAAATAAAATATATCTTCTTTAAAAGAAGTCTCAAAATATATATATATATATTACAAAAATATACATGAGGAAATCATGCATATTAAAATTGATATGCTAATTAGAAATTTTAATAAAAATATCCCATAAGTTTTGAAATTAAAGGTAAGATTCAACAACCTCAAAATGCTTTACAAGTGTTAAAAAACCAGTGCCTTCCTCTTGGCGCATTTTGACGGTCTTACACAAGAGAGATGCTGCCACTGCAGACACGAACTGCACATAACACTTGTTGGGTAGGGTTTTAGAATATATTGTTTATAATTTGTTATTTATTCCAGGTTTTTTGACAACGATGTGTAGTCTTCCATTTTGAACGTCAATGATTTTAAAAATCTTGAGTAGAAATTTATTTCATTTCGTCTGAAAAAAAAATTCGTGAAATAATACCGGCAAAACTCTATACAAATCGCTATTTTGACGGAGTCGGCAAAAAAACATAAGGAGGCTATTTTGCCGTCTCCTTATTTCATAGTTAGCAAAGATATAGTTTATATATCACACTAAAATGAATTTCTGGTTGAGTAATATACGTATAGTATTGAGAAGTTCTACAAATCAGGACATTTGAGACAGACTATTATAACAGTCTCAGGTTTGTGATACCACCGGGCCATACTATTCTAACAGTCTTCTAGGTCTATGACACCACTGGGACAGAGTATTATAACAGTATTAGGTATGTGATACCACTGGGACAGAGTATTATAACAGTCTCAGATTTTGATACCAATGAAACAAACTATTATAACAGTCTTAGGTCTGTGATACCACTGGGACAGACTATTATAACAGTCTTATGTCTGTGATACCACTGGGATAGACTATTATAACAGTCTCAGGTCTGTGATACCACTGAGACAGGCTATTATAACAGTCTCGGATCTGTGATACCACTGGGACAGACTATTATAACAGTATCGGGTCTGTGACCACTGGGACAGACTATCATAGCAGTCTCAGGTCTGTGATACAACTGGGACTGACTATTATAACAGTCTCAGGTTTGTGATACAACTGGGACAGACTTTTATAAGTCTCAGGTTTGCAATACAACTGGGATAGGCTTTTATTACAGTCTCAGGTTTGTGATAACACTGGGACAGACTATTATAAGGCTCAGGTTTGCGATACCATTGGAACAGGCTTTTATGACAGTCTCAAGTTTGTGATTACACTGGGACAGACTATTTTAACAGTCTCCGGTTTGTAATACCACTGGGACAGACTATTATAACAGTCTCAGATCTGTGATACCACTGGGACATACTATCTATATCAGTCTTAGGTTTGTGATACCACTGGGCCAAACTATTATAATAGTCTAAGGTTTGTCATAACACTGGGACAGACTTTTATAACAGTCTCGGGTTTGTGATACTACTTGGACAGACTATTATGCAGTTTAAGTCTCAGGTTTGCGATACCACTGGGACAGGCTTTTATAACAGTCTTAGGTTTGTGATACCACTGGGACAGACTAATATAAATCTCAGATTTGCGATACCACTGGGACAGACACAGTCTCAGGTTTGTGATATCACTGGGATAGAATTTCATAACAGTCTCAGGTTCGTGATACCACTGGAACAGACTATTGTAAGTCTAGGTTTGCGATACCACTGGGACAGGCTTTTATAACAGTCTCAGGTATGTGATACCACTTGGAAAGACTATTATAAGTCTGAGGTTTGCGATACCACTGGGACAGACACAGTCTCAGGTTTGTGATACCTAAGAGGCTATTTTGCCGTCTCCTTATTTCATAGTTTGCAAAATAAAGTTGATATCACACCAAAATGAATTTCTGGTTGATTAATATACGTATAGTTTTCAGAAGTACTACAAATCAGGAAAGAGAGACTATTATAATTGTCTCGGGTCTGTGATACAACTGGGACCGACTATTATAACAGTCTCAGTTTTGTGATACCACTGGAACAGACTATGATAAGTCTCAGGTTTGCAATACCACTTGGACAGACACAGTCTCAGGTTTGTGATACCACTGCGCCAGACTATTATAACAGTCTCATGTTTATGATAACACTGAGACAGACTTTTATAACAGTCTTAGGTCTGTGATACCACTGGGACAGACTATCATGGCAGTCTCAGGTCTGTGATACAACTAGGATCGACTATTATAACAGTCTCAGATTTGTGATGCCTCTGGGATAGACTATTACAAGTTTAAGGTTTGCGATACCACTAGGATAGGCTTTTACAACAGTCTCAGGTTTGTGATACCACTGGAACAAACTATTGTAAGTCTCAGGTTTCCGATACCACTGGGACAAACACAGTCTCAGGTTTGTGATACTACTAAGTGACTTGGACAGAATATTATAAAATTCTCAGGTTTGTGATATCACTGGGAAAGACCATTACAGACTGATAAACATGTCTCAAATCTGATCGATATTGAGTGTAGGTATCGAGCCAGGGACAGCACTTATCAGTCTACAGACTATTTTAACAGTCTCAGGTTTGTGATGCCACTGGGACAGACTTGTGGCACATCTTAGAAGAAATGGATAGTCCTTGTCGACCAGTCAAATGTCATTTAGTGTAATCGCACACTTTTTCGCTGTTTCTTCCCATATTAACTTGATAAAAAGAAGATATTCGTACTGAGAAAAAAAATATAACAAAAATACCGAACTCCAAGCGAGCAAATTCAAAAGGGGAACTCCATAAAAACTGACAAAATCAGTGAAAACGCGTTCAATCAACGGAACAAGTGAAAAAAAACTGTCATATTCCTGACTTGGAAAAGGCCTTTTCCGCAAAGAAAATAGTGGGTCCATCCTGGTTTTATAGCCAGCTAAACCTCTCACATAGCTTTTAATCATGGTTTTAAAGTATCATCAAATGTTATTATACGAACTGTTAGTCTTAATTGTTATACTATTTTTTTTTACTAATTACAGACTCTCAGACCGTTAATTATCAGTAATTAGCCGTTTTAATTTAAATAGTATGTTTAATTTATTCTATGACTTTTTTCATTTATTTATTTGCGGTGGAGTGGTAATTTTTTTATTGTGTTATTTGTTCGGATCCGAGTCTTTATTTTTGTTTTCCCTTATTATTTAAACGTTAAGAAGATTATGATTTTTTGGTATTTTGGAACATTTCAGTTGTTTACCTTTTTACTATGGATATCTTTTAGCCACGTCGGATAGAGGTGTTTAAAAAAACATTAAAATTTAGGAATGAACACTCATCAGATGGATCAAAATGCTATCAAGTCCGTCAACTGTGCATGATTGGATGCAAGCAATACGTCGACCGACACCATATAGAGTTGGAAACGCCAAACTTCATTTGAAAACCAGAACAGTTGCATACTTCATGCTGTTCACTGTTGCCTTTTTAATCTTAATTGTCAACATTTTACCACAAAATAGTTCTAAGGAAAAATGTGACTGTTCAGTAGCATATGATAACAGATATCCTCTTTCAAAACCCTTTATTACTGACAATGGGCTAACTTACAAAATTGCCATGGTCACAGATTTAGATACAGAATCAAAAAGTAAAAAGAAAGAGAATACCTGGCTAAGTTATTTACAGACAGGAAATTTAACCTTAGCAAGTGACCATAGTAAAGTTACAGTTGTACTGGATAAAAAACCAGTAACTCTGACTTCAAGTTTGTCCCAGGGTGGTCGAGGAATGGAGTTGTCTGAGCTCGTGGTATATAATGGAAATCTCTATTCTGTTGACGATAGAACTGGTATAATTTATTTCATTAAAAACAATGCTGTTTATCCATGGGTTTTACTGGTGGATGGCAATGGAACAAGTCATAAGGGTAATTGATTATTACACCTATTTATATGTTAACTGTATTTAAAGAAATTATCTTATAGAAACCATTTAACAATTTTTCAAGTTTGATATGAATGAGTAAATCCCAAGCTAACCAATGAAATGCCATGGTATAACAAAAAAACTTATTTCTTTTCAAAAAAACACTTGATATGTACAATGTGCATCATAACAAATCTGCTGCTAAAAAAAAATTGAAGTGATGTTCAGTTATGTCAGTATACAATTTTGTAGTTCAAACTGCTTGATCTTTTTATCCCAAAGACAGCTTACACACCACTGAACAACAAATACCACCAAACACAGATCTGTCAATTTTATGGGATTTCCCCCATGAGAGGTGTTGCCCTGAATTTTTAAATTCTTTATTGTATAAACTGAACACCTCAAAACAGGCATTCAAATGAGTTTAAAGGGTATATTAACACATACATACTTATTCAAACAATATAGTAGTAGATTAAAAACACTAATGACAATATAAGAGCTGCATTAGATCCTCTTGCGCTTAAAATCCCCCATCATGCCCATGGAGATTTTAAAAAGTTGGCAGGTATGCAAACACACCTATATACATATATTTATCTCTTTGTTTAGAAATTTTACCTACCTTCCAAAATAGGAAGAATATGTTAATAAATGAGCTGCTTCGGATAGAAATCGACCTTATGCAAATGAATATCAATATATCTGTTACCTTCTTGCGCCGCAGGTTGTAAAAATCACTATACAAAGTCTGTAACTGTTTGAAAATTGAGTCGTATATAAGAACTCTACAAATCAGACCGAATTTATCTTTAATTTGTATTGCGATGTTCCAAAATCAATCAAAGTCTTATACATGTACAATGTGCATTTGCATAAGTTTGATTTCTATCCAACACAGCTCAAATATACCTACATGTACAAAATAATAAGAAAATGGTCATGATAGTAACCAGATCTTACAAGGGCTGTTGTCAGGACAGTATGCCTACTGAGAAGTTTTCTTATTCTATAGCTAATTCTTAGTCTGTAAACTTTTTACAAGTACTTTTTCAGAGGGACAAGTGAAAAATAAAATCATGATATTAGCAGAACTATACATTCCTTACATTCTTAATGGCATATGAGTGAACAAATCACATAGGAGATAACTGTTAGAGATAACCTTGTAAAAATGAGTGAACATCAGATTCTAATGTGTTTGAAACTACATACCTAAAATGCTGCAATCAACAACATGATCATCATATATTTGTGACGTACAATTCCAATGTAAGAGAAAAATTTTCAAACAGTTAATAATTATTGAAGAATAAATCTACAATGTACATACTTTTGTATTATGGCTTTTTAAGAGGGTAGGAAAGGTATATTTTATGTGTATGAATGTTTGCAGAATAGTCAGTGTGATAATAAAAAGTCTTCTTTATACATTTGTACATGTTGCACTTCTCCACAGGGGATACATGTAATACTACTCCGCAGTATATAAAACACTTTATATAATCTGACTGTTCTACAGACATGGCCCCAATGTTCAATTGAAGATCAATTAGGACAAGTCTTGCATGTGATTCAAGAATATCTGTTTTGCAAATACACAATTAATTAAAGCACAAATAACAATAGCCTTGAATCCTGACCCAATCTAATACTTCGTCGATAGGGCCAGGCATAATACAATCCACGTGACCAACTGTCAACGCTGAACAGGACTGAATTACTGCGCATGTGCATGTTCTATAAACGAGGAATATATCGATCGGATCTTCAATTAACAGTTGATTCACGATGTAACTCAATAACTTTTGAATTATATATGCTAAATTTTTCGAAATTTGCATTTCATATGAAATGAAAAAATAATTTTCAATAAATCCGTGACAATATAAATATTTCCCGCCATGTGTCAAGAAATGACGCTATCCCACGATGCATCATTCTAACATCCAATTGACGAAAACATGTCGTTGTATTCCGCCTGGCTCTACTGTGAAGCAGTGAGCCAGGATCCCAGGCTAAAATAACAATATTTAGTAAGGAAGCAGTCATTTCACTTTCAAAGGTAAAACAAAAATTAGATTAAATATCTAATTTTAAGACTCATTTTTTTTTTTTTTCTTCTTTTTCAATAGTTCTTAGGGTGAAACTGAAAGCAAGGTAAAATGATTTTTATTTTGCCCCTTTGCATCAACATTTGTCTCGCTGGTTTCTTCTTACGACAAATCTTCAAAATTTTTATTTGACTCAAATATTTTTGTTTTTATCATTTGTTTATTGTTGCAATATTTTCATCATAAGAAAGATAATTGGTAAACAAAATGCAATAAAATCATAACAAAAACACAAAACATATACATGTATGTATAGTAAGACAATTAAAGCATCACAAATATGTGACTTATAAAGTGACAGTCAGTGGCTGGAATATATACAATTCTATCGTATATCTACTGTTGATATTGTACTTTTTTTTTGTAACAGACAAATGTTTCATTTAGAATTATGTTAAAATTAAAACTGTCGATTTTGAACATAAATCTTACACGTCACATATATTAAAGATTCACAGTTAACATGGTTAATAGAAATATTAAGTATAGATACAACATATAAAAATAAAGAGATGAGGTATGATCGCCAATGAGACAACTGTCCACCAAAGTTCAAATAAAGTGGATGTAAGCAATTATAGGCAACCGTACGGCCTTCAACAATGAGAAAAACCCATACCTTATAGTCGCTATAGTCGGCCCTGACATGTATTGTACAATGCAGTATTCTCCCCTTAAATTTCATATACATGTAGCATCCTGGGGTTTTAATGTACTGACTTTCCTGGTAAACAGAACATTTTGAAATACAATGTTACCAATGCACCATCTTGTTTTCTTGAAGTTATAGTATCACATTACAGTGATGTTAAAAAGCCCTGTGCGGAACACTATAATGTACAGGTACCATGGTAACAGATATTTACATGTATCATGCATATTCTATAATTAAATAGACAAAACATGAATAAATAGTTATTTCTGAATGATTCATTTCTTTGTGAAAGCTATTGCCTTTTATATACATATTGTATTTATAATTTTACTATTGTTTTTCTTTAATTTTTGAAAAGGAAATTTGATTTCTGGTATTTATCATACAGGATTTAAGTGTGAATGGGCAACAGTAAAGCATGGAAGGTTATATGTAGGTGGACTGGGTAAAGAGTGGACGTCTGCTGAAGGCAAAGTTCTTAACACCAATCCACAATGGGTGAAGTCAATAGGACCAAAGGGAGATGTAGAACACATTGACTGGAAACATGTTTATAACAAAATCAGAAAAGTTTCTGGCTATTCTTATCCAGGTAAATACTATAGGTTAATATCTGATTATTAGAAGAGAGTACTTTTAAGTAAAAAGGAAACAATTCTGCCCAAACCACTGCTAAAGTCTGCCTTGAACTAAAGATGTGAGGTGTGAAGGTGTTTTAAGGCTTCACTTTGACTTTGAGATGAAGAACAACAATAAAAGTGCTGTTCTTTTGCCATGTTTGCTGTCTGTTTTGTCAAGTGCATGACATGATTTTGTGTGATGAATTGATAATAATAATTTGCCCAGATAAAAGAGAAAACAAAAGAAGATTTATTACAATATCTAGAGAATAACTAGGGTACTTTGTATTGCAGGGTACTACCTTCGTATTAGTCGGAAAATTGGGAGTAAAATTCATAATCCAGAGAGGGTACCGACTAATAGACGAGATCCAGCGACCAGAGGAAAATTCCAAGCTTGAGAAAAGTGGTCAGGAGTGAATTTCCTGGTCAAAACTACGCTTGTGATTGCCAAACCTACATAAATCAATAAATAAAAGTTTTGTTGAAAATAAAAGACTACAATACTGTCCTTGTGTTTTATTTGTTCTTTGTTATCAATTTTCTGCAAACGTGTTGAAATTCCACTGTTTCCTGTTTGGGTATTGATTTTCATGTATGTATATTTTTATGGGAGAAAATAGACATTGTGAAGAGGTTTCTGTTAAAAAAACATAATGAAAAAGGATTAAAAAGATGGAATATTATACAGTAAAAACCCAATTGTACACAACACATGATTACTATCAAATGAATTCAATGTTGTAACAAACTGTAGTTTAATTTAAATCAGGGGTAATAATGACCAAATCCAGGTCACTATGTTATGCCTTGAAATACATTTCATTGAAACTTGGTATTGTCTTGGGTTGTTTTTTTCAAAGAAAAGGCCTATCATTCTGAAACGAAGTTATTCCATATATGTATATAAGTACAACTATTCATGTGAGCCTCTAATTTTTTTTGGGGGGGTCTCATTGGTTACTAGTTCTGACATTAACAAATATCCCATATTTGCATACTTTCATAATAAATCATTAAACAAAAATATTTCCATATATATAATTTAAAATTTGTTAGAATGGAGAGGAATGTTCTGGAAAGTTTTTACAATGAACAAACACCTTGTATATAAAATGATTTTTTTTTAATTATTAGGTTACATGATTCATGAATCTGGGATGTGGAGTGATGTCCATCAGCGCTGGTTTTTTCTTCCTCGTCGAGCCAGCGAACAATCATATGATGAAACAGCTGATGAAAGTAGAGCTACAAACATTTTATTGTCGGCTAATGAAGATTTTACAGACATAAATTTCAAATATATAGGAAAGAAACAGCTAACAAAAGGTTATTCATCATTTAGATTTATTCCATGGACAGATGATAAATTGATAGTAGCACTGAAATCTCAGGAGGTTTCAGGAAAATTAGCCTCATATATGACAGTTTTTACACTTGCAGGTGAAATTTTATTACCTGATATAAAAATAGGTGATGTAAAATATGAAGGGATAGAATTTGTATAGTATTGTTCATAAATAGATTCATCTTTTAACATTTTTAAAATGAAAAGATAGTTCACTGAAACCAAATAACAATAACACATTGTAAATTCATGTATAATGTTATTGTATTTCATTCAAAAATCCAACCAGATATTCATCAAAACCATTTAATTTTTGTTAGTGATATTCTTTAGCTGCATCTACATTGTATTTTTTACACACATTTTAGTCAGTTGTGGTAAAACACAATGTAGTTGCATAAAAGCAGCATTATAAAACTTTATATTAAATAGTGAACTTAAAGAATATGTATTTTGTGTCTTGACTTAGTAGCATGTGCCACTGATGGTTCTACTCATCTGACATGTTAAGAAAACGTCAACAACCTTTTTTAGAATGACAGCCAAAATTTAGCATGTACAAATAAACAAAAAACAAGGAGGGGTTGGGGGTGGGGAATGATGGAATTTTAAGTTTCAGTTGATGTTATCTAGTCTTGAATAACAAATCTAAATCTCATAGGCTTTTAGAAGATTGATCTTTACACTTAAGATTTGTTGCATTTAATGTTTTGACAAGCATTTTTGTCATTCTGAATTGAAATTGGTCAGTCAAGAGAGCATTGCACATGGTAATAATCCTAATATAAAAAAAACAGTAAAGATCTATTTTAATATTTATCAGTCCAATATATTAACTGTGATAGTTCTACTGTAGTTAAATGTTATGTGAAATTTTGGTTTTATAATAGATATTTTTCAAACAGTGTTTTAAGTGCTGTTTAAGCCTTGTACAAATCCTTTTTAGTTAAAGAATGTATATAACAAGACTGCATTGGTCATACTAGATTTACTTTTCATAACATAGTAGAGGAAGTGGTAATATATTTTCTTATAAAAATTAAAACATATACAGCAAAATTTAATCTGTTTTGAAGTCTTAAAAACAATTAGCATTTTGCTACTTTTAAATTTAGTAAAAGAAACATGTTATTGACATTATTTTTCTTACTATCATATTACAATAGCAATCTAATTGAAATCAAATCTCGGATCTCACTCATTTTTTTTATTGGGATACGATTGCTTTCAAGCAATCTGTAGACTTTACCATTGACTCAGGGCCATGCCCTCACGTCAACCGCTTTATTCTAAACATTAAGGAACATCTCAGATTCTTAAGGTTGTCTTGCTTTAAAAGGTAAAACAAACAAAAGGATTGAATTTAAACAACTGTCCTATAATGTTCTTCTCATAATCTTTATGTTTCGATATTTCCCACGACTTGTATGCGTGTTTTAACAACACGGAAAATCAGAATTAAGCAGTATTTATATTTAGTGTTTTTATAAATTTAGAAACACGTCAGAGGAATTCCCAGTTTTGATAAAATGCAAGAGTTCTCTGAATTTCGATAAATCTATTTCTGTAATATAAGAACTGAAGTGGAGTTTTTCTTATATGTCACCATTATGAAACTGATATTTGATATTGTACTTCCACAAAGAAATGGAGAACCATCTAGGTCGTTTAATTAAAATTGAATATACGTCTTTGCTTCAAATCACAAGTCTAGGGTTTGTTTAGGTAATTATGCGTATAGTTTTCTTGACTTCAAGGGGAATCAGACTGAATGATTGCTCTGGATTCCCAACTTCATTGATTAATTTGAAACTCATGAGATCCTTTCTATGTCTGTCTGCTATTGAGGGGTTATTGCTGTTGCATAATTTTAAATCATATGCATCATTTAAATTAAAATAAATGTAGTCCACAACGTAAAGGTAACTACAACACCCCTTCAGCCGAAATGGAGTCTTCCATATTATCGCTTGTAGTTGTCTCCCTTATACTTCCGTCAATTCTGAATCAAAATACGACGTCGTATTATATTAAAGTGTACGGCAAGGAGTCATGCCCACTGACCCAAAGGAAATTAAATATTTAAAGAGTTAGAAATGGGAGCTCCTAGAATTCACGTAGGAAAATAGGCGATAAGGTACGAAGTGAAATACCTTCTCTCACTCTCAGTGACTGCTGTGGAAAGTAAACTTGGAAATGATAGTACAAAAATAAAACACAATAATTACATTATTCATACACTTGTATCGATGTTTGGCTATTTTTAAAGTTGAATAACTATTCAGATTACGTAAATTACATTTTACATGAGCAGTTGAATTATTTTTGAAAATAATACTAATACATGTATCAATGAAAACAATGGCAATCGTATCCTCAGAGCAATCATGCTCTTTGATTTAAAAATGAGCGAGGAGATTTAATTTTAATTACATGGATTACAATAGTAAAATATACATGTTCATGAAATATGTTAAGTTAATTATAATTTTACGTTCAATTGTCTCATGACATGTTGAGACATTATTTTGCCATTTATTTAACTGACATCTATGTCATGTATATAATAGTTATAATAACTAGCTAGCATTAGAGTGCTGTATTTTGCAAGAATACTCTTGAGACATTTGTGAATATAAATATGTGGTACATGTACAAGTAGAATTTGAGTACATTAATTATGTAATTAATATGGTAGTAACAACATTTCGTTTTATTATTAGGTTTTAATAATATTACATCAAGGTTTTCATTATTTTTCTGTATATTTTTGACAGATCAATAGCCCCAAACTGTTCTTTCTTTTGTGATTCGTTTTTTTTTAGATTTCAGTTAAATGCAAATTATACCATGCTTTAATTAAGTGAACTATTGTTAGGCTTAAATATATTTTTATAAATGGATTCAAATAACAAGTTAGAAAAAATTTGTCTGAATTTTTAATTGTTTTTCAATTGTTTGTTTATTTATGTTGTAAAATATATTTAACATGTATGAAATGGTAATTGTTTGACTGATAAAGATGGCATATAACCTGGTGACATCCCCAATGTATAAACATGTACAGATCATGCAGTCTTTCCTAAGCATTATTTTATGAAGAAAATTCCATTTTATGTAGCATGGTGATCAGGGTGGTAAAAGTGCAATAAATTAATGTGTATCATTTTTATTGAAATCCATATTTTTATCACTAAAAGACATGGCCAGTCTGGCTTGGTGACATCACTTGGTACCAGTTGTAAACTTTAAAAAAAATTGTAAGAACTATGAAGAATTTTTTAATGACGTAGGAAAAATATTGCCTCCATGGTATAACACCGTTTGTTCTAATGATCACATGAACTGATACGGAAGAATAACCTCTAAAACAACTCAGCTATTCAATGATACACCATTAGTGATGACTAATATAGTTTGCATTACTGGTACTTAGATGGTATCCTACAGTCCCTAGTTTTACAGAAGTGTTTGATGAATTTGTATAATATATACATGTTCTATTTATTTAAATGTAATATTTTGAGACTTATATTTTTTTATGACAGTCTTTTAGGTGCACATTTAAATTTTTTAGTTCATTAAAGTTGATAGAACTTTGATTCTTTTATAATTGAAATTTTATTATCAGATGCTATACTTCTTTTTCAATGTTGACTAATGGCTCAGGTTTAGAAAAATCTTTTTGCAGTCCATTTCAAGAAAAATAAATGCAGGTAATTAAACTCATATCTGAATAGATTATTAAATTATTAAGATTTGCAACACACATGAACGACTGTTTTCTGTACATGACTACACTGTATATAATGTATGAGTGTGACCAGGGTTTCTGCTGTTGGATGGCACTTTGCTGATTTATGAAAAAATATAATTGTGGTGAAAAATAATTCATTTTGGATCAAGAAAGTGGCACAAAAATCGGGATCATTTAGTTTTCATTCAGATGCTGATGAGACATGACAGGGAAAAAAAAACGAGTATCTATTATCAGCTGATTGTAAACATTTATTGCCTTTGTGGTACCATAAGGAAAACTATATCATTTCTATGTTTCTTTACAAAACTAACAATTATATATTTGAATATTGATCACTCCAAATATCCTTTATACTAAGACCATAATACAGAATCCACAGTTAAGCTGCCTAGTTATTAAATAGTGGATCAAAAAAAATATTGTGTTTCAGTTTGGCAAAAGTGGTGGCCACAAAAATGTCTGCCCAGAGGAAACCCTGAATGTGACTGACAGAAGAAGTTGGTATAGAAGCATCCAATAATTTCATTTTATTTGTACATATCATTTGTGCATGTAAATGTTATTACATTTATTATACTTTCATCAATTCTGTATCTAAGTGAGACATCTATTTTAATATTTACTATATAGTCCCATGGTTAGTAGAGAAATGACATCAGTTACTTAATTATTTTTATCACACATTTAGTGTTTATATATCAATTTTGTCTGTGTTAAATGGCCAGTAATTAACATGCTATATCAGGCCTGGTCCACTGTTAAGCTGTATTAAGTTCAGCTCCTGCAAGTAGGAACTGACTTCAATATCATACTCATCTAATGAAAACACAATAAGTTAATCCAAACTGATATTCATATCAGGATTGGCAAAAACCCGGGTTTTAAGAGTATTGCCCAGCCCAGTGGGAAATACTGGAGAAACCCTGGTTTTACTGGGTTTTACCGGGTAATACTGGGTTATATGAAAAACTGTCCTTAATTTTAAAGAGGATTAATCACAAATGCAATACATTAAAGATTTTTTATAAAAATAAGATATAGTATTCTAATTTATAAGTTCACTTGTTTGAGACTCTTTATGGTGTATGAATCTGAGAAAATATTATTGGTCCAGCAACTCTAAGGCAAGTGTACATGAAGACAAAGATGAAAAGTTTTTCTTAGTAATCTTCCTAAAATTAGTAAAAATTTATTTAATCACCATTCTGTCTAGATTGGTCAAAGTGTTGACCATGTTGACTTAAAGTCACAAAGAATTCAATTTGTTTTTTTTTAACAAATATAACTAATATTAAGAATTAACAATTATATGTAAGGAAAATTACTTTTAAACATTTTTTATTCATTACTAAGTTTTAGCATATGTTTATGTACACCACTAATTAATAAGTAATTATTCAGATTATATACACAGATTTGTTTATATAACAATAATCAGCCTTTTGTGTTCATGGCCTGTCCCTTAGGGTGTTTATTTAGCAGTATGATTGTATAAAATTAAAATTTACAATTCACTTGAACACTGCAATAAAATGCATTTTTTCAAAGTTTAAAATTAGATTGTTGAAACAAAGCTTGGAAATTAACAAGGTATCCTGAAATGTGCAAAACTTTTTATTCTGCCGACATATATAGAATTAATGGAGAAAAGGAAGAAATTGAATCTTCAGTCTTCAGGAATGACTCTCAATGGTTATCTTTATAAAATGTGTATATTTAGCTATAATACTGTTAAACTACAACAAGTCTTTACTATTAAGTGTAAAAATTAGCTTGAAAAATCATATTACCCAGTATTGCCCAGTATTACCCGTTTCTGGGAGTATTGCCCAGCCCGGAAAACCCAAGTTTTCCACTCTTGATTCATATCATGTCATGCTTATGGCGTCATATGTCCAAGATCTTCCATTTAGTTCCATTGGCAAAATTTAGTTCCATTGGCAAAAGGAATGTACAAATTTCAGTATGATGAGAAAGAATCTAAGACAGACATTCTGTGTCGTTTAAAGTTAATAAGTTAAATAAATTGTCATTAATGCCACTTGCTGGTTACATTTGTTAAAATGAGAATTTTTACATTTGAAATATATAACAAAGAGACTGAGGGACACTTGTTTTGCATAACAATATATACAAAGTTGAATTTTAAGCCTTGGGCATTTATTTATTATTCTTGCCAAGTTTCATCCATCATACTTGCTGTAGATGTGTCATTTTATCTGCTTTTACAAATGAAGTCTTTTCCTCTGTCAACATTGATTCTACTTCAGATTCTTCATATTCTTCATATTCTTCCAGCGATATTTTGCCATCCTTGTCACTTTTGTCTGAAGAATCCTGTTTCAGGAGTGCATTTCCTCATTTTAAAAGACTTTTGTCAGCAAAATTGAAGCTACTTGTGGCTACCAACTCTCATCCTCTTGAAAGCCAATTTTAGACCAAGCCTTACACTAAGCTATGCTATTGTTTTAGAGTCATGTTGTAACAAGTTTTAATTGAAATCACTTTGATCATCCTCTTTATTTGAAGTGGAAGCCTCAACTTTTGGTGATGGGTTGCCAGACAATTGCTATTCATCTTATGTGCATTTTTAGATTTAAATTGAAAGTATATAATTAAAATGTGTAGTGACTGAAAATGTATTCATATTTAACAAAGTGTCAGTATTTATAAATATATAAAACTGTGTCTGTAGAAAGATAACATTAATCATGAACGTAATGCAGAGAAATAAGGACACTTCGCTTTAAAATAAGAAGCACAATTAAATCATTCTTAGGCACACACATCTCACATGATTTCATTGTGACTGGCTTTTATGAGAAAGAGAATAATGTACAGATGTCTAATAGGATCAGTGGTCTCATTTTTTGTTATATTTTACATTTAGTTTTTTTAGTCATTAGGATATTTAGTACTTACATTCATAAAGGTATTTTTGTCTTGAAAATGTAATTGTTCTGGACTTTTCTTACAAAATTTTTATGATAACACCTGTTAGAATAAATTATATAGACGTTGGAAGTATACCTTTGATGGAAATAATGGTTTTTAACATTGATTTTTTTTGATAATTGTGACAGCTTTCAATAAATAACTTTATTCTGACCTTTAAATGGGTGCAGATTCTTGGTTAGTCACATTGCCTAAAACTAAGTAAATGAATATCGGTAAGCAATTGTTTTAAAATGATTGAAACTTGTCAAAATATTATGGAATACTTGTTTGGTGATTATGACTTGTGCTGTGTATTAATCTTTTACTACAAATTAACCTGTGTAAAACATAAAATTATAATGTGATTATCATGTAATTATTATGCACTGTTGTCATAGTATTACCGATACTTGTACTTCTGAGATTTATTTGAATTATAGTTTTTTAATGGCTATAAAACCATTGTCTTTCAGCAAGTGCAATCGACTGGTAACTTGAAGATAGTTTTCTTGAGTAATAAGTAATTGCCCACTTTGGCAGTTTGAAATTCTGTTCTCAGCCTTAGTTATTTCCCTTTTTGTAAGGGTTAATAATGCATGATATTAGACCAGTAGTGAGGATGAGGGAATAAAAAAAAAATAAAAATGGGCTCATGATGAGCCTGTTCCAAACAATTGTTAAAGTGTTCAGTTTTTATGCCCCACCGTAGGCAACAGGAGCTTTAAATGTTACCCTTGGTGGTCTTTCCGTTCATCCTTCCCATTTTTGTTTCTGCACTCTAACTTAAGTTTGCCTCATCCAAATTTTATGAAACTTATACACAATGCTAAGAATCAAAACTCGCAGACAGAGTTTGAATTTGGGCAGTGAGTCACTTACCGTTCTAGAGTTATGCCCTTTTATAACTTGGAAAAATGCAAATTTTTTCATTTCTGCATATTAAGTTAAGTTTTACTCATCCAAATTTTCTGAAGCTCATACACAATGCTAACAACCAAATATCGCAGACAGAGTGCGAATTCGGGTTAGAAGTCATTTACCATTCTAGAGTTATGCCCCTTTTCAAATTTGGAAAATTGCAAAGCTTGAGCAGGGGCATTCATGTCCTCAGACACATTCTTCTATTATTTATATACTAATTCAAGTTATCATGTGAAAATATCTTTATAAATGAACAAATTCCATAGATGATCTGAATCATCCTATGATAATCTTTCCAATTTGTCTCGGGATTCCTCAGTTTTAATTAGTTTCTTCTTATTGGTAACTGTATAGTGTAATTTTGGGTTGGTTTTTTTTTGTATTCTACTTATATGACATACAACCTAGATTTAGTTACACAGAAAAGTATTTTAACTCCTAACTCTTATGTCAGACTTTCTAATCTATATGGAGTCCAATGTAATTTATTTTTTAATACTTAAAAAGCATAACATTATGCAGCAATCTTTTTCTGATGTGGTGTTTGGTTCAATTTCTATTTTGAGAACTTTTTTTTTACAAAAACCAACAAACAACACATTATTCAGATATCCTGTTTGTCAACCAACAAACAACACATTATTCAGATATCCTGTTTGTCAACCAACAAACAACACATTATTCAGATATCCTGTTTGTCAACCAACAAACAACACATTGTTCAGATATCCTGTTTGTCAACCAACAAACAACACATTGTTCAGATATCCTGTTTGTCTAGTTCTGTGTTTTTTTATTGGTTGGTTCATTTATAATATTCAGAAAATATAAGTTTCTAAACATAAACACAGACATAAGTTTTACTGAAAATATATCACCACCTAAACTAAAATCTGGTAAACAAGTCAAGGACGACATGATTTTCACTAAAATATATGACCACCTAAACTCAAATCTACAGGGCAAACGTGGCTGTTATTGTTAGAAATAGAACATAGGGGTAAGATGATAGATTTGCTTGTCTTAAGTGAACATCTATTTAGAATTACCAGTATCAGAGTACAAAAATATGATAAGCTTATTTTAATCACTCTTATCAAATGTAGATTTAATCTGGTTATTGTATTAGTGGGATGCTGACATTAAACCCAACTCTCTTTTTATTCATATATAAAATCATGCTAGTTCAGTATTTTAATATAATGCAGCTACATGGAGGGGTTGTTTTAATGCTACGATATAATCTCAAGGTGTTTGTTCAAATTATTTGTTTTATGTATTTATTAATCTCGCAAGATGAGAGATTTCAATGTCAGAACATGCCATTGTTCCTTTTTAATGTGAATAAAACATTTGTATTAGGATATGAAAGAGTTCATTGTGAGAATGTTAATTGTTGTTATAAATTATTTTGTATGTTCTGTGATAAAAATTGAATAAAATTATATTTAAAACTTAAAATTTTGTATTGTATTATAAGATGACATGGAAAGTTAAATCTTCAGATATTGAGTACTGACTTGTAATTGTGTACAAATATATTATTTTCCCTCACAATGTCTGTGAAAGCAAATTAAGTAATTTGTATGTGTGTATGCACATGTGAATTAATTACATGTATATATATGACCACCTTACAGTTTGAATTTGAACAGTGAGTAGACTTTAGTCCAAATGGTTTATAGCAGTAATGTTTCGGACAAGTTGCTTTTAAAAAAAAAAGACAATACATGAACCTTAGAACTTTTTTATTCTAATTATTAATTCAATTGAATAAGAAATTATATATCCGTGTTATCTTGGCCATGTGTGTGGAGGATAATATTTTCTTTTTATTATAAATCATTACAATTTTGGCATGTTGAGAGAAGTGTTAAATATAAAGCAAGGAGAGAAAAAAAATGATTTCCAGACGTATGAAATCTTAAAGAATAATAATAATTCAAAACATGGACACATGTACCTTCTTCCAAAAATTCATAAAATTAATCTAGAAATAAGTAATGAGCCATTGCGAACTGGTCAGCTAGCAGGACACATTTATGTTCGTTACCGACCAATCATCAATAAGTGTAACTCTCCCGCGAGAGATACTTACTTGATCTAATTATAAATATAAAAAATAAAATAAAAGGCCCGCGAAATGACAAATGTAAAACAACTCAAACGAGAAAACTAACGGCCTAATTTATGTAGAAAAAATGAACAAAAAACAAATATGTAACACATTAACAAACGACAACCACTGAATTACAGGCTCCTGACTTGGGACAGGCACGTACTATGATACAGAATGTGGCGGGGTTAAACATGTTAGCGGGATCCCAACCCTCCCCCTAACCTGGGACAGTGGTGTAACAGTACAACATAAGAAAGAACTATAAAAATCAGTTGAAAAAGGCTTACCTCATCAGATGGATACAAACAGAAATACTACACAGAGTGGACGTGGCCGGGTACTTGTATATCCCAACAACGAATAGACACTAAGTACAGATCTGAGAGTACTCGCAGTTACTGACAGCTAGTTCAAAGCCACTAACAACTAATTAAAAAATTCATGCATCTAATACTAAATTATCAATCCATACACATCCAACATCCAATTATTGAAGATGCATAACTTTTACATTCAAGATACAAAAAATTTCATTAATAAAATAGAGTCACACGAGGTAAAAAAGTATGCATTCTTATTGCCTATGATGTACGTCAATGTACACAAATATGATCATTAATAATTTAGAAGAAACTGTTATCAATGCATTAGAATTTATTGACACAAAGGAGAATATACTTTAAAGATGCTCAACAAAATAGATTTAACTGCATTTGTTAAATTAATTCTTAGAAACAATGAATTTGAGTTTAATGGACTGTTATACAAACACATTATAGGAGCGCCCATGGGTGGTATATTGTCACCAACATGCACAGATCTGCATCTGTCTGCCCTATTCATTAAAACCTTGGATAAGTTCCAATGGAGAGAAAACATCAAATTACACTGTCAATAGGGATGACGGTTTTATGGTCTTCACAGGCAAATTAGAGCAAGTTGAAGATTTCTTTCACATCTAAACAAAATTGACCATCTACTTAAGTTCTAATATGAGGTGTCGACATCTAGTATGGCCTATTTAGAGGGTGGTAAAAGTTTATTTTCATGCAACGTTTTCAGCCTTTTTATTTCACGTGTTTCCGTGTTTCGACATTTTATTTCTCGTTTTCTAGTGTTTGGTTCGATGTGCGTGCTTTGTGTTTTCCCTTAATTATTTTCCGTGTTTCGTGTCGGTACTCTTATTTTCTTGTGCTTGTCCCGCATTTGATTAAAAAGTAAACCGGGACTAATTCAAAGTCAGCCCAAATATTGTTTGAAATTATAAACTAATTAACTGGTCCCAAGATATTTATTAATATCCTATTGTATTACTATGATAAATCGGATGCAACTAACAGACGCTAAAAGGTGACCACATGCAGGGTCGCCATGTCCATTTATAATGACTGCATGATATCTCCAAGAACGGCTGAGCACTAACTTTTGGTACTTTTTTCCTTAATATTTACGATTTTATTCCCTGGCCTCGTTTTTCCAGAATGTTAGTTTTTTCGTGCAACGTTTTTGCGATTTGGTATTTCACGTGTTTCCGTGTTCAGACCCTCCCTTTTACCACCCTCAATTTAGATACGGAAGTGTACAAAAGTGAACGATTCCATAATAATGGAATTCTTGATATTAAGTCACAGATATTAAAAACACAGAAACGTATCAATATTTACCAATCACTAGTGCACATCCAAAACACACATAAATTTAAGAGAATTACAGTGTGTGAATAATATAAGAAATTTCTACTTCTACCACTAAGTGACCACCGTCATTTGGTTGACTATCCTGTCACTGTTTGGTGTGCGCTTGCATACTTAACAAGTCCAAAAATAATTTTAACAGAAAGGAAATAATTTGTGCTGTACATAAAATTTATACATGGTGCAAATAAAAACATGGGACTTGAAATTTAATGTGCATGCAGTAGTCTCTTGAACGAGTCAAGACTTTCTGCAGCGGTCACTGAAATAATAGTGACATCAATGAATTAAATAAACATTTAATTAACTTACAAGATAACTTAATTGATAGAGAATACTGTAAAAAGGAAACAGTAAAAGTTGTAAAAATGTATATTAACGAACAGTCTTTATTTTACTTGTTTTATTTTCATTTGAAACAGATTTTTTTTTATCTGGTTTGTCAAAATGACAAGTGTGCATAATGATTTTATTGTTACAAATCAAATCTCAAAGCCCACTAAACTCATTATGTAGAAACACAGCACTATTTTAAAATATCTGTGAATATCTAGACACAGATGTTTGATACCGTAGGTCGTTATAATTAAACTCTGACCATTTAACTTTCACTTGTTTATCAAAGGGTACAACTGTCAACTTTGCTCAAGTCTAACAAGTCAGTAAACCCTTGCAATGCATAAAATGTAGCTTTACAATAAATATACATGTTTGAAAAGGATCTATAGATTGTTTATTATCATATATCAGATAAGTGAATTAGCGATCTGTGAAAATTCTTTATTGCCATGTTTTAAATATCTCAGATACACAGTATGGAGGTGCTCTTAATTGCAGGAAGCTAATACAGATAAGATGAATAGGTGTTCCAAATGAACAATAATTTAACTTCCGAATATTCTCCATAGACTATATTTCTAACTAATATATATGCGTGAACCCTCAGGGGTTCACGCAATAAGTTTGAAAATCAAAGCAGTCATCAACAATTTTTGTCTTGCCTGCGATGAAAGTTGCAGTATGCAAGACTTAGGGATTATTATCTGGTGGCATAAACTATTTGTATAAAGCTTTATATTTCAGAAGGTAGAAGACCTGGATGCTTCATACCTTGTAAGGAGATACCTTATGTTAAATAGTTTCCATTGGTCATATCACTCATATGTCCATTGTCTTTTACCTCATTTTCAGGGTTCAGCTACTGCTTGAAAAAAATTTAGTTTCTCACTTATGAGTAATAAGATAACTTTATTTTGTATATGGGTTCCTTGCAATGTCTACATGTTTGTCAGACAGTGTTCACCTGACCTCAACCTCATAACATTGATCAGTGATCAAGGTTAAAGTTACGTGATTAGGTCCGTTTCTCAAATACTATGAGCATTAGGTCAACTATATGTGGTGTATGGAATGATTATGAGAGGTACAAGTCAGTCTGTCAGGTTTCATCTAACGTTGACCTCATTTTCAAGGTTCATTGGTCAACTTTTTATACGACCGCAAAAAAATTTGCGGTCGTATATTGGTATCATGTCATCGTCGTCTGAAGACATTTGGTTTCCAGACAATAACTTTAGAATAAGTTAATAGAAATCTATGAAATTTAAACACAAGGTTTTATCCACAAAAGGAAGGTTGGGATTGATTTTGGGGGTTATGGTCCCAATAGTTTAGGAATTAGGGCCCAAAAAGGGGCCCAATTAAGCATTTTTCTAGTTTCCAGACAATAACTTGTGGAACGGTGTATGGATCTCTCTGAAATTATACCACAAGTTTCCATACCACAGAGGGTGGTTAGGATTAGCTTTGGGGGGTTATGGCTCAAACTGTTTAGGAATTAGGGGGAAAAACAAGGGTTTCTTGGTTCATGGACAATTACTTAAGTACATTACATAATTTAAAAGCATTGTAAGGGAGGTAATTCAAACATAACGTTTGAGGCAAATATAACATTTAATTTACCTCCCTTTCAACATAAATCAATGGTCAGTAAAGCAGGCCAGACATTTCAGCATGTGCATTCTTGTTTAAAGAGTTATGCCCTTGGAAATATCATTTATATGGAAAATTGCATTGTAAGCGCTCTCACATGTACAATTCTTACCAGATTTTTATGAAATTTATATCATAGGTTTATATCAGCAATGTCTAGAACAAATTTCGAAAAACCAGTTCTGATCAACTATTTTTAAAAGAGTTATGCCACTTGGAAATATTAATTATATGGAAAATTGCATTGTAAGAGCTTGCAATTATAAAAATAAGAAGATATGGTATGATTGCCAATGAGACAGCACTCCACCAGAGACCAAATGACATAGAAGTTATCAACAAACAACAACCAATCAAGCCTACATTTCTCTTAGAAATGTATAAAAATTCAAAGAACAAAAAAAAACGTTTTTTTAGTTATTGTCCTTGGACAGATAAAGTGCAATGCAGAAAACATTGGGAAAATCTGTTCTTTTGTCAATCCAGCATGTGTAATTGATGATATTCAAATCTAATAAACAAATAAATGGGGAATGTGTCCATGGG
The DNA here is from genome assembly GCA_017311375.1 of Mytilus coruscus. Taxonomy (NCBI): domain Eukaryota; kingdom Metazoa; phylum Mollusca; class Bivalvia; order Mytilida; family Mytilidae; genus Mytilus; species Mytilus coruscus. The sequence goes on along the minus strand of CM029602.1, from coordinate 62,234,728 downwards.
ACACAGATGATGCCCCTGCTTGCATATCATATAAAGTTATAAAGGGACATAACTGAAGAACGGTAAAAGTGACTCTACTCAAATTTGTACTTGATCTGAGTTTTGTGGTAATAAGTATTGTGTATAAGTTTCATAACATTTGGTTGAGGCAAACTTAAGTTACATAAATTGTTTCTGAGATACAGCGCGACATGTGAAAACCCCCCTTGTTTTATAAAAAAATCAATAACTCTAAAATAAAATTTTGAATCATCACCAAAAGTATACAAATCTTTAGATGAATATAATTAAGAAGTGTGTAAAGTTTTAAGCAATAATCATAAATCGTTTTTCAGATATGGCGCGACATGTGAAACCCCACCTTTTTTTACAAAAAACTCAATAACTCAATAATTCTAAAATAAAATTTTGAATCATCACCAAAAAGTATACAGATCTTTAGATTAATATAACTAAGAAGTGTGTAAAGTTTTAAGCAATAATCATCACCCACTGTTTTAGTTACAAAGTCCCGTAACTCAAAAAGTTTTACTCTTATTTTCACCAAAAGGTATACAGATTGTTTGACCATCATAAGAAACAACTATGTTAAGTTTCATGAAATTTGGATAAGTCGTTCTCAAGTTACGATGCGACATGTGGACGCTGGACAGACAGACAGACAGACAGACAGACGGATGCCGGTCATTTGTATACCATAATACGTCCCGTCAAAATTTTGACGGGCGTATATAAATTCAGCAATTTTTCCATTTGTAAAGGGGTATAACTCTAGAACAGTTAAAGTGACTCCACCAAAAATCAAACTTGATCTGTATTTTGTGGTAATAAGCATTGTGTATAAGTTTCATAACATTTGGTTCAGGTAAACTAAAGTTGAAGAACAGAAACGAATAAAATGCTTTGCTGAGCGCAGCTGGATACAACCGCAGAGGTCGAACCCTGAACAGTTGGAGTAAAAATAGACACAATATTCACGCTTAATACAGGTCTGAATTTGGATTGTAATTAAATATTTGACACATAATAGGTTTCCAACACAGAATAACTGTAGTCAAAGAACTTAGAATTGGTTATGATTTGAATTTATTTTCAATTTTTGCTTTTGTGCAATACACCATGCTGTTGGGTATTGACCCCCCCTCCCCCTTTATTTTGCAAGAAATTTTCTTTTTAATTTCTGAAATCTGAAATGAGAAAAAATTGTAACTTCTAAAATTAATTGACAGCTAATCACCTCACGACAATACAACATCTTTAAACATAATTTAAAAGCAATGTAAGGGAGGTAATCCATATTTTTTTTTAAATATTTTAAATGTATTTGGATTACCTCCCTTACACTGCATTTAAATCCTGGAAACCAGAAAATGCTTATTTGGGCCCTTTTGGTATTTTGGTATAATTTCCCCTAATTCCTTAACTGTTGGTACCATATCCCCAAAATCAATCCCAACCTTCGTTTTGTGGTATTGAACCTTATGGTAAAATGTCATAGAGATCCATTCAATTAAACTAAAGTTATTGTGCGAAAACCAATGTGTCTTCGGACGACGACAACGACGACGACACCAAGGTCATACCAATATACGGGGTCGTATAAAAATTCAGCAATTTTTCTCCATTTGTAAAAGGGCATAACTCTAGAATGGTTAAAGTGACACCACCAAAATTCAAACTTGATTTGTGTTTTGTGGTAATAAGCATTGTGTATAATTCTCATAACATTTGGTTTAGGTAAACTTAAGTAGGAGAACTGAAACGAAAAATTCAGCAATTTGTCCAGATAGTTTAAATTAGAAACAAATTCCACTGCAAGAGATCTATCTTATCGCAACAACTGGAAGTATCAGAATTTTGAGGTTATTTCATTGTGTTAACACCAAAATGAAAATAACATTACTCCAACAGCCCACTATCCATTGTTTAGGATGCTTACCAATCATGACTTTTGTATCCTTTCCTGGCTTAATTAGTGAACACAAAGTTAAAGATCTTTCATATGTTTATTCAGTTAATTTTATAACTGTGACATCTTTTGAATCAATAAGTGTGTAAACAAATTATCATAAATAAAATATCATTTATACAAGCTTTTATCATCTCCATATTGTTTTACAATTTAGACATTTGGTGCATTTCCTGCCTTTGAATTTCAGACAAAGTATTCATTTATCATAACAAAGCATTCAACTTTTCTTATTTAATATAAAAAGAAAACAAAGTCAATGCATTAAACTAAACAGGAATTTATTGTAAAAACAAAATTTTGTATCTTTTTCAAAGTCTTTTAATAAAACAGATCTGGAAAACAAACATTTACCTCTGTACCAAACATAAAAATACCTTGCATGGCTTTATATTGGGGTGGGAAAATTCAGGACTACAAAATTACTGACTATTCCTTTATAAAGCCAGAAAATCCACAAAGTCTGTATAGCTACCCTGGTGAACTTGCAAAGGAATGTGTGTGTGCTGAAGACATCACTTTCTACACTCAAACCACTGGTTAATTTAGCATATTATCAAAATATTTCTGCATCTATTGAATTTATTCTACCGTTTTGATTTAGGTCCAGTGTGTCACAATAGTCACCTTGTATGATATCGTAGCACAAAATGAGGAACCTAACATAAATGGTCTCCAAACTATAACTCTTTTTAATTGTTAAGCCCTGTATTTTCAGTTGAAACGAAATTAATGAAATAACTGACCATTACAACCAAAGATATATGGACATGTTTTTATACTGAACATAAAATCAAATGATCTTCATATACTTAGTAAATGAATCGTTTTCACAAACTGATTCAATGTAAATCCTTTTTTATCAAATTTTTTCTGGCCGCTTCGGTGACATCCAATCTGCACCAAATGAAAATTTTGTAAAGGTTTTCAAACCATCATATTACTTAAATAATTTCGAAAAATTTTGCTACTAGTTCATGAAGATACGTCTTGCAATGTTTGCCTTTTAATTTAACAAAAAGGTTCAATTTAATGACTAAAGGATGAAAGATGCCAAGTGAAAGCAAATCACTCTCACGGACTATGTGCCAGGAGAGCTAAAAATAAACCCATCACATGACAACTACTGAAATAAATCATGACAATAAAACACATTAAAATTGAAAACAAAATGCTTGGTTTATTTATACAAAATATCTTACATATATCAATATAATCAATGAGTATGTATGAACATAACAACTCTGTTATAGAAACAAATTCTGGAGAAAGTTTTAATAGATTTCATCTATGTCGTTTAGGCTGATGGTATGCTTTAAAAAAAACAGGAAAAAATCTACATTTTAAAGCACTCCATTTATGCAGCACTAGCACAATTACATACATTTTACACTTATTCGCTTTTAATTGTGTATAATTAAGATTTTTAACATGCAAATATTTCTTATATGAAGCGTCAAGGTCATATAGAAGAAAGATTACTTCTAGCAACTTCAAAGAAAATAAAAGAAAAAAGATTTTTTGTTTAAGCTTTGTTACAGGAACAAAATTCAATACTTGTAATGGTAACTCCAAGAAACAATTTTCAGGAGGATTCTTGGGTTTTTAAGCATGACCATGAGGCATCAAATAACATTAGTAAGTGCAATGTAGCATACAAGGCAAGACTCTGCTCATTAAACAAAAGTCATGACAAAAATAACATCAAATTCCTTCATACAGTGAATTCATTATTATTCCCAGGACCCTAATTTTCTTGATTTCATGGATATCTGTGAAGCTCAAAAATAACTTTTTTAACAAAATACAAATAGTCTATAGGCTTGTAAGTTGTATGTAGAATTTGTTAAAAATGATGAAATTAAGTATACAACAAGAATGTGTCCATAGTACAGGGATGCCCCACTCGCAATATCATTTTCTATGTTCAGTGGACTGTGAAATTGGGGTCAAAACTCTAATTTGGCATTAAAATTAGAAAGATCATATCATAGGGAACATGTGAACTAAGTTTCAAGTTGATTGGACTTCCTTCAGCAAAAACTACCTTGACCAAAACCTCAACATGACTTGACCAAAATTTTTAACCTGAAGTGGGACAGACGCACAGACCAGAAAACATAATGCCCCTACTACTATCATAGGTGGGGCATAAAAATTACAATTCTTCATCAATTCATGAAAATTGGTACCCTTGGAAATAAATGAATCAACAGTGCATCTAGAAGGAATACTTTATATATATCATCTTCATAAATCAATTCAAACATAAGCTGAGTTTCAATACACAGTAAAATACTATGAATTTTATGTAGACAGTATCATGAATGAAAACCAGTAAAAATTACTTATGAAAAAATACAGTAACCCAGATAAAGATACAATGCAATACAATTGATGAAAAAATTTAACATTACTGGCCCTAATAGGAATTACAACAAACTTCTTAATTATACTTTTAAAAGGGAAAAATGTTGTTTTAAACCAGCAGTTGCACATTTTCAACAAACAATTAATTTTTCAATTTTTCCAGCATAGTTAGATTTTAAAATTGATATATACTTAGGATTCTATGTCTATGAAAATTCAAATTCAAATTTCTTTTTGGTATATTCATCTTGAAATATTGGACAACCTTTAACCTCATAAATGTGTGATATGCAGATGTATTGATATAATGAAGATAAGCTCTCATCTTTTGGTTTTGAGTACTCAGCTGTTTCCTGTAGCAAAACTATTAAAATTGGTCATGTGTTGTCTACTTTAAAATACAATGTATTTTAATTTAAACAAAATTAACTGAAAATAAAATGAATGCAAATATTGTCAACAAGAGATTGATTCAGATTGAATAAGTTTGAACAACTCTGGGAAAGAATGCTTTGAATGTTTTCCCATCTTACCAACAAAAAATATTTGTCCATTCACTTTATGTAGAGCTTTGTTTCTCAAGAATTCAAAACAATGTTCCATTATTTTCTGTTTAAACCTAAGCCATCATTCACAGACTGAGACAAGTATCTGAAATTGCCCGAATGACTGATACTCCCTATTTTTTTTTTCTTGTTGAGAAAAATCTGCATTGTACATAGAATAAAGAAATCCACAGTAAATAAAAAAAATAACCACAATCAGCTATATCTAAACATTGCTGTTAAATCATGTTAAAATGAAACTTTAGTGTCATCCATATAACAGCTTCCATCCTAGTAAGTCAATGAACGTATCATATGTAGTTTTGAAAGTAGACATCACAAGGATCTTTGCAGTTTACTTTGCTACTGATTAGCCAAGTTGATGAAAAGGCTTATTGATGACAGACTGACAGTTAACTGCAATAGCAGACACAGACCTTGTTTGACTGGGTGAGCAGACTGCACAATCATAAATACATGTATCATATTCTCTGGTAAAATAACAAAGTAACTAAATTAACAAATCTTTCAGCACTATTTGTACATCATTTACATATCATTACTGATTTACTGCAAATGTTGAATCGTCTCAAGTTGCATTAAAGGTAGACTTGAACAAAGTTTCAGCAATCAATATCACATCTCTAACTTCTCTCATCACACAGCACTTGTAAGAACAATAGTTAGAAACAACCGTTTTGTCACATTAAAGACTGAAAGACCATCTAGAATGAGTGAAGTCAAATAAAGTTTACCAATTAACAGTAGATATATAGTAATGTCTTGCATCTACAATACAATCCTTTGTAATCCATGCAACACAGCATAAAGACAGGGTCATGCGACATTGTCCAACAAGACTTATTGTCATATTAAATGTTCTGATCTGTTTGACATCACAGTTTTTAGCTTGATATTACAATGAATATTATTGTTTGTGTGAAATGACTTTCCTCTGTTCTGCTCTGCTGGGAGAACATACAAAATTTTTTACTATAGATTTAAGGTATTTCAGATTTTCAATACAGACTCATTCATTTTTTAATTCAGATTTTTTAAAAATTCTTCCTTATGTTTAAATGCAAACCCATTGCCAAAGTTCAACCTTGAAGGCTGTGATAAATGTTTAAGTTGAGTCTTAACTTTCCTATATGTATTGTTATGGCAAATATACATTCATTTAAAGTTCATACTATAACTGAGAATATATGATTGCATTAATCAAAAGTCTAATATTTTGATAAGTCTGATGAAATTCTAATGTAAATTTATGAGATCTTGACAGAATTTTTTTAGGTCCCAAACTCATTATTTATTGCTGGTACCCATATTTTAAGACAATTATTTTCTTTCTGAGTATCATATTTTGCCATAAAAGCGTATACTGTGTATATATATTATTTTAGTGGGTACTAATTTTGGTGGATATATGGTTAAGTTGATTTTTTTCAAATATTCCATACAAGCCTATAGAAGTATTCTCTGCCACTTAAATCATAGACGACCTTCACCTACGAAAATTAATACCCAACTGAATAATATTCCAGTCTTTTTTAGAGTACTAATATCAGTTACTCTACAATTTAATTTGGTCCTTACTGGAATTATTGGTTATTGAGTGTTACATTTCTTACATGATACAAGGAACAACTTTATTTTACTTCACTGTGACATAAAATTAGCTGAAATATAAGCAACAAATTGACAAAGAAGTGGCACCAAAACCTGTTTAGTGGCATTCAGATATGTGTATTTTGCATACTAACAGGTGGTGTGGAATTTATGGTTTATTTAGTCTAAAACTTTCAGCACCTTTCCAATTCCAATTGTTTTACCTGGAAAAAAAAACAAAAAACATTAAAATCTTAACAATACAATTATTGACAGGTAAACAACATACTATAATCATCATTGAATGGATTATTGCACTTAAGGTACCGTTTAAAGGAAAATGATGCAGAACAAAGCAAATTTATTAGCAACAAGTGTCACTGGTGAAGCAGGAACTGCTGACTCTTCGAGGGCACCTGAGTTCAACCCTTAAACATTCAAGATTATGCCTTACACAACCCTTGTACCATAGAACCCATAAGAAAATATCTTTTTGTAGTTATTAACCCTGAGATTTGTATTAACTGTTTTAATGAGGAAGTAAATATTGAAAAAAAAAACAACTAAAAAATGCTTTTCAATCAAGCTCTTCTCCATATTGGAACATCAAACCAAAATTATCACATTACAGACTGTTTTATTTGGGGGGAAGAGAACAGATTTTCAAGCTGAACTTACCCTCATCTCGAAGTGTAAATCGTCCCATTTGTGGGAAGTCTTTGAAAGTTTCTAGGCAGATTAAACCTCCATTTACTTCCATTCTTGCTATAGCTAACTGATCTTGTCTAACAAATCGGGGTTTTATTTGAGTTTTTTCTCCAGTTTTTTTGTCTATTATACACAATAATGCCTTGATCGTAACTTCCTCTGAAGATGTATGTAAATGTAAAACTGCACTGTATCCCGCACAAATAATGGATTTGTGTTCTAAAATAACAATCTGGAACACAAAAGTATATACAATCAATTCATAAAACAAAATTATCAGGCATACATTTGATTTGAAAATAACAAACCTCCCTTATGCAAAAATAAAATTTCTGTCATTACAATTCATTTTGAGAACACATACCACTTGTATTATTTTTAAAAAAACTAATCAAGTGTATTCAAAAAAAATTTTGAAATTAGATGACTTATAGTATATATTCCAGATATTACTTTAATGAAAGCAAAACAAAATCAACTTTCAAATCAACTTTGAAGATACAATCATTATAATGTGTATATGAAATTAAAACAACAGTTACATAACCAACAGTACTTCTATTACTGACATATCAAAGATATTAAAGGGACATATATGCTAGAGGAAGAAATTTTTTTTTTCTTTCAGGATCACATTCCTTCATCAAATATAATGTGATGAGTTTTTAACATTTTTCTGCAAACTAATTTGCCATCCATTTCTGTATCAATATGATATCTGAACCAGAATTTTGAATCCAGCATTTAAATAATTCTGTTACATGAAGTACCACTACAAATTTAATAAAATGCTCTGCAGGACGTAACTTGATACGACTGCAAAAAACCATGAACAGTTGGGCCAAGTATGGACTCTACATTCAAGCTTGACACAGCTCTGAATTTGGATTGTGATTAAATATTTAACACAGCATAGGTTTCTGACACAGAATGAATGAGGTCAAGAACTGAAAAATTTGAAATTGGACTTTTACCTTTTATGGTCCAATATCCAAAATCTAAATACACGGTTAGTTTCACAACATCAAAGTGGAATTTAATTTAATTTATTCATTTATAAAAAGGGGCCCCAAAATTAAAAATCTAAATACATGGTTAGATTCAGCATCAAAGAACTCCAATAATACAACTTTTGATGAAATCAAACAAAGTTTAATTTTGAACCCTTTGGACATTAATGTGGACCAATTCAAAAAGGGCCCAAAATCAAAATCTTAATACACGGTTAGATTCAGCATATTAAAAGACCCCAGGAATTCAAGACTTTGAATTAAACCCCATTGAAATTGGTCAAGAAATAAGCAATTTATACAAAGTATTAGAAAAGTATTGTTTTGGCCCTTTTTCCTAAATGGGTAGGGCCATAACCCCAAAATCAATCCCAACCTTCCTTTTTGGTATGAAACCTTGTGGTACATTTTTCATAGAGTTTCAAAGACTTATACTCAAAGTTATTGTCTGAAACCAGACAATCCTAGTTTTTCATCCATGTCCAGTGCACAATGTAAAACAATATTGTTGACATCACAATATTTACAATGTATATCATGTTAGCATAATGAACATTGCAAGAACTCTAATATATTGTTTACATTGTTTACATTGTTAACATCGCGATGTATACAATGTAGTAAGGATATCGTGTTTACATCTTTTACATTTTAACAGATATTGTTTGTGTGAACACTTTTTACATCGCAATGTTTACAATGTAGTAATGATATCGTGTTTATATTGCGATGTTAACAATGTCTACCAGATATCGTGGCAACATCCTATACATTGTAACAACTTAAAATACTGTTTACATTGTTGACATTGTTAACATTTTGATGTATACAATGTATTATCAATGTTCATGATATCGTGTCAACATTATTTATATTGTATGAACTCTTATATACTGGTTACATCGTTTACATCGTTAACTTCATGATATTTATAATGTATAAACAATATCATGTTACATTTACGGCTAATTATAGGAGTTATTGCCAATTAAAGGCGACTTTCCTCAATAATTTTTCAATTATTGCTTATCATACAATTATTTCAAATTTTAAAAGTGTAAACCAAAATCAATTATTTTTGGCATTATTAAATATGGCGGTAAAATGCCTAAAGAACATAATTATTCATGAATATGAGTATTTCAATTAAATGAAATTTTTATTCTTATGCACAAAACTTTTACAGATAAATAGCAAATGAACACAATCAATTTCATAAGTATTACACGATAAACGAAATTATTATTAAAATATAGCGATGTTGATGATGTGAACAATATAAACACAAAGGTAAAGAGCGATGTTGATGATGTGAACAATATAAACACAAAGGTAAAGATTCGGTATACAATATAAACACGATGTTGACAGGATATTGTCAACATCATGATGTCTACAATGTAAACAATTAAAACACAAAGGTATAGACTAAGCATTCAATATGAACACTATGTTGACTCGCTATTGTCAACATCGCAATGTTTACGATGTGAATAAAAGGTATAGACTTGGTATACAATATAAACAAAAGGTTGACTTGCTATTGTCAACACCCCAATGTCTACTATGTAAACAATGTAAACACAAGGTACAGATACGATACAATGTAAACACAATAATGACAAGATACAGAGGACATTGTGATGTTGACAATATCGATAAAACATTGTGCACTGGACATACTTCAGTATTTTGGCCCCATTTTGGTCCAGTTAATGACAGTAGACCCCAAACTCAATCCCAACCTTCCTTTTGTGATATGGAACCTTCTTGTACAACTTCTTAAAGATCCATACACTTTTACTCAATTATTGTCTGGAAACCAAATGTCTTTGGAAGACGACGACGACTACGACATCATACCATTATACGACCACAAAAATATAATATTGTGTGTTTTTCTCTTTAATATGACTCAAAATGACTGATCGGAAAACTAAAGAAAATGCATAGGCAAAAAAGTATTAAAAAAAATAAACAAGTATAATTATATAACCAGAGCTTGCCATTGTTTTATACAACATTGTAAGTAAATCATTCACTTGAAACATCTCTAAATTATATATAATTCCTTACCTGAGCATCAAACAATTTTCCTGTATGACATAAATTTTCAGGTGAACACAACACAAAACCACCAGTTATATCCTATTAAAATATACAAGATAAAAGTATAGTTAATTGTCATCTAATATAACAAGTAAAACTGTGAGCATACTGCTCACTAATGATAACCCCACTATAAGAATTCAGTAAACAGGATGTTGATGAGCGATGACTCTGAAAACTCATTACACAGTAAAGCAGAATCAAATTTCAGCCAGCTATGAATCTAAAACTGCATTACACAGTATAAATTAAAATTTAAGGAAGCTCTTTTTTGTATTTCCCTAGAAAAATGCAACAAACAGGAAGTTGAAGATGGATGAATCTGAAACTGCATTACACTGTATATATAAAAATAAAAAGATGTGTTATGATTGCCAATGAGACAACTCTCCACAAGCGACCAAATGACACAGAAAGCATGTTCACATGAAAACAGATAACACATTTCAGGAAGCTCTGATTTGTAGTTCCTGAGAAAAATTTGACAGAATTTCATGGGACAGGCATAGGGACAGATGGAGGTAAAACAGTATACCCAACTCCTTCAGAGGGGGGAGTATGACAGACAGAGGTTAAACAGTATACCCAACTCCTTCAGAGGGGGGAGTATGACAGGCATAGGGACAGACAGAGGTAAAACAGTATACCCAACTCCTTCAGAGGGCGGAGTATGACAGGCATAGGGACAGACAGAGGTAAAACAGTATACATAACTCCTTCAGAGGGGGAGTATGACAGGCATAGGGACAGACATAGGTAAAACAGTATACCCAACTCCTTCAGAGGGGAGTATGACAGGCATAGGGACAGACATAGGTAAAACAGTATACCCAACTCCTTCAGAGGGGGAGTATGACAGGCATAGGGACAGACATAGGTAAAACAGTATACCCAACTCCTTCAGAGGGGGAGTATGACAGGCATAGGGACAGACATAGGTAAAACAGTATACCCAACTCCTTCAGAGGGGGAGTATGACAGGCATAGGGACAGACAGAGGTAAAACAGTATACCCAACTCCTTCAGAGGGGGGAGTATGACAGGCATAGGGACAGACAGAGGTAAAACAGTATACCCAACTCCTTCAGAGGGGGAGTATGACAGGCATAGGGACAGACAGAGGTAAAACAGTATACCGAACTCCTTCAGAGGGGGGAGTATGACAGGCATAGGGACAGACAGAGGTTAAACAGTATACCGAACTCCTTTAGAGAGGGGAATATGACAGGCACTGGGACAGACGGAGGTAAAACAGTATACCCAACTCCTTCAGAGGGCAGAGTATGACAGGCATAGGGACAGACAGAGGTAAAACAGTATACCCAACTTCTTCAGAGGGGGGAGTAAGACAGGCATAGGGACAGACAGAGGTAAAACAGTATACCCAACTCCTTCAGAGGGGAGTATGACAGCATAGGGACAGACAGAGGTAAAACAGTATACCCAACTCCTTCAGAGGGGAGTATGACAGGCATAGGGACAGACAGAGGTAAAACAGTATACCCAACTCCTTCAGAGGGGAGTATGACAGGCATAGGGACAGACATAGGTAAAACAGTATACCCAACTCCTTCAGAGGGGGAGTATGACAGGCCTAATGATAGACAGAGGTAAAACAGTATACCCAACTCCTTCAGAGGGGAGTATGACAGGCATAATGACAGACAGAGGTAAAACAGTATACCCAACTCCTTCAGAGGGGAGTATGACAGGCATAATGACAGACAGAGGTAAAACAGTATACCCAACTCCTTCAGAGGGGGAGTATGACAGGCATAGTGACAGACATAGGTAAAACAGTATACCCAACTCCTTCAGAGGGGGAGTATGACAGGCATAGGGACAGACATAGGTAAAACAGTATACCCAACTCCTTCAGAGGGGAGTATGACAGGCATAATGACAGACAGAGGTAAAACAGTATACCCAACTCCTTCAGAGGGGGAGTATGACAGGCATAATGACAGACAGAGGTAAAACAGTATACCCAACTCCTTCAGAGGGGGAGTATGACAGGCATAGTGACAGACATAGGTAAAACAGTATACCCAACTCCTTCAGAGGGGAGTATGACAGGCATAGGGACAGACAGAGGTAAAACAGTATACCCAACTCCTTCAGAGGGGGAGTATGACAGGCATAGGGACAGACATAGGTAAAACAGTATACCCAACTCCTTCAGAGGGGGAGTATGACAGGCATAGGGACAGACATAGGTAGAACAGTATACCCAACTCCTTCAGAGGGGAGTATGACAGGCATAGGGACAGACAGAGGTAAAACAGTATACCCAACTCCTTCAGAGGGGGAGTATGACAGGCATAGGGACAGACAGAGGTAAAACAGTATACCCAACTCCTTCAGAGGGGGGAGTATGACAGGCATAGGGACAGACAGAGGTAAAACAGTATACCCAACTCCTTCAGAGGGGGGAGTATGACAGGCATAGGGACAGACAGAGGTCAAACAGTATACCCAACTCCTTCAGAGGGGGAGGTTTAATAAACAGCTGCACCAGGAACACATGGTATGGCCCATCCCACAAGTTGGGGAGAGTGGACACTGTATGTTAATTTAATACAGGTTATAACCCACTGTTTACATGAAGGATTCAATAAGACATACTTAAATTATTTTGATACATATAATTGATATAGTCCTGCTTTTTGAGATTTGCTGTAAAAACTGTAAAGAAGTGTACATACAGTTATTTTATAAATGAAACAAAAAAATATGTTGCAAGTTATTTTAGTTACTATAATGGGCGAATTAAGAGCAAAAACACCAGTTTTTCATTGCCTGTTACATTCTAGCTCATTAACTATGCATGAAAGAATACTGTGATAACCTAGATCTTCTTGAAACCATGGAATGGATTTGATGAAGCATGGAACGTATCATTTTAATTTATAGTGAAGTTGCTCCAGATCTCTGTTTTTGGCTGATATCTATTGTGAGTAGTGATAAATGAACAAATAATTAATCAATAATCTAAACACAGTTGGTTTGATTTATGCAATCATTGTGACTTGGATGGAGAGTTGTCTCATTGGCACTCATACCACATCTTCTTATTTATATTTGACTCATGCCTGTTGTGGCAGTTTCTTGGGATAAATTTTCTTTCTTTTTTTCATCAAGTAATGAAACAGCAAAGCAACAACAGTTCACTAGACAGGGCCAACACAATCCACAACATAAACTTTACTTAATATTAATGCTAATTTGTATTGTGACAAAAAAATATAACTACTGTTTTACTTTTCCACAAAAATATAATAAATGAAAATTATAATAAGTTAATATTATCAAATTAAAATACTTATTCACATCAATACAATCCTGGACAATAAGGTAATCCTTAATATATTTTTTTATTCTACAAATATGACTATGAAATATTTCAATTCATGTGATAAGGCCAAAATAAATAAATAGTGTGTTTCCTATTTCAACTCCAAAAAATTAGGTAGGATAGGTAGGTAGAACATTTTATTTTTTTCTATTGATGACAGCAGAAAAAGTTCCAACTCAAATAGTTTGATGTGCCTGCTTCTTTGATATTTAAAATAGTAATTAAATCTACACCTTTTTAAAATTTCTGTTTTAGTTCTGTGTCAGAAATATGAAAATAAACTTTAATGAAAATTTTAAGCATTTCAATGGTCGTAATAGGAATATGTTCTTGCCGATTTATTATCTTAAACCAAAATGGCAGTGAAAATCTGGCATAGTATGTTATTATGTTGGGCCTCGTTGAATCTAACAATGTAAATGACACACAGGGTATACATGTGGGAGCAGATAAGTACCCTAGACAGAATGTGATCTTGAAGTGTGGGTGGTTCTGACACTATTAAAATTCAAGGTTTTGAGAAGAGTGAGTATGTGAAATCTTTGACTTAATCTACTGGTCAAATAAATTGCAGATATAAATATTATATGACATGATTTTTTTCAATTTCTTGTATAATTCGTTATGGGACCAGCCAGAGAAAACATAAAAGAATAAAAGTAGACATGGTGCTGGAGCAGATTCATTTATAAATGAATATGAATCATACACCATGTCTGCCTACTGGGGAAAGCTTCTCCTCTTCTTGTTCCACATTGTCTGCCCCTTGCCGTCATTAACTAAAAAGCAATAACAGCCGTGTATGTTGCATCCTGAGCACAATGCTGCACAATATTCGTAAGAGCGTTTTTACAACAAATGCTGGATAATCAGGATTGATTTTAGCAGTTTATTGAACTAATTTGACTCTAAAATTGTTTGTCAATTAACCGACAGATACAGTCTGTCCAACCTGAAACGATTCTGACTTTTGGTCTAAAAACACAGGTACAAGACGAGATTTTGTTAATATATGTATATATACTGAATACACTATTTATTATATATACAAATATTTAAAAATCTCGATTGTACCTGTTCAAAGAAGTTGGGCAAATCGTCAACTTCGTATTTTTTCGCCTATAGGTCCATTACGATGATCTTCAAAAGATTGATCATATAGTAATTATCCAGAATCGATGTCATTATATTTTGCGTCCATGTGATCACATTTTGCATATTTGACAGCTGATACGCTACATGGTTGCCGAAAAGCCATGCTTGTTTATTAAAAATCTTGGGTCCTTGAAACGCTTTACTTATCCATATTGGTCGTTATTATCAAACGCTTTGAAGATCTATAGTATTCTTAACGAATAAACGGATCCGGACAGACTGAAAATCCGGATTTTGAATTTTTATTTATATTTTGTCAATAAATTGTTTAGGGTCAGTGTCGGAAACGGAGGTAGGGTCGGAAACCGAAACACACAATTAATTTATTTTGGCCTAAGTAAAATGTTTGTAATATCTTACAGGCAAGACAAAATTAATCTAAGATGCCAGTGTTCTCCCCAGGATTTTTGGATAGCACCAGGGTAACGCGTGTGGACTGCTCGGTGAAATGATTCATACAATCAGTTGTGTATTCGTGTCGCATCGCTTAGCTCTATTTCTAGTTACTGTTGTTTTTATGTCTCTTGTTTTGTTTTAATACTGTGGTACTGTGTTATGTAGACATTGAGACAGAAAATTATTGGTAAAAAAGAAGTAAATAAAAAAACAGTTTGTATACTTTAATATTTTTTAAAAATAAATAAATTATGATTCATAATAAAATATTCACCTGAATTTAAAGTAATTAAATCTTTTATAAAATCCAAAATCAATAAAAATAAAATATCATTCAAAAGAGAACAAAAATGTTCAATCATAGATGTAATACCCATATCTATGGGTATTACATCTATGGTTCAATTTAAAAAACTTTCTAGAAAGAAAGTTGTTGTATGTGAAAGGATTCCTGTCATAAGAAGATATAAAATTAACAAGAACAATTGCAAATATTGTTTTATTATTTGAACCAGTTTCTATCTTAGATTTTAATAAAAAGAAATTTTTCATAAATTTTAGAACATTTTGCCATAGATTTCATGTAAATATTAACTGTGATATGTACAGACAGATACTACAGTTTGAAACCCAACTATCATGCAATAACTATGTCACTATTAAAAATAATATTGGCCATGGTTTAATCAGAGACATATAATACTGTAATATAAGAATTGAGAAATGTATAATTGTCAATTATACGTAATGAGCCACCTTTATGGTGTACGAAAAATGTACCTATCGGGTCAAGACTTTTTGTGTACAAAGTATTTGCCGACTTGTCACAGGTCAGTGCTTGGGTGGTGAGTGAAGCTATAAAATAGTCATCTGTGATCATAAAGTTATGAACTCTTAATTAAAACACAAAAGAATCATGTTACAAGTGTTAATTACATCGATTAAATCCAATCAACAACAAGGTTAAACTCATAAGGTAAATCGATCACGTGGTGTAAACAATCTGGGTTTAACTGGTTTGAACTGGTCAAATTTCACCTGGAATTTTATACCTCTCGGAAAAGATTTAACAAGTCGTTTAAAACTTTACCGATTTACGATTTGTTAACTGAAAATTTTAGCACCACGGAGAAAAATTATACATCGCGGTAAGAACGATACCACCACGGTGAAAAATTATACATCGCGGGCCCGCGGTCCTTTAAGGGCCTGGGGAGAACACTGGATGCATTCCATTCCATTCATTATCATAACCAAATAAAGGGCTACTATATATAAACAGCAGTGTGTATCTCTGCTTGGGATTCTTATCTCTTCTACAATCCAAGAAATAAAACATTTCCAATCCCTGTTGGTATCTTACCTCTTCCTCTACTCCAGAAACTTTGATTTTGAGATTTTCCCCAGGGTTTGCACTATCTGTTTCAATATCATCAGACCACATCTGCATTACTTTTACATTTTGCTGAAATTCAATTTGAACATTAGTAAGTCTTTGTCAAAATAAAGTGCCAATAGAATAGGTATTTAAATTTTTCAAGGTTTGTCCAAACTTTTTTCACTACTGAGTAATTTACCTACCAGAATTTTGGATTTTGACTATTTTTGTAATTAGGAATTGTCTTTCCATTATAAACAAGTTTCCACACAGATGTATACATGCATTATAGAACAATTTTGGTAAAAAAGCAAAAATTGTTGTCTCGCTTTTGACTCCGTCAAGCGAGACATAAATGTTTATAGGCAGAAACCACTGGGAGAATCCACTGGGGAGAACCACTGGGAAGAAACCACTGGGGGGGAAACCACTGGGGAGAATCCACTGGGAGAAACCACTGGGGAAACCACTGGGTGGGGAAACCACTGGGGTGGGAAACCACTGGGGGGGACCACTGGGGGGGGAACCACTGGGGGGGAAACACTGGGGGGGAACCACTGGGGGGGGGAAACCACTGGGAGTTAAACGAGCCCCAGGGTATTAGTACTAGTAAAATATTTTTAACTTTTTAAAAAAATTTTAAAAAAAAATATTTTTAAGGATAAAATTTCTAAATAACAAGGAACATTTAACAGATAATTTTAGTTAATTTGAAATTTAGTAAAAAAAAAAATAATTTTTTATTTACTGTGTTTATAAAAAATTCATTTAATTTCTTTTATGGTTTATAACAAAATAAAAAATCATTAAATATATAAAAAAATATTTTTATTCAATATAAAAATAGATTAAAAAATTCACGAGACTAAAATTGAATTATTATAAACAAAAATAATATAAAAATAGAGAAGTAATTATAATTATAAATGTTTAATGTTTGATGCTTTGATTTACTGAAATTACATTTAAATTTCGTTTGTTAATAAAATTTTAGAAAATTTCATGCGTAAGACCACGGTAAATTTACATGGCCCATTGATCCTTTAGGTATACAGTGGATGCATTCATTCCTTTCATTATCATAACCAAATAAAGGGCTACTATATATAAACAGCAGTGTGTATCTCTGCTTGGGATTCTTATCTCTTCCTACAATCCAAGATATAAAATATTTCCAATCCCTGTTGGTATCTTACCTCTTCCTCTACTCCAGAAACTTTGATTTTGAGATTTTCCCAGGGTTTGCACTATCTGTTTCAATATCATCAGACCACATCTGCATTACTTTTACATTTTGCTGAAATTCAAATTGAACATAGTAAGTCTTTGTCAAAACAAACTGCCAATAGAATAGCGTATATTTAATTTACAATATTGCCCTTTCATACTGATTTTACAATCTGACTAGATTTTACTTAAAATTGTTTTCATTTAAACGAACAGTTGTCCCCGTGAACTGATTATGCACTTTTGGTTAAAAGCAAAATTGTTATATGTATTGTCTATCATTTTATGTTTCAAAATTAAATCTGGTCTATTTAGATTGGGCAATCGTATAGGCTATCCAAAATATTTCAAATATATCTTACCCGTAATTATACAAGAATATGTAATATTCATTGCCATCTATCCATGCATGACATAGTAGTAAACTTTCTTTATTAAATGTCTGACGCATTTATTATGCCAATTGGCGTATAATCGCTTGAGATCTTTATTTTCAAAAAGTGTAAACTTTATTTTTTATTTCAATAATGTTACACGTTAACGGACGGAGCGAACGAAAATAGAGTGGCCGTCTTAAGACACTTGTTTGAATCTAAGGAAGATAAAGTATCAATGATATTGTTAGCATTGTTGAAGAACCCTGCATTCAACTGTGCACGATGAAGTTCAAACAGTGAAGTATTTTATAAGCCCTGTTCTATTTTGATAATTATTCTATTGTTTTCTAATATGTATCTGTGTAGACTGAATTATTGTAAACCGCAATGTAAAAATAACACTTTGCTCCATATTTAACACTTTCATTAAATATAATAACTATATCATAATATTAATATTCAATGAAGTTTAAAGTCTCAAACTTTTTAAACTAATCTGAGTAAATATTATCCTACCAAGCGATAAATAGATGTTGCCCAGTCATGTTTGACCTATGTCATTTACTGATACTTTAGGAATTGTTGTCATTAATTCCATTATAAGACAAGTAAAATTCAACAACGAATCAGTGAATATATGCTATTATTATGAACAATTTTTCTTGGTTTTAAATAAAAGAACATGTTTCTAAATTGTTAGAGACATTTAGCCGAGTCAAAGTAGAAATAACTGGCATTGTAATTACATGACAAATACTTGTGATAACTAGTATAAATTAATCGTTTTCATCTAATTTAAATAATGACCATTTTATGAAAATGCAAACAGAATGTAAAATCTGCCGAAATGAGATATTTAAATACGAATAATGACCAAACCATGGTATACATAGACATGATGTTTTTTTCAATGAAATTTGTGAGGATAATGAATTCTTGGTTATGTTAAGCAGTGGGAATGCTATATACATTGCTAAACACAAACAAAAACGTCCCATAAATTTAGTGTTTACATTCAAATAGTTCATATCACTTTTCAGTCTGGTTAATAAACTTTTCTAATTTCATAGGATTCTTGTTGTTCACTAACTGATTAAAGAAATCAAACTACACATTTATCTAACAAGAATATTTTACTTATTTCCATCATTGTTTAATTTACTATTGTGAAATGTATACTTCTCACTGGAATTTCAGAAATCTTCAGTAAGTAAATTAAATACCTTTACTTTTTTTTCACACTTTTGGTGCTGTTCTAGATAAATAACATCTTGCTTATATTCAATTAGTATCTTTTCATATGCTTTTTATTAGGTCATTTGATGTACATAATTTTCAAATGTAAATATGTTACATGCATCATTATCAATTAGTTTGTTTTGTTTTGTTTTTATTTATAATAATAATAAAGTCCATTGTAATTTTATAATAAATGTCTGCTAGAAGGCTTGATATGACCGCAAATGTCAACAAACAACAAATGTTTTTGACCCCTAATTACTAAACAGCTACGACAATAACCCCCAAAATCAATCCCAACCTTCCTATTGTGGTATGGAACCTTGTGCTAAAATTTCATAGAGACCCATACACTTATACTCAAGTTATTGTCGTTGAACCAAAATGTCTTTGGACGACAAATGTTTTTGGCCCTTTATTACTAAACAGCTATGACAATAACCTCCAAAATCAATCCCAACCTTCCTATTGTGGTATGGAACCTTGTGCTAAAATTTTAAAGAGATCCATACACTTATACTCAAGTTATATTCTGCGAACCAAAATGTCTTCAGACGACAACACAGACATCACCATAACATAATAAGAACGCAAAAAATTTATGGCCTATAAAAGGACAATTCATTTTATATCATTTCCATAACAGTCATGTATATATCATAAGTCTTCATGCCATCATAACTAGATAGAAACATAACTTCTTATTGAGATAAATAAGAAGATACTAATTACACACAGCATAACATGTTACCTTATTGGGCATTATAGTTAATGTTTGGTTCTTGCTGATAGTACCAGTTTCTAATTTTCCAAGTAAAATGGTTCCCATGTCCTGAAAAACAATCAAAACAACTCAAACTTCTCATCAATGCAAAAACTTAATGAAACAATAACTTTAAATTTAAATGTAACTTGATCTCATTCATCACTTACAATTTCTCACATTTATAGACAAGCTAAATAACTTAAATATTCAACCTTATAAAAAATAAATGGGACACAGATGATGCCCCTGCTTGCATATCATATAAAGATATAAAGGGACATAACTGATGTACGGTAAAAGTGACGCTACCCAAATTTGTACTTGATCTGAGTTTTGTGGTAATAGTAATAAGCATTGTGTATAAGTTTCATAACAATTGGTTGAGGCAAACTAAAGTTAAGAGAATGGAATAAAGGAGCATAACTCAAGAACGGTAAAAGTGACGCCACCCAATTTCAAACTTGATCTGTATTATATGTGGTAATAAGCATCGTGTATAAGTTTCATAACATTTTTTTGAGGCAAACTTGGTAGAAAACGGAAACAAAATATTCAGCAATTTTTATGTTTATAAAGGGGCATAACTAAAGAACGGTAAAAGTGACGCCACCCAATTTCGAACTTGATCTGAATTATGTGGTAATAAGCATTGTGTATAAGTTTCATAACATTTGGTTGAGGCAAACTAAAGTTAGAGAACGGAAACCAACTTGGGAACAAGAACCAATTACCCTTTCGACGCCCAAGAGTTCATCACAGTTTTTTGTAAGATTTATGAAACTGTAGAACTACAACATGAAATATTGATAAATTATTGAATGATTATTTTTTGTAAAATGAACTTAAGAACTTTTTAAAAAGATAATATATGAAAAACTTACCTTATATCTGTCAACTATGGGCATCCTTACAGGTTTATCAATATCTTCACTGCTACTCGATAGATTCAACTGGTCAATATATTCTATAAATGCTGGACCCCTTCAATAAGAGCATAGTAGATTTAGGGGAGGAGGGAAGACATTTGTCACAAAATAAAGATGAAACAAAACTTATTTGGTCATACACGTCACCAATTTTGGTGAGGAATCAATGCTGGCACATGTTTATAGTCAATAAAAACTTATGTCTATGTAAATAAACTCATCATAGATAACAGGCTTAAAGTCGTCCAACTAAATGTGTTACAATTTGTAGTTGGACACCACCTCGAAACCAACTTTTTTTCCTCTATTTTCAGTAATATTGACCTTGTCTTTTGACCCAAAAAACATTGGCTTCTTTCCCTACAGTACTAGTGTATCTTCCATCGGTAAATGCTTCGTTCCAATCAAGCAAGGAAAACCGAAGCTACCATCCAGAAACCATTTTTCTTTTTCTATTTTAAGTAACAGTGACCTTGATCTTTGACCTATTTACTTCAAATATTTCCATATTTTTGTAACAGGCTGTGAAATTTAGATATCAGATCCGTGTTTAAAACTTGGTGATGATTACTCAAAATTGATACCTATATTTCTCTCATACCTAACAATACCTCTTAAGCATATCAGGAAATTTTTTGTACTGATTATTTTCGTTTTCAATGAGCTAATGACAATGAAGAACATCATACGGAAAAACTTTGATAATGGAATTGGTCTTCATGGGGAGATTTAAAAAATTTTGAAAAAATATATTTAAATATCCTACCAATATATAAAGAGAGCATACACATATGTGCAAAACAAATCACATTATTATTGTAGTAAAAGTAATAGAAATATGATGGGATACTAAAACTTACTTGATAATATAGACTACAAAACTGAGAGATATAGGAGACTTGTGTTTAATGTTAACATCAATCTTGGTTTGTTAACTGTTGTCAATTAAAAACCTGCATTGCCAAATGATTTTGAGTAATCAGGCTATTAATCTCAGTGTAACATACCTGTACCATGGACAAATACTTTCATCTGGTATATCCCTAAGGAATGCTCCTGTCATACCAGACACTGGCATAAAATATATATCTGTCTTTGGGTTAAATCCAACCTTCCGTAAATAAGGTATCAATTTCTCTTTACACTCAATATATCTAAAATAAGAATATCATTCTATGGTTAATTGACAAATTAGTTAGTGAAAGAACCAATGAATGAAACAATTTTTGTGGACTTTATTTATTACTGGAAATAAAAGGTAAGGCTAAACCACATTAATTTCACGCTTTGGGATTTTTGGGTTAAAAATGGGGGGTAAGCAAACATTATATACATTTTTCTAATGTACAAATAATTTATAAGGAGACTTAAATATGCAGTGGAACAATATCTTAAAGTTTCTAATTTACTTTAAGGAATCTTTTATGAGCAAGTCATTAATACCTTTATTATTTTAATAAAAGAACAGAGTTCCAATGTCCAGGGACCGCTTGTAAGCGTTGCCAATGTCGCAATTTATATTTTTTATTTCATCTGGCGACAAAATACGCCTGCTGGCGATATTTCTACCAACATTTTCCAATGTAAAATTTTCATTTCTTGACAATATCGATCTTCATTTCAATTGGTAAAAGTTAAAAAATAAGTTGTAAAAATTTTTACCTGCGACAAGTTTACGATTTTGTTTATTTAATTCCCTGTTAATCAACAGTTACAACAGGTGCCATAATCTGTTGTTACAGGTAATCCATTTATCGGATGGGTCATTAATGATCATCAACATTAATTAATTCAAATAGAATTGGTCAGTCGGCATTTTGTCTTTGAAGAAATGGTCACACCGCATTTACTCCACAATTTGCAATGTTTACCGTAGTTGTATGAAGAAAGCGAACTGACAGAAAATCGAAAACCATAATCAACTTGTTAAAAATATCGCTTACTTATTTCCAGTTGAAAAATAGCAAATTCAGACGAAATTTGTCTTTGACTGCCCTCAGTTAAGATAATAAAATAACAAAACCGACCGCCATTGTTCACCTTGTGACTTGTTCTACGTGACTGTTTATAATAATCCAAAGAAGGAGCACACCCAAATAAAGAAAGATAACTCAATTTTACTTTTTCTAATCATTGAGATACCTACTTTAGACATGTCTAAGATATTTCTACATAGTTCTTGCTTTAGAATTTACATGTTTAGGTCATTTGAGTTATGGGAAGAGTTAAAGAGGGTCTTAGTAGCAGTATGGGTAGGATGCCTTTTGTCATCTTTTTTGCATTCTTTTTTTAATAAATTGTTTTCACTATTCTGTAAATTTAAACACCTCTTATTTTATTTTCTTAATTAAAATGTTTGTAATATCTTACAGGCAAGACAAAATTAATCTAAGATGCCAGTGTTCTCCCAGGATTTTGGATAGCACCAGGGTAACGCGTGTGGACTGCTCGGTGAAATGATTCATACAGTCAGTTGTGTATTCGTGTCGCATCGCTAGCTCTATTTCTAGTTACTGTTGTCATCTTTTTCTGCATTCTTTTTTTTTAATACAAATTTTCACTATTCTGTAAATTTAAACACCTCTTATTTTATTTTCTTAATTCAATTACCCATTTTTTTTCTATACTTTATAATTTAATTTAAAGACATTTTCTCTATTTTGTAGAATATACAGACCATAAGCTAATTTATATTCTTCTACATATGAAATACTGACATAAGAAAATAAACATGATAAATACATGTTGTTTTGTTGTATGTATATAAACCCTATGCAATAACTTACTTAGTATTACATGTTAAATTATGTAAAGTGCAGGCTGAGTGCATAATTTTGTAGAATATACAGACCATAAGCTAATTTATATTCTTCATATGAAATACTGACATAAAGTTATGAACTCTTAATTAAAACACAAAAGAATCATGTTACAAGTGTTAATTACATCGATTAAATCCAATCAACAACAAGGTTAAACTCATAAGGTAAATCGATCACGTGGTGTAAACAATCTGGGTTTAACTGGTTTGAACTGGTCAAATTTCACCTGGAATTTTATACCTCTCGGAAAAGATTTAACAAGTCGTTTAAAACTTTACCAATTTACGATTTTTTAACTGAAAATTTTAGCACCATGGAGAAAAATTATACATCGCGGTAAGAACGATACCACCACGGTGAAAAATTATACATCGCGGCCCTGGTCCTTTAAGGGCCTGGGAGAACACTGGATGCATTCCATTCCTTTCATTATCATAACCATATATAGGGCTACTATATATAAACAGCCGTGTGTATCTCTGCTTGGGATTCTTATCTCTTCCTACAATCCCAGAAATAAAATATTTCCAATCCCTGTTGGTATCTTACCTCTTCCTCTACTCCAGAAACTTTGATTTTGAGATTTTCCCCAGGGTTTGCACTATCTGTTTCAATATCATCAGACCACATCTGCATTACTTTTACATTTTGCTGAAATTTAAATTGAACATTGTTTAAATTTTGGTAGACTAAATAAAGACTCTAGCTGGTTCTAAAGTTTTCAAAACTGGCAACAAAATATAGGAGTTGAGATTTTTCTGGCTCCAACTTTTGGGAGCCAGAGCAGCCCCTGAATGTCCCCGATTTTATTCTCTTAAGACTTAGTAACAAAAGGCAATTATGGTAATATATCAGTTGGCCATCATATAACCAATGATTGACATTAAAACGATATTAAACTTTACTTTGATTTAAATTGATGTTCTGACGCAAACTGTTAAATTGAAAGTGCACCAAACGAAGTGTGCAACATCAGCGTACTAATTCTGCCTTGAGACTCTTTATTTGTGCGAAATAAGCAGCCCTGAATGTCCCCGCGCTTGGACAAATTTTATCTATCCAAGGTACAAGGAAATAACCAAGGTACAAGGAAATAACTAAAAACTCCACTATTTTTTTGTTCTTTCAAAACATTTTATAAATATCTTCGAAATAAAAGCTTCAGAGCAAATGTAATGCAATTTTGTTACAATTAATATTTCCATGCTTAACTCGTTAAAATATTTGATCAGCACTTATTTTGAAAGTGTCAGACATGACTCCACTATTTTTTTGTTCTTTGATAACAGTTTTATAAATATCTTCGAGAAATAAATTGTATAAGAGAGCAAATGTAATGCAATTTCTATTATCAATTAATATTTCCAAGGGGCAAAACTCGTTAAAAATATATGATCAGCACTTTTTTGATTTTAAATAAAAGAACACATGTTTTTCTACTTTTACTGATGTACACAAGTTAAAGACCAAGCCGTACATTTAAGCCGAGACACTTCAAAGTATTTGAAATATGCTGCATCTGTTTAATTAAACCCAAATATGACCGAAATATCTTTGTGGAATAGATTGACATGATTGCCACAGTTATAAACTTTAATGCCAAAACGGACATTTTTACCGATCGATAGTTGTTAAAAAGTGAAATGACCGTTTATGAAAATGCCTTGAATA
The DNA here is from genome assembly GCA_017311375.1 of Mytilus coruscus. Taxonomy (NCBI): domain Eukaryota; kingdom Metazoa; phylum Mollusca; class Bivalvia; order Mytilida; family Mytilidae; genus Mytilus; species Mytilus coruscus. The sequence continues at coordinate 62,209,094 of CM029602.1, read as the reverse complement.
ACAAAAGTGGCAAACCTATGCTATTTGACCGTCTGAGGCTGAATGCAGCGGACTTTTCATATAAATTTCGGTCAAGTCCGAATATATGACCGTTTGGAAGCCATGGTATACATAGACATGATATATTTTTTTCAATGAAATTTGCGAGGATAGTGAATTCTTGGTTATGTTAAGCAGTGGGAATGCTATACATTGCTAAACACAAACAAAAACGTCCCATAAATTTAGTGTTTACATTCAAATAGTTCATATCACTTTTCAGCCTGGTTAATTAACTTTTCTAATTTCATCGGATTCTTGTTGTTCACTTACTGATTAAAGAAATCTAACTACACATTTATACTATTTTATCTAATATCATTCATGTATACAAGAATATTTTACTTATTTCCATCATTGTTTAATTTACTATTGTGTGATGAATACTCATCTCACTGGAATTTCAGAAATATTCAGTTATTAAATTAAATACCTTTACTTTTTTTCACACTTTTGGCGCTGTTCTAGATAAATAACATCTTGCTTATATTCAATTAGTATCTTTTCATATGCTTTTGTAAGGACATTTGATGTACACAATTTTTTCATATGTGAATATTATGTTACATGCATCATTATCAATTAGTTTGTTTTGTTTTGTTTTTATTTATAATAATAATAATGTCCATTGTAATTTTATAATAAAATGCTCCGTTGGAACACAGCTTGATACGACCGCAGAGGTCAAACTCTGAACAATTGGGGCAAGTATGGACACTACATTCAAAACTCTTTAAAAATATATGATCGGCAATGATTTTCCAACTTATCCAAGATATTATTGATATAAACCTGATATAAGTTTCATAAAAATCTGGCAAGAATGCAGGCTACATATAAGAGCTTAACGATGCAATTTTCCATATAATTAGTGTTTCGGGCAGGGGCACAACTCTTTAAAATAATTGATCGGCACTGATTTTCGAATCATTCCAAAACATTGCTAATATAAACCTATGATATAAGTTTCATAAAAATCTGGCAAGAATTGTGCACATCAAAGCGCAAACGATGCAATTTTCCATATAATTAATGTTTCCAAGGGGCATAACTCTTTTAAAATTATTGATCTACACTGATTTTCGAACTTGTCGAAGGCATTGCTGATATAAACCTAAGATATAAGTTTCATAAAAATCTGGCAAACTCTGTACACATGAAAGCGCTTAAAAAAACTGACGTACAGTCGGACACCCGGTATTTCCATGTCCCCTGCAACGCCTTGCACGGGAGACAAAAATGATGCATTTAATAGAAAATTATCAGGATTAAAGAAATATGGGACATTAAAATGGGAATACATTTTCTTTTTTTTTTAAACCAGGAAATTTAAGGAGAGAGCAAGTCTTGAGAAAAAGAAATTATCTTTGTGCCATAAATAGATAATTCATGTCTCTTATTTCTTAATAATCCCCACATTACAACAGGTACTTTAACAATCCTGGATGAACATTAGGTGGTTTGAAATTCATATTTATGCATGTAAATAAAATGTTCACCTTTCCTCTGACCACAAGACTGTTGGGTCATCCATTTTATTTATCACAACTATCAAAAATTTTACTCCCGCTGTTTTTACCAACATGGCATGTTCTCTTGTTTGTCCACCTTTCTCGAATCCTGTTTCAAATTCACCTCTTCTTGCTGATATTACCTAAAAATATAGATGCATCTTTCTTAATGCACATTTAATGAACATTTTTCTTAAATATTTTCTCTGTAATAAGGATACAAACCATGCCTATCAGTTCTTAAGAATCATATATGAACGAAACAACCCTTGAATATTAAAACCAAGCCATCAAATTGATATCAACATAATTAACCGGCACAAAAAAATTGTGTAAATTGTTTAACAAATGAGTGTTAGTGGAGATATGAAGTGATTTCATTCATGTTTTAGAGTTGATGATTAAATAAGAAATCCATTTGATAACATTTAATCAGGAACAGCCAATGTTTTTTATGTCATAAAAAAAAGTCGAATGAAAATGCAATGCACTGCATTTTCTAGCAGATGATGTTCAAAGTATCATTTATCATGTATAATTACAAATTAATATTTAAGAGTTGTTATAACTAGTTTAATCTTCCAAAAGTTTAATTTAAAAGAAGCAGAACATACCAATACTGCTAAGTCTGCCTGGGAAGCTCCACCAATCATGTTGGGTACAAAACATTTATGCCCTGGGGCATCTAGTATTGTAAAATGTTTTTTCTCTGTCTCAAAGTATGCCCTGCCTACTTCTACGGTTTTTCCTTTCTCTCTTTCTTCTGAATTTGTGTCTAAAGCCCACGACAGATACCTGTTGAGATCAAAATAAATCATACAGAACTATTTATTCTTTTATGTCTGTAACCAACTGATATAATTCAATCTGCAGAAATCAATACATTCATTCCCCCCTGCCTATTTTTAGTTTTGAAATTCTTATTTTCCACAAATCACAAATGTATATGTTCCGGACCATATGAGTATTTGAAAGATATGAGTATGGTCATAACTATATGCATAACAACCATACAATTATATATTATTTGGTTATTAATGGCTGGACCATATGAGTATTTAGACCATAAAGGTATTTATTCAAATTAATATACTATTTATAGAATTATTTTTATAACTTAGGTTCCAAAAAATATGACAACTATTTTAGTCGAGTGTTACCCCAATTTAGCTTTTCTACCATTTGAAAAATAAAGCTTTGTCCAACTGGTTACCCAGCACATTAGAATTTTTGTTCAATCAGCAATATTGCAGGCAATACAAATACACACTATATTTTGTGAACACACATGTTTATACCAAATTAAGTAACAATTTGATTTCAGTGTTTATTTTAGTAACAACTGAATGTCATTTTTTATGTAAATCTACTATCAATAGTAATTTTTTGTACAAACCATGTTTCTCTGTTTTTCTCCTTAGCTTCCCTTTCATATTTTTCCAGAGTTCTTTTATCAACCATACCAGTCAGATACCTATAAATATTTATTTGAAATATATATATTTTGAGTAAAACTTCTGAGATTAACTTTTCCAACTGTTAAATGATCTCTTGTTCATACAATGAAAATAATAGAATATGAAACAGATGCATATTTCATTCCAACAATGAACACCACCATAAAATCATATCATAATTAAAATTTTGTACCTTTATGTATGACTGTCTAATAACTATTTAATGTATGTGGTACATTGACTACAAAAAAATTGACCAGTTACTCAAATGACCAGATTATACAGAATGTTCCATAAACGATGAAGAATTTTCTATATAAAACATTTAACTAAAATCAACTTGCCTGGATGAGAATTGGACTCTTCATTTTCAGTTAAGATTTACAATCATTTTCTTAATTAAAATTTTTACAAGATGGGATTCATCAAAATTTTCAAACATTGGTATTCTATAATCAAACAATTAGCCTTGTGCACAAGCTGATTTGATAACCCCTATGTAATAATTGAAATAGATATGGTGTGAAATTAAGCTTCAGTCTAAAAAGGATTGAAATGTAGGTCACTTAGTATCTGAGAAGAGAACTTGGACATTAACTCTAATTTGAACCAATGGGGTGATAAAAATAGGAGGAAGATATATAGTTTTCACAGAAGGCTGTTAATTTCCCTTTAAGGGAGTTGATAGTTTCACAGTGCATTATCATTCCTGTACTTTTGAAATATGTTGTAGTATAAGATGAAAACTTAAAACAAGAGTGCACACGCTGAAATGTCTCACCTGTTTTACTGACCATTGGTTTTATGTTAGAAGTTTTATTACAAGTATCACATAAATATTTTTAAAGATCTGTGACAATGAGGTCAAGGTCAGATAAAAACTGTCAAACAGACATGTACACCTTACAATTATTCCATACACCAAATATAGTTGACCTGTTGCTATAGTACTTGAAAAACAGACCAAAACACAATAAAATGCTTAGCTGGGCCCAGCTTGATACAACCGCAGAGGTCGAACCCTGAACAGTTGGGGCAAGTATGGACACAACATTCAAGCTTGATACAGCACTGAATTTGGATTGTGATTAAATATTTGACACAGCATAGGTTTCTGACACAGAATGAATGAGGTCTAAGAACTTTAAAAATTTTAATTAACCTATTCAAACCATATCATTATTATTTGCTTTTATATATAAATCAGAAATAACCAATCTAAAATGGAATATTTTAAAGAAAAAAAAATCCCTCCCCCAAATTTTTTGAACCCCCTTATGATTCATTACCCCCAAACTCAATCCCAGCCTTCCCTTTGTGGTATGGTACCTTGCAGTACAATTTCAGAGAGATCCATACACTTGAACACAAGTTATTGTCTGGAAACTAGAAAAATGCTTGTTTTTAGGCCCCTTTTTGGCCCCCTTATTCCTAAACATTTAGGGCAATTACCCCCAAACTCAAACCCAGCTTTCCCTTTGTGATGTGGAACCTTGTAGGAGAATTTCATAAAGATCCATACACTTCACACAAGTTATTGTCCTGAAACTAGAAAAATGCTTGTTTTTTGCCCCTTTTTGGCCCCTAATTCCTAAAATTTTGAGGCAATTACCTCCAAAATCAATCCCAGCCTTCCTTTTGTGGTATGGTACCTTGCAGTACAATTTCAGAGAGATCCATACACTTGAACACAAGTTATTGTCTGGAAACTAGAAAAATGCTTATTTTTGGCCCCTTATTCCTAAACATTTTGGGCAATTACCCCCAAACTCAATTCCAGCTTTCCCTTTGTGATATGGAACCTTGTAGTACAATTTCAGAAAGATCCATACAATTACACACAAGTTATTGTCATGAAACTAGAAAAATGCTTGTTTTTTGCCCCTTTTTTTGCCCCTAATTCCTAAAATTTTGAGGCAATTACCCCCAAAATCAATCCCAGCATTCCCTTTGTGATATGGAACCTTGTGGTACAATGTCAGAGAGATCCATACACTAACACACAAGTTATGTCTGGAAGTTACAAAAATGCTTATTTTTGGCCCCTTTTTGGCCCCTAATTCCTTAACTGTTGGAACCATAACCCCCAAAATCAATCCCAACCTTCCTTTTGTGGTATTGAACCTTATGGTAAAATTTCATAGAGATCCATTCACTTGAACTAAAGTTAGAGTGCGAAAACCAATGTGTCTTCGGATGACGACGACGCATAACGACGACGTTATATTAATATGCATCGCAAAATTTTGCGGTCGATAAAAACTTAATGTTAACCAATGAACCATGAATATCAAGGTCAGATGATACTGGCTAGACAGACATGTACAAATTGCAATCATTCCTTACACCAATTATAGTTCAGCTTGTTTACATTATACATAACACCCAATAACATTTAAGTATCAATTAGGATAACAGCTTTAATGAAGTGATTTCATTCATGTTTTAGAGTTGTTGATTAAATAAGAAATCCATTCAATAACATTTAATCAGGAACAGCCAATGTTTTTTGTCATCAAATAAAGTCGAATGAAATGTCATGGGCTGCATTTTCTAGCAGATGTGTTCAAAGTATCATTTATCATGTATTATTACAAATTAATATTTAAGAGAGTTGTTACAACTAGTTAAATCTTTCAAAAGTTTAATTTAAAGAAGCAGAACATACTAATACTGCTAAGTCTGCCTGGGAAGCTCCACCAATCATGTTGGGTACAAAACATCTATGCCCTGGGGCATCTAGAATTGTAAAATGTTTTTCTCTGTCTCAAGTATGCCCTGCCTACTTCTACGGTTTTCCTTTCTCTCTTTCCTCTGAATTAGTGTCTAAAGCCCACGACAGATACCTGTTGAGATTAAAATAATTAATACAGAACTATTTATTCTTTTATGTCTGTAACCAACTGATAAAATTCAATCTGCAGAAATCAATACATTCATCCCCTGCCTATTATTAGTTTTGAATTTCTTATTTTCCCAAATAACAAATGTATATGTTCCGGACCATATGAGTATTTGGACGATATGTGTATGGACATAACCATATGCATAAAAACCATGTGTATATATTGTTTGATAATTAATGGGCTGGACCATATGAGTATTTAGACCATATAATAGGTATTTATTTGAATTAATATACTATTTATAGAATGATTTTTATAACTCAGGTTCCAAAAATATGACAACTATTTTAGTCCAGTGTTACCCCAATTTAGCTTTTCTACCATCTGAAAAATAAAGCTTTGTCCAACTGGTTACCCAGCACACTAGAATTTTTTCAATCTTACCCAGCACACTAGAATTTTTTTCAATCTTACCCAGCACACTAGAATTTTTTTCAATCAGCAATATTGCAGGCAATTCAAATACACACTACATTTTGTGAACACACATGTTCATACCAAATTAAGTAACAATTTGATTTCAGTGTTTATTTTGTAACAAATGAATGTCATTTTTATGTAAATCTAATATCAATAGTAATTTTTGTACAAACCATGTTTCTCTGTTTTTCTCCTTAGCTTCCCTTTCATATTTTTCCAGAGTTCTTTTATCAACCATACCAGTCAGATACCTATAAATATTTATTTGAAATATATATATATATATATTTTGAGTAAAACTCGAGATTAACTTTTCAACTGTTAAATGATCTCTTGTTCATACACTGAAAATAATAAAATATGAAACAGATGCATATTTCATTCCAACAATGAACACACCATAAAATCATATCATAATTAAAATTGTGTACCTTTATGTATGACTGTCTAATAACTATTTAATGCATGTGGTCAGTATTAAATATTAAAATAAAGTGTTACATTCACTACAAAAAATTGACCGGTTACTGAAACGACCAGATTATACAGAATGTTCAATAAACAGACCTGTTTACCCATCCTGATGTCTATCAGTAGAATTGTCAGTAGTTTTGCAATGTTGTCAGTAGTACTCTCGATGAGTGCCGCCAAGCGCACGAACCATCTAGGGGTTTGGGGCATACCCCAAGAAAATTTTGAAAAATTAGATACAATTTCCTGCATTCTGACAGTATCTGCTTTCTTATTCAGATATTTTTGGAACAAAGATTTTGACCAAGATTATAACCTAAAATTTGCATGATTTGACAAAAGTTGAGCTCACAAGTTTGGAATAAGTCAATACATGCAAATCTGGTATTCACTGTGTACTTATAAAGAAACAAGATATGTACATTTAAAATTTCATTAAACATTTAATCTTGTACAACACATTAAAAATACAAAACCTCAAAATAATAAACTCAATAAGGACTAGATTTGAATACTTATGACTAGAAATTTAATTGCCATTGACTACATGTATAAATCAACTAGTTACTATCAATACAAAGTTGCCAATAGTTTAAGAGTTCAACAAGGTACTCTGGAGATCAGAAACGCCGCATCCTGATCCATGCCGTCCATGAGATAAACTTGATCGCTATCATTTTGCGCTTTAAAGAGCGGCGATTCCCAGTCAAAAAGCGCCTTTTAGACACCGATTGCCGTAAACGGAAGCAACTATGATTTTTTCCGGATTGGTAGAAAATCCGTAATTTTCATGACGAATCTGTATTGAGTAATTTTATTAAAAATCCGTGTAAAATACGGACAATCCGTACAAGTAAACACCTCTGCATAAACGATGAAGAATTTCTATATCAAACATTTAACTAAAATCAACTTGCCTGGATAAGAATTGGACTCTTCGTTTTCAGTTAGGATTTACAATCATTTTCTTAATTAAAATTTTTACAAGATGGGAGTCATCAAAATTTTCAAACATTGGTATTCTATAATCAGACAATTAGCCTTGTGCACAAGCTGGTTTGACAACCCTATGTAATAATTGAAATAGATATGGTGTGAAATTAAGCTTCAGTCTAAAAGGATTGAAATGTAGGTCACTTAGTATCTAAGAAGAGAACTTGGACATTAACTCTAATTTGAACCAATGGGCGATAAAAATAGGAGGAAGATATATAGTTTTCACAGAAGGCTGTTAATTTCCCTTTAAGGAGTTGATAGTTTCACAGTGCATTATCATTCCTGTACTTTTGAAATATGTTGTAGTATAAGATGAAAACTTAGAACAAGAGTGAACACACTGAAATGTCTCACCTGTTTTACTGACCATTGGTTTTATGTTGAAAGTCTTAAAGATAAAGGTTTTATTATAAGTATCACATAAACTTAACATTTTAAAGATCTGTGACAATGAGGTCAAGGTCAGATAAAACTGTCAAACAGACATGTACACCTTACAATTATTCCATACACCAAATATAGTTGACCCATTGCTTATGGTAATTGAAAACAGACCAAAACACAAAAACTTAATGTTAACCAATGAACCATGATAATGAGGTCAAGGTCAGATGACACCGCTAGACAGACATGTACACCTTACAATCATTCCATAAACCAAATATAGTTGACCTACTGCTTATAGTACTTGAATAAAATGCTCCGAGGGTGCAGCTTGATACGACCGCAGAGGTCGAACCCTGAATAGTTGGGGCAAGTATGGACACAACATTCAAGCTTGATACAGCTCTGAATTTGGATTGTGATTAAATATTTGACACAGCATAGGTTTCTGACACAGAATGAATGTGGTCTAAGAACTTAAAAATTTTAAATTGGACATTCACCTATTATGGTCCAATATCCAAAATCTAAATACATGGTTAGATTCAGCATATCAAAGAACTCCAAGAGTTCAATTTTTGATGAAATCAAACAAAGTTTAATTTTGGACCCTTTTGACCTCAATGTGGACAAAGTTGATAACGGGGCCCAAAATCAAAAATCTAAATACATGGTTAGATTCAGCATTTCAAAGAACCCCATATATTCAATTTTTGTTGAAATCAAACAAAGTTTAATTTTGGACCCCGATTTGGACCAACTTGAAAACTGGGCCCATAATCAAAAATCTAAATACATGTTTAGATTCAGCATATCAAAGAACCCTATGAATTCAATTTTGTTAAAATCAAACTAAGTTTAATTTTGGACCCTTTGGACCTTAATGTAGACCAATTTGAAAATGGGACCAAAATTAAGAATCTAAATACACGGTTAGATTCGCATATCAAAGAACCCCAATAATTCAATTTTTGATGAAATCAAACAAAGTTTAATTTTGGACCCTTTTGACCTCAATGTGGAAAAAATTGATAACGGGGCCCAAAAATCAAAAATCTAAATACATGGTTAGATTCAGCATATCAAAGAACCCCATATATTCAATTTTGTTGAAATCAAACAAAGTTTAATTTTGGACCCGATTTGGACCAACTTGAAAACTGGGCCCATAATCAAAATCTAAATACATGTTTAGATTCAGCATATCAAAGAACCCTAAGAATTCAATTTTTAAATCAGAAATAACCAACTTAAAATGGAAAATTTTAAAGAAAAAAAAGGAAAAAAGAAACCCCCAAATTTTTGAACCCCTTATGATTCATCACCCCAAACTCAATCCCAGCCTTCCCTTTGAGGTATGGTACCTTGCAGTACAATTTCAGAGAGATCCATACACTTGAACACAAGTTATTGTCTGAAACTAGAAAATGCTTATTTTGGCCCTTTTGGCCCCTAATTCCTACACATTTCAGGCAATTACCCCAAACTCAATTCCAGCTTTCCTGTGTGATATGGAACCTTGTAGTACAATTTCAGAAAGATCCATACACTTACACAAGTTATTGTCATGAAACTAGAAAATGCTTGTTTTTGCTCCTTTTTGGCCCCTAATTCCTAAACATTTCAGGCAATTACCCCAAACTCAATTCCAGCTTTCCTTTGTGATATGGAACCTTGTAGTACAATTTCAGAAAGATCCATACACTTACACACAAGTTATTGTCATGAAACTAGAAAATGCTTGTTTTTGCCCCTTTTTGGCCCCTAATTCCTAAAATTTTGAGGCAATTACCCCAAAATCAATCCCAGCATTCCCTTTGTGATATGGAACCTGTGGTACAATGTCAGAGAGATCCATACACTAACACACAAGTTATGTCTGGAAGTTACAAAATGCTTATTTTGGCCCCTAATTCCTTAACTGTTGGTACCATAACCCCAAAATCAATCCCAACCTTCCTTTTGTGATATTGAACCTTATGGTAAAATTTCATAGAGATCCATTCACTTAAACTAAAGTTAGAGTGCGAAAACCAATGCGTCTTCGGACGACGGACGACGACGCCAATGTCATACCAATATACGACCAAAAAATTTTTTGCGGTCGATAAAAACAGGACAAAACACAGGAACTTAACATTGACCAATGAACAATGAAAATGAAGTCAAGGTCAGATGACACCAGCTAGACAGACATGTACACCTATTGCTTACAGTACTTAAAAAACAGACCAAAACTAATAAAATTAACAATTACTAATGAAGCATGAAAATGAGGTCAAGGTCAGATGAAACCTGCCAGTCTGACATGTACCCCTTACAATCATTCCATACACCACATATAGTTGACCTGCTGCTTGTAGTATCTGAGAAATGGACCTAATCAAATAACTCTAACCTTGATCACTGATCCATGAATTGAGGTCAAGGTCAGGTTAACCCTGTATGATGGACATGTAGACGTTGCAAGGAACCCATATACCAACTAAAGCTATCCTATTACTCATAATAAGTGAGAAATTCACACGACAAAAAAAAAATGTAATTTTTTTCGAAGCAGTTGCTGAACCATGAAAATGAGGTCAAAGACTATAGGCATATGACAGACGGAAACTTGGTAACATAAGGTATCTGCATACAAGGTATGAAGCATCCAGGTTTTCTACCTTCTGAAATATAAAGCTTTATACAAATAGTTTGCGCTGACGCCAACACGGGATAGTAATACCTATGTCTCGCATACTGAGACTTATGTCGCAGGCGAGAAAAGCATCACAAAATATAACAATCTGCTAGATTTCTAAAAAATTGAGGCTAAAACAATTTGACAATTTTAAATGTATTTGCTTTTCATGATAAAACATCCAAATTTGTTAATCTATAGCTCTAGTAAATATAAATGCAGGGAAAATAAAATCTCATCTTAGTAATATTATTTCAGCTGAAAATAGAATTAAAGGCTTGTGTGTCTTGCACAGGTAGATACAGAAGCAGTAAATACAAATACAACATGCACACAAGTTCCCCCTGTTAAAAATCACTCTGATGGGTGTTAAGTGCTACCAAAGTTAAACTTGATAATGGCTGGTGAATGAAAATTTACGACACTGTCATAGATTATCTATAGAATATATAAATACAAATTATTTCAGGGTTAATCTGACACCAAAAATAGTGATTTTTTTACTGAATCATTTTTGTGTATTGTACTACATTGTATGTTATTAAGATTATCAAACTTACATCAAATGACCACCAATAGTTGATTTTCCAGCATCTGAAAATTAGAGAGAAAAAATTATAACTCCTATAAAAGAACGTCTCCTCTTTAAAAAAAAAAAAATGGCATGTTTGCCTCATTTTAAATATTAATACTAAGGGCTATTCTGTTAAAATGGATGTGGGAGGATAGGAATTAATTTTTTTTTTATTTTGGACATGAGCTGTTGGTCATTTATGGTTGTATGTCCATTTGATGAATGTAAAATTACTTAGTATCTTGAAGTTCCTACCTACCCACCCAACCACATCCATTTTAATGGAATAACCCTGACAAAGTCTTCCAAATTTCAAACATTAGCTGTATAACTAGTTGGATGATTTAACTTAAGTTATGAAAACACATGAAAATGGAACAGATATATCTAAATATCTATAATATTTATATGTTAGAACATGTTTTGCTACTTATGTGCCTTTTATAGCATACCATACATATCCGTTTTGCTCATCATTGAAGACCTGTGTTTGTTTATATACGGGTTCTTTGTTCTTTGTTCTGTGGTGGATGGTTGTCTCATTGACAATCATACCACAACTCCTTATTATCCCAGTTCTTTCTTCTTTATTCTTTGTTCTGTGGTGGATGGTTGTCTCATTGCCAATCATACCACAACTCCTTATTATCCCAGTTCTTTCTTCTTTATTCTTTGTTCTGTGGTGGATGGTTGTCTCATTGACAATCATACCACAACTCCTTATTATCCCTGTTCTTTCTTCTTTATTCTTTGTTCTGTGGTGGATGGTTGTCTCATTGCCAATCATACCACAACTCCTTATTATCCCAGTTCTTTCTTCTTTATTCTTTGTTCTGTGGTGGATGGTTGTCTCATTGACAATCATACCACATCTCCTTATTATCCCAGTTCTTTCTTCTTTATTCTTTGTTCTGTGGTGGATGGTTGTCTCATTGACAATCATACCACAACTCCTTATTATCCCTGTTCTTTCTTCTTTATTCTTTGTTCTGTGGTGGATGGTTGTCTCATTGACAATCATACCACAACCCTTATTATCCCTGTTCTTTCTTCTTTATTCTTTGTTCTGTGGTGGATGGTTGTCTCATTGACAATCATACCACAACTCCTTATTATCCCTGTTCTTTCTTCTTTATTCTTCGTTCTGTGGTGGATGGTTGTCTCATTGACAATCATACCACAACTCTTATTATCCCTGTTCTTTCTTCTTTATTCTTTGTTCTGTGGTGGATGGTTGTCTCATTGACAATCATACCACAACCCTTATTATCCCTGTTCTTTCTTCTTTGTTCTTTGTTCTGTGGTGGATGGTTGTCTCATTGACAATCATACCACAACTCCTTATTTTTATATTTAACAATCTCACATACTTCATATCACTGTATAAATGTGAAGAGAGAAGGTTCCCTCTCAAAACTAAAGTCTTCAATGATGCTGGTTTGCTAGCCAAGTAAGAGGTATCTATACACCCAATGTCTAAAACGGCAACTCTCCAACCAAAACAAAGTCTATACAGCTTATGTTCAGGACCTATCCATTTTTTTGTAATTTAACAATCAGAATTAAAAATTGCTTCTGGTTGACATGATTTTCATCTGACCTTGTAAGGCACTAATAAACATCCCCATTTGTCTGACCCACTTCTATATATCTTAAAAAAAAAATCTTCCTTTCATTTTATGGCCTTTAAGTCTTATTTCAGTGAGGACAAGAGAACTACCAATACATGGAACATAATAGCCTGTGGTACAAAAAAGTCCATGGCTGACTTGTTCCTAGACATACTGACCTACATGACCAATGAAGACCACATTAACATGATCTTTCTTTTCACCAGATTCTTGTTCTTGAATGATTTTCTTGGGTTTGACAACAGAAGTTGTCCCCCCTTCATCTTCTTCCTCAGATTCCTCCTCCTCAGATTCTTCATCTAGCTCTTCATCTTTACCCCCTCCATCATCATTTGTTTCAATTTTCTCTTCAGGTGTTTTAGCCTTCTCAGGCTCTGTTACTGTTTCACCTTCCCAATCTGCGGCAACTGTAAAATACACAATGTTAAGTTGATACAGAATAGTTCCTAGTTCCACTGTAATGCCACTGGGCAAGGCTTCTTTCGAACATAAAATATAAACATTTTTTCTAGTAACCATTAATACAATTACACCAATCAAAAAAAGATGTGCGAGTTAAGGGTTTCCTCCAGATAAAAAATAGGGTCAGTATGTAGATTTTTTTATTTTGCACAAATTTTATACCTTGAGTATATGTTGAGACCTGCAATTTTGTCTAGATTCACTACCAAAAATGGCAATAAAAACTTTGAGGTAGACATTTTGAGAAATAAAATATGATCCATAGGGAAACCCTTAAACACAAGTAAATGTATTATTTTTTTATTTTGGTCTAACCAAGCTAGAATTATATTTTCTTTCAGTTTTCAAAAATTGGCTATTTACATGTAGGTGGTTTTTTATTGTTCATATATTCACAGGCAGGTAAATCTGTTCAAAATATAAATTCTGTTCAATTTGTCTCCATTTCTTTCTTCAGTATCTATAATTTTGTGAATTTCATTGTTTAAAATACTGGCAGAAAATATACATTTCAAAACATTAGAACAGTCACATTTTTCAGCTTTTGTAACAAATGTACATTGTAAGTTACTTACTGGCTTATATAATTTATAAAATGTATATCCAGTCCCCGCTGAAAGCATTTGTCTAATTAAAGCTATGTCATGTATGTCATGAACATATATACCTTCATTATTTATATTCATTGTCTCCTCTTCTTTCTCTGGTTGATTTGGTGTTGAATCTACAGCTGGTAAATATAAATTTAGTATACTTATTAAGCAGGACGTATAATTGTAGGTGCCACCATCACATTTCAGAAAATTCTGAAACGCCAGCTGTCTTTCAATATCTTTCAATTTGTTAATGTAAAATAAAATTCTGCATCAGCTTATTCATTAAGAGGCAAAAGTTATGTCCTTTTAACTAATGTTGCAAAAGTTATGTTCTTTAAACTAATATGGCAAAAGTAATCATGGTAATAGCAGAACTTAACCGTTAATGTAATTTTAGCAAGCCAGACTACAAGATACAAAATTGGAACCCCAATTGAAACAATGTCAAGATTATCCTTTGGTAAGGGAAACCCCAAAAAATTATCAAATGGGGTTTCTGAGAAGAGAATACAAACGTGAACATTAGTGTGAAGATATAACAAAGTCCATGTTATCCCAAAGTTACCCCCAAAAATCAGTCAGATGAAGAAATGCAAAAGGTGATACAAATACATCATTTGAGTAAGATTCTGTGACAGTTTGAAACTGTCACAGAATCTTACTCAAATGAAACTGTCACAGAATCTTACTCAAATGATGTATTTTGTATCACCTTTGCATTTCTTCATCTGACTACTTTCACAAAATTATGTCAAGTGGTTCAGGAACAGTTGTGGATCCAAAAGGTTGTGATGGAAGATACAAGGAAGAGACTAATACCCCCATGACAAAATACATGTACTGTCCACTTTAGAAAGCAGGGGCATAATAACCTGTTGAGAGTAGCGTCCTTCATCTAAGATAACCACAGCAAACCTTTTGAAATATAAAAAAAGGTCTTCCTATGGAATTGCAAAGTTAAAAATATTTTAAAATCTGATGTAAACATTAAAATAACAAAATTTTAAGCTGGATACCGTTTCGAAACAATGCTGATGTATTATCACTTAACATGTTTAAATCTGTATTCATTCAAACTTCAATTTGACCTTGGAGATGGGTTACGTGTGGGCTAAACATGAGCTAAGCATGTTTAGTTACTAAATGAGAAAAGAATGTCAACATGAAAAGTGAAATAAAACAGCCACCGGGAAGAACCCCTTCAATGACTAATTCTGCCAACAAAAAATCATTCTAATACTGGTAAAACAATGATTTACCTATTTCTTTTAATCTATGACATGAAATTAAGCAGACCTAGAAAAATCAGTATTAAACAATTGCACATTTTTGTCTGTGTATTAATATCTATGTTTATGTTTACACCTGGTTATACAATTCTTCGGAGATTATCTTGATGGTTAATTAGATGGTGTCTAGTCTAAAATACACAAAACACTGATACCTTATAACAAGTCCAATCATTTTCAATTTTTTTTCTTCTTTGTAATTTAGATAGACATTTGGACTGTCATTTGAAAATGTAATAAATCAAATATAGGAATATATAGTCAAATTGGTAAACATGAATTTGACAGCTTATGCCCTTTTAACAAAAATGAATGGACTACACTATGAAACAAAATAAGCACTCTTGCAGGCATTTTATTTGCCTAATTGGAAGATATATTCTGTAAGTCTTTTAAAATATTTAATTATCAGACAAATATATAGAAAAAAGCCTTATACAGACAATATGACCAGTTTGGAAACCCTGATCCCCAAAAAGCCATTCCACTGATTGGTCAGACAAGTTGTTAAAGGCACAGACACAGTTTAGCTATGTATTTTAAGATTAAGATATATTCAAAACGATTGATAAGTACTATGTAATTATTTGGAGGAGAGTGCCTAACCTGTTATATGTAAATAAAGATGTCAAAAATAATCAACATATTTCAGCAATTGATGAAAAAAAAACATATGCGTCATTTCTCGGTAATTTTTGTAACAACCAACCTGATGAGGAATAGTTACCCTGATTGTTCTTGTTTCCAAATGATGGTACAAATTCGCTGGCGTAAGGGTTTTTGCCTGGTATAAAAGCAGCCGCATTCGCATTCAAGCTGGAGGGAGGTTTTGACAACCCTGAGGTGGAGTCGTCTTGGTCATCTTGGTCCCAAGAATCTGGGGCATTTATACGGCCGTTTTCAGAAGCCATTCTGTTTAACTATCTGTTGGATTGATAAATTAATAAAAATAAGGAAAGAGTTTCACAACAAGTGAACAATCCAGATTTCAACACCGCGTGTAAATATGACGTCACGGAAGTGCTTGTTATGAGAGTCTGAATCAAGAAAACGTTTCACAGAGTAAAAATAAAACCAATATCGGAAAACTTCGGAAAATAATACTTATATCTTAAAAATTTCACCGTTTTAAACGAATCTGAAGGCAAGGATTTATATAAATTCTTGTTTAAGGTAACACAGAATCTGTATTTTAATCGGATTGAGCTGTAAAATATTTCTTTGGTCCTGCAGAATTTCTATTTGAATATTACAGTACGTTTGGCATAATTTGATATGATTAATTCTACAGTAAAATCTAGCCTGATAGCACAATTATAGGTAGCTAATGAAACATGCATTTAATATAGTATAACACCAGGACACCAGTAGTATACATAAAAATCAAATATTTAGAAAAAAATGTATGGAGATACATACTGTCTCGCACCGCCATGCCAGCGGCTAACGTGTTTAGCCCCGCCACATTCTGAATATGTCTGTCCCAAGTCAGGAGCCTGTAATTCAGTGGTTGTCGTTTGTTGCTGTATATCATATTTGTATTTCGTTCATTGTTTTTTTTTAACCTGTTCTTTTAATCATGCGCAACTTGCCAGACTATTCATCATGTTGAATGTGGGCAGTATTTGGAAGAAGAAACTTGAAAAAAGAGGTTAGGGGGAGGTTTGGGCGCCCGCTAACATGTTTAACCCCGCCACATTCTGTATGTGTCTGTCCCAAGTCAGGAGTCTGTAATTCAGTGGTTCTCGTTTGTTGCTGTATATCATATTTGTATTTCGTTCATTGTTTTTACATAAATCAGGCCGTTAGTTTTCTCGTTTAAATTGTGGGTTTTGCTCATTGTTGAAGGCCGTACGGTGACCTATAGTTGTTAACTTCTATGTCATTTAGTCTCTGGTTGTGAGTTGTCTCATTGGCAATAATACCACATCTTCTTATTTTTATATTCTTTGCATGAATATTGCCTTAAATAGGACTGTAAATACGTCCCATAAATATGGTATTAACTTGAAATCAAACTATTTTCAAATATGACCAAAAGATACCATATTTTCAACAGTTCCAGTGGCGGATCCAGGGGGCAGGGGGTTCCGGGGGTTTTTGACGATCAATGCTTTTGCATGGGGACATATGGTTGGACCCCCCCCCCTTTATCCTAGGTTGGAACCCCCCTTTTAAAAATGGCTGGATCCGCCCCTTAGTTCCAATATGTATGTTAAGTTTCCAGTAAATCAATCTTATCTAAGCATACTCTATTATAGTACAACTTGTGCAAAATTTCTTCAATATTTGACAGTTAAAGTCCCGTCACTCTGGAACGACAACCAAAAAAGCTTTCAAATTCAAAAGTGAATCAATCAATCTCAACAACAGTGTAAAGTTTTTAGGAATTCAATTCATTACACTAGAACTAAGACCAAAACATGAATATATATATTGAACCCTGACTTGAGTAAGTGCGAGATATGTGAAGAATGTTCGATTTTTCATAAATAAAGTCCCATTACTCTGAAATGACAAAAGTAAATCATGAAAATTGAAAAGGAGCTTACTTCTGTCAAGAATTTCTGATTAATAATCGTCCTTGCTTCTATTATTGTAGTCCTGTGGTAAAATTTCAGGCAAATGTTTTAGAGCAAAGTTGAGTTATTGTACAACATTTGAGTAAATGTAAAATTTTCCATGAATAAAGTCCCATAACCATGCATGGAATGATCGTGGGCAAATTTGAAATCGTCAAAATCACCGGAAAGGGAGCCTTCTTTCGCAAATCCTACTGTTGTGTTAAAATTTCATGAGCATTGGTTGAAGCAAATTTGAGTTATCGAACGAAGTGACATACGAAGGACTACCGTATACCGTAATTAATACGACACGATCTAAGACAGGCGTATAAAAAATGATACGGGTTGTAAAAGTGAAAATGTGATGAAGAAAAGAAAGTGCGGGAAAGGGTAGGATAAAGGACACACGACCAAAGGATACAGCTGATCAAAGCTGTATCGTATTCTCATCTGAACACATTAAAATTGACAATTATTTTTTCTCTGTGATTTAACTTTTATGGACACATTTGCATAACAGCAACATTCTAAAACAATCTTATAATAAAACTTCTCTGGTCTAGCTTCATCGCATACAAGGAATAGATGCGCCGTTTCTGTGACGTAAACACAGCAAGTAGAAAAAGAAATTGAGGTAAGTACATTGTATTATATGTCTCTGGTACATCGCATAAAATAAAAAATTTAAACCAATCTTATAGTCTGCTGTTCTCGTTGTTTTCTATATTCCATGAGAAGAAACTGATAACATGCTATGGTAATTCTGTTTTTGTTTTTGTTTATGTTCATTTTTGCTATTAACCAGAATCTATGGCTTTCTTGCTAACTTTTTTCCAGTAGTTAGCGTACTTGTAGAGAACGAGCCAAATATTGTTAAACAAAGGTGATAACTTTTTATCCGTAGAATTCCCACTAACTGTGCACTAAAGGGACATTAGCTGTCAAATTCATGTTCACCGATTTGACCCAAATTCTCAGTCTCATATTAAATTTATAACATACTAAAACGAATATCCAAATTACAAAAAGTCCGAAATAAACAATTAACAATGCATTAGCTCGCTATAATGTATCAGCATTTCGTACGTATTTAAGACCAGACACCATCCGATTATCCATCGAGGTGACCTCCGAAGACTGCCGACGTCATATAACTCGATATTAACATAGATAGCGAGCACGTGCAATAGGAATTATCTAGGTCTGTTTGATTTCATGTAAGAGATTAGAAATATCTGTAAATCATCGTTTTACCTGTATAAGAATGAATTTTTATGGGCCTGATAAGTAAATGAAATGGTTATTCCTGGTGGCTCCCTTGTTTCACTTGTCAATGTTGACATTCTTTTTAATGAATGAGCCACACGATGAACATATGCATACCCAACTCTGCTAAAGGTCAATTTAAAGGTTGCATGAATACATATTCAAAGACTTGCAAGTCAATAATACACCAGTGATGTTTTTAGCCTTTTTTGACGAAATTGAACTAAACTGACTGCTACTAGCGAAATATTATTTCTTTATTCCGCTTTTATAAATGTTTGGAAAAAAATCATTTCCTATTTTGTCGATTTTCTTAGCTAATGGCGCTTGAATTAAAACAACAACGCAACAAATATCCAACCTTATCCTCATTCTTATTTTTCGACTGCATATCAGAATATATTTACCTAGAAATATAAACCTTTATCAACTGGCATTTTTGTCCTTCAATCACTCAAATATGTGATAATGTACTATACAGTATATTGTATCATTGGTACATCCAGTCCAATACAAGAACAACATTGTGGCGATACGTTTTTATTTCATACAGCGCCGATATATACCATATCCACGGCTGTCGTTTGGTTTTTTAGAAAAATTTTCGTGAAATAAATATTTATTAACGGTTGTCAAGTACTGCGGGACATGAAAGATTTGAAAAATCTCAGTTTAAAAGTTCACCGTTTTTTTTTACAAATCTACAATATTATATGCAGATTGCTCATCAACATTTCAATGACAAACAATGGAAACAATAGAATATATTTTCATAATATAAATGACTAATTTGCTATTCTCTGAAAAATGTCTTTCTATACAAATGTTTCAAATGGCTCTTTACAGTTTTGTATAGTAGCTTTTGGAGAAGCTTTATCACAAAGTTTAAAAAAACTGGTACATATAATTATCTTCTCATATCTATATCAAATATTTCTGATCGCGAAAGACAGGATACCGCTAGCTTTTTGACGATCTTGAAGAGAATCGTGAATGATTAGATAACGCTTATATGTTTTATGTCAAATCCTTGCATGAAAGCGTTCAAATCAGTCTGTTATTATATAATAATTTATCTGTGTAATTGGTAACGTAAACGACCGAACTTGTATGGCTTATTCTTCTCGGTTCACTTTTGTTTGGAATAGGGCTTTGATGGGTTGATGCCATTTGATTTGGTTTTTAAATCAGTAAAGCCTCGGCGACTAGTCGGTTAATGTCTTATATTATTCCTTAATTGTCTACATCTGTCCATCCGTCAACACTTTCAATAATTTATGATAAGTTATTAAGATTTCGATCATTTATACAACTCATGTATGCACACACTATTTATATCTACAAAGGGAACTGATGGGCGTTAAGCAACAAACAAACAAAATTTTTAATATATACGCCTGAAAATTATACACTGGCAATAACATTTATAAAACGTCTAGATAATAGTCAACAATGTGTCTGATGAGAGCGTTGGGTCGTTTTGAAAAAAAAAGATACTAGTGCTGTACCTAAATAAATTACCTATTATCATGTCTGTTTGTTTTGCTCACACATTGTTGTCAATATAATGGAATTCTATGCGACTGTCATACTACAAGTGAGATGTTTAGCTAGGTTATAAAACCAGGTTTAATCCACCATTTTCTACATTAGGAAATGCCTGCACTAAGTCAGGAATATGACAGTTGTTTTCCATTCGTTTGATGTGTTTGAGCTTTTGATTTTGCCATTTTAAAAAGAATTTCTATTTTGAACTTCCCTTGGAGTTCGATATTTTTGTTATTTTACTTTTTATATAAACGCCTAAAAAGGGTACACCAACACCAAAATAAAAACTGAAAGGAAAAAGAAAATAGGAGTATCAATAATAAATATTTCGGATAACAGTCATATATCTTTCATCAGTTCGATATAACATCATGGATCTTATCAACCTATGCGGATTTTCCTAAAACAATCTTATATAAATTAAAAACCGATCCACACATTTATGATTCCAAAATCTTAAATTTCACGCCGCAAAATAAGTGTAATTACAACGGAGGCTGTGTATGTATGCACCCAAAATGAAGCTAACACATCCGTATGGCTGATGTGGTGAGCACTGCACTTCACCTTTACATTGATTCAATATTGGTGCCAACGTTTTTAATTTCAAACTTTTCCAAAATCTTTCACGAGTGATTCTCTTCTCCCTAGACCAAACAATGTTGTTGCCAATGGTGGTAATATATAGTCAGTCGATTGAAATCTGTCAGACTTAGTGTCAGTGGATCTCCAGTGATGACTGAGAGGATGGTCCGACGGTTCATATGTTTGAGAAATGACTGTTCTGACTCACCAACCGATATATGCTGCTTACCACATTTACACTGCACTAGCAGAGACATATAATACAATTGTATTATATGTCTCTGGCACTAGCTAGAAGATACACAGTGAGTAATCAAGAATTCTTGACAGATTGACATATTTCTTCTTCCCTCTCCACCGTTTGATGTTATAACGGATTTTTACATTGATTCATTGTATTATTGACAGAATGACATATTTCTTTAATTTTTTTATTTTTTGTCTTCTGAAATTTTTGTCACAGCCGGTAGTGAAATTGAACTGTGTTTAATGGCATTGTTTTATAAAGTCTCAGGTCAAATATGGAGCAATAGTAACTTATCCTTAGATTATATAAGCCTGAGAGACATATAATGCAAATTTTATACTAGTATGTCTCTGATTATATCGAAGGTTCTATGAAATTGAACCGATCAGACACTGTTTTACTCCAGTACAACAAAACCGGATACAGATGGTTTTAGCCGAACTCATTTTATGTTTTACTATCGCCTTTATTGAGCATCATGGCTGCGAACGTCCTCGCCTCGATGCTCGACGAATTAATGGGAAGGGATAGAAATCTGGCCCCATCAGATAGAAAAAATGATATACGATGGGACGATGCAGAAGTAAATATATACAAAAGCTATACTGATTGTACACACTGACCAAACTGGCGTCTCTATTAGTTATGTGTCACGTGACCATACCATGTTGCATAGCCACAACCTTTGCCTAAAAATGTTTTATAAAATGTGCCATTCTCACACAGAATATTCAATTCGACACGAGACATTTGGCTGTGATTAAGGTGCAACGTTGATGATCATCCAAAACTAAGATTGCATTGTTAACATGGTTAACGATGTGATCATTTGTCTAAGATATCTTGCAGTTGACATCATGATTTTCGAGATCATTATTTAAAACGGAATTTTGGAAAGGTCCTGATCAGAGTACTGTTCCCACCAATGGGTATCATACCACAAATCAGTAATCTGCTATAAAGTTACACTGATAAATAAATAAAATTTTGTATTTCACAATAATAGATGTCATTGTGCACACATTCATGTAAATGACAACATATTTCCCTTCGAGACCTAGTCCAAAGCCTTCCTATTCCCACATGAATGTCTATGATGTCAGACAAAGAGTATTATGCTGATTTTTCAGACTTAGATTCAATGTTTACTGTATTTGATTTGATAATGACCCTTATCAACTTGCTAATTATACTGGGTTATATCCAGTCAATGGCATAACTGGAAGGATTGACTTAAATTAAGCTTGAATAAGTAACCATTGTTTGTTTGTTTTGCATTATTTGCAATGATGGATACAGATATCTTTTTAAAAGTTTGTTTTTAACTTTTAATCAATCTGACATTGGAAGATGGATGGATCATGTGGATTGGTGTTTAACATCCAGTGGCAAATTTACATTTATAACTGGACTAGAACATATTAATTTGTTATGAATATGAGCCCTGTTTTGTACTTCTACTAACTAGTTTACAAGGTAACAGTCTGCATGAAGACATGTAACCGACCCACAACAAATTATTCGGATGAGCGGATTAGTCCTTGCTCTTACTCCGAAATGCAGCAAATGCCAATTTTCAAGTCTTTGATTGATTTAGCCATACAGAGAATCAAACCTATGACTTCCAGCATTTAAGTTGAGCAGGAGACTACAGTACAGGTTACTTGGGAAAAATGTTTAGAACAGTTTTAAAAATGCTTTCTCTGCAATTTCTTAGTCTGATATCTTGTTAATTTGTTAATAAAAAAATAGAAGTTAAGTTAGTCAATACATGAAAAAATTTTATATTTTATTTTTCAGGTTTGTAAATATTATCTCTGTGGTTTTTGTCCACATGAACTGTTTGTTAACACAAGAGCAGACTTAGGTGAGTTAATTGGCACTGATGTTATGTTATTAAATTCAGACTGTACTTCCAGTAAAATCAACCATTAAATGTGTGCATTGACCAAACATAAAAAAAAACTACATCAGTCAAAACTTTTCTTAATTTTTTAAAATTCATATGTATGTAGCAAAAAATATATTTGATTAAGAGCTTTCTGACTCTTGCAGGTTGGTTAAGTTGGAGATGTGTGTTCTAAAAACATCTTTTATGTGCTCCCATTTTTATACGACCGCAAAAATTTTGCGATCGTATATTGGTATGACGTTAGCGTCGTCGTCGTCAGTCCAAGACACATTGGTTTTCGCACTCTAACTTTAGTTTAAGTGAATGGATCTCTATGAAATTTTACCATAAGATTCAATACCACAAAAGGAAGGTTGGGATTGATTTTGGGGTTATGGTACCAACAGTTAAGGAATTGGGGCCAAAAGGGCCAAAATAAGCATTTTGGTAACTTCCAGACATAACTTGTGTCTTAGTGTATGGATCTCTGACATTGTACCACAAGGTTCCATATCACAAAGGGAATACTGGGATTGATTTTGGGGTAATTGCCTCAAAATTTTAGGAATTAGGGCCAAAAAGGGCAAAAACAAGCATTTTCTAGTTTCATGACAATAACTTGTGTGTAAGTGTATGGATCTTTCTGAAATTGTACTTCAAGGTTCCATATCACAAAGGAAAGCTGGAATTGAGTTTGGGGTAATTGCCTAAAACGTTTAGGAATAAGGGTCCGAAAAGGGCCAAAAATAAGCATTTTCTAGTTTCCAGACAATTTCTTGTGTTCAAGTGTATGGATCTCTGAAATTGTACTGCAAGGTACCATACCACAAAGGAAGGCTGGGATTGATTTTGGGGCAATTGCCTCAAAATGTTAGGAATGAGGGGCCAAAAGGGCAAAAACAAGCATTTTTCTAGTTTCAGGACAATAACTTGTGTGTAAGTGTATGGATCTTTATGAAATTGTTCCACAAGGTTCCATGTCACAAAGGGAAAGCTGGATTTGAGTTTGGGGTAATTGCCCTAAACGTTTAGGAATTTGGGGCTAAAAGGAGTTTTGATCCCAACAGTTTAGGAATTAGGGGCCAAAAGGGTCCAAAGTTAAACTTTCTTTGATTTAATCGAAAATTGAACTATAGGGTTCTTTGATATGCCGAATCTAACCGTGTATTTAGATTCTTAATTTTGGTCCCCTTTTCAAATTGGTCTATATTAAGGTCCAAAGGGTCCAAATTAAACTTAGTTTGATTTTAACAAAATTGAATTCTTGGGGTTCTTTGATATGCTGAATCTAAACATGTACTTAGTTTTTGATTATGGGCCCAGTTTTCAAGTTGGTCCAAATCGGGTCCAAAATTAAACTTTGTTTGATTTCAACAAAAATGAATATATGGGGTTCTTCGATATGCTGAATCTAACCATGTATTTAGATTTTTGATATTCGCCCGGTTATCAAATTGGTCCACATTGAGGTTTAGAGGGTCCAAAATTGAACTTTATTTGATTTCATCAAAATTGAATTATTGGGGTTCTTTGATATGCTGAATCTAACCATGTATTTAGATTTTGGATATTGGAATATCACAAAGGGATGGTAAGAATTGTCTTTGGGAGTTATGGCTCAAAGTGTTAAGGAATAAGGTGGAAAAAGGGGAAAAGGGTTTGCAGGTTAATGGACAATTACTTAGTACAAAACATAATTTAAAAGGCAGTGTAAGGTTGGTAATTGAAACTCATTTGAATATCTCACCTAAACTGCTTTTAAATTATTTATATTGAAATTTGCCAAAAACTTTATTATTAATAAATTCCATTGGAAATTTATCAATAACTTTAGTTTAATGAACTTCATTGGAAATTTGCCAATATAAAATATTGCTGATGAAGCTTTTTGTTTATCTCACCTAAACTGCTTTTAAATTATGTATATTGGAAATTTTCCAAAACTTTATTATTAAATTTCTGATTTATATATAAAAGCAAATAATAATGATAAGGCAAGAGATACACACCAAACAGGATGTGTAAATTAATATATTAAGTATTGTGCAATAGCAAGAAATTTTCAATTGCACAGTATTGCGCAATAGCAAGAAATCTTTAATTGCACAGTATTGCGCAATAGCAAGAAATCTTTAATTGCACAGTATTGCGCAATAGCAAGAAATATCCAATAGCACAATATTGCACAATAGCAAGAAATTGTCAATTGTACAGTATTGCGCAATAGCAAGAAATATTCAATTGCACAGTATTGCGCAATTGCAAGAAATATTCAATTGCACAGTATTGTGCAAAAGAAGATACTTTGTATAAATTGCTTATTTCTTGACCAATTTCAATGGGTTTTATTCTTGAATTCTTGGGGTTCTTTAATATGCTGAATCTAACCGTTTATTAAGTTTTTGGATTTTGGTCCCCGTTTTAAATTGGTCCACATTGAGGTCCAAAGGGTCCAAAATTAAACTTTGTTTGATTTCATCAAAATTGAATTATTGGGGTTCTTTGATATGCCAAATCTAACTGTGTGTTTAGATTCTTAATATTTGATCCCATTTTCAAATTGGTCTACATTAAGGATTGATTTTGATTTTTGGTGTTTTACGCCACTTTTAAGCACCGCTTTTGGGCTATTTCATGGCGGTCAGTTTTATTGGTGGAGGAAGCGGAGTGCCCGGAGAAAACCACCGACCTTCGATAGGAAAACTGACAATCCTAGTCAATTAAGATTGAGTCGAGTGCACCCGCACGAGCGGGTTCGAACTCACAACCTCAGTGTTGACTGGCTAGTGATTACAGTAGTAACTACTTAGACCACTCGGCCACCGAGGCCCCGTCTACATTAAAGTCCAAAGGGTCCAAAATTAAACTTAGTTTGATTTTAACAAAATTGAATTCTTAGGGTTCTTTGATATGCTGAATCTAAACATGTATTTAGATTTTTGATTATGGGCCCAGTTTTCAAGTTGGTCCAAATTGGGGTCCAAAATTAAACTTTGTTTGATTTCAACAAAAATTGAATATATGGGGTTCTTTGATATGCTGAATCTAACCATGTATTTAGATTTTTGATTTTGGGCCCGTTATCAACTTTGTCCACATTGAGGTCAAAAGGGTCCAAAATTAAACTTTGTTTGATTTCATCAAAATTGAAATACTGGGGTTCTTTGATATGCCAAATCTAACCGTGTATTTAGATTCTTAATTTTTGGTCCTGTATTCAAATTGGTCTACATTAAGGTCCAAAGGGTCCAAAATTAAACTTAGTTTGATTTTAACAAAATTGAATTCTTAGGGTTCTTTGATATGCTGAATCTAAACATGTATTTAGATTTTGATTATGGGCCCAGTTTTCAAGTTGGTCCAAATCGGGTCCAAAATTAAACTTTGTTTGATTTCAAAAAATTGAATATATGGGGTTCTTTAATATGCTGAATCTAACCGTGTATTTAGATTTTTGATTTTTGGGCCCGTTATCAACTTTGTCCACATTGAGGTCAAAAGGGTCCAAAATTAAACTTTGTTTGATTTCATCAAAATTGAACTCTTGGGGTTCTTTGATATGCTGAATCTAACCATGTATTTAGACTTTGGATATTGGACCATTATAGGTGAATGTCCAATTTAAAATTTTAAGTTCTTAGACCACATTCATTCTGTGTCAGAAACCTATGCTTTGTCAAATATTTAATCACAATCCAAATTCAGAACTGTATCAAGCTTGAATGTTGTGTCCATACTTGCCCCAACTGTTCAGGGTTCGACCTCTGCGGTCGTATCAAGCTGCGCCTGCAGAGCATTTTATTAAGTGGTGCAGTCTGGGACTGGAAACCACTCATTTTGAAATTTATGTTATTTTCTATTGGAATGTAGATTTCATTTCTGCATTTTTGAATCATACAGATACTTTTTTGGGTCTGTACGGAAGAATTTTTGAGATTTATTCTGTCTTTTAGCAGGTACATGTGAACCATATGTACACCTAAATTTACTAATCATATATCTGTATGTAGTTAGGTTTAAAAGATTATTTTTCTGTTTTACATATTTCAGGTCCATGTGAAAAACTCCATGATGATCATCTCAAAAAAGAGTAAGTAAATTTTAATTTAGAATACAGGACATTGATAGGACATAGAATAAGAACATGATCAGTGCTCTCCCCATGCTGATTTAGAAGAGTACTAAGATGAGAAAAATCAATTTTCAGAAAATATCAAAAGCTTTATGTCTTAAGCTTAGTGGTCATTCTGTGTTCAGTTTCCTGAATTGAACTAGGTCTAAATAATATTACACATTCTGGTCCACATTTAACAGTAATTTTTGTTTCTCGCATTCAAAACTATTTGGCTCTTTAATTGCAATTTTATTCTCCATTTTTCCCGAAATTTTATCAACCAGTGTCAAAAATTGAATTCTTTTATTGCACACATATTTTTCTAAACTTGACAGTCAGTCATTGTGTTAATACTGATCCCTTGTTTTGAGTCCTGACTTAATTCACTAAACATAGAAATAAGCTGATGTGGTATGATTGCCAATGAGACAACTAAAATTCTATCCACCAGAATATAAGCAAATATAGGTCACATTACCGCCTTCAACTATGAAATATAGTCAGCTTTAATAGGCCCCAACATGAAAAATGTGAAACAATTGAAACGAAAAACCTAAGGGCCTAATTTATAACGATACAAGTTTGTTCTTACATTAGTTGAAAAAATGCCTGTGGGTTTATGGTCTGTTTTTAACCGATTTCCGAAGGAAAAATTGGTTATTGATTTGGGATGTATGGCAGGCGGCTGCCAAACAATGTCTGTTCATTAACATGAAAACGCTTTGACAAAATCTTTGCAAATTTAGATATGTTGATTCCTGTGACTAAATGAAGGTCAAATTCGATTTTCAAGATTTTAGCTTTTATCGTTGTTGAGTTGTAGACCTTTCAGTAGCGAAAAGTGATACTTAGAGAGTTGTCCATGCAATAACTTGACAACGCTTTGACGAAATCTTTTCAAATTTAGATATGTTGTTTCCTGTGACTAAATGAAGGTCAAATTCGATTTTCAAGATTTTAGCTTTTATCGTTGTTGAGTTGTAGACCTTAACAGTCTCTTGCGGAGAGTTGTCTCATTGGCAATAATACCTCATCTTCTTTTTTATATGATTTATTTTTATTTTGAGTTATTTCCCTTTGAACAGAAACGGTGTAATTAATAAGTATATGGATAGATAGTCTGTCAATGATTGTATCTGTTCAATTGATTTTAGTCGGGAGTTGTCAAAAATTTCTTTAAAACTATTTTGTTTAAAGTCATGCGTGTTTTGAAGGTAGATGTCACACTTGTTATGTGGTATTTTATTTTTGTTGTGCGTGTTAATGTTTAATTTTTACTTGATCCTGTTTGGGGGTCCAGATTTGCAAATATCATTTTCATGCAGGAAAGTCAGGTTTTCTGTCACTCTGACAGCCTCTTGTTTTATTTACATTGAGATTATTTGGCCCCATCCCTTCAGTCATTGTCATGTTCCATTGAATTTAAATCGGCCTAGTTTCCATATAAGGGCCTCAGTGGTGTAGTGATCTAAGTAGTTCATCTAAAGTTGTGAGTTTGGATAGAACTTTATCATATTGTCATATCTTTACACTCATGTCAGAGGAGATTTACTTATTTATTTTCAAATGTAAAGGGTCAAGCTGAGGTCAGTTGTCCATGTCAAAAGCTTGTTAAAAAATTACACAGATGAAGCTTAATACTTATATTTACTTACTGTTAAATTTACTTTCATAAATATACTATTGTTTTTTTTTTTTATTATTTCAATCAAAATATTTACTGAGAATTTCTTTCCTAATTATATAATAAACTTAAAGCTTAATTAATTACCAAGGTCAAAATGGTGAAAATATTGATTGTAAAACAAACTAATTAGTGTTTTATGACTGTTCAATTATCTGTTATTTAATCATGACATAGGTATACATTGATTTTTTGACAACATTGGAAAACAGTAATGCTTTTCAAATATCAATCTTTTTATGCAGGAAAATGTATGCAATAAATTGAAATAAAAAAAAGAACTCAATCTGATATACAGTGTTGTGTTATTCATTTAGAACTGTAATTTGGTCATTCTAGTATTTATACAAATTTTGTTAAGTATTACCTGGGGCAAGCCTTAATCTCCAAATTCCCTCTAGTGGTTTATGTTAAGGGTGAAAAAGAAATATTAAAAAGAAAATCAATATTCAAATAATTATGTTCTTAGTTAATCAAGAAATCTTCAATTCTTATTTTATAATAGTTAAATATCCAATAATCTGTTAAAAGATGTATAGTATGTGAAAAAAGTAATGCCATGTAATGCAATGTAATGCATGAAATTACACAACTTTTTGCTAAAGTAATACATTAAATTACAATTACATGTAATGCAAAATTTGCTGCATTACACATTACATGCAATTACAATGGAAAATTGTAATGCATTACCATGCATTACAATTACAAATTTGCATTACCCCATGCCTGGTAAAAACAACAAAAATTAAATAGCTGGAACAATATTCTTCAAAGTTGATATACATTATGTGTACAAATGAATTAATTGATTCTTTAGATTAGATATTAAAGGTTGAGCCAAGAAGGATAGTCCAGGTCTAAAGTTTTTTCAACATAATTTAGACTTTAGACTTGGATTATCCTTCTTGGCTCAACCTTTAATATCTAATCTAAAGAATCAATTGATGCTAGAGGACTAAGTATATTGCAATGAAGTCAGATATTGAGAGTACAAATAGTAATTTGTAATTATGAAGTCTGGGCAAATACTGGGGGGATGGGGGCTTGGTGGCTGAGTGGTCTAAGTAGTCAAACTACTGTATCACTATCCTGTCAAACACTCAGGTTGTGAGTTTGAATCCCGCACGGTTCAGGTGCACTCGACTCCAAACTTAATTGACTAGGATTGTCAGTTTTCCATACCGTATAGCTGACTATACGGTATGGTTTTCTCTGAACACTCTGGCTTCCTCCACCAATAAACACTGACACCACAAAATAGCACAATAGTGCTGAAAGTGGCGTTAAACACCAATCAATCAATCAATCAAATATTTGGGATGCATTTGGATACCTTGATTTTGCAGTGCCTGTAATTTTTTTAAGCAAACTTGAAAAAAATAAATAATAACAATCAATTGTTCTCTAACTAAAGTTTGCCTCAACCAATTGTTATCAAACTTATACGCAATGCCTATTACCACAAAACACAGATCAAGTTTGAATTTTGATGGCGTCACTTTAACCGTTCTAGAGTTATGCCCCTTTATAAATGGAAACATTGCAAAATTTTTCATTTCTGTTCTCTAACTTAAGTTTGCCTCATCCAAATGTTATGAAACTTATACACAATGCTTATTACCACAATACACAGATCAAGTTTGAATTTTGGTGGTGTCACTTTTACTGTTCTAGAGTTATACCCCTTTACAAAGGGAAACATTGCTAAATTTTTCATTTTTTTCTAAAAATATCAATGTCATTATTAAAGTAATTTTATACGACTGCAAAAATTTTTGTGGTCGATATTGGTATGACGTTGGCGTCGTCGTCGTCGTCCGAAGACACATTGGTTTTCGCACTCTAACTTAAGTTTAAGTGAATGGATCTCTAGGAAATTTTACCATAAGGTTCAATACCACAAAAGGAAGGTTGGGATTGATTTTGGGGTTATGGTACCAACAGTTAAGGAATTAGGGGCCAAAAGGGGCCAAAATAAGCATTTTGTAACTTCCAGACAATAACTTATGTGTAAGTGTATGGATCTCTCTGACATTGTACCACAAGGTTCCATATCACAAAGGGAATGCTGGGATTGATTTTGGGGTAATTGCCTCAAAATTTTAGGAATTAGGGGCCAAAAAGGGCAAAAACAAGCATTTTCTAGTTTCAGGACAATAACTTGTGTGTAAGTGTATGGATCTTTCTGAAATTGTACTACAAGGTTCCATATCACAAAGGAAAGCTAGAATTGAGTTTGGGGTAATTGCCCTAAACGTTTAGGAATTAGGGGCCAAAAGGCCAAAAATAAGCATTTTCTAGTTTCCAGACAATAACTTGTGTTCAAGTGTATGGATCTCTCTGAAATTGTACTGCAAGGTACCATACCTCAAAGGGAAGGCTGGGATTGAGTTTGGGGTGATGAATCATAAGGGGTTCAAAAATTGGGGGATTTTTTTCCTTTTTTTTTCTTTAAAATTTTCCATTTTAAGTTGGTTATTTCTGATTTATATTTAAAAGCAAATAATAATGATATGGCAGGAGATACACACCAAACAGGATGTGTAAATTATTATATAATAAGTATTGTGCAATAGCAAGAAATTTTCAATTGCACAGTATTGCGCAATAGCAAGAAATATCCAATAGCACAGTATTGCACAATAGCAAGATATTGTCAGTTGTACTGTATTGCTCAATAGCAAGAAATATTCAGTTGCACAGTATTGCGCAATTGCAAGAAATATTCAATTGCACAGTATTGTGCAAAAGAAGATACTTTGTATAAATTGCTTATTTCTTGACCAATTTCAATGGGGTTTTATTCTTGAATTCTTGGGGTTCTTTAATATGCTGAATCTAACCGTGTATTAAGTTTTTGGATTTTGGGCCCCGTTTTAAATTGGTCCACATTGAGGTTCAAAGGGTCCAAAATTAAACTTTGTTTGATTTCATCAAAATTGAATTATTGGGGTTCTTTGATATGCCGAATCTAACCGTGTATTTAGATTCTCAATTTTGGTCCCGTTTTCAAATTGGTCTACATTAAGGTCCAAAGGGTCCAAAATTAAACTTAGTTTGATTTTAACAAAATTGAAGTCTTAAGGTTCTTTGATATGCTGAATCTAAACATGTATTTAGATTTTCGATTATAGGCCCAGTTTTCAAGTTGGTCCAAATCAGGGTCCAAAATTAAACTTTGTTTGATTTCAACAAAATTGAATATATGGGGTTCTTTGATATGCTGAATCTAACGTGTATTTAGATTCTTAATTTTTGGTCCCGTTTTCAAATTGATCTACATTAAGGTCCAAAGGGTCCAAAATTAAACTTAGTTTGATTTTAACAAAATTGAATTCTTCGGTTCTTTGATATGCTGAATCTAAACATGTATTTAGATTTTTGATTATGGGCCCAGTTTTCAAGTTGGTCCAAATCGGGGTCCAATTTTGTTTGATTTCAACAAAATTGAATATATGGGGTTGTTTGATATGCTGAATCTAACCATGTATTTAGATTCTTAATTTTGGTCCCGTTTTCAAATTGGTCTACATTAAGGTGCAAAGGGTCCAAAATTAAACTTAGTTTGATTTTAACAAAATTGAATTCTTCGGTTCTTTGATATGCTGAATCTAAACGTGTATTTAGATTTTGATTATGGGCCCAGTTTTCAAGTTGGTCCAAATCCGGGTCCAAAATTAGACTTTGTTTGATTTCAACAAAATTGAATATATGGGGTCCTTTGATATGCTGAATCTAACCATGTATTTAGATTTTTGATTTTTGGGCCTTGTTATCAACTTTGTCCACATTGAGGTTAAAAGGGTCCAAAATTAAACTTTGTTTGATTTCATCAAAATTGAACTCTTGGGGTTCTTTGATATGCTGAATCTAACCATGTATTTAGATTTTGGATATTGGACCATAATAGGTAAATTAAAAAATTAAGTTCTTAGACTACATTCATTCTGTGTCAGAAACCTATGCTGAAAAAATTAAGTTCTTAGATTACATTCATTCTGTGTCAGAAAACTATGCTGTGTCAAATATTTAATCACAATCCAAATTCAGAGCTGTATCAAGCTTGAATGTTGTGTCCATACTTGCCCCAACTGTTCAGGGTTCGACCTCTGCGGTCGTATCAAGCTGCGCCATGGAGCATTTTATTGAAATTGAGTTATCTTCCTTTGTCCATGATTATAGTTGAATCAACTACAATCAATGCTTTATACAATATGCAATGTTTAATTTTGCCTTCCACTGATTAAACTCAGGTCAAGTTGAATTTGGGTAGTGTCACTTTAACCATTATTGAGTTATGCCCCTTTATAAATCGAAAAATTGCAAAATTTTTAGTTTCCATTCTGTAACTTAAGTTTGCCCCAACCAAACATTATAAAACCTATACACAATACTCATTACCACAAAACTAAAATCAAGTACAAATTTTTTGTTTCCATTCTCTAACTTTAGTTTGCCTCAACCAAATGTTATGAAACTTATACACAATGCTTATTACTAAAAAATACAGTTTAAGTACGAAATTGAGTTATGCCCCTTTATAAACATAAAAATTGCTGAATTTTTCTTTTCTGTTCTCTAACTTTCGTTTGTCTCAACCAAATGTTATAAAACTTATACACAATGCTTATTACCACAAAACTCCGATCAAATTTGGGTAGTGTCACTTTTACCGTTCTTCGGTTATGTCCCTTTATAACTATATGATATGCAAGTGGGGGCATCATCTGTGGACACAATCCACATTTATTAAAGAAATATCTTTGAAAACTTTCATGTTAACATTCTATGTATCTTTGTTTTTTTTATTACAGATATACAAAGAGTGCAAGATTTGGTAAAGTTGGTTATGAAGAAGATTTTCACCGTTATTTACAAAGTTTGGTGTCAGATTGTGAAAGAAGAATAAAGCGAGGCCATCAGCGTCTTGCTCTGAGTAATCAACAGGGCAGTGTAAGTAAAATCAGTTTTGATAATATGTAAATTAGTTAGTTCATAGTTGGACAGGAAGTGAAGATTAAGCTCTGTTGACTTAACAGGGTTTATGCATAGTGGGGCCTTCATCAGTAATTTAGGGCCAATACTTTAAAATTGTAAATTCCTAGTTACTCTTTATAAGCTCTATTCTTCAAAATCAATGACCACTATTGTTTAAATCAATCCACATCCTTCATAAAAAAGATATGGAAAACACAGCAAAATATTCTGCATCATTTATCTAACGATTTCATCATCTCAAAATTCACATGGTCATTCTGAAAAAAAGGTTTTAACAGTTTAGTCATATATTCTAAGTTGGAAACATGTAAAAGGCAAACATCAACACTAAAATTTAATTTATCATGATGAATAAAACTATTTGATTTTTCAGCAGGTATTGAAAAAAAATTGAATTTAAGGATTCTTTGAATTTTAGACTTTTAATAAGAGGATGTACCTAAATCAGTATCATATAAAAATAGTCTACTCTTAGCATAAAAGAAAAAAACATGTTTAAACATAACAAGTCTATATTAAACCCGCTGCATTTTTATGCACCTGTCCTAAGTCAGGATCCTGTTGTTCAGTGGTTGTCGTTTGTTGGTGTGGTTCATAGGTGTTTCTCGTTTCTCGTTTTTCATATAGATTAGACTGTTGGTTTTCCTGTTTGAATTGTTTTACACTAGTCATTACCTCCTTCGTCGGATCCCCCGCGTGTTGTGAAAGGTTGACGAGAAAAAAGTACTTTTTTTTAAAAACCTGCGTCCAGTACGGAGCCACACCCACCGTCTCCAAATTTATGTAACCAAAATTTTAATCAGTTGTGCGTTTGAAAGTAACGCCACTCAGACACGGAAATTGACATCAAAAGCGATCAAGATCTAACATTCATAACATTATTTATCATGGACAAATATAATAATATGATGTATATATTCTAAACGTAAGACATAAGTGGAATATTTGTAGTTACAGTAGTAATGCAGGCAACGACCTTACTACCAAACACAGTAGTGGAATGTGATTTGGACAATTCTTTTACTGATATGTGCTCCGTGCAAGACCACAAAGCACCAATGCCTCCATATTGAAAGATTTAAATGATGACAATATAACATGCATGAAAATAAAAAAGAGAATTCCGAAGATCACGGTACATGCATTGTAAGGCACCGCAGTGATACTATTATATTTTTTACTTTTTTTATCTTTTAGAATAAAAGTTTTTTTCCCTTGAAACTTTTATTTGATATTTGCTTGTATCATTACAAAGTTATAAAGCATGGAATTTGACAGGAAAGTGTTTGTGGTAATTGAATATAACACATCAAACCAATTTTACAATTTACAAAATCTTCTTAAAATAAGAACTTGTATGACTATGATTGTCAATGAGACTAATTTCCACCAGAGAGCAAATTTGTTGAGGTTTGCAACCAGTTAAGTTCATGATATAGCCTTCAACACAGAGCAATATCCCCATGTTCATAAAGATTTGATTGCTATTTAATTCTTCTTCCCCCCAAGGGTGACTGGGGAATAGAAATATGGTCACCATAGGTCTTCCTCCAACCGGCAGTAAAACCCTCACCAGAGTGGGGCGTTTGATTGGCTTTGCAGGATGTACAAGTTCGCAGCCACGTCCTGTCAGAATGGGGACGTTAAATCTGATGCCTCATGTAGGGAGAGTGCCACGCTCTTTGCACGTTAAGAACCCTTGCAACAATTCTTTGAGTGGTCCTTAGGTGGCCTGTTGCAAGGCTGAATATCTGTCCCTGTCCAATGAATGTGCCCTCATTTTCCCGTGGCGGTCCAAATTTCACTGACATTTGTCCTGGACGGCCTCTGTAATATGACCTACCTTTTGTGTTTATTGTTACTTTGTTCTCGTCCTGAACATGCATGAAATATTTGCCACTGGATGTTAAGCAACCAACAATCAATCAATCATATTAAATTCTTCAGGAAAGCAATGACTAAGTAAAATGTATTGAAATGTTCCTTTTGTTTAATTAGTATTTAGCATCTGGTGTGATGCATTTGAATATGTAGTAGTATAAATTGGTGTGGTTTTTGAAAGACAGTTTTCGTCTTGTATACACAAATATGTATAGTTGTATATAAAAGCTTTATAGATGCATATATGCTTTGCATACGTTTATTTGAAATGACTTACCATTCTATATGTGCCTGTCCCAAGTCAGGAGCCTGTAGTTCACTGGTTATCGTTGGTTCATGTCTGTCAAATTTGTTTTTCGTAAATTGTTTTGTTATGAATTAGGCCATTTATAGTTTTCTCAATTGAACTGTTTCATATTTTTCATGTAAGGGCCTTTTATAGCGGACTATACGGTATGGGTTTTTTTTCATTGTTGAAGGCTGTACGGTTGCATATATCCATTTCATTTGAACTGGTGGATAGTTGTTTCATTGGCATCCATACCACATCTCCTTATTTTTATAATGCATCAGTTATAACTGACATCAAACATGGATGTCTACCTGTTCAATGCTGTTGTACTTTTGCATGTGCAGCTGGATCTTTATTTGAGCAGACAACACGAAGTTGTAGGTTTTGCTACTAATTAACCATTTTTGTACTGGAAATGTTGTGAAAAAATGCAACAGGGTGTCTGAGAACAAATTAAGAAGCAAAGTAGAGTAATATAAGAACTAGGATATGAGAAATATAAAAACATGAAGCACCAAAACTATGTAAATTTCTGATCGCTTGCTAGTAAAAAATGCTTTCGCCTGCCAAAAATCAAACTTGAAAAAAAAAAACAAATAAAAAAATTTAGCTCGTTTGCTACCCATTTTTACGGAAAGTGTATGAAGAACTAGAAATTAATTTGGTGTGGCCTTATGGGGCCCTTTTTAGCTTGCTGTTTGTTGTGAGCCAAGGCTCCGTGTAGAAGGCTGTACTTTGACCTATAATTGTTAACTTTTTATACATTGTGACTTGGATGGAGAGTTGTCTCATTGGCACTCATACCACATCTTCTCATTTATATATACCATTGAACTAAAAATGTTTTTGATTAATGATTAGTTTTATTCAAAATATACAAAAATCAGTGATTTATTTTTGCACTTTCAACATACACAGTTGATATGAAATAACCAATATAATTGTTGAGTATAAACTAATTTTAATATGTCTTCTTACGATTTTTTAATCTTATATCATGCTTTTGTAACTATTTACAGTTGAGTAACAATATGAATATGATGAAAGATGAGAAAATTAATATATTGACAGAAAAAATCAATGATTTAGTTCAGCAGGTAAGTTTGTAGTTAAAATTCCATGATTGAGATGTTTATATGCATGTTATAGGATAAGATACACTACCTTTCTGTACACAGACAAAAATAGTTGTTAAATGTAGGAAGGTAAAGTTTTTGCTACAAAGATTTGCTTTGGAAGATTGGCTCTACTGGTAGAAATCTTAATACAAATAAGATATCACATCCTAATTTTTTATGGTGATGTTGTTTATGGAGCTCAGAGATTAAGATAAAATCCATATAAACTTATTGAACCTTTGAATACACTTATATTCTTAAAGGTTGTCACTTTAACATTGCAGTGAGATCTTTGAATATTGTCTTTATCCATAGGAACACTGATTGTATTTTTTAAATTAATACATAACTAAACATGTATTACTGTCCAGT
Source organism: Mytilus coruscus (assembly GCA_017311375.1). Classification (NCBI taxonomy): domain Eukaryota; kingdom Metazoa; phylum Mollusca; class Bivalvia; order Mytilida; family Mytilidae; genus Mytilus; species Mytilus coruscus. Next base: position 62,171,112 of record CM029602.1, on the reverse strand, counting down.
TATTAGCACTTTGGATCCCGTCAATACTTATATTATGATATTGCAAAAGATTATGCTGTTTTCAGACTGCTTATTCACACATAATCTGATGGAGACCTAGTGATTGATATTTAAGTCTGTCAAAACACTGTTTATTTATTAGTTTAAATTGACCTTGATTTAGTTTTCAGTAAAGGCGAGTAAATTTAGATCTATATTTTGTATCTTGTGTTTACCTGTTTTTACCTGGGTCCCCAACAGCAAAAGCGGGTCTAGTAAAAAACTTGAGTTGATTCGTCCATCTCAAAGACATTGGTTTGAAAACTTTGTCATAGTTTTCTTGGCTTCTATAAAAAGATTTAATATTTGGTCTGCAGTTTTTTTTTTAGTGTTGAGCTTTAGCATGTAAGCAATTTTTACATCCACCATGCAGCCACTTTCTGCTTGTGGATTTACAACACACATTGTACAGGAAAATTTTCATCAAACTTTTCATGGCTCCTATAGAAAAAAATGATTTTTTTGTTTTGTCTGCAGCTTGATTATGTTGAGTTGTAGCGAGTAAGCAAGCGAGATAGAGAGAGCTCACATAGACTTTGCCTGTTGCCCAATCGTATCCAATTCAATTTATTTGAATAAAATACTGTTTAAACTAACCAATTTGTACATTCACTGTGCAGCAACTTTCTGATACACCTCTGTGTGTCATTTATATTCTTTTACATTGCATTGTTTCAACAATCAAAGGATCATTAATGTACAAATGATGCTCATCAAAATCTGATATTTTTACAATAGATAGTACTCAAATCAAAGTTTTTGACACTATGGCTGAAGTATTACCAATATTTTATCAAATGTTATATTCAAAAAGAAAGGGTCTACTTTTATCAAAAAGAAGCAGGTTGGTGTATTATGATTTCCAAATTGAAGTTATAAATCAACTCTTTCTTTTATAGGCAGAAGAACTAGGTTGTGAGGGAAAGGTTGAGGAAGCTCAAGGAGTGATGAAACTTTGTGAGCAACTTCGAGATGAGAGAAGACAGTTAGAGGAGGTATGTAAATGGAGTTCATATTCACAGTGTTGATCATGATTTTTAAATAAAATAAATTATAACATTAAAAGGGAAAAGTTTTGCTTCCCAAATATTTGAAAGTTTTAAAAGATATTCATGAATTTATGGGCACATTATGTCTATTTTTAATTTTGGGTTTGTTAATACTAATGTTGAAGGAGTTATACCGTTTAGATACAAAGTTTAGGAAATATATATTGTTACAAGGGATGTCACTAAACTATATGCCATTTTCTTGTTCAGAGGAGTTGTGGATCATAAAAACTTAATTTGAGTCTATGAATTAAATAGTAAAGAAAATTCCTCTAAATTGTTATGATATGACAACGGTTGTAATGTTTGTACCTATCTTAACCTTAATTTTAGACATTAAAAATCTTATCAAATAATATAAATTGTGTTTTAAGAGTAAGTTAGCCAATGCATCAAATGAACCCGAGAAGACAATGGAAGTTTGTACAGTATGTGGGGCATTGTTGGTGGTAGGAGATGTACAACAGAGAATTGATGAACATTTAATGGGAAAACAGCATGCAGGTTATGCTAGAATCAGATCTTATGTGGAGGATTGGAAAAAGGTAATCATTGTATTTGTTTATTATACAGCAATGATTTAATGAGAAAAATCAATGCAGTTTTGTTCAAAACCATAAAAAATAGATGGAATGATTTAGAGCTTGAAATACTGTATAGTCACTTGTCATTTATTGAAGGCAGCTTATTGTCAAGATATTTTGTATAGTTTTATTACATTTAAAGGCTGTTGTTTCATTAATATATACCCAGTATCTCTTTTTATTCAATTTTGAGATCATTTTCTTTTTGAATGATAAATACTTAACTTAGGGTTTTTTACATTTACATGTTTTATAAATGTATATTGCTATATTGAAAATAAGACATGTTTGGAAAATTGCATTCTAATTTTGTACTTAATTTGTGTCAACTTAATATAATTGCAGAAAAAAGTTATGGAAGATGAAGAAAGAGAGTCTAGATTGGCAAAGGAAAGGGAAGAAAGAGAAAAAGAACGAGAAAAGGAAAGAGAAGATCGTAAGAAACGAGATCAAGAAAGGGAAAAAGAAAAAGAAAAGGAAAGAGAAAAACAAAAAGAGAAAGAAAAGGAAAGACAAAGGGATAAAGATAGGGACAGAGATAGAAAGAGGAGATCAGAAAGTAAAGATAGACACAGGTTTGTTCTTTTATTTTATATGCATACTTAAAACTTCTTACTTGTTTGTAAAAAAAATATATTGTTTGAGAAAAGAATTTTTAAAGCATAAATTATGGGATCTTGAATAATCAATAATATAACGAAAAAGAAAGAAAAGCTACTTGCTTGTGCATTTTTGTCCCCTGTGTACATGGAAATACCGAGTTCCGTCCGTGTGTCAGTCCGTCCGGTCTTGTTAGCGCTCTCACAGGTACAATTCTTGCCAGATTTAAAAAACTTATACTATAGGTTAATATCAGATATATCTCGGACAAGTTTTGTAATGGTGGCTGATCGACTTTTTTAAAAGAGTTATGCCTCTTGGAAATATTAAATTTATGGAAAATGGCCTCGTTAGTGCTCTCACGGGTACAATTCTTGCCAGATTTTTATTAAACTTATACTACAGGTTAATATCAGCAATATCTCGAACAAGTTCTATAATGGTGGACGATAGACTTTCTTTGCAGGAGATACACACCAAACAGGATGTGTAAATTATTATATAATAAGTATTGTGCAATAGCAAGAAATTTTCAATTGCACAGTATTGCTAATAGCAAGAAATCTTCAATTGCACAGTATTGCGCAATAGCAAGAAATATCCAATAGCACAGTATTGCACAATAGCAAGAAATTGTCAATTGTACAGTATTGCACAATAGCAAGAAATATTCAATTGCACAGTATTTCGCAATTTCAAGTAATATTCAATTGCACAGTATTGTGCAAAAGAAGATACTTTGTATAAATTGCTTATTTCTTGACCAATTTCAATGGGTTTTTTCTTGAATTCTTGGGGTTCTATAATATGCTGAATCTAACCGTGTATTAAGTTTTTGGATTTTGGGCCCCGTTTTAAATTGGTCCACATTGAGGTCCAAAGGGTCCAAAATTAAACTTTGATTTCATCAAAATTGAATTATTGGGGTTCTTTGATATGCCGAGTCTAACCGTGTATTTAGATTCTTAATTTTGGTCCCGTTTTCAAATTGGTCTACATTAAGGTCCAAAGGGTCCAAAATTAAACTTAGTTTGATTTTAACAAAAATTGAATTCTTAGGGTTCTTTGATATGCTGAATCTAAACATGTATTTAGATTTTTGATTATGGGCCCAGTTTTCAAGTTGGTCCAAATCGGGGTCCAAAATTAAACTTTGTTTGATTTCAACAAAATTGAATATATGGGGTTCTTTGATATGCTGAATCTAACCGTGTATTGAGATTCTTAATTTTGGTCCCGTTTTCAAATTGGTCTACATTAAGGTCCAAAGGGTCCAAAATTAAACTTAGTTTGATTTTAACAAAATTGAATTCTTAGGGTTCTTTGATATGCTGAATCTAAACATGTATTTAGATTTTTGATTATGGGCCCAGTTTTTAAGTTGGTCCAAATCGGGGTCCAAAATTAAACTTTGTTTGATTTCAACAAAATTGAATATATGAGGTTCTTTGATATGCTGAATCTTCAAGCTTGAAAAGAGTTATGCGTATCCTTGGAAATATAAAAATATGTGCAACGTGTGGGACATTGGAACTCTGTTCTTTTATTTAACAAGAAAATATCTCTCCGAAAAAATACAACAATAAACCAACCACATATTAATATTACTGTTCGTTTGTTTTTTTAACAAATATCAAGTGGATCTTTACATACAGGATTTTTTTAATAATTATAAGTAGGCATAAATATTAAACCAAACTAAACTTTCAGAAATTCTTTAAACTTGGTGATCTTGATACAGTAACATGACCATTGTAAAAGTAGTTATCAGTTTTTACTTTCTCTGGGTGCATAATTCTTATGAAACATTTATAGCTATACAATGTTTCCTCTCGCACTTTAAATTAATGTCAATTTTGGAGGGCAAAATAAGTCAGTAACTACCCCTTGTCCTTAATCATGAAACTATTTCTTAACTCAAGAAAACCTGAAACTAATTTCAAAGTTTGATAAAAGCTGTAATTTACTTGCAAATGATACATATAAAGATATATAAATCAAATTTCTTTAAATATGTAAACAAATATTTATTGTCTGAACATAAATGTTTCTTTTGAAATTTTTAGGATGACAATTTTATTATATGTGGATAGGGAGAGGAAAAACAAACCATTTTTTAATATCTTTATTTTTAAAACTTACATCTTTTAATAGGCGTAGAAAAAGTAGGAGCAGAAGTCGACATCGTCACAAGTCAAGAAGTAGATCACGCGACCGATCTCATCACCACCGACGTCGAAGGACTAGATCAAGGTCAAGGGACAAGGACTCATCCAGAAGAAGAGACAGAGATAGGAGAAGTAGAGATGTAAGAAGTCGAGACAAAAGTCGTGATAAAGACAGAAGAAGTCGGGATAGAAGTCGAGATAAGAGAAGTAGAGACAGGAGCAGGGATAAAGATAGGAAAGACAGAGACAGAAGGAGTAGGGATCATAGAAGTAGAGACAAAGATCATAAGAGTAGAGAAAGAAGTAGGGACAAGGATCATAAAAGCAGAGATAGAAGTAGAGACAAAGATCATAAAAGCAGAGAAAGAAGTAAAGACAAAGATCGTAAGAGTAGAGATAGAAGTAGAGACAGAGATCGCAAGAGTAGAGAAAGAAGTAGTGAAAAGGATCGTAAGAGCAGAGAGAGAAGTAGGGACAATGAGCAAAAAAATGGAGAAAAAGAAAAGAGCATAGAGAAAGAAGACAAATCTGGTAATTAAATATAGACTAAAATATTTCACATTTTTCATGTCAGAGCCTTGTATAGACGACTATACGGTATAGATTTTTCTCATTGTTGAAGGCCGTACAGTTGCCTATAATTGCTTACATCCACTTCATTTGAACTATGGTGGATAGTTGTCTCATTGGCACATACCACATATCCCTATTTTTATAAAATATTGATTGTAGTCATTTTTACCCAGGTTTATAAGATTTTTATGCCCCACTTAGGGGCATAATGTTTTTTGGTCTGTGCATCCATTCCTTCTGTCCCGTTTCAGGTTAAAGTTTTTGGTCAAGGTAGTTTTTGATGAAGTTGAAGTCCAATCAACTTGAAACTTAGTACACATGTTCCCTATGATATGATCTTTCTAATTTTAATGCCAAATCAGAGATTTGACCCCAATTTCACGGTCCACTGAACATAGAAAATGATACTGCGAGTGGGGCATCCATATACTATGGACACATTCTTGTTTTTTATATATATTAAGATGTCTTTGATACAAATGTAAATTATAGATGTACTAAGTAAATGTGTTTACTGTCACTCAACATCAGTGAACTCTTGGATCAAAAGTGCAGCATGTAAACAAAACATGCATTTTGACCCTTTTTATGAATGTGACTTTAAACACACTTGTATTTATTTATATCTGCCTTATCCAATAATCAACAAAAATTTATACCTCTGAAAGATTTCTATGTCCATGTTTACCACTTGACTGGCAAGTATAAATGTTTCTGAGTTCTTTATTCTAGGTTTATACACATTTTATTTTTGATTTGAATTCCAAAGACTGTTGCTAGTAAATATTAATGAAGATGTGCACTGGATATATCAATATTGGCTGCACATTGTAAAAACTCAATTTTGAACATTCAAATTTTCTTTTTCCAGAAGAAGAGTCAGAGAGGAAGAAAAGTGAAGAAAGATCAGAAATAAAGACACTAGAAAACAACGAAAATCCTGAAAGCATTGAAGAACCCATGCAATGAGGAAAGGTGACATAAAATATGATCCAAAATGAGGTAAGTGATTTGTTGCCCAAGGGAGATTACTCCAGATTTACAAGGTGAGTGGATCACTGGGGGTCTGTATGTTATATAAAGATGTGGTCTTTCCAATATAAAGTTAAGGATCAAATTCAGCCTTAGAAATACAGGATAGATTTATAAGTTTTAATAAGATTAAGTGGCAGTCTGATTTTCAGTAGTAACAGAGACATTGCTGTTAAATACATGAAGCACAAAAGAACAAAAGCAATTTTTGAATAATTTTAAGCATATCAACCAATACTTTTCCCTACATGTGTCATAGCATTAATAGTTAAGAGGAGTATGGTCTAAATCTGAAAATAAAAAAATAATCTGAATGTTATCAGACTAGCTTTGTTTTTATATCATTAAAATTCCCCAACATTCCTACCTGATACTCTTGATATTGGCAGCAATAGTGAGGTTAGTTCAATCTTTTATTGGACCAGTAAGTTTCACCTTCAGTAAAGATAAAGAAAACAAAGGTATGTTTCTCAGAACCTTGGATAGTTTTGAGGTAAGTGGCACCATTCATTTCAAATAGGAATTTGTCCATTTTGGGAAGCCAACTCCCTTGGGTCAGACAACAGATTTGATGCTGAATGTAGAGGTAAGACTGAAATCAAAACAGAAGATGTTGGGTGGTGTGACTTTGCTCACTAGAGGTGAGTGGCAACTTTTGTTGTTACCATGACGAACTCAACATGAAATAAATATTGAGCGTTTATTTGATTTCAGTAGAGTGTGTACCATTTTGAACAGTGTATATTGAATGTTAACATCATAAAAAAAATGTTTATTTACGAGGTAAGATTTAATTTCTCTGAGTGTAAATGGTGCAGTTAATGTTTGCAATGCCAATGTTCATGTTTTTTCTACAAAAAAAAAGGATATTTTAAAAGATTTATAGAAAAAAATAACTAAACATACACTTTACAGTTATTTAAACAATAGACGAGGCTTCAAACATTTACAAATATAATATAAGCAACATATTGTTTTCTGGAGTAAAACAAAATTTGTGACCAACTGCTGACTTGTAAATTGGTTTATATTACAATTATAATCATCTGAGAAATTATATGATTTTTGTCCTATTGTGTGAACAAAAAAATTATTTTATCTCATAGATATCTGTTTGTTTAAAATTGTGAAAGACCATGCTAATGATTTAAGAGAGATGTGCATCTGTAGAGATCATTTCTCTTTGATCTTAGAAGAATTAGTTAATATTTCGGTAAAATAAAATTAGGTACATATTCCCATGAATATGAAGTATATGTTAATGAGACAGCACCCCATTAATACACAAAAAATATGTGTTGTGTTGGGTAAATTTGATCAAATATATACTATTATAGTGGTCAAGGTCTTTTGGGGTTAAAGCTATTAACTTTCCCATGATATATTTCCACTTTCAAAGCCTCCTCTATTGCTTGAAGATTGTTGGAAAAAAGCCATGACTTTAATAACAGGAAAATGATTAAAACAAAAATCAGTATTGTATGCTTGTTGTGATTTTATATACAGTACTGCTTTCAATTTTCCTTAAATCTCTCTTCCTTGAGACTACAGCTTGATGTGTAGTCCTTATATGGTATGATCTCCTTATGTGGTATGGTATGTTGTCATTCATATTAATGGTGGTCTAGCTCTAGGAATTTTATTTGATACATTAACAGACATTACTTATGAACAAGATCTTTAAGTTACTTTGAAGCCAAAGTACTTATTTTATATATTTAAATTTATTAACATCCAGCTAAAGTTTTCACAAATGACTTCAAATTCAATTTTAAGGAAAAACCTCTATATGAGATTTTATTTTGCAATAGAGATAGATTACTATTGTTGGTGTATATTGCTTCTTCAAGGCTAAATTTAATCTGATTCGAAAAATAACCAATTCTTGATTTGTATTTTTAATTTTGATGCTACACATTTTTTAAATGTTTAAAAAAATTTATTGAAAAATAATCATGAACAAAATTCGGGTCAACTTGATTGATGATTATTAGCCACCAAATTCGGTCTTAATAAGCGATTTTTTTTAAGAATGAAAAATTAAACAGCTACAGTAAATGGACAAAAGCTATAACTTTTTCAATAAATTATCAATTATTTTATACAAATCTGGAAGATATAAGTAAGTTTTTGAAGACTTAACATTTTATAAACGATATAAGAAACTTACAAATAATACTGAGTTCAATTGTGAAATTGTAAAGAACCAAATATTAATTTTGAGAATATTGATTGATTTTGTGAAATAATGATGAAAATATTGGAAGGAATACCTTTTGTATACATACTGTACTTCTAAAATAGACCAATCTTTTCATCATTGAAACAGAGTTTTACTCTAAGAATTGATATCTGCAATAAGGAGAAGTTAAATAATGTTGAGAAATTTTATTGGAGTAGATACTATCATTTATCATTCGGTGTTCTTATTGAATATTTGGTTGTTGTTGAATAGAAAGATTTATCGGATAAAATCTTGAATGAAATGAGAAACCGACAAAATACTCAAACAGCATGTTAGAGAGAAGTGTGTGATTTTATAAATATGAACTGTTTACTACATGTTATGTGAATGGTTTTCTTTATCCCACTGAATGATTGAACAAGCTTTCTAGAAAGCAGAACTGGACAGGAGAAAAGCCGTCAACCATTATGGATGATAAAGGGAACATTGTAATAGAGGTATACTAAAAGAAATCCCACCTTATTACAAAGGTTACACTAAATAACTCTCAGGAAGTACCTTCAAAATTCTTATAGGGAATTCAAAGTTTTTATTTCTTTTAAATAAAGGTATACAAAAACAATAGCTAGATTTTTTAAATAGAACAAAAAAGAAGTTTCAGAAAACAAACAACATCTTGAAAAATAACATCGTGAGATCTTAACGATGAGCAAAAACTTACATCTACAGTAAAAGTGACTGCGTTCATATTTTACAATTAATCATCAGTTGAAATACACAAACTAAAATACTTTTTCAACAATTTTAAAATACATTATTTCTGAAACAGATATTTTTCAATATGATATTTCTGGAACTGGGTTACTTTAAAATACACAGATAAGCATTAGAAAAGGTCTGTAATTATGATTGTTTCTTCCACCCCTTTTCTTTTTATGTGCAAATCTGTTGATGTTTAAGGAAGATTGTTAAAAAACAGTAGATGCCATAGAATACATTAAAGTTTATTGAAAATTCATCAAAAATCCATTCAGATTGTTTAAAATATGTGAATTATAAGTTTAAACAAATCAATAAACACTTTTAACACAGTACAACCATTTTTTCCCTAATGGAAGGTATAGTGGGCCTTCCAACTGTTAATTCTAGCACCACTGATGAGACTCCTATTAGTATACTGTATACTAATCTGATTGATTGAAATTTAAAATGTTCTATTTTCAAATTCTGTTACTTTAATACATATTTGTAGAGAAAGTTTAAAGTTTCCATTTATCTTCGTCATATAAGACATTAAAACTAGCACAGCAAATGTAGGTTAAATTTTTTATAAGTACCATGTAAGGTATTTCCTGAGATTTTTTATGAAATTTATTATATAGAACCTATTCATTTTGAAAAGTTTCAGACTAGAAATTAATAAAACTGTAATTAAATTTCAATAATAATTATTTGATGCAAATTTTGAAACTGAGGAACATTTTCTTTAGGAATTTAATACTCTGAGATTATTTATGTGTGGCAAATATTTATACAAACCCTGTCTTAAACTTTTCAAATAATAGTGTCAAATTTAAATTGAATAAAATCCACAAGGTGCCATCTGGTATATAACTTCTTTATGCATAGGTGTACAATTAAAACCTACTACTGGTAGATCTGATTGTATGTTTTCTAATAAAAAATTTTTTAAAGATTTTATTTCATCTTTCACATCCAAGTATGGTTCCAGAAATCAAGATTATAACATTTTTTGCCGAAAATTTTGCTTTTTTTCCAACTTCAAAAAATAATGGTTTTATATAGTCTAGGTTTACTTTTTGGAGGGAGTGGGGGCACATCAGGATCCCCTTTGAATCTCCACTGACATCACTTGAATATTGATATAGTAGTCAAACTCCATATTTGAAATTTCACAAAAAGAAGAAAATAACATTGCATCTTTTCAAATTGCATTTTATCTTATTTTTTGTCTCCATGTGATGAAAATCCTGGAAGCGAGACATGGGTGAGCTGTTTGGCATCACAGTGTCGACAATTAACTGGTAGGTCACACAGGTGAGACATATCTCTGTGTTTACACTTTCTTTTGTTTTTTTACATGCTTTATTGAGCATTTTAGAAAATGGCATCTTGTGGATTAATTTGTTCTATCTTAAAAACAAGGTTTTTGAATTAATAGTTTTGTATTTCAGATGAAAACAATGTCTGTAAGTTATCTTTGATTAAATATTAACGTGTTTCACTTTTTTTTTTCGTTTCAGTGAGGAAGCAAGTGCAGGATGAGTGTTTATTGCCATTGTACATACAGATACATTTCCATTTTCTACTGACCACTCCAACAGAGAAATTTTTTGTTGAACATTAATCTGTTATTGAGTCATTTGATATATATGTTGATCTAATTGCTTGAACAATAAAATTGTATAAAGTTTTATGTCACCTGTGTGTTGTAGCTAGCTTGGACTAAAAAATATTATATCACATTATATCAGTATAAGTAATTATTCATATATATGTGTCCATCACCTGTCAGTCAGTTGTCCTACTACAGATTGAAGTTGTCTAGAGGTGACTGTCAAATCAAGGATTTTTGTGGTTTTCAGCAAACTTTGTTAGAGGTAGCAACAGGCATGTAGTTTTTATTTGTCTTTCCTGTGCAAGTTACAGGAGTGAGAGAAAGGTGTGCTGTTCCTTGCATGGGTGCCGTGAACAGTTGTAAACAGTATATGATTATTTTGTGATTGATTTTATGAGAACACTATGACTTAGCATGAATAGACTATTTTCATATTATTGACTTTTGACTCCAGATTTAATATTTTTTGACAGGTTACCTACTCAGTGGTAGGACATCCTGGTACTCAGTCAAGTAAGAGCAACTTAAAGAAGTAAAATTAACCTTACAATCGATACAATTTGGGCGGAAAATTAACTGTTTCCCCTAATATGCACAGATTATGTGTTTGATTTTACTTCTTTTAGATTATGAAGAGTTCTAGATGGATGTCTTAAAGTGCTTGGCTTCTCAACAGAGCTTTTCTCAAGATAAGTTCTACTTTAATCATACTGTTGTATCAGTTGTGTTTGTCTTTATAAGAATCAATACATCGTGATTGTGAACTTGCTTCAGATTAAAGTATAAAGTCTAGACTTCCTAAAACTTGAATACATACTATACTAATTAATCAGGAGGGTTAAGTCACAAACTGTGGATAATTCTTCGTCGACAGGATATAGATTAAATATCATCTGACTTTTAACAACTCTAGGTAAGTGATACAAAATTATGTGAAGCGGTTCATGATACTTGTATATCTTCAACATGGGGAAGAATATCATCCGCATTGATTTTCAAGTACAGAAGTGAAACGTGTTGAAACCAGGGTCCATGTCAAAATCATGTCTGTAAAGTTCTTTAAAATTACTTTTCTTTTTGTTATTGTTCTATACCTAACAGGAGAATCAGGTCATATTTTTTCTTTGTTCGTGTGTTCTTTTTCCCACTTCAGACTAAAGGAAGTTAGATGTTTTAGATGTATCACAATTGAGCTTTTCTTCAAATAAGTTCAAAGTATGACTTTGATACTAGGACATCAATGTTTTGGTTAAAAGGTTTATGTACATATGTGATATCATAAACCTTTTCACAAGAAATGAACTGTCTTCAGATATATATATTTAGAATGGTATAACCTTGATTTTGTTGTCCGGTTTTGGTTAATTTTCAGAACAGGGTAGCAATATCACAATGTGTTGCACCAGAGATTAGACAATGAAGGAATAATCCACAATAAACACAAATGCATAGACTGACTTGTGATTTCAATGTGTTGTTTCGGCTGTTATAGACGAGTGACATTTTTCAAAAAGACGCTTAGTTAACGACTTTAATGCACCCACCTAACATACGGCTATATAATACATCATTCGAATGCTTATCTGTACTTTCTGTTTTGCCCGGTCGTCAATAATTTGTACGGTGCAATTTTTGTTAATTCAAGGTCAAAGATCAAGAATGAACATTCATAAATTTCGTAATGATTAAACAAAATGATCTGTGCCTGTTCTTTATGATACTTTTTTTTTTCTAAAAATCATATGAACATAATAGAACAGGATACCATAATTCTAAATCAGGTGCACATTAAAATGTTAATTGCGTAATAGTTACAGAAAATTGCAATTTTAAAAATCTTTCAAAAATGATAAAATTGCGCTAAAAGCAAAATATGTCTTTATGTATCAATATTTATATGTCAAAAATAAAATAGATTTATCGTTTATAGGTGAAGGAAATTTTTTTCATCATTTTTAACTGCAATTAATGTAATACTGGTCAGGAATCCGCCTTCTAAAGAAGCTTTTGCAGTTGTCCTTAAAACCACCATCTGCATATATGGATCATTTTGTTTTTCATTGTTAAGATAACACATCGATTGTTGTCAATATCAAGAGAAAATAATTTACCATATATAAAAAAGGGGTATTAAAAGTGAGCAACGAATATACAAGGTTTATATAATAGAAATGTTTTATTGGATGTCGAAAGTGAAAGACATATTAAGAAGTTTATTCTCGTTCAATATTCAAATAAATACTGTTTGCACCACACGCTTTACATCAGAAATCATTTATATTGGCACATTATTACTTATTTAGTACATTATTTGTTTTATCAAATATGACTGAAGTTTTATATTGTGAAAATTGATTATCCTTCCTGACCAACTTCAATATCCACTAGTTTAAGGTAGTGTTCGTACATTTCGGTGTAGTGTTTTGATAACTTGTCTGTCCTACTTTTTTCGCTTTGTTCATGGTATTATATGTGTGTTTATCGGAAATGTAGGAATCATCTTGTCCCAACGCCCATTTGTGTTTTGTTCTTTCCATTCATGTGTCCATCCATTAGTCTAAAAACATTGCTTGGTACATTTAAGTGAAGTTCAAAGTTTCAAAGTGCACATTTGCATATTGTACAGGAATGGATTTTATTCATGATAAACACATTCGAAAAGAGTTAAATAGCAATAGCAAGCAATTCAAATTCACCATTACAGTCCTAGTTGTAAGTGATCTCATTTTTAACGCTTCTTTATCTCGCATTTAAACGTAAAATTTTGTATGTTTTTTGTCAAATAATAACAGACACTTATTGCAGTTATGAGATCTTCTCGCCATTAGAAAACCAAACGAACAGATTATAACATGCACAGCATTGAAATGTAAAAAAAAGATTTTACTTATTCGTGTTATTGTTTGGATGAACTTTTAGAGGTTTGAAGTTAGTTTAAGAAAAGACAATACTTCAAATCAACTAATTTTGGCAACCAATTTATTTATGTGACTATTGTGATTAGAAAAATAACGCAATGTAATTAATCTCGTTCTTCTTTAGTATGAAAATAAAGTGTGAAAATCACCTAAAAATCGCTGCCAGGTCAACAACAGTTGGGCTTCACGCAGCAATATGAAAAGTGCTATGTTTGGTGAGAGATTGTCTACCTTTACAAAACATTCTTGGTGATACTTGGTTTAATTGTTGGTAAGACACATACCCAGTATTTTTTTCTTTATAACTATTCATTCTATATGTAATAATTAAACTATTTAGGAAGTCTAATCATACTATAATTATTGCGAATTGCTAGAATTTTCAAATCAAAAGAAATAAATTGTAAGTCAATGTAAATACAATCTTCATAGATACCAGGCTTAAAATGTAGACGCGCATTTCGTCTACAAAAAATCATCAGTGACACTCGAATTAAAAAAGATAAAAAGGCCAAATAATGCACGAAGTTGAAGAGCATTGAGTACCATTTGGAAAGGTTTGGCAAATACAGCTAAGGTTATCTACGTCCTGGGATGGAAAAGTCGTAGTATTTGTAAAAATGCAATGTTTTGTAAACAGTTAATTTATAACTATGACCATATCAGTGGTAATTCATATCAACGCAGAAGCGCTGACTACTGGGATGGTGATACCCTCGGATAGGAAACCCACACCAGCAGTGTCATCGATCTAGTGGTTGTAAATAAACTCTTAGATACCAGGCTTAAATGATGTACGCCAGACACACGTTTTGTCTACAAAAGACACATTAGTGACGCTCGAATCAAAAAGTTAAAAGAGCCAAATAAAGTACGAAGTTGAAGAGCATTGGGGATCCGAAATTCCAACAGGTTTTGCCAAATTTAACATGCAACTGCATGAAACTGCAACATGTCAATTTTTACTAGAACATTGCGTAGTTTGATAGGGTTTCCTACTACGGACAAATACAACGAACATTTTCAGTGTCTAGAATATAATAGTTTTAACATTTTCATCAATGCACGATGTAGTTGAAGCAACCAAGAAAACAATTTTTCTGCTTTATTTAAGAGAAATATTTGAAATTCGACCTTTCATTAATTTATTATGTAACTATGTAATTATCTATCTATGTTTTTAGTTTTTTTTTTGGGCTAGCTTAATATTTATATATAAAGTCCTTTATTTCTTTTAATGATAATCATGAAATAACAAACAAAATAACAAGAAATGACAAAACAGTGTTTAACAGTCTGGCACCTCAACTACATATTGAAATTTGAATTAGCTCCCTAAATTCCCATTAAAAGCATGAATCCCGCGTGTATTATTGCTTTCATACATTTTTTTTAAATTGTGTTTCTTCAAACTAATATTGACTATATATTTTTTTTTCACGTAAAACAGCTAAAAGGCAATCTTTTTTTTTGCAGGTTGTATTTTGGGCAACTGTATAGGTTGTTATGAAGTTGGTTGTGTAATTAGCAAGAAGCGTGATTGCAGTAATATGATGATGCCAAAAACTTCCTTAGCACCAAATGAAATATGTTATCTAGTTTTATGGTGATTACCATTAAATCACAGACAACAAATATTTTGGTTTTCGCTCATTTTGATCATTTTCACTGTAACTTCTGGAAAAGGGCGCTATTAACTAGAAATACGTCATTAATATTTTAAAGTGTGTTTGATAATTGACAAATAGTCTCTGTTCTTAAAGTTTTTTCACATTTACATGCAGAATTTTATTATTTTAAAGACAGAATATGCAAAAATACTGACGTCTTGTAAAATTAGAAATTGTCCGTCCTTGACCTTTCATTGCGATTGACAAAAATTGCACCGTACGAATATTTGACGACCGAGCAAAAAAGATAGTACAGATGATATGCTTTCGAATGGTATATGATTTAGCCGTATGTTAGGTGGGTGCATTAAAAATGAAGTGTGGTTAATGTCACTCGACTATAATACATAGCCATTGAAACACCAAAAATGAGTAAATATATTCTGAGTTGAATATTTTTAAGACCTAAACTAGTAGTAATAACTGTCGAGGATTAAACTTTTCATTAGGAGTTTCTTTAAAAAAAATGTAAAATCTAGACTGGGAATTTATTACAGTATATGTTTCCAGTGGCAAAGCAGTGGCTACCATATAACGATTTTCAGTTCTAGTTCAACGTGCCAAAGTTATACATATGCAAATTTTGTTTCCAAAATCAGTGACATAGACCATTTACTGACTATTCTATGACCTTAATTTAATGTTGATGGTAAATCGTTAATATTCTGTTAAATTTTCTCGCTATTTTCCAAGACCGGCTTGGGGTTTAAGAGCTTAAAATATAATATAAACACGTGTCTATTGTTAATAGATATAAGAAGATGTGGTATGAGTGCCAATGAGACAACTCTCCATCCAAGTCAAAATTTATAAAAGTAAACCATTATAGGTCAAATAAACATAGAATCAGAAGATGTATGATTGCCAATGAGACAACTATCAACCAGAGTCCAAATGAAGATGGTGATTTTAGCTACTATAGCTCACCGTAAATCCTCCAATAATGAGCAAAACCAAACCGTATAGTCGGCTATAAAAGGTCCAGATATGAAAAATGTGAAACAATTCAAACGAAAATACCAACAGTATGATTTATGACAAAACAATAAACGAAAATACTGTCTGATGACCTTTGGATGTCTTTTGAATTTAGTTTGTGTCGTTTGGTATCTGTCTTACTCTTGTTGATGTATACCCCACCTCTCTTTTATTTATACAAGCTTAATGAAATAGATATGTCAAATAAATAAAATAAGAAACACTTGTACCGATTATACCTTGATCAAGGAATGAAAGTAAGCTCAACGAACTTAGTCTGCTGATATAAAAATCTTGCCATCCAATATTCTATTATGATATCGGTGTCTGTACTTCATAGAACACTATACAGCAGTATCCGGCATAAACCGTACAGGAATACACAAAAACAAATTTAAGGCTTGTACAATGCCCAGAATTTCAACCGCAGAAAAGCAAAAGAAACATTTCAGTCTTGCGTTAAACGGAATTGTAAAAGCTTTATAAATAATATTATCACAAAAAGCTTAATGCAAAATACCACTTTTTATTAGACTTCTGCAGATGGAATCATACTCCCACAATAAATCTCCATATTTATGATAACACTGCAGATGGAATCATACTTCCACAGTAAATCTCCATATTTGTGATAACACTGCAGATGGAATCATACTTCCACAGTAAATCTCCATATTTGTGATAACATTGCAGATGGAATCATACTTCCACAGTAAATCTCCATATTAAACTTCTGCAGATAGAATCATACCTCCACAGTAAATCTCCATATTTGTGATAACACTGCAGATGGAATCATACTTAAAATTGAGAATGGAAATGGGGAATGTGTCAAAGGGACAACAACCCGACCAAAGAGCAGAAAACAGCCGAAGGCCACCAATGGGTCTTCAACACAGCGAGAAAATCCCGCATCCGGAGGCGGGCATCAGCTGGCCCCTAAACAAAAATGTGTACTAGTTCAATGAAAATGGACGTCCAGCACACAGGAATTGAATAAAGATATAACTGTACGGCTAAAGACGTCAAACGCTATCCGTCATCAAGTATATACCCGACAAAATACGTAAACTACAAACCACAGGACAAAAACAAAAGACAGGGTATATCAGGGTAGCGCCTGACGTCTGACTTAATAGTAGAATGGGGCTGAATAGTGAAATATGAGTTTTAGATAAATATTCCTAAAGTAATGAACATAGAGACACACACTCCATTATCTTGTATATTATAAGAGCATAAACCTGAAGTACGGTTCCACAGTAAATCTGCATATTTGTGATAACACTGCAGATGGAATCATACGCCCACAGTAAATCTCCATGTTTGTGATAAAACTGCAGATGGAATCATACTTCCACAGTAAATATCCATATTTCTGATAACATATCACAAGTTTTTGTGTAATGAAAATAATGTTCATTGAAATCTGAGACGTCGAAGTTTTGACCAATTCATGAAATCCATGTCCCTGTTGTATTAAATGCTCCACTCATTAAAGAAGAATTGTTTAAATATATTCATTTTATTTTAAGGACTTATTTTCCTTTAATAGATTCTGTGTAAATTATTCTAATGATTTTTCCCACGAGATTTAAACCGTGCTTCCAAACTTAAAAGGGTTAAAGTGGACGATAGTGGACCTCATCCCAAAAAACAGCAAGTCACAGTATGCCTGATATAGACCATGACATTACAATATTTCATGGTTTTCTTCATACCAGTGATACCACTATCTATTACAGACGGGCCCGACTATTCCTTTCTATTACGGTGATGTTCCGTTTACTCCTTTTTATGGAATGTACATTGCTTGATTGGTTTGCAATGACGTCTCAGATTTCAATAAATACACACAAAAAAAAAACTTACGATATATTACCACAAAATTTGCAATCGAATTTGTACTGCTTCAAGAATGAAATAGCGAAATTGCAAGAAAAAATCAATGGTATATTTTTTATCCAAATACATTTGTAATAGCAAGAAAACTTTATAGTACGGCTCTTCAGAACTAATAATTGTATGAAGTTCACATACAAAATTATCGCATTCAGCCGTCACTGTAGGGTCTTACTAAAATATCTATAAATTTGAGAACTCTTTCCTAAAAAAAAAAAACGATGAAAACATCTCTTCTCGTTTGAAAGATGTTATTTTTTTCTGAAAAGTATTGAAAAATGATTTTTTTACATGAATCATGCAAATTTAAAACTGGAATATCTCGAAAAGAAAGTCATGAAGGTACATTTTTCTTTGCATATTTCAATAGTGCATATCAAAAATGACTTTGCGTCAAAATTTTAAGGAGAAATCAACGAGAGATTTTTTTCTGTTTTTGTACTGATGTTCAATATATGTTCTTTTATAATATTATTAATCGAATATTTTTAAGGATTTGTGATTCGTTAAAAATTAATCACATGTACATTTGTATTTACTCAGTTTGCACGCCAATACTGTTGTGTTTAGTTTCGTAGGTCAAAAACAGCATATTGCACAGGGCATACAGCATGTTACTAAAAATAAATTCTAGAAAAAAATCAAGAAATCCCCAATTTTGCAATGTTCATGAAATAGTTGTTGATTAATAATATAACAATTGTAGCCTTTGGTTGAGGTCAATACGATGTTATATCGACCTCATACAAAGGCTATAATTGTATAATATATGAGAGATGTAGCTAAAAGGCTTCTAGAAGATTTCAGTTGTTTTTGAATTTACTGAAACCATGGCTATGATCTATCTTGAACAAGTTTGCAGTGCGGTGCGAGTTTCTGTTCCGTTGTGCCATACTATCCTTACTGTATATGTAAATTTGAGATGAAGAACAACTACAATAAATGCGATTCCTTCGTCTTTGAGTGTTGTCTATCTTAGATGGGCTGTAAAGGCTTCTTTATCATCAGATTCGGGTTTTAACTACCATATGCAAAATAAAAATGAATACCTGAATCGGTAAACACAATCATATTTTCCCGGTATTAAACTTAATAAATTTACCTTTAGTTACCTTGACATCATTCTGTATACATCGGAGTTTTACCTAAACAAAAATGTTTAAGTGGGAAATTTGAATTTATAAACAAGTAAAATACTACCGTAAGTTTTATGACCTTTATATATTCATTAATTGATTCCAAAATCTACACAGCCTCTAGAAGTTCCTCCATTGTCGCCAGTCCAGCTACAACAAATTTTCTGTATTTTCAATTTTTCAATGATTGATTAGAAAATTTGTATTTTCGTTTCATATGTGTTTGTTTTCAATGAGTTGTTAAGATTCATTTACCGTTCAGTACTTGTTAATGAAGACAATCCAGAGGTGGATTTAGGGAAATAGGGCAGGGCCTGGACCCCCCTTATGGAGCTACATATATGGTTAATGCATAGACTTTTTACATGTTCTACTCATAACTTTGCCTATTTTGGGCCCCCCTTTTTCAAAATCATGGATCTGCCTCTGAATCCGACCTGTTTTTTGTGTCGTCCGCGGCACAGGTGCTTGAGGCATGGACCAACTTTTTTCTTTTCCTTTTTTTTTATTGTCGGATAAAAGCTCTTGAGAGCTTGTGTTTTCTATGTACGTTGTACAATACAATACAATTAATACAACATTTTTATTTTTCCAAATTAAAGGGCACATTAAGAGCATAACATTAATAACAACATGACATAAACATTACAAAGTGATTAAAGAAACATAAAATAATAGTTCAAATGCATGAGGAAAGGGTCAGTGGTCAAGGGGAGATAATTTTGCTATCTATTAGAGTATTTAACTAATTTTCTGATTTTCTAAGTTGCAGGCCTTTATCAAGGTATGCACATAAAATAGATAAAAAACTGCCATCTTCATTACTCATGATCCACGTAAAAAGATCATTTCTGTTTAAATTAACTAAACTATAGGGGTATACCGTATTTTTTATATAATCAGTCATATCTCTTCTGAGGTTATTGTAAAGAGGGCATTCCAGAAGAAAGTGCATTTCATTTTCAAAAGAATTTGAATTACAATATAAACATATCCTCTCATGTCGAGGTAATATTTCATATTTACCACATACATTGATGTACAGACAAAATCTGTCTTGTCTTATAATATAGTGGTTAATTTTTTAAGTAAATCTTTGATATTTTAACATCTTACAATTATTCAATTATTGCTCGATTTCTTATCCATATGATAATTCAATAACATAAGTTTATATGTGCTGCCCTCTATTCTTATTTTCAATGATAATACCACAATGTCAGTCACTGTTATACATGAAATAGAACGGTTTCATTCTACGCTTAACCAGAGACATATATACAATGTATATATGTCTCTGGCTTAACATTGCTGTGAAAAAGTTTACATGCATTTTTCATACAAAATTTGGATTTGACTTACGTTCTTATCTGAAAGACTAAGCTGAAGTCTCTATTGTATATATATATGTCTCTGGTCTAACATTGCTGTGAAAAAGTTTACATGCATTTTTCATACAAAATTTGGATATTGACTAACGTTTTTATCTGAAAGACTCAGCTGAAAGGTACTACTGACTACACACGCAGCTTCACCTCCGACGGATAAAAAATAGTTTTTTACAGTGAACATTTTTCTTACTCATTTGTGAAAGACTCAACATTTGCTGAAATCTTTCGAGCCACAAAAAACGTTTGATGATTTGGTTAGATGTTAAAAAATACAACATATATATATTTTTGAACCTCAAATAGACTCATGAAGCTATGATACTGTGAATAAATGATTTCTTGTTTGATTGATTGGTTGTTGTTTAATTGTTTAACGTCCACTAAAATTTTCAAAAAGGAACAGATATGAACAAAATCAGGTGGAGTACCGCAATATTCATTGTTTACACCAAATTGCATGTTATTTCTTCACTACACATATGGTTTAATGTTTGTAAAGACATAATGGTTTTCTAAGCAAAGGTTTTATGCCGTCTGATCTGCTCTCAAGGGTTTGTATTTTTGATAACGAGTGCACCTAATGACGGATACTCCGGAACTATTAAACACTAACTCAAACTGAAATGGGTAAACCTGATAATGGACGGACAATTTAGACTGACCGTTGGGAGGCAGAAACATTGCTTTGAAATAGGCGACCTACGGACCTCGTCATTGGACTTTAAGCAAACAACAATCAATCTATGAAGATACGGGAAACCTCAAAGAGTTATTTCAGGGGCGCTTCTTTGTGCAAGGAATGGGTTCTCAACTAAAATTTGTAATTCTCATATGCTATCACAGAATTTTTTGATAATTTTTGAATTTTTAAGGTAAAATTATGTTGTATTCTACTAAATTTTCAATGTCCAGAGAAAATGTTACATCCATGTTCCATATTCGGAATATTTCTACTATATTACATTTGTTTTAGTATCAACATATGCTCATTTTACAAAAATCATACTGATTCATTTATTTCTATGAATAGCAGATGCTGCATAATGGATTTTTGGTTCTCAAAGATTATGGATGCTCTCTTGTTAATATTAATAACTTTTGTAGTTGTGAAATTGTTTTGTATAAAAAACACTTCTTATTTCTGTATATAGCATATTTCAAAAAGTGTCTGCAGATAATGAAGAAAAAAAATTAAAATTGCATCTTCACCTTTGATAGATGCTGATGTAATTCTTTATATTCATATTGAATACCTCAACGTTTGGATGCTGGCTTTCAATTATTTTTAGATGCTGGCTTCCCATCACATTGGAATGATGACATCACATCAGTTTGGATGCTAGCATCCCAAAATATTGGGATTCTGGCATCCCAGTATAAGGGGATGCTGGCATCCCAACATATCGGGATGCTGGCATCCCAAAATATCCGGATGCTGGCATCCCAACATATCTGGATGCGGATGCTGGCATTCCAAAATATCCGGATGCTGGCATCCCAACATATCCGGATGCTGGCATCCCAAAATATCCGGATGCTGGCATTATAACATATTGGGATGCTGGCATCCCAAAATATATAGATGCTGGCATCCCAAAATATATAGATGCTGGCATCCCAAAATATGGGGATTCTGGCATCACAACCATTCAGACATACCTTTTTTCATGATGTCATACGAATTTAAATGCTGCTTCCTAATCAACTGGATTTTAGTACAAATCCACCAATATAACACCCAGTACATTTCCTAAGGTTTTGATGTGTGTTGAATGCATATGAAAACAATCCAGTAAACCAGGAAACATTAAAAAAAAACTACTGATGAATGTAGTGGAAGATGATATTTTTTGTCTTTGTTCATGTCCAGTGGCCAGTTTAATGCATATTGAGAATGAGAAAGCATGGGTCAGAGTGTGAAATATATACTTGACCAACATACTGAGTTGTAAAGTGCTAGTTCACCATGTGAATGCTGATGTCAACAATTTGATATTGATAAAACTATGTCAATGTACTAAGATTTCCAACAATTGGCCAACTTTAATGTTATTTTTCTAACTTTGATTACCATTATGTAAGACATATAAAAAAGAAGATGTGGTATGATTGCCAATGAGACAACTATCCACAAGAGACCATAGGACACAGAAATTAGCAACTATAGGTCACCGTACGGCCTTCAACAATGAGCAAAGCCCATACCGCATAGTCAGTATGTATACATGTGATGTTATTGTGGTCTGATTTTACAATTTTACAGTCTGATATGCTTATTTTTCGAATGTTCATAGAATAAAAGATATTTGAAAATGCAATAGCCGGCTAAAATGATATCAAGTTCAGTGTTTTCTAAGGCTTTCAGAAAACAACGACATTTGGTTTTACTAGACAAGACTCTTTTTTTACAGGACAATCACACATGATTTGGACAAAATTAAAAATTTAATTGCTCATTTTGTTGTGTAAGGCATTTCAATCAAATAAATGAAACCAATTTTGACTGGTCTTTGCCCAATGACCATCAACCTTGGGAATGACTGATTAAGTCATCCAGGACATACACTCTACAAATGGATTGGTGACTGTACTTTATTAAGATGCTAAATATGAGGTATGTTATATGTAAACCTGCATTACAATTTTGTGTCTATGACAAACCCCATTTTAATTAAAGTGTATTGACATTCAATATATAAAATAAGGAGATCTGTTTTCCGCAATCGCCTGTATACAATAATACATGTACCACGTTTATAACCATGCAATATCTATAAAAAATTATTTCTATTATCGATACTGGTGCACATTCTCTTTGATCTGTACGTACTGAATATTGTCAGTATCTCTGGACTCGCTGTATACATCTTTCCATGATTCAGTACATCATGTTAGGATCTACTTTCATTTCATAAGCACAATTTACATTTTCTTTATTACAATCATTAAACTTGATCTTTTTTCTGTATTTTAGTAATTCAATATTTGTTAAACATTTAATCAAATCAGTTACACGAACTGGAGCTTTTAACTTTCTTTTATCATTTATCTAATCTGAAATCAGCTGGCATCTCAAATGATCTGGTGCTGTTTGGATGTTTCGTCGTCTAAGTTCAACCTGTCCAATAACTATAAAGTGTTATGATACATAATACACAACACATGGATAGTAACCGGAAAGGTACAGCCACTTCTTGAAAAATGCTGAAACGAGAAATCCAATACAGTTTTAACATACGCATACATATTCTGACCGATAAAAATGTTTGAAGAAATTGCTTAAAATGAAAATCTCGTTGCTTACGTCTTCAGCCATGCCAATTTATACTTATATTTGTCTCTTAATTGGCATACATCCCGAACCTCCTTTAGTTTTATATTCACAGTTAGTTACGAGTTAGGCACTCTGGTCTTTAAAATATAATCTGGCCATAAGCAACCAATGAGTCTATATTCTTCATATTAAATGTTGCAAATATATGAAAGGTAATCAACAATAAATTTTCGTTGTAACATCACAACATTATTGAACAGAAAGTAAATATTCATGTATGATGTAGTATTAAATCGGTTAAAAATCGATTTCTCCCAAAGTTGAAAATGACCACTCGTGTATAATAACAAATATGGCGGTATACGTACTTGCGCCCCCTTCCCCACAAGAAAACACATTAATTTATTATTCGAAGAAAACCTTCATTTGAACTTCACTTTACTAAAGTTTTCCACACTAATCTATGCCTGATGTTTCTGTGTAGTCGTAAAAAAAACTATTGAAAACACATACAGCCTTCACGCTTAACTTTTGAGTCCACAAGCCAGAAGCTCATTTTTTTTAAATTTATGTTGTATTCTGTTGGCTTATACAGAGAAGAATTGTACAAGTCCGATAGCAATTTTACAAGCCAATGCCGTAGAACTTGTGGTAAAGCGTGAAGACTGCACATATGAACCACTAATTCAATTGATTTTTTTATCGAACAACACCTAGATCGGTACAATATCAAAGGGAGAATAGTGTGCAATGTCACCAATGTTTCTTTTTTTTTTGAGAAATACATCCTATTTAGCAATTTTCGTGAAATTTCATTCCCAACCAAGGATGGATTTGTTTTACACCTTAATTTGTGTTGGGTTTTTTCTTGAGCCTAGTCCTAGAACACAAAACTTGTCTGGCGATATTTACATTTTCTTTAATTTTCGTATTTTATTTTCATTCATTTTTGCAAATTTGCTCATGATGTATTGTTTTTATTATCAAGCTTCCACCGAGCTTCGTATTAAAAAAAAGAGCAAAACACGAACATATCAGCTTAAAACAATGAAGAAAAGATGACACGGAGGCACATATGTAGGACTAGCTTGACCCATTAAACCATGTAGCATATTACTATTAATTTCTCCAAGTCAGATATAAGTATATATTAGAGTAAATTTAATTTGAAGTCGGTAAATCTGTGTGATATGTGTTCCTTTCTTTTAAAACATAATAAATATAGTATTTTACATTCACCCTTATTCATATATGACTCAGCGGTACGAGTTTTGCTCATTGTTGAAGGCCGTTTGCTGACCTTCAAATTTTTTTAACTGCTATGGTATTTTGTCTCAGTCCGGTGGAGAGTTGTCTCATTTGCACACATGCCACATCTTATTTTTAGCGATGGTTCCTTGAGTGGCTTGACTCATAGTGTCCTTAGTCAAATTTATATATCTCTCCGTGGAACAGCATAATCACGCATAACATGATAGTGTACATATTTCCAAAATCTATAAAAGGTTGGGGTTGGGGTTGGATGTCTCAGATTTAGCCAGTCAGGGTCGTTAAAAACTATGATAAGTATGTCTCAGATTCTCACCGCTACCATAGGCGGATCTAGGGGGGGGGATCCCCATAACGTGTGAAAAAAATTGGTTGATTATATAGGGAATCACTGAAGTATGACTTTAGCGGGCCCCTCTATTGTCATCGGCAGTCAGTGCCCCTCTTTTTATAAAAAGTTCTGGATCTGCAACTGGCTACTAGTAGTATTACGAAAGGATCGAAGTGCCACCCTCCCCCGAGGACTTGGGAGATGATCTCCCTAATGACATTAATTAATCATTATGGCCTAACAATTTAAAAGCCTGCAATTTGCCGTCTGGAATTTAAAGTAATCAGATATATAATCCGACTGTGGTATCAAGTCACTGAAGTGCTGGTCCGAGATTACTCTCACTTCCAACGGCTGTTTTACAAGTCACAAGACAAGCTGGGCCCACGGGCGTTGGACGTCAGAGTAAGTTCCGTCGGGCACAAGTCAAATCGGCACCTGGTCAAATCGGGACCTATAGAAAAAATTCGGCATTCGATAATATTTGATATAATATATGAAGCCATTACCTAACCAAGTGCCGATTTCCTTTTGACTGGCTAAATCTGAGACATCTCGGACTACTGAAGTGCATGAAAAAAATAAGCAAATCAGTCAATTTTTACTTACCTGTAAGACTATCATTCTATTTCGTTCTGTTATATTAAAATGATAACAAATTGCGGCGTAATGGTCAAAAAAGTGTCTTTCTTCCTTCCCCTTACAACCATGTTCACTTCACGAATTTTAAATAAAATGTTTACATGACGTCATGCGGGTGGGATTTACCGCAATTAGCGCAGAAAAATAGTGCATGTGCTTACAGTATTATTAAACACTAGAACAACTAGTAAATAAGAGAATATTAAAAGGGTTATCTATTTTCATTACTTTTCAAGAATATCGGGTAGATGTATTCTTATGAATTGATTCCTCGTCATGTTTACAGTCTCTGAATCTCTACGCATGATGGCAAATCACATTTACGTCATAACATCCCTGACGTCATTAAATAAAGTGTTGGGAGGAAAACAACAACACAGTTTTTTGTTGTTGTTTTATTTTTTTGCATTACACAAAATTATGCTATGGAAGTTATCATCGTGAACGAGATACAAGAAAATAAACAAAGTATTCACGTTTTCAGCTTCACATTCAAGAGTCTTTTTTATAGTATTCCAAAAACGGTTTTAGGATCATTTACAAGACACATTCTTGGTGTACTCAAAATTCCGAATTTCGTTCATGTATAGCAATATTCGGAAAACAGTATCAAACAGAACTTGTAGGATTACAGCATTTGGATATTTTGCGATGTCTGCACTCCTACAGTTTGGATACCAGCATCCAGCTTTTTCGGGATGCCAGCATCCCAATAAAACGGGATGCCAGCATCCCAATATGACGGGATGCCAGCATCCAAAAATAATGGGATGCCAGCATCCCAAAATAATGGGATGCCAACATTCCAATATAATGGAATTCCAGCATCTAAAAAGAAAATATAGAACATGCAGTAGCAGCATATAGCTTCAAAATATAAAAATAAAATATATGCAAAACTAGCATCCTAGTAATAGTTAGATGCCCCAGTACTCTATTATTTTAACAACAGCATCTACATCAAATTTTAATGCTGGAAGCATACAAAATCAAACAGATAGCATACGTACTATAAAAGATGCCACGTTATACAAAATATGAAAGCAATTAAAAATTGAGAACATATTTGACCAATTATTCAAATTTAGCATCTTTTCATTGAAATATGCTATTTCCTAGTTATTTCACGGAAAGTATGAAAAAACTGTACATGAGAATTTGAAGTTTTAGTTGAGAACCCATTAAGAGAGTAGCACTTTCCGAAATTATTTGGATGGAGGAAAGTTGGAATGACACTAACTTTGTAATCATATATATGATATCATAACCAACTAGTTCTCGTTTATCTTAGGATCTGTTTACAATAATTATAATGACCAAAAGGAGAGGGAAAGAGCTAAAAGTCCCAGAAGAACCAGAAGAAAGGTATCTCTTATATGGGGCCCCTTATATGTTATCTCTGGGGTATTATTTTTTTAATATCCCATTAAAGACACACACAAACAAAAGAAGTTCTACATGTATCAATAATTTGACAATTCAGTGGCATATATAACTTTTGACTTACAAAATAATAAGCACATAATCACACTGCTCATTTGGACTCGACAATAAGATTTCATAATTTGCAATGGTGGGTTGTTACAAAAAGAAAGAGAAGATATCAAGAAGGCAATTGGAAATCATACGTCAAATTAAAACAGGCAAAATCTTGGCAACAACAAAAACGACGAAGGACAAACAACAATAACTTTAAACATTACACAGAAAAACAAAGATTGAGCAACACGAACCCGTTACTAAAAACAGGGGTGATTGAACTCATGTACTCCAGATGGATAAGCAATGTCTGCTCCAACTTTGGCACCGTCATGTTGATCATGCAAGTCAAATCTGGTGTATCCAAATTCGTCATCAATTTGTTAAATGTACATGTAGATTATTGTATTCAGTGTAGTATTGATTGGGGGGAGGGCTCATTGATGTTTGTGGCCATTACATTCGAACAGATAAAATCGATAGTTGCTGGTGCACTACACAAGTCGGTATGCAGACCATCTTTAGGATAGCAAATAACAAATTAAAGTCGTCCATATTTTTTGTCTGCTAAACGCTCAGCAAACATGTTTACTAAGACTTGGGTCCTGGTTACTTATTACTGAAAATGCGCCAACACAACACTTACCGGTCGGACTCCCTTAATTGGTAGACTTATGCAGTGTTCACTGAATAACTACACACATCAGATTTTAAATGCGTATTTTCGGATGATAAACTGATTGACAGATGTATATCAGTTCAAATTAATATCTATTTTCAACGGAAACCAAAATTTCAGATGAATAAAATCTGTATTATATATTTCTGCTGTTGAATCAAAATCTCTTAAGAGCTTTAATGGTGTTCGTAAATTATCTACATTGACTTTTAAATCAAAATTTGACTTTGACTTTGATTCAGTTCGTGCATGCAGATATTATTTATCTAAATATTAAAAGAAGAAAGCAAACTCTTTTTTGTGCTCTCGTATAGTAAAAATAAAAAGCGACAAGTTAGACATGATACAGCAGTGGATCGGTTCTTATCTTAATATTCTTTGTGCAACTATGTTAGAGCGCCCTTTTCCTTTTATAGATACTTCCTTAATCCAGAGTCGGTCAGTTCCCACTTATTCTGTTCTATATGCCAGGACGTTTTCAACCAGCCATACAGAGCTCCCTGTGGTCATAGTTTCTGCAAAGCGGTAAGTGCTGGATAAAACACATTAATAGATAGTCAAAATAGAAACAATACACTATGTGACCAATGGTTTCAATAAGGTCTAAATCACTCACCTGTTTGCATGCGAAGTCGCCCAAAACAACTATTTAGCATTTTGAGGATTAAAGGATGGGATTGGTAGTCCTGCAACATGTGACTTCGGGGCAGTATTTTCCTTTTATGTTTGTTTTCTATTATTTTCTTTTTTGATTCGCTATTAGTTAATTTTTATTATTAATTGCTGTTTTTCAGTGCATAACGTCATGGTTACGGAACAGCAAGACTTGTCCAGAGGACAGGTAAGTAAGAATATGCAGCCATATTGTACCGTAATGGCCTCCTGAAGAGATTTTTAACGGCTGCGGTATTTTGATATAATCATAAAAATCAAGGAATTGCTGTATATTTTACATTATGATTGATTGATATTGTTGTTTACTGTTTGTCAAATGGCAAAGATTTACGACTCTTTCTTGATATGCAACTGAAATTACAAAGTTATTGCCATTATAGCTTATTGTTTTTTTCTGTTTTAGAAAGAGCTTACAGTTTCACCAAATGCACCATGACTTTATTGTTGAAAATATTATAGGAGATCAAATGGTAAGTTGAATGCATGTATCTTATTATTTGTTTGTGCTACAGAGTGTATTATGGACTGTCAATTGAACACTTTAAAAAAGGGCATACATATGAATAAAAGCAGACGTTGGGGAAACGACATTGAAACAGGACCAAAACAACATCATAACGTTAGACCCCTAGATTGCCAAGAGACAACTTTCCATCAGACCAATTAGACCCGCTCAAATCCTTTCAGAAATCTTTTTTCGTGTGATGTGATGAAGTTGATGGTTTGACATCGAACAAACAAATAGAAGACCACTGTCAAGATTGCTGTTTTGTTTTTAACGAGGTATTAGGGAGCTACCATTTGAATTTTATGGGGGGAGGGGGCTAGGATGAAATATGAAAAAAAAGGCAGGACAGGAGTTTTGAGTAAAAAAAAAGGGCAGGATGAGCAACTTGGCGAAAAAAAAGGGCAGGATGACAATTTATATAAAAAAAGTCAGGATAAGCTAATAAAAAAAGGCAGGACCGAATAGAGTGAAAAATAAAAAGGCAGGACAGAGATTATAACTAAAAAAAATGCAGGACAAAATTTTTCATCCTAGCCCCCCATAAAAATCAAATGGTAGCTCCCTTAGTTTACCATCGTTGATGAAATTTCATTTCAACTCATTCACTGTGATATTTTTGTACATCTGAAACTGTTAGCCATTTTTTTATTTCAGGTAGCATGTCCATTTAGAAAGTCGGGCTGTGATTTCATTGGGCAGTTGCAAATGTTAAAATCTCATAAGAAATCGTGTGATTTCAATCCTAACAACCTACCTGATTTTTTGAAAAATAAAGAAAAAGATAACACTCCAGGTGAGATTTATTTTAAACTGACACATCCTTATGTGTTGTTAGTGGTTAATTCTATAAAAAGAGGTTTTTAAAAAAATGGTATTGAAACCAAAATTTTCTCACATGGATCTCAATTAAATAAAAAATAAAGTCACCTGAAGCATCATGTTGTTGATTTCTATACCGAACACAATGTCATATTAGCTCGAGGTAAAATTCCAACGGGATGTTGCATTAAAAAGTGTTAAAATATCTGTTATCAACAATATTTGTGTTTTTATACGCCCGTTTATGGGACGTAGTATGGTATACCGTTTTCCGTCCGTCGTCAACACGTCTGACAATAACTCAACAACGCTTTCGACAATTTTCCTGAAACTTGAGTGAATTGTTTATATCTATTGACGTAAGCTCCCTTTCGATTTTCATGAATTTCAGATTTTACGTTTCTGAGTTATGGGATTTTGTTCATAAACAATGGGGGATTTTCCAGTTCTCTGACTATAACTCAAAAATACTTTGAACAATTATCATGAATCTTTTGTGAATTGTTTATATATATATTGACATAAGTTCCTTTTCAATTTGAAAAATTTCTGATTTTAAGTATTGGGACTTTATTCATTACAAAAGTTGCCAGTTTTAGGAGAATAACTCAAAAAAGCTTTCAGCAGCTTTCATGCAACTTTGGACTTGTTTATATCTATTGAAATAAGCTCCCTTTTTTTTTTATAAATTTATGACATTGCGGAGTTATGGAACTTTATTTATTGGAGGGGAAAAGGGTCGGGGGTTCTATTTGAGCAGTGCTCACAGAATTTCTAGTTGATCACAAAAATTCATTGAAGGCATAAAGACGAGCTAAAAGGGTGACGGGCGTATCATGCGCTCATTGCACAGCTCTTTATTTAATGTTCCACACTAAGTATGTTTCGCAAGCTGTTCACCTGTAATCCTTTTAGACATTATAGACGCATTTCTACAATTAATCTTCAGATATTTAATTGCCTTGTATCTATTTCAGATTTAAATGTTACAGATAACGAAGTCATGCCCTCTCCAGCCAAGCCGTCCTTAATGATGAGACTTTTTCGTTCAGGCGACAGCCAGAAAAATTTGTTGAAAACCATGTTTGAAGACAAAGAAAATACACCTTCAACTTGATATTAATCTTCGTGTTTTGATATTTATGTTTCTATTGTTTATTAAATAATATACTTATTTGTCATTCATTCTTTATTAGCTCTTTACTAAACACAATAATTGTGTCTTGCCTGTGACAAAAGTCCCATAATGGTAGACATAGGGATTACTACTATCCGGCGGTGGTGGCGACGGCGTACACTATTTGTATAAATCTTTATATCTTTTATTTATGTTTCATACCTTAAACTGAGATGCCCTATGTTTCGAAGTGCCGTTCTGTCATATGTCCATTGTCATTGCCCACATTTTCATGGTTTAGCGACTGCTTGAAAAACCATATAATATTTATAGTTGTTTTGTTATGTGAAATACTCACTTATTATGAGTAATAGGATTACTATATTTTGGTGTATGGGATTCTTGCAAGGTAAACATAGATAAAAGAAGATGTGGTATGAGTGCCAATGAGACAACTCTCCACCCAAGTCAAAATTTATAAAAGTAAACCATTATAGGTCAAAGTACGGTCTTCAACACGGAGCCTTGGCTCACACCGAACAGTAAGCTATAAAGGGCCCCAAAAATTACTAGTGTAAAACCATTCAAACGGGAAAACCAACGGTCTAATCTATATAAAAAACGAGAAACGAGAAACACTTATGAACCACATCAACAAACGACAACTACTGAACATCAGATTCCTGACTTAGGACAGGTGCAAATAAATGCAGCGGGTTTAAACGTTTTAATGGTACCAAACCTTCACCCTTTTTCTGAAACAATAGTGTAACATCACAACATAGAAAGACACACTATAAAATATCAACTGAAATAGCTTAACTCAATCAAAGGACATATTAACACCATTGAACATACACTGAACAAATAAATTTGACCTATGATACAATGTCTGCCAGGCAGGGTTCACCTGGCCTCGACCTCATTTTATGGACGGTTATCAAGGCTAACTTTGCGTTGTATCTTATTTTTTATTGCTGAACATCTCAGTTTTCCCTGATTTTCATATTATTTGCCGTCTTTTTTTCCTTGTTTTAGTTGGTGGTCTTCTTCAGACCTCTGGGTAGCAGGACTCTGCATGTTTTTTGTCTCGCCTTGATGGAGTCAAAAAGCGAGACATAGGTATTCCGCATTGCCGGCGTCGTCAACAATGTATTAGTTTGTGATTAGGTCAATTTATGGTGAACCACTAGTAGTAGGTCAATGATAATTGGTATGCAGTTGTATTAGCATTGGCACATCTCATTTCCATGGAGATTGTTTGGCCATGTACCTTCAGTTATGGTTCATTGACTATGAATATTTTACATAACTTGCATGTTAAAGTATTGCAATTTTAATTTCAACATTTGCTTTATCAAAATAACAAAAAGGCGAGACATATCTCCGTGTTAACAGTTTATTTATTGCGTGTCAGTTTACTATTAGTGCAAATGGTCTAGATAGGAAAAGGGCGAGGTTGGTAAGCAAGTCAAAACTGGTTTAACCCACCACAGTTTTTCTCTGTGCCCAGCCAGGCCGTCTGTGTTGTTATTTGTTCTTTTTTCTTAAAGGAGTCGGATGTTCATGTTTGTGGTTGGTGTGGTTTATTTTTAACTGTACATTATTTTTGGTAAGTCCTTTTACCCTTTTTTTGTTGTTGATAAAAAATGTTTGAGAATCATGCAACTGGAATTTATTGTAGTTTAATTTTTTATTTAAGGTATTGTAGTATCTCCTCGTCCAACTATCTTAGTGATTATGCGATAGGGTGCTCGCATCAAGTATGGGACCAAATACTTGAAAATTGCTGTTTGCTGCTTTTCCGGTAAATACGCTTCTTTTCGGAGTAAAAGCAAATACTGGTCGGCTAAGTGAGAATAGTGTGTCCGGCAGGCATGGGGTAATGCAAATTTGTAATTGTAATGCCTGGTAATGAATTACATTTTTCCAAGTAATTGCATGTAATGTATAATGCAGCAATTTTGGCATTACATGTAATCGTAATTTAATGCATTACTTTAGCAAAAAGTTGTCCGGGTAGGTCGGCATTCCTTTCTGTGGACTGTAAGCTTGTGAACTTTCAGGACGTTAACAAAACCGGCGTAGAGTGTCGTCTTGTACAAAGAAGAGTACATAAACCATGCCGTCACTTTCCTCGTTAGGATTGTTTTCCAATTGTCATTTAGGGTCCTTTTTTAGCTTGATATGCGGTATGGGTTTTGCTCATTGTTGAAAGTCGTACGGTGACCTATAGTTGCTAATTTCTAATCATTTTGTCTCTGGTGGATAGTTGTCTCATTGGCAATCATACCACATCTTCTTACTTTTATATTCATATCCATGTCAGATTAACGTTCTCTTCCTGATTAGCCTTAAATATTTGCCACTGAAATTTAACAATGCTACATCCACCAACCATGGTCGCAAAAGTTAGCTGATACGGGGAATTGATATACAAAAAACCAATTGAATGATTACTGTTTTTTTAAAGAATAATAAACTATTTAGGAAGACGCACTTATGATCTCCCGTTTAGAAAGGTGTGAGATGATAAATATATTAGATGATCTAGATTGCTATAGTTAGTGAACTAGTCAAAACTGCTTATACAAACATGACAATAACTGTCAATGAAAATAAAAAAGAAAACAAAATAACAGAAAGAGACGATTTGGTACCAAACGTTAAAAATGATACATTTATGACTCTTTTTAATAGTGACAACTTACTGTGAGCATCGAACGTGCAACCAAACTCTGAAGCTATGAATTCAACTATGGTCTTTATACGAATTAAGGTTGCCGATCTCATTCATTATCAAACATGCTCTTTTGCGCTACAAATTATCGAAATTTATAAAAAAAAAAGTAATTCGATAGGTGACTTAAACATATATTTCAAAGCCACGACCATTAAACCCTTAAAAAGTAAGTAAGTAAGTAAGTAAGTAAGTAAGTAAGTAAGTAAGTAAGTAAGTAAATCTTTATTTGGATTCGGCATATTGACAAACAAGTTTAACATAAGCTCTAATGAGTTTTTCACCAAATATAAAAACATATACAATAACAAATAAAACAAGGCATGCAGCATGCAAATAAATAGTAATAAAACAGCACCACATTTAACTCTAGCTTATACATGTATCTTGCTAACACTAAAAACATATATATGAAACACTAAGACATGCAAAAAAACAAAGGAATAATTTTAAAAATTTGCAGCTCAAATTTTCAGTAAATAATTTAAAGTAAAAACTATAATTCTTGTAATTATTAAAACGTGAAAAAAAAATTTCAATTGCTATGCTTGAAACTTGAAACTTTTATTTCTCATGACCGCATCAGGGGTATGTGGATATAAACAGTAATAACAACAATAACATATATACAATAACAATGAGATGAATGGAATGTCATGGTTACATATACAGTTGTATAAAGTACATGTTTAATGAAATTTGCAGTGGAAGGCAATTCTAATTTATAACAGACAAAATTTATCTAATTAATAAGAGGCAGAACAATTTTACAGGCAAGTTTGACAATTAAACTATAGTCATCAGAACAAAAAAAGTTCACAATATTTAATAGTATTTGGCTTTTTATACATATTACAGGGCAAAAGCCTTTGTCTTTCACTTGAGAAAAAAAGTACATTTAAACAGATAGTGGAATTCATCACCAATTTCACATAAATCACAAATGCGATCATCACGTTCGACACCCCAAAAACGACCTTGTTCTATTGGCAATTTATTATTCATACATCTAAAATTACAATATGCTTTTCGAAGATCATATGGTAGATCAACAATATATCTTTGAGTTTCAAAATTATGAACGGTTTTAAAAATTCTATAGTTTAAACACATAAGAGTTGGAACCTTTGCGTTCTCAAAAAGAGTTTCAGAGGATGAAAAATAGTCGTCATAGACGAATCTTAATGCTCTCTCTTGTATTTGTTATAGTTTTTTTATAATTTTTCTCTGTACAAAAAATGCTAAGCCAAAGGGCAAAAAATGAAATTACTCAAAATGAAAGTATGGAAAATTGTAAGTTTATTCAATCTCGTTAGATGCCTTTCTACACAAGTTACTTATATGTGCATCAAATTTTAGTTGGTAATCAATATCAATTCCAAGTAACTTGATGGTTTCTTCACAGGATAAAATATTTTGCTGAATTTGGATAGACGGATTTTTTGCAAAGGTTTTTCCCTACAGCAATAACCCGAAATTTATCAGGAATTGCCTGCATCTTATTTTCTTTGAACCAATCAATCAGCACTTGAGACTCGGATTGTAATATAGATATGAGATGGTCATAATCAGGACTGCTAAAAGACAGAGTATTGTCAGCATAATTGTATAAGGTACTGTGTTTAACAAAATTAAAAAAAAATATCATTTATGAAGATATTAAACAAAAGGGGCCCCAATATAAAACAATGGGGTACCCCCTTTTGGATGACAGCCCAGCTACTCAGAACACTGTTGACTTTAATTTGCTGTTTTCTGTCAGAAAGATAAAATTTTAGCAAAGATACCGAATGTGGGGAAACACCATATGCTAATAATGTATCTAATAGAATATCATGAGGTAAACAGTCGAAAGCTTTTGATAAATCCATAAGAACTGCAGTTGTATAACATTTTTTGTCTTGGGCTTCACGCCAGTCTTCCAGTAATCTGAGCAGCAGCGTAGTCTGACATCCATGTCCTCTACGGAAAGCACATAGATAAGGATTAAAAATGGAACCAAAGAAGTCATATCACTGTATTTCAAATATCTTTTCATACAACTTTGAAAAAATAGGTAACACACTGACTGGTCTGTAGTTTGAAATCAGTAATGGGTCGTTCTTTTTATGTAAGGGTGTAACTTGGGCTTCTTTAAGTCGATCTGGAAATATGCCCGTGTCTACAGTCAAATTTATAAGACTGGTCAGCTAAGGTGCAACGACAGATCTTCTTGCTTTTACTATTTTTGCTGGTATCCCATCTGCTCCTGTTGCTTTAAAGTAAAAAAGAAGGTCTATGATTAAAATAATTAAAAAAAAAAGGATGATCGCACACTTAGGCGTTCTAAAATAACATCAGAACACGAATAAATTATAAGTTTCACAACTGCGCCTGAGAAAATAGTTTGATATTGGTGTGGTCAAGAAAGTATGAAAATGAGAAACGGGATAAAAATAACTTCTCCAAATCATCGATTTTGGCTACCTATAGATATGAATTAGAAGTATCGCATAACAAGTCGATTTAGCGTTTTTGTTAATGTATGTCCGATGTCATCCATCAGACAGTAATATTGTTGATTCGCACGGGGATAACAATATCAAAGTTCCAACATTTTATATCATGTCACAGAAACCTTTCGAGGTCTTACACCTTATTATCATATTCTTAATTCCTTATTTGATGAAAATACCACGATCCGTAATACAGATAAGGAGTAAGTGATAAGACAGAACATTATTGTAGTAGCCGAATTTTTCAGTATTGTTGATACCTCAAGATGATAGTACTCATAGTAACTCTAGCTCTAGCTGTAGGAACTCAAGCACAGATATGCTGTGTCCCTGCCCAGTGGGAAGGCACAGAGGGAACGATTATAGCTGTTTCTCAAAATGACACAGCAGACCCGACCATAGTTACGGTAGGTCAAGTCAATTAAGGACGGAAAATAGAACTCCGAGGTCGTATTTATTGACCCCAAAATTTCTATCTCAGAACATCCTGAAGAATTTTAGAACCTAATTTAGATTAAAATTTTTAACTTTATTTTGGACCGGAATTTCGATTTCAGGATCTCTACCACCAGAAATATTTTAGCCATTACATATGTCATATTAAGGGTGTCTTTATTTCAGACATTACATATATCAGATTAAGGGTGTCTTTATTTCAGACATTACATATATTATACTAAGGGTGTCTTTATTTTAGACATTACATATATCATATTAAGGGTGTCTTTATTTATTCTAAGACCTCAGGATTTCCTACATTCGCTTGAATCTTGGTAGAGGACACGAAACTCAGTGTTTTATTTCCATGCTTGTTTATTCTAAGAACTAAGGGTATCCTACATTCGCTTGAATCTTTGAAGAGGTCCTGAAACTCACTGTTTTATTTCCATGCTTAAAATTGAAATTTCGATGAAATTTAAACATTTTTGGAACTCCCAAAATTTGATTTATAGACATCTAAAATTAAGCTTCACATTGTCAATGAATATTATGCGACATCCTAAAAGCGAACTGTGGAGGCTCTTAAAGAAACTAAAAAAGAACTCTAAAAAAATGATTTTGGTCTATTTTTGGAAGTCATGTAATAATTGAGGATTTTCGATATTATGAACTCAATTAACTGTTTTGTTTTGTTTGCAGGGCGCTATAAGTGTTGCGTATGATGCCACCAACAAACGCGTGGCTGCAATGTTGTACATGAGTACAGGAGGATATAACACAAATGTTGGTGTGATTTTGAATTATGCACAGGCAAGTACATATTTGTGTATTTTTCCGTAGCAACGTGCGTTTTTTGTATGTTTTCTCCAACCTATTTGTTAACCTTTGTTATTTACAACAATAATTGTCAGTTCGTCCGTCTATTTGTTCATTCTTTTATATTTACACGGTTTGTACCTACAACTCCTAAACTGAATCAGCTTAAATGTGATATCAATACTAACATCAGTTATTTAAAGTGTTCATGCCTACCGATTTGACTCAATTTCTCATATTTGATTAATAACATACTAAAACGTATATCCAAATTACAAAAAGTCTAAAATAAACAATTTACAATGCATGGACTCGATAATATGTATCAGCATTTCGTGTGTATTTTAGTCTAGACGTCATCTAGATGACCTCTGACGGTCATATAACCAAAAATAAACATACATATAGATATAAATAGATAGCGACTAGTGCAATTGGATTTTTCTGGGTCTGTTTGATTTTATATTATAGGTTAAAAAAGTATGTTTATCGTCGTTTTACCTGTATAAGATTTTTTTTTGGATCAAATCAAGTCAACCCAAATGGCTCATACTTGTTTTACTTTCAAAATGTTGAAATTCTTTTTCTTTTAATAGCCGATCACATGCGTTACCATCTCCGCCTTAGGGGTTAAGTTGGAGGTCAAATGAATACGGATTCGATGAGGTTATTCATCAGCGATGTTTTTGGGCTTATTTTGACAAATTTGGGCCAAAATGACTACTTATGAGGAAATATTATTTAAAAATTCCACTTTTATTAGTACTTGAAACAAAAATAATCGTATCTTAAATTGTTGTCTAAATTGTAGCTAATGTCTCTTTAATGTTGAGGTAAGGAAATATTTCTCTCAAACAGTCAAAATATCTGAATGGGGAAAAGATTACAATGCAGAAAAAGCATGAAAAACTTTGTTTTTTCCTGGGAGCCTAGGACTAATTTAATAATACTGTAGTATGAAACTAACATCTTTTTTTTAAATTTTTTCATATTATATAATTCATCACAAACCTCCAATATTCTGTAGGACAAACTTTAGTGATCTTTATTTTCTAACAATGTTCCTCATATGTTTGACCATACAAGCTAATCTACTGTACCTTTTGTGATCTTTATTTTCTAACAATGTTCCTCATAAGTTTGACCATACAAGCTAATCTACTGTACCTTTTGTGATCTTTATTTTCTAACAATGTTCCTCATATGTTTGACTATACAAGCTAATCTACTGTACCTTTTGTGATCTTTATTTTCTAACAATGTTCCTCATAAGTTTGACCATACAAGCTAATCTACTGTACCTTTTGTGATCTTTATTTTCTAACAATGTTCCTCATATGTTTGATTATACAAGCTAATCTACTGTACCTTTTGTGACCTTTATTTTCTAACAATGTTCCTCATAAGTTTGACCATACAAGCTAATCTACTGTACCTTTTGTGATCTTTATTTTCTAACAATGTTCCTCATATGTTTGACTATACAAGCTAATCTACTGTACCTTTTGTGATCTTTATTTTCTAACAATGTTCCTCATATGTTTGACTATACAAGCTAATCTACTGTACCTTTTGTGATCTTTATTTTCTAACAATGTTCCTCATATGTTTGACTATACAAGCTAATCTACTGTACCTTTTGTGACCTTTATTTTCTAACAATGTTCCTCATATGTTTGACTATACAAGCTAATCTACTGTACCTTTTGTGATCTTTATTTTCTAACAATGTTCCTCATATGTTTGACCATACAGGCTAATCTACTGTACCTTTTGTGACCTTTATTTTCTAACAATGTTCCTCATATGTTTGACTATACAAGCTAATCTACTGTACCTTTTGTGATCTTTATTTTCTAACAATGTTCCTCATATGTTGACCATACAGGCTAATCTACTGTACCTTTTGTGACCTTTATTTTCTAACAATGTTCCTCATATGTTTGACCATACAAGCTAATCTACTGTACCTTTTGTGACCTTTATTTTCTAACAATGTTCCTCATATGTTTGAC
Organism: Mytilus coruscus; assembly: GCA_017311375.1. Classification (NCBI taxonomy): domain Eukaryota; kingdom Metazoa; phylum Mollusca; class Bivalvia; order Mytilida; family Mytilidae; genus Mytilus; species Mytilus coruscus. Next base: position 62,131,228 of record CM029602.1, on the reverse strand, counting down.
TATACAAGCTAATCTACTGTACCTTTTGTGACCTTTATTTTCTAACAATGTTCCTCATATGTTTGACCATACAAGCTAATCTACTGTACCTTTTGTGACCTTTATTTTCTAACAATGTTCCTCATATATTTGACCATACAAGCTAATCTACTGTACCTTTTGTGACCTTTATTTTCTAACAATGTTCCTCATATATTTGACTATACAAGCTAATCTACTGTACCTTTTGTGACCTTTATTTTCTAACAATGTTCCTCGTATGTTTAACCATACAAGCTAATCTACTGTACCTTTTGTGATCTTTATTTTCTAACTTCATATTTTCATACAAGCTAATCTACTGTACCTTTTGTGATCTTTATTTTCTAACAATGTTCCTCATATGTTTGACCATACAAGCTAATCTACTGTACCTTTTGTGATCTTTATTTTCTAACAATGTTCCTCATATGTTTGACCATACAGGCTAATCTACTGTACCTTTTGTGACCTTTATTTTCTAACAATGTTCCTCATATGTTTGACCATACAAGCTAATCTACTGTACCTTTTGTGATCTTTATTTTCTAACAATGTTCCTCATATGTTTGACCATACAAGCTAATCTACTGTACCTTTTGTGACCTTTATTTTCTAACAATGTTCCTCATATGTTTGACCATACAAGCTAATCTACTGTACCTTTTGTGACCTTTATTTTCTAACAATGTTCCTCATATGTTTGACCATACAAGCTAATCTACTGTACCTTTTGTGACCTTTATTTTCTAACAATGTTCCTCATATATTTGACCATACAAGCTAATCTACTGTACCTTTTGTGACCTTTATTTTCTAACAATGTTCCTCATATGTTTGACCATACAAGCTAATCTACTGTACCTTTTGTGACCTTTATTTTCTAACAATGTTCCTCATATGTTTGACCATACAAGCTAATCTACTGTACCTTTTGTGATCTTTATTCTCTAACAATGTTCCTCGTATGTTTGACCATACAAGCTAATCTACTGTACCTTTTGTGATCTTTATTTTCTAACAATGTTCCTCATAAGTTTGACCATACAAGCTAATCTACTGTACCTTTTGTGATCTTTATTTTCTAACAATGTTCCTCATATGTTTGACCATACAAGCTAATCTACTGTACCTTTTGTGACCTTTATTTTCTAACAATGTTCCTCATAAGTTTGACCATACAAGCTAATCTACTGTACCTTTTGTGATCTTTATTTTCTAACAATGTTCCTCATATGTTTGACCATACAAGCTAATCTACTGTACCTTTTGTGATCTTTATTTTCTAACAATGTTCCTCATATGTTTGACCATACAAGCTAATCTACTGTACCTTTTGTGATCTTTATTTTCTAACAATGTTCCTCATATGTTTGACCATACAAGCTAATCTACTGTACCTTTTGTGATCTTTATTTTCTAACAATGTTCCTCATATGTTTGACCATACAAGCTAATCTACTGTACCTTTTGTGATCTTTATTTTCTAACAATGTTCCTCATATGTTTGACCATACAAGCTAATCTACTGTACCTTTTGTGATCTTAATTTTCTAACAATGTTCCTCACATGTTTGACCATACAAACTAATCTACTGTACCTTTTGTGATCTTTATTTTCTAACAATGTTCCTCATATGTTTGACCATACAAGCTAATCTACTGTACCTTTTGTGACCTTTATTTTCTAACAATGTTCCTCATATGTTTGACCATACAAGCTAATCTACTGTACCTTTTAACACATGGTACTAGTAGAATGTAACAATGTTCCTCATATGTTTGACCATACAAGCTAATCTACTGTACCTTTTAACACATGGTACTAGTAGAATGTAACAATGTTCCTCATATGTTTGACCATACAAGCTAATCTACTGTACCTTTTGTGATCTTTATTTTCTAACAATGTTCCTCATATGTTTGACCATACAAGCTAATCTACTGTACCTTTTGTGATCTTTATTTTCTAACAATGTTCCTCATATGTTTGACCATACAAGCTAATCTACTGTACCTTTTGTGATCTTTATTTTCTAACAATGTTCCTCATATGTTTGACCATACAAGCTAATCTACTGTACCTTTTAACACATGATACTAGTAGAATGTAACAAGAAATTTAAGTTGACATGTGATTGTCTATCAGATGTTAAAAGTCTCTTCACTATTTTCAGGGCATTCAATATACAGTCAGTGGTAATAATTGTACTAGAACACCTCTCGGGTCATTTGTCCCTAATTGTATTCCAAGTAAGTAACCTATCCTTTATTAATTTACTAAACCAACTCTAAAATTTTACAGGCAATATTTATTTTTCTCTAGCATTATCATAACTCATCATCTCTGTAGGTGCTAAATAATTGGACATACATTTATATATCCCCATAATCTCTTCATATTTGTATAGCACGAACCTCTCAATTAAACCTGTTGGTGATTATTCAAGCCAAATACAGAGCCATCTGCAGAAGATGACTGATGGTTGCTTGCTTAATGTCCAGTGGCAAACATTTCATACATATTACTAAGGACAATAAGAAATTTACTTTTGTTGTGTTATGTATAAATAACAGCTATTATAGTTTCAATTAATAGACAGCTTTTAAATTATAATGTTATTTATCATTTAATATAAGCTGCAAAACGTTTATAAACATATTTTAGTTCTAAATACAAAGACTAATGTATACATATAAAATACTAATGTATACATATAAAATTTTGCCTTTCTACTTTTAACCTTTCAGGTGATGCAAAATTGCAGAGATCAAGCTATATGGGACCTCCCAGCAACAAGATGATGATAAATTCATACACATACACGAGAGGACAGTTAGAAGTTGGTGTAACAGTAACAGCTAATACATGTGTTCCAGTTGGAGAGATGATCAATGGTCAAACTGGAAATGGTATATTTGTTTATTTTACAATGTGTATATGTTATCTTATCTGAAATTATTATCATAGTATGCATAACAAAATTCATCACCAAAATACAAAATGTAATGTTGTCAGTGAAACAGCTGCCCACTTAAGACCACATGACCAGGAGGTGTTATTTTAAAATTCCCCATAGAGATAATTATCTTTTAAACTCTTCAATGCTTAACAAGGTCTTTGTGTAAATATTTTTCTTCTTCAACTTTTTCTAAATATGCACCATAATATGGTATACAAAAAATCAGCCAAATTCCATTTTCTAGGCAAATTTTGTGAACAAAGACATAAGGATTTGTACATAACTTTAAAATTTTAAATTACAAACTAAAGATTCCAAAATGTATTTGAATTAGCATGGATAGCACAGTTAACAAAACACTTTTTTACCTGATTCCCAAAAACATTTCTCTATTGTTCTTACACCACTGTAGGTACTGATGATTCAAAATGTGAATCCTTTCTATTATATACTGAATTTGCTGCAAAGGACTAGCATCTCCATTTCACCAACTATTTTTACCATAAAATACCTCATGCCTAAATTGTTTCATTTCAGAATTTGTAATACAGAGTGTGGGTTTCAGTAACATTACTCCAGGAATAAGCAAGGCTGATTCATTTACTCCACCTACCAACTGTGTGAACAGTCCTATTGTTCAAGCTGTAAGTATCTGGTATTACAACTTTCAATTTGCAGCTCAAGACTACGGTTAAGGGAAACTAGGGTATTAAGCTTTGCAGAATGACTACTAGTACTTGAAGATTGAAACATTAGAAGTTATACTCAAGTTATCTAATCTTAAAATGGAATAGTGTAGTATAAATATCATAATATATAATGGATAACACTTTTGTCCGATTGGGACTGCATTTAAGTAGATAATATTAGCTGGTGTCATATGCTGTTAATGTGTTAGCTGTGTCTGCCATCTTGCATGTTTTGTTAATATCTGTTGCTTCTATCTTCGTCATCGAATATTCCTTTGTGTTTGAGAAATCAAAGGAAATCATTCAAATTGGCTTCATCGAACAATACTTATAGATTATCGATGGTTTTTCAAACAAGAGGGTGTTTCTCAGCTACAATCTCATCGAAGGTTGACAGCCCTGAGATGAGATGTGGCCGAGAAACATTCTCAAGTTTGAAAGACCATTGATAATCTGTTTATCGCTATTTTGCCTATGACGTCGTTAATTTTTACATCGACAATGGCACATGCGCTCTTAGTTTCTGACAATAATTTTCTATCTCAAGCAAGTAGCATGATATGAAAAATTGTCACAAAAAAAGATCAAAGGAAAATACACAATAAAGTTTCAAATCAGTGATCAGTGAAATGATGTTCTTTAAGTAAATTTTCAATTGCAATATAGTACAGTTTTTAAGACTAAAGTACATCTAGTCTAAAAGTGGCACCACATGTTCAAATGAAATGAAGTCAGAGATACCCATGGACACTGAAATACAAATGAAATGAAGTCAGAGATGCCCATGGACACTGTCAGGGCAATACTTTGCCTTGTATGATAAGTAAGTTAAAGATAAGGGAGCTTACAGGATAAATATACACAAGATGTCTTCAGATGCCTGAAAAAATGATAAGCATCAAAGTTCAAAGATAGCTCAGCCATCAGAATTTGGGGTCTTTGTGTGTCTTCCATGGACAATTCTGTCAAAAATACACAAATATACATATTTGTAATAGAAAGGTTATTTTGGGGATACTGGAACAAAAGAAATTGTTTCCAGTCAGTTCAATGTTAGTTATTATTACAGGTATATTTGAGATTCTCATCTCTGTTAGAAATCCAACAGTAGAAGGTATTCAGAATTTATATTTAATTTCAAAACCTTATTTTAAATTCAGTAATTTCATGCGACATTGATTATAATTACAATAAATATATGTTTTCTTTTTTCAGAACTTGATTCCAATGCAAGGCCGACTTTTGCGGAGATATTTAGATTTATTGCCATAGGCAGCTTTTATATGTTGATCATTGCGCACTTAAATAAATAAAATATAACACTTGTCATTTTTAAAACATATTGTAATTTTTCAAAATAAACTAAATTTTGTGTGTGACTTGAAAATTCCCATTTAAATGTCTATAGATATTTTGTACCTCTGAAATAACAGAGATAAAAATCACCATCATTGAAAGTAAACTCATCTTCATCAACCCTACAATTAGATATATTGCTGTGCAACTTTGAATGTATGGATTGACAGATTATAGTAGGGCTACTACTTAAAATCAGAGATTCATACTATAATCATGGTTTTCAAGTTTTGTTTGAAGTTCTTTTGTTATTCTCCTAAAACAATGACTAAAACAATTCTTCTTTACTTTAGCAAACGCTGGTTTTTCATATGAGAAATAAAAGAAGAATGTGTCCGAGGACATGAATGCCCCCGCTCAAACTTACTTATAATATGCGAAAATACTTTTGGGATGGACGGAAGGATGAAAAGAAGGACAGACGGTCAAGTCCCCACTTCGCCTAGCTGCTGTGGCAAAAACAACAACAGCAAGTTATTTTGACCATTTAATGATGACAACACTATTTAATCTAATGTTTGTACACAAGTTTAACAGTACAACATCTTGTTTCTATAACAAAAAAAGCACATTAAGCAAAAAGCATATTTTTGATTTTAAGTAAATATTCATGGCAGTAATAATACTTGACATGTAAAGTTTGAACTACATTTGTAATCTCATATTTAATTTACCAGCAACTTTATGATAAGTGAAAAAATAATATGTATATTAGTCAATGCCTGCATAATAGTTTTGAAATAAATAATGACTTTTGTAAAAGAAAAAAATATTTACTTCATCCTTGATTTCATAACAATAACACACATTCAGCAAAATTAAAGTATATCTTTGACATCATATTATAATCTTAACCTTTGATCTCTTATTAAATTTGATTTGTCAAATAAACTTTAGTCAAATTTTGACATTGAAATATAAGCCATATTAAACTTGGCATAAATAGTTTGCTAAAAGCTGAAATTTGAAAACAGATTATATAAATAATTGATGTAGATCTATCAGAGTGAACACATTCCTTTTGGTCCCATTTCAAAGCTAATAAATGAAAAATAAATCTCTCCTTTCTGTGTAATTATTCATAAATAACCTATGACCTTAAACTAAATATTTTTTCGCAATACATGTAAAGCAAAATAAAAAGCTACTATGCATTAAAAACATGGATGATATATGCAAAAAGAGACAATAATAAATGAATAAAGAATAAACACAACCTAATTGAGCTGCCTTGGAATTCTTAAAAATAAATGTACTTGTACTGAACTACAGCCATTTGAACTGGTATACAACTTAGTATACAATGTTTAATTGCACTGTTAAAAAATCCAGCATTTCTGAGATTCTTCTAAAATAATAATGTAAATGTACACTATCATTTAAGATTATACAACTTTTAAACCACAAAAACAATTATCTATTGCATATTTTATAAAAATTAATACATATATTTTTTTACGAGTTTAATTGAGAAATTTTTCATATTTGCTCAAACCACTCAAACACTGCAGAGGGGTGGCACTTATCAACAACAGTTATTATAAGATTGAATGGACAAAAACAAATCAAAGAATGGAAAAAAAATTGAAATATTAGAGAAAATTTAATAAAATCCTAAACACCTAAGAAGAAAAAAATAGAAGGAAAAAAAAAAAGGGAGATCAATTCCCAAAGTTTCTGTAGTTGGTAAAGGAAACATTCCCCTCAAATGTTCTTAATATATTATATACACTTTAAGAAACATTTAAGTACCAGACAGAAAAGAAGTAATAATATTTCATCTATTTCTCAAATTTAGAGATTTCATATTTGATGAAATTTGATAAAATATCTGACATCTGTGCCTTGGTTTTATTTTCTTTAAAAAATACATCCTTTCAGTGGGTATTGAAGAGAAAATGAAAAATAATTACTTAAATTAATTGTCAAAACCTTTTGAGTAATATTTTGAATATTTTTCTTTTTTAATTACATTGTTTCTGATGAAAAGGGTAGACAAATACAGCATAACTGCAAGTTGGAAAGTATCACATTAAAAAACCATAGCAATGAGGTTTGAAGTAAACAAAGAAAGATGAATACTGTGTTGTTCACCCATTGATTATAAAACAAACAGAAATAACAGTAACAATAACATTCATCAAAATCATACTTAATAGAAAACCAATATTTATCTGGTATGCAGTAAAACATGAAGATAATATTTAATTTACATATTATGAGAAAAGAAAAACTGAGAAGGGAGACAATTTCACTGTTTCTGTTGATCATTTCAATCCCCTTAAAGGGCTGTTCCATAAATATGTACATGGGGACCAAAGAAGGCACTAATGAATCCAAAACTATGGATAAGTGTTTAAAGACCATTTTGTACACTTGCAAAGTGCCTTCCCTGTGTACAATGTACAATATATGTTTTATCGTTCCAGCATTCATTATATTGTAGCTAAATTCATATGAATTTGAGCAAAGTAAAATAGTACATGTACCATTAGTATTGATATCAACAAAAAAAAAAAAAAAACAATAACTTATTCATATAAAATAAACACCTTTCTTAACAAATAATAATAATAAAAATCTATACATAAATTTTCACGATGGTTTTTTAACAAACAAAATAAATATATGGTGTATTTTTCAAGTCTGGTTGGATACACTACAAATACAAACCCTGTTAGATCTCTTCACAAATAATTTGTCAATCATTGTTCATGTCTTTATTTCATGCATTATTATATAATATTGAAACAAATTTCTTTCAGAAAAAAATGTCCATTTTAGTTTCCATTTGCATAATAAATATTCCCCGATTATTTTCTCTCATTCCCCAATCCATCATTGACAATGATGTCTGTCATTCACTGACAGTTTTACACTTATTCTATTATGCATATATTATTTCCAATTGTTTATCTCCTTTGAACAATGTGAAAGTTCAAATTTTCTCTTGCCATTCTTGCATAGATATATGTTGTCACATTCATTTTTACCCTGTAGATAATATTTCTCTTGAAGCTGGTTTATATTGAAGTCATGGTTCCTTTCCAAGAAGAAAACCTATGTTTGATATATTAGTTAACTGCTATACTGTATGTTTTAAGGTTTATCCTGCTCTGCTGGAATTCCATGAACTCTAAATCTGTACAGACATGTGAACATCTGGTTTCCATGGTTACTTGTTATCCTTAATTCTATAAACTTGAAGACTCCCTCTGTAGTCTGCAAGAAGAAATATAGGTACAATAATTGCCTAAAGCTGGAAGCATCATAATAGGGTAATTTGGCTGATCACTTATATAGGATAGAAGAAAGCAAGATAAAGTACAGCTTTGTGTATATTTTATCATCAGGTTATTCAAAGAGTAGTTGCATTCTATAGTTGACCACTACATTTTTGTATTTCTTCATTCAAACTGTTTGGAATAATGTCTTAATTTTCATATTTAAACACTAAATTTAAAAAGTTTCCAAGCATAATAAATCAATAAAAAAAAACATCCTAAAGATGTTAAAACACAAAAATATATATTTAAAATTTTATCTAAAACATTTGTTCAAGGCCTTTAATTTTTTTCTAGTAAATAGGACATAGGGCACCATGCCCTGCTCACACTATCACATTTCCATGTTCAGGGAACCACAAATCCGGGTCAAAATTTGGAATATATTTAAAAGAGTTCACATCATAGAAGTATTGTCATACCTGTACAGGGAAAAATTGGAGTGGTTTTCCATCTTCATTGTATGTATAATTTCCTAGAAGTGTACCTTCTGTGTCACATTCTCTGGCTAAACCCTAAAACATTGAATTATGTTTGAGACAATAAAAATTTGCTTATGATCGGTGATTAAAATTTCCATAATGTTTTATGGGATTAAATTAACAGAAAATATAAAACATATGATTAAGAAAATTGTCTATTGTTGAAGACCACATGTTGATCTAGTTTGTGTGTAATGTATTGTTGAGTTGCTGTCTCATCATATGAATCTGACTGATATGTACCTTTTCATCTATACAAGATGTATCTTAACAGCATTATTGACATGCATTTTTTAATCTACACAATACATATCTTAACAGCATTAAAAATGCTATTATTGACATGTATTGTTTCATAACTGCAATAATCCAGTTAACTCCCTTAGCTTTACAACAATTAGGGAATCACAATTACCACCATTTCTATCATAGTGTTGTAACTTTTACCCCATGATAATTCTTCTAGAGTGCTATCATTCCTTAATCTTCATCAATGAATCATAAAATCTATTTTATTTTCAAACAGCAAGATTAAAGAAAACAACTCAGAACATATGTACATGAGTGAATTTTATACACACCAAAAGACGGTACATTGTACAAACCTAAATTAATAAAAGAACAGAGTTCAAATGTCCCCTGCGTTGCACATATTTTATATTTCCAAGGGGCATAACTCTTTTTAAAAAGTCGATCGTCCACCATTATAGAACTTGTCCGAGATATTGCTGATATTAACCTGTAGTATATATTTTATTAAAATCTGTTAAGAATTGTACCCGTGAGAGCGCTTACCGGGCCATTTTCCATAAATTTAATAATTCCAAGGGGCATAACTCTTTTAAACAATATTATGTGTCCAAAAGACACCATGACCCGCTCGCATTTTTATTCTCTTTGTCAAATGAAATTGAGGACAATATTACCGTAAACTTTGGACCAAAACTCAAGTTTGCCATACTTTTTAGAAAGTCCCAATCATAATGACTATGTATGCAAAGTTACAAGTGGATGCAACTATAACTTCATCATAAACTACCTTGACCAAAAACTTAACTTGACACGGGACAGACGGACGAACTAACGAACAAACAAACAGACGCACAGACCAGAAAACATAATGCCCCTACTACTATAGTAGGCGGGCATAAAAAAAGTCTATCGTCCACCATTATAAAACTTGTCCGAGATATTGCTGATATTAACCTATAGTATAAGTTTTATAAAAATCTGGCAAGAATGGTACCCGTGAGAGTGCTAACAAGACCGGACAAACGGATGGACAGACAGACGCCCGGTATTTCCATGTCCACTGCAACGCATTATGCGGTGGACAAAAAGTACAAAATTAGGAGTGTAAGGACAGGCTTCGTACTATTAAATACAATGAGTCATCCATTTGTAGATGCTGTAATCCATGTTGTTTAGATTTCTTATCAATGATGCACCCTTTCTAAATGTATTAATATCTATGTAGGAGAATACATATAAATATACTGGATATTTTCCTAAATTTGTTCGCATCATAACATGTTTGCATTTTAAATAGGAAGTTTTTAAACTTTGACTAATTGAATTAAAAATTCAAATTATGAAAAAAAAAAAAACCTACCAGGACAATAAAATCTTTAGGAGCACTTGTAATTTTACCATCAGGTGTTACAGATTTAGGTATATGTTCTAATGTAAAGGCTGTTGGTTTTATCACAGTAGACAACTCTATCACTAAATATCCCTGAGATCCTTGGAAAGCCCAACAAGATCCTGGATAAATTTCTGGCTGAAAAAGAAATGCATTATAAGAATCATAAGGTTGAAATTACTGAAGTTTTCACAGCATGCACATTATGCAGGTCTAAGATGAAAATACGTTTACAACTTTTTTTATTATTTAAAGGCAATATGACCTACTGGAAGCTCAGCTATTGAATAATGGTTTAATACATGTCTTGGAACAATATTTCTACATATAAAGAATGCATATTTTGCTGTCGGGGATGTAAAAATAGCTGTCGTGCCAATAAAACTATAAAATATTAATCCATACTTTGGTAGATCACTATGTTCTCTGCAAATAAAAGAACTCTATTTATAGAAAATATGTATTTGTGAATTTTCATGTTTTGCTGTATGAGTTTCAATCAAGATTCTGTACAATCTTACCTGAATGACAGTCCTTGGTGAGTTAGAAACATACCACAGTGGTATGCCTAGTATACTGTACTGAGCTGTTTTACGATGGTATGTTTGAGAACATCTGGTACTGACTACACTTCCTCCTATAAAATTGTCAAAAGTTTCAAAATTTCATTTAGACAATTTTTGAAAGTAAAATTAATAATATTTAGTGTTCACCCAGTAAGTGTTGTTTTGGCTGCACTACAATATACCAGTCTGATAAGACAGGCTTTATAAAACTAATGAATGTTAAATTTTCCAATTCAAATGTTTATATTCTAGGCACAAGAGCACTAGTCTGCTTAAACATGTTTAAATAACTATTGAATGTTGGAAAAGTTTAGTCTGCTTAAACAACTATTGAATGTTTGGAAAAGTTTAGTCTGCTTAAACACGTTGAAATAACTATTGAATGTTTGGAAAAGTTTAGTCTGCTTAAACATGTTGAAATAACTATTGAATGTTTGGAAAAGTTTAGTCTGCTTAAACATGTTGAAATAACTATTGAATGTTTGGAAAAGTTTAGTCTGCTTAAACATGTTGATATAACTATTGAATGTTTGGAAAAGTTTAGTCTGCTTAAACATGTTTAAATAACTATTGAATGTTTGGAAAGGTCATCAGTTTATTTCAGTCTAACAGTTGAACATACCATTAAACATCTTTGTGTTTGCCAATATGACATTGAATTCTCAATTTATAACCTTCGTACTGGTAACTTATCAATGTAATTTGTCCAATAGACCACTTTCGAGTTTGTTGTATTTCCATCAAAAACTTTGGTTTTAGTGAACATCATTCATGCGTTTAGGGACATCGTCACTTCCTTCCCATGTTGAGCGAGCGGTTGAAAAAAATATGATGCTATATTGCACGAATTATTCGGCAAATCAAATTCTTTTAATTGATAATCAGCACTTATGACATTAGGGAATTGTGATTAAGTACCTACCGAACAAACATTATTTCTAGTTTATCCTGCATAATGACGATCACGAAGACGCTTGATGAGCTTTAAGGGCATACGAAACAGTTACAGGGCAGGTAATGACGTTGCTAACGTAAAATGTTATTTTCACAACGTCAAACTGTGACATATCTGGAAAAAATGCATTTTTCGACTGATTTTTATCATTCAGACTGATTTAACTTGAAAACAAGTTCATTGACCCCTGTTTTTTAAAATGACATTAGGTTTGATTACCTATGAAGATTATTTGTACCAATTTTTATGAAAAAATCACCAATGATTTTTTTTTAAAACTAGATAAATATACAGCAAAAAATGCCATTAATTTTCTAAAATCATGAAACTTTGATAAAAATCAATTATTTCCAAAGAATTGTTATACAAATTTACAGCATACTTATGTAAAGAAGATTCTCCAAATGTTTTTACAAAAATCGGCTTGTGTTTATCTTTTGAAACAAAAAAGTTAGGTATGTCTATCCAAAGGAAATTTTGATTAAATGTCTAAAATTTCGACCCCATTTATCTCTTAGTAGCACATGAAGGTATATTTTTTATTACATATTTGAATTGACTAGGTGAAAAATAGCTTGTATGCAAATTTTTCGTAAAAAATAAACTATGGGATCAAACTGTATCGTATGTCCTTAATAGTGCAGGGATACAGGCAATCCCCTCTATCTGGTAAATGACGTCATAAAGGCACACATAATTGACAAACTTTTCCGGTGAAGGACATAACTCGAAAGTGGTCTATTCATTAATATTGTTTGAAATAACCAAAAACTTAAAGACTCCGAAAGAACATATGACAGAACAGACAAATTATTTGTAGGTTTCTAAATTTATATTCTGCTTTTACCTTTACTTTTCAACAACTCCCTTATAATACTGTACATGTGTGTCAACTATTTTTTCAAATATAGATAGAAATAAAGCAATTTGAGAGCACATACAGTTTTAGCATATTGCAAGCACAAACAGAAATACATACCAGCAGATTCCAAAGCAAAATCAGGCAAAGCAAGTCTATCAGCACTGTACTTCAACAAAGCTGCCTCTACTATTCTTTGAACAACCTGCAGAAAACGTTCAAACTAATAATGAAGTTATTATTTCAAAAAAATACCTAATATCTAATAAGCAGCACTGTTTAAAAACAAGGATCTGATAAAGCTTTGCATTACCATCACCATATCAAATAAAAGAAGAATGTGTCTGAGGACACAAATGCCCCTGCTCAAGTTAAAAGCTCATTAAAAAGGGGCATAACTCTAGAACAGTAAATGACTCACTGCCCAAATTCGAACTCTGTCTGCAAGTTTTGGTTCTAACTATTGTGTATGAGTTTCATAAAATTTGCAAGAGGCAAACTCAAGTTAGAGTGCGGAAACGAAAAATGGGACAGACGTACAGAAAGACAGACAGAAGGACAATCAAGGGTAACACTTTATGCCCCAGTTGCCTAAGGCTTGGGCATAATAAAACATGGAAAATATTTTTGTTACTGACTTCAAGTTTTTGGTTTATTTTTTTCTTTTAGTTTTGAACAATCTTATTTTTTCATTTTAGTTTTGTGACTAAGAAATTGGTTTCATGAACACACTGGTTCATTCTTCCATGTGTACATTTTGCATCTGTCCAAAGTCAGGAACCAGGTTGTTGTCTTTTTGACACTTTCCTTGTTCCATTTTCTATTTTATTGTTATGATGTAATTTACCTGTTCTGATAAGCCTCCTTCTCCAAGAATAACTTGTGTCTTCTGTCGTTTTTCTACTTCTAACATGACCATCTTGGTAATCTCCTGACCAAACTCAGCCAGATGATCAGATAGATCTTGTCGACTGACATACTGGGTATGGAACCATTTAGTGAATGAATCTTGGTCATCTATACCGGTCATTTTACCTGCCATCAGCTGAAGGATATTAATCAAAATATCAGCAAACACATTTTAAGGCACTTGACAGTAAAAAATTCCTTGCATAACATATGTTATTAACACAAAAGGTTAGTGTTCTGACAATTTCTGTTTGATAGAATGGCACATAATTGCGATGGTTAGTCTGTTGTTGAAAATTAACAATTAAGCATGTATGCTCCAAATTTTGAAAATGAGTATTTACCACTGTCCCAAGTTAGGGGAGGGTTGAGCTCTCACAAACATGTTTAACCCCACCACATTCTTTCATAGTTCAATGGTTGTCATTGGTTCATGTCTGTCATATTTGTTTTTCCTAAGTTGTTTTGTTATAAATTAGGATGTTAGTTTTCTCAATTGAATTGTTTCAGATTTTTCATGTAAGGGCTTTTTATAGCACACTATACAGTATGGGTTTTTCTCATTGTTGAAGGCCATACGGTTGCACATAATCGCTTACATCCACTTCATTTGAACTTAGGTGGATAGTTTTCTCAGTGGCATCATACCACATCTCCTTATTTTTATATTTAAGATATATTTTGATTTTTTTCCCTTCTAACTGTCAAAAGAACTAGGATATATGAATATGAGACACCAAAAAGATATACTACAAATTAGTCTTATATATATGGTGAGCAACTCCAGGAGTACCTAATATATACCTGCTACATTTTTGCCATTTTTTTTAGTACTTAATATGCTTTTAAAATTTACTATTATAAAAAATTGGTCAAATTCTAATTCAATGGAACAGACCGCATATCAAGACAATATAAACAAAATTATTAGAAACAAAAATAAATACTATTCTGACAAGTGCATGTAAAATACATATATATTTCATTTGTTACAAAGTTTGTCTTATGACCTACCTGTTGTAATATCGTATTGACATGAGTTTGTATAGTCATGGCATAAAAACTTTCATTTTTACAGCAGTTCTTCATTTGTAATTGAAGTGCCGCTTGTGATATTTCCACATTCCCCAAAGCAGACCTTAAATCTGATATTTCTTGTTGTAATTTTTGTATGTTCAAAACAGCTGCTGATGACTGTGTGCTTCCTTCACTGAAAATAATGTACATACTTATTAAAAACTTGTTTTAATACAAATTAAACATAATTCAGAATAGAATGAATAAAATGTGCGAGTCTTCCTAGGAAGATGTATGTCACCTACGGTCTCCAAAATATATATGCAAAAATTGTAATGTCCATGTTTTTGTATAGGAAACCCCAAATAATCAGTCTGATCAAACTTAAAATAAAAGGTGCACAAATTTATTTCCTGTAGAAGAATCTGCTATTTGGTAAATTCTGACCAGCTATTTTTTAAAGAAATTGGAAATTAACTAAATGTAACATGGAAGAAAGATAACAGAAATGCCACATATGTTCCTACTGCTTCACTGTGCTGGGTTTCACCAAGCATGATTTTTAACTTTCATATAGTGACGAAAGATGGCTGCTGTCAATAATTCCAGCAGTCACTATTTCCCCTGTCAAAATTTTTATGCCTGACTGTAATGGTAATACTATTGATATCAGAGACCAAAACAGGTATAACGTTGGCTTGACTGACCAAAACATGCATCTGGTCAAGGGTGACCCTATACAGATCAATATAAACCTTCTTGCATGTTTAATTTTTTTTAATATCTTTTAATGTTTAATTACATATTTAATTTTATAGTTATGCAGTTCCTTCAAAGTTAAAAGTTTCATGTAAACAAAAATTGATGTTCTGTTCTGCTTGCTATTTAAGTTAGAAAGGTTTTTCAAAGGTTAATGATGAGCCAGGAAACTTTACCTCTAGGTCTGGCTTATGGACATTCATTGAAGGCCTGACATAAACTTGCAACTAATGATAGTCAAATGTTTCTTACTTTCAAATGCTTTGAATGAAGAATCTGAACCAGGGTTCAAATTAGCAGTGGTCCGAGGTCCGTGACCTTCCACTGGTGCAATCAAACTTTCGTTTTGGTTACTAGCTATGCCCGATGGACCTTCGATTTGAAAGAAAATAAAAAATAACTTTGCTGACCTTTTTAACAATCAGTATCGTCATTTCAAAGCCATATCATTATTGAAATTGAGATAAAAAATGTTTCATCCGACGAGTGATAAAAGTTATTTTTAACCTTGTATTCTAGGAAACACAAGGTTATAAATAGTTGTGATAAGTCACGTGACAAATCAGAACAAAATGTGTCTGTTTCGTTTTGGTGTCACGTCTTCCAAGAGAAAGCCTGGAGATGATGAACGGTCTTCAACGTCTTCCTTGGGAACAACACATAAGAAATCAAATGAAGATCTCACTAAAAACCAAAATTACGATCGTGAAAAACGGGAATGAAAATTTAAGCCCCACTGTAAAATCGATCGACTGTGGCTATATTTTGATGAATCAACTGGTCTAATGTCGTTTATATACTGCCAGAAGTTCCTTACCCATTCAGAAAAAGAAAGTGCACATGTAAGGGGAACACAAAATCTTAAAATAGACCCAAAAAAATACACGAAGTGACACACCAGCAATTATCTTGTTTAAAGCAGTGGATCCATGAAAGTGACCAAATTTTAAGTCTAAAGATTTATTGTCAGACACTAAACTTGGACAATGTATTCGTAAGCAAATTAAGCAGCAACATGAGCCTGATAAGTTAAAATAGATATAAGGTTCTCTTCAACAATGCATACAGTGTTGCAAAAAAGGGAAACCCTTCACTGAACACTTTTTCATCAATAACAGATTATGGTATAATTGTCAATAATTGAGACAACACACACACCCACAGTGACACCCACCCCAATACCCCCAAAAAAAGAAGATTATTGGAATTCATAATATACAAGACAATTACATTTATTATTATACTTGTTATACATTTGTACCACAGTGACACTGACAGTTTGGTGCTATATGGTTGCCTGGCAATATATTTGTAAACTTTACAAAACATTAAATGCAGTTCAAATATGATGAAACAAGCTAAACCTAACACCAAAAGCACATTAATTTTGTATTCATTAGTTATGAAATATTTCATGTAAAAGTAGGACCTGGGATTTAGAATGTGGACCTTTCAGTTTGGAGTATCAAAGGTCCTGGACCTTCCAGTACAAAATAATAATTTGAACTCCTGTGAACTTACCTCTGAATATTCTGAATCTCTGATGACAACCTATTTTGTAAAATCTGAAACAATAAAATAAGAAGTTATACATATAGATTGCTTGGTAGCTGTTTTGTAATAAAGTATCAAAGTTTATATTTTGCCTCAAAATGGTAAACATTTTGGATCTTTTTATTTAGCACTTTCATCACAGCACCCCGTCCCAAAAAATATCCCACTTTTCAATGTGTTTTATAATCATGTTATACAGCAGATCCCTTTTAGCAATTGTTTGTCCCTATGCCACACATATGGATAAAATAAGATGTGGGATATAGGTTGACAAACCAAAAAGAATAAGGAGGTAAAAATTCAACTTTTCACATATAGCCAAGTGTCAATACCAAATGCTGCTGAACGTTAAGCAAGCAACATTCTATTAAACAATCAATACAAAATTCAAGCAATAAATTATCTTAATTCTAAGAAGAAGTTGAAAATAAAAAACTAGATGTGTTGGAATGACACAAATCGCTCCGCTCGCAAAAAAAAGCTTGAAGCCATTTTTAGGAGCAGAAATTTGAGAATGAAAGTCTCTATAACTGTTATTTTCACTAAATTTTTAAAGTCCAAAGCACATAATTTCAGCAAATATCAATGGAGCTGAGCCAAACGTAAACTGATCTGTAACTCATCATAGCAGACTAACATATTTAAAATCAGCTCTATATGTGAAAGTGTTTAAAAAAAAGTCTGTATAACTGTTATTTTCATATAATTTTCAAAGTCAAAGCCCGTAATTTCGGAACCAAGTGTAAACTTGATCTGTAACTCATCATAGTAGACTCACATACTAGAAATTAGCTCAATATGTGAAAGTGTTTGGAAAAAAGTCTGTTTAACTGTTCGTTGCAGAATGACAGAATGAAAAATGACGGAATGACAGAATGACGGATAAGGGTAAAAATATAAAACTAAAGTTGACAGCAGGTACTTACTGTAATGTTATCTAATATCTGTGAATTAATGAGATTTAATTTCTGGTTAAATTCATTACCCTGGCTCATCTACAAAAGAAGACAAAGATATAAATACACATTTCAAATTGTGACTTTAGTTTTTTCCATTTTTAAGTACTGTAAATTCAGAAATTATTGGGAGGTTTTTATTAATGCGAATAATGAGACTGCTTGAGTATCGCAAAAATAAGAACACGCATTCTGATATCTGATAAGTATATCTGTATGAAGCTTTTCCTAAAATTGCAATAATTAAACTCGCATCTTTGTTCATTCTTCAAAAATCGCAATAATAAATGCACGCAATACTTTCTGAATTTACATAAGCTTTTCTTTAAAAATAATTTCTTAACACAATACTAAAATTAAACTGTGAACAGAAATTGATGCACCATTAAAAAATCTAAGCTTGCCTTTGCAACTTAAAAAAGTTTCAATAACTGTTTTTTTTATAATATTTTAATCTGTGTTTCATGCTGAGTGCACATCAAAAGATTCCTACTTCTGATCTGTGTTGCAACCATTGCATATACAACAGATACACAAGAAGCTGTAATGAAGTCGTGTTCACCTAAATATGTTTCTTAAATTTATAAATGTTACTCCTCTAGCTTTTTCAATTCAGCAGATCTTGCAACACCGAGTAGAGGAGGCAATTAAAGTGATTTTTTTTCATCGATGTCAATGTAATTAATTATGAATAAAAAGAGATCTGGGGTATACATCATTGCAACCCATTTCTACAAGAAAACCAAAAAGATGAAAATACCACCACAATAGACATATGTTTATACATTATATCCAGCTATAAATCTCCTTTTAGTTGAATTACTTTCTGTTGATTCTTTTCCCAATATAGGTCAAGGCCAAGCTTAAATTATAGTATGTACCTACATATATATATATACTTACAATGGCAGCTTTATGTTGATTCTGTTCCCCAGACATGTCCAGACGTAGCTGTGATACTTCCTGATGTAACATATTCTGTACAATAGCCTCCACATCAGCTCTGGACAATACATTCCTATTATCCTGAAGCTGTACAATAATCCTCCTTACTTCATCTTCCAAATGACCCATATTGATACTGGAACCCTCTGACTGAAAATATATTTTATCATATTTAAGGTAAACTTGAATAGAAAAATATACTTTACTAGAAGTATATAATAAACATATGTTAGTGTAATGCAAGAAGTTGTCAAGGAAGCTTTAAATCTTTTTCTAAGTCAATAGAAATAACAAGTTAGATTTTACATGTTTTCAAAATTAGGTGTATACATAAATCATGTTTAGGGGCAATACCTTTACATTGTCTCGGATTACAATCTCATTAAAATCAGCTGTTAGTTTTCACTACAATTCTCTCCAGCGTAGCATATCACAACATCAGATTTTAATCAGATTGTCTCAGATTATCAATTCTATTTTGCATGAGATGGAAACAGATAGAAATGTAAGGCTTTTCTATCATTTTTACCAGATTTGTGTAAAGCTACAAAGACCTACTCACTATATATCCAAGACTTTGTACAGAAATCATTATTATCCTGCATGCCTTGGATCTCCCTTACTAAAAAGAAAATACCTACTTTAAAGGTTTGAAAGGCCATTACAGAAAGTTCACTCTTCCTGGCATAACAATTACCATAAACAAGATACAAAGGGAATAGTGATGAGATATCATAATCAAAGGTATGAACATCTAGAATACAAAATATATATGTAATGTGTAAAAGACTGAAATAATTGCATAACAAAATAATATTCCTGTATTTTCTGCCATGAAAGCTAGATGGCTGTACAATGAAAACTTACATCTGCAATTTTTATGACCCTGTTTGATGATGTAGCAAATACTGATAACCATGATGATTCTGATGATAATGGCAAGACACTTCTACCTATAAAAACAGTTTCCAATTAAAAGGAAAATTTGAAGAAGCAAATATTAATGTAAGTATTAAGTGTTACTGAGGCAGCTATAAAGTTGTTCTTATAAGTAGTGTTCAAACTTAATTCAAATAATTAGAAGATATTACAACTTACACACAATGTTACTTTTGATACTTTAATCCAATTGGACATGTATAGAAGAGGTAGAAAACTTAAATATAACATTACTTCTTACATCTTATTCAAATTAGGTGAGAGATAGTCGTACATACATGTACAATACAACTTTTTATACTTTATTCTAATAGTTAAGATAGGATAGAAACAACAAGATATAACTGTTCATACTTACTTCCAATAAATAAGAGAGGTAGTAACAACAACAATGGTAAACATAAACAACAAGCTGATGTCTTCCTCCTGAAAATATTTAACTTTTAATGCAATGTACAATCTATTATCCCTCACACTCATATCTGTAGTTATAAATTGGGGTAACTATTTTCAATGGTTTGCACATATAAGGATTAATATTCAACATATCAAATAAAATTTTGAAGATGCAAATAAAATAAACCTTTTAATTTGTATGTATCTCCCATACTGTCTTACTTCTGGAAAAAAAAAGTTGTGTAATCCAATCTGATAAATATAAGTTTTTTTTTTATATGTTTTTCTTATATTGTTTTATCAGTGGTGTGCTTAACATTTAGTTTTTAAAATCTTTCTTAAAAAGAATTAAGGTTAACTTGTGCCTGCATTAAAAACTTGAACACTGTATCGAGGATATTACCCACCTTTTTAATATCCATGTATCCAATAGAATGAAATGCATGATAAAATATTGCACTAAGTTCCATGATTTATTTGATACAGTTTTTCCTAATGAATATAGATATTGTCCTGATGAAGTCCACAACACAAAATGTAACACACTAAAAATTGATGAAACAGTTGTCCATAAAACCATTGAAGCAGGTTGTCCTACTCTATTCCAAATGGGTGTGACTATGGGACTGGCTATGTATGATACAGATTCTGAAAAGTAAAAAATGGGTAAGGGTTCCATGGAACCCAGTGTCTAACCTACTTTTGCTGTTAATTGCAGGCTCAACAAAATGAGGAAAAAATTAATAAAATATTCCTCTCTATACTATCTTTTGATTGTAAGTAGCTTCTGTCCAAGTTTGGTAAAAATCCAGGATAGTTTATGAATCTAATAAATGTTTTAAAAACTTAAACTGCAGACTGTATGTAATGTTAACTGGAAGAAAAATTAAGTCCATTTTAAGTAAAATACAGAAAAATGGAACAAAATTTTAACAAAATTTCCTTCTAGATACTAGCTTTTAATCATAAACAAGCTTCTGTCCAAGTTTGGTACAAATCCAGGATAGTGTAAGAAAGTTGATAAAATCTTTAAAACTTTAACCACAGAGTGAATGTAATGTTAACTGGCAGAAAAACTATGTCCATTTATAAGTAAAATACGGAAAAATGGAATTTTTTTTACATAATTTACTTCTGGATACTATCTTATGATCATAAACAAGCTTCTTTCCAAGTTTGGTAGAAATTCAGGATAGTTTAAGAAAGTTATTTAAATTTCAAAACTTTAACCACAGAGTGAATGTTATGTTTCCTGGCAGAAAAACTAAGTCCATTTATAAGTAAAATACGGAAAAATGGGAATTTTTTTTTACAAAATTTACTTTTGAATATTATTTTATGATCATAAACAAGCTTCTGTCCAAGTTTGGTAGAAATCCAGGATAGTTTAAGAAAGTTATTAAAATTTCAAAACTTTAACCACAGAGTGAATATTTGTGGACGCCCGACAACGACGGAATGTAGGATCGCTATGTCTCGCTTTTTCGACAAAAGTCGAAGGCTCGACAAAAATGTATTTATATAATGATATACATACATGACATATACAATATCAAACAAAGAGAATTTATTTTGGAATTCTCGTCATAAGCAAAAATAAACAGATCATAGCTTTACTTTCTTTAATTTATGTGTATCTTTTTGCTTTGTTTTTAATAAGTTGTTAGTTCTTTTAATATTGTGTTCAACAATTTAAATCCTCGTTAACTATTATTCATCTTAAGGGTTCTTATATTCAGCATTCATGCTATATCCATCAAAATTAAAATAGTTTCCAGTACTCATTATATATTTGTAATTTTATATACGGTATTAAGTAGTTGCCAGTTTTGTATTGATACAGTGTCTCTTTCTTCAATTAAATAAATTCTTCTCTACATCCAAGTCAAGGCTTTAGGTTCATGCATGTATTTGTATGAAGAAAACAGAATAAGAGGTGTTTAGATTTAGAGAATAGTGAAAAATTGTATTAGAAATAAAGAATACAGAAAAAGATGACCAAGGCACCCTACCAACCCTACCCATCCTGCTACTAAACCCCTCTTTAACTCTTCCCATAACTCAAAAGACCCAAACATATAAATTCTAAAGCCAGAAGTATGTAGCCATATCTAAGACATGTCTTAAGTAGGTATCTCAATGCTAGGAAAAAGTAAAAGTGAGTTATCTTTCTTTATTCGGGTGTGCTCCCTCTTTGGAGGATTATACACAGTATGTAGAAGAAGTAAACATGACCAACAATGGCGGTCGTTTTGTTACTTCAGTATCATTACTGAGGGCAGTCAAAGACAAATTTCGTTTGAATTTGCTATTTTTTACGGAAAACAAGTAAAACAATGTTTTGAACAATTTGATTATGGTTTTCAACTTCCTGTCAATTATGTTTTCTTCATTTAACTACGGTAAACATTGAAAATTGTGTTGTCGTATGAACATTTCTTCAAATGAAATAGACAAATGCAGACTGACCAATTCTATTTGAATTTATTAATGTCCCATCCGATAAATGGATTACCTGTAACAACAGATTATGACACCTGTTGTAACAGTTGATTAGCTTGGGGTTGTAAACAAAGTCATAAACTTGTCGCCAGGTAAAATTTTGTACAATTTATTTTTAAAACTTTTACCAATTAAGATGAAGATCGATATTGTCAAGAAATGAAAATTTTACATAGGAAAATGTTGGCGCCAGAAATATCAGCAGCAGCCGTATTTTGTCGCCAGATGAAATTAAAATCGCAAATTGCGACATTGGCGACGCACAGAGCGGTCCCTGGATGTTACTGTAGGAGGAGATAGCGGAACAAACCATAATCTCTTTAGGCAACTAGTACCAAAAAAAGACTAAGTCCAACTACCTGTCATTTTCAGAATATTTGGAAAAATTCTAAATCCAGTGGCCATGCACACCTTCATTATGTGTATGAACATCCTACAAAATATATAGGTTGTACCTCCAAAACTGTAGGAGGAGATAGCCGGACAAACAATGTATCCTAATCCATCCAGACGAACGGATGGACAGGGTAATAATATGCCCTCGACCTTTTGTCGCGGGGCATAAAATATAATTGTAAAAGCAATACTATTTGAAGATTAAGAAAATGAAAGATACCTATAACGGTTGTGACTACAGTTGAGGTAACACTGGTTTCACTGTCAGATGAACTTTGATGACCTTTAACAAAGTATTTACTGTTGTTCTCTCTAGAGGCTGAATTCATCAATGACCATTCAGATTCTGTAAGAAATGTACAATATTGAAAATTAAACAGATTACCTATTGCTTGTTTTACATTTCTATTTAGCCATCAAATTACATCTTTTGCACAAATCTTTATTTAAAGAAAAATTGTGATAAAAAAAAGCACCACATTTTTCTTAATAGAGTAATTTGTGGGCCTTCTTGAGCTCTAAGCATGTTGTGTTCTCAATTCAATATTGAAGACCCTGTGGGCTTCATTTGTGATTTTCTTAGTCTCCATTAAATAATGACACAAGTAAATCTATTCAAAATCTCTTTATTTATTCATTCAAGAATTTTGCTTATGTTTGCTTGTTCGTTATATTATATACAAACACAACTGACCTGACAATTCCTCTGAATCCAAACCTGAAAACAACAATAATAATTTACAAATAATTTAAAATTATCTCTGTCTGAACTTAATCTACAGTTCAATGCATAACTTATTCTTAATACAAAGATGATTTAAATTTTCAGCTGAACTTATCTGTATAATCTCAAGAGTGTCTTCAACTGACTATCATATTCAATAGGCAAATGTCAACTACCATGATTTATTGATACAAAAATATCTTTTAAATTTTTTATACAACAGTATTCCTTCAGAAATGGAAAGTAGAACATACTTATTACTACATAATTGCACAATATCCATTGTTTATAACTGACTGATTATGACATGTATCCCACATTTTACTTCCCTATTCTAATAAGTATCACAAGCATATTTCCCTGTTTTGAATTAACTAAATTTTTAAAAAGTAGAAATTAAGGAAAGGATGTTAAATGGTTGAAGAAATATTTTTTATAATAAATCAATAAATACTGCAAATTATGGCTACCTTCAGATGTGTTAAATTAATCATATCTTTTATTAAGAAGGTTAAAAAAAAATCAAATCAGACAACTATCAAATTACAAAATGATGTCAAAAATAAAAGGAAGTTTATTTATAGTCTGTTATATTTGTGTCAACTGGTGTAAATTTGATTATAGAAAAATATAATATTGCCTCACACTTTTTATAATTAAAGTTCCATAACTCCAAAACAACAATTAAAACATCCGTCAAAGTCCACATGGAGATTTCAGTTTCAGTCTGCAATATCAGCATAGTGTTATTTCATGAAAATCGTTAAATACAAATGTGTATTATTATGCTGCATCATGGTTGGATTAAAGAAAATAAGTTTATGAAAGACTAACAATTTTTATTTCCTTAACGCCTGTGTTCAGTTTCATTAAACTCTATTAACTCAGAGATCCTAACAAGGTAAATTGACAAATTGGGTCTGTTTGGGAGTGGAAACGTCAATACAGTTCATGTAATACAAATTCTAAAACGACCCAACTGTTGTTGAACAAACCTACCATACATATGGTTGATAACAGCTGCCTTTTTCTTCCTTTTCTTTGTTGACTGTGTTTCTTTCATTCCTTTTTCTAAGTTATCTTCATTTTCAAATTCTTCTATTAAGGTTTTTCTCGTAGTTGTAATATCAGTGGAATGATTTCTATGACCTCTTCCACCTCTACTATTTAACTCCATAGTTGTCCCTCGACTGTTTGATGTTGATCCTCCCATATATGAATTGTACTCACTGGCAGTGTTAAGTGATCTTCTATTTCTAGATCTAACATCAGTACTAGTATTAATATTAGTTCTGTTCAAAGTCTGTGACCTCCGACTACTTGAGGTTAAAGCCTCATAGTCATTCCCTGACATCAACGATCTCCGTAATTTCATTTTGTCTATTAATGTCTTCTTATTTTTTAAATTGTGTCCAGATCTAAGCAACATTCCATTTTCTAATACTGAAATGAGAAAAGAAACTTATATCAATGAATATATTTCCAATGTACATTTTGTGTCCATACAATATTCTAAGTTTGTAATTGATCATTCTTTCAATTCTTTTGAAAGCGTATCTTGGCAAATATGCAGATAATTCTTAGTTCATGTAATATCAATACAGTGGAATCCCTATTATTCAAGGGATATCAATTTTCACAGATTTCGTGGGTATAGGTGAACCACAAATTTCAATGTTACGACATACATGTAGTACAAATTTACTATAGGCTTATATGCAGACTTGACCAAAAATCATGAAATCAAATATCCACGAAAATATAATTTTTCCTCAATCACAAAAATTGATACCCATGAAAATAAAGGAATTCACAGTCACTCAAATGACCCAATGAGATGGGCTAGTTTAAAATTAAAAATTTTTCTTATGGAAAACAACTTACTTGTTCTGGTATTAATAATTTCCTCGTCTGTAAAATATGATAGTTCTTCCTCTCCTTCCTCTTCTTCATCTGAACTATAGTCATCCATCTTTTCATACGCCCCTTTTAACTGCCTCCTTTTCATGTTAGGCATCTGGTAATGTTCACTGCTAACCTTACGTCTATAGCTAGGGCTACAAAAGAAATTGCTCCTTCGAATACATACAGCAATAATGTATATAGAGCCAACTTAATCTAACTGCAGTTGATAAAATTGGTTCTTTGCTATTTTTGAAGATGGTTACGCGTTCAAACTTCTTAATATGTGTAAGCAAAAGTGTCTCTACATAATGAAGCATTTATTGTATAATTGGCCAAATCTTTACTTACTTCTACAAACATTTAATGAAGTGTAACCACCTGTTGATTACAAATAACTTTTATATACAAAGGGTCCTCCGAACTGTAAAAAACATAGATTGTACATGTAATTTGATCTTTTATTATAAAATGAATCTTTAAAAACTGCACTGAATTTGTTCAGTGTTTCTTAAGCAGATAATAGTTAAAGTTTAAGCTTTAGACATGTACACTTTTCATTTAATAATACATGTATATATATAATTTAATATTTTTTAACTTGAAATCAAAAAACAAAGTTATCTTTATGGCCATGCATATAGTTGGATTTCAACATTCTGCAAAGGGTTCCAAAGATTTAGACTACCAGTTATACTCAGGGGCGTAGCTAGATATCCATTAAACTTTAGGCACAAATTGCTGCATGGGGTCTGGGGCAGAGCCCTGGTAGGGGGTTCAGGGGGGTTTGCCCCCCGACGGAAAAAGGTTTTTAGCATTTTTAGTTGCAAAATTTTGTGTACAAAAAACATAAAATTTACTGGTAATTTTATCATGATAATATACACGAAGAATAGTTCGAAGAATTATAAATAATTTTACAATAACATTTGACTGTTGAATTAACGCAGTACAATCAGAAATCTAAATCTTTTTTATTTACAATATGCATTGCCCAGCGTAGCCCTTTAATTAAGCAGTACATCCTGTTTAGTATGTTCATATCTATTCCTTTCTGATTGAGGATAATTGATATAAACGTCAACTGATAGTACATATTAACGATCCTTCATTAAAAAATAGGCACATAAACACAGAGACTACTATATAATAATACTATCCTTTGAGCTAGGCATCGACCATTCATCTTCTGATTTTAAAACCTTCACCCTCCCCAACTACACAAACACATACATACACACAGTTGATGCCTAATGCAGAAGTTCAGTTCTGTTCATACTATCTAACAAAATTCAAGAAATTCAAATTTTCTGATATCCTGTACTGTAAATTCCCTACCTGCTTAGGAATTTGAATAATTATGGTCATTACACGTAAATCTGAGAATACTCAAAGTTATACTGAAAGCTAGTTGATTGATTGATTGATTGCTAAATGTCCAGTGGCAAACAGTTCATGCATGACCAGGACAAAAGGTAGGTCCTGTAATAGGGGTTGTCCAGGATGAAGGTCTGGAAATTTGGAAATGCAATTGAAACAAGCATTCTGTGAGTATTGCATGGCAATACATAGTCCCCAGCCAGTTAAAAATCATTGTAATGGAATGAAATTCCAACTTGATATATAACTTGTCATGGTGTAAACTACATAAAATAACAAACAAACCTACCACTAAATTCTTCAAACAATTTACTAAAGAAAAGGAAAAAAATCCAAAATGTCATTTATCTTAATACAATGTCTTTTACAAATCTTTTAAAAATGAGTTATTTCCCTTTGAACAGAAATCTAGTAATTTTATAAGTATTTCATCAAAAATTTAATTCTAGGGAAAGGGCTTTAACTGAACAAGGAGAAAAGCTAAAATCGTGAAAATTGAACTTGACCTGTAACTTGTCATGATAAAACAATACACCAAATATCAAATCAATATCTTCAAGCATGAAGAAAAAAAGTCTGGAAAACTGATTTGCGGACTGACAGATGGACAGACAGACAGAGTGCAAACCTAAAGTCCCCTTCGACTTTGTCGGGCTGGGACTAAAACCTAAAGTCCCTTCGACTTCGTTGGTAGGGGACTAAAAGAAGGTTTATTAGATAGGGACAGAAATTTTGCCTTTCAGCAGACTACCTACGGACCCCTCAAAGAGTTGTTACAAGTCAGATGAGGACCAAGCGGAAAGCTAGTTGAAAGCCAACAACAACTGATAAAAACAAATCATGTATATAAGAATAAAATGTCAGGGTTTTGAGCATGTTGATAGAAGTGAAATGATCTGAACCAATGTAGATTTTAGTTTCTATTAAGGTGGAATATAATGTACATACAATTCTATCCAATACTCCATTCACTAAGTATGATAGACTAGTGTACAAATGACATCTGATAATTAAAGAGTTTTGACGACTTCACGTGCATCTACAGATGAGATCAGATAAAAAAAAATATTTGTGAAAAATTATGTGTAGGCACCTGCCTAAAGTGCCTAACGGCAGCTACAGCTACGCCCCTGATACTGTAACTCCCTTTCAAAATGATTGTGAACATGATAAAAGTTTGTCTCTTCCCATTATATCAGGGAGTGATACTGGATTAAGTGGTCATTAAATAGATAAAACAAACAGGTGTTTGATATGTCAGTATTGGTTTACTCCCTCAGGAAATTCGAAAAATGTGTACTTACACACATACATGTTACACAATTGTTTATAATATAACATCTGGCAGAAAACCAAATGAGAAAGTATACATTTAAGAGTTTTAATAATTCAGTGTTTATGTAAATTTTCAGTAGATTTATGTAAATATTAACAATCTTATACTATTAGCCTTTTCTTAAGTACCAGTAAAATTTATTATGCCCATCATATTTATTTTTTAGTACTTATTATCATGATCCTCCAAAGACATGAAGCTGTTATCAAGGAATATGCAAAAGTACCACATAAGTAAAGGACTGTTTTTGTCTTAAGGCATGAAAGTCTTTAGGTCATTGTTAAAGCACTTCTATCAACCGTTTAGATGAACTAGAGATACATTTATTGTGAGCAAATCTCTCAAACTTATAACACCTTGGACCTCCTCCCCACCACTATACTCTGATTTGCTTAGGGAAACTCCAAAAATAATGTGGATTTTAAAAAAGATTCAAAAACTTCTAATAATGGGTTGGCAGGAGGAGTTACAGAAAACAGAAGTTGGAGGGGAAACAAACAAAGGGATGGATAGACAAACAGAACAAACAGGCAAAAAACAAATGAACAAAAAGACAGAAGGACAGATGAACTCCCCATCACTATACCTCCCTCTTTTGATTGCATGGGGTATAAAAACAGCAATAAATTCTGAAATCTGAAATTAGAAAAATTGTCCCCTCTAATTTTTTTCACCTCCCCTTTCCTTCATTCCAAAAATAATTCTTTCCTCAAGTTATGGTCAGTATCTCAGACAATCATCATTTCTTAATACATAATTTACAAGCAGTGTAAGGGAGGTAATCAAACATTGTTATTTAAATTGATTTGGATTTTAATTTGGATTACCTCCTTACACTGCTTTTAAATTGTCTCAATTGTCCTTTAGGCCCAAGACCACAATTAATGATCCGCTTTCGTTGTCCACGAATATAGTTCCTTTAATTATAGTGTATTTTTCTTTATTTTTTTCTTTCCCTTTCTCATACATTTCTAAGTTTTTCTGGGGTGGAAATGAAAGAGAGAGCTGAAATAAACTTTTGGATGTTTTATTTTAACTGATTTTGATATGGAAAGAGTGATTAGGCCAGGTGCAAAAGGTAATATTTACACTTTTCGAACATCTCTTGACTTGCCTATAGGGGTATGGATGTGTATTGGCCAAATTTGTATAATGTATACATGCAATTTTTCTGAAAATTGGATACATTTTGGGACTTGTACTGTACATTACACACATAAATAAAATGCTCCAGGGCGCAGCTTGATACGACCGCAGAGGTCGAACCCTGAACAGTTGGGGCAAGTATGGACACAACATTCAAGCTTGATACAGCTCTGAATTTGGATTGTGATTAAATATTTGACACAGCATAGGTTTCTGACACAGAATGAATGTGGTCTAAGAACTTAAAATTTTAAATTGGACATTCACCTATTATGGTCCAATATCCAAAATCTAAATACATGGTTAGATTCAGCATATCAAAGAACCCCAAGAGTTCAATTTTTGATGAAATCAAACAAAGTTTAATTTTGGACCCTTTTGACCTCAATGTGGACAAAGTTGATAACGGGACCCAAAAATCAAAAATCTAAATACATGGTTAGATTCAGCATATCAAAGAACCCCATATATTCAATTTTGTTGAAATCAAACAAAGTTTAATTTTGGACCCGATTTGGACCAACTTGAAAACTGGGCCCATAATCAAAAATCTAAATACATGTTTAGATTCAGCATATCAAAGAACCCCAAGAATTCAATTTTGTTAAAATCAAACTAAGTTTAATTTTGGACCCTTTGGACCTTAATGTAGACCAATTTGAAAACGGGACCAAAAATTAAGAATCTAAATACACGGTTAGATTCGGCATATCAAAGAACCCCAATAATTCAATTTTTGATGAAATCAAACAAAGTTTAATTTTGGACCCTTTGGACCTCAATGTGGACCAATTTAAAAACAGGGCCCAAAATCCAAAAACTTAATACACGGTTAGATTCAGCATATTAAAGAACCCCAAGAGTTCAAGAATAAAACCCCATTGAAATTGGTCAAGAAATAAGCAATTTATAAAGTATCTTCTTTTGCACAATACTGTGCAATTGAATATTTCTTGCAATTGCGCAATACTGTGCAATTGAATATTTCTTGCTATTGCGCAAAACTGTACAATTGACAATTTCTTGCTATTGCGCAATATTGTGCTATTGGATATTTCTTGCTATTGCGCAATACTGTGCAATTGAAGATTTCTTGCTATGCGCAATACTGTGCAATTGAAAATTTCTTGCTATTGCACAATACTTATTATATAATAATTTACACATCCTGTTTGGTGTGTATCTCCTGCCATATCATTATTATTTGCTTTTAAATATAAATCAGAAATAACCAACTTAAAA
Source organism: Mytilus coruscus (assembly GCA_017311375.1). NCBI lineage: Eukaryota > Metazoa > Mollusca > Bivalvia > Mytilida > Mytilidae > Mytilus > Mytilus coruscus. The sequence continues at coordinate 62,100,311 of CM029602.1, read as the reverse complement.
TGGAAAATTTTAAAGAAAAAAAAAGGAAAAAGGAAAAAAAATCCCCCAATTTTTGAACCCCTTATGATTCATCACCCCCAAACTCAATCCCAGCCTTCCCTTTGAGGTATGGTACCTTGCAGTACAATTTCAGAGAGATCCATACACTTGAACACAAGTTATTGTCTGGAAACTAGAAAAATACTTATTTTTGGCCCCTTTTTGGCCCCTAATTCCTAAACGTTACAGGCAATTACCCCCAAACTCAATTCCAGCTTTCCTTTGTGATATGGAACCTTGTAGTACAATTTCAGAAAGATCCATACACTTACACACTAGTTATTGGTCATGAAACTAGAAAAATGCTTGTTTTTGCCCTTTTGGCCCCTAATTCCTAAAATTTTGAGGCAATTACCCCCAAAATCAATCCCAGCATTCCCTTTGTGATATGGAACCTTGTGGTACAATGTCAGAGAGATCCATACACTAACACACAAGTTATGTCTGGAAGTTACAAAATGCTTATTTTTGGCCCCTTTTGGCCCCTAATTCCTTAACTGTTGGTACCATAACCCCAAAATCATTCCCAACCTTCCTTTTGTGATATTGAACCTTATGGTAAAATTTCATAGAGATCCATACACTTAACTAAAGTTAGAGTGCGAAAACCAATGCGTCTTCGGACGACGACGACGCTAATGTCATACCAATATCGACCACAAAAATTTTTTATGGTCGTATAAAAATTAGACAAAAAAATAGGAAATTTTTATTAATGCAACTAAACGTTATAAAGAACTGATAGAGGAATTAATTGTGGTCTCGGGCCTAAGAGGTACATTTCAGCAAATTTTGAATTTTACTTTGACAACTTCTCTGAATGATATTTTGGTATTAATTTGTCTAACTATATGAGAAGAAATGATTTCCACTTTTATTTGATAAATTTTGTAAAAAAGTCACTTCTCAGCTTATATGCCCCAAAATGTAGCTTTTTCACTTTTTCAATATTTTGCAAAAGCAGCATCTTTACTTTTTCTCTGACAGGTTTTTCTGATATCTATTTGTGTTTGTGGTATATATTTCAGTTGTTTTACTCATTTGTGAACTCTGAACACAAAGAAAAGTAGATAAAACATAAAAGAGTGCAAAATGTGCTGTTTTAATAGTCTAAGTCTAACGGTCCGTCTGAAGCAAGTGAAATGTGAAGTTCTGTGCACTTAAAAATTGTATTCTTGTAAACAGATTGCACTGAATCTATATCAAAAGCACTTATTACTGGTTGTTTAACCTTGTCTGTTTCACAAACTAACTTTATTTTCTTCTGTTGAATGGCTGGTGGTTAAAATATTGGCCTTTTGAGGCTGAAATTTCATGCAGGTTTTAAACAGTAAAGTGAATAAACTTTGCATCAGACCATACTGTCTACATATATAGTTGAAAGCAACAGTCTTTTACATCCAGGCTTCATATTTGATCATATCTCAGCAAGGATTTGAGCAAAAAGAAGCATATTTCCATCTCCCATATCATTTATATGCAATTTAATATGGAAATATGGGGAACGGCCTAAATTGACAACTTGTTTTTTTAAGCTTGACATTGCTTAAGACCATGTCATACTCATGTGTTATGCTATTTGAAACTTATATTTACATGAAAAGAACATTTATAATATGTAGAAGGTTTTGTTTTAACTTAACAGCTTCAGAAAATTGTTGTAAGTGGAAAATATTACATTTCATATAAGGCCTCGCTTCATTTGAAAACCTCTATTTTTTGGCACAGGCTCATATAAAATTAACTTTTGGTCAATTTTTTATAAGTCTGATACATTTAGTATGCTATCTATTACTTTAAATAGGTAATATCTTATACATTGAGACATTAAAAAGTGCAATTTGTTGTTTTTTTGATTTTTGAAGCCAAAATTTGAAAGTTGAAATAGTTCTATTTCAACGTCACAATTCAGCAACCAAAGTTGAGATATAAAAAATGCCACATTTTCTATAATATATATCATATGGCTTTGAAACTTTGTAAACTGTCTCATAATACATTAAGCTTAAATCATGTCAAGTTTTATTGAATTGGTCAAGTTTTGACCCCTAATAGGCCCAAGACCACAATTAATGATCCCGCGTTGTCCACGAATATAGTTCCCTTTAATTATAGTGTATTTTTCTTTATTTTTTCTTTCCTTTCTCATACATTTCTAAGTTTTTCTGGGGTGGAAATGAAAGAAGAGAGCTGAAATAAACTTTTGGATGTTTTATTTTAACTGATTTTGATATGGAAAGAGTGATTAGGCCAGGTGCAAAAGGTAATATTTACACTTTTCGAACATCTCTTGACTTGCCTATAGGGGTATGGATGTGTATTGGCCAAATTTGTATAATGTATACATGCAATTTTTCTGAAAATTGGATACATTTTGGGACTTGTACTGTACATTACACACATAAAAATTAGACAAAAAAATAGGAAATTTTTTTAATGCAACTAAACGTTATAAAGAACTGATAGAGTAATTAATTGTGGTCTCGGCCTTTAACCAGAAAAACCCTTGTTTTCCCTTTTTTGCCCCTAATTCCTAAATGGTTTGAGCCATAACCCCCCAAAGTCAATCCTAACCATCCCTTTGTAGTATGGAAACTTGTGGTATAATTTCAGAGAGATTCATACACTTTAAGTTTAACACAAGTTATTGTCTGGAAACTACAAAAATGCTTATTTGGGCCCCTTTTTTGGCCCCTAATTCCTAAACAGTTCGGACCATAACCCCCAAAATCAATCCAAACCTTCCTTTAGTGGTTAAAACCTTGTGTTAAAATTTTACTGATTTTTATTTACTTATACTAAAGTTATTATCCGGAAACCATCTGTCTTCGGACAACGCTGACGATTACGACGACGACAACGTGATACTAATATACGACCAAAAAATTTTAATTTTTGCGGTCTTATAAAAAGCTATTACTGCAATGTATGGACTTTCACTATACACCTCCCACGTTAGAAAGCAGGGGACATAAAAACAGCATTAAAAAATTATTCCTTTGATATATGGACTCCCTCATCATTATATATCTCCCTCTTCAAAACAGCAATAAAAGAACTCTTCCTTTGAATTATTTGATTATCTATTTTTTATGTTAATTGCTATCCTGGCAACCCCCCACTATACTTTTACAATACAACTTGTGATAAGATCAATTTAATAAAGTACTTATTATCATCAAATGTGGGTAATGTACAAAATTTTATTCATAAAATATCTAGATATGTATCTGAATAAAAGCACATAAAGACCATTTGTTGACTCCAAGACATCACTGAGGGTTTCTGCTGCTGTTGTGTTTATATCACACTTCCTCCATTAAGTACTTTTCAAATAATTGAAATCAAATAATGTCACAGGTAATACTTTTTTTTCAGGGCATGACCTCCAAATACCATGAAATGTGAATAAATTCTCATGGAGAGTATATTTTTAAGCTTCTTACATGTACTATTGAAATTTAATAACCCATTAAAGACAGCTTTGATCTTTTTAAACAATTTGTACTTCAAATACACATAACAAATTTAAATTCATTCAAGTATCATTTGACGATCAAGCTTATTTTGCATAGGTTGAGCTCAAGCTTTCCCATTAGGTAATACAATGACATAAAGCTGTAAAAATGAAATAATGAGATTTTGTATCCTCTAATCTATGGTCCTAAGTGTCCACTAATGTCCACTAAATATGTTAATTTAAATTGCTAAGTTTTTACCTGTCACATGTGAAAGCTGAAAACAGAGAATCCCAAATGTCCCAAGGTGATATTACATGCTTCAGTTATTACCTAGATATAGTTACAATCGTAAATACAAATTTAAATTTGTCTTAAATATATACCTGTGTTAGTTAAACTATGTTGTTTGAAAAGTTATTGCAAGCTGCAGGAGAGTGACTCCAACATTTTACATCATTATGTAAAATCTCTCAGGAAACAACCTTGTGTTTAAAATTCTATTTTCATTTATAAAATCTTATTAATACTAAATAAAAATATTAATACCAATCCAACATAGAAATGTTTGATAGAATTTGACAACAGCAACTGTTATCTAAATATCATACAGTTTTAATGGACATTATAATTACTACAAAATGTTTTAGTTCCATGTTAAGAACATTTTATAGTTTATTCTGCGTGCTGCCAATACTTAAGTACAAAAATATATAAAGGAGAATAACTTTAATATTTACATGGACAAGTACGGTGCATTACTTTTCAGCGATCTTAACTAGATGATGCAAATAAATGACAATATTTTTTTCTCTCAGAAAATGCAACCTGTTCAAATTAATATTGTAGAAATATGGGGACTTTTCCATTATAATAGATTTTATATCAATTTCGGTGGTATCATTAGTTTTGAAAACAAATGTCAATAATATGCCCCCACTTGCATATAACGTTATAAAGGGACATAACTAGAGAACTGTGAAAGTGATGCCTCCCAAAATCGATCTTGATCTATGTTTTGTGGTAATAAGCATATTGAATAAGTTTCATAACATTTGGTTGAGGCAAACTAAATTTAGAGAACGGAGACGAAAAATTCAGCATTTTTTTCCATTTATGAAGGGTCATAACTCCAGAAAGGTAAATGTGACGCCACCCAAATTCAAACTTGATCTGAGTTTTGTGGTAATAAGCATTGTGTATAAGTTTCATAACATTTGGTTGGGGCAAACTAAAGTTAGAGAATGGAAACCAATTTCGGGATGTATTTACATTTGTACGGACAGACATGGGTAAACCTTAAAGCCCCCTCCACTACAGCGGGGGCATAAAAATAAGTTAATTTCAAATGGTGGGGTTGCAATATTTGTGACTAACTTTTGCTGATAAATGACTAATTTCCCAAGTCTGCAAAAATGAGATAAAAATTCCTATAACAATTCCATAGTAGCAGGTGCACAACTTCAAAATATAAAATCTTCCTGTGAAGTTTCAGGGATCTGGGTTGAAAACTGTAGGAGTTGTTGTTTCACACAAATTAGGTACCAAATTTTCACAGCCCGCCTGCCCAACATCACTATACTATAAGCTATTTTGGACAAGAAAATGTCATTATTAACTTTATTTACATGGAACATGTATATAAACAATTAGTTGGGTAAAGGAAGACTTCTTTTCTAAGTACTGGACAGTCCACCTTTTACCTCTTAGTATCCAGTGTCAGTAAGTATTCTCTGAACCCTACTTTAAATTCTAACCAGAAGGAGAAATGACAGCAGATTAAACATATATACTAGGATGAATTTGTAGAAAGTCTTGAATAAATACATTTTTATATGATATAAATAATCTGACAAGACAAAAACCTGGCAGATTTCCTTCAGTAGTTGGCAAACATGTCAATTTATATACATGTATAACATATTGGTCTCATCAATCAAAAACATGATGTGCCATTCATAACAAAGTAAGAATACTCATACCAGTATAGTGTGAACAGAGATTTAAATAACTCATTCATAAAGAAGTTAAAAACTTGTGTCAATAAAGAATGAATGAGATAAACGCTATAGTTCATCATAACAAAGTAAAAAGGCCTGTTAAACATTCCAGACAGATCGTATAATACACATATATTGTTACTAATTCAAAGGTTAAAGTTAAAGAAAGATCAATCAACAGTTAAAAAACTCATGCTCAACTTTAAATTTAATCTCATTCTCAAATAGCTGAAGTAATAGACAGATGGATTAAATGTAGTAATCCATAGATCACGTATCAGAATCAATACTATACCTGCCTTTAATTCAGTCTCCTCATCTGTATTAAAGTAACGCTAACTTCTAAACATGCGTTCATTACAACAGTGATGTAACTTCCTTTCTAACTTTCTATTTTTTATACATCAAACAGTTGATGTGAATGACACATTTTAGGTCAAGGTTATTTTGAGTAGGTGATAAAAATTGATTTCCCCCCACATCTTTTCATATATAATTACAATTTTTAATCACAAAACAACTTTTTGGGTAATGTGTGGATTTTCATATCATCAATATCTTCAATTCATTGTTTATCTTTAAATCATAAGCAATATAAAATCTGGTAAAATTATCACATTCATGCTGTGAAATAGTCTTGACATTTCAGAAACACTGATGTGATTGTTCACCATATTTTTAAAGCTTTATCTTTTATAAAATCAGTTTTTTAAAATCTGAACACCTTTAAATCCAAAACCATTTCAAAAATCAATCAAATTGATCTTACAGAGCATGCATGGAATAAGAAGTAAACATGTTTTTCTCAGGTGTTACAATCAATGTACTTGTAAAAGACATTAAAATCAGCCTACCTTCTAGAATATGTATAGTCTGTAGGCTTCATGCTAAAAATAGAAAGTAATTATATAATCATCACTTTGCATTGCATACCTGTATATCAGTCAAACTTCATCTACATCAAACAAACTGAATGTTGATATTGTGTGTATGCGAATCCAGGTGTAAATAACCTATATAGAAATAGTGACTTTTACTTACGCTTGCATTTCAATTGACCCCTGCAGAGAATGTGTTTACCCGCCCTTTGGCATCCTATAAACTGTAAACAGCCAATGATTATGTACAAGCATAAAATCAGACAGCATTTCCATATCGTTATGGATGAATTAATTTATCTTATGACATTATTGCCTAGACTTTCTCATCAGTGTGCAAATGGGTATATATGGTTGAATTGACAAAGTTATGGATTTTGCATTTCATTGTGTAAAATCATTTTAGATGATTTCAATATGATAGAAAAGTACTTATGGGACCGTTATTGCTAGGTATGAATTAATTCTTTTTTATTTGAATCTTCATTGTTTAATATGAACTAAATGTTTACAGGTAAAAGAAAGAAACAAACTTTCAACACAGGGTTATGTTCAATTCTGGTCCAGTGGACCCATAAAATAATTCACCTTAGAATCTTGCTGACTAAGTTTGTATAAAATGCAAAGTATATTACTCCCACTTGTTATGAGATATTGACCAAAAATTTTAAGTACATGTATTATCAAGTAAAAAGTGACTGCCTGGCAGATCCCTTCCATGGTACAAGTAATCATCATAAAGTTTTAAATATCAAATCACTACATGATACAGATGCTGAGTAATACATGTGATATGTTACAAAAAATTTCATGCTCAGATGGTAGAAGTGACTGCCCAGAGGATCTGAAAATTGCTAACAATGCCAACTGACATCATTATATATATAGATTTAGATTAAATAATAAATCATTTCACAAGAAGCAGAGTAATATGCAACAATATTAAGGACGGACAGACAAGGTGATTGCAATATATCATCCACTCAGAGAGAGGGTACATGTATAATACGTGTTTATATAATGGAATATGTAAATGGGAAAACAAATAATGAAGGTAAATGAGGAAAGCATATTGATATGACTGGGTATCATTGGGGTCAAAGATGTACAATCAAAATAACTGGGTAACATTGGGGGTCAAATACGTTCATTCATGACTAACTAGTGCTAATTAAATTCGCTTTTGTAAAATTATCAGATAATTTCTAGTCTTATTCATGTTAAATAGTGTAAAGTAAATTAGTTTTAATAATTATCAGATTATCTTTATTCTTATTCTTAAACAGTGTAAAATATATAAGTTTTTAAAATTATCAGATTATTTTAATTTATCACCAAATTCTAGGTGCAAAAGGAAATCTTATTACTATTATTGACTCCATACCCAACTATAGTTACCTAACTTGACTATACACTAAAGAAAATACAGAGAAGTAACTATTTTATTCCTTTTACATAATTTCAATAAGTTCCATTTGCTGCCTCCAGATTGTTTTATATATAAATGTAAAATTACAACATAATGGATTCTCTAATGTCATTACACCAAAATTACTTTAATCTACAGAAACCAATGGATAAAGTATCATTTAATAACATAATACTTTTTTAATGTGGCAAATATGAGTTTGGAGTAAATAAGCCTCTAATTAAAACAGTTTTCAAAGATTCAATCATTATTAACATCACTTTCATCATGCAATCAAAGCCGGGCTGCAAATTTATTGTGAAACTACCTATTCTAGGTGGTGTGAATCAGATGTGGATACTAAAAAATTACAAAGATCTGTTAGAGTACATACAATCTAAGACTCTTTCATCATGCAATAGTATTAAAATATTTGACTTTTCAACACTTTTCACTAGTGTCCCTCATTCCAAACTAAAAGACAAATTGAAAGAGTTGGTCCTGCATTGTTTAATAAAAAAGAAAGGTCAATGTAGATACAAGTATCTTGTCTGAAGGAGGGATAAATCGTATTTTGTAAAAATTACTCTGATTCAAACAAAAATTCTCTGAAACTGACATCATCAAGATGCTTGATTTCTTCATTGACAGCCTATTTGTTTACGTTTGGAAAACCTGTTTTTCAACAAACAATCAGCATTCCCATGGGAACCAACTGTGTTCCCCTTCTTGCCGACTTAATCCTTAATTCATATGAGGCTGACTTCATACAGGAGCTTCTTAGGAAGAAAGAAAAGAAGTTAGCATTATCCTGTAACTTCACTTTCCATTATATAGATGATGTCCTCTCGCTAAAATAATTCAAAGCTTGAATTGGTGACTATGTTGAACGCATCTATCCCATCGAACTTGAGATAAAAGATACAACAGATACAGTTCAGTCTGCCTCATATATTACATCTAGAAATTGACAATGAGAGACGATTGAAAACAAAACTTTTAAGACAAAAAAGATGATTTCAGCCTCCCAATTGTGAACTTTCCATTTCTATGTAGCAACATTCCAGCAGCACTTGCATATGGGTACATATTTCCTGGTCGATACAATATTCCAGGGCTTGTAATTCCTATCATGATTACCTTGATAAAGGGTTGGTGCTCACAAGGAAGCTATTAAATCAAGAGTTCCAAGTGGTTAATTTGAAATCCTCCCTCGTAAATTTTACGGACACCATCATCAGTTGGTTGACCGTTATGGAATATCTGTTTCACAGATGCTGACGGATATGTTGCAATTGTCGTAACTACAATCCCATCCCCTTTTCCCCGAATGTGACCTACTGAATTATCCTTATCACAGAGTTTGTACTTACATGAGCAACACAATGGGTGCCACATGTGGAGCAGGATCTGCTTACCCTTCCGGAGCACCTGAGATCACCCCAAGTTTTTGGTGGGGTTTGTGTTGCACAGTCTTTAGTTTTCTATGTTGTGTGTTTTGTGTGCTGTTGTTTGTCTTTTTCTTTTTTCGCCATGTCATTGACAGTTTATTTTCGACTTATGAGTTTAAATGTCCCTTTGGTATCTTTCGCCTCTCTTTTGCAAGCATTTTTAACTTCCAACTGTAAGCAATAAGATGCTTCAAGTTTACTTACAAATCAAAATAATCATATTGTAGGAAATCTGTATCCTTGGAATGTATACTTCTGTTATAACTGTAAGGTGGTGTTCTATCTTCTTTACTTGATAAACTGAAATTAAAGGAGAATATTGGTATCTGTGACATTTTAAACCATACACTTTCTTTGCATGTTTACTGTAAATGTGTTGCACACGAAACTAAGACAATTATACAAGACTAGTATTTTCCCTTTAGGGTAAATGCACATTTAAGGCCTCCATCCTTTAAAATTTGAAATTCACTAGTCTATTTAATCCGCCATTCTTCTGTAAGAAAACATAAGATTTTTGTACTTGTATAGCATTATGTATACAAATTCTTATTTGGGTCTCCGTTATTACCAAAGGGAAAAAAATGGTCAAAGGGCAATATTTTAGTATAGATTTTAAAATTTTGTCCATTACACCTTCAAGGTTTTTTATATACCAATAGTAAATGGATTAATATAAAAATAGTCTTTAGAAAAATGGGTCAAACACTAAAAGGAAAGGTTATAATACTATTGGTTTGTAATTTGAAAGGAAAATGAATGGTAATGACAATTTCATTTGCCATGTGTAAGGAGCATTCATTTGAATGCTAGTATGTATTATAATGGAAAGGTTAAACTCCAATCTACTGATTTCAATAAATAAGCAAAGCTGAGGAAAACTAAAATCTCTAATAAGATTTAAGATTAAACATACAAAATTGTCAAAAATGGATACCCTACATCTACATGTAGAACACATCTGAAACTGACTTTGTTTAAACCTCAGGAAAATTTTATATATAGGAAATTGGATATTTTGTTGACATTTTAATTAGTATCCGATTTGCCGGAGTCTACTGTATCCTATTTCCCTGACATTCACCATACTATTAGTGTATCTACATTTAATGCAACCCTGGTCAAATAATTGCACGTTCGTAAAAGTGACAGGATCATTTAAAACATTGTAAATCCATAACAAGATGACAGGATTATCAGATACAAACCAAAAAGTGATTCCTACAGTGTACACATGTACTTTGAACCAGCTTTTAGGCATTCTGATTATTTCATTAAAACAATATTGTTTTTTGTCTTTTCAGATTATTTTTAAACACTTTGGTATTTTGGTAAGAAAATATTTGATTTTACCAACATAACCAAGAGTAAGAATTAAAAATAGGGAATATAATAAAATGGTGGAACAGAAATAAAATCAATCTTGGGTCAGTCTATGTTAGCAAAGGCCAAAACTTTCATGTAAGATGGGCTATTTAACCTAAAAATCTTACAACAGTGACTCACTGTGTAGGTAAAAACAAGCACTAAAAGCAAGGGGTAAGCTAATATTAGCACTACTGAAGTATATGTTAGTGTCAGATTGATCAACAGTTTTCAAAATTTAGTTGTTTTTATGTAAACACATTACGTTTATACAGCCTTTTCAACTTTCAGTTTTGTTGACTTGGTGAAAAAAACGTATATATCGGACTCCTAGCCGCCCACTTAAACTGCAAATTCTTATAATTAAAAAAAAAAAACACAACTGAAATAATGACATTAATGAATCAAATAAATCATAATTCTGTTCTTAAAAAAAAAAGGTCACACACATTAATTTTTTTACTTTAGTTTGCCTTGTCTTAATAAGTCATGTAAAAATCAGTGATCTGTAACAATAAACATATTAATAAAATCTCTTATTTTCCTTTGAATAACAAAGTTCATTTCAAACTCACTGAAATGTAAATAATGTAAATGTGGATTTCACTGTTAACATTTATACTTCTGAATATAACTGTAGGATATGGCAAAATTTCACACCACTTTGCAAACTTGTAAATCAGGGAACAATTTTATTTTCCTTTTGCAACTTGAAAAAAATGATAAATCAAACAAAAGATCATTACCATAAAAATGTAATGACAAAACTATAACAGCAAACCAACATAATATCAAATAATCATATTAGAGTCTCAGTACAAAATATCAAATTACCTCACACAAAGTGAATTATTCAATTCCACAAGATATATGATTAATTAACTATTATTAATATTTATCCTTTTAACAGTGAAGGTTTCTGAATAAGATTACAAAGCCCCTGGCTGTATTTTCTAACTGATGCTTATATCATAAAATAACACAACCTAAATTTAACTACTTAAATTTAACTACTGGTACTGTTTTTTTTTCATTATATAGCATTGAAGTGAATTTTCTTAATCCTCCTACTTGTGCAAGTACAAATAGTTGTTGAAGAAAACCATCATTGAAACAATAGATCAAAAGAAACAATTCAAAATTTATGAAATACAACCCATATCTTTATGTAAAACATGATCTTTAACTCTTATACCAACAAAAGAAAAAAAATTTACTTTGTTATGTTTTGCTTTTACAAATAAATATTTTATAAAACAAAAAGGCAAAATTGTAAATTTGTCAATGAGACAGCAACCAAGCAAAACAATAAAATCAGAAAAGACAGTTAGAGGTTTACAAATGTATAGCCTACATGTACCTCCTTGAATAAACGATAAATGTAACAGTGTTTATACCATACACTGATACATGATTGTCTATCATGTCTATGTACATTTGTATAAGAATCAACACATTGTGATCAAATTTGAAAGACTTCTGATATTTCTGTGGTTTGTTTTTAACTGTTTATAAAAAGCTCCCTTTGCTTTTTTTTAAGGGTGGTGGAGGGTAGACATGAATAGTGAAAATAGAAAATTAATTTTAATGTCTAAAAATGACTCAACATGTAACATGTCTAATACTAAGATAAGATAAGAAAATTTTATTTTGATTTGGCATATATAAATACTGTACAACACAAGCTCGGAAGAGCTTTTGACCGAATAAAAATACTATGAATAGCACACCTTGTCCTTACATAAAATAAGTTTTGGATATGGGTTTAAAGTGGAGTGCTAGGAAACATTGTCGACCATACACAATTTATGGTTTGCCTGTTTTTTTTCAATATCTTAATTGCACCCAAACTTCAGTATAAAATTGGCAGATGTGGTGATTGCTATTTTTTTTTTTTAAATAAAAAGGGAAACAGCCCTATACAAGAAATAAAATACAGCTAACAAAATCAGTGAATAATTAAACCCCCTAAAACAAAAAAAGGTCAGAAGAGAGGAGGCCTCAGGAGGGTGTTACAAATGTCTTGCATTTTAATCAAATTACTGGAGTAAAAAGCACTAGTTATTATAAATAAGAAGATGTGGTATGAGTGCCAATGAGACAACTCTCCATCCAAGTCACAATGTATAAAAAGTTATATTCAAAGTACAGCCTTTGGTCGGGTTGTTGTCTCTTTGACACATTCCCCATTTCCATTCTCAATTTTATTCAACACAGTCTTAGCTCACACCAAACAGCAAGCTAAAAAGGGCCCAAAAAATGACTAGTTTAAAACAATTCAAACAGGAAAACCAATGGTCTTATCTACACAAAAAAACGAGAAACACCTATGAACCACACCAACAAACGACAACCACTGAACAACAGGCTCCTGACTATGTCCAGTCTGGATTAAATTAATAGATTCTTCTGCATCTATAATATATATTGTTTAAAGAGAGCACACAATGACATATGTTTGTGTTCATTCATGCATGGAATACAACTAAAATAGTATACTATCCCATAAAATTTGTATTTTTTTTTTATTTGTGCGGTTTACCCTTTAAATGTTTAGCAGTTTAACTGTCAAGTAAAGTCTAAAGAGGGCAATTTTGGATGCATTCCAATATATTCAAGGGTAGCATATGTTTACTTACCCATGTTTACTGCTTCTCATTATGTAACGGATCGAAATAAAATATTATTCCCCTGACCCTAATCAATGCTTCATCACCGGTGGGTTTATTTTGACACATGAATGTAAATCAATGCTATTTACATGAAGATATCTTTTGTCCCTTTAAAATGAAGAGGCGACGCCTGCTGTTAATGCTATCTAATTGGTTGATATATTTAGTAACAAATGTAAACAAATACATGTGCTTGTTCATATAATACAAGGAACCATAAAATTAAATCTTTCCATGACAAAAGTAAGCAAATACACAATGTTAATCTGTCATTTAAACTTGTTACAATGACATTAATCTATTTCAGAAAGTTATTGTCTACAAGTTTAGTCAAATCTGTTTTTAATTAAAAGCATGAATTTTTGGTCTGATAAAATGATCAAGGCCATTGATCTGAAGTTTTGAATGTTGCACTGCAAGATACCAATTTAGACACAATATAGATATTTTATTTCATGAAAGAGGAATGACTGTAGCATGGAAAGATTGATTATGAAATTCTGTTAAAGTATTATAATGAACACTAAAATGAATACAGAATTTTCCCAGAATACCCATATATATATTACACATTAGCATGTCTCCAAGAAAGCAAACTTAAATTTAAAATACAAATTTATTGTTTCGAATCCATGACAAATCGCCCCACTGGCAAATCGCCCCTCACCTAATCGCCCCACTTATGAAAAGGGTAAAATCCCATTAAAAACAGGTTGGATAACTTACCCCACTTATGAAAAGGGTTAAAATCCGCTGAAATAAGGTCTGCCAACTCGCCCACTCATGACAAAAAGATAAACCACGATGAATTTAGTAATGCCAACTCGCCCAACTTATGAAAAAGATGCAATCCGTTGTATGTCTATGTTCCTGCCCACTTATAAATAAAATCAATACCTAATGTAATGGGATTAAATTAATAATACCAATTAAGAAAATAATAATGATGATTGAATAATAATCAATAGTAAATGATTATAATAATGTTAAATCAATATAACAATAATATCAATAATAGTAATAAAATGATATAAATTTTGAAATGGGTTTACAGGAATATATAACTACGTGAATTTGGATTGGATATTGGCAAAATCAGAGACTTTTACTGATTGCTCGTTAGTGTTTAATTATTCTTATTTCAAAGACAAAAGTAACCAATCCGTTAAGTGCTATAAAAACAAATTGCTGTTAATTGAAATCCTTCAATTGTTATGATAATATATCGGATAATGATACAATTAACAGGTTTCTTTTCAATTGTTATGCAGATAACTAAGCTTACAAGAATAAAGTTATTCTCCAATAATACGAAAATTACATGATAATAAATAATGTATTTACAATTATATTTAAAAAAGTGAAACATCATTTATTTTCAATAATAATAATCTAATGAATTTTCGTTTTTTTGTATTCTGTGTAGATAAGTTTTCATTTAAGTGGGGCGAGTTGGCAGACCTGAAAATTATATATTCATCTAGATTTTACCTTTTTTCATTAAGTGGGGCGAGTTGGCAGGAGTAAAATTAACGAGATTTAACCCTTTTCACAAGTGTGATTTTACCTTTTTTCATTAAGTGGGGCGAGTTGGCAGGAGTAAAATTAACGGGATTTAACCCTTTTCACAAGTGGGGCGATTTTTTAAAAAGTGGGGCGAGTTGGTAAACCAGTTTGGGGCGATTTTTTAAAAGTGGGGCGAGTTGGTGTGGGGCGATTTGCCATTGGGGCGATTTGTCCTGCTTCCATTGTTTCTATTGAATAATTATCATAAATTTCATAATGTCAAAAAGGTGGCAAAATACTATCAACTGTTAAAATTTATTCCATAATCACAAACAATGACACAGAATTGTTTTTATCATCATTTTCAAAATGGGCGAGACCAAAGCAGCCTCATGATTGTAAAATGTTGTATCAACTGAGCACATATATCAAAATTTCATAAAAAAAAGTTAAAACATAATTTAAATTTATTGTCATTTCCTTGCTCTATTTTGTCCAGGAGTCTGAAATAATAAATTATATAGCGATTAAATTTCATCTTCACACTGCTGGACAAGGCCAAAAGACATTTCCTGGACTGGCCTTCAGAAACCCTTAGTGAAAACCCTGAGCTGGTTGTGTTTTATTTTATAACAGTAAAGGTATAACACACAATAAATGAATCTATATTTAAAATGCAAAATAGAAAGCCTCCACCCTATCAGTTACACATGAACAAATATAATTTCAGGAATGCACATATTTCAACACTACTTTAGCTTCCTCCATCAGCACACACCATTACTTCTTATTGTAGGTTTACTTTTTCACAAACATAGTTATTACTATATAACCCAGCTATTGATGAAGATAATATCTATATACAATAAAATTATGAATTAATTATGGACAGACATACACATGATTATATCTCCAGGTTAACAAATGATGAAAAAACACCCAAGTTTAAATTGAAAACAAGTTCAAACCTATGATTGCATTGGATAAAAACTGCAATTTTTATACGTGTGCATGCAAAACAAATTTCTTGTTAGAGGGGTCTAAATACAGCACAAACAACATTTTCCAAAAGATCAAAAAGGTGAAAAAGTATATTTTAACAAAACGCATTTGACTAACAGGTCGTACAACAAATGTTCTTAAACCATGCTGACTGCCATTGGCGATTGCCAAATAAACGGATCACCGATGTAATAAATGGATCTTAATTATAAATTCAATACTAAACAGAAATTAATATATACATACATTGTTGTAAACTTCTATGTCATTTGGTCTCTGGTGGAGAGTTGTCTCATTGGCAATCATACCACATCTTCTTATTTTTATACAGTGAATTTTTCGTAATCAGGGATTATGTAGAATCCCTGATTTTTCAGGGATTTTGCATAATCAATAAAATCATTAGTTATTATATACATGTATAATCCCTGAAAATGACCAGTGATTTCAGGTACATAATCTGACACTGAAAATTTTAAGATTATTTTACAAATTCCCTGGAATGTTTTCAGGGATTATCAATAATACAAAGATTCTCTGTTTGGTACAAATAAATCAAATACAAACAAATTCATCATATGTATAACCGCTTTATGGTTTAAGTGGACATTTTTCATTCCCTGTCCATTTATCAAGTCTTATCAAAGTGAACAGTTTTTCTGGTGATATTCTATTTAACTTTGTTAAACCACATTAACTCATAAACAAATAAGTATTTTAAATTGAAATCAATAATACCAAAAAAAATGCACAGATCATGTAATTTGCTGTAAAACAAAGGGATGAAAGTTAACAAACAAGGAATTCAAACTAAGCAAAGGAATGCAGCTAAACGTCCAGAAACACAAACAGAACACATGCTTGACAGATTAAACACAATTTTGGAGAAGGCTGTGATACGATTCTGTATGTTGATCATGAAAAGGGAGGTCCCCAAAAACATAATGGCCATCAATCATAAAAGGGCTGAAAAGGAGAATGCCTGACTACGAAACATGACATTATGCTCGAATAATACACAAGGAATCACTTTGAGGTGTCTAATTGACTTTTTTAGCACCATCAGATGTTTTTAATGAGCACTTCATTTTTCAGTAAAATCAGTTCCAATATGTGAAGCCTAACGTTTTTTTTGGGATTTTTTTGTTGCAAAAAAAAACTAGAGGCTCTAAAGAGCCTGTGTCGCTCACCTTGGTCTATGTGCATATTCACAAAGGACACTCTCCAACATTGTATACAAGAATAGAATTCATGACAAAAATCTCTGTTTTGTTGATCTTGTACTGCTGATCATTTAGTCTTTTTAGTTTCTCTCTATATTATTTAGTTTTTGTTCAAAACACAAAAGAAGGTAAAAAAAAATCCTCATTCAAGGGCAATCACTCCTATAAAGAGTGAGTCTACTAACCATATCGTCAAAATTTGACTTGTGAGTAGATCTTGCCTTGCTGATCATTTTTGTGATTTAAAGTGTCTATTTATCTATTATAATTTTTATCATAAAAGGCAAAACACAAAAATATTCTTAAAAATCGTCATTAAAGGGCAATAACTACAATAAGGAGTCTTCAGACGATTTCCTCCATATTGTCTTAACTGAAGATCTAGTCTTTCTGGTCATTTTTGCTTATTTAAGTTTCAATCTATCTATCATAATTGTTAAGATATAAGGTAAAAACTCAAAAAATTGGTAAAAATGGTCATCAAAGGGAAATAACTCGAATAAGGAGTCTACTGACGATTTAGACCATTAGACTTATTTGTGAAACTTGTTTTGGTGATCATTTTTGCAATTTAAAATTTCTCTCTATCTATTAAGAGTTTTCAACATAATAGGCAAAAGTAAAAAATCATGGTCATTTATGGGAAATAACTCCTATTAGAAGTCATCTGACAGTTTTGGTGTATATGACAATTGGTAGAGCTCAACATTCTGAACATTTTTGCTCATGTCTGATTTTCTCTATTTATAACGGTTTTCAAAATAATAGACAAAACTTGCATTTAACCCCTATGTTCTATTTTTAGCCATGTCGGCCATTTTGGTTGGCAGGCGAGGTCATTGGACACACTTTTTTTAACCAGATACTCCAATGATGATTGTGGCCAAGTTTGATATAAATTGGCCCAGTAGTTTCAGAGGAGAAGATTTTTGTAAAAGTGATTATGCATAATTCCTGAAAATTTTGGTTATTATACATGTATACATAATCCCTGAAAAATTCAGAGATCATACATAATCCCTAATTCTACAAATTCACTGTAACTATATATGTTATTCAGATCTCAGACAGGGTATATAATGTGACATTCCCGGCTTAGAATTTATATTCCCTGAGCCGAAGGCAAAGGGCATATAAACTCTAAGCCGGGAATGCCACATTATATACCCTGTCTGAAACATGAATTACACATATATTACGGATTACCCTTGCCTTAATGTTTTTCCAGTACCAGTTATTTGTTAAACATTCACCATGCAGTATATATATTTTCTGCATATGTGAAGGATTTGTAATTACACTTTAGAACATTAGTAAAGTATTTGATGTGTAAATCGCGTGGTTTTAAATCAAAAACGTATTATTGACGGATACACGTCAATATTTTCCCTCTGTGAGCCTCTGACATTCATTATGTGACCTGTATAGCCTAAGAATATGTTACATAGTAATGTTCGTTATGATGACGTTGTTGAGGTTCCAATTGGCAGTTTCCTCAATATATACTGACATCTCTGTGTTGTTATCCAATCACATAACTCGACACATTTGTAATCCGTAATATATCTATATATATATGTCATTGGTGATTTGCAGGATTTTTTTTTTCAAATACATTTTTATGTCAAATATTCTTTGTTTGAAGGCCATTGAAGTCATCAATCATAACTAGGTTTAAAATCCCTACAGTCTGGAATAATTAGTAGATTATCTTATTGTATTTTAAGCTTTGACAATGAAAATCATAGCTTTTACTATCACAAATTGACTTACCTTGTGACACAAAACAAATATCTTTGTATTTTCAATAGTGAACTAAAGTTTAACATCAAAAAAGCTTAAAATTCAATAAAAGTTCATTGATTAATGTTAAGTTTCAGTTTGTTGTTTATTATTAGAAAGTCAATTATATTTGGTCTATAGAATCATTGTATGGTGTACACCTGACCAGGTGTTGTAACACAATACAATGATTCTATAGACCAAATATAGTTCTAATTTATTTATGTTAGTAAACCATGTACACAGTACATTCCACTCTTTTTCACACAGCCAAAACCATCTTTTTAAGAATTTTTCAGAAACCTTTGCCTTGCAAGTTTTTCAATCAATGCTGTAAAAATTTCCCTAACTGGCAAATTTTTACAGCTGATGTAAAAACATGCCTTTAATGATTTTTCCCAGGTTAGCTCATAATTTTTTATCAGAGTTCAATGTTTCATCTCATTAATTCAACAAAGAAACTGAATTCGAGCAGTGTTCTGAAGATAACAGACAAATGAGATTTTCATTGTCCATGAAATTACACTTAAATGATTTGGACATCTGCAAAGGACAGACAATTTAAAATTCTATTAGAGCAAAGAAGTCCTAAGTATTCAGGAAAAGAAGATTGGATGACTTTTTCACTTATATATGTAAAAAAATCTGAATGTCTAAGGGACATAACTAAGCCAATTTTTTTTTTTTACCTATACAAGTAAATAAAATACACTTGTATAGGTATCCCACAAATTTACTTATATAAGTATATTAATATTTTGGAGACTTTTGTGACATTTTCACCCCCCTTTTTGCAATATTTTGTATCAAATAAATGCAGACTGTTGCCATGGTTACACCAAAAAGAGATTATATTTCACCATTATAACTATTGGAAATCAAATCTATGGAAGATGCTCTTTCCATAAATATACACTTGCATAACACAAATATATACCCTTATTTGTTAGAAAGGAAGGAAAAGAGGGTGGTGAAAAATTTTGAGTGTCAAGTTTTTTTCCTAACTGTGTATTGCTACCTTATGGCATTTGAGAAAGCACAGAATTGCTTATTTTAAGACAAATCATACTACAAATCTATTGATATTTAGATTATAGATACAATTCTGATGGAGAAACATCATTTAGTTTGACAATATATGTTAATTTTGTTGTTTATTGTCCTTAGCAACCAATATAGACATTTTGACACAAAGACTTGGTTTGGTCATAAATTGATACTTTATTGGCTACACCTTGGAAAAGAAAGAATGCACTTTATGTAGTAACCCCAATATGGAACGCTATATATTTTTTCATGCGAATAAATCAAATTTATATTTTTAGCAAGTATATTGTTACAATTTAGCATGAATTAAGCCTCAATTTGTCCCCACTGTTAGAAATTGACTCAGTATTTGCCAAATTTTAACCAAGGCTTTGGTATGCTAATATACAAGAAAATTGACATTCTAGAGCTTTAAAATAGCTTTAATTTGTAAAATTTGTCTACTGTTAAGGTTTATTTAAGTTTTTAAACAAGAAAAGACATACACAAAAGGTATAGTTTTAGAAATTGAACTAAAAAATGAGAATTTACACTTTGACATGGCATGTTTCTTCAAATCACTATTTTGTTGCATTTCAGTGGCAGCTGCTAACCTTCATAAAATATTTATTTCTGAACCAATTTTCAAAACTAACAGGCCAATTTGCTCGTTTTAGCTAGCAGAACACAGAAATCCATTAAAAGTGGAAAAATTTTTAACCTTAAGGTAGCAATACACAGTTAGAAGTTTGGTTTCGCATTTTTGCAATGGTGAATTTTTTAAATATGAAAGTTTTGTACAATAAAATTGATTTTAGATAGTTGAAGAATAATATAGCCTTCCAAGTGGGTTTATATGAATCTCTAGATTGTTTTAGCATGTTTTATAGGTAACTTTTCTGTTTGACATCCGTACCCCTAGGTCCAGAAATTATTGTAGTGTTTATCAACAAAGATTTGACCCTCGATCTTTTCAATTCATTATTATGGAAAAACGAGCAGAAATGCATATGATTTTTTTTGGACCTCTTGATAGATAAATGTCTATAGTTTCAGGAAAGGTATTTCTCTAATGGATTCAAATTCTCCTTTGGACCAATTTTTGTGACATTTTCACCCCCCCTTTTTGCAATATTTTGTATCAAATAAATGCAGATTGTTGCCATGGTTACACCAAAAAGAGATTATATTTCACCATTAGGGGAAATTTGGGTTATTTCGATCAATAATCAATTGTGCGTTTTTAAAGATGGCTTCTGTAGAGTTGACATGTTCGAATTATAATGACCAAATTACGTCGGAAAGACGCTTTACTTTACATGCATACTTCTCTGCGTTTTACCTTCATTTACCAAGTAGTAACGGTAAAAGAGCAATAGATGCTGAGATCTAATTTCGGCTAAATTCGATCAACGATCGGTCAATTTCGGTCACACATTCAGGCAATTTCGATCACACAGTCTGCATGTTCCTACCTTTTGGAGCACCTCATTTTACCACACTTGTGAGCAATTAACGATCTTTACAGGACAGCAATTAGGATGACAGTCTTGACAATGCCAGTTTTTATTAAATATAATACTTGCATGTTTGTTATTTCAATGTTATATGTTTGAATTTTTAAACATGCATGCCTCATTTGATTAAATCTGTTGAATGTTCTCACCGCTGGTTTATTCAGGAAACACGTACATATATTCTTTACTTTTACTTTTCTTACCCAGGATTCGGGGTTGTTTTTTAGAGCATATGCAGTACATGTACATGTACTACCGTACGCAGAAAAAAATATATGTTCTATGTTAAAACGTACGCAGATACAAAGTTTTGCAGGACTCAATAAAACAATTAAAACGTACGCCGTACTAACTGCAATTGTTTTAGCGTACGCTGGACTCAATTTATGTACACATGTAGCTAGCAATATATAGTCCCTGTTCATTGTTAAGAAGAAACAAGTTATCTGGTGTCACGACAATCAGTTTGTGTGTGTGTGTTTTTGCTTTTTTTTTTGGTTGAAACTTTCTTTCTCTTCTTTTTTTTTTTTGGTTTGCTTATTTGAGCTTCTGTGTGACCAACAATTTTGTAAAGTTAACTTTTACGTCCAATCCAGTTCCTGAGAAACCTGGTGTGTCTATTTTTTTCATCAATGCAGAGACAGTTATCGGTTCATCATTTAAAATTTTAAAAACATCATCTCTAGCCAAAAGTTACGATTCATGTAATGAATAATAAAGTGATCGTATCTTTGGCTGGCGAAGATGAGGGTTGAATAATTTGTTTTCTATCTATACGAGGTCTTCCAAGGAAGTGATATAACTTAAGTATAAACAAGATATTGGTATGGGCTTT
Source organism: Mytilus coruscus (assembly GCA_017311375.1). Classification (NCBI taxonomy): domain Eukaryota; kingdom Metazoa; phylum Mollusca; class Bivalvia; order Mytilida; family Mytilidae; genus Mytilus; species Mytilus coruscus. Next base: position 62,078,149 of record CM029602.1, on the reverse strand, counting down.
GCTCATTGTTGAAGGCTATACGGTGACCTATAGTTGTTAATTTCTGTGTTATTTGGTCTCTTGTGAAGAGTTGTCTCATTGGAAATTACACCTGCAAGTCGTGAAGGAGGAATAGTGGATAACATATTGCGGACAGACAGACAGGCATACAATGTAGACAGATAGGGTAAAACCTTTAGACCCCAAAACTTAGTAAGTAAGACAAGTACTAGTAACCAGGAACTTTAAGGCACCAACCATTTTTAATTTAAATTTTATACATTTATATCAATTTCCAATCTCATAGCTTTTATTTCCTTTTCTATTTGTAGCTTAGCATTTATCATTTCTCTAATCTTGAGCCGCTTTTCCTTTGCTTGCTCTTTTTTCAGTTTCCTGTCCCCGATCTTTCGCTTGCTCTCTATTACTTCATCAGATCTGAGATGTCAATATTCTGTGTCCTGTCACAGACGTTTTGTTTATTCGAGCTTTTTTCTGCGGCGGTGGATCAACGCTAAAGATAGCATTTACGGATGCATTCCAATCAATAGTAGTTGACGAACAAGGTGTAGATAGGGTCTCTGCTACTGGTTGAATCACCGAGTCGACTTCGTAAATAACTTCACTGAAACCGCTATCGAGGGAAATCAGGGATTCTATTGCCTCTCTGGTCTCACTGTCAACAATTGGTAAAAGAACATCTGCAGAGAGAGTGTGCATAAAATTCGGATCTTCTGGACTTCCTGGAACATCGAAGACATTCTGTTCATATGACTCCACTTGAATTTCATTTAACGGGATGGTGTCAGTGATTTCAGTAGTGATACATCTAGCTTAGGGGCCGGCTGTTGGTTTTGTCCTCACTACGGTGACTTCTTCTACTCTAGACTCGGTTTTGAAGGACCTACGGATCACCCATTGTAACGGATGTTCATTTGTGTCAGGCTTGTTGGTATCAAAGGCAGAGGCAGGAGCAAAGGCAGCAGATGGAATGTTTAAGGGGCTCCATGGGAATATTTCGCACGATCTGAATCCTGCTATTATGTTCTCTGGTTTGAATGCCGTTTCGAATGCCCTCCTGAACAGACCTGGCAAAGTCATTTTATTAACAAGATTGCCAGGATTTTGGCAATATTCTGAGCAGATCCTATCATAATTTCTACTTAGAGGACCGACGACAGTGTGATCCAAGGGATAGAGATAATGTGTAGTGTGTGGCGGTAGAGTTAATAGTGTTATATTATTTTCCCTAGCTTTTTCTATTAGCCCAAGCACTTCGTGTGAATGGTGACCGTCCAGTATTAGAAGTTGTGGCCGCTGATTTCCACATTTCTTCAAAAATATGTTGGTGAACCATTCAATCTCTAGGACATCTTCCGTCCATGCTTTGGCTTGGTAAGTCCATGTTGCACCTACTGGCCCGTCTGCGGTGTTGTAGCTCATGACTGCTTTTTGTGTTTTTCCTTTGACGATAATAAGTGGGGGCATTCTGTCACCTCGAGCATTGATACACCCGACTATTGTGTTTCTTTCACGTGTATTTGAAACCCTTGAACCATTCAATCCCTAGGACATCTTCCATCCATGCTTTGGCTTGGTAAGTCCATGTTGCACCTACTGGCCCGTCTGCGGTGTTGTTGCTCATTACTGCTTTTTGTGTTTTTCCTTTGACGATAATAAGTGGGGGCATTCTGTCACCTCGAGCATTGATACACCCGACTATTGTGTTTCTTTCACGTGTATTTGACACCCTTCCAGGTATGGTCCTAGACAATTTGGCAGCGACTTCTTTGCTTGGGGTGTGTTCAAGTGGTACACCTTTTTCGTCCATATTCCAAACTAGTTCTGGTTTACTAGTATCATTCAACCCTAACCTTTTCATCTCTTTCTTTAAATCCAGAAAATACTCCCCTACTTTTACGGAGTTGAGCGCTCTTGCTCTGATGCTTGTCAATTTTTCCGGAGATCTAAGTGTAACAGTGGGATTTCTGCCGTTCAACCCATATCACCAGTCTTTGCCTGGTGTATTGTTCTTGAAGTTTTGATCAAGATTAAGCTCTTTGACTAAGTGCCCCACCTTTTCCATTACTTGGCCTTATTCATGCCCAATCCCATTTCGCAGCCTGGGCACATTTGTTTACGATTTGTTTCTCTATTTCTATGGGTATTACTGGCTTGCGTCCGACAGGTGTGTTATCTTTAACTCGACCCGCATGTGGTCACTTAATGTGGCTTGGGGTATTGAATAGAGATGCTGCCTTTCTCTGTGATACTCGCCCACTCTTGATGCCATCTATTGCCTAGATGAAATTTTCATCGGTATATGTCCTATAAACACTTTGCTTCCGTTTCTTTGGCATTGCTGAAAATTCATTAAAACACAATATTTACAAGATAATTGATAACATAGAGATAAAATGCATTTGGAGACAAAACCATAAAGCCATGCATATGACAGAGACCTTCGAACTGGGAGCTTATGAATGTTGGAAGTTTATTAAATCTTTATAAATAAATTTTGGTTTGCAAACTGAAACCGATATTTGCAGCATTTTCATTCACACCTGTCAGACTTCAGGTGCCCAGGTAAGCGATTCATGCTACTTGGAGCCTCTTATTATGTATATCGCACTTCATCTGAGGAAAACAATAGAAGTTTATTTTTAAAACTGCAACCAAAAGATTTAGCTCTTATGAGTATTTTGTAGGTCTATTGAATAAACAAATTGTTATATACTTTTTTATTTTTCATTCAGATAAGTCACTTAGCATCTTTGATTTCAAACTGGAAACCATGTAACTTTAAAAGGTCTGTTGCTGATTTCAAGTTTATTTCTTCATTTACTTTTAATCCAATCGTACATAGCTGCTGAGGTCCCACATGTTTGTTCTTGACCAGTGTGTCTTCTTTTGGTTTTAGTCTAATCACGTTTGATATGTTCATTTTTAAAATTCTTGTTATCACAAAAGAGTGATTTTTCTTGAGGTAGGCCTTTCTTTCCCCGTCGTATAGTATAGCCACTGCATTAGGATCCTTTGAATTTTCTGGTTCCCGGTTAACCCTATACCCCAGCCCAACTTCCAGATGTCGATGTCCCCAGTGGTGCATGCTGACCGCCATTAGACTGGGTATAATGAGATATTTCATTGCTGCAAAAATATATTTAATATATGAATTTGGTCAAATGTTGCATTGAATGAGTATACAAGTTAACGTAATCGGATATATGGCATGGTTTCGCGTATATAATATTTGAATCCACTGTTTTCGCAAATTATAGTAATCTTTTAAGAACAAATTCCAACAACCCATATAAAAACAACCATTTTGCAGCGGAAGAAATCGGACAACAACACACCCACCGTGCAGAGTAGGAAAACGGCAATCTTGTGAACAAAATAATTAATTTGAGGTACATTAGTTTTACTATCGCGTCTTAGGTCATAGGTAAATGTTTATGGTTTTGTCTCCAAATATAGGAACTTATTACTAGTATTTTAATGTCAACAACATTTACTATTGTCTTTGTATTGTTTTATAATGTTTGCTACTAGAGACATAAATTTGTCTCTGTTTGTACCAAGTCAGGAGTAGTCTAGGCAAATAACTTTGCCAATTTTATTTTATCTTGTCAGAACTTCACATTTCGACATTTCACTTGTTGTTCACAGTATATTTTGTTACTCGTTACATTGCCGGGCGGATCCAGAAATTTTAGAAAGGGGAGGGTCCACCCAGGGTGCAGGAAGAAAGGAGACATTTTTTTGTCCAGTTTTGCCGAAATCTACAAAATTTTCCAATGAAAAAGGGGGGTTCCTACCCCCGGTACCCCCCATCTGGATCCGCCACTGCAATGATTGATAATTATTCAATTTAAAGCTGATTGTGATATAATATCAGCAATTTTATTTTTAAAGAAAAATCATCAAAGATCGTTATCAGTATTATGAATATCCATTTGTAAATCCTAAGTGATTTGAATGAAATATAAAAGGATGTGATCAAAATTAGCCAACAATGAGAAATTATGTTGCGGGTAATTTCAATCGTTTTAAAAGTCCTATAACAGTGACAGAAATAGACTTTAAAATGCATATAAGATGTTTTTCTATTCTTTAACATTATAATATCAAGAATGAAAGGTTTTAACACTAAAATGATATGTTTACTTACTTTTGTATAGCTAAAGAACCGTATAGGAAAATCCAATAAAGTTTTCAAAATTCCCTCTGAATTGTGGGTGTGGCAGATAACGGTACTCTTTGGCCAATCAAACGACGCGAAACAGATTGCTATCATGTGACACCCTATGCACCTGGTCGAGAGAAATGCCGCAATGCGACACAGTGTATTGGCTTTACAACAGAGATGGGGACAAATGTACTAAAAAGGGTTAAACGACGTGATCGAAGTTGCCCACGTGATCGAATTATCCCGAATTTCCCCTATAACTATTGGAAATCAAATCTATGGAAGATGCTCTTTCCATAAATATACACATGCATAACACAAATATAAACCCTTATTTGTTAGAAAGTAAGGAATAAAGGGTGGTGAAAATTTTGAGTGTCAATTTTAAGTTTTTTTCCTAATTGTGAATTGCTACCTATAACCAATAAAAAGGGTGTGAACGTGTAGGGTGCGAACATAAAAGGGGGCGAACGTGAATGGAAGCGAACGTGTTTTTGGACAAACGGACCTGGATTCCTCTAGTGGTGCTCAAATCAAAACAGTTGAAAACTAGAGGCTCCAAAGAGCCTGTGTCGCTCACCTGATATTTTTTTTACAATTGATGCATGAAATAATGCAACCGTTATACATTTGCTTTAGTTTCAGAGATATAAGTCAAAAACTGCATTTTCCCTCTAAGTTCTATTTTTAGCCATGTCTGACATGTTGGTTGGCAGGCAGGGTCATACGACACATTTTTAAAACTAGATACGGTACCCTAGTGATGATTGTGGCCATGTTTGGTTAAATTTGTCTCAGTTGTTTCAGGAGAGAAGATTTTTGTAAAAGATTACAAAAATTTACGAATAATTGTTAAATTTGACTTTAATTGGCAATAACTCCTTATGGGGTCAATTGACCACATTGGTCATGTTGACTTATTTGTAGATCTTACTTTGCTGAACATTATTGCTGTTTACAGTTTATCTCTATCTATAATAATATTCAAGATAATTACAAAAATTTGTAAGGGTTCCGCGGAACCCAGTGTCTCGCCTACTTTTGTTGTTAATCGCAGGCTCAACAAAAATGAGATGAGGAAAATATTTAATAAAAATATTCCTCTCGATACAATTTTTATTGTAAGAAGCTTCTGTCCAAGTTTGGTAAAATCCAGGATAGTTTATGAATCTAATAAATGTTTTAAAAATTTAACTGCAGACTGTATGTAATGTTAACTGGAAGAAAATTTAAGTCCATTTATAAATAAAATATGGATAAACAAGTACAAAATTTTAATAAAAATTTCCTTCTAGATACTAGCTTTTGATCATAAACAAACTTCTGTCCATGTTTGGTACAAATCCAGGATAGTTTAAGAAAGTTATTAAAATTTTAAAAACTTTAACCACAGAGTGAATGTAATGTTTCCTGGCAGAAAAACTAAGTCCATTTATAAGTAAAATACGGAAAAACAGGAATTTTTTTTTTTAAATTTACTTCTGGATACTATCTTATGATCATAAACAAGCTTCTGTCCAAGTTTGGTAGAAATCCAGGATAGTTTAAGAAAGTTATTAAAATTTGAAAAACTTTAACCACAGAGTGAATATTTGTGGACGCCCCCGCCGACGCCGACGGAATGTAGGATCGCTATGTCTCGCTTTTTTGACAAAAGTCGAAGGCTCGACAACAACTGCAAAATTTCCTTAAAATTACTAATTCAGGGGCAGCAACCCAACAACGGTTTGTCTGATTCGTCTGAAAATTTAAGGACAGATAGATCTTAACCTGATGAACATTTTTACACCAATGTCAAATTGGCTCTAAATGCTTTAGTTTCAGAGATATAAGCCAAAAACTGCATTTTACCCCTATGTACTATTTTAGCCATGTCGGCCATCTTGACTGGTGGGCGAGGTCATCCAACACATGTTTTAAACAAGATACCCTAGTGAGGATTGTGGCCAAGTTTGGTTAAATTTGGCTTAGTAGTTTCAGAAGAGAAGATTTTTGTAAAAGATTACAAAAATTTACGAAAAATTGTTAAAAATTGACTATAAAGGGCAATAACTCCTTAAGGGGTCAATTGACCATTTTGGTCATGTTGACTTATTTGTAGATGGACGGACGACGGACGCCAAGTGATGAGAAAAGCTCACTTGGCCCTTTGGGCCAGTCTGGCAGATGAGCTAAAAAAACACAAATTCTGAAAAGCTGTGCCAAATATGGCTTAGGCAATAAGTGACACATATGTCTCTAACATCATGTAACATGGTCTCCTGAAATGTTCCTAGCCCGGTCAAAGGGTTAAAATAAGGTTTCCATTTATGTAAATATGATTTGACATTACATGTTTTAAAAAGTAATCTCAGCCTCAGGTATGAAGTAGTCATAGTCTATAGGTCTCTGTTATAGTACATACATATGATACAATACAATAAAAAGCTTTTATACTTTGGATTGGTATAGAAAATAAGCATCAATTAATAAACTCTTCCAAGATTTTAAAACTGACAAAACCATTTGATTAACATGATTAAAAAACACACTTTTTCCTTTAAGATCCTTGTAGTTCAGGGTTGGCTGTAGTTTAAAGTCAAGGTTTATTTTATGGTTATGGCTAGTGTGACAGTAAGGTAACAATAACTTAATTGTTTCTTCGTTCATCTTCATCGATTGAGGTGCTACATCATGATAATGACATTTATGCTCTGCCCATGTGTCAAAATATTTAGATATAAAACACAGTCAGGATTAATTTTAGACAATCATCTTAATGATAACAGGTGCTTCTTTAATTTGCTTGAAATGAATGTTAAGCTTTTATTCGTACGTCAAATCCATTATATATTGAATGTAAAACTCACTTTTTGCAGACGTTCTGTTCTGTTTTCATAAAACCCGCTTCCGGAAAGAGTAAAATCAGATGTAAACACGGAGTAAACACGAAAGTATTCCGTTTTGTCTTACCTTTAGTTATGCGTCCTTGTCTCAGGTCAAAAGTGTTTCTTTCTGTCACCTTTCGAAAATTGCCCTATCAATATAAAAACATATTTTGATAAAAAAAAATCTATTGCAGATATTTCCTGTCCAAATTGAATGATTTTTTTTGTTCATCGAATATGGGAATGTCTAGTTTCTTTCAATAATTCGGAAATGTATTTATGATATGTATTTTTAGGAAAATCACTGTAAAAAGACAAATATGAATTTCTGCACACAAAAAAAAATCATATGGCTATAAAGGAAAAATGTACACCTATCTCAATATATGATTTCTCAGACGACATGTCATACAAAATTTTGCCCTTGATTTTATCAGAGACATATAATACAAATGAGAAATTAATTGTATTTTTCTTAAATATTAATTCTCAATACACACTTCGAACATGAAGAAACCATAAATTTACCGACAGTCATTTAAAAAACAACTCAATGCAAGCCTATGATGAAACTGTCAAACAGCACTTAGAAATCAAACATTTACCGACAATCCTACAGAAAAAACTCAATGCAAGCCCAATTAATGATGAATATAAAAATAAATAAAATTTTAATAATTTATAAATATCAAGAATAAAAAAGAAAGCCTATCATTATTAACAATTAATTAACAAATAAATTCAGTTTTTTCTCACATTAATTCATTTTACATTTTGTGAATTGTATTTTTGGAAAGAGTGTGGACACCTGTGGTGTAACAACTTCTTGTTTACAAGGTGTCAATTAAAACTCATTATTTATAACATGTTCGTGATTTACCTGGTCATCGAATAATTCAAACCTAATATACATGTCACACTCTGAAATTATGTCTCCGAGACAGGTGTATATTCAATAGAAACCCATTATGAAACTATCAAATAAAATGAACTCTGACACAATTTATCAAGTGTTAATTATTTAATATCAGTTTTTTTAATACATTAGGTCTCTTCTTCTTTCTTCTTTTCTTCGTATGAGCTTCCTATTATAAGGAACACCCCTTAGCGGGTAATATTAAAATATTCAATAGGGGAAGAATCAGGGATAAAATATATTACATCAAGGTAAAATCCAATGGTGGTGCGCTATACATTGACAGTGAAATGTAAAAAAAAATCATAGAAGTTAAAATATACAATGATATACATAAAAATGATAAAACCAATCTACAGAAGGTCATATAATCCAAATAATTAGTCATTCATTTTACCAGCAGATAGCTTTCTTAAAATTATATAAAATAAATTAAGTACTTGTTACAAAATAATTGGAACGATATATACAGTAACATTCATTATAGTTCAGAAATTTATCACTTTTCCATTGTCTATAATTCACCATCCAATTCTTAATGACAATTGTCAGCCGTCTAGCTTTTTTAGAAGAGATAATCTTTGGTAATGTAGCTTGAAACAGAAGTGTCTTGTAAGCGTTTCAATAAGAGTTAACTCTTCTTTGAATCCAAGTTGTTTGATATATTTTGTACAGTCCAGTACAAGTTGCGTAACTGCTAGTTTATTGTTAAACAGCCAGGAGGAGAGTTTTCAGTCACAAGTTGTTTAATAGGAGTGAAGTATTCTTTTCTCTCACTGCCTAGAACAGGACAAGTTGTTAGGACATGTAAGATATCTTCTATCTTCCTGTGGCATAGCAGGCATGTGGGGTCAATTGTATATTGGCTGAACTTGTGTTTGTCGGTTTGCAACATGTAGGTCCCCGTCAGCATCCTTACTTTAGTAGTGGCTTTTCGAATTTCCATCATATTTTGACCTACTGAGTCCTATACAGGATGAGTTGATTCTGCAATGCCAAAGTTGAGGTTCAGAAATTTTAAAGATGACATTTGGAGAGCTTCCTCTTTGAGTCTGAGAGTCCAGAAGGATGAGATTTCTGTTTTTACTAATTTCTTCCAAGATAGTTTTGATGGAATTGGAGTGTTTTTGTCAAAAATGTCCGGTAGATTGTATTTTGATAGTAATAAGGCAGTTTGAAAGAAGAAGCTATTGTTGTTGTCAAAGTTCACTGCAATTTGTCTGTTAATGATTTCTTTAATTTTATTGTTGGAGCAGGTTGTAAGGGAGTGTAGAAATGTTAATTTCCTCTTGTGAATTTCTGCTTCTACAGGGAGAACTCCAAGAAGTAAGTATACCGCCGGTTTTGCTGTCCTCGTGGCAAGAGCTTGTATTGCACGCAGTGTACCAATATGGAACCTCTCCAAAATCTGAATCTGAGTTTTTGTTAGAGAAAGGATTTCAAGGCCATATAGTAGTCTTGGTAGCACATATGTTCTATATATTGTGAAGGAGATTTTAGGGCTTAGTCCATTTTTACCATGAAGTCCTGAATTCATAAGGGCATATTTTGTTCTTCGAGCAGATTTTACACGGTCTTCTATATTTATTTCATTTCTTTTTTGCTTGATCTTCTTAGGCCTAAATGGGTAGTTTCATTTGAGAGTTCAATTATATTTTCTGATAAGTTCCAGGTGTTTGTGCTGTGATTCTTTGCAGATCCGTAACAGATGACTTTCGATTTTGTTGGATGGATATTGTAATGATGTTGATTTGCATATCTTCCAATGGTGTTTAGCATTATTTGTAGTTCTGTTGGGTTAGAGCTTATCAGGGCGATGTCGTCAGCACAGGTAGGCGTTCCACAGTATATATTTCCAAGACTAAATCCTATTGCATTTTCTCTAATTCTACTAGGAAATCCTCTACAAATATCTTATAAAGATGGGTTGACAATATTCCACCCTGCCTGACTCCTTGGAGTATATTGAAGCTGTCGCTAAGTTCTCCTTGCCGTTTGACTTTAGATGTAAGGCCAGAGTATAGATCTTTGATGACAAGCCATAGATCTGGGTGTATATTCCTATCTAGCATTTTGTCGTGGAGTATCAGATGCTGGACTACATCAAAGGCAGATTGGACATCAACAGTAGCCAGATAGAGAGAGTTGTTTTTCCGTTCACATTTGCACTCTGATATAATGAGACTAGCAATTAGTGGACTTAGCCCTTCTGTAAATCCAAATTGAAGATCAGTGTTAGGAGTAATACTGAGTTTGCCAAGAATACAGAGTTCATGGAGTTTAGAGATTACAAGGGTTACAGTAATTCCTCTATAGCTGGATACTAGACATTGATTTTTTTCCTTTTTAAGTACTGGAGTTAGAATTCCAGACTTGAATTCAGTTGGGACTGCTCTATTAATGAGTATATTATTAAATATATTTGTGAGCGTCGGTGTGACTGTTTCTTTAGCAAGTTTTAGATGTTCTGCACATAAGCCGTACTCATCTGGGGATTTGCCAGTGTTTAGGTTGTCTATAGCTTTGGAGATGTCATCTTCTTTGTATGGTTTTATATTTGTTTGTTGGTTATATAGAACTTCTTCCAAGAGTCGCTGCCTTAATTGGCATAGTTCCAAATATGAGTTATCAAATTTTGACTCTTTTGGGATACTGAGATCTTCATAGTACTTTAAGAATGCCTTTCTCTGTATAGTAGGATTGAATTCTAATTCAACCTCTATGTCTATACCTGTTGAATTTGTTCTAGGTTTGGATCTATTCCTATTGATTAATTTGTAGAATAAGTCTGTGGATGGATTATCCATAATTTGCTGGTATAAATTCAATCTATCTTCAGCATGTTCCTTTCTTTGCTGACTGCGGAGATTTTTCTTTTCTGCTTTTAGTTGTTTCCTGAAAGGGTGGTCTGGTTGTTTGTATTCAAATTTCCATTTTGAGTATAGCTGTTTGCAATTTTTTAGATGTTTTTTTTACTCTAGGTGATGCCTTCCATTTTGGACCTTTCAGTTTAATGGGTTTTGTTGGTACTGCTTTGTTTGAGGCTGTAAGTAAGGCTTTTGTGATATTTTGGATGCTGTTGGATGGTTTTTGAGTCAATTGCAGCTTTGAAATTTCATTCTGAACAGATTTTATATATAGAGGGAGATCGGTCTGGTCCCATTGAAGCTTATGAACTGTATGAATTTCTTTATTGGCTTTGTTTACACCAGTGGGGATGATAATGTTAGTCGTCACTGATACTGGCACATGAGCTGATACATTTGAAGATGAATTATTCCAGATTGTATACTTTTTAATCAGATTTTCTTTAGAGGAGAAGATATAATCTATTTGTGAGCTTGATTGTCCTGAATGGTGGAAGAAGGTTTGTCTGTCAGATTTATCTTTATCAGCAGTAAAGTTAAGTTCTTGAATGAATTCCTTTAATAATTGATCATGTTTATTATTTCTGGTTTGTAAAATTGTCCCATTCAGATCCCCACATAGTATAATAGCATGGGTATTCAAATATTTTGTTGCTATGTTATGAATGAGGTCGAGACATTCTCCATATTCGTAAGACGAGTCTTTGTCCATAGTTGGCATATAGACGTTTATTAGACATACGTCCACGTCTGATGAAATCAGAATAGCTATCACCCTCTCATTTTCGTCAGGAAGCTTTTGAATTTGGCTGTTCCATTGTTTTGGCCATAGGATAGATACTCCTGCACGACCTCTAGGGAGTTTAAAACCTGATAACGGTTCGTTTTTGTCATGGCATCTAGTATGATTATCGTGGACAGGGAGAATTGAGTGTAGTATGTTTGATTGGCAATCCCAGAGAAAATGTTCTTGCAGGCATACAATGTGTGAATCTTGAGATAGGAGCTGGAGGAAAGATGTATTTGATCTCACTCCCTCTATGTTACAGGTCGTTATTCTGATATTCTCTCTATAAGGAGTGTTTCCTCCTGAAGAAGCTGATCTGGTGGTTGTTCTGTGAGGCTCATCTCCTGAAAAAGGTGGTTCTTTTCCTCTACTGTGGTGTTATCATCTTTGGGCGGGATTGAGAAGTGTCCCAATTGTTGGCGTTTGTCAAATACCTGTGTCCTACGATTAGACATTTTGTTGTTCAGAACCGTTGCACACATTGTGTGATGAACTGGCTTCTCTGAGGTAGAGGCAGATATAACATGACGAGTCAGATCGTGCATGATTGGATGAAAGGAGTGTTCAAGAGTTCTGCACTTCTGTGGGATTCCTTTGGATGAGTGAGTAGGAAGTCCAATGCTGTTGATGGATTGTATAATCTGTGGTGCACCTCTGTTTTGGTCTGACGATATGTCTCCAGGTTGTTGGGAGCGTTGTCCTGCTGGTTGTTGGTTCAATGGGTCATAATTGTGTGCAGTATGATTCATACTTGGAACTGCTTCTGGATGTTGTTGAGCAGATGCAGTAGCCGTAGTCATGATGTTAGGATGAGGAGTTTGTTGCTGCTGCTGGTATACTTGATGAGGATGATTGCTCTGTAATACAGAGTTGCCTGTATTGGTCGTCCTATTCTGAAAAGCTTGAATATGATGGTTAGAGGCGATAGGATGAGTTCTGTAACCTTGAATAATATCTGGGAAGGTTCGTGCCTGAGTATGTACACCTGTAAACAATTGAGGTGGTTGTCCATGATGAGGTATATATGATTGATTGAAATGATTGAAAGAAGGATATGATACAAAGGTACGATGATGCTGGTTATGAACCGGATATGATGGATAAGGTTGATGCGGCTGAATATTGACAGGATGAGGTACAAAATGTTGGTGCACTTGGTTTTGTCCATGATATGGTATATATGGATTTTGAGCATAGCATGGTGGAGATGGATATGAAGATGGATTCTGGTGCGGAGGTCTCACCTGTAAAGAGAGCTGATTGATAAGTGAAGAGTTGATAATCATGTTCTGTACCATTTGACTTTCCAAAAGTTTAAGTCTTGTTTCTAATAGGTCTTCTCTGTGATTGCAATGGACAGTTCTTTTTTGACAGCATGATTCTTGTTGAGGTAGTTGTTCTATAGGTTGTGGTCTAGGTGGTAAATTAAAATCTCCATCTCTACTTTGTGTATTTACTTCTGATCTGCCATAATCCTTGAAAGTTTGCAATACGTTCCGGAGTTGTTTAACCTCATTTTCCAAATCGAGAATTCTTGTTTTCTGAATGGTATTGATATGTTGTTCAGATTCATATGCTTTAGATTTTGATTGCCTCTTGTGGTCTTGTTTCCCTTTCGTTCGATTGGTTGGGTCAAGGGTTCTTTGTTTAGGTGCACCTGTCATAGGAGTAGTATTAGGTACAACTGTAGCTTGTAATTGTTTTGATTGGTCAATTACTTTTGGTATGCTTGAAGAATTTATGATGGTGGTTCCAATTTGAGCTTGTTGGTTTCCTAATTCATAGAAACTTTGCTTTGGAACGGTATAATCTTCATTCTCCTCCTCATTTTGTTGATCTGTATAAGTGCAAGGGAGCTCGAGGTCAATAGATGTTTTTCCTTCATTAGGATTATCATTTCTTTCAATTTGGATATTGGTTTGTTCTGTATACAATAAGTCGTCATTGCACTGCTGGCAGTGAAAGTCAGATCCCTCATAAAGTTTCAAATCGTCTTCTTTGATGTTTGAGCACATGTAATGGTACCAGTTGTCACAGGAATCACAGGCTATGCCTTCGTTTTCTACTTGAGTCTCACATTTAGGACATATAACTTGGTTGTTTTTATCCTCTGTCTAGTGTTGGGTACTGGATGTGTCAGTGATATCCATGATGGCAGGTATTGAGGTGGTTTTTCCTCTACTCTCCACGTTGTTCTTTACTCTTGTAGGTTGCAATGACACTGAATGCGGATTGTTCTTCCCATCCTGATGTATAACTGTTGAAGAGCAATCCTTTAAATTTGTAAGTTGGGACTGGATAGTATTGTTGCAAATGTTTAGTTCTTTAAATTTACTTTTAATTTCTGAGCAAAGACTATCAAAGATCTCATTGATGAAGTATCAACTCTATTACCATTAACTGTCATTTTGTTTGTTGTGTGGAAAAGATTGATAGTAAATTTGAGCATGTTTCCTGGTTGGTTATTGTTCTTTCTGTTGTAAACTTTGTAACAGGAGTCAATCTTGAGATTTGATAGTTCCACACCATGTTGCTCGAGTACAGTATAGTTGGTAGAGATATCCGTCGATTGTAGTAGTGTTAAGATTCTCGATTTTGCGAGTTCATATGCTGCTGTACTAAATTCTACTACAAAGTTTTTACCAGCTTTCATCTCAAAAGTTAAGTGTTGGTAGTTGCATTTCTTTTTTTTTTGTCTCCAGAGCCTTATCTCGGTTGATAGCATAATTTCTATTACTCTTAGTTGTCTGGTTAACTTGCAGTAAGTTGCCTGTTGATAGAGCCCTTTTGTAAGTTCTTGTCTCCATTGATCTATCCATGTTGTTTAGCTGTTGCCACAAGGGATATACTGATTGTTAGAATAAACCTGGACTGAAAGAATATCCACAATAAAAGTCACTGGTGTCTCAACCGGCACCGCAGCAATTCACCCTGCTATTTTTGAACGATGTGTGTATATATATATAGTGTTTGGTATAGCGCGGAAAAACCACACTGACCAATAGGGGTATACTCTAATGCGGAGAACTGGCAGTATAGTGTAGCGCGGAAAAACCACACTGACTAAGGCTGCGAGTAGGCTGAAGCCCCACTGAACAGGTATAGCGCGGAAAAACCACACTGACCAATCAGAGGGGTAGAGGTGGAATTGGTAATAACCTGGTGAATTATGTTTGTGCCAGATAAGAGACCAGAACTTATGGTTTGATATTAATGCATGTACTACTAGATATCCAGTAAGAGATAATATAGATTGAAAAAAAAATATATACAGCAAAGTAAGGATGCTAAGTGAGTTTTCTATATAAATTCTCCTTGCAGATAAATAGGTTTTAATTGTTAAATGTAAACCAGATTACAAATTTAAAATTAAATGACTATGTAAAGAAGGTTGCAATGTACTTTTATATTTATAATCTAATTACTAACAGAGAAAAACTTTTAAAGTAAAATGAAAGCTGTCTCTATTTCTAAAATTAGGATATAACTAAAATATTAATGAAAATAAAATACAATGCAACAAAAAATCAGTAAAAGACAACCAAGATGACAGTTAAAATGACAAACAATATCAAAATACAAAAAAAAAACAAACAAAAAAACAAAAATAAAATTGGAATACCCTCACAAGAAAATCAAGACACAGACAACGCAAATGTAACGCAGCCAAATATTCTAATATGTCCGTCCGTACGTCCGTCCGTCTGTTCGTCCATCTGTCCGTCCGTCGTCAGCATGTCGGACAATAACTCAAAAACGCTTTAACTTACCTTACCGCTGAATCTTTCTCCGTCTATCAGGACAACCTCTTAGTAGAGTACAATAGTATATATGACGCATCACCATCCAGAATATCATACAAATATATATTTACAGTTTATATACAAGTCCGCAATTGTTTGTTTAATTGTTATCACTAGTTCTGTTGAATCAGGTTAATACTCAATCGGTATACACATATTTTGAATGTTTCTTATGGTTCTGGCTCTTATAGTATGCAGTGCATAGCACAATTTTCTGGATATTAATTCACATTGTTGTTCTGTTTTTCTGTCCAATAATAAATCTGAATTCTGATGTTTAAGTATAGTACAATCCATAATTAATTGTGTCTGAGTATTTGCAGACAATTTATAAAAGGAAATGGACGCATCTTTAAGTATATTATCTTCAATTTGATTTGTGAAGGGACTTCTTATAGGTTCTAGAACCTTACATTTTAATAGTAGAGTTTACATACAGGAGATTCACTTTTTGTGAAGCTAGCACGTTTGTTTTGTGTCATAAAAGTTCCAGTGACTAATTTAAGTTTGATCGCAATCGATAGCGCACCTTTTGACGGATTATTGTCATTATTGAGATCAATAATGGGATGATTTTTTCTTGGTAAAAATATATCCCAATTCAAATATGTCAACGTGGGATAAGATCTACTGTTTTGAATTATTTTATGGATCCAATACAAATCTACTTTTTTCTGTATGATATTTTTCCATTCAAATTTCTTCGGTGGATTGTCAAGGAATTGAATATCAGAAAAGTCATATTTATATAACAATTTCTTGATGGCTATATACCAACTATTGCTATTGTCTGGTTTGATAAGCAGCTGTCTATATGCAAGTTGTTTTCTTTTGATCTATTATTTTGTCTGCATATGTTATTAAATAAGGTTAGACTTTTTGTGTCAATTTGTGCTTCTATATAGGAAGTAAACCTGAAATAATGTAGATTGCTGGATCTGGGGTAATTGGAGGTAATGACAGAATTTTCTTTAATGTTGTTTTTTGACACTGCTCTAGTTTTTGCATATTTGTTGAGTTCGGATGTACTACTTCTAGATCGTACGTCAAGACAGGTTGGATGTATGTCTTATATATTGATACAGATGTTATCGGATCTAGACCGTTATTCCCATGAAAACCGGCTGATAGTAAACTGTCGGCCGTTCTGCGAGCTTTTGTGATATTTTGTTCTATATTGAGAGTATCTGATTTTGACTTAGTTGTTGGGCGAATTATTCCTAAATGTGTGGATTTGTCCAAATTTGGCATTTCTTTGTTATCAAGATTAAAATTCCAGTTGTGATTAGCTGTTTTCTTTGCTTTGTTCTCTACTTGAATAACGACACTTTTCTGAGGTTGTAGAGTATAATAATGGAGTTGACTGTATTGTAAGGCATGGTTAACCAAAATTTGTAGATCATAAGGATTATCACTAAGTAGTGCAATGTCATCTGCGCATGCAACGGCATTGATATTGATGTTACCTATCTTACAGCCTAGTGTCGAGTTTTCATATAATGATAACAAGTCTTCTATGTATAGTTTATACAAGTCAGCGCTTAACAATCCACCTTGTTTGACCCCTTGATATACTTTAAATTCCTGGGATAATTGATTCTTCCATTTGATACTACAGCTTGTATTTTTATGAAGTTCGTCAATTATAGACCAAGTTGCTGGGTCTATATCTAGTAAAAATAACTTTCTCATCAACATATTTATGATGACGACATCAAATGCCGACTTAGCATCGAGTAGCGCAATGTAAAAAGGCCTATTACAGTCGGTGTACTCTCTGTATATTTCTTCAAATATAATTGCTGCATTTAAAGGGGAAGTATTTGGTGTCAATCCTCTTTGTAGTGAGATTGTTTCTCAAGTTATATTGGTCTAAAGTCTATTCTGGCGATATATTCAATGATTTTACATAGAATGGGTAACACAACAATTCCTCTATAGTTCTTGGAGTCATTCTTACTTCCTTTGTTTTTAAATATAGGAGATAATAATCCTAATTTAATTATTTCAGGTATTAGTTTATCATGAATGATGATATTAACCAGATAAAGTAGAAAATCTGTGAAGTCATCTCCTGCATTTAGAATATGCTCAATTGACAGACCAAAGATATCTTCTGACTTTCCTGTATTTATGGATTTGATTGCTTCAAGGAGTTCTGATTTTGTTACTATTCTAGGTGAAGCTTGATTGCATAGATATTTTATTGCTTGATAATCTACATCACATAGTTTCTGATGTTTGGAATCATATGTACTATTCTGGATTGGTTCAGCAAGGGTTTTAAAATGATTGTGCCAACTATTGATCAACTCCTCATTTTCATATGTTTTATCTGATACATGTAAATCATTAATAAAGATGTTTTTGTTATTTCTTTGTTTTTTAATAAGTTGGTAAACAGTCTTTTATTCTGCGTATTTGCAGTTATAATTCTGTCTCTTTCTATATGTTTGCGCTTATTTTCTTCTTTTCTCAGTTCAGTTCTAAATAGTTTTCTAGTTTCCTTTTTATCTATAACCAATGGATGTTCAGGGTCATTCGGTCTATCCGCATTTTTCCAGTTCTTGTATGCTATTTTATTCTGATGTAAAGTATGTTTAATCTCCGGATTCCATAGTTTTAATTTCAGTTTGTTTTTTCCATACGTTTTTTGAGCGGAGCATTTCTTAGCTGTATTTGAAAGCATTTCCATGGTTTGTTCTATTGTGGTCGTAACTGAATTTTGCTGATTCTGTAATTTTCTCTTTAGCATAGGAGTTTCTTGTGTTATAATATTGATATATTTGTTAATATCAACTTTGTCCCATCTAATTCTTGATTGCACATTACTTTCTAATATGTCTTCTTTCTTTAAAAATTTACATGGAAGTGTGATCTTGATCGGATGATGATCAGATACATTAGATGCTACATCAGTTAATCTTGAGGTTTTGTGAATGACTTTTGTCTTGTATATGAAGTAATCGATTTCAGAGATTTCTTCTCCTTTAACGTTGATGAAGGTTGGACCTTTAAAGTCTACTTTCATGTTACATTCATCTATTAATTTTTTCAACTTTAATGCTCTTCTTGAGTTATTTATTTTTGAAATATCCTCATTGAAATCTCCTCCAATTACAAGATTGTGTGTAAGCTCATATTTTTGAATAATCTCAAATAGTTGGTCTATACATTCACGCAGACTAATAAAATCGGATTTTTTAGGGCTAGTTCGATACATTGAATTCTATTGTTTCCATCAAATATGGGTTTTACATACTGATCAATTGAGCGGTCCCATATTATGGCCACACCTCCATATTTAACCATTTTGCATTAAACTTTGGCGAATTGTTCATATCTATTGATGTAAGCGCCCTTTCAGTTTTTATAAATTTTAGATGTAACATTTCCGAGTTATGGGGTTTTATTCATTAAAACAGGAGGATTTCCCTGTTTTCGGACAATAACTCAAAAACACTTTCACCAATTTGCAAGAAACTTCGATGAATTGTTTATATCTATTGACGTGAGCTCCCTTTCGATTTTTATGAATTTTAGATTATACGTTTCTAAGTTATGGGGTTTTATTTATAAAAAAGGGGGATTTTCCAGTTTTCAGACAATAACTCAAAAATGCTTTGAGCAGTTTTTATGAAACTTTGGTGAATTGTTTATACCTATTGACGTAAGCCCCCTTTCGATTTTTATAAATTTTAGATTTTACGTTTTCGAGTTATAAGATTTTATTTATAAAAAAGGGGTGATTTTCCAGTTTTCGGACAATAGCTAAAAAATGCTTTGAGCAGTTTTCATGATACTTTGGTGACTGGTGTATATCTATTAAAATAACCGCCCTTTAGTTTTTTATAATTTTCTGATATAACTTTGAGGAGTTGTGTAACTTTATTCTTTGAAAAAGCGACGGGCGTATCATGCGATCTTTATTTACAGAATCTATGGTAGATAGAGAAAATCTTGAAAGGGCGAAAATTTTCAGAAAATTAACTAATAAGTCCGTATTGGTTTTTTTTTTTTTTATATTTATACAAAAAAAAAACAACTTTTGAGCTTTAATTGTTGATTCTAGTAGTGAGTATATTCGCCTGATATTCGATCATCAAGTTTTTTTTTGTTCTTCCGTAGATTTCTTTTATCCTTTGAATACTGCTGATTTATCAGTTTTGTTACTTTTCTATTGTGTACGATCATGTATTTCGGAAGATGCTATTGCTATTTTATATCAACCGCTATAATAACACCCATTGCCAATAATGTTGTAGTTCTGCTGACTGAGCTTATTAACATTAGATGAAAATGCAACCAATGCAAATAGCCTATTATCAAAGAAATTTGCGTGAAGCGTTCTTTGAAAAAATAAAAATATTAAAATGTTAATGATTTCCCCCCAAAAAATATTCCCTTTTGCATGTGCAGTTTCAAAATAATTTCGGGTGAAATTGCTGTATTCAAAATCCTTACAGGTCCGGCTTATATCACCAAAGCAGTGGCGACTTTTGTATTGTGCCGCACATCCATCCGTAAATTCGTGCATTGTATGGACCGGGTAAGAGATGGATATTAAGTACTCTATAATATTCTTTCGAACTTCATGAACAAAATGTTGATCATGCTGCTGGTCACAAAAAAATGTTCGGTAATTATTTCAGGAAACTCAGAGGTACTCCCATCACCATCATATTCAAGTAAAGCGTGGCGATGTATTATTGTAACACGAATAGACACTTCCGTCTTTTGAAAATATGAACTTTGAAGTTCTTTTAAATCCGTACAGCTGTAGTTTTCTGTAAAATCATGTACACAGACGCAATGATTTTGTGGAAGATCAGTTAGAAGTGTTTTGTATTGTTTGTTTTGCCACGTTGCTCTATGCTGGTGTAGCGGAAATGATTTTAAAAGTTCTAAAAAATGTGAAAATAGTTCTACAGCTTTGGTTTCCTTTCTTCACAAGGACTAACTTTTTAATTGTTTTGTTGCCTTTAACTTTAATGTCTTCCTTTTCAAATCTCTCCCATCTTACTATTTGAGCAGTATCCAAATCATCAGTTTCTTCTGGCAGTAGCTCTAGTTTTTTAATACCACATTCTCCACAATCTTTTTAAGGCGTGATATTTTGTGGACATTATCTTCTTTGTTACATAATGTGACATCTACAATGTCACTTATGTAATCATAAACATGAACATTATTTTCATCATATGCATCATTCTCGTTCAATATCTTTTTCCGAAAATTCATACAACATTTGAAAGCGCTTTTGGTTTCTACATGGTACCTACAGCAACAGGTTTGTCTATCCTTCGGACGCACTTGACGAATGAAATATGGTTTACATATGGTTTTCAACAGAACGCTGGGATATTTTTATGCATGGATATTCTGCAGTAAAATCAATGTATACCTCGGTTTGTGTTTTTTCAAGTAGATATACTAGGTGACTAAAGTACGTTTTGGGCCTAATCCTTTTTCGTTTCGCATCTGCCTTGTTACCTGTAGGACGGGGTATGCCGGGTTCCATCCAAAAATTATACGCCAGTCGTTTTGTTTCCTCAGATAATGCGTCTTTGCGGGTCTTTCTGCATACATAGGCCCAGCAGGATATTTCTGATTTTAAAATTCGTTGTCCTGATTCGGTTTCCGGCCCTACTCAACCATCTTACTGGTAGTCCTAATTTCTTTGCTAAACTTTTGAGACACCTGGTCTCTGCAACCTTTTCACCACTGATGGATGCCACAAGAACGTTCATTGATGTAACGGAATCTTTTGATCTCTTTGTTTTGCAACTTCCAATGGCTGTCTTTATATCTTCTAGAGCAACCTTTTCTATTGCCATATCCATCTGGTCTTCTGGAGGAGATACAACTTCCGCCTGTCTAAGAATTTCAACTGCTGGTGATTTTGTATGCTGAAGGTAGGCAGCGAGAGTAGCCGATCGCCTTTTCGGTGTTCTTGGTAGTGCGTGTTTCAATCTCTTAATGGCTCTGTGTTTAGTAGTCCTGTTATTAAACACATTTTTAAAAATATCTCTGCCGTCTAATGTGTTTTGAGTTATGTGTTTGCTTTTCATAGCTTGCCTGTAATTCCTCTTTCTAATATTTTCCTTTTTTTTCGGTCTTTTTTGCCCGGTATGTTCGCTTTTTTGTTGCTTCTTTGGTATTTGTGTACGTATAATCAGTGAATTTTATATTTCTGCTTTTGTAGTATGAGGCCAGTTTTTGTTGTCGACGTTTCAAGAGTTTTTGTTTTCTGTTAAATTCTAGTTTCTTTTTGGCAGACATTTTGTGTTCGACTGTTCAAAAGGGAAAAAATGAAATGTCAATTATACCTACATCAATGTACATGTAGTATACTTATAGTGTTTAAAGTTTATAAATTTTCTGAAACAATTTTTAATGCAATGTTGCATACACAAAGCATAAAAATTTCTATATAATGAAATCCGACAATTCAAAAGGATACTAAGGGCAGATGTATGGTGCATTTATTGGAAAGTATCGGCGTTAGCAGAGTAAACTGTACTTGAAGACTTGTATGTCTATTGTCTATTGTCGATATATTGTAGTTATTTTTGTTTTCGTGTTACTGTCTCATTGACGTTTTCTCCATGTCTCCTTTTATTCATATTTGAGGTGAATGTAATCCTGCTACGCGTGCAGATAAATATTAGTTATCTTTTAACCTGCATACATATCCATTTATACGAGTTTATTTGTATGCATTTAGCAATAGTATATGGACATTTATATAGTTGTACCATTACACGGAAATTAGTATGGAATTAAAATACCGGCTCTCCAATTTGCCTATAAAAATTTGATACATCGAACTATAAGATATATGAATAGCCGTGTTCAGCTCAAAACTTTTTATGACAACGCCGACGTCAAATTTCAGTAATGGGGACATTTCATTAGACATTTTATTTCTTTTCGTATTTTCGATATGCAGCTTTTATGAACATAAATTTTTACTATAGAGGACAATGAATGTATTTTTCATTTCTATCAGTTAAAAGGTGTTACTTATTGTGGATCAAGTGAAATCTCATTTGATTTTTTTTTTTTTTTTTTTTTTTCGATTTTTTGTGCTTTAACGCCACTTTTAAGCACCGCTTTTGGGCTATTTCGTGGCGGCCAGTTTTTATTGGTGGAGGAAGCCGGAGTGCCCGGAGAAAACCACCGACCTTCGATAGGAAAACTGACAATCCTAGTCAATTAAGATTGTAGTCGAGTGCACCCGCACGAGCGAGATTCGAACTCACAACCTCAGTGTTGACTGGCTAGTGATTACAGTAGTAACTACTTAGACCACTCGGCCACCGAGGCCCCCAAATCTCATTTGATAAACAGTCTTTAGAGGTATAAATGCCTTATTTTGTCAGTGGGGACTCTTTTATCAAATCATAACTAAAGTTGAAAAGTTTTTACAGGTGTTGGTCATCTGAATGGGACATTTTTTCTCTGATTTGTTTCAACCTTTCTGGCTATCTTCTTTCACCCATCTTGAAAAACGGCGATGACGTCATATTTCTTTGATGACGTACAAAACTCTTGCGAAATTTTATACTATTTCGCAAACTTTTAAATTCGCAAAGTGATTTCAAAGACCCGCACCAACTACAATTGTAACAGCGGGACACCTTTAAAATGACGTTTAAGGCATCTGAATGAACAAAGTACATCTTTATGTAATAAACAAAGCGAAAATTAACTATTTAATATTTTTCTGTGATTAATTTTCTTTCGAATGATATGCAGAACATTGATATTTATTTTGTAAAAAAATAGCGTTAAGGAGAAAAACTCGCTCTCTTCTTCATTTTTTTTTTAAAGTGAATCCAGTATTGTGGACGGGTACTTATACATCCCCACAACAAAAATACACTAAGTACAAATCTGAGAGAACTCGCAGTTACTGACAGCCAAAAATGTAATCTTAACACCTCAGCATGTGTGGTGTAGGCAAAACCAGTAACAACTAATAAAAAAATCATGCATCTAGGACTAAAATATCAATCAGTACACATCCAACATCCAATGGATTTAGTGTAAATATGTCACTAACAGTCAGAAAAACATGACCTTGTGCAATTCCAATATACAGGTATCGACAGATTGTAGAGTCATGAATGTGCATCTGTATATAAAAATAATATTTAGTTTGATTTTAATTTACTGATAACAAATTGAATATTAATACCAATAAAACAATATTCAAAGATCTTATTACAGTGTTGAATAAGTAACGCATGAATGATATGTATAATAAGTAAAATATGCATATATAATATGTATAATAAGTAAAATATGCATATATGATATGTATAATAAGTAAAATATTAGGGATGCAAAATGATAAGAAGGAAAAAAGGACAAATATACTCAGGTGCAATCAAAAACCATGTCGAAGAATGACAGAAAGGTAACCTATTGTAAAATTATATACTCCAGAGCCCAAAGTAGGAAATAGTCTATTGTGTTAAATATCTTAGATATATATTAATAATTTCTCTCTATCCATTACGATTTCTGCAAAAAATGGATAAAAATTATCTTTCAAGGGCATTAACTTCTCTAAGGTGTCAATTGATGATTCTGTCTGTGTTGATTAATTCATAGATCCCAGTATTTTTTTGGTCATTTTTACTTTTAAAATTTCTCTTTTATCTGATATAGTTTTTAAGACAACCAAAAACTTATTGCTGAGTTTGTACTAACATGAGCAACACGACAGGTGCCACATGTGTTGATTAGTCTTTAATTTTCTGTGTTGTGTTTTGTATACTATTGTTTGTCTGTTGGTCTTTTGGCCTTTTTTTCAGCCATGGCGTTGTCAGTTTATTTTCGACTTGTGAGTTTGAATGTCCCTTTGGTATCTTTCTCCTCTCCTTTACAACCACTGGGTCGATGTCTCTGCTGGTGGACATTTTGTCCCCGAGGACATCATCCGCCCAGTAGCATAATATGCACGAATTTACGAAGGTCAAACAGAATACTGGCTCGGACGTCGCCCAGTATAAAAGGTCCGAAACAGACGTCACCATGGACACGGTGTCGTCTGACACGACACTGCGGTGACCCTCTTCTCCGGGCATGACAAATATCCCTAACATGACACATTCAGATCATCATACTAATGACATCAGCAATAATCTATGTACGCAGCCGTGTTCAGTTCTTTTACAAGACCTTTTTTTGGATTTTAATGACTCTGATCAACATTGTCTCATTTCGAAATGTAAAACCAAAATCTGCAAAACCTGTAAAATTTAAATAACAGATGCCCAATTCACTAGCAATTTAACTTAAAAGTCTTATTTTACCAGAATCTACGATGATTTGAATTGTAAATCAACAAATGTCGTCTACGCGACGTGATTAGGAAATCGTTGTTTATGGTGTAACTAGAATGATTGATTATAAATAGTGTTTGTTTCGTTTGTGTGTTTCGTTTTTAGCAAATCCATTCCATCATAGATAAATAACAGTGTTTTACAATCCAACAAACTTCGTCCAATTTCAAATGACAAAGGTTCCATACTGGGAAGTTGTATATCAATACAGGAGACTGAATACATGAACGTTCACATACTTTATTTTTCCATCCAACATATATACAGTCAGTTCATAAAACATATTTACAAAACAGTAATCATGGCAAAATGCATTAACCCGCCGCTACTCGCAGATCGAAAGTGAACCGATGCGTCACATCATGTGGTTCGCTCTCTTTCTCTACTTTATTCTTTGCTAAATTAACCTTTATAAAACATGACCCTAGAAACGTGTTGACCAATGAAAATAGAAAAAGGTACAAATAAACCAAATTATGAAATATACCGAAAGCAGATTAAACTAAGTGTTACTTGACATTATTCACTCTATATACAATTTAATTGTATGTTGACAAGTAAATTAAATTGATGACCATTGTTGACTATTACAGTCCCAAATAAAAAATATTGCAACTTAACTACTCATAAGAAATAATGGCTTTTGATACCAAACACGACATAAAAGGAATAAAATGCTCAAATCCACAATTTCACAACATGACATACGGATTAGAGTGTAACCTTTGCGGATTGGTATATGTCGGTGAAACGAAGGGAAGGCTAAATAAACGAATGTGCGGTAATATATCAGACATCAACAACAATGCAAGCGACATTGTTTACCAGTATTTAACCAGCCTGATCATTCAATCCTTTCTATGCAAGTTCGAATCATCGAAAAAATATACAACAGGACTAACAATCCTCATCTTGCAACACCTCTCCGAGAGTAGACAAAAAGAAGACTACTGGATTCGACAATTGGGAACGGCGACACCATAGTTACGGTTGCAATGACAAAATTGATGGTATAGGTATTCTATCAAGTCCATCCTGTAGCTCGTTGAATGTGGTGAACATTTTCAACTCTACTCCTCGACGTAGACGCAGTCATGGTCATCGTCATTCTACATCACCTACTCTCCATGATGTCTCTATTAATGATATGCTGCTATCTATACAAAAGCCGTTAGGTATTCATTACATTCGCCCGAAGCTTTATTCATTACCCCTTTCACTTGAAAACTTCATTCTCTGTACAACTTATGTTTGGAAACCACTGTTACAAACCCTCATTCAAACCAATACAAACTTACAGCTATCATTTCGGATATTGCAAGTCACAGACTTTTCAAACCAGTCCGAAGATGAAAAGGAGAAAAGATCCTTTCTTAAACTTTCCTTTGCCAACAAAGGTCTCGATACCATCAACTTGGGCAATATCCTTTATCATAAATCAGTTCACTCGAAAATACCTCCCTATTTTAAAGATCAGTCTGTACCTATCATATCTTATACCCGAGACTACTATAACACAGTTATAGTAGTCTCAGCTTATACCTATACCAAACCAATTGCAACTAAAATTTTCAATTACAAACACGTGTTGCAGGATCTCAATATTGACGACTTCAAGTCTAAACCTCCTGATTGCACCTGTGCTACGGTTCCCATTTCATATATAATCCGGCTGGCCACGTTATTACTGGTGACCTAAACATTGTCAATAACACTTCTCTGCGAAATGTGTTATCCAAAGGCCCGAAATATCGTGAACCTAAATCCATCAATTGGAAACACAACTTCAAAAAAGTGATGGATTCAGTCGAGGATTATGCCAGGCAATGGGTTAAACGAGAGAAAGAAGACGTAGATACTCTTTCCGAATGGATTAAGGCTGTGAGGTCGTTGATACAAATCAGAATTAACAAACTGAATGGGTCTATGAATACCCATGTTACATCAATCTTTAAAGACCCAAATGTTGCAAAACACCTGTCCTACCTCCATGACAAATATGTTGTTGTCCCGCAGATAAAGCCCCAAACAACATCGTTTTGTGTGTGAATCACATTACATAAACTGCTTGATAAATGAATTAGGTATTGACAATTCACTTGGAAACTCAACATATACCCCACGACACTTACCAAAGAGGAAATCCTGGATAATCATAGGTCTGTTCTATGTTCCTTTGGAATTTCAACCAAAGATGAAGAACTGGATCTTCCTTCACTGTATTGGATACCTAAACTACATAAGTGTCCTTACAAACAACGTTATATTGCTGGGTCTTCCAAGTTCTGCACAAAACCTCTTCCTAAATTATTACTGGGACTATTATACTAACAGTATACTAATTAGTATAATAGTCCCAGATTATTAACATCAATTTTATCAGCAATCAAAACTGGGCTTCAAAGTTATTGTGAAACTACCTATTCTAGAGGTGGCGTGAATTAGATGTGGATACAAAAAAATTCCAAAGATCTTTTAGAGTACATACAATCTAAGATACTTTCATCTTGCAATAGTATTAAAACATTTGACTTTTCTACACTTTACACAAGTATTCCCCATTCAGAAACTAAAAGACAAATTGAAAGAGTTGGTCCTGCTTTGTTTCATAAAAAAGAATGGCCAACGTAGATACAAATATCTCGTTTTAGTGAGTGAGAAATCATACTTTGTAAAAAATCACTGATTCAAACAAAAAAATTCTCTGAAACTAACGTTATCAAGATGCTTGATTTCTTGATTGACAATATATTTGTTACGTTTGGAGGACATGTTTTTCAACAAACAATCAGCATTCCCATGGGAATCAACTGTGCCCCTCTTCTTGCCGACTTGTTCCTTTATTCATATGAAGCTGACTTCATACAGGAACTTCTTAGGAAGAAAGAAAAGAAGTTAGCAGTATCCTTTAACTTTACTTTCCACTATATAGATGATGTTCACTCACTAAATAATTCAAAATTTGGTGACTATGTTGAACGCATCTATCCCATCGAACTTGAGATAAAGGATACAACAGATACAGTTAAGTCTGCCTCATATCTTGACTTACATCTAGAAATGGATAATGAGGGTCGGTTGAAAACAAAACTTTACGACAAAAGAGATGATTTCTGATTTTCAGCTTCCCAATTGTGAACTTTCCATTTCTATGTAGCAACATTCCAGCAGTGCCTGCATATGGAGTATATATCTCCTAGTTGATACGATATTCCAGGGCTTGTATTTCCTACCACAATTTCCTTGATAGAGGGTTGCTGCTCACAAGGAAGCTATTTAACCAAGAGTTCCAAGTGGTGAAGTTGAAATCATCCCTTTTTAAATTTTACAGACGCCATCACAAGTTGGTTAAACGTTATGGAATATCCGTTTCACAGATGATAGGGGATATGTTCCAAATGTTGTAACTTACTGAATTAGACTTATTACAGGGTTTGTACTAACATGAGCAACAAGACTGGTACCACATGTGGAGTAGGATCTGCTTACCCTTCCGGAGCACCTGAGATCACCCCAGTTTTTGTTGGGTTCGTGTTGCTCAGTCTTTAGTTTTCTATGTTGTGTTTTGTGTACTATTGTTTGTCTGTTGGTCTTTTTCTTTTTTAGCCATGGCGTTGTCAGTTTATTTTCGACTTATGAGTTTGAATGTCCCTTTGGTATCTTATGGCTCTTTTTCAAGTGCAATTACTCCAAAACGAATTGTCCAGTTTTTCACAAAATTACTGAGGAGATAGAAATTGACCTGCCTGACAGTTATGCTCAAACTGTTTTAGTTTTTGAGATGTAAGTGAAAAAACAGCCTCTTTATACCCTATGTTCTATTTTAAGGAACAAGTTTGTTGATGGATTAAATCCACAGATAAAATAAAAAAAATAGATACCCTTATAAGGAACATTTAGTTGAAGTTTGGTAACATTTAGCCCAGTAGTTTCAGAGAAGAAGATTTTGTATAAAAGTTTTTGATGACGCACAGAAGGACAACGATGACGGACACCAAGAGATGCTAATAAGGTGACGTTCACTGATCTGTAGCAGTGTTTGTCATTGCTTCATCACACTGAAATTATATAAATAACTTATTATGGTTTAAAATTAAAAGCAAAACAAAACAAAAAACAATTATGATTAATTTATTAATCCATATTAACAATTGCTTTTTAACAATAAACTATTTGAGGACAGCTTTGATTTACTTTATAATTACATGTAATAAAAGCACCAGTGATGTTATATAATCCGATCCTTCACAATCAATTTAAAGACGAAGGCTTTCTTTCTTTACGAC
This sequence comes from Mytilus coruscus, assembly GCA_017311375.1. Taxonomy (NCBI): domain Eukaryota; kingdom Metazoa; phylum Mollusca; class Bivalvia; order Mytilida; family Mytilidae; genus Mytilus; species Mytilus coruscus. The sequence goes on along the minus strand of CM029602.1, from coordinate 62,049,096 downwards.
TTGTTTATATCTTTCATATCTCTGACAAATTGATTTATCCCCCTCCCCTTCCCCCACAAATAAAAAATTGAAATCATATTTAACCACTTAGTATATCTATTCATTAAAAAAGATTTTCTGATCACAAATATTGCAATATCAATAATATCTATGATTTTTTACATTCATTGTAAACCTCATGTAATAAACAGCTGAGCCATGAGCGCATAATATGCCCATCGCATTTTCTTAGAATAAAGTTCAATAACTTCTCAATATCATATCAGAAATTTGTGAAAAACTAAAGGGAGGTTATCTTAATAGATATAAACCCATCACCTAAGTTTAATGAAAACTGCTCAAAGCACTTTAAAGGTATTGTCCGAAAACTGAAAAATCACCCATTTTTTATGAATAAAATCCCATAACTCGGAAGTGTAAAATCTAAAATTTATAAAAATCAAAAGAGAGCTTAAGTATATAGATATTAACAATGCACCAAAGTTTCATGAGAACTGCTGAAAGCATTTTTGAGTTATTGTCCAAAAACTGGAAAATCCCCCTTTTTTTAATGAATAAAACCCCATAACGCGGAAACGTAAAATCTAAAATTTATAAAAATCGAAAGGGAGCTCATGTCAATAGATAAAAAGAATTCACCAAAGTTTCTTGCAAATTGGTGAAAGCATTTTTGAGTTATTGTTAGAAAACTGGAAAATACCCCTTTTTTTAATGAATAAAACCCCATAACTCAGAAACGTAAAATCTGAAATTTATAAAAAAACGAAAGGGAGCTCATGTCAATAGATATAAACAATTCAATAAACAATTCACCAAAGTTTCATACAAATTGGTTGAAGCGTTTTTGAGTTAATGTCCGACATGTTGATGACGGACGGATGGACAGACGGACGGACGGACAAAGGTATACCATAATACGTCCCGTAAACGGGCGTATAACAATGTGATAACATAATATTTATTTCAGTACATGGAATTAAATTCAACCGGCAAAATATATTGTTTGGATAAATAATAAAACCCTCATCTAAAATTTCCAAAAGTTAAATATCCATGAATTGATGTACAAATAAATACAAAACAACAGATATACTATAAAAATTATTTTTAGGATTTCTTTGCAACAGACACCATCTGACTAATGTCCACCATTTTCTCTCTTGGCTTTCCAACATCTTCTCCTTGCTTAACTTCAAACTGGTCAATATTTCCCCAGTCTTTAAAGCTTACTGTCTGAACACCTATCAAATGAAATATTACTATTCTTATATGCAGCTAAAGATATATTTCTTTAGTGTAATACTCTTGAAATTGCAAAAAAAAGAGAGTTTGATAGTAAAAACTTATATTTCAGCATTGTTTATTCTTGTTTCCTACTCTAAATACTAGAACAACTGGATTACCTTACCTTAATAGAAATGCCAGAAACGTTTGAATTTGGACCTAAGCACAAAATTTTTTTTTTTATATTATAGTAGACAAGATTTTTGATTTAACACTCAGACCTGCCAACTTTTGAAAATCCCCATGGGGGTTTTAGTGCACGACCAGATTTTTAAGGGTTACAATTTTTGCTTCGTTTCTGTGTGCACTGTTTTTTACTCTAGAAATAGTCTCATATCTCTTCTTTTTATGCCCCTGCAACTGAAAGTTGGGGGGCATATTGTTTTACCCCTGTCCATCCGTCTGTCCGTCCATCCCAATATGGGTATATAGTTATTCCAGATAACTCCTCCTACAGTTTGAATGCTAGGAAGTTTTCACTTTGCTGGCTGTTTGTACATATATTGAAGGTGTGCATGTGGTCAGGGTTTTTAATTTTTATTAATATTTGCTCTTTTGGGAGATAGTTGAACTTTGTCATTTTTTTGGAGTATTTACTTGCAAAAGAGGTGCATAGAGTTTCCGGAAAACTCCTCCTAGTTTGAATGCTAGGAAGTTGACACTTTGCTGGCTGTTTGTACATATATTGAAGGTGTGTATGTGGTCAGGGTTTTTGATTTTTATTAGTATTTGCTCTTTTGGGAGATAGTTGAACTTTGTCATTTTTGGAGTATATACTTGCATAAGAGGTGCATAGCATTTCCGGATAACTCCTCCTACAGTAAACCATAGACCTATGTGCTCCCATGCTCAACTTTGTGTATTTTAAAATAACACTTTGATCCACTTTGCATCTGCTGGGGCATCATTTGTGTCTCCCAGACACAATAATATCTCAAAGAAAGTCCTACACTGACTTCAGTGACATTGTTGTCTTTTTTCAAAACTACCTATACCGTTTTTTATTGGGAAAAATGCATATTTTTTATTGAAATTGGGAAATTTGTATATTTTATTCTAAACACATCTCTGATTCTTTGCTGACCTTTGCTGTCTTTTTTGCACTGTTGTTTTCATGTTTATTTTGGTTGTCAGACATTTTCAACCTGAAAGGTACTTTTCGGAGAGGGGAAAGAAACAGAACCAATGATGGTACTTAATGCTTTGAAAACCACATGTGTTACAAACACCATGATGATTCTGATCAGAAAACCGGATCTCAAAAGTGCTTTCTAATATCAAAATAATAACATGAATACGATATTTACAAACATTACTACCAATGCCATCACTGTTTGGGGAAAATGTAAAACTTTTTGGGAGGAATTTTAAGCCATTTTTTTTAGTAATTGGGAATTTTCTCTAAGGGAAAAAGCCGAATTTCGGCTGTAACTTGAGGCAAACAATATCACTGGACTTTGTTATAATACAGTTACTTCAGAGTGGTGTGTGGGGGCATCACTTTGTCTAGATTGTTTTAGTATACTGATGATCGAGCTAATAAGCCTTGTTTTCTTTTATTTCTTGTTATTATCAATTGGCAAAATAACTTAATAATGGAGAAAAATGTCCTAAAAAATAAAGAATACAAAATGAAGACACACACCCGCCTCCCTCCCCCTGCAAAGACCTTCAAATCTTTGCACCATGACTCAAAAGACCTCAACCTAAATGTCCTAAAGTTAGAAGGATGGAGACCGTTTTTTGAGTTAGTCTATCAGTAATGAGAAAATGGATAAAATTTGAGTTATCTTTCTGGTTTTCAGAGGTGCTCCTACTGGCGGAGGCTTATACACAGTAGAAGTGAATACAATATGGCGTCGATTTTAAATCAGAACTGGACAGAAACATGTCTGATTTCAAAATTTTAACAGATTTCAAGATAAATGATGTTTCCTAATGAGTTCATTACAGTTTTCATTTTTTCGTTATGTCGACCCATCGGATAAGCAGATTATCTGTAACAACAAATTATGACACCTTGATTAGCTGGGGTCGTAAACTTGTCATAAATATGTCTCCAGGTAAAATTATAGATTTATAGAAGTTGATCAGAAAAACTTCAAAATTGGTAACCAACAATTTTTTTTGGGTATATTTTATGAAAATCAGGATTTTGACTTGTTTTACGATCCAGATATCGGGATTCGGGTTGAGGCATGAAAATCGTGATGATACCGCCAAAATCGTGATAGTTGACAGGTCTGAACACTAAGAACATCTAAATGTAGATCTAAATGTTGCAAAATGGGTTTGTAATACATGCATTGAAGCATTAACATATACTATCATTCACTTGTGAGATAGAATCCTTGAGATATGCACATTTAGTTTCATCAAAATAACTCGACAACAACAACAACATTTTTTATTTGTCAATCAAGACGCCCTGAGGAGCAGAACAATTACAGTTTAAATTAAAGTGTACAAATAATTGTGATGATTTTTTTTCGATTGAAAAATTACAATAAAACTAAAACTATATATGAAAAGGGAGACAACAAACACAGTGTATTCCCAAAGATAATGAGTGAGTGAACACAATCAGTTCCTTTGTTTTATTGAAGGAAGAGCTGGGGGCCACTCATGTCTTATGTAATACTTAATTTTGCTCTTTTAGCTCTGCTCAAGGGATTATATTGGTTGAGGGTTGATACAATGTGTGATATTGAAAAAGCCATATCATATACACTTTATTATATACATGTAACTCAAGTACAACTAATATCTCTATGTATTTTTCGCGAGACATGACGTAATTCATATTAGGGGTTTGATAAAGCTTTTGTAACCGTGACTGATATCGATTATGTGACGTCATACAGAGTAGGGATTTGATAAAGCCTTTGCAACCGTTACTGATATCGATATCATCACAATGGCTGATACAGCACGATTGTCATCATTGTATTACACATACAATTTACCTGTATTTACTACTAAGTATAATATAATATTAAATAATACTGTAGTGTTTAAAGATTGATGGCATAAGCTCTCATGGTCCTTTTGGCCAGGTGAGCTAGAATTTGTTATCTAACCGTTTATCTTATTGTTTTCTTCATTTATAAACGATTTTTTTTCTTTCATCTCCAAAGAAATAAAACCATTTAATACAAACCTTTGCTATTGAGAATGTTAAAAATGTCACCTCTCCCATGTTTAGTCAAGTCTAATATTCCATCATTAATGTCTTTCACTACAGTTTTCCCTGTTTCAAAGGCTTGGTTCATGGTTGTCAAGATAACACCAACAGGTCCTGTACTAACCCAACCTGTACAGTACATACCTAAAACAAAACTGTGATGTCAGTTCATGACCTATTTCTAAAGACTACTTCAAGCAATTCTGGAGATTCAGGAATTTCATGACTGCATTATTATTTCAATTTTTAATGCACTTGGTAATTTGCAAGATTAAATGAGGTAGAAAATTCTGTCCATCTGTCAGCACTTCTAAGGTGTACCAAAAGGCAAGATGGCCTCAATTGATTTTCATTATTTTTATGCCCACTTAAAAAAGTGGGTCAATTTCACATTTTTCCTTATTGGACAGAACAATTGCTTTAAAAAAAATTTTTGAGATAAGAAATATTGTGCTAGAATATGAACAAAAACTAATACGTGTATACAATTATAATATGCTAATTCAAATTGATTCCCAGTGTAAGAAAAGTGGAAAAATAGTTTCTGCCCACATTTTGAGAAAATTCTTTGTTGTTAGGATTTTAATGAAAATTTAACTATTGGTATCATATGCTTTTCTAAATTCATAAGCAATGTCAAACTTGTGATTGGTGGAAATTTAAAAGTAAATTGATATATAGGTATAATAGGCTTTTCCAAATTGATTTCTTGTGTCAAGTTTTGGGTAAAAACTTATTTTCTGTGAAAAACCACAAAATTTAAGAAACATCTTTTTGTGCTAAGTTTCCAATGAAAGATGATATAAAGATATTTATATACCGTAAATTCACAAATTATTGCTAATGCTAATAAACTGTTAACACAGAGATATGTCTCGCCTATTTGTTATTTTGATAATGCAAATGTTGAAATTAAAATAGCAATACTTTAACATGTAAGTTATGCAAATATTCAAAGTCAATGAACCATGACTGAACGTACAGGGCTAAACAATCTCCATGGAAATGAGATGTGCCAATGCTTATACAACTGCAAACCAAATACCATTGACTTTTCATAAGTCATTCCTTTTAAACAAACCTAAACACAAACATTAACTTGTAAACAATGTAAAAGTTTCAAAGTCAATGAACCATAATTAGGGGGTGGGGTTATATAAACTCCATGGAAATGAAACTTGCAAATGCAAATACATTTGCATACCGAATATCATTGACTTAACATAAGTGGTTCATCTTAAACCGACCTAATCACAAACTAATACATGTAAACTAAGCAAAAGTTTCAAAGTCAATAGACCATGACTGAGGGGTAAGGACCAAATATTCTCCATGGAAATTAGATGTGCTAATGCTTATACAACTGCATACCAATTATCATTGACCTACCACTAACGGTTCCCCTTAAACTGACCTAATCACAAACTAATACATGAAAACTAAGCAAAAATTTCAAAGCCAATAGACAATGAATGAGGGGGCGGAGCCAAAAAATCTCCATGGAAATGAGATATGCCAATGCTTATACAACTGCATACCAAATATCATTGACCTACTACTAGTGGTTCCCCATAAACTGACCTAATCACAAACTAATACATGTAAACTAAGAAAAGTTTCAAAGTCAATAGACCTTGACTGAGGGGGCGGGGTCAAATAATCTCCATGGTAATGAGATGTGCCAATTCTTATACAACTGCATACCAAATATCATTGACGTACCACTAGTGGTTCACAATGAACTAGACCTAATCACAAACTAAAACATTGCTGACGCCGCCGCCGCCGTCTCCGCCGGAAACAGCATACCTATATCTCGCTTTTTGATTCCGTCAAGGCGAGACAAAAATGCGACAATATCAGTATCAGTTTCGCAATAATAAAAACTCGTATTCACAAAATGTTTGCATTCGCATTAATTAGATCTCGCATATTTACCAGCGTTAAGTGATTTGCAATAACAAATGCATGCATTAATTTCTGAATTTACAGTATTTAATGTGCTTTTCAACATAAACTAGAGGCTCTAAAGAGCCTGTGTCACCTTGGTCTATGTGCATATTAAACAAAGGACACAGATGGATTCATGACAAAATTGTGTTTTGGTGATGGTGATGTGTTTGTAGATCTTACTTTACTGAACATTCTTGATGCTTCCAATTATCTCTATCTATAATGAACTTGGCCCAGTAGTTACAGTGGAAAATATTTTGTAAAATTTACAAAAATTTACAAAATTTATGAAAATTGTTAAAAATGACTATAAAGGGCAATAACTCCTTCAGGGGTCAATTGACAATTTTGGTCATGTTGACTTATTTGTAGATCTTACTTTGCTGTACATTATTGCTGTTTACAGTTTATCTCTATCTATAATAATATTCAAGATAATAACCAAAAGCTGCAAAATTTTCTTAAAATTACTAATTCAGGGCAGCAACCCAACAACGTGTTGCCTGATTGGTCTGAAAATTTAAGGGCAGATAGATCTTGACCTAATGAACAATTTTATCCCGTCAGATTTGCTCTAAATGCTTTGGTTTCAGAGATATGAGCCAAAACTGCATTTTACCCTATGTACTATTTTTAACCATGTCGGCCATCTTGGTTCGGGCGGGTCATCGGACACATTTTTAAACTAGATACCCTAATGATGATTGTGGACAAGTTTGGTTAATTTTGTCTTAGTAGTTTCAGAGGAGAAGATTTTTGTAAAGATTACAAAATTTACAAAAATGGTTAAAATTGACTATAAAGGGCAATAACTCCTTAAGGGTCAACTGACCATTTTGGTCAAGTTGACTTATTTGTAGATCTTACTTTGCTGAACATTATTGCTGTTTACAGTTTATCTCTATCTATAATAATATTCAAGATAATAACCAAAAGCTTCAAAATTTTCTTAAAATTACCAATTTAGTGGCAGCAACCCAACAACAGGTTCTCCGATTCATCTGAAAATTTCAGGGCAGATAGATCTTGACCTGATTAACAATTTTACTATGTCAGATTTGCTCTAAATGCTTTGGTTTCAGAGTTATAAGCCAAAATATACATTTTACCCTATGTTCTATTTTTAGCCATGGCGGCCATCTTGGTTGGTTTGGCAGGTCACGGACACAATTTTTAAACTAGATACCCCAATGATGATTGTGGCCAAGTTTGGTTAAATTTGGCCCAGTAGTTTCAGAGGAGAAGATTTTTGTAAAAGATTACAAAATTTACAAAAATGGTTAAAATTGACTATAAAGGGCAATAACTCCTTAAGGGGTCAACTGACCATTTTGGTCAAGTTGACTTATTTGTAGATCTTACTTTGCTGAACATTATTGCTGTTTACAGTTTATCTCTATCTATAATAATATTCAAGATAATAACCAAAAGCTTCAAAATTTTCTTAAAATTACCAATTTAGTGGCAGCAACCCAACATCAGGTTCTCCGATTCATCTGAAAATTTCAGGGCAGATAGATCTTGACCTAATAAACAATTTTACCCCATGTCAGATTTGCTCTAAATGCTTTGGTTTCAGAGTTATAAGCCAAAATATACATTTTACCCTATGTTCTATTTTTAGCCATGGCGGCCATCTTGGTTGGTTTGGCAGGTCACGGACACAATTTTAAACTAGATACCCCAATGATGATTGTGGCCAAGTTTGGTTAAATTTGGCCCAGTAGTTTCAGAGGAGAAGATTTTTGTAAAAGTTAACGACGACGGACGACGACGGACGCCAAGTGATGAGAAAGCTCACTTGGCCCTTCGGCCACGTGAGCTAAAAATGGTGTCAAAAGCATCTGTAGGATGTAATTTTGAAATGGCTGCCAAAATATTTAAACAGGAATATGTGTCCACATGACGCCATGTCCTGCACTCACTATAATGTGTCCATGGATGGATGGATGGACAACTAGACAGGAAATAATAATGCCCCTCTACTATCCTAGACTCTGCATAAAAATTCACAGTGCTCAGATTTAAACAAAACTTTTCATCTACATATTACATATTCTGAATCAATTCCTGGTATCATAATGTGCAAGTGGGGCCAATGCTGAAATATGAGTTTTCTAGTTTTCTTACCAACCTGTTTTCCCTTCTACTCTACTATCCTTATTTGGTATTGTTCCAGACTTAGTGTCAAATGGTATATCAGGGTCAATCACTAGACTCTTGTATCCTATACTTCTTAAAACCTGTAAAAACAAGCAGTTTCTTGGAATTAATGTGACTTATATAAACACATTCAAACCAATTCAGGTTTATAAAGCCATTAAGAACAAAAATATTTCAGCTAACTATCTTTACATTATTGGTTGTGTTCAATTATATAATAAAAATGTATGTGTGTGATGTAGACTTCTGGCATGTGCCTTTTTATACAACTACTGTATTCTTTCATCTATTGAGTGATATACCTGGTAGGTAAAATTGTCAAGAAGTATACAGATCCTTAGTCCTGATCATTTGTCAAAATTTGAAAATTCTGCTATAGCTTACTTCAAATGTCAAATATTCTTTTGAGAATCCTATAACATTTTATAACTGACCTCTGATTTACATGCTAAAGGGTGAATACAGACCAAATGTAGGACAAGTAGGAACTAATATTGATGGATGCAAACATGATCCTAATCACACAGTATAACTTACAAGTCCACAAGACATATCTACTGTCTGGTCTGTCAATATGGCTGACTGTTTTACTAGGTCTTCTCCCTAAATATTAGATACAATGTTGTAAAATGGGACACCAATATATGACCAATGATATAAGTAATTTAAAAAAAAATTACATTGCTATTTTACCACTTAAAATTACATAACTAAATTGGTTAAACTGAAAGTATGTAATCTTCAAAAAAATTACATTGTTATCTTACCAATTAAATTTCATAACTTTAGTGATTACCGGTAAACTGATATTTTATCAAATAAATAATCTCAATCATTGAGTTTGTCAACAACAGATACCTGGAGCTTGTTAATTCCTAATTTTAGTCCTGTGACATATTTATCACCAAATATTTCCAAAGGACTCATGCAGAATGATAAAGACCATGACTTCTTAGCTGTTTCCCATAACTTGAGATCTTTTTCTGTTGGTTCCATACATGTCTTGTACATCAATTCTGTAAGACGTCTCCTGGGTCGAGGTAAATCTACAAGATCACTGATATTTTAAGACAAACTTCACCTGGTGTGGTAAGCCCTGTTTTAAATGTACTAGAGGACAGAGATAGGGGTCATTACATCATATCAGAATAAATTGTGATAGGTTATTCAATTCAAACATAGCTTATACCCAGGGTAGGTAAACACATCTGCTAGTAGTGGTGACTAATCATGTAAAATTTCATTACCCAAATCCAAGGGATTTGAAAGTTAGTAATACACAGGAGTGACAAAGTTAATATAAATTTTCACTATGACCTCGTCTGTAGGGGATTTTTTCTTGTACACAAGACACCTTCTAGTAGTGATGAATAATCATGTCAAGTTTCAAAACTGAAATCTTAGGACTTTAAAAGGTAGTGAGCATAAATCAGTCTTCTCCCCAGGCCCTTAAAGGACCGCGGGCCCGCGATGTATAATTTTTTACCATGGTGGTATCGTTCTTACCGCGATGTATAATTTTTGTCCATGGTGCTAAAATTTTCAGTTAAAAAATCGTAAATCTGTAAAGTTTTAGACGACTTGTTAAATCTTTTCCGTGCGGTATAAAATTCCAGGTGAAATTTGACCAGTTCAAACCCAGTTCAACACTGATTGTTTACACCACGTGATCGATTTACCTTATGAGGTTAACCTTGTTGATTGGATTTTATCGACGTAAATAACACTTGTTACATGATTCTTTGGTGTTTTAATTAAGAGTTCATAACTTTATGATCACAGATAACTATTTTATGGCTTCACTCACCACCCAAGCACTGATATTATAGTATTATATGTCTCTGATTAAACCATGGCCAATATTATTTTTAATTATGACATAGTTATTGCATAATAGTCGGGTTTCAAACTGTAGTATCTGTCTGTACATATCACATGACCCAGTTAGTTCACGTAGAATATTCAAGTTTATTTACAATTAATTGCAATCTATTCTATTTTATAAATAAAATGCATGACTGTACCTTCAAACTGGATATCTATATCCATAATTAATGAATAACAGAAGTAATCTTGCAAATTTTATCCATAAGCACATGTTAAATCTATTTATATCTACTTCCTGTCATTTAGGCGGGAAAATAGGGAGACTTAGTTGTTGACATTGAATATGGTCACTTATAGATCTATAGACCAAAGATAAATTTATAGATTTAGGAATTCTTTTTAAATGGTTCATGACAAATAAAGATTTATATTTCAGTGCAGTATGAAGTCTGTATCTATGTTTGATGATCACCAAAGAAAAGAAAGGTTAATATTTACATGAAATCTATGGCAAAATGTTCTAAAATTTATGATAAATTTCTTTTTATTAAAATCTAAGATAGAAACTGGTTCATATAATAAAACAATATTTGCAATTGTTCTTGTTAATTTTTATCTTCTTATGACAGGAATCCTTTCACATACAACAACTTTCTTTCTAGAAACTAGAAAATTGTTTAAACTGAACATTTTGTTCTCTTTTGAATGATATTTTATTTTTATTGATTTTGGATTTTATAAAAGATTTAATTACTTTAAATTCAGATGAATATTTTAATATGAATCATAATTTATTTATTTTAAAAAATATTAAAGTATATAAACTGTTTTTGATTTACTTCTTTTTACCAATAATTTTCCTACTCAATGTCTACACAACACAGTACCACAGTATTAAAACAAAACAAGAGACAAAAAAACTACAGTAACTAGAAATAGAGCTAAGCGATGCGACATGAAGACACAACTGATTGTATGAAATATTTCACCAAGCTGTCCACACGCGTTACCCTGGTGCTATCCATAGTTGCCAACTCACATGATATTCACGTGTAATACACGCTTTTTCAACGGTTTACACGCGAGGATTTTGTCACATGGCGTGTACACGCTTTTCGCCACTTTACACGCTATTACACGCTTTTTCGTTGTTTTGATTTTTTTGGTTGTTAGTGAGATCGCGATTCACGGGTGTTTTCATTAATAGAGGATAAATACCGAGAATTTCGAAAAAATTGTTATGTCGCCATTGTTTATTTGCGATATGGACGAACAACAAAAGCCCTTCAGTTCAGGTAAGTTTGCAAGTAGGTTTTAAGATTTTGTTACTTCTTTCTCTCAAATTCACTTTGGGGAAATGTCCAGCAGAAAGTGGTCACTTTCTGGACCTGTACTGTCGTCTAAAGAGCCGAGTGCTAAGCGAAAACGATACCAGTGTATGTACCAAAAAAGTTGGGAGTCCGTGTTAAAATCAAAAGAAAGTGATCGAGGGCCGAACAATGCATTGTGCACCCTATGTTACTCTCATATTTATATTAGGTCATCTGCAAACATTATCAATCATTTGCAATCATAACAACATGTGTGAGAGGATGTACTATTTGATAAAGCATTCAATGGTATTCAAATTTATTTTTTTTTCTCTTCCAGTTTCAAATCTAGCCAACAGACTTCCACAGGCCATATGGGAAGGGAATATCACAAAACTGTTGGATCATTTCTCTCTGAGTACCAGCTGTCTTCTGATGAACTACCCAGTTTTGACCAGATAATAGCAACATATATAATTTGTGGGGACCAATGGCAGACATAGATGACATTTTTAATGGCAAAAAAAACCCCATTATATATATATGACATTCTTTCAAAGCTTGCTATTTAAACGTTAAAGCTATTTTAGTTTTGCCAAATAACAATTCTGACTGTGAGAGAGCATTTTCAATTATAAAGAAGTTTACACTGAATTCAGATCAGAACTCAATGATATATTGTGTGCCTTGTTATCATGTAAATTTAACAAAACTGGCAGTTATTTTGTATATTTGCCTAGTAGTGTTGTTTTGAAAGCAGCAAAAACAGGCCACTGTTGAATGCAATAAAAGTTTACAGTAGAATATTGTTGTTTTATATTAACAAATTTGTATAACGTTCATACTAAAAAGTCCGCAACTACATCACGTGTTTTCACACGCTTTTTGACATGTCATGTCGTGTCATGACATGATTTTTCATTGTCAGAGGTTGGCAAGTATGGTGCTATCCAAAAATCCTGGGGAGAACACTGTAAATGATCTTTGATGGATTGACACACTGACAGACAAGCTGATTATTAAATGCATTCTGCTGATTAATCTGTGGATCCCTTATAAAAAAAAATCCATGTTTAGAATTTAGTTATTTTTGCAGTATAAATAAGTGATGATGTACACAGCTGTAAAATCTGCAATTTGATTACTGCAGCAGGCATGGATTCCTCCATCAATAGATACATTCATGTCACTATTCAAAATCTAGATGACCCAATACAAAGATCTTACCTTGTATTAGTTTATCTACTCCTATAAAATCTTCCTCTGAAAGCACTGGTTTACAATCTGGCAATCTTATCATTTCCCTTAATTCCTTAATAGTAAAGGCTACTTGTAATGGACCACGCCTACCAATCACTGTAACTTCTTTAATCCTACTTTTAGATAAGGCATCTAATGAATGCTGAGATATATCAGTTTTCTGTAAAAATAGTAGTATGGAACATAAATTAGGAAGTTTGAAGTACCTAATTCATCTTAATCAAATAATTATCAGTGTTCTCCCCAGACATTTCATTTAGCATCCTGGTAAACAGGGAAATTTGTAAATACCATCTTGTTTCTAAAAAATATAGCATCACATCCATAACATAATCTATAAGAAAACCAATTCAGATAGCATCACATTCAAGAAATATAGCACCACATTACCATGATGCTTAAAGGCCCTGGGAGAACACTGATTATTATTGTTAATGCTGCCTGAAGGCCTATACTTTGTAAAAAGCCATCTTGCAACAAAATATCCATTTCATTTAATTTCTAGATTTGCAATGGTAATGTTTACAACAGAGAAGCTTTTACATAAAATGGGAGTCCTGATTAAACAAAATGTCATTTAAAACCTTTTCTTTTTAAAGTTGCAGTACTATGTGGAGAATATGACATCTGATATACATTTCCTCTATCTGTTTGTACATTGTGTTTCTCCAATGTTACAAGTAAAATTGTAAATTTCAATTTTTAATAACAACTTTGGTACCTGTGTATATCTGTCATTTTCTATTCCTTATTATATCAATACCAACATAACTCCACAAAAAATTGTATCCAATAAAATAAATGTTACATATTAATTGAAGGATTATCACATTTCCAAGACCACTTTTAATTTACCTTTAAAAGATCAATTGGCATAAGCAAGATTCTAGCTACATCTAGTGCCACGTTTCCATGTCCAATAATAACTGCTCTGTCTGTGTCTAAATTTACTTGTAACTAAAATAAACAAATTGTGATGAGTAAAGGATTAAGGTAACTTATCCTCTGTAACTTTCAAATCTTATTGAGCTGAAATTTAACTGAATTAATCCAATCATAACTCTTAAGCACCCCCACCCCCGTACCCTTTTTTGCTCCATGGTAAGTTTTGCCGTGCTGCTACCACCTCTCAGACAACATCCTACATGTATGTGTAAGATAACCTATGCGTGTATTTTCCTGGTGTAAAAGTGTGAGTATGCAACTGCTATATGAGGAGTCTCAACCAGGTCCTGAACCAATTCATATAACTAGTTCAGAGTCTAGTGAAGAAACCATTATATTTACTAGGCTGAATAAAAACTAACTACAGGTTTGGGCCAAGTAAATCCACAGTTTAATTATAATTCCAATTTGATGCAAACATAATTGGCAAATATAGCCAAAGACAAAATTACATAGATCTGCAAAACTGTGGTACTCCAAAGATTTTCCCAAACCTGTATAGTAGTGGTAGTGATTATTTTAAGGTAGATGAGGTGAAGGCTGTAGCAAAAGCATGCATCACCTGATGCCGGTAAGACAAAGATGGGTCCAAATAGGCTTTGTAGGCATCGCTACGCCAGTCTCCTTGTGCTTGGATGACTTCACCTGGCAGGCCACACTCCAAAGCAAAGGAGGCCCCACCTCTGCGAAAACTATGACCTGAATATTGGCTGCTGTTAATACCTAAAAGGAGTAAAGCATGTTTCAAACGAGTCAAAAAGGCTGGATAGGTAAGTGGGGTAACTTAATGTTTGTGTAAATAAATGAATGCAGGACATGGTGTTGTATTATTTGGAACCATATTATGTAACAATAACAATGCCCCTGCTGGGCAAAAAGGTGAATTAGGAATTCTGGGTAGAGGAATCTCAAGTACTCTTTGTGCATATTGAATGGTCTTGGTTTTATGGATTCTCAAAATAACCCCTTTGGGTTGAAAGATAATATCCTGTCTGCTTAACTGCACCTTTGGGTCAAACTGGGATGAAGAAGGTATCAAAAGGTTTGACTTCCTAAGAAATGAGAAAATGCAACTAAACAGGCTGCCCAGAAAGCCAAGTCCTCAGTACATGACAAATTGATGGTGGTAAAATTCGCCGCAGAATAGACGGGTGATGGGTAACTTCCTATTGCTTACAGTTCCAAGTACTCTTTTTGGCCCCTGCAAAACAGAATGTACAAAATGACCAGCTAGAGGATCCGGTAATCCTGCTTCTACATGAATTAATTTAATAATTATCAAATAATTTGAAATAGAGTTATATTGCAGCCTGCGAGATAAATATGCAATGTAATGTGCGGCATTCTCATTTGATAAAGGAAATAAAGGTATTGCTAACATTTTACAAAACTGTACATAAGATTTTGAATAAGTCATATATGTCTTTTTTGTTGACTCGGCAAATGTATTACCCCGAAAATGGAGGACCAAATCATCTAGTTCCTTCAGATCCCTGTTGCCCTGTATGCCTAAACAAAAGAAAAGAAAGGGCAGCATTAGACATGTGTTCGTACAATTGGGAAATAAACAGGGGCTTGGGTAAACAATATCTCATAAAAAACTCAAATGAACTTGATTCCTGGAGTCTTGAAATGTGGTCTGCTAGCACATTGCTAGAGCCTGGGACATGAACAGCCTTAATGTGAAAATTGAATGAGGCTGACAACCAAAAAAGTTCCCTTAAAAATCCCATTAAGATCTTGTTACGAGATGTACATTGATTAATGCAGGCCACTGTGGCCATATTATCACACAGAACAATAACTCTTTTATTTTCCCAACTACTAGACCATCGTTTAGCAGCTAAAATAACTGAAAAAGCCTCAAGCTCATTAATATGAAAACTAGAACAACCAGGGAAATCTTGTTCCCAATTGACATAGAACCAGTCTAAATCATGGAAGCCACCCCCTCTGCTTCTACAAGCATCTGTTATAACAGACGTAACTGGTATCTTATCTAAAATAAGGATTTCCATTGAAGGAAGCAATAAAGTCTTGCCACCAAGTGATATCTGCGAGAAGTTCACCCTGGACGCGTATTTTGTGCCAGTCTTGCCTAAGACATGTGAAGCTATTTATGATCCTGCGAAGAAATACTCTTCCATCATGAACCACTGCGGATGCCCAATTTAATTTGCCTGCTAAAGATTGGAGCTGCATTTTTGACGCGCGCTGGCGCTGCTTAAACTCTGCTAACGCCTTCTTCAAGGTAGAGAGTTTTACATCAGGGAGGCGCAATTCCATAAGCGTGGAATCTATTTCAATCCCCAAAAGGTTATTTTTGACAAGGGCCTACAACTTTTGACCAACTGATCAGAAACCAAGAGAACACAAAGGAGAACTAGTGTGTTTAGCGCTTCTAAACATCTTGCTTGTGTTGGTTCGCATATTAAGAAATCATCTAAATATGCGACAATAGTAAAGCCTCTACGTGACATCATCGTTTGACAGCCTGAGACAATCTATGAAAATACTAGGTGCTAATTTTGCACCAAAAGGTAATTGCAATCATATAAAGTATGCTCAATGCCATTAGGAAAAACCCATTTAAATCCAGTAACTTGTTGACTTTGCTTACTAATTCGAACAGATCTATAGGCGGATTTTAAATCCACTTTTGCCAAAAAATAATTTTGAGCCACTAATTTTGCAGCATCATCAATGGTTTGAAATTTTGTTTAGGAAACTTCATACGAGATCGTTAACGGAAGTACCTTCTGGTCTACTACAATCATGAATAATGCGTACACCCCCATCAGGCTTTGGTATGATGCCTAATGGGCTAATAATTTTTGGGGTAGACTGCGCAAATAAATAATTTCCATTTTCTATTTCAATTAAGATCTGGGCATGGGCCTTGTCATAAAGTGGATTTTTTGGGTTTGCTGATGGGTGATTCTTTAATTCTACGAATGAAGGGATTTCAAATTTTGAAATAATGTCAAAACCATTTTCAATACCATTTAGTAAAAAGGATTTATCAAAGTCATTTTCCAGTTCAAGCTGCCAAACTTTTAGATTAAGATCACGTAGAGACTTTACCCTGAGTTTTTTGGAGGGCCACCAGATGAGTGTGATTGTGCTAAGTGATCCCGGTTACAACCTGGTACTGAACAGATGTGTTCAAATTTACAGAAGGTTGAGTGACAACCCTTTCTCCCATTAAACCGTCTGCATATTTCCTTCCCTGCATGAGTATAGGACGCATACCCTGTAGGTTTTGTATTACCTTTCCCCCAAGACTTTGAATTATTTGACATATTAACATTGTTATAATTAGGTTGCTGGAATCTGGGGCGTAAGAACACTGTTTGAAGATGGGGAACATAAGTGCACCAGCGAAATTTATGTTGGTGTTGTAAACACCTGTACTCTCTGTCATAAAAGAAGACAGAGACCATGTCATAACAAGTAATTAATTGGTATATGCGCTTTGAATACGACATATAATCTAGATAATTTTGAGGGTTAAGAGCCCCAGTTTCCAGCAACTTGTACATAATAGAAATATTGGCCATTGACCACTGACAAAGTGTTATTGACTCAATTTTGGTTTAACAGGGCCTGACTTGAACACCAATTGCCCCCCATTTGCCTGAGAAATTAAACTTTCATTGTTAATATCCGATTGAAATACATTGGAACAAACAAAGTCAATGATATCTAAATGTTTAGAGTCCACTATTGGCACTGATTTTAGGCATAATGCGGGTCCTGCCACGAAAAATGTTACTGACTCCAGGAACTGTACCTTGCTGTGTGCCGTTCTGGGAAGTTTCTGGTAATACTGTAGCACTCAATTGGTTGGTCTTTAGCTGATCCATCAAGGCCGGATATAAGGGTCATCTCCGTCCCGTTGATGGGGATGCACATCTAATCCGCTTCCGTTATCGAACTTCCGCTCTCATGTCAGATTGAGGTTCCGCGTCATTCGGCGCCATGTTTGACGCTCCGCTTACTTGCGTTTCTTTCACAAATGTCTTATCTACCGCACGCATTAACATCTTTTCCTGCCCTAGCGGGATATCGAAAGTTTGAATGTCTTCTAAAGTCAACAAAGATAGCGATTCTATGCTGTTGAAACCATTTTTAACAATTGGTCTGCGGTATGCTCGTCAAGTTTTTGGCGGTTGCCCACGCCGCACCTTTTCGATATCTTCCATTGTTACTAATGACAAAAAGCGTGTTTGTCGATTAAGTTCGATCAGTTGTCTAGTCTGAATCGTGAATCTTAGCACAAATTGTAACGATGATCAGTTCTAATCAGTGCATGTACTTTTGCATGGTACACAAACGGGCACAACAGCAGAAAAATCACAAAAAATACAGCCACTGCAACATGCGGCACAATCCAATTTTAACGACCACAAAGCCCGATTGACATCGTTCTCGGTTTCAGACAAGTAAGAGTTCAAAGTGGAAAATTTCTTCGTCCGATAGTTGGAACCACTCGGGAAATCCCAGTATAGCTTTAAATTGTTCAAAAACTGATGCCATAATAAGCAAGAACGTGACTTACATATGTATGTTAATAAGCACTCAATAAGTAATCCAAGCGTTTATATAATAAATAAAATGCTCCGCAGGGCGCAGCTTGATACGACCGCAGAGGTCGAACCCTGAACAGTTGGGGCAAGTATGGACACAACATTCAAGCTTGATACAGCTCTGAATTTGGATTGTGATTGACTATTTGACACAGCATAGGTTTCTGACACAGAATGAATGTGGTCTAAGAACTTAAAAATTTTAAATTGGACATTCACCTATTATGGTCCAATATCCAAAATCTAAATACATGGTTAGATTCAGCATATCAAAGAACCCTAAGAGTTCAATTTTGATGAAATCAAACAAAGTTTAATTTTGGACCCTTTTGACCTCAATGTGGACAAAGTTGATAACGGGCCCAAAAATCAAAAATCTAAATACATGGTTAGATTCAGCATATCAAAGAACCCCATATATTCAATTTTGTTGAAATCAAACAAAGTTTAATTTTGGACCCTTTTGACCTCAATGTGGACAAAGTTGATAACGGGCCCAAAAGTCAAAAATCTAAATACATGGTTAGATTCAGCATATCAAAGAACCCCATATATTCAATTTTGTTGAAATCAAACAAAGTTTAATTTTGGACCCGATTTGGACCAACTTGAAAACTGGGCCCATAATCAAAATTTAAAGACATGTTTAGACTCAGCATATCAAAGAACACTAAGAATTCAATTTTGTTAAAATCAAATTAAGTTTAATTTTGGACCCTTTGGACCTTAATGTAGACCAATTTGAAAACAGGACCAAAAATTAAGAATCTAAATACATGGTTAGATTCAGCATATCAAAGAACCCCATATATTCAATTTTGTTGAAATCAAACAAAGTTTAATTTTGGACCCCAATTTGGACCAACTTGAAAACTGGGCCCATAATCAAAATCTAAATACATGATTAGATTCAGCATATCAAAGAACCCTAAGAATTCAATTTTGTTAAAATCAAACTAAGTTTAATTTTGGACCCTTTGGACCTTAATGTATACCAATTTGAAAACGGGACCAAAAATTAAGAATCTAAATACACGGTTAGATTCAGCATATCAAAGAACCCCATATATTCAATTTTGTTGAAATCAAACAAAGTTTAATTTTGGACCCTTTTGACCTCAATGTGGACAAAGTTGATAATGGGGCCCAAAATCAAAAATCTAAATACATGGTTAGATTCAGCATATCAAAGAACCCAATATATTAAATTTTGTTGAAATCAAACAAAGTTTAATTTTGGACATGATTTGGACCAACTTGAAAACTGGGCCCATAATCAAAATTTAAAGACATGTTTAGATTCAGCATATCAAAGAACCCTAAGAATTCAATTTTGTTAAAATCAAATTAAGTTTAATTTTGGACCCTTTGGACCTTAATGTAGACCAATTTGAAAACGGACCAAAAATTAAGAATCTAAATACATGGTTAGATTCAGCATATCAAAGAACCCCATATATTCAATTTTTGTTGAAATCAAACAAAGTTTAATTTTGGACCCCAATTTGGACCAACTTGAAAACTGGGCCCATAATCAAAAATCTAAATACATGATTAGATTCAGCATATCAAAGAACCCTAAGAATTCAATTTTGTTAAAATCAAACTAAGTTTAATTTTGGACCCTTTGGACCTTAATGTAGACCAATTTGAAAACGGGACCAAAATTAAGAATCTAAGTACACGGTTAGATTCGCATATCAAAGAACCCCAATAATTCAATTTTGATGAAATCAAACAAAGTTTAATTTTGGACCCTTTGGACCTCAATGTGGACCAATTTAAAACGGGCCCAAAATCCAAAAACTTAATACACGGTTAGATTCAGCATATTACAGAACCCCAAGAATTCAAGAATAAAACCCCATTGAAATTGGTCAAGAAATAAGCAATTTATACAAAGTATCTTCTTTTGCACAATACTGTGCAATTAAATATTTCTTGCAATTGCAATACTGTGCAATTGAATATTTCTTGCTATTGTGCAATACTGTACAATTGACAATTTCTTGCTATTGTGCAATATTGTGCTATTGGATATTTCTTGCTATTGCGCAATACTGTGCAATTGAAGATTTCTTGCTATTGCGCAATACTGTGCAATTGAAAATTTCTTGCTACTGCACAATACTTAATATATAATAATTTACACATCCTGTTTGGTGTGTATCTGCTGCCAAATCATTATTATTTGCTTTTAAATATAAATCAGAAATAACCAACTTAAAATGGAAAATTTTAAAGAAAAAAAAAAGGAAAAAGGAAGAAAAAGGGGAAAAAATCCCCCAATTTTTGAACCCCTTATGATTCATCACCCCAAACTCAATCCCAGCCTTCAATGAGGTATGGTACCTTGCAGTACAATTTCAGAGAGATCCATACACTTAAACACAAGTTATTGTCTGAAACTAGAAAAATGCTTATTTTGGCCCTTTTGGCCCCTAATTCCTAAATGTTTAGGCAATTACCCCAAACTCAATTCCAGCTTTCCTTTGTGATATGGAACCTTGTAGTACAATTTCAGAAAGATCCATACACTTACACACAAGTTATTGTCCTGAAACTAGAAAAATGCTTATTTTTGCCCCTTTTTGGCCCCTAATTCCTAAAATTTTGAGGCAATTACCCCAAAATCAATCCCAGCATTCCCTTTGTGATATGGAACCTTGTGGTACAATGTCAGAGAGATCCATACACTTACACACAAGTTATTGTCTGGAAGTTACAAAATGCTTATTTTGGCCCCTTTTGGCCCCTAATTCCTTAACTGTTGGTACCATAACCCCCAAAATCAATCCCAACCTTCCTTTTGTGGTATTGAACCTTATGGTAAAATTTCCTAGAGATCAATTTACTTAAACTAAAGTTAGAGTGCGAAAACCAATGTGTCTTCGGACGACGACGACGACGACGACGCCAACGTCATACCAATATACGACCACAAAAAATTTTTTGCGGTCGTATAAAAATTAGTTTCTGCATGAAACTTTGCTGCGTTCCAAAAAATTAGTTTCTGCATGAAACTTTGCTGCGTTCAACCACGCTAAATTTTCTAATTGAGGTGAGCGCACTACAATCCCAAACCAATCAGCTAATTAGTCATGTGACTGGTCATCAGTGGAAACCCCCCTTCCCATTGGTGGTGCCAGTCTCTTGACCAAATATGGACTGTCGTCCGAGGTCAGACAGGCACAGCGGCAATCCAACACCAGTCTGGCATGCAAGGATAATTATTGATCAATACTCCCCTATGATGCAAACGGCAGAGTTAATTTTATTTTGATTAATAATATATTTAAAATAAATACCCCCTCAAATCTAACTGCTCACAATCATGTTTAACCCTGCCACATTCTTTATATGCCTGTCCTAAGTCAGGAGCCTAAAGTACAGTGGTTGTCGTTTGTTCATGTCTGTCATACTTATTTTTATAGCCAACTATACAGTAGACGGTTTTCTCATTGTTGAAGGCTGTACGGTTGTCTATCATTGCTAACATCCACTTCACTTGAACTCTGGTGGATAGTTGTCCCATTGGCAATCATACCACATCTCCTTATTTTTATATCACATACAAAATATAGTTTGGTAAAGCAGTTGGGCTGAAAATAACAGTAAAAAGCTTTAGTACATGAACAGGAATGAAAAGGCCTTCATATTTATTGTTGGTGCTATGTACTGTAAATTCAGAAATTATTGTGAGGTTTTTATTAATGTGAATAATGTGACTTCTTGTGTATCACAATAATAAAAACTTGCATTCCGATATATGATGCATGTATCTTTAATTAGCTTTTCCTAAAATCCCAATAATTAAACTTGCATTTTTGTTCATTCTTCAAAAATCCCAATAATAAATGCACCGGTTGTTGTCTCTTTGACACATTCTCCATTTCAGTTCTCAATTTTACGCAATAATTTCTCAATTTACAGTTCTTAAAATGTAATGTATTTACTGAAATAGTCTTAGGAAATAAAAGTTGTAATTTCTTTTGAGTTATTATATAAAGGAAAAATAAACCAATTATGCAGTAATTCTTATAAATGAAAAAACCCAACATATCTCACAACTGTTATTTATAACTAGATTAAAAAGCTCAAAGGATAGTATCAGTGTTCTGTTGCATATTCTGTGTTTGAAAACAAGAATGCAAGAAATAAATAACTAGCACTAAATGTAAATAAAACAAACAAATAAATAAATAAATAAATAAATATACACTAAATAAATCTTACATCTATATCTTGGGGAAGACCATTGTACCAACCAACAAAGGATCTGGCTGAAATCACATTTTTTAAATTCTGCAATACAAAAGATGAGGTACTGTATTGGCCATCACAGTTGCTATCAAAATTACTCATCACAATTATTGTTCAAATTTTTTAAACACTTGAATATCAGGATATTTTCTAAATGGACAAATTCTTATTCAATTACATGTACCATATCTTAAATAGGCCGTATCTGTAACTATTATCCTATTTTGTATAGACACACAATAGAATTACTCAATATAAAAACACACTATAAAACAGCTCTCCCATCTTAGATATTGTTTTTATGATATATGTGTCTTCGGAAGGCATTGATTGGTCTGTTTTGTACATAAAAAAACAAGTCTTTGAAATTTGTTACAAAATAATGTTGAATTTATGCAAATAAGAACTAAACTGTTACCTCTCCTGGTACTCCTAGAAGTCTGTCATTGTCTGCACCATAAGACTGAGTTATAAAAAAATATAAAAACATGTTTAATATGAGGATGGTAAAGTTGGTCACCATTAGATTTCAAACTTCAATATTTAGTTTGTACCTTTCTAAAATCTATTAATGTACTTCATCTATGCTATTTGTACAGTCAGATTAGCTACATATATGTTTTTTCTATAGTTGGTTACTGGTTCATTCACATATTCCCTACATCTAATTTTATCATTCACTGGCTGTTTTTGATAATATCGATATATTTTTGTAAAATATTTTTCATGTGACAATGGAATCTCACCAAATTTCAATCAAAATTTTAATTTTCAAATAGTTTAAACCATAACAGTGTAAAAGAAACAATCAAATAAATGTTGAAGACATTTCTTTTGTATTATTATGAAACAGGATAGAAATGCTTGGCAATCCTTGTTTTTAACAAGTTTGTAAGCCTCTAACAAATAAATGCCAATTTATCCTTTTTAATCATTCCATGTATAAACTTTTTAAATCAGTTTATCATCGTTCCTCCATATATAGTCAGTAAGAAATGAAAATAATCATTATTTTAATTCAATTTTTCAGGTAATCTTTTTTGGACCTTCTTGTATGAACAACTTTTACACTTTTCTTAGTTTATGTTTTAGGAAAAACAGTACTATAACAAAGTTTTATATACAATAGATACAACATATACACTTCTAATTAACTGTTCTGCAAGCCATCCAATGATTCATAATGTTTATTAGGTGCAATTGTTTAATCGGCTAATATTAGCTTGGTAATATGAATATGTCAACTATAGATGATCTGCATCCATTCACAATAGAACTTTTATAGTATGTCATACATCTGAATATGGTAAATTAATTGAAACATCACACAAGATGCACCACATACTAATCATTTGCATCAACTTATATGATATGCACTTGATATTATTATGTCAGGGAAGTCTTTACTTCTGGTTATAATATATGGATAACACTTAACATTGTCATATCAGGGAAATCTTAACTTCTGGTTATTATATATGGACAAAAAAAAGGCATACAAATGCTCAAAATTTGATAATTATGTTCAATAACAACTCGGCTATTTGT
This sequence comes from Mytilus coruscus, assembly GCA_017311375.1. NCBI lineage: Eukaryota > Metazoa > Mollusca > Bivalvia > Mytilida > Mytilidae > Mytilus > Mytilus coruscus. Next base: position 62,024,770 of record CM029602.1, on the reverse strand, counting down.
TATTTATACACACCAGAACAACAGCACTGTATGCCTTCTGAAGATCTGCTATAGATATGTCCTTCCCTATGGTAACATTACCAATAAATGTGCACCTGTCCTTGGAGGCTGTCTGTGTAAATGTGTTTATTACATTCTGTAAAAGAATAAAAAATGTGTAAAGGGTTCGGTGGAACCTGTGTCTGCTCTTATCACTGGTATATCTGAAAAAAGGATATTTTTTGCAGACATTTTGAGTATCTGATTTGCCAGAGTCTTCTGTATATACAATAAACTGTTAACACAGAGATATGTCTCGCCTATTTGTTATTTTGATAATGCAAATGTTGAAATTAAAATAGCAATACTTTAACATGTAAGTTATGCAAATATTTGAAGTCAATGAACCATGACTGAAGGTACAGGGCTAAACAATCTCCACGGAAATCAGATATACCAATGCTAATACAACTGCATACCAAATACCATTGACTTTTTCATAAATCGTTCCCTTTAAACAAACCTAAACACAAACATTAACTTGTAAACCATGCAAAAGTTTCAAAGTCAATGAACCATAATGAGGGGGTGGGGTTATATAATCTCTGTGGAAATGAAACTTGCAAATGCCAATACATTTGCATACCAAATATCAATGACTTAACATAAGTGGTTCATCTTTAACTGACCTAATCACAAACCAATACATATAAACTAAGCAAAAGTTCAGTCAATAGACCATGACTGAGGGGTAAGGACCAAATATACTCCATGGAAATGAGATGTGCTAATGCTTATACAACTGCATACCAATTATCATTGACCTACCACTAACAGTTCCCCTTAAACTGACCTTATCACAAACTAATACATGAAAACTAATAAAAACTTTCAAAGTCAATAGACCATGACTGAGGGGGTGTGGCCAAATAATCTCCATGGAAATAAGATATGCCAATGCTTATACAACTGCATACCAAATATCATTGACCTACCACTAGTGGTTCCCCAGAAACTGACCTAATCACAAACTAATACATGTAAACTAAGCAAAGTTTCAAAGTCAATAGACCATGACTGAGGGGGCGGGGCCAAATAATCTCCATGGTAATGAGATGTGCCAATGCTTATACAACTGCATACCAAATATCATTGACCTACCACTAGTTGTTCACCATAAACTAGACCTAATCACAAACTAATACATTATTGACGCCGCCGCCGTCGACGCCGGAAACAGCATACCTATGTCTCGCTTTTTGACTCCGTCAAGGCGAGACAAAAAATCTGACAAATTAATTTTTTTTTCTCATTTGCGTAAAGACATACTGGAATGATGACTATATTTGCTATATGATGATTACAAAGTTACAATAAATCTTAATCATGTTCCTTTCAAGTAATCAAGTTCATCTAAAGGTTCATATTTCAATCAAAATTATTTCTGACGGTACACTAAAGTTATAAGAATACTAACCTTGACCTCAGGGTGATCTGGAGCTACTCCATATCTAACTAGTCCAAATGGTACAGGTAGCTTCTCATAGATATCTACAACAGCATTTGGATTCCCCTGATAACACAAAGATGCATTACTGTTAAAAGTATTTTGTAAACAAGTAGCTGATGAGGGATAGATGTGACACATCAAGAAATATCATGCTTACATGCAATTGACACGAAGCTTGATACCAAATATCATGAAGCTCTGATTTGTAGTTCTTGGGACAATTTCATGGGTTGAGCAGACATATGTAGAACAATATTCACCCTACCTCTTTGCAAGGTTATAAATAGCAATTATCTTTTATTTCTTTATATATAATGTGACAGATATTTTGCCATGTACAACCAGTAGACAAACTCGAAAAAAAAAACAGCTGTGCCATGAGCACAAGATCACCCATCTTGTTGCAAGATTGAAATGACGGTTTAAGCCCAATACCTTTTGAAAATCCATAGAGAGGTAACTTGTACCAATCCCAACAACAATATAAAAGTTCAAGTAAATTGGTCAAAGTATATTAAAGCTATTGTGCAACATGCATGACATGTAAAAATTCAACTTAAATCAGACGGATCAAGTCCCATCACTCTGGAATGAAAAGTGAGAAATTTTTTTATAAATTGAAAAGTAGCTTACTTTAACCAATCCCAACAATTGTGTAAAGTTTAAAGTTTATTGATTCAAGCAGACTTATGTTGTGTGTGAGTCACAGCATGGCATTTGGAAAATTAAAATAAATGTGACAATTATAATCCAAATGACATTGTAAAATTCCATATTTCCTATGGGAAACTCTAAAAATTTTGCAACAAAAACAATAAAATAGTAAGTGCAAATTGCAATTAGGTACATCTACCTTCTGCTGTTTCATAGAAAACCAGTGACTGATTAAAGAGAAGCTGTGAATACAAAGTAAGGAGGAATGAATTATCTGGACACGCTGATCACTATTTACTTAACACTTCACTTAGTCTGACAGTGTATAAAAAAGTATAAATATATATTCTGTTGCAAAGCTCTAAAAATTCCCTCCAGAAGGACATTGTTCTCCCTGTGTATTCCAGCTTTCTCAATAAAAACTGGCTGTCATGATATACATGTAGTCAGTCAATAGTGCTGAAAGTGGTGATAAACACAAACAATCAATCTAAGAATTAAGGATGACACCAAGCAATTGAAATATAGAATATGGTGCATGTTTTCTTATATAAGTAAGTTTATTCAGAAACTGACATACAATACACTTTTACTATAAAGAGATTTCTTAATCAAGCATTTTAAGTAGATATACCTTAAGAATTTGTTGAGCTGTATAAAACCCTGCTGGACCTGCCCCTACTATACAAACATTTGGTTGTCCAGTGGTCAGCTGGCGTATATTTGACTGTACATAAGTTCTCAGATGTTGTCTACAAAGTCTAGGTAAGATGAACAGCATGTCTTATGGTGTGGTCTGAATAAAAACATAAAATATATTGTAATACATTGTAACAAATCACCTGCTAATTCATTGACTGTAACAGTTCATATGAAAATTCAAAAGTAAACACCAGATAAATGTAAACACCTACTTTAAACTACATTTGAATAATAAATGTTAGGAAATAGATAATGTGACATCAACCCAACTACATTGTACACATCAAGAGTGCACACACTGAAATGTCTCCCCTGCATTACTGATCATGATTGGAATTATATGTTGAAAGTCTTTAAGGTTTTACTGCAGGAATCAGATAAACTTATCATTATAATACACTGATCCACAAAAATGAGGTCAAGGTCAGATGAATCCTACTTGATACATGTACATATTATGATCATTCTAAATATACAGTTGACCAATTGGGTCTTCTATCTTCTGAAATATAATATAAAAATATGAAGATTTGGTATGATTGCCAATGAGACAATTCTCCAAAAGAGACCAAAAGACACAGAAATTAACAACTATAGGTCACCGAACAGCCTTCGACAATAAGTAAAACCCGTACTGCATAGTCAGCTATTAAAGGCCCCGAAATGACAAATGTAAAACAATTCAAACGAGAAAACTAACTGCATGATTTATGTACAAAATAATAACGAAAAACAAATATGATATACAGCAACAAACGACAACCACTGAATTACAGGCTCCTGACTTGGGACAGGCACATACAGAAGCTTTATACAATCAGTTTATTTCATAGGTGGCAGGTTAGCATCCATATTCCTTGCATTCTGTGATATTGGTCACAGGCCAGACAAAAAAAAACCAAAAAAAAACCAGAAAGATATCTGGAGGTTAAGTGTTGATATCATATGTTATGTTCTAATATCATCAATACTAGAATAGACCACTTTCGAGTAATGTCCTTTACTGGAAATGTTCGTCAATTGTGTGCACCTTTATGACGTCATTTACCAGATAGAGAGGCCCGCCTTTACCCCTGCCCTATTAAAGTTCATCAAGCATCTTCGTGATTATCATTATGCAGGATAAACTAGAAATAATGGTTGTTCCGTAGGTACTAAATCACAATTCCCTAATGACAGCAGTGCTGATTATCACTTCTAAGAATTTAATTTGCCGAATAATTCATCCAATACAGCATCAATTCATATTTTTTCAACTGCTCCCTCATCATGGGAAGGAAGTATAATGATGCCCCTTAACGCATGTATGATGTTCACTAAAAACAAAGTTTTTGACAGAAATGCAATGAAATTGAAAGTGGTCTATTTGTTGATCTTCCCAAAATAAAACAATACACTGTAATACATTATTAGGACACGAGTTAATCTAATTTTTTGTCATTTACATTGTCCAATTAACCTTACTCTCTTGTTATTGTGATATATCAAAATGCAAAATCCATTGACATGAAACCCTGGTGTATGTTTGTATGTAAATATTTTCTCAGATTGCTTATGATGTTTTCAAAATAAATATTTTTGAGGTGAATTGATTTTTCTGGGAAGTCATGATTTAGCTATTTATTTGTTGAAATTTTCACTTTGAATTAATTTGCATTCAGTAACTATATATATGAGCTAGTACTCTTGGACCGCTACTTTTTATCTTTTGTCATTTTATTAGTTGTTTTTGTGATCATTGCAAATATCTATAGGCAAAATAAAAAATAAGAATATTTGGTATGATTGCCAATGAGACGACTATCCACCAAAGATCAATGACGTAGAGTTCAGCAACTGTAGAATAGTCTGTTCAGCTTTCAACAATGAGCCCAAAAAAGTTTGTTTACATTCTTTTCCTTTACGGCTTTAGTGTCTGCATATTGGATAGTTGACTCATTGGCATTCTGTCATCCTAGTACAAGAGCCAAGGGCATGTAATTTATATAATATATATAAGCACAATTGGCACTCTATCAAGTATTGAAGTAAATGAATCAAGTGGTGAAAATTTGGAAAAGTCACTTCCAAAATTATATATCATCACAGTATGATAGTGTTGCATTCTTTTCATGGCAAGTTTATAATTAGTTAGTAAAGAAGGTAGCATACGTTCTTCCCTTTTGTTGACTGTTGACAGTTTCTAAACTGGAGGTTGAAGAGAGAAAAATTTTAAGACTCAGTATTCAGTAGGATGCGTCTAAGGGTCAATCACCTGTTAGGTCAACATAAGATAGTTCCAAATGTTGTATTGTTTTTTAAAGATTTATTTTACTTTTCTATGACATTAAGATAATCTTATAAATCCATCTCCATATAATATTCATGGAATCAATTATTTTTCTTCTCGGGAGGGAAAAGTAAATAACTTAGAACTATTTTTTTTCAAAATCAGTATTACGCCGGAAGTCAAAATCAACCCACACCGGCTTTAAAGGGGAGAAAGAGAAAGCTACATTTTGGTAAAGAAAATCCGTTTATACTTATTGCTGAACCATTTTTCATATAAAAAGATATTTCAGGGTTGATTTGATAATTTTACAAACTATTTTATTCTAGTAGTCCCTACCAGAAATCGCGTTTTTGTCTCATCAATATTGATGAGTTTGTCCACTTCCTGCTTTTGTAATTTTGTCAACTGGATCCTCCTAGATAAGGTAACTGACTTTCATTTACTTCTCTGCTTATGGGGTTTAGTTTATGGTTAGGGATAGGTTAAAATTTGGGTTCGGTAAGGGTTGAATATGAGCTAGTTAAGGATAGCTCTATATATGGGTCATGTGGGAAGCACATTCAAACAAAATTTGCATTTCTAAAAAATCATATTAATCCAAGATATCTGCTTCAAGAACAAGTGCAAATAACATGTGACACATTTGTATTCAAAGTATGCTTCATGACTTTTTGACACACTTGTATTCAAAGTCTGCTTTTTGACACATTTGTATTCAAAGTCTGCTTTTGATTTGAATGATAGATGTGGGATATACAGTACTATATATTATTTGCATCAATCAAACTAGTTCATTGAATCCCAGAAATGCCAAGAACCAAAATTTTAAACTTATTGTCAAAAAGAGGTGAATGAAACAACACTTTATTAATTTCATGTGTTCAGAAGCACTTTTAGATTAACTTTAACAGGGATGCTAGTCCAAATAATTATGACATCTTGACTTTAAAGACTATTTTAATTTTTCACTGTGACGCCTTCTCACGACGTTATAACACCAAAACCATTATATTTTGGGTGGAATTTTGAGAGGTGATTTAGCTTTCAACCACAACTTTGAGACCAAATTTTGCCATGAAATTTTCACTGAGGCCACAATTAAAAATATTTCAGTGTGCCCAAACCCGACCCATGATGACTGGGTGTGGGTAGGTAGGTAGGCAAATTCTTTTTTTTTTTATCAGAATTCGCATGAAAATATTAAAACAGTGTATCTTTTTTTTCCATCAAACCTTTGTAGAGACAATCAAAAGCCATGAATTTAAGACCTCTATAAATTAGTCTACTATATAGAATTAAATCACTCAACCTCATCAAAAACATCATTCCAGGTTTTCTTATTGTTAAAGTGATAAAACCCAGCGACTCTTTTCACAAAAAATCTTGGAGTAAAAATACTCGTAAGTCATACACATTTCAGTATAACTTACGATCAATTTTAATCGTATGATTTTTTGTGAAAAGAGTCGCAGGGCCTAATCTAGGATTTTTGAGAGGGAGAAATGACTTCTCCTTCCATGAGAGAGTTGGGAGAAGTGGTAAATTTCTTGGAGAAGTGAAATTCCATTACCCTTTCGTTTGCATAGTGTTTTCTTGCACATCATAAAGGGAAAATTGTTTTAATTGTGCAATAAAAAACATACTTGCAGTGTTTATATGATAATGATATTGTATAAAATGTATGAATTGAAAATTCTTAATAAAAAGGTTTAGACAATGCAATTGTTATTTAATCATTCAACCTTTTGTGCTGTCAACTTGAAATTAAGTTTGTTGCTTGCCTAGTAATATTATCATGCATTAATCCCATGTGCATCTGATTCAATTTTTTTTATAAAGTTCAGAAATATATGACTCCCAGTTTATGTGATGACTTTTTAATGACTGGGCAATTTAATGTTTATCATCACGTCATAATTTTGTAAAATATTGACTGTCCAGGACATCATGTCAGCTGTAAGTTGAGAATCTCATGAAAGATTCTAAGCCTATATATTAATGAAAATATTTATCAATTACATTTTAATTAATCGATAAAGAGCTAATTTTTATCATTTTGTTATAAAAGATATATCCCTCATTAACAAATTGGTCGTGAAAACCCACCTCGACCACAAGCGTGTTGTATGTTTGCAATCAACTTATCCATTAGCTGTCTTTATACCTTTTATATTTCAATTTTTAATCAAAGAATATAAAAAATCTTCTGTTCATTCCCACCCTTATCCTACCGAATAGTAAAATTGATCGTCTCGTGATAAAAAGAAAACAAATTAGCTGAGTGATTACGCAACATCCTCAGATGAAAATCATCGTAAAATAATAACTTCAATAGACGCTCGGTTTCTCGTTTCAATAGTTTTGAATGTTAATTTCATGGATGTATTAAGTCGCCCTTGTGTTTATTTCATTTAAACGTCAACAGTATTAGTCCTAGGTCGTTTCGAAAATTTAGATTTTCCTTGTCGACCGCCATTTTTGTTTACCTATGATACTTGTAAAAATCAAGTTGTCTCCCTTTTCCTGATTTTGATAGTGATTTGACTTCGCCAAGTAGTCAGTCGGCCGACGAGTTTTAGCGATTTTCAAAATTCCTTGGCGACTTAAATCGTCATTTCACCGGCAAGATTATGGCCTGATTAAGCCTATTAGATACAATAGGCTTTATTTTTTGTTTATTTAAGTAGTACAGAGGACGACAGCGTAAAAAAACTGTCTGCCATTTTCACATGTTTTACTTCTTTACGTTCGTTAAATCAGAAGATAAAAACTGAGAACATCGAATATCGATTAACTGCGTCTCTTACACGCTTTCTTTTAATCTTATTCACAGTTACTTTCAAACGCAAAGACGACGAATATTAAGTTTTATACGATGACGGAGCGGACACGAAAAAAATCCGAAAAAAAAAATTCTTCAAAAAAACAGCAAAAAAAGAATTTGAGTCGGCGGGTTTTTTTGGGTCGGTCGCGTTTGGGCAAACATACAATATTTTTATTTTGGCCTGATGTGTAGAAATTTTTGCATTATTATCAGTTCTTCTTACCTTTTGTGTGCTTGTTAGTTCAAAATATTTCCAGAAATAATCAAAAGTAATGATAAGATAAGTTATAATTTCTTCCAAGGATGTCGATAACCTACTTCATTTTTCCCAGATTTGCCAAAATCCTTCACTTTTGGAGATGATAACAAATCTACAAACCAAACTTCACAAAATTTGATGGAACTGAATTTTTCCTGAATGTTTGATTTATTTTGTCTGGAAATTAAGGTCTATTAGTGTGGTGGAGTTTTGCCTCTAAAAGTGTAGATCTATAATTTTTTTTCCAAAACACGGAATTTGTAAACATCAAAATTTGAAAATAGAAAGGCCTTGATAATGATTGCTTGAAATGTTTTGTAGTAATACTCTAAGAACTTTTTAGAATTTAACAATAAGTAGACATCACATTTTTCTAGTTTCCAGACAATAACTTGTGTTCAAGTGTATGGATCTCTCTGAAATTGTACTGCAAGGTACCATACCTCAAAGCAAAAAGCTATTTTTCCTCAGACTTGTTTTAAATCTTTGATGAATGATTTGATTACTATTTATTCTTCAAATTGTTCTACATTAAAGTCCAAAGGGTCCAAAATTAAACTTAGTTTGATTTTAACAAAATTGAATTCTTAGGGTTCTTTGATATGCTGAATCTAAACGCTCCAAAACATGTATGTCTGTTTTCTGTATTCACCACTTTTTTAAGAAAGGTACTTGTTTCTTGATCATATTTTACATTTAATATCTTGTATGTGCTTCACTTTTATATCAATGAACTTAAAATGTAAATCATTTCATCAAAAATTGAATTACACTTTGTCCACATTGAGGTTAAATTAAACTTTTTAACCTACTATTCAGGGTTATTCATCAAGCTGCCACATTTTATTTTAAGAAATATACTTTTATTTAAATGCTTCACTTTTATTATTTTGTTGTTTATTTTGTTGTTGCTAATTTCTCTTTTACCATGTTTACTATTCTTCTAGTTGAAGAAATAAAAATGGCAGAATCTGAGGCAAATCCAGCTCCAGAAGATGTACATGAGGAAGATACTAATGCTCCTGGATATAAACCACCAGAATTTGAACCATTGGAAAACATCTTAAAGAAAGATCAGGAGGATGAGAGTCTCAATAAATATAAACAGGCCTTGTTAGGTGGTGGGGATGCTAAAGATCCATGTAGGTTTATGTTATACTGTTAACAAACTAAGAAAATGATGACACAATACTTTTCACTAGAACACGATTTATCCCAAGCAAATATTTACTATCTAAATTTTTAAATCAATCAAATTTTTAGTTATGCTTTTTTGTAAAACAAGCATAATATAAAAAGGATTAATTTTAAATGATATTGGTTGTTGTTCTGGACAACAAATCCTGTTGTCTCATGATAAACTTGATAGAGTTGATTTAGAAAAAAAATAAAACATGGCAAGAATAAATATTTTCCACTTTTCAGCAGATTTCAGCTATTGTTAGTTTGTTGAATTAATGTATTATAATTTCCTAATTATACATAGTGATTTTGTTCTGGTACAGCAACATAAAATTTTCATTCTAATGAGCAAGAAATCTTTAATGTACATGTATATTTGTTACAAAATTTTTGTTGTGTATAAAAAATTATGTCTTATTGAAATATTCCGTCTGCTCAAGATGCTTTTAGTTTTGTGATATGGTAAAATGTTGGATTGTTCTTAGTGAAAGAAAATAATATTTTATACATCAATACAACTCATGTTTGACTTCCCAACTAGTAGCACATGATTTTTTGTAGTTCTATGTATGTTTTTGGACAGTTTGATGTACTTACTGTCATGGTTTCTTGTATTAGTTTGCCTAAATAGTACAATATACATGTTCACTGCAAGTATTATCATCATCAAATATCTTTTTAATGACAAAAAAAAAATTTCATTTCAGTCCCAAATGACCCACGTAGAGTTATAGTAACAGAGTTGGCATTAGTTGTACAAGATAGAGAGGATGTTACATTAGATCTAACAGGTATTAACATTGTACCATAAGATGTAATACATGTGAGAAAGCTTATAATATCTGATAGTGAAAGAAGGAATCTGGATCTTATTAAGAAGTAACATGACATACAAGAAGGTTGCTGCAGAGAGCAGTTGACAAAATGTCTTATAACATGATCATGATGCTTAAGTATCATAAATTTTTCATTAGATGGAGAATTTATTCATGTATGAACACCATACTAAGGGACAGAATTCACTGAAAAAAAATGTTTTTGGCTTCTGACTTAACAGGAAGTCTGTTTCATGAATTTGGTTGTCCAAAACACATAATTCTCAGATGTTATTTGCAAAACTGAGTTTCAGATTCTTGCACAATGGAAACAGAAGGCCAAGTAAAAAATGACTAAGATTTGTTTGTTTTATGCATATATACAGTGTAACCTGCCTAATCCGACACCTAAGTATTCCAACATCCTGCTTTAACCGACACATTGTCATGGTCCCAAAATATGCCTATCCTTGCAGCACAGTATTGTGCGAAAAAAACCTGAGTATTTCGACACCCTGCTTAATCCGACATGGGCCCAGTTTTCAAGTTGGTCCAAATCGGGTCCAAAATTAAACTTTGTTTTTTCTGGTCCCCAGTGTGTCGGATTACACAGGTTACACTGTATATATATTGGCATCTTTACATGGAACAACAGTCATATATCCTTGTCCACATTGAGGTCAAAAGGGTCCAAAATAAAACTTTGTTTGATTTCATCAAAATTGAATATGTTTCTCAAAATTTTATTTCTGCAGGTTTGTAACTTTTTGGCTTTACTTTCACTGTTAATCAAGCATATACATGGGATTATTTTCTTTCAAACATTCATTTGCCTGTCTCTTATGACCTCCAATTAATAAACCAAGTTTACTCTATGACATCTTTTTAGACTAATTTATAATTCAATTTTATGGTTTTATTTGTAGATAATATTTTTTCATTTTGTCATATGATTTATATCCTTAAATTTAAAAATGAAGAGACACTACCTGGGTTTTCTTTATAGAAACATATCAAATTTCCACATATAATTTTAAAAGACCATGTTATATATCAATAGTTTTGAAAGTGAGTCTTCCTTGATTTTGTCTGGTTTTACATTTGTTTTAATTGTCATTGTTAAAGAATAAATTACCTAAATATTTGCCTAGACTTTTACACAAGACTTTTAGATTAGATTCTTCAATAATAAAAGTAATAGACTTGGGGATATTTAGAGCTTGACTTATGGTTTAAACACATTTGTTGACCTCTACATGTATATAGTTTTGTTTTCAGCAGTTAAATTTGAAATGATGAGGAAGTTAATATTTAGAGAAGTCAAGTAGAGCTTTTGTCATTATCAATCATTTTTTGATCCATATCCAGGATGTATGTAATAATGTATTTCCTGTTGCAAGTTTGATTTGTTAAACATTACAAACCATATTTTATGTTCTAATTGTTTATTGTTAATTATTATTTCAGGTGATTTATCAAAATTAAAAGACCAAGTATTTGTAATAAAAGAAGGATCAGCGTACAAGATGCGAGTTAAATTTTTTGTCCAGAAAAAAGAAATTGTTTCAGGTTTAAAATATGTTCAGAAAACATACAGAAAAGGCATCAAAGGTAAACACTGAATTGTTTATTTGTATTACAGGTGATTTATCCAAATTAAAAGAACAGGTATTCACAATAAAGGAAGCAGCCCCATATAAAATGCGAGTAAAGTTCTTTGTCCAGAAAGGAGAACTTGTGTCTGGGTTAAAATATATACAGAAAACCTACAGAAAGGGTGTTAAAGGTATTATGTGCATGCAAGTGGTGTAACCATATTTGTAAACCCCTTCATGTTACAATTTACTCTGGATGTCAACACAAAATCCCCAGCAAAGTCTTTATCTTATTAAAGTAAAATAATTGGTTTTGCAGTAAAAAAAAGTATACATAGATACCATTATTTTGATTATAACTGAATTAGTTGGAAAAAATACTTGGCAAGTTCTTTATAGAAGTATTTAATTTTCATACTGAAAATTCTATTTCTTCTTTGTTTTATAGTAACGAACTTAAATTATTTGCAAATTATCTACATTCATTTTACATTATTAAACCTTTTTGCATAATTTATATTTTGACAAGTATACTTAATACTCTTTTGTCCAGAATAAGCATTCATAGTTTTGTGAAACTTTAGATTTGATCAAATGTCCAGAGTAAAGGGTTGATTACAATGAGTTATATCCAATGTATGCACGCAATGGCATTATCATGATAAATGTTGTAACCTTCCTGCTTGGTTATGTATGATGGAATATATTTTAACAAAAGCTTTTTGGTATATGCTATTATATTTATTTTTTACCTAGAAGTATTCATTTTCCTTCATTCATTAAATTTTTTGCCAGTATGATCAGTTTTGTCTGTCATCATCAAACTTTAGAGCTATTTTCCTAATGCATGTAGTTGAAAGGTTTGGTTGGCTTGCTTGCTTTATTTGTATAAATGTTTGCTCAAGCATTGTAATGAATGATTAACATCTGCAATCAATAGATAGGCGGAGCTTCAGCTTGTATACATATACTCTGCATTATACTTAATATCCAATAACATTTAAGCATAATATATACAAGCTGAAGCCCCGCCTATCTATTGATTGCAGATGTCAATCATAATTACAATGCTTCAGCAAACATTTATACAAACAAAGCAAGCAAGCCGACCAAACCTTTAAACAACAAGCATTAGGAAAACAGCTCTAATAATAATTATTAAATGTAAATTATTGATTGTATATTTTGCAAGGACTTCTATTCATGGGTGCACATTTTTGTTGAGCCTGCAACATTTATGTCCCAAAAGCGAGACATAGCGATCCTAGATTTTGTTGATGGCTGTGGCGTCAACATTAAGGTTTAGTCTGTGGTTAAAGTTTTTGGAAAGTTTGCTATAGCTTGCTATAGCAATAAACTTTCTTAAGGCATCGGCCTCAAACCGGAAGTGACAGACTATCTTACTTTAGGATGTGTGTTCTACTCCTAGATAATGTAGTACTGGTGTTTGAAAACTAATTCTAGGAAGATGCTTTTGAAATTTTGAGTTACTTATATTTTGATTAGCTAACAGCTTAAATTAAAATGTACTGAATGTTCATCGATAATTTAAATAATTCAACTTCATTTTGAAAATGGCTATCACAAACACTACTTCGCGGATCTGTGCTGCGCGGAAAGTAAAATCAATACACCTATTCGCTATTTATTCCATTCCGGATAAGTTCTAAAGTTACACAACTTTTTCATCCAGTTGAAGCTGTCTGGGGCCCTGTTTAAACAATGCAACATGCATGATACTTTTTAATGAGACCTGTAAAAACATCGTAAATACTTCAAACAAAATATTTTTTTGACTATAATTTGAGATTCGAAAAAGTGGATCATAATCTATCAAAGTTTCCTATTGATCGCTTTCTAAATTTTTCCCTCCGTCAGCTCGTTACTGATGACCTTTGTTGATCGGACTGTTGACCCAAACAGGAAGTTGTCTAAATGACCGGATTGGACTAAATAGCGATAAGCTGTATACACACTAGCCTGGCATCCTGACCCAATCTAATACTTCGTCGATAGGGCCAGGCGTAATACAATCCACGTGACCAACTATCAGCGCTGAACAGGACTGAAATACTGCGCATGTGCATGTTCTATATCGATCGGATCGTTAATTTACAGTGATTCACGATGTTAATCAATAACTTTTGAATTATATACACTGTTTATTAAATTTTTGGAAATTTCCATTTCATATGAAATGAAATATAATTTTCAATGAATTCATGACAATAAATATTTCCGCCATGTGTCAATAAATGACGCTATCCCACGATGCATCATTCTAACATCCAATTGACGAAACCATGTCGTTGTATTCCGCCTGGCTCTACTGTGGAGCAGTGAGCCAGGATCCCAGGCTATATACACACACGAGACAGAAGTTTCCACGTTATGCTTTTATCGGTATTCCCCAGACATGCGTGAGATCCATATATGAGTGCCTTCAAACGGGAGTACTATAATCCCGGTTTCAGGGGTTTCCTCCCGTCCTCCGGTTGAATAGAAAATTAATACCGTGTTTGAAATATTTCATGAATGAACATTTTTCGACGCTTACTACGATTTTTACAAATGTTTTATAAAGACGTAAAAGCCAGAGTGTATCGAAAGTATCCTGGTATCTCATCTCGGCCCACAACAAACTTGGACTATAATAAACTCGGCCTATTACATAATCGGCATCAGAAAATCTGACTATAACAAAATTCGTTATTATACTACTTGCTATTAAGTCTCCCAAACAAAGTTTGGAGACTTATTGTTTTTGCTCAGTTCTTATTATTTTTCTTCTTGGGGTCTATTTAGGGGTATTTTGAGGAGCAACAGAAGGGAGGGATCTACTTTAGAACCCTATAGGGTTTATTTTTTTTTAATTTTCAAATGACAATAGCTTGAAAACAGTAAGTGATAGGCACACCCAATTTTCAGTAATGATCACAGGACCATAAAACAAATCAAATAAAATATAGGTTGAGTCCCTGGGGTCACCCCCACCCACCCCATTCTGTTTGAGAACTTGTAAACGGTCAAGATCCCCACCCCTAAACCATATATATTCTTGTATGGGGCAACTAAACAAATCAAATGAAATACAATGGCAGTCCCTCTGGGTCAGCCCCACCCCCTCCTATTTAAGAACTTGTAAACAGTCGAGATCCCCACCCTTAAACCATATATATTCTTGTATGGGACGATAAAACAAATCAAATGAAATATAGGGGAATTCTCTGGGTGACACCCCCACCCCATCCTGTTTTGAGAACTTGTAAACAGTCAAGATCCCCACCCTGAAATCATATATATTCTTGTACGGGACAATAAAACAAATCAAATGAAATAAAAGGTGAGTCCCCTGGGGTCACTCCAACCCCCTTCCTGTTTGAGAACTTGTAAACGGTCGAGATCCCCACCCATAAACCATATATATTCTTGCATGGGACAATAAAACAAATCAAATGAAATATAGAGGAAGTCCACAGGTGTCACTCCACCCCCTTCTTTTTGAAAACTTGTAAACGGTCGAGATCCCCACACCGAAACCATATATATTCTTGTACGGAATAATAAAACAAATCAGATGAAATAAAAGGCGAGTCCCCTAGGGTCACTCTCATCCCCACCCCCTTCCTGTTTGAGAACTTGTAAACAGTCGAGATCCCCACCCCTAAATCATAAATATTCTTGTTCATGATTTCAAAAATATTTGAATGACATACAGGGGTAGTCCCTAGGCGTCACTTATGCATATCACTTTACTAGACCAAACCAATTTGTACCGGACTTTGCCCAATGTCAGGCAACTGTGGGAATGACTAATTATGGGAGCTTTGTTTGGGAGACTTCGTAACAGCATCCAATTATTACTTGTATTAAATAATTTTTTTTTTTAAATCTGAAAAAAAAGTTAACCACGCAATCTACACGTTTACAACCTATTTGAAATATTACAATCTACCGTTGCAAACTTTCCACAGGTGCTATCCAGCACTTTGATTGTAGACATCATTAATTTTTGTCAAACTTTCATGGAATCGTATGAAATTTAGACAGAAGCTTGTTTATGACCAAAATACAGTCTCCAGAGCAAAATTTTGAAAATATTTATCTTCATTTTTCTGTATTTTACTGATAAATGGACTTAGTTTGTTTTACGATTAACATTTAGAAGATTCAGTCAGAGGTTAAAGTTTTTCAGTCATCAATAACTTTGTCAAACATCCATGGAATCTAATGAAATTTGGACAGAAACTTGTTTATGACCAAAATACAGTATCCAGAGTAAAATTTTGAAAATATTTATTTTCATTTTTCTGTATTTTACTGATAAATGGACTTAGTTTTTTTTCACAGGTAACAAGTAGATACAGTCTAGGGTTAAAGTTTATTACACATCAATTACTTTGTCAAACCTTCATAGAATTTTATGAAACTTTAGCAGAAGCTTTTTTATGATTAAGAGATAATGTCTGAAGCAAACTTTTGAAAATATTTTTTCATTTGCAGTATTTTTCTGATAGATGGACTTAGTTTTGTCGCAGATAGCTCGACATAGGGATTTTGATCCGTTGGCGGCAGTGTTAACTAACTTCTTAAAAGCTTGATATTTCAGAAGGTAGAAGACCTGGATGCTTCATACTTTGTATATAGATGCTTATGATATGAAGTTTCCGTCTTTCATGTGTCCATTGTCCTTGACCTCATTTTCATGGTTCAGTGACTACTTGAAAAAAAAGTTAAGATTTTTTGTAATGTTAATTTCTCTCTTATTATGAGTAAAAGGATAAACTATATTTGGTATTTGCGTACCTTGCAAGGTCCTCATGTCTGTCAGACAGTTTTCACTTGACCTTGACCTCATTTCATGGATCAGTGAACAAGGTTAAGTTTTTGTGGTCAAGTCCATATCTCAGATACTATAAGCAATAGGTCTACTATATTTGGTGTATGTAATGATTGTAAGGTGTACAAGTCCAACTGGCAGGTGTCATCTGACCTTGACCTGATTTTCATGGTTCAGTGGTAATAGTTTAGTTTTGTGTTTTGGTCTGTTTTTCTAATACTGTATGCAATAGGTCAACTCTATATTTGGTGTATGGAAATATTTTACGATGTACATGTCAGTCTGGCAGGTTTTATTTGACCTTGACCTCATTTTCATGGTTCATTGCTTATGTTCAGTTTTCCTGGTTAACTTTCTTTCTTAGATACTATAAGCAATAGGTCAACTTTATTTGATGCATGGAATGATTTTAAGGTGTACATGTCTGTCTGGCAGGGTTCATCTGACCTTGACTTCATTTTCATGGTTCATTGGTCAATATAGAATTTCCATGGTTTGGTCTGTTTCTTTTATACTATAAGCAACATGTCATCTATATTCTGTGTATGGAATGATTGTATTAAAGGTGTACATGTATTTCCGCCTTGGTTTATCTGACCTTGACTTCATTTTCTTGGATCATAAATGTTAATGTGATACTTGTAGTAAAACTTTATATGTAGCACTATCAACATAAAATCAATGGTCAGTATAGTAGGCGAGACATTTTAGCGTGTGCACTCTTGTTTACAGTTAACATTTACAGACAGTCTGGGATTAATTTTTTTTGACACAATAAATTTGTAAACCTTCATGGATTGTTATGAAACTTGGACAGAAGCTTATCTTCAAGACCAAGAAATAGCATCTAAAGAAAAAGTTTGAATTTTTTTTCAATTCTGTATTCTACTGATAAATGTACTCACTTTTTAAGTCAACATTACACCTTTACACTAACAGCAGCAATTGTAGGTGAGACACAGAGTTCTGTTGAACCCTTTACGAATTTTAATCATAATTAGCATAATATATGTTGTTTATTCATTGTATTAAAGTTAACGCTATTACAACAAATCTTTGGAAAAATTTTTTCATGAGAATAAAGAACTGCAAATTAATTTTAAATGAATACTACTCTACAATGAATTAAAGTAGTTGGCTGATAAAATGATAGATATTATAAGTATTTAATATGAAGCTTTATGGTTTTGGTTGTCCAAATAAATTTTTTTTGTGATATACTTTTATAATACTATACATTTAGTCTTGTTTTATGCCCCATTTTATGCCCCATTTATGGGCATTATGTTTTCTGGTCTGTGCGTCCGTCCGTTCGTTCGTTCGTCTGTTCGTCTGTTCGTCTGTCCGTTCGTCCCGCTTCAGGTTAAAGTTTTTGGTCGAGGTAGTTTTTGATGAAGTTGAAGTCCAATCAACTTGAAACTTAGAATACATGTTCCCTATGATATGATCTTTCTAATTTTAATGCCAAATTAGAGATTTCCCTCATTTTCATGGTCCACTGAACATAGAAAATGATAGTGCAGATGGGGCATCCGTGTACTGGGGACACATTCTTGTTTTTTTTTAATTTTGATTCATTTATATGTTTCGGAGTTTAGTGTGACGTCCATTTTCTCTGAACTAGTACACATTTTTGTTTAGGGGCCAGCTGAAGCCTGCTACAGGTGCAGGATTTTCTTGCTGTGTTGAAGACCCATTGGTGGCCTTGGGCTGTTTTCTGCTCTTTATATAGATATAGGAAGATGTGGTATGAGTGCCAATGAGACAACTCTCCATCCAAGTAACAATTTATAAAAGTAAACCATTATAGGTCAAGGAACGGCCTTCAACATGGAGCATTGGCTCACACCGAACAGCAATCTATAAAGGGCCCCAAAAATTACTAGTGTAAAACCATTCAAACGGGAAAACCAACGGTCTAATCTATATAAAAACGAGAAACGAGAAACATGTATGAACTACATAAACAGAAGACAACTACTGTACATCAGATTCCTGACTTAGGACAGGTGCAAACATTTGCAGCGGGATTAAACGTTTTAATGGTACCAAACCTTCTCCCTTTTTCTGAAACAATAGTATAACATCACAACATAGAAAGACACACTATAAAATATCAATTGGAAGGCTTAACTCAATCAAAAAACGTAAATTAATACACAATGAACGAATAAATTTAATCTGTGATACCTGAATGCAAATACATAGTTAATAAAAATTAGAAAATCATCACTTTTGAAAAAACCTGCGTCATATTATACACAGGTAAATGAAAATAATTTTGTTGTTAAGTATACTTCTTCTTCTGTGTGTATAAAATCTTCAGTTTAGGAATACCAAGAAATTTCTTTAATATCAATAAAACTAATCTAACACTTGATACATATGGGGTTGTTGTCTCTTTGACATATTCCCCAATTCCATTCTCAATTTTATTTATTATTTACACTAGTAATATGTTTAGAAGTGCCTCAAAGGTAGGTAGGTATTTGTAGATGTTTTATGACAATCCATATGTAACACTTGATAAATAAATTTATAACTATTATAATACACTGTACTATTCTTAAAGATTTATTAAATTTTAACTTTGACATATTTCAGTCGATACATCAAAATTCATGGTTGGAAGTTACCCACCGAAGGCAGAAGCTCACACCTGGTCTACACCTATAGAAGATGCACCCTCAGGAATGTTGGCAAGGGGAGACTACAAGGTCGAAAGTTTATTTACCGATGATGATAAAAATGAACATCTAAAATGGACATGGAAGTTTGAAATCAAGAAAGATTGGGCATAATAATCCACCTTTGTGTAACATGACAAATCAACTGGTCATTTTAACTCATAATATATAGCTTTTTACGATTTTGTATAATAATTTGTTTATAAACTCTAAAATTTATTGCCTGATTCAGTATAGTTATGTTGGCAGTCTATATTGTCAAGTGCCTAAATACAGTAGTCAGCATAGATATATGTACTCAATAAGCTCCTTCTATTTTGTGTAAAAACTCAACTTCCAAGTCTCAAACTATAATTATGGACAGTTATCTTTCACAAATATATTCAATGTTACTATATCTGCAAAAGGTTCTGATAGTTTTTGGCCTATGTAATAGTTAAAAATAAGGATTTTTATTTACACTGAAGCAAGGGTTCAAAATGTGAAGGTGCGAGGTCCAGGACCTTTTCATGTAGCTTATTGATCTTACATAACGTTCCACTGGAAATCTGAAAAAAAACATTCAATATATTCAGTTTCCTTTTTAAAGAACTTTAATAATATATTTTTAAAACCTTTGGCAAGAGCGGGGACCTTTAGATTTTCAAATTTGAATGTTTTGGACCTTATTTGATCAATTAAGAAAAAAACAGAATCACTCTTAAGTGAGTTGCCAGGTTCTAGTACATGTACTGCTATAGTAAATGCCAAATTATAAATTAAATTTTTTTCTGAATATGATCTTGTTTCTACTTAATTGGATGTGCCAAATTGGTCCTTATTTATGTGGATTCTGCTCAAAATAAATTTCACCAAAGAGATTTCAGTATTACATAAGGGTAGAATTTAACCA
This sequence comes from Mytilus coruscus, assembly GCA_017311375.1. NCBI lineage: Eukaryota > Metazoa > Mollusca > Bivalvia > Mytilida > Mytilidae > Mytilus > Mytilus coruscus. Next base: position 62,004,559 of record CM029602.1, on the reverse strand, counting down.
AGTACGGTAATATCATATTTTTTAACACACTTATTTGTTTGGTATAAGAATGAAATGAATAAGTGAAAGACTCAACAAACTTAGTCTTGTAACTAAAAGTTTTATGATCTCTGATTTCATTGTTTAATGCTTGTCAACTTTTGTTTGGCTTTGTAAGACCTTAGTCATTTCCCATCAAAATAGTTAAGTCCGTGTCATCCCTTGGCCTTTCTGTGGTAGGGTCAAATTATTATTATGTAATCTCAAGTTTGGTGATATTACTCCCAATATTAGAAGGGTCTTTTATGGCTGCCAATACATTTAAAATTCATAAAACTGGTATACTTATATTATCTTGATCTTCATAATTGATATAAATATAGGTTTCCAATTCACGCATATATGTACTTAGTGTTCCCTGAGTTACAGTATGTTTTAGATATAGGCAGACAGCATATTCCCAAATTTGCTTTATGACTAGCACTAGTAATTAAAATTTTGTGGACTAACATGTAAATGATTTTAACTGTTTTTGTATGAGGTAATTTGTTACATAAAAACTTTAAGTGCAATTTTCTCACAAACAGAATTTTTGTAGAATATCAGTTATTTCAAGTTGTTTTTTTTATATGAAAACTATATCAGATTTTTCATGTATTTTGTGTTGAATTTTCCAGCATTTATCTATGTGCAATGTTGAGGTTTTGGTGTAGAACTTTGAACGAGTTGCTTAAAACAGATTTGAAAAAAGCCACATATTGAAAGTAACAGTGATTTTTTTTTATGGTTGCTAGTGTAAATGTTTTATGGATAAAACTTTCAGAATCTTTAAAAAACATTAACACCTTAGACTTGTAAATAAATAATAGTTTAGATCTAAGCCCTTTTCACAAGTTATGAACAAATATTGTTAATTTGGTTGAATAATTTTTGCTCTTACCAGTAATAGAAATAAATTAGCATTGCTTGATTGACATATAATGATAATCTAAAAGTGAACTAATTTTAACACAATTAATAGATAGAATTAATAATGAAGCCAAGAGTAAGCAATCAGTAACAGAATGTTATATTGAGGATAAGGTGCAATTTTTTGGTAAAGATCTGAAAAACTATTTGTATGGTTAAAGTCATATCTGTTTTAATGTTGTTTTTTTTATGCTGGTGCTGATTCTATGCAATCATTATAAGTGCTGGACATTATGAAACATGCCAAATAAATCATGGTGTATCCATCTTCCAGTGTTAGTGTTGTTTTTTTTTTGCATCTGATTAATCTTATGTGATTGAAGTGAGTCAAGAAATATGTAAGAAAAATATGATTACGAATGAACTTTATAACCCAAGATCTCTGAAGTTGATGGTAGCATGCTTTCTGAAGTGATAGGGGAGTCTTTCTGTTCATTCATCAGTCTATCTGTCCCACTTGTATCTCCTAATTTTTCTATGCTCCAGAACTACCATACATACTTTTGTGAAACTTCATCAGGGATCTCCATGACCTGTTTTATGACGGCGCACTGCCATTGTTAAATTATCTTCTGCCATCATCAAATGATCCTGCCATCGTTAAATTATCTTCAGCCATTGTCAAATGATCCCCGCCATTGTCAAAATTTGGTTTCATTTCATTAGCCGCAGCCATTTTTGTTACCAATTATAACCAATTGCATGTAACTGCATAACCCTTATTGTATTGAAATCCAAATTTAAAGCCCTGAGTAATATCCGGCTAAATATTGCTAATCACCTGTACACTCCAGTAGATCGACACACCTGACAGGAGAACACTTGATCAAGATAGACGATTAATTGCATTATTTAATTACGTTTCAGCAAATGCTAATAAAAATTTAGATAAAAAAATTAATTTTTAATCCAGTTACGAAGAAAAAAGTTTTAATAAGTCGAACATATGCTTTTATATTGAATTACGCAATCAGCATCCCCATTTTTAAAAAGAGTACAAAATGAAACAGAACTTAATTTCATGCCAAATAACATGAGTACAACAATTATCGATAATATTGAATCACTTTACAAGTTTAAAAGTAAATACATGATTATTAACTACAACTTGATAATCTGAAGAAATATATTCCGTATCGTAATTCCAAATTCATTTCATAGTTTACAATCAAATTATTACATCCAGTTTTCAGAATCGAAAGATGCATGTTGCATAGTCTTTTACTATGAAATTTGCAATTTAGAGTCATTAAAACCATTAAATTTGTAAATGTTTGCCCTCCAAATCTTTCTACATTTTACAAAACGGGTATGAATTTTTTGTTGATGCTTCAAATCATTGATACAAGTTCATGACTTATGAATTTGACAGTGAAAAAATTTCCCCCAATTTTTAAGTCCAAAACAATTACGAAAATAGCAAGAAAACGACTTTGGAAGCTTAAAGACCGCTTGTGGTCATTCTTGACTAAGGGGGAGCCATGCAGGCTTGATATTTGAATTGTAAAGTTCCTCCATCATTAATTTTCATCCATGGAGATCCCTGCTTCACAGAATCTTGACTTCCTTGATGTACATTTCATCTCCTTTTTCATGTCTTCATCTCAATTATTTCTGAGGGTAACTTTGGCATAACATGGACCGTGTCATATTTGCACTCAACAGTTCATGTAATCACGAAAACAAAGTTTTGAGGTGGTACCGGTATATAGGAATTAGCCAGTCTGTCTGTCAGGATCAACTTCTTAATCCTTTGTTTGATTCACTTCAAACATTGTAGAATAAAAGATAATATGCTTAGAAATTTTGACAGAATCGACTTTATATCACAGTTCCTCCTACATGGTTTTATATGATATCAACAAAAAACTTACTACATTTTATAAGATCCTAATGTACAAATGTGCATGTGGGTAGGATGTTCCAGTCCATTGAATTTTTTAATTATGTCCCTTTGAACTTAAAAATTTTGGCAGAACAGACCTTGTCATCGCAACTTCCCCTACATTTTTAATCCAATCTACAAGAAACTTGGTGCATGGTTCGATCCTAAAATGCGCATATGCATGTGTGTAGGATACTCTGGTCCATTTGGGTGTTTATATTTAGATATGCCCCTTTTAACTTTGAAATTTTGGCAGAACAGACTTTGTCATAGCAACCTCCTTCAATTGCAAGAAACACAGGGCTCAGCATAACCTGTTAGAAATTTAATTTTTATGAAACTTAGTAGATATTGTTTCAACCCACTACAGTGATCACATGCTGATAGTTGCTTTTCCCAATTGGAGTTTAATTTTAATTTGTATAGGATATATATAAGATAACAGAGGTAATTTTATTATGAAATCTATTCTTTATCCAGAAACACAGCCAATAAGACTTCAAATGATACTAAAAGGGGAACATATATATAATACAACATAAAAAAGAAGTACACATTGAAATTTTCTTCTTCATTGATTTTTTGTGTATCAGTCACTAGCATAATTAAACATCAATCCAGGATGTGGGGGTATGAGTCCAATTTAGTGGACAGTTCTACTATCAGCTCTTCCAACTAAACCCCTTATCAGAATTAAATGAAACGCATTCAGATTCTTGACCTTATAATGCCATTGTGACCTATATTGTTGATTCAAACTAATTTTAAGGTTTCTTTGGCTTTGCTTGCAGTACCTCTTAGGTATATATATGCTGTTGCACCAAACGTGGCGACCATTACTATTCAGAGGTGATCCTCAATGACAAAGTTTGCTTTATCCTGAAATTTTCTTCAAAATTTATAAAGTATTAAGAACACATGGGGAACTTCTTCAGTGTGAATTGGACTGGAAATTAGGTTGCTTAGTTATATTAGAAAAGGACTAAGACTTGATATGAACCAATAAAGTGGAAAATACAGGTCAGAGTGATCAACTTTTGATGAGTCTGTGATAATCTCTTAAATGCATCCTCATACTAAGTTAAACAGATGTAGTTTTCTTACTTTCTGAAAAAATATACTCAAAAGAATGACACAGTATGCTGCTAAATGCATTATTAACCAAGTGCAACATTGTAGGTCAACTCATATTGTGAGAAGGGAACTTGTAAAACGTAATGTAAGTTAAATAAAATGCTCCGCTGGGTGCAGCTTGATACGATCGCAGAGGTCGAACCCTGAACAGTTGGGGCAAGTATGGACACAACATTCTAGCTTGATACAGCTCTGAATTTGGATTGTGATTAAATATTTGACACAGCATAGGTTTCTGACACAGAATGAATGTGGTCTAAGAACTTAAAAATTTTTAATTTACCTATTATGGTCCAATATCCAAAATCTAAATACATGGTTAGATTCAGCATATCAAAGAATCCAAAGAATTCAATTTTGATGAAATCAAACAAAAGTTTAATTTTGGACCCTTTTGGCCTCAATGTGGACCAATTTGATAACGGGGCCCAAAAATCAAAAATCTAAATACATGGTTAGATTCAGCATATCAAAGAACCCCATATATTCAATTTTTGTTGAAATCAAACAAAGTTTAATTTTGGACCCCAATTTAGACCAACTTGAAAACTGGGCCCATAATAAAAAATCTAAACACATGTTTGGATTCACCATATCAAAGAACCCCAAGAGTTCAATTTTTGTTAAAATCAAACTTAGATTAATTTTGGACTCTTCGGACCTTAATGTAGACCAATTTAAAAAACAGGACCCAAAATTAATAATCTAAATACAAGGTTAGATTTGGCATATCAAAGAACCCCAATAATTCAATTTTGATGAAATCAAACAAAGTTTAATTTTGGACCTTTTGACCTCAATATGAACCAATTTGATAGCGGGCCCACAAATAAAAAATCTAATACATGGTTAGATTCAGCATATCAAAGAACCCCATATATTCAATTTTTGTTGAAATCAAACAAAGTTTAATTTTTGGACCCCAATTTGGACCAACTTGAAAACTGGGCCCAAAATCAAAAATCTAAATACATTTTTAGATTCAGCATATCAAAGAACCCCAAGAATTCAATTTTGTTAAAATCAAACTAAGTTTAATTTTGGACCCTTTGGTCCTTAATGTAGACCAATTTGAAAACTGGACCCAAAATTAAAAATCTAAATGCACGGTTAGATTCGGCATATCAAAGAAATAAATGTGGTCAAATTTTACAAATCTAATGCGCCAAACTGTGCAATTTAAGATTACTTCTTGAAATTTTTCAATATTTGAAATTTGAAAAATGTTTTTAAAAAAAATATGAACTGTTTAAGAAATATTGGAAAACCCCCCTTTATTTCCAATGGACTTTGCAACCATAAAAGCCCATTTTAATACATCTTAAAAGTATTAAAATAGAAAATGACATCATAGTCATGGCTAAAATTAAAAAGCCTTAATCAGCAACATTTTATAGTAATATCTAAGAATAAAATTCCTTTGCAACCATAACAGCCCATTTTAATACATCATATCAAAGAACCCCCATAATTCAATTTTTAATGAAATCAAACAAAGTTCAATTTTGGAAAAAAAGAACCCCCCCCCCTCCAAATTTTTTGAACCCGGGCTTATGATTCATCACCCCCAAACTCAATCCCAGCCTTCCCTTTGTGGTATGGTACCTTGGAGTACAATTTCAGAGAAATCCATACACTTGAACACAAATTATTGTCTGGAAACTAAAAAATGCTTGTTTTTTTGCCCCTTTTTTGCCCCAAATTCCTAACAATTAAGGCAATTAGCCCCAAACTCAAACACAGCTTTCCCTTTGTGATATGGAACCTTGTAGTACAATTTCATAAAGATCCATACACTTACACACAAGTTATTGTCCTGAAACTAGAAAAATGCTTGTTTTTTACCCCTTTTTTGGCCCCTAATTCCTAAAATTTTAAGGCAATTACCCCCAAAAATCAATCCCAGCATTCCCTTTGGGATATGGAACCTTGAGGTACAATGTCAGAGAGATCCATACACTAACACACAAGTTATTGTCTGGAAGTTACAAAAATGCTTATTTTTGGCCCCTAATTCCTAAACTGTTGGTACCATAATCCCCAAAATCAATCCCAACCTTCCTTTTGTGGTATTGAACCTTATGGTAAAATTTCATAGAGATCCATTCACTTAAACTAAAGTTATATTGCGAAAACCAATGTGTCTTCGGACGACTACGATGACGCCAGCGTCATACCAATATACAACCGCAAAAATGTTTTGCGGTCGTATAAAAATTCACCGCAGAACCCAGTGTCTAGCCTACTTTTGCTCTTGTCACAGGCTCAATAAAAATGGGGAAAAAATTATTAAAAAAATTCCTATAGATACTATCTTTTGATTGTCAGAAGCTTCTGTCCAAGTTTGGTAAAAATCCAGAATGGTTCATGAATCTAATAAATGTTTTAAAAACTTTAACTACAGACTGTATGTAATGTTAACTGGAAGAAAAACTAAGTCCATTTATAAGTTATATACGGAAAAACAAGAAATAAATTTTTACAAAATTTCCTTCTGGATACTAGCTTTTAATCATAAACAAGCTTCTGTCCAAGTTTGGTACAAATCCAGGATGGTTTAAGAAAGTTATTAAAATTTTTAAAACTTTAACCACATAGTGAATGTAATGTTAACTGGAAGAAAAACTAAGTTCATTTATAAGTAATATACGGAAAAACAGGAAATATATTTTTACAAAATTTCCTTCTAGATACTAGCTTTTGATTATAAACAAGCTTCTGTCCAAGTTTGGTACAAATCCAGGATGGTTTAAGAAAGTTATTAAAATTTTTAAAACTTTAACCACATAGTGAATGTAATGTTAACTGGAAGAAAAACTAAGTTCATTTATAAGTAATATACGGAAAAACAGGAAATATATTTTTACAAAATTTCCTTCTAGATACTAGCTTTTGATTATAAACAAGCTTCTGTCCAAGTTTGGTACAAATCCAGGATGGTTTAAGAAAGTTATTAAAATTTTTAAAACTTTAACCACAGAGTGAATGTAATGTTAACTGGTAGAAAAACTAAGTCCATTTATAAGTAAAATATGGAAAAACAGGATTTTTTTTTTTACAAAATTTACTTCTGGATACTATCTTATGATCATAAACAAGCTTTTGTCCAAGTTTGGTAGAAATCCAGGCTAGTTTAAGAAAGTTATTCAAATTTCAAAAACTTTAACCACAGAGTGAATATTTGTGGACGTCGCCGGAATGTAGGATTGCTATGTCTGACTTTTGCGACAAAAGTCGCAGTCTCGACAAAAAGCATGAAATTTAGACTCATTAGAGTGACCTACTTTTTAGCTCACTTGGACAATGTGAGTTTTTGTAGTCACTTTGGAGTCCGTCCTTCCTCTTACAACTCTACACATTTAAATCTTTTTGTATAAAATTATTGAGCTGATGTGGATCAAATTTTGCAGAAATAATGTAAGTAAAGTATTCATAAAATCCAAATTTTGTTCTAATTGGATGACAAACAGCATCCACAAGCAATTATTAAACAACACACTTGCAGATCTGTATTGATTTTAAAGTTAACGCCTCAAAGGTTAAGGCCATATTTACTAGAAATATACCACAATTTGTGCAGAAAAAATGGTTTCCAGATGCTAAAAGAAATCCTACAAATGGCATTAAAACATTTTTTTGGATACCAGTATATGGTAACATGTAATGAGAGAAAGTACCCTGTTGATTTGAGGTCAATACCTCAAAGGTCAAGGTCATAGTTACTAAAAGTAGGCAGCACTTAGTCCAGAAATCAAATACTACATATGGAAATGAAACCTTACTTAGATATACAGGTTGCATATAACATCCAAGCAGCTGATACTGTTGCTTTGTCTAGATAAATATCTATGTTGAATGATTTGCTACAAAGCTATCCTTTCAAAAATATGTCAGTACTAATATCAATCCATTGTGTTTGGATTCTCTAGATAAAATTATTTTTTTAGGCTATCTAGATCTATTTAGCAGCTTTGCAAACTTAATGTTCAATAGTCCTAATCTACATCGCCCTATGTAGCAGCCATGATATTGAACACACACATGGTAACATATATTAAGAGGAAGATCCCTTTTGAATTTGAGGTCACTATATATATATATATTACGGATTACAAATGTGTCGAGTTTTGTAATTGGATAACAACACAGAGATGTCAGTATATATTCAGGAAACTGCTGGGGTATATACGACGTTTTTTTACCCCAATTGGAATCTCAACAATGTCATTATAAAGAACACTACTATGCGACGTAGTCTTAAGCTATACAGAACACTTAAAGAACGTCACAGGCTCACAGAGTGAAAATAATGAAATGTATCTGCAATAATACGTTTTTATTTTAAAATCACACGATTTACCCAACAAATACTTAATTGATGTCTTAAAGTGTTATTACAAATTATTGCATACACGATAGCATTATTTTCACAGCAAATTACAAAATCCTTCACGTATGCAGAAAATATATATACTGCGTGGTGAATGTTTAACAAATATCTGGTACTGGAAGAAGCATTTAGACAGGGGTAATCCGTAATATAGTGGTAATTCAAGTTTGAGACAGGGTATATGTGACGTTCCCAGCTTAGGGTTTATATACCCTTCGCCTTCGGCTCAGGGAATATAAACCCTAAGCCGGGAATATCACATTATATATACCGTCTGAGACCTGAATAACATATATCTAAGGTCAAGGGCATAGTTACTAAAATAGGTTGGTGTATAACTGTAGTACTGTCTTAAATTATAACAGAAAAGAATTATACCTTAAAGTAAACAGAAAAATCTATGCCAGCAGGTCACTCTTAAGCTTTTCCCCTTTATATGCATGGAGTTATGTCAAAGGTTCTTTAACTGATTCTTATTGGTCAGGCTTTAAAATCCAAGATGCATCCTTACACCAATTTATGTGGTTGTAGGTTTTTTCTTATTATTTAAGAATTGATCTAGAGCTGTTAAATATAAACAAAGCCCTTCAGTTGACCAGTATTAAAGAACTTTAGTGAGCAAGCTCACAATATCCCATACCATAACCCTTTGTAGCAAGCAACAGCTTAGTGGTACTACAAATATGTCCTACCCAAAATAAAAGTAATTTTGATAATCAAACTTCAGCCTTTCTTAGGATATTAGGCATGAAATTACTGTAATTGTAATATGAGATCTTTCTGTCACTGTTGTTTCTGGGCACATGTATTTACTTGAGGTACATATGTTGTATTTTATTTCTATAAATTAAAGTTGTAGATATCAAATAATAAAATCTAAAATTTATAAAAAATGAAAGGGAGCTCACGTCAATAGATATAAACAATTCCCCAAAGTTTTAAGCAAGTTGGTTAAAGCGTTTTTGAGTTAATGTCAGACATGTTGACGACGGACGGACAGACAGACGGACGGACAACAGTATACCATAATACGTCCCGTAAACGGGCTTATAAAAATGATACAGCCTTCTACTGAAGGTTTCATCTGGAATTCATTTGTTTGGGACAGATGGAGATGGATGGAGTCCGATGGACTGAAGACAAAGCAATGATTATGTGATTTTGAAATTGTTTTCAGGTAGCATAAAAATTAAACTAACTGAAAAGATGTAATATATCACATAAACAGCTCTTTTGTTGCTGTTCTTCAACTGGACAATGTTGGACGACAACAATGGGATACTGTTTTTGATAAATGGTAAAAAAAAGGAGAAACAAAAACTAACAGATAATTTTTAATTGTCACCTGTTTACAAACAACATAAATTTAAATGTCAATCACTAAATATCTCAATCTTCACTAATATATATCTGAATGCATAAATCATATTTTAACTATTTACTACATGTAAGCATGTATTCCTTAATCTTAAATTGCTCTGACTTCAGACAGGGGGTGTTCAGTGAATAAAAAGAACATATGCGTGGACAAAAATTTAATAAGGAAATAAATGGTGTATCATTTATCTGCTTGACAAAGAAGCTTTTAGAATTTATAATCAGAAAGTTGTTGCCCAAAGTCAGGGTCATCAATTTCCTAGTTTCCTATATGTACTGCATTGTGATATTCCGTGGTCCCAGCAAAACAAAACAAAACAAAAACCGTCAGATGTTAGAGCAATCTAGAACTAATTATACCCATTACCAAAAATACCCTTTTCTTAATGTTTATCTAAATTTAGTTTGTTTTGTGTTTGCAACCCCAAGCAATAAAATCATTACCAGTATGAAATATACAAACTATAAATATAAACAACCACATTGCAACAGCATACATCTAAATCAATTTATCAATGTTCATTCTAAGTTATAATCAAGCTGTGAGAATTTCTAATTATGTGTGAATTATTTCTGTTAATCCAAATTTTTACATTAGTTGTAAATATCTCACCAGAGAAGTCCTACAAATTAATAGATTTCATCTGTCAACAATACGTCTATGATCTTTCTGTTTTCATTTTTTTTATTCTTACCATGTAGTCATGTACATGTAGCATTTCAGCCATAGTGTTTTGATCTTTGAACAAACCCAAAATGCTGTTGGCAAAAGGATAAAATATCATGGTTGACAATTCAGACTAAAAAAATTACGTTCATAAACTATCATTTATAATACCAAAATAGTAGAAATTGCTTTCTAAAATATTGTTTTACTGGATGATGTGACTTTCAAACAAGGATGACCTGTTCTCAAAAAGGGATTCTCTTCAAGAAACTGCCAATTAAACATCAATATAAAACTAAACCTGAGTCAACCAATTAATCTGTCAAAAATTTTATTTTACAAAAACATAAGATGTGCTGGTGATATGGTAAACTCTATAATTTGAACCTAAATGAGTGAGACATTTAAAAAAAAATCTACTAATACATGATATGTAGGTCATAATGACCTAGTTTTTGCAAAATCGTTTTGTAAAAAAACATGAGGATTGCAGCAGTGAAATATCATTGGTTTTTTCCTTATCTTGTAAGATACTTACTTTAGTACAATACTTAACCAAAGTCACTGAAATTCAAAATACCTGTAGTGGGGATTCATTTTGCTCAACTGTGATGTAACATACATTACAATCGACAATGTGAAATAAGGTTGCTCTACCAAAATGGATTTCTATGAAATGGATAAATGAAAAGCTAAACAAGTCACTAAAAGGTGACATTACTGTTACAGAAAAGAACTGTTTATTTGGAAGTTAATTTCAAAATATTATTAATTTACAATAATGTATCAACATTTTTTTTTCTTTTAGAAAAATGATTCAAACAGAAAAAATTAACTACTGGTAATAAGACACCAAAGCATGAAATTTAATAATTGGGAACTGAAATGTTGTAGGAACTATTAAAATTATACGTTTACTAACTTATGATTAATCAATTTACAAGTATTGGTTTCTTTGAAATCATCTTTCAACTGTGAGGGGCATAACATTTTTCTTTTTTGGGACAATAAACCCAATTGTTTTCTTTTTTCAATACCTGCATCACTTTTACAAAGCACACAAAACATTACACCGGTAAGGTTTTAGATAATGTATCACAGATCTGGTTGTATGCATATAACGATATCTAACATGATAAAAAAGTCTTCCTTTACTAGGTTTTTAAGAACCATATTATGGCACTTTATAAATTGATTTTGTTTTTCTAATATATATTTTTTTATTACAAACAATAGATACTAAGTGAGAAAAGCTCACACTGGCCAAAAAGGCCAGGTCTTATGAACTAAAAACTACAAAATACAAATCTTTACCCCTCAATTAATTATACAATAAATGTTAATTACTTAAAAAATTCAATAATCATCTTCTGTGTTTAAAATGCATATTCAGTGATTGTTTTTAAGACTTAACAGTAACATAAAATAAATAAATTTTAAATTGTAAAATTTATATAACAAAATACTAAATATAATTGTCTTCTGCATAACTGCACATATAACTCTTGTATATAATTCTTTCTGTCATCTTTTGATTCTGTCCTGCTTATCACAATCTATAATAACTATGACTCCCCATTGGCATCATTGTCATCTGGTTTTTCACCAATGTCTGGGTCTGTACTATCCATGGCATGGGATGTGTCTGTGGCATGCGAAGCATCTGTTGCATGCGATGTATCAACATGGTCTTCAGAAACGGACCTGAAAAAATCCAGCATTCTTTACAATCAATTTAAAAAGACGATAAATATGATAGTTGGATTTACGAGTTAATGTGTAGTACACTTCTGTCTCCTAAAAGAATTTAAAGTTTACTATAGATAGAAAATAGAAGAAAACAGATAGAGAAATGATACCAACTTTCAGGTATATGTCCTGTCAGGTACATGTCCTGTATTTTCAAGTGAAAGTACCATAACCACAGCAAATCAAATGTGACTTTTGTTTTATAATTATCATTAAACATTTAGGTTTTTAAAATAAGTAGGACTATTTGTGGTTGTGTAAAGGATTATTTTGTTCTGAAAATTGATGCCAAAATCATTGTGTGCATTTTTTTAAAAATTTTAAGTGCAAATAATGTCATATTTCATATCAACTAACAATCACTTGTTGCTTATTGGTTTTTGAATAAATGGTAAATGAAAGCATGGTTAGAGCCAAATTCACAAAAAAATGTAAAATTATAAATTTCAAATTTAAATTAATTCTGATTCAAAATGAAAACAATAATTTAATATGACCACTGCAAGGACACCGTTGCCAATTATGATCATCTCTTATGTCTTCAACAGTACAAATCAGATGCCAACATAGACTTCTATGATTCAGGTCAGAATGCATTCTTGCTGTTGTGCACAGATTCAGACAGTTTTTTCTAATGTATATCCTTATTTCAACTTCCTTTACATTCAAATGTGAGAAGTGGTCATAATAAAAAAAAGGCTTATGTCTATTTTTCCTCTGGAAAAGTTCGTAACAAGTTTTCATATTTGACCAAAACTGGTCCTTGAGATCATTATAAACAGCAATTTTATTTTAAAAAATTTGAATCATATCAACACATGTAGTTAAAACAACTATATAGTGCCATTATAGAAATTGTTGAAAAGATTGAGTTAAATCTACAGATAAGGTTTCAGAAAATTATCTGTTTTGACTAATCAGAATTTCTTTAAAAAAAATGATTAATATAAAGCTACAGCCTAACATGCAAACAAAAACAAAATACAATACCAAAAACTAAACAGTAAAAAAGATATATTTCAATACTGTTAAATGTATAGTTTATAGGGTCATGGTAATATTGATAGGTACGAAAAAAACAAAGAAAAAATTAAGATTTTAATGAAGTTCACATTTTAATTCCATGGACTAGGCTATGAAATATGATACTACATGTACCAGTATGACTACTTTACAGAATAAACAAGTTTGACATGTAATTAGCAGTAGTTGTGACATCAAATTGTTCATGGAAACTTGACATTACTAACATTGAAAATGTGGTGTTGGGCAATCAGACAAAATATCAAAAATAATCGGAGGTGAATAACTGACTCGTAATCAAATATTATGGAAAGCAATTAGTCCTGCTTAACCCTAACCATACAAGGGCTGTAACATTACTGCCTTTCCCCAAATTTCCAATTAGGCTCTCCATACTTTTTGAGGTTACCTGTTTGATATTGATTTAAAAATGCAAACATGACCCACCTAACTAAGGCTACTTATTGTTATATGGTAACCTTAGTTTAAGGTGTTGTTTGAGCCCAAATCTGAACTCTGAAAATTGAAATCTGAAAAAAAATGACAATTATGGAGGGGTGAGCTTTCCTTCTTTATCTGGCCAAAGCAGTAGAGGTATGGAACTTCCAAAAACAGTGTAAATCGGCAGGAAAAATACTTACTACTGATCATATTTATAACTTAGATACACTTTTGGAAGGACTATTTTAGATTGCAGGTTCAAATGAAACAAATCTGGGGAGACAGGATTTTTGGTCAAAATGGCCACCTTTAAACAGGGATGTGTTCCTACAAAGGTTAAGGTTGGAGAATTCCTTTTGTTCAGAAGCTTTATCTATAAAACTGACATCTTAAATTTAGACTGACCTACAAATCTGTAAATGTAATATTCAAGCAAAACATTTGTACACTATCATAATGTAAAATACCCCACAAAACAGCTAATACCACTGAAAGTATATTAAACTACTGTAAATTTAGAAATTATTGCGATGTTTTTATTATTGCGAAAAATGCGACCGGGTTATAATAGCAATAATTTAAACTCGCATTTTGAAATTTTTGATATGAATTAAACAGGATTTTTCTCAATATCAAAAAAATTAAAATCGTATTTTAGTCTAAAATGACAAAATCGCAATAATAAATGCATGCAATACTTTCTGAATTTACAGTACCTTTAACAATATAATTTTCTAAGTTAAATATTAGTATACAATCAAAATTCTTTTACTAACGGGTACAACAAGCTACATGTATACAGCCAAACTTTATTATCTACTTTTCATTTAGTTATAGCAACTCGGAAATCTTTTTTCTATCCAGTTAATCTGGGACTATTATACTAAAGTAATAGTATAATAGTCCCAGAGTAAATAATGAAACTTTTGTGATGTTTTTTTTTATATTGTGAAAAATACTGCACAGAAGTAAGATTGTATCTACTTTCAGAAAGATGCATTTTTTCATTTGTTCAAAACACATCAAAACTCAATTATTCAATAAGATGACGAATAGCAATTAAAGATATGTTCCTTTTTGGTTTTTTTTCATGAGTGTGTACGGACTTTGTGTCATGAATAAATACACTGTACTTTTTCCTTTCCCTTTGAAATTCAAAATATGGTCTGGAATTTTATCTGAATTTTCAAATATATAAGAAACAGTCAAAATGGATAAAAGTATGTCATATCATAATAAAGATTTACTGTAGATCTACTCATGCATGTTTCCATAAAGCACTACACATACCATCACAACTAGTATAAAACAAAATCACAAGGCTTGATAAATAAAAATTACATACATGAAGGAATACTTCACATTTTAAGCTAATACCCTGTTTACAGTTTTCAAAACGTTTTGCATGAGCAACATGTATATCCTTTGTCCTTTTCTTATTCAAATCTCTATAAAACTGGCAATTTTTTTATTTAAAAATACATTGTATTCAGTGCTCCTCAAAATATTGCCAGTTTATTTTGCTAGTAGATCTGTTACTTCCTTGTTCGATAGATTGCATCTGAATCAGTCCTCTCCAGGAAACTAGGATATCACACAGAAGCACTTCTATTTATATTCCACTGACTTTTAAAACAAGCTAAGGTTTGTCCAGCTTTCCATGAAGTATACTGTTAACCTAGGATACTTTCCATGAAGTATACTGTTAACCTAGGATATTTTCAATGAAGTATACTCTTAACCTAGGCTAGTATAAAATTGATTCTACTTAAAATGAGAGCTACATTTGAAATGTTCATACATAACTTAACAACTCTAATTTATATTTGTTAATCCAAGGTTAGATTGGTGCAACTGCCTACAGCTTTTTATCCAGTAAAGATGTTATAAAAATTATTCTAAAATTAACAGTTCACCAAAAATAAGTAAGAAATACAAGATCACATTGTTTTGTTTTTAAATATCTATAAAACAAATAAATGGGAATTGTGTCCATGGGACTCAGATGATGCCCCCGCTTGCATGTAACGTTATAAAGGGACATAACTCAAGAAAGGTAAAAGTCATGCTACCCAAATTCGTACTTGATCTGAATTTTGTGGTAATGAGCACTGCGTAAAGTTTCATAACATTTGGTTGAGGCAAACTTAAGTAAGAGAACGGAAACCAATTTCGGGACGTACGGGCGGACAGATGGACCAGGGTAAAACTTAATGCCCCCTCTACTATGGCGGGAGAATGAAAAGTGCAAAAAGCTTCATAATGAACACAGGACATATAAATGGAGGCAAACACATTTAAATGATTTTTGTCAAAATTAATGTTTCATGGATAATGTGGTTTATAAAATCCATCTTATAATCATACTGTACTTAAAACGTAAAAGATTGGTTAAAAGTATATAATTATTATTCTTTCAACTGCTCCAAATAAAAAAATTAATTTCCACTGCAATATAACAGATCATTTTCACTTTTATTCAATTAAACAAAATCTGTTATTCCTTCATTGTCTTTCTTTGAATTTAAAGTCTTAGCCATTTCGGCAAAAGTGTAAGGCATATCATATCTAGTTATTTTTATTTAGTACCATTGTAAATGTTATATATGGACAACATAATCTAACCACAGTTATTTTGAAGTATATGTACACATGAAGAAATAGCTCTATTTGTTTATTGAACATCAACTGTATATCCCCAAGAACACCACTAAGTTTTCCTCCTTCAACATATACCGATATGTCAACTTCCGTGTCGTACAGGGTAGTTCTTTACCGGTACACATGCACTGAGTTTAAATGTAATAATCTTTTATTAGTTCTTTCTGCTAGGTCATGCCATAAATTCGGGACAAAACTTTTCTTTTGAATATTTCTGTGTCCATTTTCCATTCAATTCATAGTGTAAAAATTTCCATTAAATCATATTTCCGAATTTCTGACACCTTTCTCCCTATATGTATTTGAGGAGGTCATATGTTAGTCCTTTATTATTGTCAAGACACGATTAAATAAACAGCTGGGCCATGAGCGCATGATACGCCCGTCGTCTTGTGTGTGAATTTTTATGCAATAATCATAAATAGTTTCTGACATACGGCCTGACATGCGAAAACCCCCTTTTTTTACAAAAAACTCAATATCTCTAAAATAAAATTTTGAATCAAAACCAAAAGTATAAAGATCTGTAGATTAATATAACTAAGAAGTGTGTAAAATTTTAAGCAATAATCATAAATCGTTTTTCAGATACGGCGCGACATGTGAAAACCCCTTTAAAAAAAAAAATCAATATCTCAAAAATAAAATTTTGAATCAAAACCAAAAAGTATACAGATCTTTAGATTAATATAACAAAGAAGTGTAAAATTTTAAGAAATAATCATAAATTGTTTTTGAGATACGGCGCGACATGTGAAAAACCCCTCCCCCTTTTTTTACAAAATACTCAATAACTCAAGAATAAAATTTTGAATCATCACCAAAAAGTATACAGATCTTAAGATTAATATAACTAAGAAGTGTGTAAAGTTTTAAGCAATAATCATAAATTGTTTTTGAGATACGGCGACATGTGAAAAACCCTCCCTTTTTAACAAAATACTCAATATCTCTAAAATAAAATTTTAATCATCACCAAAAAGTATACAGATCTTAAGATTAATATAACTAAGAAGTGTGTAAAGTTTTAAGCAATAATCATGAATTGTTTTTGAGATACGGCGCGACATGTGAAAAAAAAACACACACCTGTTTTAGTTACTAAGTCTGTAACTCAAAAAGTTTTAATCTTATTTTCACCAAAAAGTACACAGATCGTTTGACCATCATAAGAAACAACTATTTTAAGTTTCATGAAATTTGGATAAGTCGTTCTCATTTTACGGTGCGACATGTTTACACCGGACAGACAGATGGACAGACATTTGTATACCATAATAAGTCCCGTCAAAATTTTGACGGGCGTATAAAAAAATCATAAAGGTTTCTAAAAAACCCTAAGCTGGGGAAACCTGTGTCTTGCCTGCAGTTGCTGCTGTCAGTGTAAAAGTGTAATGATGACTGTAAAAAGTGAGTCCATTTATTGGTAAAATACAGAATCTAAAAAAAAATCAATCTTTTTCCTTAGATGCTATTTCTTGATCTTGAAGATTAGGTTCTGTCCAAGTTCCATAACAATCCATGAAGGTTTACAAACTATCATGCCAAAAAAATTTAATCCCAGACTGTCTGTTAATGTTAGAAAACTAAATGCATCTATCAAAAAAATACTGAAAATGAAAAAAAAAACATATTTTCCTTTTGCTTCAGACACTATATCTTATTCATAAAAAAAGCTTCTGCCAAAGTTTCATAAAATTCTATGAAGGTTAGACAACATAATTGATGGCTAACAAACTGTAAAAATGCTAAGTCCATTTATCAGGAAAATATGGAAAAATGAAAATAAATATTTCAAAATTATGCTCTGGATACTGTCTGTTGGTCATAAACAAGCTTCTGTCTAGATTTCATAACATTCCATGAAGGTTTGACAAAGTTATTAAATTACGGAACAAAAATTTAACCTTAGACTGAATCTGAATGTTAACTGTGAAAAAAGTCCTTTTATTAGTAAAATACGAAAAAAATGAAAAGAAATACTTTTTTTTTTTAAATTTTGCTCTGGAAACTGTCTCTTGGTCATGAACAATCTTCTGTCCAATTTTATAAATTTCCATGAAGGTTTGACAGAGTTATTGATGTCTAAAAAAAACTTAAACAACAGACTGAACCTAAATACTGACAACGCTGACGGCGAAATCTAGGATTGCAATGTCTCGTTTTCATGACATAAATGTTGCAGGCTCAACAAAAATGTATAAATATGCTTGCACATAAAATAAAGGTGAAATTGTAGCATAATTAGCATTTTTTAAGGGTAATAATATGCAGACAACAATTGTCTTTTTTTAATGCATCAATAAAACAAGATAAATTGCTTTAAATAAAATGCTTCGCTGAGCGCAGCCTTATACGACCGCAGAGGTCGAACCCTGAACAGTTGGGGCAAATTTGGACACAATATTCAAGCTTGATACTGTCTGAATTTGGATTGTAATCAAATTTTTGACATAATATAGGTTTCTGACACAAAATAAATGTGGTCAAAGATCTTAAAAATCTATTGCACATTATTGTTTAATTGAAGATTTCTTCTTGGAACTTTCAAAAAATTTGAAATTTGAAAAATTTTGAAAAAAAAATATGAACCCCTTAAAAAAATCCCCCCAAAACTTTTTGAACCCCCCCCCTAGAGAAATTACCCCCAAAATCAATTCCAGCCTTCCCTTTGTGGTATGGAACCTTGTAGTACAATTTTAGAGAGATCCGTTCACTTAATCACAAGTTATTGTCTGGAAACTAGAAAAATGCTTGTTTTTTGCCCTTTTTTTGCCCCTAATTCCTGCATGTTTGGGGCAATTACCCCCAAACTTAATCCCAGCTATCCTTTGTGATATGGAACATTGTTGTACAATTTCAGAGAGATCCATTCACTTACACATAAGTTATTGTCCGAAACTACAATAAAATGCTCCAGGGCGCAGCTTGATACGACCGCAGAGGTCGAACCCTGAATAGTTGGGGCAAGTATGGACACAACATTCAAGCTTGATACAGCTCTGAATTTGGATTGTGATTAAATATTTGACACAGCATAGGTTTCTGACACAGAATGAATGTGGTCTAAGAACTTAAAATTTTAAATTGGACATTCACCTATTATGGTCCAATATCCAAAATCTAAATACATGGTTAGATTCAGCATATCAAAGAACCCCAAGAGTTCAATTTTGATGAAATCAAACAAAGTTTAATTTTGGACCCTTTGACCTCAATGTGGACAAAGTTGATAACGGGGCCCAAAATCAAAAATCTAAATACATGGTTAGATTCAGCATATCAAAGAACCCAATATATTCAATTTTGTTGAAATCAAACAAAGTTTAATTTTGGACCCGATTTGGACCAACTTGAAAACTGGGCCCATAATCAAAATCTAAATACATGTTTAGATTCAGCATATCAAAGAACCCTATGAATTCAATTTTGTTAAAATCAAACTAAGTTTAATTTTGGACCCTTTGGACCTTAATGTAGACCAATTTGAAAATGGGACCAAAATTAGAATCTAAATACAGTTAGATTCGCATATCAAAGAACCCCAATAATTCAATTTTGATGAAATCAAACAAAGTTTAATTTTGGACCCTTTGGACCTCAATGTGGACCAATTTAAAACGGGGCCCAAAATCCAAAAACTTAATACACAATTAGATTCAGCATATTAAAGAACCCATAGAGTTCAAGAATAAAACCCCATTGAAATTGGTCAAGAAATAAGCAATTTATACAAAGTATCTTCTTTTGCACAATACTGTGCAATTGAATATTTCTTGCAATTGCGCT
Organism: Mytilus coruscus; assembly: GCA_017311375.1. Lineage (NCBI taxonomy): Eukaryota > Metazoa > Mollusca > Bivalvia > Mytilida > Mytilidae > Mytilus > Mytilus coruscus. Next base: position 61,984,495 of record CM029602.1, on the reverse strand, counting down.
AATACTGTGCAATTGAATATTTCTTGCTATTGTGCAATACTGTACAATTGACAATTTCTTGCTATTGCGCAATATTGTGCTATTGGATATTTCTTGCTATTGCGCAATACTGTGCAATTGAAGATTTCTTGCTATTGCGCAATACTGTGCAATTGAAAATTTCTTGCTATTGCAAAATACTTATTATATAATAATTTACACATCCTGTTAGGTGTGTATCTCCTGCCATATCATTATTATTTGCTTTTAAATATAAATCAGAAATAACCAACTTAAAATGGAAAATTTTAAAGAAAAAAAAGGAAAAAAGAAAACCCCCAAATTTTTGAACCCCTTATGATTCATCACCCCAAACTCAATCCCAGCCTTCCTTTGAGGTATGGTACCTTGCAGTACAATTATTACCCCAAACTCAATTCCAGCTTTCCTTTGTGATATGGAACCTTGTAGTACAATTTCAGAAAGATCCATCCACTTACACACAAGTTATTGTCATGAAACTAGAAAATGCTTGTTTTTGCCTTTTGGCCACTCATTCCTAAACGTTTCAGGCAATTACCCCAAACTCAATTCCAGCTTTCCCTTTGTGATATGGAACCTTGTAGTACAATTTCAGAAAGATCCATACACTTACACACAAGTTATTGTCATGAAACTATAAAATTCTTGTTTTTGCCCCCTAATTCCTAAACTGTTAGTACCATAACCCAGTGTTCTCCCAGGCCTTAAAGGACCCTGTGATGTATATTTTACCGTGGTGGTATCAGTCTTACCACGATGTATATTTTTACCGTGGTGCTAAAGTTTTCAGTAAAAGATCGAATCGGTAAAGTTTTAAACGATTTGTTAAATCTTTTCCTTGTGGTATAAAATTCCAGGTGAAATTTGACCAGTTCAAACCAGTTCAACCGAGATTGTTTACACCACGTGATCGATTTACCTTATGAGGTTATCGTGTTGATTGGATTTAATCGATGTAATTAACACTTGTTCATGATTCTTTGTGTTTTAATTAAGAGATCATAACTTTGTGATCACAGATAACTATTTTATGGCTTCACTCACCACCCAAGCGCTGACCTGTGACAAGTCTGCAAATATACTTTGTACACAAACAGTGTGGACCCGATAGTCGCACGCCGGTACCTTTTTTGTACAAAATAAAGTTGGATCTTTACGCATAAATGACAATTATACATTTTCAATTCTTATATTATAGTATTATATGTCTGATTAAACCATGTGGCCAAAATAATGACATAGTTATTGCATGATAGTCGGTTTCAAACTATCACAGTATCTGTCAACAGACGGACATTGTTCATATTACATGACCCAGTTAGTTCATGTAGAATATTCAAGTTTATTAACAATTAATTGCAATATATTATATTTTATAAATAAAATGCATGACTGTACCTTCAAACTGGATATTTATACCCATAACAGAAGTAATCTAGCAAATTTTATCCATAAGCACATGTTAAATCTATTTATATCTACTTCCTGTCATTTTGGAAAATCGGAGACTTTGTTGTTGACATTGAATATAGTTACTTATAGATCTATAGACCTAAGATAAATTTATAGATGTAGGAAATCTTTAAAGTGGATCATGACAAATAAAGACTTAGATTTCAGTGCAGTATTAAGTCTGTATCTATGTTTGATTATCACCAAAGACAAGAAAGGTTAATATTTACATAAAATATATGGCAAAATGTTTTAAAATTTATGAAAAACTTCTTTTTATTAAAATTTAAGATAGAAACTGGTTCAAATAATAAAACAATATTTGTGCTTGTTAATTTTATATCTCCTTATGACAAGAATCATTTCACATACAACAACTTTCTTTTAGAAACTAGAAAGTTTTTAAATTGAACATTTTAGTCTCCTTTGAATGATATCTTATTTTTATTGATCATGGATTTTATAAAAGTTTTAATTACTTTAAATTTAGATGAATATTTTGTAATGAATCCTGTTTTATTTATTTTTAAAAATATTAAAGTATACAAACTGTTTATTGATTTACTTTTTCTACCAATAATTTTCTGACTCAATGTCTATATAACACAGTACCACAGTATTAAAACAAAACAAGAGAACTGCAGTAACTAGAAATATAGCTAAGCGACGCAACGCGACTGATTGTATGAATCATTTCACCAAGCTGTCCACACGCGCTACCCTGGTGCTATCCTAAACTCCTGGGAGAACACTGCATAACCCCAAAATCAATCCCAACCTTCCTTTTGTGGTACTGAACCTACTTGTAAAATTTTATAGAGATCCATTCACTTAAACTAAAGTTATTGTCCAGAAACCAAATGTGTCTTCGGACGACGATGACGACGACGACCACATCATAGCATTATACGAACCCAAAAAAATTTTGCGGTCGTATAAAAATCTACTTAAAGTATTGTATGACTATTTAATCTTAATAAATTTCACACATAGTCCAAAATCATTTTTACAACAACAAAACATACGGAACAAAACATCAGTGAATAAATACTGACTATAAACAACAAAAGCAAACATGAAAATCTAACTGCCAACTTTTATCTTAATATGTGTTAAAATACATGTATCTTCTGGAAAAAGTAGACTACACAGAGATAAAAATCAATATTCTTTCTTACTGTTCAATACCCCAAAAGTTTGTTGTTATTAAACAGATTACCTTTATAAATATATTGGAAATTTTCTTATATTCAAATACAAGAAACTTCAACACAAAGAAAATTTTCTGTACACTAGACTTACAAAATTAAGTAATATCAGCATATTTTCAGCATCAAAATATTGACTTGTAATTTAAGAGCATATGTATTATTAAAATATTTCAATACTGATCAGTAATTATCAACCTAAATAGAAGAAAATGTGCCAAGCAAAAGAAGAAGGTGCAAAAGGCAAAAGTTGACATATAGATTTCCATCTAGTAAATGAAGGGTATTCTAGCCAGAAAAAAAAAAATGTTAGTAAAAACATTGTTAGTTTCTCCGACCAGTGCTACTCACATGGATAATATAAGTAAAGAAATCTTCTGAGATTTGGCTTTTTACTATCAGCATGAGTAGTGTGGTTGTGGTGGTATTGAGTATGTTTTTGAGATAGTGGGTTATCTCCCCTTGGTCTCTGACATGAGTTATAGTTCCTGATAGTGAGTTATCTCCCCCTTGGTCTCTGACATGAGTTATTGATCCTGAGTAGCCGCCATTGAGTTTGTAACTGAGTAGTAGTTAATCATGTGGGCGAGTTCATACTCCTTGGAGCAAAGCTAAATGTTGATAGACCAGTTATAACACACATGTCACAATATAGTACTAAAAATGTCTTACGTTTTAACAAAATTTTTATTTCAGAATCGTATGGGATTTGCAATTTCCCAAACATTAATGATCTTACAATAAACAGGATTGAATTTAATAATACTTTATAATCAAACAATTTATGTATAGAAATGATCCATGCATATTTGCTATTCACTGAATTGATGAATAATTTTCAAATACAGGGAAAACTTCAAAATATGTGCGTTAAGATCAACTCCATTTTTACAGCAAAAAAGTTCAATTCAACATCACCCTAAAATACACATATTTTCTTTGTCTATCAAATATTCCATATTTTTTAGTGAACAATTAAAAAAAAAATTGTCATATAAAAAGGACACCTTTCAAATCAGTAAATCTCACAAAGGAAAAATTATTTAAATAATTAATTTATAAAATTTTACATCAACAATTTATCAAGTAAAGAATTAAAATCTAATAGAATAGCAAACCGTTTTAACATATGGCTTTAATTATGTATCTCTTAAACAGGTTATAAAAAAATGTAGTGACTTTTTTCAAAGAATATTTTAAACAGATGATACCTACCCTTGATTGTCCATACTTTCATCTGATTTCGTATCACTGAAAAAAAAGTTTTACATGTCAATAAAAAACATCATAGATACCTGATAAAACTACCAATCATTGAATTGGGAAATCCAAAGTTCGGACTGAATCATTAGTGTTATATTTGTACACTTTAGTATGCATGTTTACAGCTGAAAGTATCTAAGGCAAATCAATATTTTGTTCTGATATGAAGTTAAAAAAATTTCAGACTTTAGGTCAATGGATGTAGTACTATTTCTATATTACTTTTATTTTTGTGTTTCAAAATTTCACCACAGGAAACCATTCCAAGCACAGAGGACAATGTGAGCTAGTTTTGATTCGCATGCTTCACAGATTTTGATTGAATTTACCTTGAAAGTCTTTGAAAAAAAGGTTATATAAGTAAAAAAAATTTGATATAAAATTAACATTATCAATGATCCAAGTCAATGTGTTCATATGAACCATATCAGACAAACATGTAACCTTACAATCATTCCATACACCAAATATAATTGACCTACTGCTGACAGTATCTGAGATACAGACTTGACCACAAAACTTTACCACAATCACTGATCCTTGATTGAGGTCAGGTGAACCCTGTCTGACGGACATGTACACCTTGCAAGGATCCCATATACTAAATATAGTTATCCTATACTCATAATAAGTGAGAAATTCACATGACAAAGAAACTATAATTTTTTTAAGCAGATGCTTAACCATGAAAATGGACAATGGACATATGACAGACATGAATTTCAAATCATAATCCATCTGTATATAACTTATGAAGCATCCAGGTATTCTAGTCTGAAATACAAAGCTTTGTACGAATAGTTTACTTGGTTGCCAATGGGCTGTAATCCTTAGGCAGCAATACACAGTTAGGAAAAACTTAAAATTGACACTCATAGTGTTTAACCACCCTCTTTCCCTTGCTTTCAAACAAATAAGGCTTAATGTTTGTGTCATGTATGTGCATATGTATGGAAACAGCATCTTCCATAGATTTGATTTACAATAGTTAAAATGTTGAAATATAATCTCTTTGTGGTATAACCATGGCAGCAATCTGCATTTATTTGATACAAAATATTGCAAAAAGGGTGGTCACAAAAGTCCCCAAAATTTGGTCCAAAGTAGAATATCAATCCATTTGAGTGATACCTTTTCTGAAACCCTTGACATTCATCTATCAAGAGATAAAAAAAAAATCATATGCATTTCACCTCATATTTCTATAAAAATGAATTGAAAAATTGGAGCATAAAATATTTGTTGGAAAACACTACAATAATTTCTGGACCTATGGGTGGTACAGATGTAAAAATGCAAACTGTCAAACAGATAATGGCCTATAAAACATGCAAAAAATGATCTTGATGGTCATATAAACCCACTTTGAAGGCTATATTATTCTTCAGGTATCTAAAAATTAATTTTAATGCACAATAACTTTCATATTTGAAAAATTCACATGGACCAAAATGTGAAACCAAACTCCTAACTGTGTATTGCTACCTCATGTCTCCTTTGCAAAACGAAAACAAACCCAGTGACCATCTTTTTAGATCTTATATTGGGGATCATATCTGCTGAATTAATTTATGTCTATCAAATAGTTTTCAAGATATATTACCCGTAGGTTGCTTTTTTGTGAATACAAGTGACAAATCTAAAATCAGATACCTTAAGAATGATTGACACCAAGTGGTTTCATAGCAGAATATTTTTTTTTAAGTTTAATGTCATAAAATGGGGACAACAGATTAGACTCGCTCACACTGGCCCATTAAGCCATGTAACCTGAAGAGACAAAAAGATAGTCCACGAAACACTACACAGCTAACCAAACATTGAGCAACATGAACCCAACCAAAAATGAGGGTGAACTACAGTGATCAGGAAGTGTAAGCAGTTCCTGCTCCATAAGTTGCTCCAAAAAATGCTCCATAACAAGTAAAAATCTGGTGATGTCACAAATTAGGATATGAGTGACCCCTAGTTAGAAATCAAAATTTTACAGGGATTGGATTGCTGATTTACAAACCAAATTACCTTGCAGCAGACTGGTCCATTTTATCAGATGTGGTGGGTGATGGTGAACGATCTTTAGAAGATGTTGAGACATTGTTGTGCTCTGGTGATTTACTCTGCCTTTCTGGTGATTTACCCTGCATTTCTGGTGATTTACTCTGTGTTTCTGGTGATTTACTTTTTCTTTCTGGTGATTTACTTTTTCTTTCTGGTGATTTACTTCTTCTGTCTGGTGATTTACTTCTTTTGTCTGGAGATTTACTTCTTCTGTCAGGCGATTTACTCTTTCTTTCATTGTTTCTCTCTGGTGATTTACTTTTCTTGTCTTGTGATTTACTCTTCTTGTCTGGTGATTTGGATGCATGCTTTGATCTTGATCTGCTACGCCTTGAGGATTTCCTTTTTGGAGATTTGCTTCTGGATCGGGAGCGGGATTTTGATTTACGTCTGAAAATAATTTGAAAGAAATAATGCAATGTATACTTAAAAATTGTTGATAGAAATCTCTTTTAAAGTATATTACAGAAAGAATAATTATTCTCCATACTGATGTTCTGTCTGCCACAAAATAGTAACCAAAACATGTAACTAGATATCAAGTTTCGATAATGTCCAAGCATTATGTTTTTTTATTTTTTGAGGCCATTTTGAAAAATTTGGGAATGACTGACTATATCTAACACCAGGAATTTGGAATAGCATATTATAACTATATAGCACTTTTCATTGAAATCCTAACACAAAAAGATGTTTGTGATTTTTTAACTGATGTTAAAATGAACTGTTTTTCAGATTTTCACTTACTGCAAATTTGATACTGGAAATAAATCAAGTTTTTGGTCCCAAACCTCTTAAATTAAATAGCATTTATATAATTTTTCAGGTATTAGCATAAAATATTAATGAAGTCTGATGAATTACCGTGTCATGTAAGAATAAAATCTCCTATGATAGCCAAAAATATAAAATAAGAATCTTGATATCCAAAAAGTTCATAAACTTTTCTTTCCTTGGTTTACACTTTGATAAAATCTGTTGGCAGAACTACTTTCGTAACCTATGTAAACACTGCATTGGTTCATTTCACTGTGACATATTTATGAATGGGATGCTCTTATCCCCAAAAATGTGAAAATTTATGAAAACAAGAATCTGTGTCTGCTCACACTATATTTATATGTTCAGTGACCCATGAAAGCTTATTTGGCACATAATTTAAATAGTTCACATAATAATGAACATGTGTTTTAAATTTCGAGTTGATTTGACTACAATTTCATAGTAAATTATCTTAACCAAAAACTTTAACCTTATATGGGAAGGAGGGACAGACAAACAAACAGATGAATGCACAGACCAACAATCATAGCTATCATTTGTGGGGCATAAAAAAAACAACTGCTTTGGTTGAAAATTATAAGGATCAAACACAATTTTTCTAAAGGTTACTGAAGTGTAAACTGGGCAATGCACTCACAAACATCCAGACAATTTTCCAGTTTGTGAGTGCATTGGCCCAGTTTGCACTTCAATTATCTCTAGAAAAAGTGAGTTTAATCTTAGAATATATACCCTTTTGCTTGCAGCCGTATCTTATACCATAAACAGTAAGTGTATAAACAAAGAGAGACATACATAAAAATATTCTTCTTTGAAGCAATATTTCTAAATTCTAGCTACCACCTTTACAAAAAACATTTGTATATAAAAAAACATAAACACTCCAAAGAACTGAACATATTTTTGCAGTATCTGTTCTTAATGAAACTGTGACCAAAATAATTAAGAAAATAACAGAACAGAATTAATATTGAAGATCACTTAATTAAAACATTGGTTAGATGGAGTTCTGATAGTTATTGTCGCTATGTTAGAACAGATAAATCTTCTATTAAGAATGCACAGCAACAAATTTGTAACAGTTAAATTTTTACAGTTATTATGCATATTATGTATGTATATATATATATATATATATATATATATATATATATATATATATAAATCTATGTAGCACTAAGATTACATGTTAACTCTTACACATTTATTTTCATGAATTAGTCAGTTGTGTGTTATATCATTAAACTATGTACAGCTCAAATTGTGTTTAATAGAACTCCAGTGTTTAGTTGAAGGTTTCATTCCTTAAAACCCAATTTTTCCCATTTATTACCTTGGGGGTCACTCAGCTGTTTCACACCTGACCTTTTGGACCCTTTCGAAATTGACCACTGGTCTAATTTCTCATTTCCCCCAAGTCATTAAATGTAATACATCTACATTTATTTCTCTCTCCACCGTCAATCTAACCCCTTTATCGTAGCCACCTGCTATGAGATGGAGCAACCTTCATCCCCTTATAGGAACTCATCTGGTTCCGGTTGGTTGACGGAGTGTCCATGTCCATGGGGCTTGGTCCATCTATACCAAGTGTCGCCGACAGGGCCTGAGCTAAATTTCCTTTGCTGAGTACTTGACTCCCAAGGGCCAAATTATTTATATATTTTATTAATAAAAATAGAAATTAAATAATCTTGTTGTCAGCAGCAAACTCATTGATATACTATTTGGTTATACTGGATTGTCTGTTTCAATCTTATAGGAATGTCTAAGTCTGAAAGTCACGTTTATTGTCAAGGTTGTCAACACTGCAGGAGTATGTTAAGAAATAAGTTACAAAAACAGGGTATAAAAGAATACCAGAGAACACTTAAACAAGAGAGCTACAAATACAGGGTATAAAAGAATACCAGAGAACACCTAAACAAGAGAGCTACAAATACAGGGTATAAAAGAATCACCAAGAACACCTTTTAAAAAGAGGAGTTCTAACAAAGTCACAGTTTACTTAATCATGAGGAACACCTAAACAAGAATCAACTAGCTAAACAAGGTACATGAATCATTATCGATAAACCACAGAAAATAGAATACAGACTTAACAATGAATAAAGTCATTACTTGCTGCATCCGTCGTATCGTCAATGTCATAGTTGCTACTGTTAAGTCATGGATTTCAGCACTTCTGCTATATACCTAAGTCCCTGGAGTCATAGAATAAATGCATTTTTAATGACTTTGACAGTAAAATACAATAAAAAAAAATAGGCAAACCTGTAATTGTGTCAGTTTTAGCCAAGTTAAAGGCACACAAGGGAATAGTCCAGCAAAATTGACCTTAATTAAACTCATTTTCATGGTCATGAGCAAAATAATCTTTGCAGTATTGAATTACCCTTAAGGGTTATTTCAGTATTTTCAAGCTTATTGTTAACTTACTCTGATTTACTGCTTCTTTCTTTTGATCTTTTTTTATCCCTTGACCTAGATCTGGAAGATGACCTAAAACATGTAATATCACTTCAATATATTAGTTCATCCTGGAAGAACAAATAAACATGTACTATTAATAACTTAAGCATTGTGACAAAGGAAATGTGCAGGAACATGTCTGAATTAGAAAGTCATCATTTTGGTTAATATGTTCAGCATAATGAATATTAATTATATTAATCGATTATTTTGAAGGATTTGTGATTCGTTAAAACTTGATCGCATGCACATTTGTATTAACTCAGTTTGCATGCCAATACTGTTGTGTTTAGCTTTTCGTAGGTCAAAAACAGCATATTGCACACGATATACAGCATGTTACTAAAAATACATTCTAGAAATCCCCAAATGTACATTGTTCATGCAATAGTTGTTGATTAATAATATAACAATTGTAGCCTTTGGTTGAGGTCAATACGATGTTATATCTACCTAGAGAAGCTTATCGACTTGGAGTTCATCCTCAGTCAATATGCTTCTCTTAGGTCAATATAACCTTGTATCGACCCCATACAAAGGCTATAATTGTATAATATCTACAGGCATTAGGGAAAAAAAAAGACCTCTCTTGGTTTTGACAGGTTTATTGCAACACACTTTTAAAGTTTGATATTCTTTGTTGACAGGGTTTGGTTGACAATGTGTACATTCCAATGATCCAATCACAAATAGGGAAATGCAACAAGACTTTAAGTTTGGATTAGAGTGAACTTCGGTTTTGTCATGCTTTGGTTGAAACAGTTTTCACTGTACTATTTTTAATCACTACTACCGGGTATTTTGATTGTCAGTGGCTTCTTTCAGAAAATGTTACTTCAAGTTACCTCTTTCGTTTACTAGTACGGGTACTTGATTTTAATTTTCTTCTGTCTCTTGATGAACTTCTTGACCTGTAAATGAACCATCCAATTCTTATTATAAATGAAATTACTAATCCTTTTAAAAACTAGAGGCTCTCAAGAGCCTGTGTCACTCACCTGTATTTACTGATGCTTTGGAAATTATGTAAAATAAGATTATAAACTGTTATCACAGAGATATGTCTCGCCTTTTTGTAATTTTGATAATGCAAATGTTGAAATTAAAATTGCAATACTTTAACATGTAAGTAATGCAAATATTCAAAGTCGATGAACCATGACTGAAGGTACATGGCTAAACAATCTCCATGGAATGAGATGTGCCAATGCTAATACAACTGCATACCAAATACCATTGACTTATTATAAGTCGTTCCCTTTAAACAAACCTAAACACAAACATTAACTTGTAAACTATGTAAAAGTTTCAGTCAATGAACCATGATCAGGGGTGGGGCTATATAATCTTCATGGAAACAATACTTGCAAATGCCAATAAATTTGCATACCAAATATCAATGACTTAACATTAGCAGTTCATCTTAAACTGATCTAATCACAAACTGATACATGTAAACTAAGCAAAAGTTTCAAAGTAAATAGACCATGACTGAGGAGGCGGGGCCAAATATTCTCCATGGAAATGAGATGTGCTAATGCTCATACAACTGAACACCAATTAACATTGGCCTACCACTAATGGTTCCCCTTGAACTGACCTAATCACAAACTAATACATGTAAACTTAGCAAAATTTTCAAAGTCTATAGACCATGACTAAGGCGGAGCCAAATAATCTCCATGGAAATGAGATATGCCCATGCTTATACAACTGCATACCAAATATCATTGACCTACCACTAGTGGTTCCCATAAATTGACCTAATCACAAACTAATACATGTTAACTATGAAAAGTTTCAAAGTCAATAGATCTTGACTGAGGGGCGGGCCAAATAATCTCCATGGTAATGAGATGTGCCAATGCTAATACAACTGCATACCAAATATCATTGACCTACCACTAGTGGTTCACCATGAACTAGACCTAATCACAAACTAATACATTGTTGACGCCGCCATCGCCGTCGCCGCCGACGCCGAAAACAGCATACCTATGTCTCGCTTTTTGACTCCGTCAAGAGACAAAAATCATAATTAATAGTATTAGATATTAGATATTATAATGATATCTAAGATAATAACAAAAAACTGCAAAATTTCTGTAAAATTACTAACTCAGGGGCAGCAACCCAACAACATGTTGCTGGATTCGTCTGAAAATTTCAGGGCAGATAAATCTAAATCTGATGAACATTTTTGCCACCTGTCAGAAATGCTTCAGTTTCAGAGATATAAACCAAAAACTGCATTTTACCCCCATGTTCTATTTTTAACCAAGTCGGCCATGATGGTTGGAAGGCTGGGTCATCGAACAAACTTTTTAAACTAGATACCCATATAATGATTATGGCCAAATATGGCTAAATTTGTCTCAGTAGTTTCAGAGAAGAAGATTTTTGTAGAAGATAACAAAAATTTACGAAAAATTGTTAAAAATTGACTATAAAGGGCAATAACTGCTAAAGGGGTCGACTGACAATTTTGGTCATGACGACTTATTTGTAGATCTTACTTTGCTGAACATTATTGCTGTTTACAGTTTATCTCTATCTATAATAATATTCAAGATAATAACCAAAAACAGCAAAATTTCCTTAAAATTACCAATTCAGGAGCAGCAACCCAATAACAGGTTGTCAGATTTGTCTGAATATTTCAGGGCAGATAGATCTTGACCTGATAATCAGTTTTACCCTATGTCAGATTTACTCTAAATGCTTTGTTTCAGAGATATAAGCCAACATCTACATTTTACCCCTATGTTCTATTTTTAGCCATGGCAGCCATCTTGGTTGGTTGGCAGGGTCATCGGACACATTTTTTAAACTAGATACCCTAATGATGATTGTGGCCAAGTTTGGTTAAATTTGGCCCAGTGGTTTCAGAGGAGAAGATTTTTGTAAAAAGCTAACGACGACGGACGCCGGACGCCAAGTGATGAGAAAAGCTCACTTGGCCCTTCAGGCCAGGTGAGCTAAAAAAGGAAAAATATAAAATAGAATGCACAAACAATTATGTATAGTGATAACTAGTGATGGGTATAAAACATTTTTTCTAACCTCCATTTGAAAAATAGCCATATCTTTTTGTTTTGGTTCAGGAAATGCCACAATCACCTACCAGGTAAATCAAAATTAAAATACATCATGTCTGTAAAATTATCTGTTTAAGTTTGGTGATATTCTGTCATGCTGTTTTCAAGGAATTGCTGATCAACAAAGTGATATAAGCAGAAATGGCTAAGTCGATATTTTGGTATAGGAAATGCCAAAAATCACTCAGATCAAAATTCACATGTATCAGGTCAAAACTTCATATCCTACTTGTAGAAGAATCTGCAAGTTTGGTTGAATTTTGTTGAAGCGTTTTCAAGAAGTCACAGATAAACAAAGTGTGATGCCGGTAACAAAAAAACAACAGAAATGATACCAAAGTGTGCTTCACTTTCAGATTACACAAGAGTAATAATATAAAGCAAATCTAAAAGAGTCAACTCTCCTGAAATTCATTTATGATATGCAAATTCTCTCTATGCAGTTACATCTTAAAATCAACTGAAATCTGATAGTAAGACAGATATTAAACAAAGCAAACAACAGTCATTCCATCAAATTTTATAGTTCCAATTTTCAAAAAAAAGTGTAAACAAAATCAAAACTGATATGTGATGATCATATATCAGTTTTAATCATATTGTGAACTCTAATATGTCATTACACTGCTGCATAAAAAAACAAAAGTTATAAAGAAGTTGTCAAAATGAAAGCAAACCTAGTTTTACTTGCAATTATTGTTAAAACAATCAAGGGCCATAACTCCTGAACAGCTTATATAATCAAGTGGTAATTATCAAAATCACACTTGACTTCCATATTGTAATCAAAAACAACATATTATAATTTGAAAGGAATTGGTTCAACAGTTCTCCAGTTATTGCACAAAATACAACATAAAAAGACTTCTTTTCATCAATTAATCCTGCAAAACTGCAAAGCGAAAATTGTCAATATTGATCATCAGCTAATCTTTTCATGAGAAACAACATAATAAAAGTTAGATGAACCATTCTCAAGTTAGTGCACAGAAACAACATAAAGGCCCATTCTTCATTCAATCAAGGACTATAACTCCTAAATGACATAAGTGAAAATTGTAATTATTGCTAAGTACAAGATTTTTTCAGTACTTTTTATTAATTTTATCCCTATGCTCTATATTTAATAATGGCACCCATGTTAGTTGGATAACAGAAACACCAGATATAATTTTGAAACTATCTTGATGATAGCACTAACAAATATGATAGTACAATAAGTTGCATGAGGTAAGGGTTGATTCTAGACTTAAATCAGGTATACATTTGTAATGAACAACAAAATAATCCCTATGATAAGTACACATACACATTCTCGTTGTACCTCATAGCTCAGGAGCTCATTTCAAGTATTCACCACATAGATTTTTTTAAGTAAAATCCATTTAGTTCAATCAACTCTCATTCTGTATATAGTTAATCATAATCAAAGTCAAAATTCTGATAAAGTGCACAATATAAATAGGTCACAAGATTTGCCAAATTTCATCAAACTCCTTGAAGTAATGAGGAAATTACAATGATGTGAACCAGGAAGGTCGTTATTCATAAATGTTAATTTCCCTGTTGAACCAATATAAAAACAATATCACAGTTAGCTATCTATTCACAAGCATATTATCATGAGATCAGCAACCACAAAACATTACCTTTTATGTGACTTTGACCTTGATCTCCTATTGGATCTTTGTCTTGACCTTGATCTTGATCTGCTGAGTGATCTGGAATCTGGTCTGTAAATATATATATATTCATTCATTGTCTTCCAGTAGATGAGAAACAATATTAAAACTGAACATCCAAAATCTGAGATTTATTTAGGGATTTTTTTGAAAATGCATTTAATTTAAATGTTGAACCTCATTCTGAAAGATATGTTCAAGAAATAATAGTTGGAGTTGGTCCGGGTAATTCTGTACACTTTTGGTCCTAAATAAATGTCATTCGGTTCCCTGTTTGATACTACAATGTTCTAGAAGGAAACCGGTAACTAGATCATTCGTAGATAGTATAAATGTATGACTTTACCTTGCCATTCAACATAAATCCTAGAGAATTAGCATATCGAACAGAAAAGTCACTGTGGCTAATATTGTACGGATGTTGTGTATTTCCGTACACCTTGATGTGTAATTCTGTACATTGATTAAATTCAAAATATGATTGCTATTTGGAAATGACTAGGGCTTGTTTATTTAATATCAGGGTCATTTTCATAAAGTCTTTCAGTCTTTATTTAATTCACAGTATCACAGCTCCATGTCGTGATGTAGATTCTAACAGTATTTTTAATAACAGAATAAAACATTATAAATAGTCAAAGATAACTCAAAGCTGCAATTTTGATTATATATTTTCAAAATTTGAGTATATATGCAAAAGTTGCAAAAGAAGGACAAAAATTCATTTTTTGTTTTAAAGCTTCAATAAACTATTAGTATGAATTTAGATATAATTATGACATATTGGTGTTTCAGACAGTAAGGCTAAGTTGCAAATAATACATGGATATATCAGGACTAGAACACAACGGTTTATGTGACATGCATGACTTTAGTTTGATAAGTGATTTGAATATAGACCCAGATTTGTATTATAGACAGACACGCTCATCCGTTTTTTAACATTCTAGTTTACAGTCCGACGAAAGATATGTCACCCTATTCAGAAAATAATTTTAACTGTGAGCCAACCAGTCTTTACAATCAAGACCTGCAATGTAAGCTGAGAGGCAGCAAATTTTACTAATTTTAAGTTGGCTGGTCTTCCTGGTTTAAAGCATCATCTTCAATTGTCCCAGCAGTATTGCATGGAAAATTTTCTTAATAACGTATATATTTAACATTTTTCATAGCTATTTGTCAACTTTTTGTGATATAGTTTTTTTTATGTTTAATCATTCAGCAGGAAAACTGACAATCCTAGTCAATCAATATTCGAACACACCTGCCATGTGCGGGGTTTGATGTCACAACCTTAGTGTTGACTGGCTAGTGATACAGTAGACGAACTACTTAGACCACTGGGGCATAGATGACCTTTGCAATTAACGAGGAATAGTTTGCAGACACACCAATTTCTATCTCTATTAGTCATTTGGCATCTGACAGGTGGTTTATAGAATCGAAAATAACATCGAATTGATGTTGTTTTATAGGGTTTTTTCTCTGTTGGTTTTATTCTGCAATTAATTTGATTATGTAACAAAAATCATTGATATAAGCAAAGATAAGTCAACATTGGACGTCTCTTTATCACTTAATAAACCTTATCATATTTATCAGCTGATGTGTACGATATTAGACTCCTTACATTTGTATGTAAAATATCATGTAGGGTAATACCGTACACCCACTCCCAGTCCTTTTTATTGGAAATGATTTCACTTATACTACATGGAAAAGTATCTGTCAATTGCAAACTATTTCTGGCATTCAGTTTCAATGAGTTTTCCAAATTTCGATTAAAGTATAAAGATCTTACATTGAATTAACCAAACTTATAATTTACACAAATCTGATCTTTTTGAGCAAGATCATGTTTTCAAAATGCCCGCAAACAAAACTTTCCGACCAATGGCAAATCATTACATATATTTTATGATACAAAATTGCAAAAACGTGTAAATACAAGGTTATAAATATCTTATTACCAGACAATAATATCAAAACACACTTAATTGCTCAATTTTATCATAAAAACTAGCGAAATGTACGGTTTGCAAAAACTGAATTTTATCTATATAATCTATATATGATGGTTTAATCATAAACCCCATGATTCTCTTAAATAAGTATACTTATAATAAAATTGAGAATGGAAATGGGAATGTCAAAGAGACAACAACCCGACCACAGAACAGACAACAACAGAAGGTCACCAATAGGTCTTCAATAAGTATACTTACAATTTAAAACTGAATTCTGAACGTGTATACAATTACAAACACTCAGAGTATGCTTAACTGACCATAATTGATTTTATGTTGAATTCTTTAAGATAAAAGTTTTACTATTATTCACATAAACTGAACATTATCAATGATCCATGTATATGAGATCAAGGTCAGATGAACCATGCCAGACAGACAGGTACACCTTACAATTATTCCATACACCAAATATAGCTGACATATTGCTCAAAGTATTAAAATTTGTAAGGGTTCATTGGAACCAAGTGTCTCAAATTATTTTCTGTTAATGCAGGCTCAACAAAATGAGGAAGTAAATCAATAAAATATCTCTTGATACTATCTTTTGATTGTATATTTTTCTGTCCAAGTTTGGTAAAATCCAGGATAGTTTATGAATCTAATAAATGTTTAAAATTTAACTGCAGACTGAATGTAATGTAAACTGAAGAAAACTTTCCTTCTAGATACTAGCATTTGATCATAACAAGCTTCTGTCCAAGTTTGGTACAACCAAAATAGTATAAGAAAGTTATTAAAATTTTAAAACTTTAACCACAGAGTGAATGTGTTGAACCCAGCAGAAAATCTAAGTCCATTTAAAAGTAAAATAAGGAAAAATGGATTTATTTTTACAAAATTTACTTCTAGATACTATCTTATGATCATAAACATTGAGCTTCTGTCCAAGTTTGGTACAAACCCAGGATAGTTTAAGAAAGTTATTAAAATTTTAAAACTTTAACCACAGAGTGAATGTAATATTTTCAGGCAGAAAAACTAAGTCCATTTATAAGTAAAATCGGAAAAATGGAATTTTATTTTACAAAATTTACTTCTGGATACTCTTATGATCATAAACAAGCTTCTGTCCAAGTTTGGTAGAAACCAGGATAGTTTAAGAAAGTTATTAAAATTTCAAAACTTTAACCACAGAGTGAATATTTTGGACGCCATACACGGAATATAGATCGCTATGTCTCGCTCAAAGTCGAAGGCTCGACAAAAACAGACAATCTTTACATTGACCAATGAACCATGAAAATGAGGTCCAGATCAGATGTTACTGCCAGACAGACATGAATGCCTTACAATCTTTCCATGGACCAAATACAGTTGACCTTTTGTATCTAACAAACAGACTAAACCCGGAAAACTTTACATTGAACTATGAACCATGAAAATGAGTCAAGGTTAGTTGATTTATCCCTTGAATGTCTTACCTATACACTGGTTATTCCATTTGGTTGATTTAACCCATTGAATGTCTTACCTATACACTGGTCATTCCATTTGGTTGATTTATCCCTTGAATGTCTTACCTATACACTGGTCATTCCATTTGGTTGATTTATCCCTTGAATGTCTTACCTATACACTGGTGATTCCATTTGGTTGATTTATCCCTTAAATGTCTTACCTATACACTGGTCTTTTCCGCTTGGTTGATTTATCTCTGCGATGTTCGTCATAAGGTACTGCATGCTCTACTCTAACTCTTCTCCCACATATAACTCTGAAACATCAATTCAAATTAATCACAAAGTCATATTTATTTCCATATAAACTGTTAACACAGAAATATGTCTCGCCTATTTGTTATTTTGATAATGCCAATGTTGAAATTAAAATAGCAATACTCTAACATGTAAGTTATGCAAATATTCAAAGTCAATGAACCATGACTGAAGGTACAAGGCTAAACAATCTCCATGGAAATGAGATGTGCCAATGCTAATACAACTGCAAACCAAATACCATTGACTTTTCATAAGTCGTTCCCTTTAAACAAACCTAAACACAAACATTTACTTGTAAACTTCGTAAAAGTTTCAAAGTCAATGAACCATAATTAGGGGGTGGGGTTATATAACTCCATGGAAATGAAACTTGCAAATGCCAATACATTTGTATACCGAATATCATTAACTTAACATAAGTGGTTCATCTTAAACTGAACTAATCACAAACTGATACATGTAAACTAAGCAAAAGTTTCAAAGTCAATAGACCATGACTGAGGGGTAGGGACCAAATATTCTCCATGGAAATGAGATGTGCTAATGCTTATACAACTGCATACCAATTATCATTGACCTACCATTAGCGGTTCCCCTTAAACTGACCTAATCACAAACTAATACATGAAAACTAAGCAAAGTTTCAAAGTCAATAGACCATGAATGAGGGGCGGGCCAAATAATCTCCATGGAAATGAGATATGCCAATGCTTATACAACTGCATACCAAATATCATTGACCTACCACTAGTGGTTCCCCATAAACTGACCTAATCACAAACTAATACATGTAAACTAAGCAAAGTTTCAAAGTCAATAGACCTTGACTGAGGGGGCGGGGCCAAATAATCTCCATGGTAATGAGATGTGCCAATGCTCATACAACTACATACTAAATATCATTGACCTACCACTGGTGGTTCACTATGAACTAGACCTAATCACAAACTAATACATTGTTGATGCCAGAAACAGCATACCTATGTCTCGCTTTTTGACTCCATCAAGGCGAGACAATAATGGATGGAACTGTAAACCTTGGGTTGGAGGTTTGGGATGGACTTATCTCATGTCAAAGAAACAATGTTATTAGCTTTCTTCATCTGGAGGTTTGCTGGAAGATGTTTGTTCAAAAACGAGGTGATGAACTCATACCTTACAGCATAATGAAGACAGTCAAATCATCTATTTAAGCAGTACCTTTTGATATTTATATGCACCAAGCAACTGGCAAAGTTATTTCCCATCCAACAAAAGACATTGTTAACAATACAAAATTAATTGTATTGTATTGTGTATTGTGGTCACTTTTAGGGTTATTACTATGTCTGTTAAATACACGATTGACAACATGTGCACTTGTAACTTAGAAACAGAACAAGATTTTGGTTTCCATGAAAGTTTCATAAGTAATTAACTATTTTCTAGGTCTGAGCATGGAAGTAAAATGAAATATAATACTTCCATGGTCTGAGCAAGGGCTAATGCAACTTCAAAAACAATATTTCTGAAAAATCAAAAAAGAGTACAGACCTAAAGCCGTACGGTTGCCAATAATTGCTTACATTCACTTCATTTGAACTTGGATGGATAGTTGTTTCATTGGCAATCATACCACATCTCCTTATTTTTATAATAATCACATAACATATATTATAAGATTTCATAATCCTTACTAAACTGCGAAAGTATTTTCTGACATACAATGAGAATTTCCAACCTAATCACATTACATAACACAATTTATACTGAACTGAGATGCAACTAATGGTTATCCAACTTTATACCAATAGCAGTTTGGGGTAGGGTTTGTGTTTATCAATTACTAGTATTCCGCATAGTGTGTAGTTGTCTGTTATTTGTCTTTCCATCTTTTTCTTTTGGCCAAAGTTTTTTTATTGTTCCCTTGGTGTTCCTTTTTTCATACTACATATCGCATATGAAAGTTTCTTTGTGCAGTTTCTAATAAACTATAACAGCAATGTACACAGTTGTTGATGCCACCTATTCTAAATCAGTCATCAGAAAAGTAACACTTTATCATGTAATGCATTTTGAAACTTTGCAAGTAGGCAAAAAAAAATTCATAAAATGTGCTTTTTCTAACTTTTATTTGCAGTCAAGCTAGTTTGTCATGAAGTTTTTCAAAAGTCATGTTTGGTATCATTATACACTATTTGGTTTTCTTATCCAAAGAATGTACTTAGAATGAAGGATATCTACTATGTATATGTCTTTCTTATCAGTAGGTCCAGCCCAGCTGTTGAATGTTAAGATAACTCTACAGTGACAAACACCTTTCAGGTGACAACTTTCTCATGAACCATAATACTTCCTTTATAAATCATGTAAAAAAAATTTAGTTTTGACAACATCAATATATCCATTCTAATTCTGAATCACTGATATATAAATATTAAATATATCTACAAAGATTTTATATTTTTATAGACTAAATTTTTTTTATTTGAAGATTGAAAATGTTTTTGTAGCAAATTTAATTGCTTAATAAACATAAACTTTGTCTGGATTTCTCCAACTTTCATCTTTTACGAATTCAAAAAAGTCACCATTTCTTTTACATGTGTATATAAATCTTGGTATTCCATAAAACTGTAAAGCAAAACAGTTTGATTTAAAATCTAGTAAATGATATACAATGCAAAAAATGATTTTTACTAGGTAACACTGTATATTTATAAATTGACTAAACGTCTCAGAAACTTTATATGTGTTCATGAAAAAAAATCCTATGCATGAATATTTAACTATTCATCAGATTATTTTTTATTGACAGAAACAACCAAATGAAGTAAGAAAATCAATGAAATGAACATTTTTATAAACAATACAATAGATAGGACAAGATGTTTCTATATTCTACATTATAATGACAATGCTGATTACATACAAGCTGTTACTTCAATAAATCTTTTCTACTTTATATCCTTTTCACATCACTTATTAGTCATCTTTAATATTCTAAAACTTATCCTGTTAGGGTGGCTGGACAAGGGGTCCTTGATATGTTGGGTTATAGTATTTTGTTTGTATTTGTAGTACAAGTTTTGGTTAGTTAGTAAATATACAGAAAATCACAATTTAAAGAACGAAAACTGATATAGCCATAGGTATATATAACTTTTCTTTTGATATTGGTACATTTGAAAATATTGAACTTGAAAAGTCTGACCCACCAACTGTTGAAGATATACTTCAGACAAACAAAAAAAGATCACATTTCATATACTAATTCAATAAAAAGATCCTATTTCATATACTAATTCAATGATGATACTCTCAATGTCTTAATTGTTATGATTTCTATCTTTTTGTAGTTTTGTCATAGCATTTGGAAGATTTTTTTTCCACAAATTCTTAAAAAGTGGTGGACTGAAGGTTTTGACCACCAAAATTTTGTAAAGAACTGACACAATTGTGGGTATTTTGAAATAGAAATAATAGTGAGGACCAGCAAATTTTCTTCAAGAACCACCCAGGAAAAAAAGATTTCGAGAAGTCTGTTTCATTCTAATAAAGCTTACATTCTGTTATTGTAGTTAGTTGGGGGGATAATTTTTGACAGTTTTGTATGTGCTGTAAAAATAACAACAATTTGTATTTTAACAGTACATCAACCTTACATGGAAATGTTACTTCTTGTGACAGCAGTCAGCACTAAAAACCATGTTAAAATATCGCTGATAGGGAAGTAACCTTAACTGAATAACTTAAAGCAAAAACAGGTCACTGAAAGTAAATAATTAATGACAATAAATTCATGAACATACCCTGAAGAAAGCTTTTCTATATATTTAATCAATTTCCCAGACCAGTATAAAGGTTATCAGTTCTATAAATCAAAATTTCTTAAAAACTTTGATGTTTACCTGTTTATTTTCTATTAGTAAAATGAACAAAGTAGACATTAAATATTTATATTTTGAAATAAACCATTAAAATGAAATGTATTTTTGTATTGATCATATAATCTACGTTCCCATTTACTTTTATACTGTACTAAAATAATATTTATCATAAGAAAGACTCTATTCTGTACTTATTATAGAACCTTTCTATTATATATTTACCTTCCATGGAGCCTATTTACACATTTTTCTGCATCATCTGAATATTTGTATACCATAAAAGCAAAACCTGGAGGATTTCTAAAAGAAAAAAAATCATAATAGTCTACTTATCATAATATATTTTAATTTATATTATAACTGCACTAAACAGAATAAATTCTTATATAGATCTAAGAAGATGTGGTATGAGTGCCAATGAGACAACTCTCCATCCAAGTCACAATTTATAAAAGTAAACCATTATAGGTCAAAGTACGGTCTTCAACACTAAACCTTGGCTCACACAGAACAGCAAGCTATAAAGGGCCCCAAAAATTACTAGTGTAAAACCATTCAAACGGGAAAACCAACGGTCTAATCTATATTATAAAAAACGAGAAACGAGAAACACTTATGAACCACATCAACAAACAACAACTACTGAACATCAGATTCCTGACTTAGGACAGGTGCAAACAATTGCAGCGGGTTTAAACGTTTTAATGGTACCAAACCTTCACCCTTATCTGAAACAATAGTGTAACATCACAACATAGAAAGACACACTATAAAATATCAATTGAAATGGCTTAACTCAATCAAAAGACATATTAACACCGTGAATATGTTTGTTTTCTGCTACCTGACTCTCCAAACTGATAAATTTGAGATAAGAAATTTTAAGAAAGATTTAACATTAGGATGTTTTTATGCAGTCGCAACTCTGTGTCGTAAAACTATATTTAAGAAAACCCAGCCAAGACAGCAATACAAAATGTACCACCCTAAAGCATTTAGAGTTTAAAAGACAATCTTTTTTTACTTTCCTTGAAACTAAGTTATAAGACCAGTGAAGAATGAGCAAATTAAAATGTTTATTTTTATTCGATATTGGAGACCGATTGTTAAACAAGAGGAACCGCTTATAAAAATAAAGGGATGTGTAGTATAAAGAGCCTTATTTCAACATCTTTTTCAGAAAACTATTGTTTATTCCAACCTCTGTACAGTTTGAAAAGTTGAGAACAGTGAGCACTATCTGCTAGAATGCCAAAATTATAGATTCATTAAGGCACAAACCATATACATTCTACCAAGCAATGTTAATATACCAACATTTTATCAGGAAGTGAACTCAGTGATGAGGAAAACGAAAATATTTTTTAAAGTTGTCCAAAATTTTATTTTAAATATATAAGATTTGGTTTTTAAATCTTTCGATTTTAATGTTAACTTACACATTGTATTTTGAAACTTTGTAATTAAACTTTATTTGGAGCACACAATCAAAAATATATCGTATTCACAGCTAAGACCACAATTCAATTGAGTTGACCAGACTCACTTCTGAGTTTAATTAACAAACAACAGAATAAACATAAAATGTAAATTGCAAATTGTATTATACATGTAGCATATTTTTAACGCTATGTTCCCAATGTTATAATCATGTTAAGGGAGATGGATTTATATAAGTTTTTCTTGTTTCCAAATCCCTGTATTTCTATTGTACATTTGTTAATTGTGCACTTTTTAAAAATACAATATTGTTTAAACTAAAGTTGTATACCCCTACTTGGTATATGACATTTACAAAAACATCAATGCACAGTGGTTCTAAAAACATCATCTTTGAATAGGAAGTGAATGTCTGTCAGATCTGAAATCACCTTCATGTATATCTACATGGTACATCTCGTTATAATAGTAGTCAATACTAAATATAAAATCAATCCTTAGCACAAAAGCTTAAAAATATGAAACAAAAATTCCATGCTCAGTAAAAATCATAAAATTTCAAAGTATTGTTAATCAACAGTGGCTGCCAAGCTAATCTGAAAACAGTTGACACAGTTAAGCTCATCATAATATAATTCCAGACTAAATGTCAAATCATTCCCTTGTACAGAAGTTGAGAAATAGGTGATGACAAATCAATGCTTAGTGGGTTTTATAAGAATTAAAAGTGTTTTCAAACAGAAAGTGACTGCCAGGTAGATACGAAAATTGTTTTTTTATGGTAGAACTCATCATTATATAATTACTGACCAAGTTTTGGATAGAAGAATGGATGAAAAGAGTTAGACAAATGGATAAATGGACAAAGGCCAAAGCAGTATACTACCAATTCCAAAGTGGGGTATAAAAATAGATGTTGCAGTCTTCAATATCTTGAATGCTTTTCTAGAATCCTTCATCCTGAATATGCATGACATATTTGCCACTGGACATTAAGCAACCACAATCAATCAATCTAGAATCCCTGGTGATTCTGCTTACAATTTTGTTATACTTTTATGCACAGACTAGTGATGATCATGTAAATGTAGTTCCTTAATATTCTATTTGTCTCCTAGACTATAGTGGTAGCAGATATGTGGAAGGCTTTTATAAATAATAGGTCTTCTAAAATTCCTTAAGGCCAGTCAGACATTTCTGAAACCCCTTTTCATGCTTTTGAAAACTTATTTTACTGCAGGCATTCACTAGGAGACACAGTTATTCCTTCTGGGATTCGTAGTCCAGACTGAGAGCTGTTTTAGCTGAATGTTCATTAAAATAAAATGCTTCGCTGGGCGCAGCTTGATACGACCGCAGAGGTCAAACCCTGAACAGTTGGGGCAAGTATGGACACAACATTCAAGCTTGATACAGCTCTGAATTTGGATTGTGATTAAATATTTGACACAGCATAGGTTTCTGACACAGAATGAATGTGGTCTAAGAACTTAAAATTTTAATTTACCTATTATGGTCTAATATCCAAAATCTAAATACATGGTTAGAGATTCAGCATATCAAAGAATCCAAAGAATTCAATTTTGATGAAATCTATATATAAATCAGAAATACCCAACTTAAAAAATGGAAAATTTTAAAGGAAAAAAGAAAGAAAAAAAAAAGGAAAAAAAATCCCCAACCCCAAATTTTTGAACCCCTTATGATTCATCACCCCAAACTCAATCCCAGCCTTCCCTTTGTGGTATGGTACCTTGCAGTACAATTTCAGAGAGATCCATACACTTGAACACAAGTTATTGTCTGAAACTAGAAAATGCTTGTTTTTGGCCCTTTTGGCCCAAAATTCCTAAATGTTTAGGCAATTACCCCAAACTCAAACCCAGCTTTCCCTTTGTATTATGGAACCTTGTAGTACAATTTCATAATGATCCATACACTTACACACAAGTTATTGTCCTGAAACTAGAAAATGCTTGTTTTTGCCCCTTTTGGCACCTAATTCCTAAAATTTTAAGGCAATTACCCCAAAATTAATCACAACCTTCCCTTTGTGGTATGGTACCTTGCAGTACAATTTCAGAGAGATCCATACAATTAAAACAAGTTATTGTCTGGAAACTAGAAAATGCTTATTTTTGGCCCCTTTTCCTAAACGTTTGGACAATTACCCCAAACTCAGTTCCAGCTTTTCCTTTGTGATATAGAACCTTGTAGTACAATTTCAGAAAGATCCATACACTTACACACAAGTTAGTCATGAAACTAGAAAATGCTTGTTTTTGCCCTCTTTGGCCCCTAATTCCTAAAATTTTGAGGCAAATACCCCAAAATCAATCCCAGCATTCCCTTTGTCGTATGAAACCTTGTGGTACAATGTCAGAGAGATCCATACACTAAAACACAAGTTATTGTCTGGAAGTTACAAAATGCTTATTTTTGGCCCCTAATTCCTGAACTGTTGGTACCATAACCCCAAAATCGATCCCAACCTTCCTTTTGTGGTATTGAACCTTATGGTAAAATTTCATAGAGATCCATTCACTTAAACTAAAGTTATTGTGCGAAACCAATGTGTCTTCGGATGACGACACCAACGTAATATAATATACGACCGCAAAAATTTTTGCAGTCATTTAAAACACAAGTTTAAGTACTGTAAATTCAGAAATTATTGCGTGCCTTTATTATTGTGATTTTGTCATTTTAGACTAAAATGCGATTTTAATTTTGTGATATTGAGAAAATCCTGTTTAATTCATATAAAAATTTCAAATGCGAGTTTAAATTATTGCGATAACCCTGTTGCATTTTTCGCAATAATAAAAACATTGCAATAATTTCTGAATTTACGGTAAAATGAATTGTACTATTTGTTGTGAAATTTTTTCAAGATCATGTTTTTCTGTACGGTTTGTGAGGTAGCAATACAAAATCTTAGCACAGGGTAAATATTGATATCTTACAGCACTAGATGAATGCTCAAGGCCAAAATATTTAATAAACTGCTTCACTGAGCGCAGCTGGATATGCCAGCAGAGGTCCAACCTTGAACAGTTGGGGCAAAATAGACACAATATTCAAGCTTGATACAGGTCTGAATTTGGATTGTAATTAAATATTTGACATATTATAGGTTTCTGAATAAATGTAGTCAAAGAACTTGAAATTGGTTATATGAATTGAATTTATATTCAATTAAAGATTTCTTGCTGTTGTGCAATACACTGTGCTGTTGCACAATACTTAGTAAATCTGTTGTCAGACTATAAACAAACAATAACTTCTCAATGTTATATCAGAAATTTATAAAAAACTAAAGGGAGGTTATCTTAATAGATATAAATCAGTCATCAAAGTTTAACGAAACTGCTCTAAGCACTTTAAAGATATTGACCAAAACTTGAAAATCAACCCTTTTTATGAATAAAATCTTATAACTCGAAACGTAAGATCTTAAATTTATAAAAATCAAAAGGAGCTTACAACAATAGATACAAACAATTTACTAAAGTTTCATAAAAATGCTGAAAGCATTTTGAGTTATTGTCGAAAACTGGAAAATCTCACTTTTGTAATGAATAAAACCCCATAAATCGGAAACGTATGGTCTAAAATTTATAAAAATCAAAAGGAGCTCATGTCGATAGAAATAAACAATTCACCAAAGTTTCTTGCAAACTGGTGAAATTGTTTTGAGTTATTGTCCAAAACTGGAAAATCCCCTATTTTAATGAATAAAACCCTATAACTCAGAAATGTAAAATCTAAAATTTATAAAATTCTAAAGGAGCTTACATCAATACTGAATAGATATAAACAATTCACCAAAGTTTCATAAAAATGATTTCAAGTTATTGTCCGAAAACTGGAAAATCCCCTTTTGTAATGAATAAAACCCCATAAATCGGAAAAGTATGGTCTAAAATTTATTAAAATCAAAAGGAGCTCATGTCGATAGAAATAAATAATTAACCAAAGTTTCTTGCAAATTGGTGAAATTATTTTGAGTTATTGTCCACAAACTCGAAAATCCCCTTTTTAATGAATTATACCCCAAAACTCGAAACGGTAAATTGAAATTTATAAAAACGAAAGGGAGCTCACGTCAATAGATATAAACAATTCACCAAAGTTTCATGCATATTGGTTAAAGCGTTTTGAGTTAATGACCGACATGTTGACGACGGACGGACGGATGGACAGACAGACAGACGGTCAATGGTATACCATAATACGTCCCGTGAACGAGCGTATAAAAATTCAAAACCTAACACACACATTAAAGAGCTGATACAATTGGATAGTACATTCATTTTGCCAAACGTAGACAAGTGGTCAGAGCTATGCAATCCTCAATTTAAAATGCTTTTTAGTTTTACAACAGCAAATTTCAATAAAACAATATCTCCATGTTCATGCCAGTACCAAAGTACTACTGGGTTGTTGATATCCTCTGGGACTTACAGCACGTCCCACAACAAATAGATTCAGTCAAAGTCCAAATAGATAAGATTTCTGATTCAGTGGTAATAAAGTTCAATTTTGACACAAGGGTCTCTGGATTCCACACTTTTCTTGAATTTCTAAAATCAATTTATCACAGAGCATACAGTCAACAGGCGTGTAACTAAGCCATTAGAGCTTTGAAATTGGGAACATGACTTTATCACAACAATGTTTAGTCACTATGAAGGTCAAAGTAGTGTAGAATACCCTTGAAATTGAATAAATGTAGTAATGTACCAACATCTTGTCAAACTGATATTATAGAAATATTATTTGCACGTTTGTAAGCTTGGTATGTGTAAGGCATGTGTATTATTCTGCTTGGGACAATATTCATCATTTTAGTGCAATAACACTATAAAATAATATATTGTATTATTTTCCGATTCAAACATTATTAGTACATGTATTATTACATAAAGTATATAATAATCCTTTTTAAATCTTTCTAACAACAATTTCAGACCTTTGGTATAGGTTTTTCAACCTTTGATACAATAAACATGTTGATTTCAATAACATATTTTTATAATCTGCTACTACATGCAAATTATGATCTGTTCAAATTTCTTTTATAAATTTGGCATGATAATCGCTATTTATAAACTTATTCCTGATTTGGGTACATTAGTTATAACCTTGATGCTCCAAGAATGGGCCAAAACTTATTAGCACATACTTACAACTTCTTGTCCAATCAAATTGCTTGAATTTGCCTTCTAATTTTGATAGTACATACTTTTCTGTGTACTAAGTAACTACGCATGAATGACCACAAGGGTAAGATTTCATTGTATCGTAATCAAGATATTAAAACAAAAATTGCCACTGGCTATTTTGAAATAAAATGTTGTGTTCCAAATTAAATTAAATAGATTGTAATTAGTTTTCACATTGACTTTAAATATCCTGCTATTAAAATCTTTGGATCCAAATAATGTTTTTGACGATTGCAGGTTTCTTTCATTTAAATAATAAATAATGAGTAACAAATATGGTTCTTTATACCTTGATTAGAGTACAACGCCATCATAAAATTGTGATAATTTATCATCCATGCAATTACTTTGTAAACAAAATTCGTAAGGGTTCCACGGAACCCAGTGTCTCGCCTACTTTTGCTGTTAATCGCAGGCTCAACAAAATGAGGAAAAAATCAATAAAAATATTCCTTTAGATACTATCTTTTGATTGTAAGAAGCTTCTGTCAAAGTTTGGTATAAATCCAGGATAGTTTATGAATCTAATAAATATTTTAAAACTTTAACTGCAGACTGTTTTAATGTTTACTGGAAGAAAACTAAGTCCATTTATAAGTAAAATACGGATCAACAGGTACAAATATTAACAAAATTTCCTTCTAGATACTAGCTTTTGATCATAAACAAGCTTCTGTCCAAGTTTGGTACAAATCCAGGATACTTTAAGAAAGTTATTAAAATTTTAAAAACTTTAACCACAGAGTGAATGTAATGTTTCCGCAGAAAACTAAGTCCATTTACAAGTAAAATACGGAAAACAAGAATTTTATTTTTACAAAATTTACTTCTGGATACTATCTTATGATCATAAACAAGCTTCTGTCCAAGTTTGGTAGAAATCCAGGATAGTTTAAGAAAGTTATTAAAATTTCAAAACTTTAACCACAGAGTGAATGTTTGTGATCGCCGACGACGACGACGCCGACGGAATGTAGGATCGCTATGTCTCGCTGACTAAAGTCGAAGGCTCGACAAAAGTGTGTACTGTGAAACCTTGTGAAGGGAAATTAAGGCAACTTGATCTCTTTCGTCATAAATTGATTGATTATTGGTTGCTTAATGTCCAGTGGCAAATATCTCGTGCATCTTCAGGACAATGTCATGAATTGAAAACCGTGATAATGTCTGAAGAGAATGTGCCACCTATATATGTATATATATATATGTATATATATATACATGTTCTGATAAATCTTTAGTTTTACTTTGAAATAAAAAAAAAACTTAAACCCTTGTATCTTTGATCTATCAGCTTGACTATCTATAAGGACATACCAGGGCGGATCCAGTCATTTTTAAAAGGGGAGCTCCAACCCAGGATAAAGGGGGGTTCCAACCATATGTCCCCATTCAAAAGTATTGATCGTCCAAAAAAGGGGGTTTTCCAACCCCGGACCCCCCTTCCCCTTGTATCCGCCACTGCATACTATCTATATGTTTTAAATTTATTATAGCTTTTGTTTTACTGTGAAAGTGAAAAATGTTTTCGAGACATGTAAAGCTTCCACTGCCATTTAATTAACGCCTGCTTTTGGTCAATTTATTTTGTCATCTTACCATGTAAAGATCGAAGTACATGTATAGTAAATCACCGCTTTATATAAATAAACATACTTACACCAGCAGCTACCATCTTTTCATTCTGGAGTCAAGGGCCATTTTGAAATCACATATTTTACAATGCTACTAGAGTAGATTTACAAAACTTTGTTACTGAGCTCCATTTACAAACACCTGTGATACAAGTAGTCAGCCAAAATATACTATCAATAGACCAATCAAAAGATTGAGTTGTAAATATGTGTTAATTGATAGTCTATAGGTATATACTATGAATAAGAGCTCGGGCAAGCCCTCGCTCTAAATTTCATAGTATATACCTTTCATAGACTAACCTAGACACAGTCAGGGAATACTTGTACAAGTAAATTTTATATACTGCTATGTGTAACTAAAAGTCAAATCTTTTTTCTTGACAGTATTAAAGTGTTAATTGTCTATCTATAATAGTTGTCTGAATTACTATTCAGAAGATTACAATTTCATGGACAATGAAAATCTCAGTTGTCTTTACTTTCAGAATACTGCCTAATTACAAGCCTCAAGGGAACAATTTTTACGGCTTTACTCATTTCACTTACTTTACATCTGTGAACAGAAGAGGTATTTGTAAAGTTTTTGAGATATAAACTGGAATTTTTCATAAAATAAAGAAACCCAAGAAAATATTTCTGATGTATGTTTGAGGAGGGGGTGTATGATCCTGAATTCCTGGGAAAATACATTGAATCCTGAATTCCCAAATAATTAAGCATTCTTTCCCTGGTTCTTGCGAAAAATTAATCATCAATTCCAGAGCTATGATAAGTTTTTATCCTGAATCCCCTGACATACAGAAAATGGTCCTTCCACCCCTCATGTTTTCACAAACATGTAGTTCAAATTTTTTTCTAATTCTACTATTTTTTGCTGTCACACCTTCGAATCCTACCACATCATAAATAGGCATCACAGCAAAAAGATAAAAATAGCTTGACAAGATGTTATAATTTTTTGGACTAGTTATGACTATAAAAATATCTTGAGAATGCAGGGGTGGTAAACAAATTACTTTTAAAGTATTTTTTGGAAAAGCGTAAGGACAGACTGTTCAAACATTGAAGAATAAAGTTAATTTTGACAAATTAACTTTTTTTAATTTAATTATTACAAATTCATACAAGAAAATATTTCTTTCATCTTCAAGTATATCAAAATTACTTGTATCAGTGGGACCCCATGCTGAACAGGCTAAGGACTTAGCCGAATTAAGCTATGGCAGGATTTATTGGCAAATAAATTTCTGATCCAAAATACAAATAAATTTGTATACATATATTACAGATAACTTACATAGAAAAATAAACTCATGGGTTCATTTCTATAAACATGGGGAGTGTTACAGTAGTCAGCTGGTCAGAGACATATAAAACATTATTTCATTAAATGTCTCTACAGTAGTGTTGCAGTGCTGCAGTTTTGCAAAAATTAGCCAATGAAAAATAAACATGTATACTGAAACAGGAAGAAAAAACCGTAAATGTATATTTAATTATTCAATCAAAAACTATCCTACCTAGATTTTCTTGACTTCAATATTTATAAAAGTCTTATCACCAGACAAAATAAAATGTGGCATTGATCAATATACTCATTCTTGTTATGCATAGGCTTACCTTGCAACCCAAACATCCAAAATTGGTCCAAACTTTTCTAGCTCTCGTTCAAGTTCGTACTTCCCTACACGGCTTCCAAGATCCCCAACAAATACCCTGTACCCTCCTCGGCTAGAATCAAAAATTGCCATTTTTGTAGCTTTATCAGTTTGTAGATCTATAATCTAGTAGCTTGAAAAGCTGTGGGCCGGTGGGTCGTTTGTTCATTGATAACAGACTGGTACTTGCCTAAAACTGCCACATAAAGAGGACAATAAAGGTGAGCACGCTTTGAACAGGGAACCCCCTTGTTGTTGAGCATGCTTATTTTGGTCTTCCGGGTGGACAAATCAGCCTCAAATTGAACTTTTGTTAAATATTAAACCAAAGAAAAAAGTGTTACTGGCATTTTTGTATAATCACCAAAATAGACAGTAAATTGACACAATCGATGTAAGCCCAATAATTACAAAATGTACACAAAAACATGACACATCAGATACGCATCGAGGATTTTGAAAAAAGGGGAGCCCTGGCAAGCCAACGTTTGGAGTGACACTTGTAAAAAGTGTATGCATTTATCATACATGTGGCTCCAAAAGAGACTGACCCCCTTAATCCGCCTCTGCACATTCTACATCAGAATTCCATTACTAAGACGTATGTGAAATCTGACTGGGAAGAATATATATCACACTATGTGAATATATCTATGTATACATATTAAAAATATTATATATTTTCTGTTATAAACTCTTTAAATTATTAAGAAAAAAATGGTACATATATTTTAGATCCCCATATAAACTGAAATTCTGTAACTGTAAAGTTTCATCAACTAAACGTTGTTTTAACCGGCTTGAACATGGTTTGATCGAGACTGTAAAATGATAGTTGGTCCGGCATAAAACGAAACCCCTAATTTTTGTAAACATTGATTTGTTTTTATTCCACGGACATTAACTTTGTTTCATATATATGTACAAATCTGGCTGACCTAATTTCTACTACTGGGTAGATATTGGAATTATAATTTGTACTGGATTTTAATTAGTATAAACCAGAATTCCAATTTCTACTAGTATACATATTGGAATTCCGAGTTGTATTAAGAGGATTCTGGATCCAACCTGAGATTACTATAATTCAGTAATCTCAGATCCTACTGAATTCCAATTTGTACTGTGATATATTCTTCATAAACAAGCGCATTAATAGATGTAATAAGATAATTCAAATCTATATATTATTGAGACCACAAGAATTTTATTTATAAGAGGCAGTAAGGCGAGTTCAGATATACATGCATCATTTGAGCTATGACAGTGGACCCAAAGTATTTCCTTGTTAAACTTAATATGAACTTTCTCACATTGGTCCTAATTTTTAATCTTTAAAGTGGATTCTAGGCCTCATACTTCACACCAATATAACATAATGGGGATATCAAAGAGTCTAATAGTCTCTCTAACTTTTTACAAGAGTTGTTAAAATCAACATTTTTGTTAATTCCGTAATAGGATTTCTTTGTCGTTTCTATCAATAGTTGACAATTTGATAGTTGCACAAAATCATCCGAATATACTAAACTTGTCGGAGCAATCTCGGACTAATACTCAACAATGTTTACTGGATC
Source organism: Mytilus coruscus (assembly GCA_017311375.1). Taxonomy (NCBI): domain Eukaryota; kingdom Metazoa; phylum Mollusca; class Bivalvia; order Mytilida; family Mytilidae; genus Mytilus; species Mytilus coruscus. Next base: position 61,951,301 of record CM029602.1, on the reverse strand, counting down.
GACATTATCGTGCGTCAGTTTTTTTTTCAAATATAGTGTTAATGAAAAAGTATCAGGCTTAGATCATCTATAAGTTATAAATGACGGGTTCAAACCATAGAATTGACGAAGCAGTAAACTGATAGGGTGATATAGGACGTAAAAGACATGCGAGTTCCTCCTTATAATTATATTGGGGACTCTAACCTACCTTATAGTGACTTGAAACCTATATAATAGTCTTGTTTGTTCCAAACGTCCAAAGATTGCCAATACGTATAGGATCAAAATCAGAAACACTACACTCACACCTGTTTTCCTTCGGTTCATGTTGGGGACAATTCATTGGAGCTGATTGAAATAGATTTAGTAGATTCAGATTGAAGCATTCTTCTTGGATTTAAAAAGTAAAATAACAGAACTTTATTAGAAAAAGGACGAGACGTTCTTTGATATAACCCTGGTTCATCAACCTTCTGCTCAGACAATGGTGACGTTTTATAAAGTCTGAGTAGCAGCTGCAAGCTCTTGAATACCGAATGAGTTGGGAAATGTATATCACATATGCAGGTGAAGTCGGTATATTGCTACTAAGGTGGGGGAAATTGGTAATTTCAAAATTAAAATCGTCCCGTTTGTCATAGATTCTGCCGTACTGAGATGACCGCTTATGTCAAATTCGAGGTATAGGTTAGTACATTAATCACTAATAACAAGGTGTCTACACAACAATCAAACTGTTCTATATAACTCTGATTCATTGTCCGGGTTTAGTTTCACTGTTGGTTATGTAATCAACTCTTCAACGCTTGTATTAGATATCGGATTTTCAAATATTTTGGCCTCGATCAACAATGAAGAGATACTAATTGTTGATTTACACATTGGTACCCGCGTTAATGTTTTTTTCTAGAATACTGTGTCTTCGTGCTAGCTACACACTTGCTCTTTTGGGTGTGACAAACTATCAAAGTACATCAAATAATTCTTATTTCAACAGTGAAAATACCAATCACCGAACATGATTAAGTTTACATTAACAGCGCTATCGAAGGGGTGAACAGGTCAACTATAAAAACTTACTACTGGGTAAAAAAAAACCTGTAAAACATATAAACAGTAGGGACTCGTTTTATTCCTACTCATTAAGTGGCTTAGAACCAAACCAGACGACCAAGATTACCATGCACAATATGCGAGAAAGCACGAAAAACAAAATACAACACAGAATTAACTGTGGAATGTCAACAACATAATTCAATAATCTAGGCAAAAGTGAAGACACATACATAGGCTTGTCCATCTAGTTCCAAACCAAACTATTCTTCAACAAAATATAGTACATGTATATACCGAATGGTGATGACAGTAAGCATTCAACTTTAAACATATCAACCAATCCATTATTGGCGGACAGTATATTTAGAGTCTATCCCGTTAATACCAATATCAATAATTACTTCCCCGTCATTTGAATCGACATTATTGAACGCAGATATACCGATCATGACATCATCACCAAATCCATCTTAACCAAGCCAGCAACGAAGAAACATTTAAGAATATTAAGCATAACTTCAAAAGTTTAAGAAAAAGGAAAAATAAAAACGATTGAAGCAACAGAGCCAGGTATAATTTTATGCTCAGATACATGGTTAGATCCATACGTCGAACTGAGTGAGAAGCTTCCGGATTACTTCCACTATGACGTTGCGCACGGTATTGGTACCACTGAGCGTTACACGACGTTCTCGACAAAAAGAGGATTTTGACGTTGTCTCAAAGAACGTTTCAAGCGTACAAGCTTTTTACTTGTGTGAAAATGTCGTTTTAACTGACTAAAATTTACATTTTGAACTTCTAATAAGCATTTATTTTGCAGATATTTTTTAAGTTTCTTCATTAGATATTATCATTTTTTCAATCCAGGGTTGGCATTAATAAATGTAAACATTAATATCCAAATTTCCATAGAATTTAAAAGTATTTAAAAACACATGCAACATTTGTAACTTTGTCAAAATCGTCTCAAACCGCAATGTTTAGAAACGAATAATAATATGATGTCATTAACGAATGTAACATGATTTCAAATCTTTTTAGTATATTATTTAGCATCTTTCATTTTCAAAATCCAAAATGTTTTGAAACTTATAACTAATTTTGATACTATGAGTGAAACAAATAAAGGGCAAACTGACACTACCTCTTTACTCTACGGACGACCGTGTTTAAAAAATGACACAATGAATGTTTTAGTTTATGACCTTCGAAGTCTTATTTTCTTGTCTCTTAAATTTAGAGAAAATTTGTTTTGCCGCAAGACTTTCTCAATCTTGGCTGGTGAAATTTACAATATTTGTGTTTTGTTTCTGTTATACGTTTCTTTTTTTTTTTTTTTTTGTTATTTGGTAATTTCACAGTTTCATGAAATTCTGTTATGTGGTTTCAAAGGAGTTGCGATGACAAACTGTTGCAGCAGTATTTTTAGGCCAAAATTTATGTTCAAAAGGGCATATCTTCTAGAATAAAAATGAATCACAATTTTCTGTCGATATGCACATCTACATAATATGTCCTTACTATCTACAAAGTTTCATGAAATTCTGTTGTGTGGTTTCAGAGCAGTTGCGATAACAAGAACAGGACTGACGGACTGACGGAAAGACAGGCAGACTGACGGACTGACAGACGGACGGACGGACGGATCAAAACATCCTAAGCAACTGCGTTGGGTATATTAATCATCATCATCATATATGTATGAGTTCACGATCTTGACATCAATTACTAATTGTGTAAATTGTAAAAATGACAATATTTCTTTATTAATTCGAAAATCCCTTCCCTAACGAAAATTTAATCTTTGTAAGTCATGCATCACGTTTGCAAAAGAAATGCTGCCATTGTTAATTTTCAATATCTTAAGGTAGATCGAGGTTTAAATTATTTTTTATTGCAAATAGCTGCAAATGATCGATTTTAAATTTTTACAATTATTATTAGCAAATTTGATGAAGAAATTCATTTGTGAACTTTTCATTTGAATGAAAAAATCAATGATGAGTTTATCTTATGGTGACATCTTTTTCATTTAAAAAGAAAATGTTTTCATTGATTATCCCCAAAATAAGTAAGAAAACGAGTACGAGGATTACGTTTGTTTTTTTGTTGCTTTTGTTTTTGTTTTCTGTTTTGCTTTCGGAAAGCACATTATAACAAGAGAGCTATCTTCTCATAGATATAGGAAGATGTGGTGTGAGTGCCAATGAGACCACTCTCCATCCAAATAACAATTTATAAAAGTAAACCATTATAGGTCAATGTACGGCCTTCAACACGGAGCCTTGGCTCACACCGAACAACAAGCTATAAAGGGCCCCAAAAGTACTAGTGTAAAACCATTCAAACGGTAAAACCAACGGTCTAGTATATATAAAAACGAGAAACGAGAAACACGTATAAATTACATAAACAAACGACAACTACTGTACATCAGATTCCTGACTTAGGACAGGTGCAAACATTTGCAGCGGGATTAAACGTTTTAATGGTACCAAACCTTCTCCCTTTTCTGAAACAATAGTATAACATCACAACATAGAAAACACACGATAAAACATCAATTGGAAGGCTTAACTCAATCAAAACGTAATGTATATATTATACTTAAAACTCTATCGTTTAGTTCTTTTTTTCTTATTCACAAAAAGTGCCTTTTCCATGTACCATCCTTACAAAATCTGGTAATTTTCACAAACTTTATTAAATTAAGCTTTAAAAAGGTCGGTGATCCATAATGTTTGTTATTTTTGAAATCATAGCATTTTGGCAAAGTATGGAAAACACCATGCCTTTTATTTAGACCTAAATCTATCTTAACCACTGTTTGATTAACAGCAGGTCGAAACAAATTTTTAAAAACGGTATACTAACTGCTTTCGTAAATATATACTAGTCAACAATAGTAACGATACACAAGTTTGAACTCCAATGTACCTTTAAATATAATAAATAGGAAAAACAGTTAAATTATCCAATGAAAACATTCATTTGCAAAGCAGATGCATATGATCAAAAGAATCTGACCAAATTGGAAAGTGAGAAAATACCGTGTTATTGAACACAGGGCTCAAATTTATGTTGCGGAAAATGATGACAAAAGTCGGCACTTAATTTCGAAGATGAGAATTAAGTATTCTCATATCTGCAAAGGCATTCAAAATTTTAAGTAAATTTACGTTTAAAGTTTTAAGTTCTAATATCGATTTTTGAATTTTTGGGTGAAAATACGATTTTTGAAATAACAAAAATTGCAAAAAATCGCGTATTTGCCTTAAATCAATGGTTTTGACAAGAAAATAACACTCTGTAAATATTAGTCCAATTAGGCAATTGTTTACCTTGTTACAGTGTATCAAATTTCATATTATATGAAAATACATTGCCTTGTATCGTTTCTTTTAATGACTAGTATACAAGGATTAATGTTTTCTGAAAGATATTACTTTGGACCAGGAATGCATTTAATTTACTTTTTATACTTTAAATAGTTTTTGTTTCAGTGTTTCAACATATAACTGGGTATCGGTTTACACTTCGTTTTCTTTGATATTTTTAGATCCTTTTCAAACGGGTTGTTTTCGGGTTTTCGGTTTCAGTGTTTTTGATTTTGTTTTAACAAGTATAAAAAAGAATTCCACCATGCAGATTGGTTGATTGAATATTTGGTGTTAAACTCCACATTAAGCACTATTGGCTATCTTGTGGGGGTCAGTTTTTATTGGTGGAGGAATCCGGAGTGTCCGGAGAGAACCATTTATCCACACAGCAGACATTGTGTGGTTGATATACTGGTAAAAAGAGGAAATATGGTGTCAATTTATTATACATACAGCGTGTTTACTGTAGCATATTTATCATTATTTGATAATATCTCCAACTTTTTCTATAAATTGGTTACTAGTATATATGCCAAGAATATTGAACTTCCCGCAAAACACATACGCTTTCAAAGATATGGAAAATAAGAAATTTAAGAAGCTGTTGGGTAGAGTGCATGGTGACCTTTTGTCGAAAGGGAGCTTAAACTAGGTTAAACTGGGAGTGTCTGTGAATTAATACGCTGGAGTCTGTTACATGTTTGTGTGCAATCCATCATATGTGTCGGACAACTCTTACCCTAACACTGAACACATATTTGTGTTCTCTCTCTCTCTCTCTTCCCATCTCCAATTAATGTAAAAGATAAGTTTCAATTAAAACTTTAATACTCATTGCACCGCAAGCCTATGTAGCTGACAAATCTGTTGGAGATTCGAGACAACCAACTTCTTTCTGCCACACAATAGTAAACCTTCTTTTCATACACATGTTACTGTGTAGATGACTAAAGATTGTTCTAAACTTTCAGTAAACACCAGCGACTCTTTTAACGAAAACTTTAACGAGAGTGTGATCATATGTAAACTTTTCTAACTTTTAGGCCAAGGAGCACGATTATCCTACTCAGACTCGGAAATCAACCAATACTGGATTTGGTGTTTCTAGCACAAGTTTTGTGATCCGAGTTCTGAGTGAAGTTTTATGACCGAGAACACTGCTCTTCATCAAGTATCCGAGTTAAATATTTCGTCATCTTAAATTATTTATACAAACCAGATCTACTTTGATGCATATTAAACAATAACTTTATTAAATTTTTAATATAGATCAGACAATTTCATGAAATCAATTTTATGCCAAATATGCAAGAAAATTCATGTACAGTTTAGCGTTATCATGACGTGAACGTCAAATTACAGTTATGGGGACATGTCATTGGACATCTTAGATCGTTACGTGTTTTCTACCTGCAGTTCAAACAAAAGTATATATCATATCATTTAAGAGGAAATTAAATGTATTTTCCATTTATATCAATTAAAAGTTGCTCAAAATTGGGGATCAACTAAAATTTCGTTTAATAAACAGCCTCCAAATTATTTTATGTGTTATTTTGTCCATCGGGACATTTTATTGGACACGGGAAAACTGACGATGTTATGAAAGTAAGACCGCAGTTATATAGTGATGACTTCAGATAGCTTCTTTAGGACATGTATTAATTTTCTGATATTATCAAAAGCCACTTAAATCTGTTATATCCTGTAATAGTGAAGGCAGAAAGTTTTATAGGAGCTGAGCAGCTGAATGGGACATTTTTCTCCTCTTAATCTGAACGCTTCTGACAATATTCTTACACTCACAGTGAAAAACGTCTATGACACAATTTTTCGTTAATGGTGTACAATACTGTTGTAAAATTTTATCACATTTAACCTACTAATTAATCCGCACTGTGATTTCAAAGACGCGCACAAAACAAAATTGTAACAGCGGGACACCCTTAAAATGACGTTATAGGTATCGAAATGAGCAAAGTTTTCCTTTAAAAAATATACAAAGCACAACATCACCTATTTTATTGATTCCTTTGGGTTATTTCCTTTCGAATGATATGCAGAACACGAATATTTTTGTTAAGGAAAAGAGCTTTGATTGAGTTAAGCTATTTCAGTTGATATTTTATAGTGTGTCTTTCTATGTTGTGATGTTACACTATTGTTTCAGAAAAAGGGTGAAGGTTTGGTACCATTAAAACGTTTAAACCTGCTGCATTTGTTTGCACCTGTCCTAAGTCAGGAATCTGATGTTCAGTAGTTGTCGTTTGTTGATGTGGTTCATAAGTGTTTCTCGTTTCTCGTTTTTATATAGATTAGACCGTTGGTTTTCCCGTTTGAATGGTTTTACACTAGTAATTTTGGGGCCCTTTATAGCTTACTGTTCGGTGTGAGCCTAGGCTCCGTGTTGAAGACCGTACTTTGACCTATAATGGTTTACATTTATAAATTTTGACTTGGATGGAGAGTTGTCTCATTGGCACTCATACCACATCTTCTTATATCTATTGAATGTGAATAACCCTCTATCTACCGCATTTTTTCAAAGAGACACCAATACCGTGCGCAACGTTTTAACCAGAGCAAGTAGTTTTTTGAAGTGGTCTTATTGTGTTGCCAGACACTGCGCAAAGTTTTCCAGCGAAATTACATTCAAATTTGAATTCGGTTCCCAGAGCAAATTGTTTCTTGAAGTGGTCTTATTGTGTTGCCAGACACTGCGCAAAGTTTTCCAGCGAAATTACATTCAATTTGAATTCGGTTCCTTACCTGGAAGAGGAAAAAGAACAATCACCCTTTTTAACAGAAATCAAATGTAATTTATATAGAATGTTACATATCCTTGCATGTATGTATAATGATATTTTTGAGATGTCACGAACATACAAGAGTTACCAAATAATCCCAGACAAACATCTCGGAAGAAAGAACCCATTCTCCTACTGTACTTGTAGCCATCCTGATAGTGGTTGAGTTCTGCTTGATAGATCACCTCTGTAAGGCCATCACTGAAAACAACATATTTGCAGAGTCAGCGCTCTGCTGCACTCATCACTTTGAACTAAACACCAAACCATACTGATGTGATTAGAGACATTAAGGAACATATTAAAGAGCTCAAAGTAAAAGGCATTAACATCTCAAAACTTTTGGCACCAGAATATGAAGTAGACATTCAGGCAAAAACAGGAACCAAAGAAGCTAGAAACTTACCAACAAAAAATAACATTACTGTGCAGTACGTTTAAAATCACCCAAGATACCAGGCTTATAATTTGGTATACCATACGCTAGTTTCGTCTTCTTAAGAATCATCAGTTGCGCTCGAATCAAGAGTTGAAAGGCCAAAGCTAGTACGTGTATGAAGTTGAAGAGCGTTTAAACTTGAAAATTCCGAGAAAAAAGTTAACATTAAGAAAAACAGACCAACAAAACGACAACACAAAATTCCAAAAGAGGTTCGTTGATGTTATTATAGATATCAGTTAAAAAATTTTATGTTTTATTCCCCTATATATGCGAACACATTCTTTGATTGTCCCACTAAGAGACACCTCAAAATAATGACACAACAATAAACTGGATAAGTGTTTCAACAATGAGCAAAAACACATACCGTATATGTAGCCGGTATAAAAGTCCCCGGGCTATTTTTTTTTATTTATTTTAGCAGGATATATAGGTCTTCCTCTGGAAGACCTTTTTTTAGGCAAATAAATCTTACGCTTGAAGACTCTTTTCAGCGGTAAACAAGTCTTACGCTCGGAGACTCATTTTAGCGGAAAATAAGTCTTTACGCCGCTTTATTGCACCAGATGCACATTTCAACAATTAATGTCTCTTCAGTGATGCTCGATGCTAAAATAATTGAAAATCCAAAACCTAATACAAACGTTGAAAAGCCAACCACACAAAAAGACATTAAAACATCATAAAAGGGAAGAGAAAGGTACCAAAGGGATAGTCAAACTTATCGGACTTATGTACGTATATGAAACATACTTTTCAAATGGACGACGATAAAAATGTTTTGAATGTGTTTTTCTTTGGTAAACGGGAGATAACTCAAATGTAATACATGTTCCAGAGGGTTTTGCGCCATCTAACTAGTTTAACCTTGCCACATTCTGTATGTGTCTGTCCCAAGTCAGGAGCCTGTAATTCAGTGGTTGTCGTTTGTTGCTGTGTAACATATTTGTTTTATCGTTCATTATTTTTTTACATAAAATAGGCCGTTAATTTTCTCGTTTGAATTGTGTTACATTTGTCATTTCGGGGCCTTTTATAGCTGACTATGCGATATGGGGACGGTGACCTGCAGTTGTTAATTTCTGTGTCATTTGGTCTCCTGTAGAGAGATGACTCATTGGCAATCATACCAAATCTTCTTTTTATATACATCGTCCATAACATTTCAAATGGCTCAAATCTACGACACCTACGTCCAGAAAACATGTTCCACAGGGACTCGGTAAGAAGATTAAAATTTGTTAAACAATGTAATATCAGTATACGGATATGGATAGTAAACTGCACATTGCTAGAAAACAAAGAAATATTGATGCCAACGTTAAAAACGTTAACGTGATACAAATAGAAAGAAATACGAAAAAAAAAAAATGGCAAAACATTGTTTAACAAATTTTAATCTGCTACCCGAGTCCCTGTGCCATCACCCATAACATATCAAATGTCTCAAAACTACGATACTTACGTCAAGAAAACATGTTCCATCGCCCATAACATTTCAAATGTCTCAAAACTACGATACTTACGTCAAGAAAACATGTTCCATCGCCCATAACAATTCAAATGTCTCAAAAGTACGATACTATGTTGCTTAATGTTCAGTTAGATTGATTGATTGGTGTTCAACGCCACTTTCAGTACTACTGTGCTATTTCGTGGCGGTCAGTTTTTATTGATGGAGGAAGCCGGAGTGCCCGGAGAGAACCACCGACCTTCAGTAGGAAAACTGTCAATTTTAGTCAATTAAGATTGGAGTCGAGCGCACCTGCAACGTGCGGGATTCGAACTCACAACCTAAGTGTTGACAGGTTAGTGATACAGTAGTTCGACTACTCAGATGACTCGGCCACCAAGGCCCCTAATCAGTTAGAACATGATGCATTTTGTCTATTATATTCAAAACTAGCAGTAGGGTAATTAACACATTTCTGAATTTTATGTTTATTGCGCAACAACCTGTTATTTTGTTTTGTTTTTCGAAAGTATAATCTTTTGAATTTCAAATGTTTCCAGTGAATCAATATTGAAGTTATTTTTTCATCATTTTATCATCGGAATCATAACTTAGATAAACGGCCATATGACTAGAATATATGAATACACTGGGGTGGGATGTATACGTCAGTGAGACCCAAATGACCAAAAAACAATTCAACGGCAACATAGTCTTAATCAATAGTTAGATGTTTATACATTAAGTCGAACTCTAAATCGTTCCGAGCTTAAATAAAGTTGAGAATAAATTATATACAGAAAAATTCAAAGATCTGTCATTAAAGAGGCGATGACACGCATTTGGGGTGTGGGGATATAGAGGATAAAAAAGTGGAATCTGAGAAAAGAAGGTGAAAAGGTGGGAAGTGGGAACAAAATACGAAAAAGCGGTATTTGCGAAATAAGCACCCCTCATAAAAACCCAATTCTCCAAATTGAAATAAAAAATAATTGAGATATGACATAAGACAACCACTGACTAGTTTCCTTTATATAGTATAAGAATCGGACATGGCAATTGTTAAGAAAGATATAATCTTACTAATCTGTGCGATGAATAAAGTTACCAGCATCAATCAGATATAAAACAAAGCTTCCAAAGGAAACGATTTATTTATTCAGATTAAAGCATGGGATATAAACGAGGTCAGATTTTTTTCTTGCAGTTGAACATTAAAAAGTGTTATGACACTGTCTCTGGCGAAACACATTGATGCAAAGTATATCATCAAAATCAGTTATACACTTAAAGAAATCCGTGAATTTGGAACAAGGGTTACTTAAATGTTTTCGAGGCTTCTGTACTGTATATGAAAAATTTGTGCAATATTAAAGCTAGATTTTCAAGTCTTAGATTGCGAGAAACTCACTTATCATAGTGATCAACTATACCTAAAGACCCCTTTCAAATTAGATCATTCCTTCTTTGATGCCTCTTGTATGTATTCAGTATATAATTTTTGTTTTGGATTTGATATAAAAATCATAAATATTGGGATCCTTTTATATTGGTTGCACTATCATTATACCGATTTCTTGTATTTCATAATTATATCCCATGCGTCTTTAATGTTCTTCTACAAGATCAAAAGGTTAGAGCAGAAATTGTTTATGCATTAGGACCCATTCAAATACTGTAAACACAGAGAAATGTCGTGGGCTAGAAAAATATATGAAATGTTAAAACCTAAACCTTTCATATTCTAAGACACAAACCAAGATGAAAGTAAACAATCAAACACAGAATGAATTCAACCTCAATCGCAACATACCTTTTGGTGGTGATGAAAATACATGTTATAGACAATCTGATTAAAATACAAATCCTGTGGACTTTATTTCATTCAGATTGCTTTATTGGTAGAAAATGAATTGTATACCATCTGATATTTGACAGGCAATCATTAGTGTCTTGTAACTATTATAAGAGTAGATATAAGCTCCATGAAAATTCTTAACATTTAGAACAATTTGTTGTCTTGGAGTTGATGTCTTTATTAAAATATAAACACCTTAGTAAGCAAACTCACATATTTCACGTACATTTACTAAATTTTCCTCATCATAAGAGTCTATTTAAACAAAACTTGTTTATAATGAAGGCAGAAAAATACTGTCACTGTACTTGTTTTCTTGATGAGTTTTACTTTTAATGTTTGCATTCATCTTCTCATCGAGGTAGACCATTACATGAGTTCGCTTTTCATGAAACAATTTAGTGACAAAAATATAGGATTCATCATTATTCGTTGGATACCAATTTTCGTGGATTTTGTGGGAACAGGGAACCACGAATTTAAATGTTCAACGAATTACAAATTTTCTAAAGGCATGTATGCAGACTTTGCCAAAACCACGAAATTAAATATCCACGATCATGCAAGTTGTTTTCCTCAATCCACGAAAATTGGTACCAATGAAAATAAATGAATCAACAGTATTTAAAGCAGATGTCTGTAACTATAACCATGCTTCTTGACCTTTGAAGTATTGACCTCACAATGAATAGAAATGTTCCTAATAATCTGTAATCTCATATATAAAACAAATTTGGTTCTGTTCAAAGTAAAGTTCTTCTGTTATCCAATCTCTCCATTTCTGCACAAAGTCTCTATTCCTAGTTTCAGCAACTCTTATTTTAGAAAGTTCTAGAGTTAACCTGATTTCTGTACTAATTTTGGTCTTTTTTGTATCCATCACCTAACCAATTGTACAAATTGATCTGAAACTCATAGATATAAGAAGATGTGGTATGAGTGCCAATGAGACAACTCTCCATCCAAGTCAAAATTTATAAATGTAAACCATTATAGGTCAAAGTACGGTCTTCAACACGGAGCCTAGGCTCACACCGAACAGTAAGCTATAAAGGGCCCCAAAATTACTAGTGTAAAACCATTCAAACTGGAAAACCAACGGTCTAATCTATATAAAACGAGAAACGAAAACACTTATGAACCACATCAACAAACGACAACTACTGAACATCAGATTCCTGACTTAGGACAGGTGCAAACAAATGCAGCGGGTTTAAACGTTTTAATGGTACCAAACCTTCACCCTTTTTCTGAAACAATAGTGTAACATCACAACATAGAAAGACACACTTGCATTTTTCTCATATTATATATCCAAGTTGAGTTCCAATCCAAAGTTATGTTCTTTGGTTGTCATACAGAAACTTCTTTTTTGTAGCGATTTGAGTCTATTCTTAATATGTGTGACCAAAACCTTGGACATATTGACATAATTGATTGAGGTCTACCTCTTATTATATGTGACTGTATGTTAAATTTTGGCTCTTATTCAAACAAAGGTTCTCAAGTTATGGTATAGAAACACTTTTTCTTCACTATTTGGTCTCTATTTTTAAAACAGTAAACTCGACCTTCAACAAGGTGACCTAAAAAAATCAATAGGAATCTTCTACTCATTATATGTGACAATATGTTCAAATTTTAAGTTTGCAGCATCAGGAAATCAACTAAGTCAAAACCAAAAAGTAGCTTTGGAGATTACTTTACTGCTTTAGTAAGTTTTGGTTGTTGTTTTTGTCTATGTCCTTTTTGGAGTCAAATTTCGTTTTTAAGTATCATCTCATTAGCAATATAATGCTCAGGATGCGCTAATATGGCCATATCTAAATGATAATCTAAAAAACCAGATTCCATTCCTGGAAGACTCTAAGAAGAACCTGTGTCACTCCCCCGATCAATGTGCATCTTCAACAAGGCTACTTTCTAATATTGTAGACTAGAATATAATTCATAACTAAAATGATCTCGTTTTTGATGATGTTGAGATGACAATATTTTTTCTATTTACAGTTTCTCTGTATCTACTGAAGTTTTGCAAAAATGTAAAATCATCATTTCAGGGCAATGACTAAAACAAAAGAGGGGGGTTCCGGGATGGAACTCCCTTTTTACGATCAGTGCTTTTGAATGGGGACATATAATAGTTTTAAAATGGCTGGATCTGCCCTGTCCTGTCTTCATGATCTTTTTGTTATCCCAAGTTTCTATCTATTTATTAAAGTTATCAAGATAATAGGCCAAAATGCCAAAAAAATGGTTAAAAAATATCATTATTTAAGGGCAATAACACTTATAAAAGTGAACATGATTTTGGCATTAGCAAAACCTGAAATAATGCAAGGGATCTGTTAGATCTTTTGAATATTTATATAAACTTTCAGACATATCTTGTATTTGTGAATACTTAATATAATTGAAATCTCAGGATCAATCTGAAGTTATTCTTTTGAATATTTTCCTTTGTTTAAGACAATCCTATTACTTTTTTTTACCTCCTGAAAATCAATTATAGAGCACAACATCTTGAAGACAAGGCTGAAAACTGTTTTGTCATCAAATTTGAACTGAAAGTTAGAAGACAAAGACAATCAAAGCACTGTAAGTGCTATAAGCTGTTAATCAAAACCAAGGCAAAAGTAATGATGAAAACTATGGCAGTGTTGCTTTAATTGTTTATCACAGCTTGTTATATCTCATGTATCAGATTTTTTCTGTACATGTGCTGCACTGATTTCGACTATCCTACACACTTTTCTCTAACAATATACCATTTGTTTTCAAACTTTTATCATTTATTTTACATTACTATAGAATATGTATCCTTTCCATGATTAAATGTGTGAGAAGATGTATGTACACTGTCTCAGGTTAGGGAGGTTTGGCGCCATTAAACATGTTTAACCCTGCCAGATTATGTGTGTGCCTGTCCCAAGTCATTCCGTGGTTGTCCAATATCCAAAATCTAAGTACATGGTTCGAATCAGCATATCAAAGAACCCCAAGAATTCAATTTTTGATGAAATAAAACAATAGTTTAATTTAGGACCCTTTGGACCCCAATGCGGACCAATTTGATAAAGGAGCCCAAAATCCAAAATCTAAATGTACGATTAGATTCAGCATTTCAAAGAACCCCATAAATTCTATTTTTGATGAAATCAACCAAAGTTTAATTTTGGACCCTGATTTGGAACAACTTGAAAACTGGGCCCAAAAATCCAAAATTTAAATACAGGTTTAGATTCAGCATTTCAAAGAACCCTATATATATTCAATTTATGTTGAAATCAAACAGTTTAATTTTAGACCCCGATTTGGACCAACTTGAAAACTGGGCCCAAAATCAAAAATCTAAATACATGTTTATTAATAGACAATATAAGCTTAGTTTTTAAAGGAGTTCGCTTCATAAAAAAAGATAAATGGGGAATGTGTCCATGGGACACAGATGATGTCCCCGCTTGCATACAATGTTTTAAAGGGACATTACTCAAGAACGGTAAAAGTGACGCTACCCAAATTCGTACTAGATCTGATTTTTGTGGTAATAAGTTTTGTGTATAAGGTTCATAACATTTGGTTGATGCAAACTTAAGTTAGAGAACGGAAAAAAGAAAAATTCGGGAATTTCTCCATTTGTAAAGGGGCATAACTCTAGAACGGTAAAAGTGATGCCACCAAAATTCAAACTTGATCTGTGTATTGTGGTAATAAGCATTGTGTATAAGATTCATTAGGTTTAGTTAAGGCAAACTAAAGTTAGAGAACAGAATCGAAAAATTCAGCAATTTTTCCATTTGTAAAGGGGCATAAATCTAAAATGGTAAAAGCGACGCCACCAAAATGCAAACTTGACATGTGTTTTGTGGTAATAAGCATTGTGTATAAGTTTCATAAATTGGTTGAGGCAAACTAAAGATAGAGAACGGAAACCAATTTCCGGACGTATGGACGGACAGACGGACGTACAGATGGACAAGGATAAAACTTAATGCCCCCTCCACTACGGTGGGGGCATAAAAAATAATATATATAGCATTCAGAAGATTAGTTTATACAGAATAACAAACAAACCTACCACAAAATTTTTCAAACAATTTACCAAAGAAAAGAAAAAATAATTTCCAAAATATCATTTATCATTAATACAATGTCTTTAAAAATCAATAAAACTGATCTGTAATTATCTTCAAAATATCTTATAATGAACAGTAAATTTCAAACTATATTTATATTGTCCTACAGAGCTTATCATCAACAACACTTAGGAAACAAAATTTTCAAATAAATCCGTCACTCCAATTATAATTGTGTTATTGATAATTACCACATGTTTTGTTATCTTGAAAAAGGTGAAAATTATTTAAAACACTTAGTGTAATCAAACTTTATATATATCATTAATAGTTACCAATATTTTTCTTTCATTTGTCAAAACTAATATCTGCAACTTATCTATCAATGTCAACAACTTTTATCTACACAATGTATATTAGTGAAATATATCTTTGATAATAATAGATTAGTATCTAAAATAACAATTTTTTATTAAGATGTAACATAACATAATGTATGGCACAATTGTATTTAAAAACTTCACTTACCTACACTTCCACTTCAACAGATGGACAAAGGTCTCTTTTAAATTCCAAGGGAATTTTCAACCATAAGAAAATATTCAAATATGTTAACAATCTTTAAATAGAACACAATGCTTCCTCAATTATCACCACAATTAATATATCTGAAAAAGCAAATCTATTTTAAACTATGACTCAACTATTAGTTGTGCAATAAATCTATAAATGTAGATCTAAATTAACTATTCAATACCCCAACCCTTCTATTGTGGTATGGAACCTTGTGCTAAAATTACTTACACATCCATACACTTATACTAAAGTTATTGTCTGTGAACCAATTTATTTACCATGAACCAGTGATGTAAACCACAAAAATAGTTCTCTAAAATTAGATATGATGTCATATCTATTTTCAACTATGACCCAAATTAAAATTTCTGTTACTTGTCCAATAACATCTCTGAATTTAGATTCTGAGCAAATATGTAATAATAGCAGTTTCTGACACAGAATGAATGTGGTATAAGTTCTTAAATAATTTTAAAACTAGACATTTACCAATTATGGTCCAATATTCAAATTCTTAATACATAATTGGATTCAGTATATCAAATAACCACATTGTTTCATTTTTTGTTAAAATCAAACTAAGTTATATTTTGGATACTTTGGACCTTTATGGGGTCCAGTTTGAAAAACGGGCCAAAAATCAAAAATTTAAAACAGTTAGATTGCACACATTAAAGAACACCAATGATTTAATTTTTGAAGAAATCAAACAAAGTTTAATATTGGACCCAAATTTGAACCAACTTTGAAAACCAAACACAAAATCAAAAAATCTAAAAAAAACTGTTGGATTGACCATATCAAATAACACAAACAATTTAATTTTTGATAAAATCAAACAATGTTCAATTTTTGGACCCCAATTTGGATCATCTTGAATACTGCCCAAAACAAAATATCCAAATACATGCTTAGATTCAGCATATCAAAGAACCCCAACCATTCTTTTTTGTATTTAAATCAAAAAAAGTTTAATTTTGGACCTTTTGGACCTTAATTTGGGCCCACCATGCTCCAAATCAAAATCTAAATACAAGCTTAGATTCAGCATATCAAAGAACCCCAAGAATTCAATTTTTATTTAAAAAAAAAAAAAGTTGTATATTGGACCCTTTGGACCTTAATGAAGACCAATTTGAAGACAGGCCTCAAAATTAAAAATTCTAAATACACAATTAGATTCAGCATATCAAGGAACACCAATAATTTAAGTTTTAAGAAATCAAACAAAGTTTAATTTTGTACCCTTTGTACCCTTTATATGAATCATTTCAAAAACAGACCCTAAAATCCAAATATTAGATACCAAATTAGATTCAGAATATATAAGAATCCCAAGAATTCAAGACTTTCGAATTAAACCCCATTGAAATTTTGCTAAAAAAAATAAGCAATTTATACAAAGTATTGGTTTTGGCCCCTTTTAACTAAACAAATAGTTGCAACCCCTAAAATCAATCCCAAACTTTATTTATGGTATAACACCTTGTGGCACAATCCAATAGCAATAAATACACTTATACTCAAGTTATTGTCCAGAAATCAGAAAGTCCTAGTTTTTTTGGCCCCTTTTCAATCCCTTATTTTTAAACAGTTTGGACCATGACCCCTATAATCAATCCCAACTTTCCTTTTGAAGTATGAAACCTTGTAGTAAAATTTCATAGAAATCCATACTCTAATACATGTACATAAATTAGTGTCCTGAAACATGAAAAATGCTTGTTTTTTTACCCCTTTTTGATCCTTAATTACTCAACAGCTACAACAATAACCCCCAAAATAAATCCCAACCTTCCTATTGTGGAATGAAACCTTGTGCTTAATTAGTCCCTTACCGGCGAAGTCGAAGGGGACTGTAGGTTTGCACTCCGTCTGTCTGTCCATCCTTCAGTCCGGCAAATCAGTTTTCCACACTTTTTTTCTTCATGCTTGAAGATATTGATTTGATATTTGGTGTATTGTTTTATCAGGACAAGTTACAGATCAAGTTCGAATTTTGTTCTGGTCTGATGATTTTGTGCAGAGTTATGTCCTTGGACTTAGAAAATTCACCCAAATAATCAGTATTCCGCACATTTTTTCGTCATGCTTGAAGATATTGATTTGTTAATTGGTATATAGTTTTATCATGACAAGTTACAGATCGAGTTCGAATTTTGTTCTGGTCTGATGATTTTATGCAGAGTTATGGTCCTTGGACTAAAACAAATTCACTTAAATAATCAGTTTTCCACACTTTTTTTCCTCATGCTTGAAGATATTGACTTGATATTTGTTATATAGTTTACACCATGACAGGTTATATATCAAGTTAGCATTTTGTTCCAGTACAATGAATTTTTAACTGGTAGGGGACTATGTATTGCCTTGCAATACTCTCAGAATGCTTGTTTTAATATGGATCTATACAATTATACTCAAGTTATTGTCAGTGAACCAGACAAATAATTGTTTTTGTTAGGCCCTTTTTGGCCCCTAATTCCTAAACACCTATTATAATAACCCTCAGCCTTCCTATTATGGAACCTTGTGCTAAACTTGAATAGAAATCCATACACTTATCTAGTTATTGCCTGCAAACCAGAAAAATATTTGTTTTTGGCCCCTAATTATTAAACAGTATGGGCCATGAACCTCCAAAAATCATTTTAAACTTTCCTTTTGAAGTATGGAACCTTGTGGTAAAATTTCATAGAAATCTATACTCTTATACACCAATTATTGTCCTGAACCATGAAAAATGCTTGTTTTTGGACCCTAATTCCTAAACAGCTACGACAATAATCCCCAAAATAAATCCCAACCTTCCTATTGTGGTATGAAACCTTGTGCTAAAATTTAATAGAGATCCATACACTTATACTCAAGTTATTGTCAGTGAACCTGACAAGAAATTGTTTTTGTTAGACCCTTTTTGGCCCCCAGTTTCCTGAACAGCTATGACAATAACCCCAAAATTAATCCCAACCTTCCTATTGTGGTGTGGGACCTTGTGTTAAAATTTTGACTAAAGAAATATCTCTTATATTTCAAGTTATAGCCTTAAAACTAGACAAATAGTTGTTTTTGGCCCCTTTCTGGCCCCTAATTACAAAACAGCTAAGACAATAACCCCCAAAATCAATCCCAACCCTCCTATTGTGGTATGGAACCTTGTACTTAATTTCTTACACATCCATACATGTACACTAAAGTTATTGTCTGCGAACCAATTTATTTTCCATGAACCAGTAAAACTGACCTTTTTCATTGTTTTTGCGTTGCATTGCAAATAGCAGAACACCCTGCAGACACAATATTCGTCTGCTATAAAAGAGGGAAATAAAGCGCTGGTGATGGGAACGAACACCGGGAGTCTGAGAAGTGATATCGACTCGTTGACTTCTACAACTTTTGTTTATTTAACCGCACAGTGCCCATTTATTTTCCCTTCACTTTCTCTCAATCGGAGTCTCCTCCCTTTCTCTCGTACCTCTAGCTTGTTTTTTTTATTATGATTTTTTTTTTGACAAAACGATGTTGAAGCCTTGGCTTCCGAGCTTCCGCCTAGCTACGCCACTGTTGAGATTTAACATGAGTAGTTGTTTTGTTATATAATTCCTTAATCAGTAACTATGTTGATCCATTAATTCCTTGGTGATATAGTTTCCAAAATAGATGTATGTGGTCAACCACGTCAAATGCCTTTTCTGCATCCAGAGTTATTAGAATGAGGCACTCGTTTTTATCCTTGGCTTCATTAATTGCTTCAGAGATGAGAAGAGCAATATTAATTGAAGATGCGCCTTTAGTGAAACCTTTCTGAAGCTTGTTTTGATGCTTATTTAGAGTACCTTCGATTCTAGCTCTAATACAAAGCTATAATATCTTACATATGATAGAAATAACTGTGATGCCTCTATAGTTGGGTGGTAAAGTAGGGTCTTTGTCTCTTTTGTGGGCTGGAGTCAGCAGGCCTTTTTAATGACCTCTGGTACATGTTTAGTATAGAAATAAACTCATCATAGATACCAGGATTGAAATTTTATATTTGCTCCAGACGCGCGTTTCGTCTACAAAGACTCATCAGTGACGCTTGAATCAAAAATGTTAAAGGCCAAATAAAGTACGAAGTTGAAGAGCATTGAAGACCAAAATTCCTAAAAATTTTGCCAAATACAGGTAAGATATTGTTAATCAAGGTAACAAGGTATTCAGCCAATTCTGTGCCACCATAAATTAGTTGTTCTGCAGTTAAGCCGTCTACATCACCAGCCTTTTTCTTTTAATATAGATATACGCTTAGAGATTTCTGTTGAGGTAACAGGTTGGATTATTTGTTGGTTTTAACAGATGTTAACAATGGTTTTCACGTCTATTTTGACAAGAGTATCATGATCTATGTTGAAGGAAGGATTTGAGTTGGTCTAAGCTAATTTTTCAAAGTGTTCTTTGAAGATACTATTCATCTCATTTGGAGTTGATGCTTCTTTTCCTCAGTTCTAAGGGTGTGGGTGAATTGAGAAGAAGAAGACCGTTGAGTTCTTTTAAGCCGAATAAACAGATCCTTGTCCCTGTCTGAAGCCATCATAATCTCTTCATGAAGTTTGATTCTTTTGTCAGCGCTTTGTTGCCTTTGTATTGATCTCACTGTACGTTTTGCCTTTAGTCTCTTCATGTTGTAAATGTAATTTTTGAAGGAGGTGAACCAACCATTTTCCATAGGTAGAATGCCTTTTTGAATCACCTACAGATTTAGCTAATTGTGGAGACCAGCTGATCTTCTTCTTTCTACTAAATTTGGATTTCCTACGTGGTAGCATAAATTTAATACTTTATTAAGACCAGATATTAGCTGGTTTGTAGCTTGTTCAATACCGTAAGGTGTTCTCATGTTCAGGTATTTTTATCATTTAGTTCATCCTTTAAATTTTGTTCATAGTTTGCTTTGTCTATATAAAAAGAAGATGTGGTATGATTGCCAATGAGACAACTGTCCACAAGAGACTAAATGACACAGAAATTAACAACTATAGGTCACCGTACGGCCTTCAACAATGAGCAAAGCCCATACCGCATAGTCAGCTATAAAGGCCCCGAAATTACAAAACAATTCAAACGAGACAACTAACGGCCTTATTTATGTACAAAAATGACCTTTTCACATTTAATATTAGTCACAATATCCCCACTGTGTTGTTTTGAGTAGTCTATAATCTAACAGAAAAGTCAGCAGAGACAGGATAATGGTCTGAGGTGTTATGGACTTCTCTTAAGATTTTCACATGCATATATTCTGTTGATTCGTTATCATTCTCTCTAGGTTTTGTTAGAATGTAGTTTATCTGTGAATCACCTTGACGGTATGTATGGTCAATTGGGTAGTTAGATGGTAGCACTATTTGATTGTCCTTACAAAAGTTTTAAATAGTTCATCTTGGGTGTCCTTGTATTGTCTGTGAAATGAAGTATCAAAATCGCTGGCAATTGTAATCGAATGAGTTCTTTGATATTTTAGTAATAATTCTTTCAAGTTGTCCAAAGCTGCTCAAAAGCGCCATGTCCTTTATCGGTACCTCTTGAGGGAGATATACATTTATTAGACATATTGGGTCTTTGTAGTAGCCTGTATTCTGTATTCCATCAGGAAGTTGAGAGAACATGGTCGACATGGACTTTCTGTACAATATTGCAATACATCCATGTCCTTTTGGTCTACTGGTTGGGGATAAGGGTTCATTATCATCAATTTGTCTTGAAAGGTTATAAAATCTGAATGATGTTGTTTCAATAATTCTTTTCATAGTTAAATAGCCAATGTTCTTGTAACAGTACGATATCATGCTTATCAAGAAGTTCATCAAAATGGTTTCTATTGGAATTGAAGCCTTTAATGTTGAAGGAGACAATTCGGAGCGGACTTGATTTTCCCAAGGTTACATCATTCTTGTCACAAGGGCGCTATATCTGGGTCCAGGAGGAATGTTTGTCCTTTGTCTAAAAAGATTGTCCTTTTGTTGTACATTCTGGTTTGGTGGAGATCGCAATGCGTCAGAGTAATTGTCTCATACCCTTGTCTCCCTCCTTTGTTCAACAGCAAAACAGTTTTACTATTTGAGTTTGAGGTTGTTGAAGAAGGTAGGTATTTGCATCAGGATTTTGTGGATAGATATATGGTTTTGCTGACACTGTAGGATGACAACTTTGTGAAGAATCATTCAGGTTTGTTTTCATTTCTTTTCCTTTTCTGACAGCAAAACTGTTTTTATTATCTACGTTTGAACTGTTACTTATGTCATTAGAAACCTAAGATTTTGTAATAAGCTCAGATACATTTTTATTACTAGAAGTGTTTATCTGTACCTTTCCTTGAGGACATTTGGTGATTTTGAGAATGGAGATGAGTTGATGGATTGACAGCAATACTGTTATTACTATCAAAGGGAGGTAATTGTGTTGCAAACTAAGCTCTAGGATATATCATTTGTGAATGTTGGGATTGCATGTGATTATTTGGTATGGGAGTTTGTGTAGGTGCCAGTTAAGTTCTGTCTTGTTGTCTAAACATATAAGGTAGTGAGCTGGAACTGAATGCTGGAATAATTTAAAGGATGGATTGGTGGTTGTAGCCAATGGCTTTGAACTGATGATGGAGAAGGATGTACTACATGTTGAGAGTGTATTGTATGTACAGGGTCTTGTTGGTTCATATGTGCTGAGCCTTGCAAGTTGACTAGGTTTTGACTTTGTTGCCTAAGCGTTAAGTATTGATTTTCTAGGTGTTACAGTCTCAAATTTGTCATTTCACGTTCAAGGTCTCTGATTCTGCTATCTATTTGTGTACAATGACAGTTGGAACAGTCAGTATTGTTGGGTGATGGAGCCTGTCTATAGTTATGATGGTCAGGACCATTTTGGTGGTAATCAAATTGGCCAAGCTGAGACAGTTTCATGTTTCTAATTAAGTTGTTATTATCTAGTATGGTGTTCTCTAGAGCAGCAATATGTGCTTCAGCTACGGCAAGTTTGGGTTTTAAATCATCTTCCTTCAAGATCTTTTGTTTCTTTGGTCCACTTTGTTTGGGTTGTTTTATGGAGTTAGTATCTGAATGAGTATTTTGAAACTGCAATATTGGAGAAGAGTTATTTCTAAGAGCTCCTGTATTTGTTAGTTGTTGAGCAGTATGCAATTTGGTGTCTGTATGGTCTTGTCGCTCATCACTGGAGATACCACGTTGAGAGTCAGATTTTTTAGATTTTTCAAGTTTTTTGTTGATCTGAACTGATTTGACCATAGTATCTGGGAGCATGAAGAACCAGTAAATTGAACCATGTTTCCAGCATCTGTTTCTGTTTCACAGATGGATAGGTCTTTTAATAACAAGTTACACTGTATGCAACTGATTGTTCTAATTCGTCTATACTCATAGATTTGTAAAGATCAGAAGTGACATTTTGACATTGAAAATGGAACTTTTCTTCACATGTAACACACATGATAAAGTCGTAGTAGACTATGTTCTCTGAGCAGCTAGCACAATTTTGGAGAGATTGGGTAGAATCTATTGTTGCTGTGGCCTCATTTGATGAAGAATTTTGAGATACGTTTAAATTGGTCAAAAGAGCATCATTTTCACCTCTACTGGATGTAGCTACAATTGCTGATTGGGAAGTTGAAATTTTATCAGATTGTATAAAATTGTTAGTATCCTGATCAGACAAGAAAGATTTGCATGAATCCTGTATGACTGTGTTCATTTTGTTTAATAAATCTATTGATGTCAATGTACTTAAAATTTCATGTAGGTCATTCTTAATAAAGTCCTTGATCTCTCTACCATTTGCTTCTACAGAGAATGCTGTTTTGTACAAATTGATGCAGTAAGCTTGTCTCCTATCAACCCTATCATTTGTGAATAGTTTAATACTGAGTGATTCTTCAACTATAAGATTGTTTTTGTCCCTTTTGAAATGAGATATATAGCTGTTAGTTTCTTTGAGTTTTCATAGAATGCAAGGGTATGCTTATGAAACATCAAAAACGCAGCAGGAGTGAATTTCATAACAAGGGTTCCTCTTTTAAATTCAGCCTGTACATTAAGCTGTTCAGTAGCATCAATCATCTTTTGGGCTGCTCTGGTTGGATTTAGTGTGTAATTAGTTACAGTTGATTTCCCTTGGTTTAATTTGTTCGGAGTGAATTGACTAGAGAGTTGCAAATATTCGCTGTTTTTCTGTCGTGCTTTATGTTTTGCAACTGCTAGACTTGGTGTATATCTATATCGAGAGATCTTCTCTCTGTGTGATCTTATTGGGGAAGACATTCTAGATTCAGATAACAGCAAAGCAGTCTTTACTATTCTGAAGCTAATAAAACTTGACAAATTTATTTACTTAGTTCCTTTCCTTTCTCTAATAACTCTGGATAGATTTTGGACAGCAAAACTGTTTTTACTATCCTTAACTTTTGACTAAAATATATAAATTTAAATTTGTTGATGTACCTTTTGATGCACAGATGACACAAAGTATGTGAGCTATTTGTAAGATAGGTTGATCTCTATAGACAGCAAAACTGTTTTTACTATCTTGATGAATATACTGTTGAATTAGGTAATATGTTGATTATAATATGGATTATGTATATGAACTATGTAATGAATAGGATGATCTCTATAGACAGCAAGAATTATTTTTTACGAGAATTGATTCAAAAGATGATGTAGAGAATTAGTTGTTTGATTGAGTTTTCTAGAGTATATTTGAGTTACTCTATGGACAGCAAAACTGTTTTTACTATCCTATATTATTATTAGGCATATAATTGAATTTGTAGAATAGACGAATACAGTGAAGTTGTTCTTAGTGGAAAGCAAAACTTTCTCTACTATCCTGTTTTGGTTAGAAACTGATGTTTTATATGTTAACACTAGAAGTGATGATTTTCTAAGACAAGAAGCTGAATTTATCTGGTGATCAGCTGTGGACAGCAAAACTGTTTTTACTATTCAAGTTTTCTGGACCAAACTCTGTTATTTATATTGTACAAAAATTAGTAGGATAACTAGTGATGAAGCAGTGTCAGAGAGATCTTAGTAAGTTGCTGTATGTGATGAGATGAGATAAAAAATCTATTATTTTCCTTATTTATAATACTCTATCTGGACCACTTGGATTTTATAGCAATTAGCAATTAGACAGCAAAACAGTTTTACTATATTTACTATAAGTTATTTCCTTTTATTTCAGAATAGCTTGGACTGAATGATATCATTTGCAGTGGCGTAGCTAGGCGGAAGCTCGGAAGCCAAGGCTTCAACATCGTTTTGTCAAAAACAAAAAATCATAATAAAAAAAAAAAAAAAACAAGCTAGAGGTACGAGAGAAAGGGAGGAGACTCCGATTGAGAGAAAGTGAAGGGGAAAATAAATGGGCACTGTGCGGTTAAATAAACAAAAAGTTATAGAAGTCAACGAGTCGATATCACTTTTCAGACTCCCGGCGTTCGTTCCCATCACCAGCGCTTTATTTCCCCTCTTTTTATAGCAGACGAATATTGTGTCTGCAGGGTGTTCAGCTATTTGCAATGCAACGCAGAATTGACAATGCATGTGACCAATCCCACCGCTGAATCAACGCAGTTTCAGTATCATGTGCCGGATTAAAGCATATCTGCGTTATACGATGACAACCGAACGACTTTCGGGGCTATAGATGTATCCTTCACGTGTACAGGAGACGTCCATTGATAAAGTAATTGACAGTAGGCTTGCTTTTTTGGTGAGAGAGATTGACTCTGACTCTTTTAATAATTCATATCCACACAAAAAATTCAAACGAGAACACTAACGGCCTGATTTATGTACAAAATAATGAAAGAAAAACAAATATGATACAGCAACAAACGACAACCATTACACTGAATTACATGCTCCTGACTTGGGACACATACCGAACAATTTGTAATGGTGTGGTTTTGTCGAGCCTGCGACTTTTGTCACAAACGCGAGACACAGCGATCTTTACATTCCGTCGTCGTCGGCGGCGTCCAGAAATATTCACTGTGTGGTTAAAGTTTTGAAATTTTAAAATCTTTCTTACAACAACCCTGGATTTCTACCAAACTTGGACAGCAGCTTGTTTATGGTCATAGATAGTATATATCCAGAAGTAAATTTTGTAAAAAAAATCCTTTTTCGTATTTTACTTATAAATGGACTTATTTAATCTGCCAGTTAACATTACATTCACTCTGTGGGTTAAGTTTTTA
Organism: Mytilus coruscus; assembly: GCA_017311375.1. Lineage (NCBI taxonomy): Eukaryota > Metazoa > Mollusca > Bivalvia > Mytilida > Mytilidae > Mytilus > Mytilus coruscus. The sequence continues at coordinate 61,925,416 of CM029602.1, read as the reverse complement.
AAATTTCAATAACTTTCTTAAACTATCCTGGATTTCTACCAAACTTGGACAGAAGCTTTATTATGATCAAAAGCTAGAATCTAGAAGGAAATGTAATAAAAATATATTTCCTGTTTTTCCGTATATTACTTATATATGGACTTAGTTTTTCTTCCAGTTAACATTACATACAGTCTGCAGTTAAAGTTCTTAAAACATTTATTAGATTCTTAAAGTAGGCGAGACACTGGTCTTAGTAAATATAACTTTTTTATCCCTCTGGAATCTCCTGTTTTTTACAGTTTCTTTGAGGAACAATATATATTTTTTCACAAAATTATCTGACTTGCATCAAACAAAAATGCTTTTGACTACACCTTAACATTCAATATTTTCAGTTAATATTTGTGCGTCTAAAACCCTAAAATCCAGGAGCACCCAGGGCTTTGCCCTGGACCCACAGGGCCTCACGCGGCCCCAAACCCCTGCCGATTTGGGCTTCACCTTCAACATTTGTCTAGCTACGCCACTGATTTGAAGTTAAAGTTGCACCCTGAACTTATTGATTGTATAGATGTGATTTCAGCCAATAACCATCGATCAGAATTCAGTTGAAAACGTGGAAAATCTGAACGAGCAGCAAAACAGTTTTACAATTCAGTTTTCAGATTTTGAGTTTTCGGATTTTCTGTGCCTATGGCGATGCTTTTAAACAGTCAAATACCATCTGTCTGCCAATGCGTTGATACCAAAGTTTCGCAAGCAATGGGTTGGGGTGTTCACCGTCCACGTAAACTGCTTTAAGTTAAAATGGCTACGAGCCCTTGTGTCCTTTGGTTGATCGGGTTAAATCTAATAAAAATCTTGGTGATCTGGCGTTATCTGAGGTATTCAGTTGTCGGATTAAACTATTAATTATGAAATCAATTTGTTTTGAAAGTTTGATATCGTCTTCATAAAAAGAATGTGGTTCAGGGTGATTTTGTGAAGAGTTGTATTCCACTATTGAATAATGAGGAATTTCAAGCAAAGTAACTCTCATAGTGTTTTTCTTTCTGGACACTTTTATGGCTAAAATAATATCCTCAAGTTTGTCCTTTATATATTTGAGTATACTGGAGGTATTCAGAAAGCGAAGGTTTAGGTATTTACCAGATTTTGAAATAATATCACAATTTCTAAGCCACACGTAACCGTGGATATTTTTAAACCTTTTGGTTCTTTTGTGAAGATTGTTACGAACCCAGAGAATCGAATCTCCCAGTCGTGAGCCTGACTGGCTGATGAATTCAATCTTCAGCTCATCTAAGTTTGTGACCTCACGTTTAATATATAAGCCTTTACTGTCGGAAAGCAAAACCGGTATATACTTCCGCTGAAGACCTGAAGTTTGGATTTTAATTTGCCTCAAGATCCTTCTGATGAAGCTATCAGTCATGGGAATGGTCTTGCCAAGCAAGTGTTATAATTAATTATAGAAAAGGGAAGGGTACGTTTCGTCTTCTAAGTTAAAATTACCGCCAACTTAGACTACTGTAATTCCGTGTTGCCGCCAAACAATATTCCTACGCCTTTTGTTATTTGGGAAATGTAAATGACTCGTATTTAGAGATTTTCGGCGATTAAATATTTCATACAATTGTTCTTTGACATCTTAACTAAAAGCACACGGGATAATAAACAATGTACGAATATCTACAGAGCACTATTTCCTATGTGCAACGTCAATTATTTTACGTTGTTCGACGATCAATTAAGGTTATTTTTTGTATTCCAGAATTAAAAGTATGAAAAAGTGTCCAGTTAGTTATAAATAATCTATTAGCCTGCTAGATAACAACAATGGCACCTATTTCAGTATTATTTGAGAAAAGGCAAATCTAGGGTGCTAGCATATGGCAGCTTAACTGCCAAAAATAGATTTCATTAGGAAAATAAGATAGAGATTAGAACTGTTTATTAAGTTTAGCAATAAAAATGCGAGTCTGCGGTTAAAAGAGAAGTTGTTCAGTAAATCAAAAGTAGCCTAACTAACCTTAATATCACCAATTAAAAAAATAAAAACTAGTAGTGAAAACAGTTTTGTATTGGTGTAATATGAATTGAGTCGACTTGCTTTTCCAATGCTTAGATTGCTATCGGAGGAAGAACAGCAAACACAAACTGGGATTAAAGGGAGACAATTCAATTTAATTTACCTGTACAATACCAAATGGCATCCCTTTTTTAGTTTTTTTCCTTCTGAATACCTGAAATGATCAATTTTAATTTGTTTATCAATACATGACTTTGTCAATGTTAAAATATTCTTTAAGAAAAAATAAACTCACTATTTGGAAACTGAATTAGTGGATAATTCCTTGATATTAGTTCATGTGTTCTGATTACATGTAATACTTTAGTCTGGGAGATTATGATTTAATAATTAGTTATTTCCTTCGAATAGCTTTCAGTAACTACTCAAACTTTTAGATCAGTGTTTGTGTTTTTGTTAGTTGTGTTTTGTGATTCTTGCCAATCTGATGATCAGACCATCTCTAACTGATTTTTACAGTCTATACTAATGTTGTGCTGTTATACCACTGTCCCAGGTTAGAGGAAGCATTGAACACTCTCAATCACGTTTACCCCTGCCACATTCTATATGTGCCTGTCCCAAGTCATGAGCCTGTTATTCAGTGGTTGCATTTGGTTGCTCTCTGTCATATTTGTTTTTATCTATTATTTTGCCAAAAGTCAAGATCACTGGTTTTTTGTTCAAATTGTTTCACATTTTGTCATTTCGGGAACTTCAATAGCTGACTACATGGTATGGGTTTTGCCTGTTGTTGAAGGCCATACACATTGACATATAATTGCTTAAATCCAAGTTAACTGGACTCTGGTGGAATAGTTGTCTCATTGGCAATTACACCACATCTTCTTATATCAAAACTAACATACAGCTGCCAATTTTACAAGCATATATAGGATAGAAACATGTTGATGTGTAACAAGCAAAATATTATAATCCCTCTGAACTTGCTGAATATATACTACTACTAATTCTCAAAACTTTACAACCACCTTTTAACCTTTCCTCTTACTCATAATTGCTGCAAGATAAGCAAAAAATATCAATTTCAGTCACTTGTTTGGCACTAGATCAAACCTTAGACGACATTCACTCCAAATGAATATAGTTCAATAGAGAAGTGTGAAATGGTCCTCACACCAAAACTTGACTACATTCACATGTTCACTCAAAGACCAATTTAAGTCATATATAAACAAGTACAACATACAATGTTGTTGAAAAGAATTGTATTATATCAATAGACCTGTATTTGTGAAATATCATTTATATCCTTCACAAAGGTTTAAGAAATCAACCAGATAGTCAATGTTACATTTATATGGCCAAGCAACATTGGTGGTGGGGCATAAAAGCAATTTATATGGCCAAGCAACATTGGTGTTGGGGCATAAAAACAACCATCATATGAATTGAGATAATTTGTCTTTTTACTTTGTCATGCTTACATTTGAGTGCATGTACATGTAATTTTATGAATTTTGATAATTATCTCCCTTATCACAATCACAACATTAATTTACACAACACCAACAATTTGATAATCAGACGAAGGAGATGGCTCCTTGTAGAATTCATTATTTAGCACTATTTTTTCTTTCTGGAAATCTTTAAGATTGTTCAGTTCATGGTGGTCATAACTTAAGTTTTTGTATAAAGGCACCTTCACTTTTTTATTTTTATTGAGTTCAACTTCTGTTACACGAGGAGAGTAGAATCCACTATCCCCAAGAGTCAAATTTTCTGTTTCCTTAGATACATCTTGTACTCTTTTATTATAAATTACTGTGTCATAACTCTGTTCACTACTGTCCATTAATCCGATATCGTCACTTCTATTCGAAAAAGGCTGATTTTCCTTTGCGTCTTCATTTACTTCTGATGGCACACTTCTTGCCATTTCTATACTGTTAATTTCAACATAATCATTATGCTCAGGAACACATGCATTGATTTCAGCAATACAGACGATTTCATTTTTCTTTAATTCACCATTGTGTTGAGTATTAACTTGCATTTCCCAACTTTTATGTAAGTTGTTTGATTTTACATTTTCATAGTCCATTAACTGATTATAGCAAAAAACATTGTTATTTTCGGAAGGATTTGACAAACCCACACAGTTAACGCCACTATCTCGAGACATAGCAATATTGCTGTGTTTGCGGGGCAATATCCCATGGTGCTCATAGTTAATGTCATTCTCAATTCTTTTGTAATGTTTAGATCTTCTCCTGTGGGATCTGTGGTCTGTTCGATTAACTTCACGTAGAACGGGACTAGAACACATATCTACACAATCTCCACCTGGTTGTATACATCTCTTTTCAACATCTCTTGGTGTTGAGCTATACATGGGAGACAACCCCATTACTCTTGATTGTTCATTTTGAATATCTTGTTGAAGCTCTCGATGAGCATGTTGTCTTCGAAGTAATCCAACATCAACTGAATGTCTGTTTGACTTACGATTATAAGATTTTGATCTTCGGACCCTAATATCTGGATTTTTTTCTTGAGACTCTTTAATAGGAAGAAACCTTGATTCTGGTGGCATTTCTTGAACACAATGTGGCTGCTGCATTTTTTTTGCTTTATTGCACATTTTAAATGATTCAATTTCATGGTAGGTATGTGCTTTTTCAGAAGCAGATACTTTATAAGATTGTTTATGAGATTTATGATGCTTACTACTGGACACTGCTGTAGGAAGAGTAACAGGAGAAATACTGTTACACTGATGAAGGTCTTTCTTGTTCTCAAATGTCGGCCGATGTATTTTATGAGATAAATGCCCATGAGACATCAGAACCATTCCAGATTGTTGTGTCACCCACTTATTTGTCCTTTCTTGTTTTTTACATTGATCTTGGTACCAGAGCCATTCAGGTGGTGGAAACTGTCCAGAAAATGTGGCATATTCACGTTTTTTATCTTTTGTTTCTGATTCTTTAGACTTGTGTTTAACCTCTTCTGTCTTTTTTTTCTTCCCAAACAATTTGGACAATAATGACTTCTTTTCTCCTGAAAAAAATAAAAATAAATGGTTTCACAATAATATTTTCATAATATGTGGTTATAATCAACTAGAGCTGTATGTGATTATAAGCTATTTAATGTAAATTTTGTTTTTCATAATTTCATTTTCCTTCCTATAACAGTTTTGAATATATATTATGACATCCTACTACAAACTTTCATTTGTAACTTCAAACCACTGCACTCACATACACACGTGTCTAGATTTATAACTTCAAACCACTGCACTCACATACACACGTGTCTAGATTTATAGTTACTTCACAAACAAGTAGATAACATGTAGGAGATCATTTCAGAAACATTCCTGTTTAAAATTATCTCATTACTTTTAGAAATGAATTAATATTATGAATTGCAAATTTTTGAAGAACACATTCCACATTATGTAATTTTACCCCAACAAATAACACAAGTCTTAGCAGAAAAACTGAAGTTAACTGAAAGAATCTTTGATTAAACTTATCAAGCCTGCATTCCAAACTGCTCTTCAAAATTTGTATACTTTATCTTAGTCAGTGAAAAACTACAAGAGACTGCTTATAGCCTATATACATGTAGTTCAATTAGCTATTAAAATGTTAGGAGCTGAAAATATTGTTTGATTTACTTTACATTTAAATGATTATATTCATAACCAATACATGTATTGCAATGTGACGAGTTCATTGAAAATCGCAAATAAGCATTGGGAAAAAGAGCAAAGATTGTTTTTCATCTCTAATCTTTTGTTATTTCAATGAAATAAGTTGTTTTGTGAGTGTTCTTTACTGTACAATGTGAATTAATGCAGACTATTGAAGTCACATTACTTATTCATTTTTATTCATGTTGTCACAACCATATCACATTTCTATTATTTTCTTTTTTTCTAATTAATTTTTAGAAAGAGGAATTTTTTTTATACCAAAATTCTAAACTACAAAATTTTTAACCCAGACTGATATACTAACATCATCACATATACAAATTTCTCAGTCAATACTGTTTACTAGAAGACTTACACATTTAGTAAAGCTATTAATCCTAGCTTTAAATGTTGCAGTCATCTTATCTGTAAAGCTAGCTTCCTTAGATTAGGAAATACATGTAATATGTACAGTAAAACCCTATGACAAATAAACTTGAATACAAAAACAATGAATACATATCCCTACCTCCATTGGTTTCAGTTTTACTCCTAATACCAATTACTATACTCCCACATGTTATCTCTCTCTTGTTCATTTTTTTTTTTAATTTGTAAATATTGTAATTTTGACAATGTAGTTATCTGTATTTCAAATTTTGTGCAAAAAAGGCTGTATAAGACCTGTGATACAAATAACTTAATGTCATTGGCTAAAACTTTTACTTTCAACCAATACAATGGTGTTTTATATAATGTGATGTAAGCAGATGTGACAGGTGTTTATAAGAAACAGTAGGAATGCATGCATGAATAAATTATGTAGTATGATAATCCATCAAAAAATGGCACAAATAAGTGTTTTAAAAATAAAATAGAAATTTATCATATTTTCCATGAGTATTTAAATATTGAAAATATTTCATTTAAATGTTATGTGAATATGTGCTGATTGATTGCTTATTTTTTTTTAAATTTTCAATATTGATTTAATTCATACATGTCAAGAAAATAATTTTAAAACACAAGAATAATTAAACATGCATAAAGGTTTGGTAAATTGAAATAATTTAAAATTCCTTTTTCAATAGACGGTAACATAATATTAATAAGAATCCTTTCAGATAAATGCTGCCTAGAAAGCTTTTTTTCCTTAACAAAAGTGTTTCCCTGTTTTCTTTATGCAAGATCCACAGTTTTAAGTACCCCAAAAAAAAAAGAAAAAGAAAACAACCCTTCTTACAAAACAGTGTGGATATCAGATAGAGATTAAACCCTCATTCATCAAACCTTGACACCCTTAATAACTACACACTTTACTTAAATGACTGACTCTAACTAATAAACTTTACAGGTTTTCCATTAACAAAGAAATCACAAATTTTATTAGAAATTTTATGGGTTAGAAGTAGAATTTTTATTTTTATCAAACAGAATACCAATTCATTAGTTATAGCTTTTATACATCAAATTCATAAAATTCCCTACAGCTAAGATGGTATGCGTATGGAAGTAAAAGTCAATATAATACTTCCATGGTATGTGTTAGGACATGCTATGCATAATCATTTGAGTTTATAAGGTTAATATAAAACCAAATGTCAAAATAAAGCTATACAACTAATGAAAATAATAATAAAAAAAAATTCCCCCATTAGGTGGCTACCCTATATATAAAAAGATTCTCTATACTGGAAACCATGAATAACATGTACAACATTTAATGTTTTTTAAATTTTCAACAGATACTTTCAATCTCAGTATATTGACCAGTTAAAGCTAATAATTCAATCCCATCATTATCATTGACAAAAGTTTCTACATCTGTAAAACGTCTTTTAAATTTGCTTATTGAAGCCTGGTTTGTCATAAACACCAGTTTACTGCTACAACAACTTCAAATTCTAATTAATTCTTTTATTAAAAAGATTAGCATGGTGATGAATAAGTTGTTGAAGTCCTTTTTCTTTTAAAATGGTGTTAACAAGTTATCTTGCTGGGAAAACTTTTTCAATCCTGGATAAGAGGGTATAGTATCTCTTTCAATCTGAATTCTTTCAAGTGGGAAACGAGTCAATTCTCATCATTGTATAATGGAATATCTAATACATGCATTGAGAGTATTTAAACCACAAAAGATTTACCACCAAACCCTTTTACTTTCTTATGTAAATGCAAATCTTCAAATAAAAGATTAAATATGCATAAACCCCATGACATAATGAGGTATAATATAGGATTATAAAGAGCCTTGATTTAATATATAAATCATTGAGACATAAGTAAGTCCTGACTGACTTCAAAACTTTAACCAAAGTTATATAAAAAAAGTGTCAGAAAATTATGATATATAGATGCAAGTTGTCATTTTATACTTCCAAATATAGTACAAAGGAAAAGGAACAATTTGGTGTCTAATGGGTCCTAACAAAAATATATTTCTAAATTTCTTACATTGCAAAATTGAATGTTTTGATCAGTAAACAACAACATTGCTATATTTGTTTTATAGGTATTTGCATTTCATCCTTAAGGCAGTCATGAATATTAATGCACTCTCATAACACAGTCAAATTGCAAATTGTGCCTATGCTAAAATCAACATTTTCTAAAATTCATTTTTCGTTTAATGAAAATTTAATTTAATGGTTTATATAATAATTTATATGTTACAAATTTACTTTTATCTTTGAAGTTATTGGGCTGAACAAGCTCCAAAATATACCTTCTCCTTTTCTATTTTAGTACTGTTGTAAAATTCAAGTTATTAAATGAGGGTCGCTTTCACAGCACTAGTTGATTGACAGTCATAAAACTTTTATACGTAACATACCCTTTTCCTTGACTTTATTAAGGTTACTCTTCATAACATTGACATCTTTATTTGTTAAACAGTCATCTTGGGCTCTTACTGATACATTCTTTTTAAATGATTCAGCATCGTTCTGATTCTTATCTTTGTGTCTACGAGCACTGTGGCTACGATGTAATCTTGGTTTATCTGTCTCTTCTAGCTTTAATTCTGGCGTGCTAGCTCGTTTTTGATTGGCTATGCTCACTTGGCAAGAAATAGATCTAACTGGTGGTAAAGTCTGTGTCATAGCAACTGTCGTCATGGGAACTGTGAAAGGTGACATTCTTCGATCACATATCATTTGATTTCTAGATACTGGTAGATACATTGGATTGTGTTGAGGTGGCAAACTTGGCGAAGGTAGGTCAACCGGGAGTCTGAGGGTATCAGGCGTAACCACAAAGTATCCACTACCTGAAAATACATTACACTGTTAAGTTAACACTGTATGTATAATTAAAATGCACACAGAAAAAGCATCCAAATTTACAAAAATTACCTGGTCTAGAATACAATCTGCCAAACTAATAAACAAATTTTACAAGGAGTTTTGTGCATCAGAAACCCCACGAATATTTTTCTGAATGAACCAGAATGAATTGTCAGATGGTTAGACAATTTCCCAAAAGTGACTCTTTCAGATCAATGTTTGAAAAATAATGAACAAATAACAGAATATCTATTTAGTACATTGTATAATATCTTTTTAAAAACCACTCATGAATAATTTTCAATCTGCTTTTTTCATCTTTAGTTGACAGATTGAGGAAATTTTCTTGACAATTCAAATTAGTGCTAATAATTTATTATCAAATTGGATTCTTCAAAACCTCTTTGTGCTTAATGATTAATATATGATCAAAATAAATGAAAATAAAAGATTTTTTTTTTGCAACTCTGTAAAAGACATTGTTGATTTTCAAGCTTATTTTTACCTGAGACTCCTGCAAAAGTTAACAATTGGTGAAAAGGAAATTGACATAAAAACCTAAACTTTTACACAGCAACTGTTGCTAAAGACAGAATTACTATTCACTGATATTCTAAATTTCTTTTACAAAAGCAATAGGAGATATGAATGAAAGAATTTGAAAAGGTACATTATAACATTCAAACAAATTATATTAAACTTTCATGTCTTGATATTATATTTCTTTTCTGTCACATTTGATTTTTGTGTGTCAGAAATGGCAGTTTTAAGCTACTACTTTGTATCACAAAAGACAGGCATGTTTGACTGATTAACTGATGCTTTCTGTACAATGGCAAATATTACACAAACACATATATCAAAGATGATAGCATGTTATGTCGTAAGTATGAACATAACTTGCTCTGTTCTACATGGAGAAAGTCAACATACAAAACACAATTTACATGCCAGTTACCATGATAACCTTCTATATGAAAACTTCTTATCCTACTGTCAAGGACATATTGTTCTGACAACCATTCTAACCTTCTATATGAAAACTTGTTATCCTACTGTCAAGAACATATTGTTCTGACAATCATTGAAATCCTACTTGCATATAGCAGAGCAGCAAATGACAAGTTAGAGACTCAGTCAAAAATTGATACCATGACCTCCTACACTCAAGGCAAGCTTACTACCTTCAGACCACCATGGTAGTTCAGATATATCTTATTCTGAGGTAAAAATTTCATTGACATTCAGATGAACCAAAAAAGCCACAAAATTACAATCCAACCACAATATGTGTAAATAAAATAATGTGTTTGAGCAAACCATGTTTATTGATTTTGTATAAACAAATATAACAAGTTAATAAAAAAAGATATGTATCAAAACAATCATATTTTTAGCAAATGAATGAGCTATAAAAACCAAAGGGACCATTAACTCATAATAAAATCCATATTCACAAGCATTCAATTTATATTTTTATTACAAATCACAGAAAACAAATTGGAGAGTTGGTAATCAAAATCACCAATACATCAACAACTGCCTTTTTCTAAAGTTTATAGACCATGGATGGGTATCCAATTGTAAAAACATAAACTTAATAAACATCAATTACAAATTTATGTCTGTTATTGTAAATAAAAAACAAGGCCATATTTTAGTATGCTTTAACAAAGGTCAATAGGTTAAAAGCATAGGAAAATACATGTTTAAAGCAGAACGGCATAAAATGCAACCAACTGAATCACATTGTCAGATAATGATGTATCATATCTTGGTCCATTTTTTTCAAACTTCTTAAACACTTGTTGTTTGTTTATTTTTTAATTCACTTTTGACTCAAATTTTCAACTTAATAATCGATGTATTATTAATGTTGTTTCTTTATCATTTTTAATTGTCCATCAAGGAAAACAGTGTTGATCCTTTGTATCTTTCATAGTTTTTGTTGAATAATTTATTGCCAACTCTGGGTGATACAGAGATTTTAAGTTTTACTCTTATAATAAGAAAAACTTGGACAACAGGTTTTAAATTGTGATCAGTGTACACACACAAGATGCATTTATTATGCTTCTAATATCAAAAGCAACCATCATAGTGAAAGTATCATAATGACACACTGTTTCATGAAAACAAAATATGGTTAAATTGTGAGTAGCCTTACTGCATTCTGATTTGCATCTCTTGAAATACAACCTAATCAGGTAAACATATCTATGCCTATAAACATTGCTATAGATCAAAATCATGCTGATAAAAAAGTCAAACACCTTTTTCTCTTAAGGTCTATCCTAAGCATTTGTTTGTCCTATGTCAGGCAGAGAAACATCAAAGTTTACAGAGATGTTGAAAATAAAACAACAAACTATCAACTATCAACTAACAATAACATAGACATCTACATTTTCTGTGTTTGCAAACTGTAAATTTAAAAATTCTCCAGTAACTAAAACATCCAGTCGATTTAGACTCAATTACCTGGTAGTTTAAACCATCATTAGTTGGCCATTGATCTATGTATTTTTCGTATTCAATATGTAATTGCTTTCAAAAGTTTATTTACTCTGCAAAAGAATCCTTTAAGTAAATTTGAATTTTGAGAAAGGAGACCTTTATTGAATTCATAAACTTGCATCAATTATGTGTGAAAATATTGTTGTAACTGATTATTTAGATAATAGTAATCCATTTGTCACTGCCATGTAAGGTATTTTCACTAGACTTTATTACAGTGAGAACTTTAAACCCGAACTCTGACCCCTTTTTTTAATTGAAACATATGGTCTCTGATCCTGAATTGGAAATCCACTAATCGACATCCTATCAACAAAGGAAACTTTCTCACCTGCAAACATCTCAGGTGTATTCTATATTCATCCATGGCTTTTGTTGTCAAATTTCTCAATATTTTTCTACTTTATCCTTGAGTTGGAAATTTTAGAAGTAAAATAATTAAGAAATTCTATATATCAATTTAATTATTTATTTCAAATTAGATCTACTCAATTCAAATCAGAAATTTGAGTTTCTTATCTACAAAATTTTGGTGTTACAATCTTAGATTTTACACAATAAGGACTAAATGAACATGTCCAGAAAAGACTTAAATTTCATTTTTTAAATGATAGATCTTTTGGTTCTACTCTGATCAGAACAGTGATTGCTAATCTTTGGTAATTGAATTCAGTTCAGATAATTAAACTCTTCACTCTAATTTGAAGTTTCCCAGATGTTTTTTTCCTAGTTTGTATGCAGGAAATCAACCTTCTTTCATGTCTAATACATATACTGGTATATAAAACTGTTTAAATAATTACTGATGATAAGATATATAGACTTTTAGTTGTAATATTATTTTCATTTCAGTTTCATTTTCATACAATTAGCTTCCCATACTAAGCAACTCCCAATCTTAATTGACTAGGATTACCAGATATCCTGTAGAGGGTTGTTGGTTCTCTCCAAGCACTCATGATAAGTAATGTACATGTAGTAATAAGTTTACTTTATAGAGATATTTTATTTTGTTAAAATATTGACCAATGAAATCGCAAGAACAGGTGGTTTCAGTGTAATACTGGTAACTGATCACAAGTAAGAGAATACCCCAGAGTCTTATAACAGTTAAGTCAGTTTATTTAATAAGATGAATAGTTCATACATGTATGCATGTATTTATACATGAAATTAAACAAAAATACCCTGTACATACCAGTATGAAAAATTTTCCTTTCTTGAATCAAGTTATGCAAGGTTTCATATACCAGCTGGTTGCTTGGTAACTGTGTCCCTTGGTAACATTTTTTTAATTGTGCCTGTATGATATCAACTGTTGCTAAGATCTGTTTGTTGTTGAGGTCAAGGATAATAAGACAGAGGATCTCTGGAAGGGGAATAAAATGATTCTGTGGTACCTCCTGCATGGTTATATTACCAATATCTCCTACAATGAAAATTAAAGTAATTAGTATGGCACTATAGGTACTGATTGTATGCCACTTTTAGTACTGATAGTATGGCTAACACGCTTACTGTATCTGCAGGCAATTATAACATATTCACGATCACCTTTCACAAATTAACATTGTGCATTTAAGACAAATTAAATTTCATGTCATCAGTATAATTTTACTTTTAAACCTTATTGAAATTTCACATGAATGGTGCAAGGTTGTGGTATTGTAATTTTTCTAATATTTTGAATCTATACAATTAAGAAGTTAAGATTACCAATGAGATAACTATCCTCAAGTGGCTAAAAGATGTGCATTTAAGTTGGCTTTCATTGTGTATTTATAAGTTAATGATGCCATTGTTATTTTGAAAGAAAAATTCTAAATATATGCATTTCTAAATGTTTATGAACCTTCATGAAATTTGTCCTTCTTTAGCTGTTTATATTTTTTTTCTATTTCCATCTCCATACTTGTAAATGAAGAACTCCATTGATTCTCAATAGACGACATATTTATAACTTATGAATACATCTTAAATAAAATTTATGGCATTAAAAATGACATGTACCAACTGTTGTAATTAATATGCAGAAAATTCCTTCTGAGATGACATTCACCTTATTGAATAGATTAGATTTATGAACTAGACCAATAACAGACAACTCTGTATAATAGTCATAACTGTCTCGTCACTTGGCCTTGAATTGATGTTATAGGGTACAACAACTAATTTATGTCCCTTTCAATTCTTTTGCCTAACCTGCATCTCCAGGTTTGTGATCCCTCACCCAACTCGTTCAACTAGATAAAAACGGTAGGCTTGCTGAACTGGTCCTTTAACCAAATCAGCAAATCAGCATATATTAAATTGCATTTAAGGAACTCAACCAGTTCCAGGAAGTTAAGATTTTATTAAGGAACTTTTAGCAGAAATTGTGCTGTATCTTTGCACTTTCAGACATAACAATTTTTCAATGAAATTGTATGCACAAATGAAAATTATCCATTATCATTTGATACCAAGTGATTTAAATACTTTTAGGGTTTACAGGTTACACCAATCAATCAAACTTTTATTGCCATATAAACCAACTTATGCGATTTGTGACAAAAACAACATAATAACAAGAAAAAAGCATGTATTATCATATTAAACAAACTAATGAAAATAGTTCAAAATTCAATTATGAGTCCCCTATCCTTAGTGCCAATGACTTTTTTTATAAAGGAACATATGCTTTCTACCTGTTTTTGTGTTGATGGTCAAAGAATATTTATCATTTTTTTCATTTTCATTGAGGCTATTAAAGTTTTCTATACTTTTAGCCTTTGTTAATTTTTCAATAAAAACTGGTCGAATGGAACCGTTTTTCCTGCAATACAAAAGAAAATGTTTTTCATCCTCAATTGTATTGCAGGACTGACACAACCGGTTTTCCCTAGGGATTTTTAGGTGTCTCCCTTTTTCTATTAATAAATTATGATCACTTAATCTTAATTTAGTGATATTACGTCTATTTTCAAATATATTAGAATTCAGATATGTTTCTATTTTATATACTTTGTTTTAATGTTTTATATAATAGAAGTTTACTGCTATTATCTATTTTCTCAAATTTATGTACACCAAAAAGAAGAAGCTTTTTGTATTAAAAGGTCAATGAACTATTTTCTAAATGGCATGTTCTCATGCCAGGCCTTTCATTGATGGATTGGTGTTTTAACACCACTTTCAGCACTGTTGGCTTTTTGCGTTTTAATTAGTGGTTCGACACCTAAGGTTCTAACTTAACCATTTCAAAAGAGAAACAAACGGATAATCAAATTTAATGTGTGATGGAAAAGTGAGTGGTACTGGATGAATAAATTAACAGATAGCTACTTATCTCCACTAGTGATAAAACAGACAGAGGATTGGTGAAACATATGCATCTGTACACACAAAAAAATCACAATTCTAAAAAATGCATCCTGACAAAAGAATTGTATCTTATTTAAACTATATTTTACAGTAAAAGAGTTTTTTTCCTTTGATATATAGGCAAAGAAATCACAAAATATTTTGGCATTATCACAAAATAGAAAATGGATTTTGCGTGCCCACACCTAAGGCAAACAAGCACCTACATGTAATATATGCATTTACATGAAAGCTTCAAAGATCAGGGAAGGATAGCAGTCTTTTGTAATGGAGGTATAACCCAAAGATAACCATAATGTCAATGTAAATGGGTTAGGATTAATGTACGAACGCTATCTTGATGACTTTACAAATAAATATATTGTAGGTCCTATCCATAATATTTGACAAGGATAAGTACAAGATATTAGAACTATACCAATAAATTTGACAGTAAATCTGCATGTGATTTAACATGTATTGATCGTTGTTCTGACCATGTCTTACTCAATATAAAGTCATAATCCAAGCTTATTTCAATAAAAAACATGTTAAAACATCAGATATTGGCAATCTAAATGTTAAGAGACAGATTATTATTGAAATTTTAATACAATGAGCTAGATCATAAATACATCTGGGTAAACTTGATTCAAGGACCCATTAAAATGAAATATTTTTACACATGTGTCTTATTTTGGTGTTTTCAAATTTGACTTGGCATTATATCGATTGGAAGAGGTTTCCATTTAAAAATCTAGGAACCCTAATTGAACAAATTTTTTGACTTACCCATCCAAAATATTTTCCCCAATGTTGAATCATAAAACTTGGAATACCATGATGCAAAACTATAGTTTTTGCTAATTTTCTAACTTGCCATGATACTATCCGAAATTTCTAGAGGTGAAATACATTAATACAATGTAAATGCAAAAAAAATCCATCTTCTATGGGACTGTCATACAAGTGAGAGGTTGAGCTAGCTATAAACCAGGTTTCATCCACCATTTTCTACATAAGGAAATGCCTGTACCAAGTCGGGATTATGACCATGATGACAGTTGTTTTCCATTCGTTTGATGTGTTTGAGCTTTTGATTTTGCCATTTGCTAAGGGACTTTCCGTTTTGCATTTTCCTTGGAGTATTTTTGTTATTTTACCTTTTAACTAAAAGCAGAAAATTGTTTTCAAAAATATTTTATGTCTGCAGTTTTCATAAAATTAAAAAGAATTTGCTATCTCATTGTTATCACAAATTTGATGGCATTGTTACCTTAGTTTGTTCTTTTACAAACATCTAAACTTTTTTCTTGTGTACCATCTGTTTTAGATATAAAACTGTTCGTTAAAAGTGAGGAATTCTATTATCAGTGTATAAGTACAAAGTAATATTTCTAATTGGAACTAACATCCAATAAATCCTGTTATTTCACTTCATTACATATTTTATCAACAACTATCCTTCAAAATGTGGTAAACTTGGAAAAATTTCAAATACTATGCCAACTATCATAGGAAGGGAGATTTTTGTATCTAATGTAACTATCTTGAATTCTATCTGCAGTAAGGATATTGTTTATAGCAACTTACTACATACATCAATCCAACAATTTATGTCATATTTGTATTCAAAAGCATTCACAGACATGTGTTTTCAAAATAAATTATCGATTGAATAAGAAAAGCGGTGAATAAATCCTGCATAATTTAAAATCTTTTGTCATCATAACTGGTTTTCAGGCATTTCAAACATATCTTTTCTGAAGCAGATACAACATTAATATTTTTATATTGGATGGCCATCTGCCTTGAAAGGAACATATATCCAATGTATTAATTGCATAAATTAACATGTAAATTAAATAAACATGTTAATATCAATTAACCAAATGACTGTCACAACATAATTAAAAGTGATTTTGATTTGTCAATAATAACTTTAACCTGTAGTTGACATACATGTGAAATTGCTCACATTTTCTACCTAACTAAGTGATGAAGGTTTATTTAGCAATTAGACAGAGACTGTAGGTGATAATACTTTGAAGTGACAGGTGACAAAACTGACAGGTGTGAACTGTCTAATCCATTAACTGGATAATACTTAAAGTACATTATGGATATATGGTAGATGTCTATTTCATGCTGTGTGATTTACTTTATATCTTTCATTCTCCTTTTGTACATACCCTGCATGTCAAAGACATATGACTATCAATAATTTAACATCAAAGTAACGGGTCCAGGTAGAAATATGTGAAACAAAATTGCTACTTGTACCACTCCATACTAACTTATGATCATTTACCATTTGTTTTAAAACTGAAAATATGCAAAGGTATATGAAATAAAAGAAAATAAAGTTTTCCATCAACCATAAAAAAAATAATCCAACTTCAAATTTAAGAAAACAGAATAAATTATGTTCTATACACAGACACCTTAAACAATTAAACTTTAAAATAAATCCCTTTAAATATAAATTTTACCTTTGGCTGTGTTGATAACTTCCTGCATGTATATATACATTTTGAATAATAATTTTTTTCATTGTTTTCCATATTTTATTAAGATTTATGCAAAATAAGACCTGACACCATGGACACAGGTGTGTCTTTAAATTATACAAATATAATTATATTGAGGACAAATCTATTGATAACATACCTGCCCTGTCATAAATTAAAATAACTAGTATATAAATAACATAACTTGATGTACTAGTCTAAGCCGACCGTGCAGGGCTGTAAGCCAGTCAAGGTCGTTAAAACTCCCATTTGTTTGTACTAGTCTAACAGTCAGAGAAATCTACACCTGGCCTCTGGGTAGATACATCCAATCTTTGATGATTGAACAGATATGTTATCTTACAGTGTAAACAAATAATCTAATTCAGACAATTATGGGGAAATGAAACATCCTGACCTTCTGGCTATTATTTTAACAAGGTGTTAATACCATAATCTAATTTATGTTCTAATGAACCTCTTTTGTTTGATTTGTTTATAATTTTTATGGTCTTTACAAATATAAACATCAAAGTGATTTTTAACATATGGATAAATCCATAAATAATAAATTATAAATAAATGAATTTTTAAACTTGGTTTTAATTTGAAACAATAAAATTTACAGTCTTGAATCCATGCCCTCATAGTGAAAATTTCATATCTTCTCTCAATTCTCTTTACTACAAAATAACATTTTTAATAGAACCTATCAAATCTGTAAATTTTAGTAAACCAAGATCTTTACTCTATATTTCCTACTTATCATTTAACAATTATAGATTATCGTTGATCATCTCAACGAGATTGATTTTCTCGCTTGAGCCGGCACGGCAAAGCGAGAAATGCAATCGAGTTGAGATGACCAATGATAATCTGTTTATCGCTATTTTACCTATGACGACGTTGTCACTTTCATGTCAATTTCATTAGCAACGCCACGTGCCTGCATAGTTTCTAGCGATAATTTTCCATCTCAAGCGATTAGCATGATATGAAAATTATCACAAAAAGATCAAAGGAAAATGCACAAAATAGCGATAATAAAAGTTACATGCAGTTTTATGAATATTAAAATATTTTCTCATTTTTCTATTCCCACCACCCTGAAATTCTTCAAAAAAGGAATTTTTAAATGCGAGATATCTCTAACAATTTCATTTTTAAGTAAGGACAAATTGTGTTAACATCAAAATGTAAAAGTTTATGTAAATGATTAAACTCACATTTTTGTTCATTCTTTAAAAATCGCAATAAGAAATGCATGCAATCATTTCTTCAATTTTTTCAATATTTGATTTGGCTTTGAAACTGGTTAGATTCAAGTGCAACTGATGAGTCTTGTTCAACCACATTTACATTAAATATTAATATAAATATGCATATCGAAAAATTGTACTGTAATGATCCATGAGATTTGAGTCATACAAACTAATGCTTCTGAAAAATGAGTGTTGCATAAAGATTAATGTTGTGAACTTACACATGCTTAGTAAAATAATAAAAAAAGACAATTTGTAAATTTTTACCGAATTCAAGTGAAAATATAAATTTATATTGAATAAAATTTATAAATCAGCTTAATTAAAATGTAATTTTTACTTTTAATTTGCACTTCTATGACATATATATATAATTTCTTCCTAAAACTTACCAATTTTCTCAATCCTGCAGTTGTGTGGATCATTTAGAACTCGTCTACCCCATGCCATTCTCAGATTTTCCAAACAGACATCAGTTCCACCGAGTAAAATTGTGTTTGGTTCTAAAAATCCCAAATATTGAAGATTTTTTATACTGTCAGATAATGCAGAATTCCAATAACAAGTACTATTCCGAAGTTGAAAATCGTCAAATATTTCCTTGCCATTTACAGCTTTTGCCTCAACAACAAGCGACACAACCATAGCTAAACATTTCGATGTAACAGGCGATACCTGTTGAAAAATCTGTTTATTTTCTTTCCGTCCTGCTGATTTCCCAGTCATTCTGACAGTAAGTTTTTATTACCTACCCGCCAATACATTTAAATAAGATAACAACATAAATATATGGATATTTGTGTATACTGGTTATTAGTTACGCTTGAGCGATACCCTAGCGTCAAGGTGCCCGTTTAAAGGGAGATAACTAATTGGAAAACAAGTTAAAATGCCGGGAATCTTTAAAATTATTCTCCATTCATTGGTATTATTTCAGTACTGTTATATATTTTGAAAATTCCTCATTTGTTGGGAAAAACTTTGTTGGAACAGATTATGGTGAGCATAATCGCCATGCATTGTTTTATTTAGGGTCCTGTATAGCCGGTTAACTAATAGTAAAAAACCCAGCTATAAATATAAAATAAGATGTGGTATGATTGCCAATGAGACAATATTCCACAAGAGACCAAATGACACAGATATTAACAACTATAGGTCACCGTACGTCTGTCTGGATAGCACTGTTTAACACTGGAGTAATATATATTTTACTAATTCATGTGTATCAATGCTTTGTCTTCATAACGAGGACAAGGATATTTTATATTTTGTGAGTAAATTTATATATGACCATTTGCCTTAAACTCTATCTTAATCTTATCTAAGATATGTATATGTATAAATTTATGTAAATGCTATTGACCTTCCTATTGATTTTAACAACGTATACAAGACATAGTTAAATAATATGTATTTCTTTTTCTTTTGTGAGTGTCATTAAATGCTATCAATCAAGTAATTCTTTCCCTCCGTATTGTTCTTTTGTATTTGTTTAATATGTGTAATGTTATAATCTCATGTTGCCCCTTGTGGGCCATTCTGTTCTATATCACAACAATATATATATTATTTTGTGTTTTTTTGTGTTGCATATGTGTTTGTAATTGATGATAGGTCTTTAGTTTCAACTGGGACTAATACACAAATTAGTGATTGGTTATTAGTTATATTGGTCCTAGGTTTCTATTAAACATGCATTTGATTTGATTTACAAGACTGATAATATGAAACCTGGGACTATTATAACGGTTAGTATTATAGTCCCAGATGAAACTATGGAAATACCCAAGCTATCAAGTAGACCCAGAGTAAGCATAAAAGCATTAGAGAAGCAAACATTCATTTGAGATGTTCGATGGTCATGACTGTTGAACATCAGTGGCGTAGCTAGACAAATGTTGAAGGTGAAGCCCAAATCGGCAGGGGGTTTGGGGCCGCGTGAGGATTTTAGGGTTTTAGACGCACAAATATTAACTGAAAATATTGAATGTTAAGGTGTAGTCAAAAGCATTTTTGTTTGATACAAGTCAGATAATTTTGTGAAAAAATATATATTGTTCCTCAAAGAAACTGTAAAAACAGGAGATTCCAGAGGGATAAAAAAGTTATATTTACTAAGACCAGTGTCTCGCCTACTTTAAGAATCTAATAAATGTTTTAAGAACTTTAACTGCAGACTGTATGTAATGTTAACTGGAAGAAAAACTAAGTCCATATATAAGTAATATACGGAAAACAGGAAATATATTTTATTACATTTCCTTCTAGATTCTAGCTTTTGATCATAATAAAGCTTCTGTCCAAGTTTGGTAGAAATCCAGGGTTGTTGTAAGAAAGATTTTAAAATTTCAAAACTTTAACCACACAGTGAATATTTCTGGACGCCGCCGACGACGACGGAATGTAAAGATCGCTGTGTCTCGCGTTTGTGACAAAGTCGCAGGCTCGACAAAACCACACCATTACAAATTGTTCGGTATGTGTCCCAAGTCAGGAGCATGTAATTCAGTGTAATGGTTGTCGTTTGTTGCTTTATCATATTTGTTTTTCTTTCATTATTTTGTACATAAATCAGGCCGTTAGTGTTCTCGTTTTAATTGTTTGTGTGGATATGAATTATTAAAAGAGTCAGAGTCAATCTCTCTCACCAACAAAAAAGCAAGCCTACTGTCAATTACTTTATCAATGGACGTCTCCTGTACGCGTGAAGGATACATCTATAGCCCCGAAAGTCGTTCGGTTGTCATCGTATAACGCAGATATGTTTTAACCCGGCACATGATACTGAAACTGCGTTGATTCAGCGGTGGAATTGGTCACATGCATTGTCAATTCTGCGTTGCATTGCAAATAGCAGAACACCCTGCAGACACAATATTCGTCTGCTATAAAAAGAGGGGAAATAAAGCGCTGGTGATGGGAACGAACGCCGGGAGTCTGAGAAGTGATATCGACTCGTTGACTTCTACAACTTTTTGTTTATTTAACCGCACAGTGCCCATTTATTTTCCCTTCACTTTCTCTCAATCGGAGTCTCCTCCTTTTCTCGTACCTCTAGCTTGTTTTTTTTTTATTATGATTTTTTTTTGACAAAACGATGTTGAAGCCTTGGCTTCGAGCTTCCGCCTAGCTACGCAACTGAACATGTTTTATTTATAGGTCCCAGGCTACCTTCAATAGGGAATGTTCAAAATAAACAAAGTGAGATGCACATTTTTTCATTTTTAGAATTTGGTGTTAATTGCAGATCTTGTTAGCTCTGTTAAATCTATTACAACTTTTTAAACTCTTGGCAACCTCATTAATGTTGGTCAATGATGTTTACTCCACGTCTCCCTTTACTCATAGTCTAGCTCTGAGTAATAAGCTAAAACAGACAAAATTTAAAAAAAATTCCTAACACGAATGCTGACAAAGTTTTGTCATTTTGGAAAAGAGAGGCGAAAAATACCAAAGGGACATTCAAACTCTAAAATGAACTGACAACGCCATGGCAAAAAAAAAAAAAAAAAAAACGAAAAAGACCAAAAGACAAACAACAGTATACAGAACACAAAATAGAATAAAGTGCTTGTAAGCACTAAAGTTTACTGAAAGATTGCTTTTATTTTGCTATTTCGTGAATCTAAAATAAAACTTTAGGTAGGCAAATTATAAATATAATATGAATTGAGGTATCTTCCTTTGTTCACGATTGTACAGTTATAGTTGAACCTATTTTCATAACAGATTCATAAGCCATGCATTATTTATGTAATTTTCAATCAAATAAGTCTTCTTTACAAATATGGTAGTTAAATTACTCATCATATTGTAAGTTGAATATCTGAGAATAACAATCATTAATAAATTGCATGACATTGACTAGATAGGATATAAAGAATGATCACCTTACTGCACAATTTTGTTTCAACTTTCAAAAGAAGTGATAAACCCTGGAAGATATAGATATCAAGTCAATACCATAAGGGTTTTAATTGCATTTCATGCAATCTTTACACCAAAAACTAAAGATTGAACGACACAAACCCTACCAAATACAGGGGGTGATTTCAGTTGCTTCGGAAGGGTAAGCAAATCCTGCCCCACAGTGGCACCCGTCGTGTTGCTCGTGTAAGTACAAATCTGGCGTTAAGTCTAATTCATTAGGTCACATAGAGGAAAAGAGGATGGGATTTTGGTTAAATTTGCAAAGTCTCAAAATGTGGACATTCAGTAAATGTTCAATTTTCGCGAAAGTTTGTGTTATATTTTCAATATCATATACAGGAATTGCACTTCGTTAGCCAATAAGACACGGAAAATGGCAATCAAATAATGTCTAAGGATAAACACTAAAGTCAGTATAAAGCAAAACAAAAAAGACAAATAATAACAATTGTCTGCAAATCAAAAGAGGGACGAAAGATACCAGAGGGACAGTCAAACTCATAGATCGAAAACAAACTGACAACACCATGGCCAAAAATAAAAAGACAAACAGACAAATAATAGTACAGATGACACAACATAGAAAACTAAAGACTAAGCAACACGAACCCCACCAAAAACTGGGGTGATCTCAGGTGCTCCGGAAGGGTAAGCAGATCCTGCAGAAACAAAAAATGATCTGTCAAATTGACACCAAACAGGGGTTTCTGTATTATAAAGGCTCTCTAATGCTTGTTTGACCTGCCACGTTGTGTGCCTATTTTTCAAGTAATCAAGGACCATAACTCTTGAATGGCAAAACGGAAAATCTCAAATATCAAACTTAAATAAACTGTTGCAAGGATTTGTATAGTGACACTATACGAATCCTTGACTGTTGACACAAAGATATGTATCACCTATCGGCATAAAATTCAGAAAAAGACAATCTGATGGACAGCAACATTGCTTATTAATTCACTGAGTCGCTGGATCATGCCCTAGGGGACAGGGCCTCCAAGTAATCGTCAAACTGGTATGAACTGATAGTAATGCAACTTCATACTAAGTATCATTGATCTATCACAAGTAGATCCTATCAAACTAACAAACAGAAAACTTAACATTGAAAATTGTTACTTAATTCAAAGTCACTGGACTCCACCAAGTCCTAGGGGGCAGCCCTTAAAATAGTCTCACTGATATGTACTGATAGAAATGCAACTTTATACAAAATATCATTGATCTATCACAAGTAGATCCTATCAAACAAACTTAAGCAGAAAACTTAACATTGAACATTGCTAACTAATTCGAAGTCACTGGACCATGACCAGTCACGAAATAGAAGTTCCTTCATAATATAACTTCCAAGTGGAAGAAATATTCTGTAGTTGTACCTTACGGAATAAAGGTTATAGAATATTTGTTCCAACAGGAGCAGATATTATGACATTGTTTATAACAAAGTTTCCAGGGGAAATTCTGTTAGGCGGAAGAAATATGCGTTGACAGACCTAGGGGCAGGGCCTCAAAAATAGTCGTCAAACTGATATGTACTTATAGTAGTAATGCATAGAGAATATCATATGGCTTTTTATACGACCGCAAAAATTAAAAATATTTTTGTCGTATATTGGTATCACGTTGTCGTCGTCAGCGTCGTCCGAAGACAGATGGTTTCCGGATAATAACTTTAGTATAAGTAAATAGAAATCAATAAAATTTTAACACAAGGTTTATAACCACAAAAGGAAGGTTGGGATTGATTTTTGGGGTTATGGTCCCAAAGGTTAAGGAATTAGGGGCCCAAAAATGCATTTTTGCAGTTTCCAGACAATAACTTGTGTTTAAGTGTATGAATCTCTCTGAAATTATACCACAAGTTTCCATACAACAAAGGGATGGTTATGGGGGTTATGGCTCAAACCATTTAGCAATTAGGAGCAAAAAAGGGGGAAAAACAAGGGCTTTTATGGTTACAGGACAATTTAGACAATTTAAAAGCAGTGTAAGGGAGGTAATCCAATCCATTTAAAGAATACTGTTGTATATGTGTTTGATTACCTCCCTTACACTGCTTGTAAATTATGTATTAAGAAATGATGATTGTCTTGAGTTGATTAGTTGTAAATTTATTTTTAGAAGTAACTATTAATTAATATTTTTAACCATGACTGTATGTCATTTTATATTTTAATATTTTATGATGTATTTACATGAGTAGTTATGGTTGCAAACTCCATTAGAAATTTGAAATGTGATTATTTTTGGAATAAGGAAAAGGGGGAGTTGAAAAAATTGGGGGTAAATAAGAATTTGTGGGGCTACAATTTTTCTCATTTCAGATTTCAGAAATTAAAAAGAAAATTTCTTCAAATATTTTTTTTTGGGGAGGGGTTAATATTCAACAGCATAGTGTATTGAACAGATATATTATGTTATGGAGGGGTATTTGCGAAAAATACCAGTCGAGGGACTGTTAAATTTCCCGAGCCGCTAGGCAAGGGAAATTTGGTCCCAAGATTGGTATTTTTTGCAAATAACCCTCCATAACATGATATATCTGTTTAATTGCACCGAATAGATTTTGATTGAAACTCTCTGTACTGGCGAAAGGAAATATTTTTTTACTAGAAAGCTGTAATCCATAAACATGTTTATGCATTATTTTGAAGATAAGTAGATACTATCATAATACCGCGGGAATTATACACATACTTATACACGTTATCGCTGTCTTTATGTAGCGTCATAACCAAATAATTTTGGCGGGAAGAGGCTCGCGAGGGTAAAAAAGGAATATCCAAAATGGCAAATACCACGGCATAGAGGGGAATTTGAGGCAATTTCACCGGCAGTGGTGAAAACATGCAAATTCGTTTAAAATGAGAAAAAAGGCTACCAACCAATCAAAATCCAGCATTCTTATATAAGGTGTAATTATGCACAAGGAAAAAAACACGGGTAATTTTTTTTTTTTTGGGGGCAATCGCAACAGCATAGTGTATGTATTGCACAAAAGCAAAAAATTGAATGTTTTTCAAATCATATAACCAATTTTAAGTTCTTTGACTACACTTATTCTGTGTCAGAAACCTATTATGTGTCAAATATTTAATTACAATCCAAATTCAGACCTGTATCAAGCGCGAATAATGTGTCTATTTTGGCCGCAACTTTTCAGGGTTGGACATCTGCGGTCGTATCCAGCTGCGCTCAGCGAAGCAATTCATTATGTTTATAAAGGGACATAACTTTGGGGAATGGTAAAAGTGTCCCCACCAAATTTTGTACTTAATCTGTATTATGTAGTAATAAGCGTTGTGTATAAGTTTCATAACATTTGGTTGAGGCAAGCTAAAGTTAGAAAACGGAAACAAAAAATTAAACTGAGTTTTGTGGTAAAAAGCATTATATATACATTTCATTACATTAATTTAAGACAAACTCAACTAAGAGAACAGAAACGAAAAATTCAGCAATTTTTTCATTTGTAAATGGGCATAACTCTAGAACAGTAATCAAAGTGCTTGTAAGCACTGAATGGTAAAGATTGCTTTAATTTATCAGTAGGAAGTAAAATTGAATATTGCATTGTATAAAGCATTGGTTGTAGTTGATTCAACTACCATTATGCACAAAGAAAGATAACTCCAATTTTCAAAGAAGACTTTAAAATATTTTTAGAAATGAAGGGTAATAAAATGCTCCGCAGGGCGCAGCTTGATACGACCGCAGAGGTCGAACCCTGAATAGTTGGGGCAAGTATGGACACAACATTCAAGCTTGATACAGCTCTGAATTTGGATTGTGATTAAATATTTGACACAGCATAGGTTTCTGACACAGAATGAATGTGGTCTAAGAACTTAAAAATTTTAAATTGGACATTCACCTATTATGGTCCAATATCCAAAATCTAAATACATGGTTAGATTCAGCATATCAAAGAACCCCAAGTGTTCAATTTTGATGAAATCAAACAAAGTTTAATTTTGAACCCTTTTGACCTCAATGTGGACAAAGTTGATAACGGGCCCAAAAATCAAAAATCTAAATACATGCTTAGATTCAGCATATCAAAGAACCCCATGTATTCAATTTTGTTGAAATCAAACAAAGTTTAATTTTGGACCCCGATTTGGACCGACTTGAAAACTGGGCCCATAATCAAAAATCTAAATACATGTTTAGATTCAGCATATCAAAGAACCCTAAGAATTCAATTTTGTTAAAATCAAACTAAGTTTAATTTTGGACCCTTTGGACCTTAATGTAGACCAATTTGAAAACGGGACCAAAATTAAGAATCTAAATACAAGGTTAGATTCGCATATCAAAGAATCCCAATAATTCAATTTTGATGAAATCAAACAAAGTTTAATTTTGGACCCTTTTGACCTCAATGTGGACAAAGTTGATAACGGGCCCAAAATTCAAAAATCTAAATACATGGTTAGATTCAGCATATCAAAGAACCTCATATATTCAATTTTTGTTGAAATCAAACAAAGTTTAATTTTGGACCCGATTTGGACCGACTTGAAAACTGGGCCCATAATCAAAAATCTAAATACACTGTTACATTCGCATATCAACGAACCCCAATAATGCAATTTTGATGAAATCAAACAAAGTTTAATTTTGGACCCTTTGGACCTCAATGTGGACCAATTTAAAACGGGCCCAAAATCCAAAAACTTAATACACAGTTAGATTCAGCATATTAAAGAACCCCAAGAGTTCAAGAATAAAACCCCATTGAAATTGGTCAAGAAATAAGCAATTTATACAAAGTATCTTCTTTGCACAATACTGTGTAATTGAATATTTCTTGCAATTGCGCAATACTGTGCAATTGAATATTTCTTGCTATTGCGCAATACTGTACAATTGACAATTTCTTGCTATTGCGCAATATTGTGGTATTGGATATTCCTCGCTATTGCGCAATACTGTACAATTGAAGATTTCTTGCTATTGCGCAATACTGTGCAATTGAAAATTTCTTGCTATTGCACAATACTTATTATATAATAATTTACACATCCTGTTTGGTGTGTATCTCCTGCCATATCATTATTATTTGCTTTTAAATATAAATCAGAAATAACCAACTTAAAATGGAAAATTTTAAAGAAAAAAAAGGAAAAAAGGAAAAAAAAAAATCCCCCAATTTTTGAACCCCCTTATGATTCATCACCCCCAAACTCAATCCCAGCCTTCCCTTTGAGGTATGGTACCTTGCAGTACAATTTCAGAGAGATCCATACACTTGAACACAAGTTATTGTCTGGAAACTAGAAAATGCTTATTTTGGCCCCTTTTGGCCCCTAATTCCTAAACGTTTCAGGCAATTACCCCAAACTCAATTCCAGCTTTCCTTTGTGATATGGAACATTGTAGTACAATTTCAGAAAGATCCATACACTTACACACAAGTTATTGTCATGAAACTAGAAAATGCTTGTTTTTGCCCTTTTTGGCCTCTAATTCCTAAAATTTTGAGGCAATTACCCCAAAAATCAATCCCAGCATTCCCTTTGTGATATGGAACCTTGTGGTACAAAGTCAGAAAGATCCATACACTAACACACAAGTTATGTCTGGAAGTTACAAAATGCTTATTTTTGGCCCCTAATTCCTTAACTGTTGGTACCATAACCCCAAAATCAATCCCACCCTTCCTTTTGTGGTATTGAATCTTATGGTAAAATTTCATAGAGATCCATTCACTTAAACTAAAGTTAGAGTGCGAAAACCAATGCGTCTTCGGACGACGACGACGCTAACGTCATACCAATATACGACCACAAAATTTTTAAAATTGCTTTAATTTATCAGTGGAAGGTAAAATTAAACATTGCATTGTATAAAGCATTGATTGTAGTTGATTCAACTATAATCATGGACAAAGAAAGATAACTCCAATTTTAAAAATACTTGATATTTAGAAAAAAACTGAAAAATTCAGCAATTTTTCCATTTGTAAAGGGCATAACTCTAGAACAGTAAAAGTGACGGCACCAAAATTCAAACTTGATCTGTATATTGTGGTAATAAACATTGTGTATAAGATTCATTACATTTGGTTGAGGCAAACTTAAGTTAGTGAACGGAAACGAAAAATTTAGCAATTTTTCCATTTGTAAAGGGGCATAACTCTAGAATGGTAAAAGTGACGCCACCAAAATTCAAACATGATCTGTATTTAGTGGTAATAAGCATTGTGTATAAGTTTCATAACAATTGGTTGAGGCAAACTAAAGTTAGAGAACGGAAACCAACTTTGGGACGTACGGACAGACGTACGTACAGACAGACAAGGGTAAACTTAATGCCCCCTCCGCTATGGGGGGGCATAAAAAGTGTGGAAAACACTTTAACATTAGATGTGATTAATAGTTCTCTAAAATTAGATATGATGTAATACAATGTATATTTATTTTCAAGTTATAATCAAATATAATAAATAGTTCCAAATATTTTTTTCTTTCATTTGTCACAAACTAATATAGATTTGTAACTTATCTATAAAATGTCAACAACTTTTATCTATACACAATGTAATGTAATGAAATATATACCTTAATAATAAAATGCTTCGCTGAGCGCAGCCTGATACGACCGCAGAGGTCGAACCCTGAACAGTTGGGGCAAATTTGGACACAATATTCCAGCTTGATACTATCTGAATTTGGATTGTGATCAAATTTTTGCCATAATATAGGTTTCTGACACAAAATAAATGTGGTCAAAGATTTTACAAATCTAATGCGCAATACTGTGCAATTGAAGATTTCTTCTTAAAACTTTTCAAAAATTTGAAATTTGAAAATGTTGAAAAAAAAATATGAATCGCTTAAAAAAAATTGGAACCCCCCCCTTTCAAACTTTTTGAATCCCCCTTGGAGCATTAACCATCAAACTCAATCCCAGTCTTTCCTTTGTGATATGGAACCTTGTAGTACAATGTCGGAGAGATCTATACACTTACACACAAGTTATTGTCTGGAAACTTTAAAAATGCTTGTTTTTGGTTCCTAAACTGTTGGCACCATAACCCCCAAAATGAATCCCAACCTTGTACTTGTGGTATTAAACATTGTGGTACAATTTCAGAGCAATTGAAATACCTATACACAAGTTATCATCCTGAAACTAGAAAAATGCTTGTTTTGGGTCCCATTTTATATTGGCAAATTTGGCAAATTTCAATGAAGTTTATTAAACTAAAATTATTGGCAAATTTCCAATGGAATTTATTAATAATAAAGTTTTTGACAAGTTTCCAATATACATAATTTAAAAGCAGTTTAGGTGAGATAAACAAAAAAGCTTCATCAGCAACATTTTATATTGGCAAATTTCCAATGAAGTTCATTAAACTAAAGTTATTGGCAAATTTCCAATGGAATTTATTTATAATAAAGTTTTTGGCAAATTTCCAATATACATAATTTAAAAGCAGTTAAGGTGAGATTTTCAAATGAGTTTCAATTACCAACCTTACACTGCCTTTTAAATTATGTTTTGTACTTAAGTAATTATCCATTAACCTGGAAACCCTTTTCCCCCCTTTTTTGCACCTTATTCCTTAATGGTTTGAGCCATAACTCCCAAAGACAATTCTTACCATCCCTTTGTGGTATTCCAATATCCAAAATCTAAATACATGGTTAGATTCAGCATATCAAAGAACCCCAAGAGTTCAATTTTTGATGAAATCAAACAAAGTTTAATTTTGGACCCTTTTGACCTCAATGTGGACAAAGTTGATAACGGGGCCCAAAAATCAAAAATCTAAATACATGGTTAGATTCAGCATATCAAAGAACCCCATGTATTCAATTTTGTTGAAATCAAACAAAGTTTAATTTTGGACCCGATTTGGACCAACTTGAAAACTGGGCCCATAATCAAAATCTAAATACATGTTTAGATTCATCAAAGAACCCTAAGAATTCAATTTTGTTAAAATCAAACTAAGTTTAATTTTGGACCCTTTGGACCTTAATGTAGACCAATTTGAAAACGGAACAAAAATTAAGAATCTAAATACACGGTTAGATTCGCATATCAAAGAACCCCAATAATTCAATTTTGATGAAATCAAACAAAGTTTAATTTTGGACCCTTTGGACCTCAATGTGGACCAATTTAAAACGGGCCCAAAATCCAAAAACTTACGGTTAGATTCAGCATATTAAAGAACCCCAAGAATTCAAGAATAAAACCCCATTGAAATTGGTCAAGAAATAAGCAATTTATACAAAGTATCTTCTTTTGCACAATACTGTGCAATTGAATATTTCTTGCAATTGCGCAATACTGTGCAATTGAATATTTCTTGCTATTTGCAATACTGTACAATTGACAATTTCTTGCTATTGCGCAATATTGTGCTATTGGATATTTCTTGCTATTATGCAATACTGTGCAATTGAAGATTTCTTGCTATTATAGCAATACTGTGCAATAGAAAATTTCTTGCTATTGCACAATACTTATTATATAATAATTTACACATCCTGTTTGGTGTGTATCTCCTGTCATATCATTATTATTTGCTTTTAAATATAAATCAGAAATAACCAACTTAAAATGGAAAATTTTAAAGAAAAAAAAAAAGGAAAAAAGGAAAAAAAAATCCCCCAAATTTTTGAACCCCTTATGATTCATCACCCCAAACTCGATCCCAGCCTTCCTTTGAGGTATGGTACCTTGCAGTATAATTTCATAGAGATCCATACACTTGAACACAAGTTATTGTCTGGAAACTAGAAAATGCTTATGTTTGGCCCCTAATTCCTAAACGTTTGGCAATTACCCCAAACTCAATTCCAGCTTTCCTTTGTGATATGGAACCTTTAGTACAATTTCAGAAAGATCCATACACTTACACACAAGTTATTGTCCTGAAACTAGAAAAATGCTTATTTTTTGCCCCCTAATTCCTAAAATTTTGAGGCAATTACCCCCAAAATCAATCCCAGCCTTCCCTTTGTGATATGGAACCTTGTGGTGCAATGTCAGTGAGATCCATACAATTACACACAAGTTATTGTCTGGAAGTTACAAAAATGCTTATTTTTGGCCCCTAATTCCTTAAGGGCATATCCAACAGTTTCAGGGGAGGTAATAACAAACGTACACGTCGTCTATTGTTTCCCGTAATTTAACTTTGTTTCAACGACGTCATAACGGAATCACCATTGGAATTGCTATGGCCGTCTGGAAAGGGCGGTTTCTTGCGTAATGATTTATTATTGCATTAGAATGCAACACAAATTGTGATTAATTCTTTACCAAACTTTTCCGAAATTTTTGTCATTCAGGATAGAAAACTCAAAGTTTGGTTTTACTTGAGAAAGATAAAAAAAAGTTGGTTTCTTGAGAAAAATAAAATACGGTGTAAACTAACATTTATCATGCATCTAGCATCTAGCTTTGCGTTGAAGTGCTAATATACAGTAACTCTTTAAATGAATACGACCTTTAACTGATATACAATGTAAAACAAAAGATGACACCGTAAAAAAAAGGTCGATCCACTTTCGCCTAGTCGTGAATATGCGTGATATATTTGCCACTGGAGCACGGAAGCAATCAATTTATCAGTTTCATTTAGTGATGCATAATCTCATTAGTTCTCAACTGATAATTGTCCAAAACAGTTTTCCAGTTTTGGGGCATTTTATTTTTATTTATATTTAATTTTTAAACGAAAATTTTAGAATTTCTTTCCACATCTTTCTCTTTGAATTTATTTGTTTAAATAATAAATAATAAAGTGAGTCTACATCAGTGGTTACATTGTATGCAGCCAAACTAGGAGGAGGGCAGTAGAACAGAAAACAATCTCCATTTTGTACATGCAATAACTCATATTTTGAAGCGTAAAACAACGGCAGTCAGGCTCGTTTAGGTGGAAAAATTACTGTGTCAATTTTATATATTTATATGGTAAATATGTCATAAAAGAAAAAACACACGAAAAAAATTTGCCACAATTTATAATAACATTGAACTTATTTTGTCCGTTTCGTTTATTCTAAAATTATTGTCTTACTGATCTGTTTTGTTAATTAAGGGTTTTTTTTCATCTACAATTGTCCTTGCAAAAGGCGCAAAAGACGTGTTAAAATCAGCCATGTGACTTATTTGAAGATTCAGGTGACCTTTTTGTTGTTAGAGATTTTATTCGAAGTTCGTATATCCCTTCAACCATTTATTTAGATGGTTCTTTAACGTATAGATAGCGCAAAATTCTCACTACACTATGCATAGGATATACGACTTTTTATTTCGACTAAATGAGGCTGCATATTTATACATCCGAGCAGCTAAACGGCCGCACCCAATTTTAGCAAAGATGTACTGTCGGACGGGAGAAGTCCAGAGATGTGAATTTTTATACTCAATCAATCCTTTTGTTTTGAAAAAGATTTTAAAGGTATATATTAATATGACAGCAACCAAACGACACATATAAATCAAAACATTAAGAGTCGACATACAGATTTTTGTTATAGCTAGAAGCCTATGAAGAATAAAAGCCCAAAACATGAATAAATGAAAGAACCTTAGTGAGCGCGCTCACATACCCCACGTCCCCACATTGTCATTGGAGAAATAAAATAAGTGTAAGAAAAAAAATTGTATCATAATTTCCTGTCAATATGCACATCTACATAGTATGTCCTTATTATCTACACAGTTTCATGAAATTCTGTTGTGTGGTTTCAGAGGAGTTGCGATGACAAACTGTTGCAGAAGTACATTGAAGCAAATAAGTTCAAAGGGGCATAACTCCTGGGAAAAAAATTGAATCGTAATTTCCTGTCGATATGCACATCTACATAGTATGTCCTTATTATCTGAAAAGGTTTCATGAAATTCTGTTGTGTGGTTTGAGAGGAGTTGCGATGACAAAAGGTTGCAGTAGTATATTGGGCAAATAAGTTCAAAGGGGCGTAACTCCTGGAAAAAAAATTGAATCGTTATTTCCTGTCGATATGCACATCTACGTAGTATGTCCTTATTATCTGAAAAGGTTTCATGAAATTCTGTTGTGTGGTTTGAGAGGAGTTGTGATGACAAAAGGTTGCAGTAGTATATTGGGCAAATAAGTTTAAAGGGGCGTAACTCCTGGAAAAAAAATTGAATCGTAATTTCCTGTCGATATGCACATCTACGTAGTATGTCCTTATTATCTGAAAAGGTTTCATGAAATTCTGTTGTGTGGTTTGAGAGGAGTTGCGATGACAAAAGGTTGCTATAGTATATTGGGCAAATAAGTTCAAAGGGGCGTAACTCCTGGAAAAAAAATTGAATCGTAATTTCCTGTCAATATGCACATCTACATAGTATGACCTTATTATCTGAAAAGGTTTCATGAAATTCTGTTGTGTGGTTTGAGAGGAGTTTGATGACAAACTGTTGCAGTAGTACATTAAAGTAAATAAGTTCAAAGGCGTAACTCCTAGAAAAGAATTGAATCGTATTTCCTGTCGATATGCACAACTACATAGTATGTCCTTATTATCTAAAAGGAAAATTTCCTGTCGATATGTGAAATTCTGTTGTGTGTGCTTTTAAATATAAATCAGAAATAACCAACTTAAAATGGAAAATTTTAAAGAAAAAAAAAGAAAAAAAATAATCCCCCCAAATTTTTGAAACCCTTATGATTCATCACCCCAAACTCAATCCCAGCCTTCCCTTTGAGGTATGGTACCTTGCAGTACAATTTCATAGAGATCCATACACTTGAACACAAGTTATTGTCTGAAACTAGAAAGATGCTTATGTTTGGCCCCTAATTCCTAAACGTTTCGTGCAATTACCCCAAACTCAATTCCAGCTTTCCTTTGTGATATGGAACCTTTTAGTACAATTTCAGAAAGATCCATAAACTTACACAAGTTATTGTCCTGAAACTAGAAAAATGCTTATTTTTGCCCCTTTTTGGCCCCTAATTCCTAAAATTTGGAGGCAATTACCCCCAAAATCAATCCCAGCCTTCCTTTGTGATATGGAACCTTGTGGTACAATGTCAGTGAGATCCATACAATTACACACAAGTTATTGTCACGTTGTTTCAACGACGTCATAACGGCGATGACAAGAAATAGGACTGACGGAAAACAAAAGTTTGGATGAGAAGTTGCGATGACAAGAAATAGGACTGACGGTCAAAACATTATACCCTCCGCAACTCGTTGCGTGGGGTGCGTGATATATTTGCCACTGGAGCACGGAGCAATCAATTTATCAGTTTCATTTAGTGATGCATAATCTCATTAGTTCTCAACTGATAATTGTCTAAAACAGTTTTCCAGTTTTGGGGTATTTCATTTTATTTATATTTAATTTTAAACGAAAATTTTAGAATTTCTTTCCACATCTTTCTCTTTGAATTTATTTGTTTAAATAATAAATAATAAAGTGAGTCTACATCAGTGGTTACATTGTATGCAGCCAAACTAGGAGGGCAGT
Organism: Mytilus coruscus; assembly: GCA_017311375.1. NCBI lineage: Eukaryota > Metazoa > Mollusca > Bivalvia > Mytilida > Mytilidae > Mytilus > Mytilus coruscus. The sequence continues at coordinate 61,890,365 of CM029602.1, read as the reverse complement.
AGAACAGAAAACAATCTCCATTTTGTACATGCAATAACTCATATTGAAGCGTAAAACAACGGCAGTCAGGCTCGTTTAGGTGGAAAAATTACTGTGTCAATTTTATATACTTATATGGTAAATATGTCATAAAAGCAAAACACACGAAAAAATTTGCCACAATTTATAATAACATTGAACTTATTTTGTCCGTTTCGTTTATTCTAAAATTATTGTCTTACTGATCTGTTTTGATAATAATCTGAGTCAGTGAGTTTTCAGAAAAGTGTTTGGTTGCAAAATTTCACGTGCTCTTTATTAATTTCGATAGATGAAAATTATAGAAGGTGTGATATAAATCAGTATAAGAAAACACTTCATTGTAAAGTAACGGAAAATATATAATGATTATGGATGACGACGTCAAGTGGCATATTCAATGAATATTCAGGACAAAAACATCAAATGGAAATATAATATAAAATTTAACCCTGCTTTGTACTATAGACCGACACACAGAAACGGACGAAATATACCAGAGGGACTATTTTGAAAGTTTGTAATTCCACGGTTTGCATGTTTCACACCCGGGATTCACAATTTTGACGAACACAATAGTAAAACTAACTGAATTGTTATCTCTTCCTGATACTGGTTCATTATAAATAAGAAGATGTGATATGAGTGCTATCCAGACAACTATCCAACCAAGTCACAGAGTATATATATACATTTGTCTGCCACGCCGTCACACTGCCTTTGAAAATTAGCGCGGAAATATAACGTTATTTCCCGAAACGTCTTAATTTTTGGCGCAATTTGTGAGGCTTACAGAAGGGATTGAGGAAACAATATTATATTACTCGATTTTTCACAAAAACGAGTATACTGACAAATATTTTTCAAAACGTCATGACGTTCCATTTTTTTTTTAAGAATAACATATCTTACTTTGGCCAAATCGACACCGTTGGAAATATTTAAAAAAATCAAAAATGTGCATTTCAAATGTTCATTTCTTGCCGTTTTTTGGGGAAACCATAACGTTTTGGCTTTATTTGAGTAAGAATTGTTTTGCTTCAATTTGAGCCCCATTATATAAGTATATATTGATTAAAAAATCATATTTAAATTTTTTAAATAAAAAACGTTTTTTACTCCAAAATTGCAGAAATGTTCAATTTTCAGCAGTATTTTTGGCAAAAACGAAATCGACGACAACTATTATTTGGGCAAAATTTGATTCTCTGTCAATTGAAGAATGAAATATCTTAAAGGGAAAACATTCTCACCGTCAGAAATAAACTGTTGGATATGCCCTTAACTGTTGGTACCATAACCCCCAAAATCAATCCCAACCTTCCTTTTGTGGTATTGAACCTTATGGTAAAATTTCATAAAGATCCATTCATTTAAACTAAAGTTTTAGTGTGAAAACCAATGTGTCTTCGGACGACGACGACGCTAACGTCATACCAATATACGACCGCAAAAATTTTGCGGTCGTATAAAAATAGATTATTATTTAATTAAAAGATTTCACTTCATAATTTTTTTATGTATATAGCATTCAGAAAATTAGTTCATACAAAATAAAAAACACTTCAAACAATTAACCAAAGAATGTCTTTAAAAAAATGAGTTATCTCTCTTTGTACAGAAATATGATTTAACATACAAAATGTAGTACTCTAACATTAGATATGGACCATGAAAACTCTGGACTAAATCATCAGACTGGAACAAAATTCAAACTTGATCTATAACTTGTCATGATAAAACTATATACCAAATATCAAATCAATATCTTCAAGAACGAAGAAAAAAAGTGTGGAAAGCTGATTTTCCAGACTGATGGATGGACAGACGGAGTGCAAACCTAAAGTCCCCTTCAACTTTGTCGGTAGGGAACTAAAAACAGAAATTTTTTGGGACATATGTATGTACATACGGACGGACAAGACAACAGGGTGTTTAGGCAGGTGCATAAAAAAAGACAGTAAAACAGGTAAAAACATGGTTTTCCACAATTGTATTACACTTGCATGAAAACATTATGAAACCAAAATTTACTCTATAATCAAAGCAAGAATTTTAAAGGGTCATGAAGTAGGGGCAACAGTACAGAAATCCATGTCAGTAGCCCAAAAATTGCTTGAAACATACTGTAAATCAAGAAATTATTGTGAGGTTTTTTAATGGTGAAAAATGCGACTAAGTGAGAATCGCAATAATAACTTGCATTCTGATATCATATATATTAGTATGCAGATTTTTTTTAAATCGAATAATTAATATCACATTTTTGTCTATCTTTCAAAAATCGCAATAATAAATGCACACAATAATTTCTGAGTTTACAGTAATTTTTTTTTACCATGTCCTGTATACTATCCTTCAACTGAAAAAAAAAACCCACATAGAATTTGAAATTAATGACTATAAGTATGATTGGCATGTACTTTCCTGTAAAGTGTCAAGAGTACATGAACAGTTATGTCCCATATATAATAAAGAGTATCAACTTTACTGGATCTTTGGTTATATCTTCTAAGGTTTGATATTTGTTGTTACATTTACTTATCTGTCCAGTATGGACTGTTACTCATGGTTGAAGGCTGTACACTGACACCTAGATATGGTCGTCTCTATTCTCTTTTATCTTTGGTAAATTGCTGCACCATAGCAGCTGTACCATGATACCTTTTGATATTTTTTGACATTTTGTCCTGTTTGTGTATAAAGTTAGGATGATTGTACTTAAGTGCGTGCCCCTTACATTTCTTTTTTTGTCCTAAGTATATTGAAGTTGAGTATACAAAAAAATAAATATAATAAAAAAGTATCCATTAAAATTTGATGAATTTATTATTTACAATTGACCATTCATTATTTACAGCTTTCATACAATACTATAACAAACACACCTTGAAGTATCATAACCCAAAGGCACACCAACTAGGGACTGATCATTTTGACTTTGATTTGTCATTAGCAAAGAAGACTTTGTCACACAATTAATGTTAATCCATATCAAGAAACTGAAATTGCCAAACACTTCTTTTATTTTTAGAGACCTCATATATATATATAGAGAGAACTGTCCTGTTTTCTATTAAACCTTAAATTGTTAACGCTTTTCAAAGCAAATTTTAGTGCCACTCACATAGATTATATTTCTTGGAGGTTTGTTATAATAATATAAGTGATGATAATAAATATATGTATATGAACATTCACAAATAATGTTGTATGATGAACATTTTAAAGGTACTGAAATGTTTTGGCTTTGTACTAACATATGTTAACCATTCATACTTCAGTACCATTTTATTGTTAACATTAAATAAATGACAAATTAATGTTAGATAAACAAATGATAAGATATTTCCTTTCCTTTTCAATTGTTTAAAATATGGCCTGTCTTTGTAGTTGTCAGTGGTAAAGGGTTATTTTGACTACAAAAAACTAAGTCCATTTATTAGTTTATTAGTAAAATACAGAAATAAATATGAAAAATTTAAAATTTTGTTGAAGGTTTTATCATGAAGAACCTGCTGACAGAGTTTCATAAAATTCAATGAAGTTGTGACAAAGTTATTGTCATTAATCCAGACTGTTTCTAAATGTAAACTGCATTCTTTTTTTTTAATGTCAATAAAATATCATTAAAATCAACATTGTTTGAATTTTTCTTGATAAGAATTCTTAGATCTTGCAAACTTGAAACAAATATGAATGCTCAAATACACTAACTGGTTCTGTTTTAAAATTGATATGAACCAATAAAACTTGTAATGCTTAAGTAAAATGAAACTTGATGAAATGCATGATAATTACAAAACAGTAAAGATTTAAACCTGAGAACTCAATTGGAACTGTTAATGAGTGATAACTGAAGCACAGATGTGATATATTAAATGACCATACAACATCTTTACAAGATTTAATGATGAGACAATTCTGGGTCTAACGAAAATATAAAACAATCAGACTGAAGCATTCACCGAGCTGAAAGGAATTCAAGTATGCTGCAGAAAGCACGGAAATGTGCAGACAAGTTAATTGTAAATTTTTAACAAAAGTTTTACATCTAAACATTAAGACAATTTGGATATTAAATGGAAATGAATTGAGCACTATTTAAATCACAATTCACTCAATTACACATTAATATTTGTTAGGAAGAGTTGGTAACATTGATCAATTTGTGTGTTTTACTCAGACAAAACATATGGACAGTTATCTTTGATTTAGATTAACAATAGCAATACACTTGTTATATCGTTCTTAAGTCAGTTATAAACAGAACATAATATATATCATTCTTATCGTCAACAATGAAGATTTTAAGTCACATCTTACTATATATACTACAGCATTATATATCTCAAGATAGTATAGAGAATATTATTTTACCATGACAACACCAATATAACATTTCACATTTCAAGTTAGCTCGGAATTAATAGTTACTATTACCATCTGATATACTGAAATAAACCAAACCAAGTTTGCACATTTCAATTTTGCTATGAGAAAAAAGTTTACTTTTACAACTGACATTTTCTCAAATAGACAGTTGTAGTTAACAGTCTCAATGTCAAGGAAATTAACTGAACTTAAAATTGACAACAAAATGTCTTAACATTGAGAAACTGTTGCATAAAGTGTTTTATACTAAATACAATATTAAATGTTTTTTATTTAACTATACCTTTTCAGTATCCAAAAGGGGGTGGTTGGTTGGAACCCCCCTTTTAAAAATGGTTGGATCCGCCCCTGCTTTTAGTAGTGTATCTGCACATATTTAAAATAACTGACCATATTCTTGCACACATATCATTAAAATTTGATATATATATCAACCAATAATTCACATATTAATAAAATATTTTATACATCACACTGTAAAAATATGTGATCTACACGTTTCATCTATAAAAAACCCTTTCAAACATGTACACAAGGTGGGGTTTAATTCTTTTTTTAAAAATAGTTTCAGACTATGTATGGTTAAATTAAAAGAGCATTTATTTCGAAATTCTCTCCAGTTCAAATTGAAAAATAACAAAAGTCCCAAATTCTCCTTAAAATGTTTTTTATTTCTTTTAAATCAAGTCTCTTTTAAATTTTCAACTGATAAATACTGAGTTTATGCCTACAAAGAAGAAGCAGATCTTTGTATATTAAACACACCTAGATGTTATAACATTCAAACTAAAACCAAGATACTTGTATATTATATTGTGCATATTTCATGGAAGGTGAATTTAACACATATCTTCATTTCTATATAAGCAAGCCCAAATTTCAACAGATTCATAAATATTCTATGTTCAAACAGATATCAAGTCAGAAATTTAAGTATGAAAATTAGTATTTGAATTGCAGAAGAAATTGATGAATAAAAAGAAACACATTATAGGCATGCAAGTTATGGAATAGTTTTATTCACAAATCACATCCTGGTGGTTTATTACTCATGTTGAGTATATACATACAATTATTGTGTACAGTTTTCATGCAAGCTCAACCTACTTATCATTTATTTTGAACTGTTCCAACTCTTTAAAAAACAAGGACCTACATAAAATACATTAGATTCATAAAAAGATTTTGATCAATCATTAACATTTATACAACCACATTAACACACACACACACACACATGTAAATCATGTAGATGTTGACACATTTATATCACATTTCGCATAAAAATTGGCACCATCTTCCTCCAACAATTTGATTACAGCACTATCATTTTCGATTATGTCGAGACGAGCCTGTCCTTACAGGTATATCACCATCTTTTGAAGCACTTCCTCTCCTCATTGCTGAATTGACACCAGATAAACCAGCCTGCATTGGAGCTGTAGAAATTCGTGTGGCATCACGTTGCAGTACTTCAGCACCTGTAGGTATCCCTCGGTGAAGACGTGTGCTGGTTCTTCTTTCCCTTTCTCTAGAGTATGGTCTAGGGGATTCATCTGCCAATAATGTAATCAATTAGTTATAATTCTTTAAGAACACTTGATTATTTTTGTTAATTATTGAAAAGACTTGACTGTAGATTGCTAATTATTTTTAAACCAAAAGATGATCCATATAAAAACATTGAAAATTCTACACTATAATATTCATTTCTATTGGTTTGTACCCTACATCAATGACAATAGAACCTTTCTCTACCATTCCAGAATTGTTGGCTCTGGCATGTATAAATTTAATACTTTCTCTCTCAAATAAACTTACCTGTGCTGTTTGGAGTCATGAATATGGGAGACAGTATTTGCTCTGTTTATTTGTATTTATTAGTGGTAGTTTTTTCACAACTACTTTAATTTCATTGGTACCAATTTTTGACAATTGAGCAAAAATTGCTTTTTCGTGGATATATGATTTTGTAGTTTTGCTCACAAACCTAAAGAAAAAAATTTGCAATTTTGTTGAATATTTAAATTCATGGTTTGCCAATACCCACAACATTAGTACTCCACGAATAATGATGACTCCACAGTATACATTTTTTTCTTTTGTGTTTTAATTGAAAGATTCTGTTTGTTGTGATTATGAGTCACAGAAGAGATACATATCTAGCATTGCCAACCTTAAGAAACATGTATTTCCTCTCGAAAATGATTGTACAAAGTCCAAATTATTTCAAATAGCCATCCAGAATCAGTATTATGATAGAGAGTATCCATGTTTTGAATAAAGCTCTTTAACTTGTGAAATTTCCCATCACAATGAATGTTTACAAGATAATGTGACCAAACCCTTCATGGTTAATTTCTTTAAACCCAAAACTTACACCTGGTATGGGATCGACAAACACACATACAGGATAACATTATGCCTGCTACTATTGTAGACAGGGTATAACAAATAATTAACAAAGTCAATGAAGCAAAATGATAACTCCAGAATGCCTCTATTTTACTTAATGATAACCTTGTGACTGATCAACCAGATTTACTCAATATACACCCTACAGTATCAGAACAATATAGAGTAAAAGAAGTTGAACTACCTTATTTTTGCATGGCTTGTGAAATACTCATTAAAGAGCACTTGTATGCATGTTTAAATGATCCTTAATCTCATTGTTCACTTAAAATGAACTTGACGTGACAGTTGAACAAGCCAATGAAGAATAACGCACTGAATGGATAGTAAGAATCCGTTTTTGTAATAAACTAAAGAGTCTCTTCTCTTTTATCTTTGCTCTTAGAGTCTACAATGCTTAGAACCAATCAAAAATGCATGAAGCACTGAATGCAGAATAAGATTCATTGCTTACAACATATCAAGGTGTCTACTCTGTTATCTTTGCTCTTGAATGCTTAGAACCAGTCAATGAAGCATGACTTAATGCCCAATAAGAATCTTGCTTACAACATATGAAGGTGTCTCTACTGTTATCTTTGCTCTTCAACAATAGGGAACCAGTCAATGCAGCATGACTAAATTGACTGGGATGCTTAGACTGTTTCTTAAACAATTGAGAATGATGTGTACTGCACATATAAATATATGGAAATATAATTTCAAATAATGGGAGATCTTTAAACAACTTCATAATGAAAGGTGTACAACCTCAATAGGTTTGCAAACTTTGTGTGAAGATCCAAAGATTAAGGTTAACAAGCATTCTGAGAGTATTGCCATAAAATTCATTGTACTGGAACAAAATGCTAACTTGATCTATAACTTGTCATGGTGTAAACTATATAACAAATATAAAGTCAATATCTTCAAGCATGACGAAAAAAAGTGTGGAAAACTGATTTTTTTAGTGAATTTTCCAAGTCCAAGGACTGACAGATGGACAGACGGACGGAGTGCAAACCTATAGTCCCCTTTGACTTTGTCGGTAGGGGACTAAAAATAAAATTTGCTAACATCTTTTGAAAACTTTGTTTTAGAAAATACCCAAAATCTGGGAAAAAATCCATAATAGCAGGTGCACAACTGCAATTCCAAGTTCAATCATTCTATGAAGTCTCAAACTCAAAGATCTGAGTTGGAAACTGGTACCATCTTCTCTAAATGTGACTAAGTTCCAAAATTCACAAAAATAGAAAGGGGGAATCCTCAAACAATTCCATAATAGCAGGTGCACAACTTTAAAACATGTGTGCAATCTTTCTGTGTGTGGGTAGTTTCAGGGATCTGGATTAAAAATGTAGGGGGATATATTACTCAAATTAGGTTCCAATTTTTCCTCGCCCAGACACCCAACACCACCATACCATGTCCAACCTGGCCAAAAATGCCAAGAGTTACAGTTATGAATTGTGTAAATACTGTACATCTTTCATCAATAAACAGGTTTAACTTGCTTATTCAAATATAATCAACAGGACATGATTACACTTCTGGAACACTTGATATTGCTTTCACTATGCTCTTGTAAGTATTTTCATTGTTTCCTTACACGGTTACAAATCAAATAAATGTATCTTACTTGGTCCCCTTAAAATCATCTAAGTTTAGACTTCAATAACTTATAAACACTCTAAAACTTAATTTCTTTAATAATAACTGACTAGCAAATAATCATCAGAATAAAATATTGCACTGAATTAAATAACCCTAATATTCACTAAACTTTCTCACTTAGCACACAACTTTCATCCTGTTCCACTCATCACTCATTCATTTTAGCAATAAGAATTTTCTTCTGAACATGATCAAACAAAACAACTAACTTCTCCTTATTTGATATTATGTTAGCTTACAATGACTTTGGAATAACTCCATCAATGAATAATTTAACATATTTACCACTGCTCACAATGGAATGAACAATGAATTTTACATAATTATATTTTCACTTACCATTCATTCATATTTATGATTGAAAAGCACAAAACAAAATAAGCCTCACAAAAAACTGTTACTAAGCAAAGAAACAATTTGAAACAAATTATTTACATAAGCATGGAAACTATCCTTTTGCAATGAAATATTGATTTAAAACCAGAACACTTTTCACTTCATAAACACATTTAAATTTTATCACTTCAGAAACATTATCAAACTACCATCTACGTTCCTGATTGGAACTACTCAAATAAACTTACTCAAATAAACTTAATCATGAGTTAATGAAAGACTCTTTTGAGCTACTAATTTAACTGAACACACGGGAAACTATAGAACTTGACCATTTTCACTCAGAAAAACTACATTATTCAACTTAATTTGTTCGCAACTATGATGTTATTAATAAATATAAGATTAACTTAAAGCCTAATTTCTTTAACTGCAAAATTTACATAAATTTAATTTTGGATGTTTCATTGTGATATGAAAGTGACTGAATTTACATATATATGAAAATTATTCATGAAGGTTCCATGGAATCTATGTCTCACCTGCTCTTGCTGTTGTCAGTAATATTTAGAATTTTTATATACAAGTCCAGTTTTCACAAAAATACACTAAATTGGAAATAATCTTTGGTAAATTTTACATTGAACACAATTTTCATGAATTTTTTTTACAAAATTTATGACTAATTTGAGTTTGTAAAAAAAGACAAAAAATATAGAGGTAAACATTAACAATGACCACAATTATCATGATTATGATTGCTGTCTCAACTTTGCAACTTCTAAGCAGGCAAGACAAAATTTTTTTGACTTCCGTCATATGAACCCGTCCTTATGACTACACTAATTTACAACAGAAATCCATCTTTCCGTTATTACTTTAAAATGTCTGTTACAATGATAATAATCTCATGATGGTTTTTGTTTTAACTGCTGTGGTCTATTTGAGTCCTGAATGATCCGCCTTAACTTAGCACTGTCATTTCCCACCGGAATTGGCAATCCTGAAGCCTTAAAGCTTATCCTTCCACCAGAAGATGGAGTGGCAAGTCTAGTTTCACCATCAGTAGCCTCAGCTCGACTTGTTGACAAAGACAACCTTGTAGGCATTCTGTCCCTTGTCCTAGGTGGTGCTGAACCTCGGACATCTAAGATAGAGGAAAAGATAGAACTAGTCCTGACTTGTCAACCCAGAATTTGAAAGAGACAGGATGATACATGCATAAACCAAAAAGCCATAACTAAAAATACATGCAGGAAAATGATAAAACTAAACAAAATTAAGACATGCAAATGATACCAAAAAATGTCCAAACTCCAAAATAAACGAAGCCATGCTCAGACCAAAATCTATCTGACCAACTCCAGTGGGAAATGTTCTACTCTACACCACAATTGTACACATGCAGAAGAAATTACCATAAAACTCAAAATAAAAATGTTTACAGCTAACACTACTCAACTTTTATATCAAACTTTTGTCTGGTAATTTTTGGAAAACTCATTGATCATGTTAATAATACAATGTAATTATTTTCTGAATATTTTGAGCTGTTCAACATAGGTCATATCTTTACATTAATTCAATATTTTTCACATAGTGTGTTTGAATATGTCGTTAGGTTAAGCCTACTGTTTAGTTCAAACATCTGTCATGTTCAGTAATATTTATTAAATTCATGTATAAATATTTCACTTTTTCAAGCATTCTGATCCATCACTTATTTTACCAACTTCTTGAAAAGTTATCATTATTCAAGGACAGCATCCTGAAAACTTGTTATCCCTCATGGTTACATATGCAGCAAGAGTTTAACAGATTGCTGCTACTCATTACAACTTCTATACAAGATAGATCAAATGTTCATCAGACATTCATCACACCTGTTTGCAACAGAGTTGAAATTAACAGCTGCACAATAGTGCATGATAGGCTTGTCTCCCTTACTTTAACCATTAAGGTCTACAAACTTTGAACAATTAATCTGAAAATGGTCAAAAATGAAATGACTGAAAGCTATCATTGTTTGTTATATTACTATAAATTTCATGGGTTTAATTGACAGAAAACTGGACTTTCTGCAAGACATATCTTCTGCTGGACAGGGAAGAATAACCTCTGTGGAAGCGAGGTGATCATAACACCACTACAAACCATTACTGACATACCATTGGTGGTTCCTCTTAAAGTAACCTAATCACAAACTAACATGTAAACTGCAAAAGTTTCAAATTCAACAGTGCATGGTCGAGGAGGTGAAGCCAAAAAATCTTCAAATTAACTTCCTACATGTACCAACTATCATTAATTTACCATTATGATTAGGGGTTTTCTTAAGTGACCTTATCACAAATTTTAACAACTGTTGAAGCCTTGCCTCCTCAACTTTGTGTAGGTGAGACGAAAATCTTATATAGTACAGGAAAACAGACTATCTGTAATGACATAACAAAGTTTCCTTTAATTTAATATTTTTGCATTGAAGAAACAACTTGAATGTCAATTTTGCACATCATCAAAATTAAATGTAAGCTGGTATTTGAGGACTTAAATAATGTGCAAAAGATTTCCCAAAAAAGTTTAACAAAAACTTGAGTTATTATGATGCATTCTCTTATTGTTGAACCGTAACCTTCACAGTGTAAAAATTTCTTAAAGATCCCTCAACACAAACTTGATTTATCACAAGAAGTGCTACATATTGCAAGTTACTAACATAATTGAATGCTGAACCAAGTCCTCACTATAATTGCACCAAAAAAGACATGGGAGGTTGCCTTTGTAGAAAAGCATTGGGTAATAAATTGCTTCGCTGAGCGCAGCCTGATACGACCGCAGAGGTCGAACCCTGAACAGTTGGGGCAAATTTGGACACAATATTGACAAGCTTGATACTGTCTGAATTTGGATTGTGATCAAATTTTGGACATAATATAGTTTCTGACACAAAAAATGTGGTCCAAGATCTTACAAATCTATTGTGCAATACTGTACAATTGAAGGTTTCTCTTTCTTCTTGAAACTTTTCAAGAATTTAAAATTTAAAAATTTTGAAAAAATATGAACCCCTTAAAAATTGAAAAAATCCCCCAAACTTTTGAATCCCTCCTTGAGCAATTACCCCAAAACTCAATCCAAGCCTTTGTAGTATATATGGAACCTTGTAGTACAATTTTAAAGAGATCCATTAACTTAAACACAAGTTATTGTCTGAAAGAACCCCAATAATTAATTTGTGATGAAATCAAACAAAGTTTAATTTTGGACCCTCTAGATAATGCTTGTTTTTGCCCTAATTCCTGCATGTTTGCTATTGGGCAATTACCACCAAACTCAATCCCAGACTTCCCTTTATGATATGGAACCTTGTGGTACAATGTCAGAGAGATCCACACACTCACACACAAGTTATTGTCCGAAACTACAAAAGTGCTTGTTTTTGCCCTTTTGGCCCTTAATTCCTAAACTGTTGGCACCATAACCCCAAAATAAATCCAAAGCTTCTACCTGTGGTATTAAACATTGTGGTACAATTTCAGAGAATCAAAATACTTATACACAAGTTATTATCCTTAAACTAGAAAAATGCTTGTTTTGGGCCCCTTTTCCTAAACGGTTGGAATCATCACCCCAAAATCAATCCCAACCTTCCTTTTGTGGTATTGAACCTTCTTAAAAATTTTATAGAGATCCATTTACTTAAACTAAAGCTATTGTCCGAAACCAAATGTGTCTTCGGACGCCGAAGCAGACGACGACATCATACCATTATACGATCCCAAAAGTTTTTGCAGTCGTAAAAAAATTTCGTAAAAATCAAGTTATAATGAGACATATTCCAAATTATTCAATTTTCATCAATTTTTGTCTAAAGACTCTAGATAACATCATTTTATAATTGTTTCATACATTCTACACAAAAAGTTTAAATTAAACATGGAAATAGATTCAAGTGTCATTTTAGAGGAAGAGATGTGTTGTTCCCTGCAGACTCCAAATAATATAATCAGAAATGTCCAAATCCATATTTTGGTTTCGGAAACCTCAACAATCACTTGGAACAAAAATTAATACAGCAGGTGCACAACTTTGTATTCTGTAAAAGAACCTGTACAAGTTTGGCGAAATTCTGTGCAGTTTTTTTTTATGGAGTTTCAGATTAATGCTGACAACGATGCAAAACAACAGATGTGATCCCTTTGTCACTACATCTTTGCTGTCAAAAGTACACAATAACCACTTTACATCCATAAACCAAAATTATGACAACCCCTTCATGGTAGTGTATCATTTTAAATTGTCTCATTACAGCTTTAATAGAGAATGAGAGAACTAGAAGAACCATTTTCCAGATTGTATATTAACATGCATGTATGTATTATGATGAAAGAGGGGTATTATAGCCATAAACATTAGTTACAAAAGAATGTATGAATGAATGAGAGAAGTTACATGATAAACCTACTTTACTGATGAAATCAATTTAATTCAGAATGTATCACATGCTACTTTCATTCCAGACCAAGATTTACAATCAAAAGAATCTAATTTTAACTGTAATTTACTAAAATCAGTTTAATAATGCATCACAATTATGACAAGAGCCTACAACTAGAGAAATCTAAAGTGTCATTTAATGTTGACAAGTGTAATTCCTTTTAAATTGTGGTGTCTGGTGTAACATCCTAATTTTCAGATTGTATAGTGTTTATTCATTAGTTTATTGCTTTGAGGCAGTATTCAAGAACTCTTATGTTGTCAGTGTCGTTGCTTAATATACAATATGCTTGTAACACAATTCTCTATAAAATAACCGTCACAAAATCATCAGCAGCAGAAGCTTTTATTTAATTAATCCATAGCCTACTTGTCACATTAATTTATTGTATATTTTGCTGAAAATATCCTATTTATCAATCAAATTTTGTGAATACATGTGCGACTTACAGTGAAACTATAGACTTTGGACTAGCTTTTAAACAAATAGATGCTTTTAAGTGGGTTATAATACCAAGTTAATTGGATGGATCAACAACTCATTTTACACAATGGAGTTCAGTTGAAATGGCAAACTTCTCTTTAATTAAAGCCAACAACCAGTCAAAGTAAGCAGTTGTCATCAAACTTTGTATACTTAAAATTTTAAATAGAGCGATATTTGTCTTTACAGTAAACAATACATGTAGCTAGTACAACCCCCAACAATATGACACTAAAATCCAGACAAACTGGATGCAAAGTAGAGAAAAACTTCTTTTGTCTTAAAGATAAAAGTATTCTTTCTCCACTTACTGTTGTAATCACCTGGAGGTGTGGCTGCTGTGACTGGCATTTGATCATTTTTCATTCGACTACCACCAGCTGTGCCATGCACTGGACGGGCAGAGGATCCAATTTTACCCCTATCTGAATCATCATTATTACGTCCACCCTGTAAATAGTGTAAATTAAGTTATAATTTTTTGTAACATCCTCAAAAATTCCTGCTTAACATTGTTTTAGTCTTCATTAAAGTTTCATGTTAGCCTAATTTTTTAAGTTAAGGTTGTTTTTTTTTTTGCCTACCAATTTTAAAATAGGATTGACACATGTAACACAAACATTGGTGCCAAAGCAGAACACTTTCTATTCAAAATGACTGTACAAGAGCCAAGTGTTCCATTTGTTGGTAAGCTAGTTTTTCTTAAAATGTTGCATTTTTTGCAAGATTTTTAAAATTACATGTTTATAATGTCCATTTTTTTTAGCTATTCATGCATTATTGGACCTGTAAGCAAAACTGAACACAATCCTATTTTCAAATATTCACTTACAAATTTCAACATGTTCCAATCAAAAACATAATCGTAGGTAAATCCTTGGCGATGGAACAAATTCCTGAACAGCTGTCGTAGATAAGAATAATCTGGTTTGTCATCAAACCGTAGAGATCGACAAAAATTCAGGTAGGTGGCAAATTCAGCTGAAATAAAATGTGTACAATTCTGAAGTGATTATTTCACATAATGTTGATAATTTATATGAATGAAATTTCAAAACCAATTACAATTTCTTCCATTTAAATAAAAGAACAGAGTTCCAATGAGAGTTGAAGACTTGAAAGCAATTTCCGATATATTCAATATTTCCAAGGGGCACAACTCATTAAAAATATTTGATCATAACTTATTTACAATGCAAATTTCCATACAATTATATTTCTAAGGGACATAACTCTTTTTAAAAATAATTGATCAGCACTGATTTTCGAATTCGTTTGAGACATTGCTGATGTAAACCTACAATAAAAGTTTCATAAAAATCTGACAATAATTGTACACATGAAAGTGCAAACAATGCTATTTTCATATAATTAATGTTTCCAAGGCGTAACTCAGGCCATAATCTTACCGCGAAATGACGATTTAAGTCGCCAAAGAATTTTGAAAATCGCTAAATCTCGCCAGCCGACTGACTTCGTAGCGAAGTCAAATCGCTATCAGAATCGGTAAAAGGGAAACAACTTGTGATTGACAAGTCTCACAGGTAAAAAAAATGGCGGCTGACACGGAAAAATCGAGATTTTCGAAACGACCCAGGATTAATACTGTCAACGATCAAATTAATAAATACAACGGCGACTTTGAACATCCTTGGATATAACTTTCAAAACTATTCAAACAGAAAACTGACCTCTGTTTAAGTTATCATTTTACGATGATTTTCATCTGAGGATGTTGCGTAATCACTCAGCTGATTTGTTTTATTTTTATAACTTGCGCGAGTCGATCAATTTTACTATTCGGTAGGTAAAAGGTGGGAATTAAGGGTAGATTTATCATATTGATTGAATAAAAATTGAAATATAAAAGGTAGAAAGACTGCTGATGGATAATGTGATTGCAAACGTACGACACTCGACCCGGTTGTGATCAGCAGTGGATTTTTTTCTCACGACCATTTCGTTGATATGGATGATATTTTCAAAATGATAGAAATTAGCTCTTTGTCGGATAATTAATATGCGATTGAAAGATATTTTCATTTATAGACTTGCAATCTTCAACGATAATCTCAATTTACAACTAACATAATGTCCTGGACATATACTGTTTTACAAAATAATGACAAGTGGTGATCTAAAATAAATTCCCAGTCATGTGAAATTGATCAGGTAAATTGGGAGTTATATTTTTTCTGGACTTTTAAAAATAAATTGAGGCAGATGCACATGAATTTAATGCATCATAATCATGATAATATTACTAGGCTACTCCCTCATGTCCCAATCAACAAATTTTATTTAGAACACAAATGGTATCAATAAATAAATAACAACTATATATTGTCTAAACCTTTTATTTAGAACTTTCTTTATATACATTGTGTACAAAACACATGAAAAACTGCAAGTATATCTTTTATTGAATATATATATATATATATATGTAAAACAATTTTCTTAGTGATAAGCATGAAAACACGATGCAACCGAAACGGTAATGGAATCTCACTTCTCCAAGAAATTGACCACTTCTCCTTCTCTCTTTGGAAGGAGAAGTCACTTCTCCTCTTCAAAATCCTAGATTAGGCCCTGGCGTAACTCTTTAAATATAGTTGATCGGCATTGATTTTCGAAATTGTCCAAGAAATTGCTGATTTAAATATATGATAAAAGTATTATAAAAATCTGGCAAGAATTGTACATGTGAGAGAGCTAACAAGACATTGCTGACGTTGACATGTTGTAACACACTTTTGGAAACATATGAACACATAATTTTTTTTTTCTAATTACAATTTCCCTGTTCCCATTTCTATGTCCCTGTTATGAAACTTACAAGGAAATCCTTTACATAATTCTTCAATAGGTGTTGACATTTTCTTTTCACTAATACGTTCATACTTCTGTCTTTTTGTAGCTGCCTTCAGACCCTGCCAAGGTAAACTTCCCCGCAAGAAGTACATAAACACATAGCCTAATGACTCCATATCATCTCTCCGACTTTGTTCTAAAAAAAATACACCTCACATTACTTAGTTTATTATACAGATAAAGTGTTGATAAAACAATGCAATTCAGATTACACTAAGGTTCAACTTGTCCTGATTTACATGTTGCTTTCAGCAGTTCTGTTCCAAGATGCAGTAAGATTTCCCATTCAAAATGAAATTGAGTAAGAACATTGTAAAGCTTCAAGCTTACCTTAAAAAGTTACAAAAAAAGTCTTGATCTACATGTAATAAAATTTGAAACAGTAAGATTTTGCTTGCTGAGTCATGCAAAGAATACACCCACTGGTTATTTAACATTGATGGAAAGTTTAATGAAAACAATTCAAAGTAACACCTAACAGCACAGTTTAATTGCAGCCTACATTTTATTTCTTTGTGTCTTTCATGGATTCTTTTTTAATGTAGTAACTATTTCTCACACAAAAGTCTACACTTTCACATCCTGAGATAAAAACTTCTTTGTAAACCAGTAAGCAGCTTCAAATATTTCCTTAATAAATCAATGTACTATACATGAAAATACAAATATAACTTGTTTAACAATAATTGTACACATTACCTATTCCTAAATGTGTGTTAATACTGGCATATCTGGCTGTACCAGTGAGATTCTTGTTTTCCCGGTAGGGAATATGTTGATGTGTCCTGGCATCCCTATATTTTTTAGCAAGTCCAAAGTCAATAATATACACAAGATTTCCTTTCTTTCCAAGTCCCATTAGAAAATTGTCAGGTTTCACATCTCTGTGTATAAAGTTTTTGGAATGAATATATTCAATCCTACTAATCTGAAAGAAAATGATATAAAAAATTTAAGCCAATTGATGGTAGATTTCATAGCTTAAACATATACATGCATGCTGAGCTAGTCACTTTCTTAAAAATCTCTTCTAAATATTTCAGTTAAAAGATGGATTCTTTTCAAAATAAGAAACTTCACAGACTAACACATACATTTCTTGTTTTTTGCTTAACTTGGTGTATAAAATATTTTTTTTCTTTTAAACACATGTGATGACAATGTATAAAGACTAGGATAATATTTCATAACATTTCAATAAGTAATACTTTACCAACTGATCAGCTAATAACAAAACAGTTTTTAAACTGAATTTGCGTGAGCAAAAATTAAACAGATCCTCAAGACTAGGTCCTAATAATTCCATCACCATAACATTGTAGTCTCCTTCTGCACCACACCACTTTATTGTTGGTATACCAACTAAAAATAAATATGACATGTACAATATTTGTTTAAAATTGTTTCTCAGCCCACAAATAATTATTCACTTCTTTGACTTTTGGTGGATATTTTTTTCATTGGCAATCATACTACATCTCTTTATTTTTTTATGGTTCATGTATGCTCTGCTAGCACTCTCAAAATGGGCTTAACAACACATTCACATAACATTTCTATTGAACATCTTTTTTAGTTTCAGCTGCAGTGGATTTATGCACCCAAAACTACATCTGTTGCACTGGCTCATGAAACCATGTATATTATAAAATCTCTTCTTCTCTAAATGAAAATAAAATTTTAATGTTGGAAAGTCAATACAGATATAATGAAAATGTAAATATGCTTTAGAAGAAATGCTCAAACCATGTGGACTACACCCCATTTACATAAATGTATGTCATGGTGTACATGTACAGGGTTTGATATAAATGGAATTCACTGATTTACCTGCAATACACTGTGCTGTTGTGCAATACTTAGTAAATCTGTTGTCAAGACTATAAACAAATAAAATCTTATAACTAGGATACGTAAAATCGAAAATTTATAAATATCAAAAGGGAGCTTACAAAAATAGATATAAACAATTTACCAAAGTTTCATAAAAGATGCTGAAAGCATTTTTGAGTTATTTTCCGAAAACTGGAAAATCCCCTTTTTTGTAATGAATAAAACCCCATAAATCAGAAACGTATAGTCAAAAATTTATAAAAATCAAAAGGGAGCTCATGTTGCTAGAAATATGCAATTCACCAAAGTTTCTTGCAAATTGGTGAAATTGTTTTTGAGTTATTGTCTGAAAACTGGAAAAATCCCCCCTTTTTTAATGAATAAAACCCGAACTCAGAAACAGTAAATCCGAAATATAAAAAAAAACGAAAGGGAGCTCAAGTCAATTAGATATAAACAATTCACAAAAGTTTCATGCAAATTGGTGAAATTGTTTTTGAGTTATTGTCTGAAAACTGGAAAATCCCCCCTTTTTTAATGAATAAAACCCCAAAACTTGGAAACAGTAAATCCGAAATTTATAAAAAACGAAAGGGAGCTCACGTCAATAGATATAAACAATTCACCAAAGTTTCATGCATACTGGTTAAAGCGTTTTTGAATTAATGTCCAACATGTTGACGACAGACAGACAACAGTATACCATAATATGTCCCGTAAACGGGCGTATAATTACTAAAAATGCTTACCTCCACCTTGCATCATGCGATATATTTTGCTCTCTATATGCAGTTGTGGATGTTTTGTTTTGACACATTCTAATTTGATAGCAACTTCTTCACCATTAGAAATATCAGTACCTGTAATGAAAATTTCAGAAAATAACAGATATGTTTAATCAAACAAAAATGTGTTACATGTACATGTATAATATTTTAAACCAGACACATGTTCAAGTGTCTGTCCAATTAAGGAAACTATCAGTGGTATTCTGTAGGATGTTTAGTCATATTGTTTTCTATTTATTCATGTATTAACCAGGTTGTTAAAGAACATTCTGATTTTGGGGGGACCAGGGAGGGAAGAATTCTAGACAGTTCGACACCTAGACAAATCGGCATCTGGACAAATCAGCACCCAAGAAAGACACTTTGGCACCCAGACAAATCGGTACCTAACATAGACAAATCGGCACCTCATAAAGATAAAATCAATTATTATTATACATGCAAATACTATTAACACATGTAGCATATTTATAATATTTATTATAATTACATTCAACATGTTTACATTCATCTATATTTCATTTATATGTTGTTTTGATATTATTATTGTCTGTATTTGGATCACGCCTCTATTGTGCTCTTTCCAATAAATTATTAAATCCTTATCAAAATATATTGAACCAAAAATTAAAATGTACCGATATAGGTATGTGGGCATGAACTCAATTTGCAACTTTAGTGTTTATATAGCAAATTATTTTCGACTGTTTTTATAAATTAACAATTTGATTCCTGCACTTTTTATGACATTGTTGTATATGGTATCTTCGAAGAAGTATCTTATGAAGTGGTTTATTCTTTTTGTTGTTTATTTGTGAAGACTATATTGCAGCTTAGTCATTTGGGTAGCTGTCTTATTTGTGTGTATTCTTTTTCCTGATGCATGCAAATTGGTTTTATAGATTTCGCCATTCATGTACTAGTTTTAATGTAATGCATAGTTCTATTCCAATAGTATTCTAAATCAATAAAACACATGTAGCATATTTATAATATTTATTATAACAGTTTATAGATACATCAACAGCACCTCATTTGCATAAAAGGTGAACATATGCTGGCAGTCTGGATCTACGGATTATACTATTACTGTATCAATTCTTTTATTTTTCTTAATTTATATATAGAGAAAATGAGGTGCCGAATTGTGTTGGTCCCGAAATGTCTTCGGACTTGGGTGCTGATTTGTCTAGGTGCCGAAATGTCTTGTTACCGGGAGGGAAGCCCTCAAATGAAGTAATGTGACTTAATAAGGAATACAATTCAAGCATTAAAAATTAAGTTATTAAATTGATAACTCTACTTTAAATACGACCAAAATTAAAATTAAGTTTGTTTCACTTGCCCCTGCCGTTCTAAAAAATGCTGCAGTCAAAAATATTTATCGGTGTTTATAAAAAAAAATTTTAATTACCAGAAAAAAATCTGAGATTGTCTGACATCGGTCCTTAGATGACGTCAATAGTTCAAGTATCGCAGATTCTCTGGTCAAGTGTCACAGATTCCCAAATAGCAATAAGGTCTATTTGCGACACTTGAACTACATGTATTGACGTCATACAACAATCACTTTTCCTTTGTGGCGTCAGACATTTTCTCTTGTGACGACAAAATTTTGTTGAAACTTTTATAATGTCCAGTAATGGCAGACAAATAACCATAAGATGTATAAAAACAGTTCATGGCTTAAAAAAGTACATTTTTGTATATGATTATAAATACTAGTATTGGCCTGTATTTTCTTAAGACCCAATACTTTTCAGTTTAGCTCTTTTTATGAATAGGCAGAGTTTAAGTGAAAGGGTCGGTTTATCTCAATGTGGACTCGGTCCTGTAAGAAACTGAAGGCCAAGATATAACACAAACCACAACATATAAAATTTAACCAGTCTTTGTTCATCATTTTCATGACTCACCAAGGTAAATATCACCAAAAGATCCGCTACCAATTTTTCTCCCAAGTCTGTACTTATTTCCTACTCTAAGCTCCATGCTAAAATACAGATAAGACACAGATTTTTACAATATTTCTAAATTCTGACAGATGAAAACAAAAGGTTTACGTAGCTACAATATAGACCGAATTCATGAGAGGTTTCATTACTTACTCTGGATCGTAATCGACTTCAAATTGGTTTCAAAATGTAGTTTAATGTCTCTTCTGAAAGAAAATTGAAGAAACGAATGCCATTTCAATATATTTTTTGGCGGATGGTCTCGATTTTTGTTGATACTACTCTATTATTCGTCCATTATTTACTAGGATATCGGTTGCCCGACATCAGTGCGCATGACATAACTTTATTTTCCGGGACAAAAAAATATGTGAACTCCCTTCCGGTTGTAAAATGAAAGTGAAAGTACGTGCAGAAACTGAAACCGTCCGATCTGAAACAAGCGCTATTTTGTTTAGTTTCTTGTCGTTTAGAATTGTTAACTTTGAGTCGTAAAAGCCTTTTATTAGTCCCCTACCGACGAAGTCGAAGGGGACTTTAGGTTTGCACTCTGTCCGTCTGTCCATCCGTCAGTCCGGCAACTCAGTTTTCCACACTTTTTTCTTCGTTCTTGAAGATATTGATTTGATATTTGGTATATAGTTTTATCATGACAAGTTATAGATCAAGTTCGAATTTTGTTCCGGTCTGATGATTTAGTCCAGAGTTATGGTCCATAAAAAAAACTCCCATAACTAATGTTAAGAGTACTATGTTAAAGACCAAACAGCCTATTCAGTTCTACCAGTGATTTTTCCTTAAAATTTTGTGTGAATGTATTTCATGATTTGGGGAACAAAATATGATAAAAAAAATTGGGGTCACCGACTTAGTTTTGTCACTATAGCAACCTCAGTTTCGTGTTTTCCCGAATATTAACATGATATTTGCTCGTTATTTAAACTCTCAAAAAATCCCATTATATCAAACCTACAAGCATAATTCTTTTTTCATGTTAAACAGTAGATTTTTGTCTATCAAATACAGGTTCAAGAGTGTATGACTCTTATTGTTTTGATCTTAAAAAAATATGATTTATTTCATTCCCGCCAAAAATAAAACGCAAGAATGAAAAACGTTTCAAGTATTAAAAAATATCTACAAGTGATTTTTTCATAAACAATTCAAGAAGGAAAGTGCCATGTGTACTCTTCAAATTAGAGCAAAAAAATGTATATGGCACCGACCTTTCAAAAAAGTTATGATTAAGTTTCATGTTTTATTCTCGTTCGTTTTGAAGAAAAGAGTTGTCTTTCTTCAGAACATTGAATCTGACGTCATAGTACAAGTTTTCCTTGCTGGCGCACTATTTAAAAAAAAATTGCAAATTAGACGTTTGAAACTCACATTTAAATTTTCAAGAATCAAGAATATAACAACTATATTCGCCTACTTTATTATCCGGTAATACAAGAGATCACATGTATGTATCAGTATTTGATCTCATGATGTTGTTGCCGCACAAAATTAACCTTCAGAAACACCATTCATCGGAATGAAAAATTGTTCGAAATAACCTTTTACGACGCTTTAGAAAAGAAAGTCTGTTTTTGTCCTCTCCCTCTCATTAGCAAAATCATTGAAAATAAAAAGAGAAATGAAAGATGACACTGGCTAACTTACAGACTATTTGACTATATTAGACTAGATGTGTTGGGTTTTTTGTCGCGTCAATTTCAGAACTTTGCCCTAGCACACTCTTTCGCTACTGTTGACAGACGGACTTCTTTATACCATTATGTGTCCCGACTAAGACGAGCGTATACAAATTATTCCATCTAGTTTGTGGATTCATTATTTCTGAATATTTGAAATATAAGAAAATTAAAATTATAGGTATAATATATGAATTAAAGTTTTTGATTCTAAAACGTTTTTCGTCCATTTAACCTTTCATAAAATACGATCCCCGTTATTACTACCTCATGTGTTTTGAATAAACGAGACAGTAAATATAAAATACAAAAATTGATTTAGAATCTAAGAAATAATTTTCCGTTGAAAACTATAAGGTATTTCTCAAAACAGGATGAAATATTATGAATCTAAATAGTTCATTTTGGAAATTAAAACAAAGACAAGGTTGTATGTAGAGATTGCCGGCATTGAAAATTGAAATTTGTTTTCAATCTTTCCGGTCATTGTAGCTTTTTGAAAGTGAGAAATTTTATGTTGGATCTTATTCTTGAAGCAATTATTTTTGTCTTAAGATAAATTTACAACAAGTTTAGTTTTAAAACCGTAAATTTTGATTTTAATTCACATTCACTGAGTATATTAATTTCCTATATTTTTTTGCCTTAAGCTTCAGTGAGATCAGGCGAAATCTTTATCATTTCTCCTTGAGACAATTTGAAATGAAACAAATGACAAAAGACAATGAACCTTTATCATTTTTATTTTTACTATAAGATTTTGTCAATTAAACAGTATAGATAAAATTTAACTTCATTGCAAGATCACCATTATTTTACGAGAATCTTAAAGAAATAAGTTAATCTCAACATGCATACGTTGCCAGTATATCGAAACTTCTAGAAAGTATTGTTTATCGGCTTAATCTTCTGAAAACTCAATTTTGAAAATCACATATTAAGTTAAAATTTTAAGCGTAAGTCATTTAAATTTACTAGTGTTAAGTTACACGGGCGTACGAGATTTGCGGCGATTTAAAAAAAATTCAATCTTTAATTTGCGCCGATTTGATTCTTTCATTAGCGCCTATTTTATTGTTTTTATCACTAGCCCCGATACTATATTTGCTATACGAGTAAAACATGTACATGTAGTAAACCTAGAATATATATTGCATGGTAATATATGGATATAAACAGTGTTCCCTTATGTTTAAGATAATTTTGGTCATATTGTTCGAGAACTTCGTTTTGACACGAGAAAGAAAAGATGGCGCAAATGCAAAAAGCCGAGTTCAAAATTTATATTTTTATTATTATTTTTATTAGAACGGAGGTTACAGATAGTGTAGTATCTTTTGT
This sequence comes from Mytilus coruscus, assembly GCA_017311375.1. Lineage (NCBI taxonomy): Eukaryota > Metazoa > Mollusca > Bivalvia > Mytilida > Mytilidae > Mytilus > Mytilus coruscus. The sequence continues at coordinate 61,866,079 of CM029602.1, read as the reverse complement.
GTCCATTTATGTTTAATTTCCACTAGGTATCAATGCGACGCTTAATTCCACTTTTCTTGGAAAACGTAGTTTTAAGCGTACACCATGTTGGAATCTTGGAAAAACGCGAAATAGGACGTTATAATTTGACGTTTTTTTTTCATGGCTAGAAACAACGTCATAGAGCTTTTATGTCACTACCAAGTTGCGTTAGTTGATGCGCATCAACAATAGGCTGTTTGGTCTTTAAACCATATAATCTGTACAAAGGGAGATAACTCATTTTTTAAAAGACATTCTTTGGTAAATTGTTTGAGGAATTTTGTGGCAGGTTTATATGTTATTTTAGATACACTAATTTTCTGAATGCTACATGTATATATATTTTTAAATTCCACTATTAACTCACTATGCCCAAACTTTACGCATTTGATTCCTAGCCAAAAACTGATATGGCTTTGAGCGCCGAGACGTTGTTTTTTCACATTGTTACGTTGCCATACATATTTGGATGACGTTACTATAAACGATACGTAACGTAACGTCAACACATTACCTATAAGCACATGCACGTTATCCTCGTTAATCGATTTATTAGACATCTGGTACATTCGGAGAAATTTCCAACATCCTCGGGACTAACCTTTAAACTTGAGTACACCTAGCGGACCTTGCGTATATTCAGTGATTTTTTTATGTTCGAGTTGGAAATCGAAGTTATTTTATTTCATTTCTATTTCTTTTTCTAGAATACTATAAATAAAAACCGACAATATGGAAATAAATAAAATAAATGAAGGTTTTATAACATGATAAATATATTTACAGAAATCAAACTGTGATACCAATTGTCGAACGATTTGCAATCTGTATCACTTCACATTGTGAAAATCGGTAAAACTCAATGATTTTACTGCAAAACGTTACCAGTAATTTCAAGTACCTGCCAATTTTATACGCATAAACGTCACACACAGGACCAGTTTTAATGAGTCATTCGAATAAACGTTACAATTTAAAATAAAAACAATTGTTTTTTTTACAGTCAACTATGTGAACTAATTTCACCAAATTAATTTGATAAATAAAGGCATACAAAGTTTATAATTGGTGTATAGCTTGTGTAAAAATTTGCACCTTGCCTCTAAAAAAATTGTTTTCAACCACAAAAATTCAATATATATTTGGGACTTTTAGGGTTATTCTTGTATAACAGAACCATGTCAGTTATTTTCCTTCAAACCTATAAAGGTTTCGGGAGTGAAATGATGTTTTTTATATACGTTTTAATGGTTTGTGGGATCTGTTAAAAAGCGACAAAATGTCGTTTTGGCGTGCTAGCGGTAAACGACAAAATGTCGTTTTGGCGCCGAAAGGGTTAATGTAGAGAATCTTGATATCTTGATATCTGTCTGTGAGTTAGTTGATGAAGACAAAATATAACTTGAAAGATAAATATTTAAATCAGGCTTTCTGCACTAGGCACGAGGTTGGCATGGTGGGGTACAGGACACATCGTATAAGTTCTATTACCTTTCTGTTTGTGATATTTCTTGATTAAACTGGTAATTTTTTATCTTTTCGTAATATGTGCACTTTGGCATGTCAATTAGCATTGTCCCTTGGTGCCTCTTGCAGTTGTGTCACTTTAAATAGTACTGACTCCTCTGCACCAGGCACGAGGATGACATACCAGTTATGTGCAACTTCTTACAATATCTTACCATATCATTAATCATGTTAATGTCTCGATACACATTTTAATATGCACCCACCATGCCATATAGCACCGTCCCTTGGTGCCTCCTGCAGTTAAGCTAGATATATTTAGCCTACTCACAGAATTCTTTTTTTTTTGTTACTTTCTAGAGGTGTGCCTGAGACGAAGGTTTTATATATACTCCTATATATATATACGAATATGGGAAAACTGTTGTTTCTTATTTGTGTTTGTAACTATGTGTACTGTATTGTTTATTATATTTGTAAAAAATAATATTATAATGATATTATATTATGCTCCTTGTGAGCCCATTTGATGGAAATAAAGCATCTTCTTCTTCTTCTATATATATATTTTTTTATTAAGTGAAATCCTTTAATTAGATAATCATCTATTTTCATTAAAGGGAAACTTCGCAAAAAAATCAAAAATTCATATTATGCCCATTCTGTGTAAAAAAGCTCAAATTCATAAGTATCAAAGTTTTATTCTGCTAGATAAGAGATCACCATCGATTTTAAATTTAGAGTATCAATTCTCTTCGTGTCGCCATTTTGATATCTTCTCCGTTTAGAAACCAGGATAGGTCTATAAACCACAAAGGACCAAAACTACAGTAACCTAATGTAGTCGTAATTGCGTGTCGATATCTTTTCAATCGTACGGTTGTTTTATCCGACTTACTAACTTGATACGGAAAATGTTATTATTTTTTAAATAACCATGGTCTGTCGTTTTTAAACTGTTTATATGGAAATTAGTTAAAAAGTCAGAGTTTAAATTCATTAATGATCATGAATAAGTGTTCCGTGAAAATTATTTTCGAAAATCTAATTTGTTCATAATTCTATTATGCAATAAACTTATTTAAATAAATTTGGACCTTCCCTTATCTGATCACCAGCATGGCTAAAGGTATTACTCCCAAAGGTATTGTGAGGTGACACGTCCAGGTATTCAAGCGATTTCCTGTTGGGCTTGCAAGTTCATGCATCGTTTCATTTCTGAGGGTATTGATCAGTGTACACGGCCGATAACTTGTAACTTTCTATTTTGAACTATCAGGTGTATAATATACATCTCTGTCTTGCGTGTCCGATAGTGATATACTAGTCATTACTTAACTCATACGCTTGCTTATAAATAACATTTCTGGTGTAAAGAATATTATTTACAAAAACTCTTAATAATTCCAAAAAAAAAAATAATAAAAAATGATAAAATAAAAATCTATTCACATATTTTTCCACGGTAAATTTGGGAAAATGTAAGTATATACTTGTTGTCAATAGTGAAGGACAGTTTGAAACATACAAGAAGTATTGATTTAACAAAATGTACACACTTGTCGATCATTCGTTTATACACCTGGATAGAAAGTTACGGAATTATAGATAGTCGCAATTTAAAATATACATGTATACATTGAACATAAGAAAGAAACATACATTTTGTTTAAATTGGGGTAAAAGTTTTGTAAATAGACTAGTCCACGTATGCCAACAGTATGTAATCATCGGATGTCGATGGACTATTGTATACCAAAAGAAGAAGAAGAAGAGAACCAATTTGATTTAAACACAGGTCGATATCTAACTTGCTTTGGTTCATCGAAGTTATGGATATAGTAAAATCACAGATTTATATTTCAATTAGATTGTTCTCGGAACAAAGGAAGAAATTCGTCATCATCACAATTGTTGGGTATAATGGATAATAATGTGAACATGGTTCTGAAAGTGTTTTATGCCAAATTTCCTGTTCCGACATGTATGTTATATATATGTCACTGGACGTAAACTGATTATCCCCAAGGGATGTGATTTTTTTTCCAGGAAAACTATTGAGTATCAAAGTTTCAAATTAATTTCGGGATTTATTTTCTTTCTTGGTATTCAATAACAGAAATTTAAAGAATAAACTGCTTGTCCGCTTTAGGGGTGTTCTTGCCAGTTAAAACGGTGTCTTCCTCGAATGCCAACATTTTATTTGTTACCTATTCCTTGAACGCCAACAAAATATTTCAATAGATGTTTATATAATAACAATAGGTGTTTTGTAACTGTGTCAATGTTTTTATAAGTATTTAACCGTTAAAAATAATTAGTGAACTTGATAAAATTGCAACATTTTATCGCTTTTGATAAGAAAAATAGTACATTTTGGGTTTTAAAATTATTATGAATTTTAAAGAAATAAAGAAAATTAAAACATTTTATTACTTTTTATTAAAAAATATATATATTTTGGGAATGGAAATGTTTATTAACATAAGACATATTAGAAATATTAAAGAAATTTTAGTTAAATACAATTATTTCAAACTAAAAAAGATATTAGAGATTTATTTAATTCCATATAATTTTAAATATCTTATTAGTTAATTTGAACTATACGAAATTTTCAATTGAACAATTAATTGATCCTGATATTCAGCACCACTTCAACTTGAGCCACTTGACAGCAGCTTCTTCTCTTTAAGTTGATGGTATCTTTTACAGTTGTCCCTCTACTTTTTACCAGTTATACATCCTACATAGCTTTGTGGATGGAACTATGTACCCACTTGTCTTTGCATTACTACCAGGAAAAATCCAGGCAACCTACATCCGTTTCTTCCAACTACTTAAAGATTACTGTCAACAACACCAACTGCAACTTCAACCAGAGACTATAGTACTTGACTAAGAGACAGCAGCACACAATGCAGCATGTACAGTGTTTCCTGGCATCACCAAGAAAGGTTGCCTTTTCCATTAGACCAAGTGTATCTGGCGGAAACTCAAGAGTATGGCCTGCTAGTTCCATATTCCAACAACGAGGACATCCACAAACTGACGAGATACAAAGTTTCAAGAACTTCCATCAAGTAATATGGGAGGATATTACAGCACACACAATTATAGAAATATTGAGAAAAAAACAAAAAAACATCAAAGTCCAAAGAGTCTATTGTAGATTTTGTGCAAACTTGAATTCCTGACAATATGCACATGTTGACTTTGTGATGCAACACTTTTCAAAGTTTCATTTTAGGAGAATCCATACTTGTTGAAGCAGTAACAGCAAAAAATGATTTTTAACATTTTGACCGACATGAACTAGATTTACCTACCTGTAAATTACCTATCTGTTATATTTCATTACATTACATTGTGTAGATAAAAGTTGTTGACATTTTATAGATAAGTTACAAATCTATATTAGTTTGTGACAAATGAAAGAAAAATATTTGGAACTATTAAATATATTTGATTGTAATTTAAATATAGATATACATTGTATTACATCATATCTAATTTTAGAGAACTATTAATCCTATCTAATGTTAGAGTGTTTTAGTTTTCCACACTTTTTTTCATCATGTTTGAAGATATTGATTGACAATTGGTATATAGTTTTATCATGACAAGTTACAGATCAAGTTCAAATTTTTGTTTCGGTCTGATAATTTTGTGCAGAGTTATGGTCCTTGGACTTGAAAAAGAGGGACAAAAGATACCAGAGGGACAGTCAAACTCATAGATTGAAAATAAACTGACAACGCCATGGCTAAAAATAAAAAGACAAACAGACAAATAATAGTACAGAAGACACAACATAGAAAACTAAAGACTAAGCAACACGAACCCCACCAAAAACTGGGGGTGATCTCAGGTGCTCCGGAAGGGTAAGCAGATCCTGCTCCACATGTGGCACCCGTCGTGTTGCTTATGTTATTACAATCCGGTATATAGTCTAATTCGGTAGGTCACATTCGTGAAAAGGGAAGGGTATTGTAGTTACGACATAAGGAACATATCCGATATCATTTGTGAAACGGTTATTCCATAAAGGTCAACCAACTCGTGATGGCGTCCGTAAAATTTATGAAGGGATGATTTCAACTTTACCATTTGGAACTCTTGATTTAATAGCTTCCTTGTGAGCAGCAATCCTCTATCAAGGAAATCACTCATATATTCAGTTTTCCACACTGTTTTTAGTCATGCTTGAAGATATTGACTTGATATTTTCTTTTTGTTTACACTATGACAAGTTATAGAACAAGTTAGCATTTTGTTCCAGTATAATGAATTTTTACCCGGTAGGGGACTTTGTATTGCCATACAATACTCTCAGAATGCTTGTTAAAGCAGAACCTACAATACATAGTTGTCGTAGGTTGCTGTTTTTTGTATCTGTTTTTGGTTTATTGTTTTGTGATATTTGTTTTTGGTCACAGTGGTCTTTGAAAAATAAAAATCCTATAAACTTAAGGTATGAAGGAAATTTTTTTCATAGGCAAGTGCCTGTGTTTTTGGTGTTTTGTTTTGTCATATTTGTTTTTGAACTGTTTCACATATTTTCATGTTGGGACCTTTTATAACTGACTATACAATATGGCTTTTGATCGTCGTTAAAGGCTGTCAGGTGCTCAAATCCATTAGACTCTGTTGTAAATCTGACAAAATGGTTCACTCTGTTGGTTTATCAGTGATTTATTCTGTCTGTCTGTGCAAGTTGTGTCTGGTCTGCAAGTTCAAACTAATTTCAACTTCATGAGCATTCCTGATGAAGGTAAATTTAGAAAAGCCCTTCAAATGCAACAAATTTATAAGTGTTAATTTCATTTTTTTTAAAACTTGGTTGATGTGTCTGCTGGTGGACTGGGTACCATCAGCTCAGTAGTCAGTGCTTCAGTACCATGAGTACTGACAAGTACTGTAATATACTTTGGCAATTAAGTTCTCTTGTTCGATCTGATCACACAACCACTGAGGCCCCTCAAGCATATAATATCGTAACTTTATCTTCATCACTCAACAACAAGATACATTTATTATTAGATCATAAATGATCATAGTTTTTTATAGAAATATTGTAAGAAGATGTGTTGTAACTTAAAGACTAGAACAGACATCATGTTTGCACTTTGAAGACGAGAACACTCGAATTAAAAAATTAAATGAATCTCATCCTCTGCTGCATTCTTAAAGATGTCCCATATTTTGTCATTCTTTCTAAATTCAGGTATCTTATCTTTCTCAGTTTCATACCAGAGGGTGATTGGGGGGAAGGGGGTTGTTCCTGGGCCCACCTTATGGAACTACGTTTATAATTTGTTGCAAGAGGATTAATTAGATATAGGAAGATGTGGTATGAGTGCCAATGAGACAACTCTCCATCCAAGTTACAATTTATAAAAGTAAACCATTATAGGTCAAGGTACGGCCTTCAACACGGAGCATTGGCTCACACCGAACAGCAAGCTATAAAGGGCCCCAAAAAATTACTAGTGTAAAACCATTCAAACGGAAAAACCAACGGTCTAATCTATATAAAAACGAGAAACGAGAAATACGTTTGAATTACATAAACAGACGACAACTACTGTAATCAGATTCCTGACTTAGGACTGGTGCAAACATTTGCAGCGGGATTAAACGTTTTAATGGTACCAAACCTTCTCCCTTTTCTGAAACAATAGTATAACATCACAACATAGAAAAACACACTATAAAATATCAATTGGAAGGCTTAACTCAATCAAAAAACGTAAATTAACACACAATGAACGAATAAATTTGACCTGTGACACCTGAATGCAAATACACAGTTAATAAAAAATTACAAGGGATAAATAATTAAAGTTAAAAGTAAATAAACAGGTTTAAACAAAGTTAAAGTATGATATCACTGTGAAATTTCAAACAATTTATAGAAAATCAGCACTTTTGAAGAAACCTGCGTCATATTATACACAGGTAAATGAAAATAATTTTGTTGTTAAGTATACTTCTTCTTCTGTGTGTATAAAATCTTCCGTTTAGGAATACCAAGAAATTTCTTTAATATCAATAAAACTAATCTAACACTTGGTACATATGGGGTGAATATCAACAATGAAAATATACAATTAGTGCTAGATAAAACTTCCTGTACAAGTCCAAGAACAGCATCTAAGGAAAAATGAAATAATTTTGATGTTCATAGTGTTATGTCAGAAAATCGCCTTTTAATTGTAGCCAACAAAAGACACAAATCAATAATAAAATTTAACAAGATTTATTATACACTAGTTTACAAAAAGTATTACACAAAAAGAAATGTCAACTTAACTGTCAAAATATGAGTCCAATCTTTTATCTTTTCTTTATCCGGAAATCTTCACGGGAATCCACAGAATATTATATCCAATTGGTCACAATCTAGTATGATGTAGTTTGTAAATAAAAGTGTCAATCCAACTGCTGAGAATGTTGATGTCTATTGATGTATAAGTCTATCTATGTCTATGTCCAAATCTCTATATATTCAACTAACTTTTGGGTCTGCATTTAAATACTCAAACGGAAATTTCTAGACAACGCTAGAAATATAAATTACGCATCTTTTGTTATGATCATTCTGGAAACGTTATGTAAGTGAAATAGAAAGTTCTAATCATTCCATTAGTATCAATGATTGTTCCAGTGATTTCTAAACTGCATAGTTGTAACACAATGTATTTTATTTTGTACACAATGTAAACATGTAAACATTCTTAGGCCACACAAAACAAGTTAGGCCAACTAAATAAATATAATAGTTACAATATCATAACACCTTCCCCCTTAAAAAAAGTTTGAGTGTAACAAAAACTTTTCATGAATAATATGTACAAAAATACATAGTAATATATAGTAAGTATTTTCAAAATACACAGTGTTTTAATAAGTTCTAGATAAAGCATCTGCTATTACATTATCTTTACCTTTAATATGTTTTACAATAACATCATATTTCTGTAACAATAAACTCCACCTAGTCAATCTCTGGTTCTTGTTTCTCATTTTATGTATGAAGGTGAGAGGATTATGATCAGTATAAACAAGAATAGGATGCACAGTGGGATTTAAATATACATCAAAATGTTGAAGTGCAGACAACAGTGCAAAACACTCTTTTCAATAGTCGAATAATTTTTCTGATGTTTATCTAATTTCTTAGAAAAATATGATATAGGTTTTCAACATTATCATCTGTTTCCTGATATAACAGCTCCAACTCCTACATCGCTTGCATCAATGGCAAGTTTGAATTGTTTTTCAAAGTCTGGAGTGATCAGAACTGGATTATTAATTAAAAGTGATTTGCTATTTTCTACATCGCTTGCATCAACGGCAAGTTTGAATTGTTTTTCAAAGTCTGGAGTGATCAGAACTGGAAAATTAATTAAAAGTGATTTGCTATTTTCAAATTTTCACTCCAGATGAATTTAGAATCTTTCCATAAAAGATGAGTCAATGGTTGAACAACAGTCACAAAATTTGAACAGAATTTCCTGTAAAATCCAATCATGCCTAAATATCTCACAAGTTGTTTTTTATTTGTAGGAGGAGGAAATTTAGTAATTGCATCCACTTTAGCCGTAATAGGTTTCACTTGACCTTGGCCAACTGTATGCCCTAAATAATCAACAGTGGCCTGGCAAAATTCACTTTTTCCAAGATTTACAGTCAAATTTGATTGTGACAATCTATCAAAAGTATCATATAAATGTGTTAAATGCTCTTCCCAGCTATCACTACATACAATAAGATCATCAATATAAGCATAACAACAGTCTAAATCTTTTATAACATTATTGATCATTCTTTGAAATGTAGCTGGAGCACTTTTCATGCCAAATGGCATTACAGTATATTGAAATAAGCCATCTTGTGTGACAAAAGCTGATATTTCTCGAGCTCTCTGTGTCAATGGGACTTGCCAGTAACCTTTCAATAAATCAAATTTGCTCACAAATTTTGCTTTTCCAATATTATCAATGCAATCGTCTATCCTTGGAATCGGATAGGAATCAGATTTTGAAACAGAATTTACTTTTCTGAAATCAGTTACGAAACGAAAAGTTTTATCTGGTTTGGGCACAAGCAGACAAGGAGAGCTCCATTCACTGTTACTCGGCTCAATAATATCATTGTCAAGCATATATTTAATTTCTTGTCTCATAAATTCAAGTTTGAGTGGATTGAGCCGGTAAGGATGTTGCTTAATTGGAGAAGCATCACCAACATCGACATCATGACAAACAGCAGTGGTTTTGTTTGGCACATCTGAAAAAGATTTTTAAAAGAAAATACCAAAGCTTTTAATTTTCTCTACGATCAAAAGACAGATGTGCAAGTTTTGAATCTAAATTTGACAAAATTTCTGAATTTTTCAATCTAACTGTCTCTTTCATAGTTTTAGAACTAAAAGGTGGTTCAATTACATCTGGTTTGTCATGATTGTTCTCCAATTTAACCATGGCTAAAGTGGCAACTGGTTTACTCTCACCTTCATTAGTACGCTGAAAATATGGTTTTAACATATTAATGTGACACACTTTATTTTGTTACGCCGACCTGGTGTTTTTACAATATAATTCAATTCATTGATTTTACTCTCTATGGTGTAAGGACCACAATATTTAGCTTGTAATGGATGTCCAGGGACTGGTAAAAATACAAGTACCTTATCACCTGGCTCAAAAGCTCTGTCCCTGGCATCTTTATCATACCATATTTTCATCTTATTCTGAACAGTTTTTAAATTGTTCTGAGCAATTTGACAAGCAGTATACAATTTTTCTTTAAATCTAGATACATAGTCTAGAAGATTCAAGTCAGTGTGTTCAGTAAGCCATTTTTCCTTAATCAATTTTAAAGGTCCCCTTACAGTATGACCATATACCAACTCAAAGGGACTAAAACCAAGGGATTCTTGAACAGCCTCTCGGACCACAAAAAGTAAAAAGTGAACACCATCATCCCAATCCCTGTCAAATTGAAGACAAAAAGTTCTAATCATGTTCTTCAATGTTTGATGAAAACGTTCTAAGGCACCTTGAGATTCTGGATGGTAAGCACTTGATCTATACTGAGCAATCCCTAACTGGTACACGACTTGCTGAAATAAACCTGACATGAAATTTGAACCCTGGTCGGACTGTATAGACTTTGGAAGTCCTACTAGCGTGAAAAATTTGATCAGAGCTTTGACAATAGTAGGTGTCTTGATATTCCTTAACGGAAAAGCCTCAGGAAAGCGAGTGGAGTATTGATTGTCAATAAATACGCATTTCCGGTCTTGGTCTTCGGTAAAGGTCCAACGCAATCAATGAGTACTCGGCTAAAAGGTTCTTCAAAGGCTGGAATAGGCAGAAGTGGTGCTGGTGGTATTTTCTGGTTAGGCTTACCAACAACCTGGCATATATGGCATGATTTGCAGTATTCTGCGACATCATTTCTAAGTCTTGGCCAGTAGAAATGCTGCAAGATCTTAAGGCAAGTCTTCCTTATACCTAAGTGTCCAGCCAAGGGGGTGTCATGAGCAAGACCAATAATGTCTTGCCTATAAACTTTAGGCACCACCACTTGGTATACCACTCTCCATTCCTCCTCTGGGGTAGCATCAGGGGGCCTCCACTTTCTCATTAAAATGCCGTCTTGATGGTAATAGCATTCGCCACTTTGTCTGCTTCTTCCTGTGGTTGAGCCCTCTTGCAGAGCTGAAGAACCTCAGGGTCTTTATTTTGTTCTTCGACAAATTTCCTTCGGTCTAATGAATGGCTGTTTACGTCTGGCCAAGGCATAATTACATTCTTGCTAATACTAGGTGGTCTTATGACGGCCTTCTCTGGCTACCGGGACCTTCAATGTCAGCTAGAAAGGTGTCAGAAAGGTCCATGTAATCAAACTGGTCTTCTTGCAAATCCTCATTTTGCTGTTTTCTAGCCATCACCCTAGTAACGACACAAGCTGGATACAGTTCAGCATCATCTTCAGGTGATTTAACATCCACCACCGGTTCATTGGTAACAATTGGTTCAGCAACCACTTTGTTCCTAGCTAGATCATTTCCTAGCAATAATGAAACACCCTCAACAGGGAGATTAGGACGAACACCCACAACAACTGGTCCAGTAATCAAATCTGACTTCAGATAAATACGATGGAGGGAACATCTATACAACCTAACTCCACACCTTGTAACAAAACGGAGGCACCAACAGAAGTCTCCTCGGACAAAGGCAACACACCTTCTAACAATAAAGACTGAGAAGCTCCAGTGTCCCGTAAAATCTTAATAGGCTGAGGAGTAGTATTATCAACAATAGAAACAAACCCATCAGACATAAAGGGTATATAATCCTCCATGTAATCACAAAACTGGACTTAAAAGCCTGACTGCAGGACATTCCAACGTGTTGGTAACACGGGTGTCGTACAAGCACTGGTCTTGGGCTTATTATCTCTGTCATTCTTCTTCTGGAGTCTAAAACAATCAGCCATCAGGTGACCATTCTTCTTACAATAAGCACAAGTCAGTGACTTCTTCTCAAAAGTTTCAAACTTTGGACTAGACATATTATAACTAGACTGTCTCTTATTCTGTGCAACAGGCTTACTATCAGTACGCTCAGTGCTTTGATTCTTGTAATTTCCACTCAAGTATTAAAATTTAGACCTTTGAAACTTCTCTTATGTGAAAGGGTATAATTGTCGGAAATAACAGCTGCATCTTGTAATGTCTCAACAGTTTTGTCATCTAAATGTGTTTTTAAGTCTAAATGAACACACTGCTTGAACTCTTCTAATAACATCAATTGTCTTAAGTTATCAAAATTTTTATCTATTTTCTTTGACGTAAGCCATTTATCAAATAGATCTTTTTTCCTAGCAAATTCAACATAGGTTTGTGAATCAAACTTTTTATAAGACCTAAATTTCTGTCTATATGCTTCTGGCACTAGCTCATAAGCTTTCAAAACCTCTTTTTTAACGTTGTCATAATCAAAACTATTTTCTGATGAAAGTGCTGAGTAAATTTCAGCGGCCTTGCCCTCAAAAACACTTTGCAGCATTGTAGTCCAAAAAGGCTTCGGCCATTTCAAATTTTGAGCAATTTTCTCAAACTGTGGAAAAAATTTATCAACTGTTTTTTCACAAAATTTGGGAACCCAACGTATGTTTTTTGCTGCATCAAAATTAAGATGTTCTGATTTTGATTGGAATTTAGTGTTGCTTTCTTCTTTTGCCATTTCAATTTTCATTTTCTCAATTTCTAGCCTTTCCCTCATTTCAAGTTCTGCCTGTCTTAATTTAAAATCATCTTCTTTTTCTTTTTCTTTCATCTTCTCCATCTCTAACCTTTCCTTCATCTCAAGTTCTACCTGTTTTAATTTAAAATCATCTTCTTTTTCTTTTTCTTTCATCTTCTCCATCTCTAACCTTTCCTTCACTTCAAGTTCTGCTTTTTCTTTTTCCAATTGTTTTAATTTAAGTTTATGTTCTAATTCAAGCTGTTTTAATTTGAAAGCATCAACATTTTCGACCTTGAGTTCAAGAGCCTCTTCACCTAAAATTTCTGCGTCAACTATTTTGTCTATTACCAAATTTTTTATAATTTGTTTTCTCATAGATACTCTAAAGTCTAATTTCAGATGTCTAGCAAGCAACACTAATTCCTCTTTCTTTAAATTATCAAACCCTTCCAGGTCTGGCGTTTTAAAAATTTACCGGCATCAAATGCCATATTGTAGAATTTTGTTGGCTAATTCTAATAAAATATACTGAAAAATTTTCAATGAGATATTTACGTTATCCGAACACGAGCCCCAATTTCTGTTATGTCAGAAAATCGCCTTTTAATGTAGCCAACAAAGACACAAATCAATAATAAAATTTAACAAGATTTATTATACACTAGTTTACAAAAGTATTACACAAAAGAAATGTCAACTTAACTGTCAAAATATGAGTCCAATCTTTTATCTTTTCTTTATCCGAAATCTTCACGGAATCCACAGAATATTATATCCAATTGGTCACAATCTAGTATGATGTAGTTTGTAAATAAAAGTGTCAATCCAACTGCTGAGAATGTTGATGTCTATCGATGTCTAAGTCTATCTATGTCTATGTCCAAATCTCTATATATTCAACTAACTTTTGGGTCTGCATTTAAATACTCAAACGGAAATTTCTAGACAACGCTAGAAATATAAATTACGCATCTTTTGTTATGATCATTCTGGAAACGTTATGTAAGTGAAATAGAAAGTTCTAATCATTCCATTAGTATCAATGATTGTTCCAGTGATTTCTAAACTGCATAGTTGTAACACAATGTATTTTATTTTGTACACAATGTAAACATGTAAACATTCTTAGGCCGCACAAAACAAGTTAGGCCAACTAAATAAATATAATAGCTACAATATCATAACAATAGTACGAAGGTACAAAGAAGTGAAAATTTGTAGTAATTAAATACCAAATAATCAAAGCTGGTATATAGACAAGATCCATGTTAACATTAAATAACAAAAAAGCATTACAAATAGTATCAACAGGTCAAATTAAAAAGAAAGTACGATTTGAGAGTACTCGCATGTTACTGACAGCTAGTTAAAAGTCAAAACAATTAATAATAAAAAATCATGCATTAGAGACTAAAATCAACTAAAATACATCCCAGGGATTAAGTCTGTATAACTGGTGTTTTGCCATTCTTTTTCCCAATCAGAATTTTTTTTATGTGAACCATTTACATGTATGATATAATAATTTACTTTCTGAAAAACAGTAGAAAAAAGTTCAAAATTTGCATCTGAAACTGATGAAATTACTTCCCATTGATATAGACACAGCGTTGTTGTTAAAGCAACAAGACGGATGCTGCAATCAAAACAAAAAGTATTCACAGAGTGAAAATAGAGAGTTGACAATTTTTGATTCACTAAAATATTGATGTTTCTACTATAATGGGGACTTCAACCTTTATGGTACTTGCATAAAACTTTACAAATTATGAATTTTCAACAAGAAAATGTGAAATAGACATGATTGACCTGTTGCATGAATTTAACTTAGTTGAATCTTTTACTTCTGCTTCTATTTACCAGTATATAAAATTTCATATTTCATTTTCATCCTTGATCTAAAAGTGTGATATTGAATGCCATTCAGAAACTATGTATGGTATCAAAATAAATGCCTCTGCTTAAACAGAACAAAACTCACCAACACAATATAATGTAATACATACTAAATATCAAGGCAACATCTACAAGTCCATTAATAAAGCTATGGACAAGTACATGTCCTCTACAAGTCTTGACCAAAAGTCCATATAAGAATAACTTTCATAACACTCCAAGGGCCATATTGCCATAGACTACTATGTATGACCTTCAAGGCAGGGGATTCAATTCTTATTCACCATACACCATTGTTACATGTACTCCAACCAATACTGGAGCCACAGCAAAAACATGATTTATAAACAAGATCTGAAAGTTTACTAAGTTTGTTATCTTTCACCATCCAGCAAGAGGTTAAGTGAAAGGGTTAAGTGAATGAGGAATTGTAAATTGACACTAAGTTTACAAACATGTAAATGGTAATGACATAAATTACCGATATACTTTAGAATGCTGCTGAAAGATTGGATTACCGTCCGGAAATTATGCAAAAATTCTCAAATTGTGTACATATAACTAGGTCCATTTCTTCAACACATACCAGTGGCGGATCCAGGGGGGGTTCCGGGGGTTTGAACCCCCCTTTTTTTTTTGATGATAAATGCATTTGAATGGGGACATATAGTTGGAACCCCCCTTTATCCTGGGTTGGGAACCCCTCCCCTTTTAAAACTGGCTGGATCCGCCCCTGCATACACAAGAATTATGAAAAGTTTGAAGGGTCTGGGGTCAAAATTGTTGGTACAGTTGATTACACAAAAAAGGTAAAATCCATGGAAAATGCTTTGAAAATCCACAAAAAATTATCCAAATGCAAACACAAACTGAGCTGCACATCGTTAATGTTAACACACGTTCTAGACAATTTACAGGCTCTGGGTTGAAAAATGTTAACTTTCAACTGTTAAGTACACATAACAAGTACCCTACTTTCCTGCTTGCTTTGCCTCCCCCAACTATCCAGCCATTCACTGTACTAAACCAGGTCACCTGAACTCTTTATGCAACCAGGCCAAAAAATTATTTGACACTCTTTTCCTTGAAATCGATATAAAAATACAATTTAAAAAAATACCATTAAATCTGATGAAAAGTAATAGTGTACATGAAAACAAAAGAAACACTGTTTTTGTCCCTTTTTTTCTGAAATAGAACATTGATCTAGTTTCAGTTTTCAAAGAATCAGTGACAAAAAATATGCATCACAATGAACATTAAGTTTCAAGGTTATGTGACCACAACTTTATGGTATTAAACTACCTTTACCAAAAACTTTAACCTGAACCCCACTATCACATTTCTATCTTCAATGAATCCCAAAATCTAGATGAAATCCTTGTTTGACATAAATTTTAAGGAGTAAACATCATGATAAACATGTGTACTAAATTTCAAGTTAATTTGACCACAACTTTATTGTGAACTTACATATTAACCAAAAACCTAAACCTGATATGGACAATCATATTTGAATGGACCACAAAATCTTGGTCAAAACCATAATTTGTCACATATTTTTAATAGTTCACATCATAATGAACATGTGTATTATAAAGTTTCAAGTGAATGTGTCCACATCTTAATGGTAAAAGACAGACACACAGACAGGAAAACATCTATCATAGGTGGGGCATAAAAGCATTGTGTAACACTCCCATACCATAATAATATATGACCATAATTTTGCAGTTGTATAAAACTTAAATTTTATTTGTAAATCAATACACCATACTTCTTCAAACAAAATAAACAAATTTCTCTTTTCTCATTAGGTTTAATTATATCATCAATATCTGCATGCCTTGACAAGTCTCTGTTTCTAAATAACATCAGTATATATTGATCTGCTTTGAAGCCCTTTTCTTGGGCCAACTCCATATTTCAAGTTCATAGCTCATAAGCTATAATTTATAATTCCGTATTCTAGAAATAATCATGTGTTAAGCATGCTATCAAAGTCTGGTGTACAAACAAGTCTATGTTTTATGTGTCCTAATACACTCAAATTACCACTGTCTTCTGTCGTGTGTATGGAAACAACATCCTAGAAAAAAATATAAGACACAATAATTAAACTTAACACTGCAAGAAATACATATCGTTAAACAGTATAAAGAATGTTCACCTCACTGTGCTATTCTAAAAGGTTACCAATTCAACACTGTAATTAGATCTTTGAATATTGTTTTTATTGGGTATAAATATTGATTTTTTTTATTAGTAAATTAAAACCAAACTAATATTATTGTTATATACATATACTTATGCACATTCACAGTACACAATCTGTCAATACCTGTATTTTGGCATTACACAAGATCATGTTTTCTCTTGACTGTTAATGATGTCTTTACACTAAATCCATTGGATGTTGGATGCGTACTGATTGATGTTTTAGTTGCATGATTTTTTTATTAATAATTATTGGCTTTGAACTAGCTGTCATTAACTGTGAGTACTCTCAGATCTGTATTTGGTGTCTTTTTTGTTGTGGGGATGTATAAATACCCTTCTGTATTTTTGTTACTTGTTTTTTCTGCTTTGTATCAATCTGATAAGTCAAGCCCTTTTCAACTGATTTTCATAGTTTGTTCATATGTTGTGTTGTCACACAATCTAATTAAAATTAAAGCTATGCACTCGCTAATTTTTTATTCTTGGTCACTAAAAAATGAATGAGTGCAGAGATTTAATTTTAATTAGATTGTGCTGTGACACCACTGTCCCAGGTTAGAGGGAGGGTTGGGCGCCCGCAAACATGCTTGACCCCGCCATTTTCTGTGTGTGCCTGTCCCCCATCAGGAGCCTGTAATTCAGTGGTTGTCATTTGTTGCTGTATATCATATTTGTTTTTCGTTCATTGTTTTGAACATAAATCAGGCTGTTAGTTTTCTCATTTGAATTGTTTTACATCTGTCATTTCGGGCCTTTTATATCTGACTATGCGATTTGGTTTTGCTCATTGTTGAAGATCTCGTACAGTGACCTATAGTTGTTAACTTCTATGTCATGTGGTCTCTGGTGGATAGTTGTTTCATTGGCAATCATACCACATCTTCTTATTTTTAAGTGTTGTGTGGACTCACAAAAAACATGTAGAGAGACGGCCGAAATATTGATACCCAGCCAGTGGCTATAGGGATTCATTTGCATAATCCAACAAGAGGCACACCTAGTGAAGACAATCACCAGTTTGGTAATTCGGATACATATATGCACATACTGTAGTTACTCTTGGTGTTGCTGATCATTTTACATGTTAAACCAATCTCCTAGTTTTTTAGATAACAGCAAAAACTGCAATCAAAGTGCTGGATAGCACCTCTGGGAAGTTTGCAACTGTAGATGTGTGTTATTTCAAATAGGTTATAGATGTGTATTATTTCAAATATGTATTTAATCACAGCTTTGATGTTTTTAACTAAACCATTTTCTTTCAGCAATTATCAAAAAAAATTTTTTTTCATTGTTTGTCATTTAAATTTTGATATTTTCTATTGAAACCTTAAACTGTTGTTATAAAATAATCAAATATACAATAAGCTCTGTTAAATTTCTTTATGTGCCCATGCCATATCTAGGGCCTGTGATTTTATAGTATTTTTTTTCCATTTGTAACTGGGCATAACCCTAACCGTTACAGTAAAATGACGGCACAAAATTCAAACTTGATCTTGGTTTTGTGGTTAAAAGTATTGTGTATAAGTTTCATAACATTTGGTTGAGACACACTAAAGTTAGAGCACGGAATTGAAAAATATTTGTAAGTGTTCCGCGGAACCCGCTGTCTCGCCTACTTTTGCTGTTAATCGCAGGCTCAACAAAAATAAGGAAAAAGTTAACAAAAATATTCCTCTCTATACTATCTTTTGATTGTTAGAAGCTTCTGTCCAAGTTTGGTAAAAATCCAGGATAGTTTATGAATCTAATAAATGTTTTAAAAAATTTAACTGCAGACTGTATGTAATGTTAACTGGAAGAAAAGCTAAGTCCATTAATAAGTAAAATACGGAAAAACAAGAACAAAATTTTAACTAAATTTCCTTCTAGATACTAGCTTTTGATCATAAACAAGCTTCTGTCCAAGTTTGGTACAAATTCGGGATAGTTCAAGAAAGTTATTAAATTTTAAAAACTTTAGCCACAGAGTGAATGTAATGTTTCCTGGCAGAAAAATTAAGTACATATAAGTAAAATACTGAAAAAATGGAATTTTTTTTTAACAAAATTTACTTCTGGATACTATCGTATGATCATAAACAAGCTTCTGTCCAAGTTTGGTAGAAATCCGGGATAGTTTAAGAAAGTTATTAAAATTTCAAAAACTTTAACCACAGAGTGAATATTTGTGGACGCTGCTGACAATATGTAGGATCGCTATGTCTCGCTTTTTCGACAAAAGTCGAAGGCTTGACAACAATCACAATTTTAAAATTTGTAAAGGGGCATAACTCTAGAACAGTAAAACTGACGCCACCAAAACTCAAATCTAAACAGTGTTTTGTGATAATGAGCTTTGTGTATAAGTTTCATAACATTTGGTTGAGACAAACTAAAGTTAGAGATCGTAAACAAAAAATTCAAGCAACTTTTCCATTTGTTAAGGAGCATAACTCTAGAATTGTAAAATCGATGCCACCAAAATTCAACTTGACCTTTGTTTTATGGAAATAAGTATTGCGTATAAGTTTCATACAATTTTGTTTAGGAAAACTAAAGTTAGAGAACAGAAACTAATTTTTGGATGTACGGACGTATGTACAAGTAATGGACGTACATACTAACAGAAGAAAAAGGGTAAAACTTCATACGGTGGGGACATAACAATAGCAGTATGAAGAAAGGAATAAAAAGTTTATAAACACTAGATTCATAGAGGTGCTTATAATCCTGTAACACATTTTAAAGTTGATGCTGTGAAATTTAGCATTGAGGCAATAACATTTGAGATTTTTGGTTCGTCATAATTATTTGGACTAGCACTAAGAGTAAGAAAGTCATTTTGCTATAACATGGACAGATTTTATTTAATCATGTTGCTACAGCACTTGTCTTCTGAGTTATTTTAAGTAGAAGCTGACTTGTCTGCCTTATCCGTGTAACGATTTGTGTACAAATGTAATTATTAATCGTAACACTGAGGACATGGGCTGTGATATGTACGAACTGTCGTTGAGTCAATGTTTTTCAGCTGTCAGTTTGATCCACGCGACTGAACATGCTGGACGAGTGAAGGTCCTTAAATTCACATTGGAATGTGAAATAGCTAGTATTTAAATAGCGGAATTCAAAGTTTTCAAATGTTTTGGCATCAAAACCTTCCGATCGATGTTTTGACAAAAACATGCACTTTTCTATCATAGCCGGTATTTACCTTTACTCATCCTTGGCGTGTGACATAAGCCATATGATTATCAAGTATTTCTGTCACCTGTGTATAATTGTTCAATCAAACTTTTATCAATTGTCAATTATCCGACGGCTTGGTCAAAATATAAACATGTTAAAAAGTATGTTGCATTCAGTAATGTCAGTCATACGGGATTCTTTCGATACACTCAGGCTTTTACTTTATATTTAATACTAAACATTTGTAAATATCATACATAGTAAAAATTGCGCGGGAAAATGTTCATTCATGAAATATTCATGAATGAAACGATCTCTCGAGTAGATTTCTTTTGATTTTCTCTTCAGCGCATGGAAAATCCGCAAAGTAGTGTTTGTAATAATCATTTTCAAAATGAAGTTAAATTCACCTGAATTGTATGTGAACATTCATTCCTTTTTTATTCAAGCTGTAATCTTTTCAAAAGGACTCAAAATTTCAAAAGCATCTTCCTAGAATCAGTATTCAAACACTAGTACTACATTATCTTGGAGCAGAACATTTGCGATAGTCTGTCACCCGAAGTTAGAGGCCGATGCCTTAGGAAAGTACTGTTATAGCAAACTTCCCAAAAAACCCAGTACCGGTAAAACTCAACATTTCAGGGGCAATAACTCCAACAAAAAGGTTGTGAAACTTACAGGGTAGATAGATCTTGTCATCCTGATCATTTTTGCAGTTTATACTTTTAATCTAGGTTTTATAGTTTTCACGATAACAGCAAAGAACTACCAAAAAATGGATATTTCAGAGGCAATAACTCCAAAACAGATCAACAGATTTTCTACAATTTTCAGGGTGGATATATCTTGTCATGCTGATCTTTTTTTCAATTTTCACTCTTAACCTAGCTACTATAGTTTTCACAATAACTGCTATAAATTGGAAGAAGAAAAACAAGAGTGCACACGCTGAAATGTCTCGCCTTCTTTACTAACCATTGATTTTATGTTGATAGTCCTAAATATAAAGCTTTACTACAAGTAACACATAAACTTAACATGTTCCAAGAAAATGAGGTCAAGGTCAGATAAACCAAATGAGAAATACATGTACACCTTACAATCATTCAATAAACCAAACATAGTTGTCCTATTGCTTATAGTTTCTAAGAAACAGTCTTAAACAAGATAACTTAACATTGACCAATGAACCATGAAAATGAGGTCAAGGTCAGGTGAACCATGCCAGACAGACATGTACAGCTTACAATCAATTTATGCATAGTTGACCTATTGCTTATAGTATCTAAGAAACAAACTTAACCATGAAAACTGAACATTGATCAATGAACCATGAAAATGAGGTCAAGGTCAGATGATACCTGCCAGACAGACATATACACTTTACAATCCTTCCATACAACAAATATAGTTGATCTATTGCTTATTGTTGAAGAAATACAGACCAAAACACAAAAACTTAACACTGAGAAATGAACCATGAAAATGAGGTCAAGGTCAAATAAAACCTGCGAGACTGACATGTACATCATAAAATATTTCCATACACCAAATATAGTTGACCTATTGCATATAGTATTAGAAAAAAAGACCAAAACTCAAAAATTTAACTTTGACCACTGAACCATGAAAATGAGGTCAAGGTCAGATGACACCTACCAGTTGGACATGTACACCTTACAATCATTCCATATACCAAATATAGTAGACCTACTGCTTATAGTATCTGATATATGGACTTGACCACGAAAACTTAACCTTGTTCACTGATCCATGAAATGAGGTCGAGGTCAAATGAAAATTGTCTGACAGGCATGAGGACCTTGCAAGGTACGCACATACTAAATATAGTTATCCTTTTACTCATAATAAGAAAGAAATTAACATTACAAAAAATGTTGACTTTTTTTCAAGTAGTCACTGAACCATGAAAATGAGGTCAAGGACAATGGACATATGACAGACGGAAACTTCGTAACATAAGGCATCTATATACAAAGTATGAAGCATCCAGGTCTTCTAGCTTCTAAAATATATATATAAAGCTTTTAAGAAGTTAGCTAATGCCGCCGCCGCCGGATCACTATCCCTATGTCGAGCTTTCTGCGACAAAGTCGCAGGCTCGACAAAAATGATATTTCAAGGGCAATAACTCCAAAACAAGTAGTAAGATTTTTCTCAAATTTTCAGGGTGGATATGCCATGTCATGCTGATCATTTTTGCAATTTACACTTTTAACCTAGCTCCTATAGTTTATGAAACAATGGCTCAGAAATGCCAAAGAAAATAAAAATCAAGGGGCAATAACTCCAAAACAGGTTTTTTTTCTAATATTTTAGGGTTAATAAAACTTGTTTGCGCTAAAACCATAACACTGACTTTTGAACCATGAAAATGGGGTCAAGGTCAGATGAATTTCCATATAGTTTATCTATTGCTTATACTATTTATGTGAATACTTTATAAATATACTCCATCATGACAGTCTATAATGTTCTGATGAATTTGATCCGATGAACCAATCATGTTTTATTATAACTATGTTAAACAGAACTTGTTTGATTATGAAAAATCATAACTTTTGTATATTTACCTGTAAAAAGCCACATTTGGTTCCCATAGAGACATCCATTGTTATATTTCCTATCACCAGTTGTGTCCTTCCAGATTTTCTTATGACAAGCTTGCCAACAGATCCTTCAGAGAAATCAGATAACCTCTGAGTCTGTGTTTGTGCTTCTTCTTCCTGTTACAAAAACAAGCTTTTTATTAATATTTCACAATTTTCCAGTAACTGAATTCTAGTTTCTTAAGGATGTTCACTTCTGTTTCTAAATAACAAGCTTTTTAAAAGACTATTGTAAATTGATAGTATACAAATAACTGAACTTAAAAAGCAGAACAAAATGAAAGGATGTGTCCTTGTTTTTGAGATATAATTAATTGAAAATATGGAGGGAAATGATCCCCTCTAGAAGTTTCATACATTTAACATTGACACCTTTTTTCTTTCAAAAACTATGAAAAAAAAACAAGGATTTTATAACATTTTCAAAAATGGCTGTTATATAACCGGGAAGTTTTTCCGGCTATAATAAGTCAAAGACAGAATACCAATACTTTAAACTTTATTAGCAAGGTCTGGACAGTACCTAAACGTTTTTTTGTGCTGGTATAAAAAGTCCAAGTACAGAGTAGCGAACATCCTTAACAGAAATGAATCAAAACCATTTTTTTCCTTAACCAAGTTTTATCAGTTACCATGCAAAAGGTTGTAGGTTAAATGGCAAACAATTAGCAGCTGGATCCCTAAAAAGTATATAACTGTTTTGTTATACTGCTGTCAATGACATTAAAGAATGCACTATGATAAAGCAATAAATGTTTATAAGCAAAATCACAATCTCCAAATTCTATTTATTGACACACAAATTACATTGAATTACCACAATAAATTAAGTTAATTCATGATTTTACAAATGTCTGCATATAAGCCTATGGAACATTTGTAATTAATTGAACATTTAAAATCGTGGTTTACCTAGACTCAGGAAATCCAAAAAATTGGTATCCCATTATAAGTTATATGGTTCACTACTGACCCCCTACGGATCCATAGAGGGTTAGTAAAATCCATAGGGGGTGAGGCCGAAGGCCGAATCCCCTATGGATTTTATTCACCCTCTATGGTCTGTAGGGGGTCAGTAGTGAACTGTATAACGAATTTATCGCACGCCATACTTTTTCTGCAGCGTTTTGTAGAAAAATAAACAATGTAATACAAAAACATCAATAGATTAGGTCATGAACCCACTATGAAATTTACTAACCCCCTACGGATCCATAGGGGGTCACCACGTGACGGCGTTAAACCAATCACAACGTAATAATTTACCCGCGGTGCGATAAGAACAATAATGAATCCACAGTACTATTGATTCATTATAAGTCATGGGATACCAATATTCCTGGATTTCATGTGTATAGGCTTGTAGGCATACTTTAAATCCAGGAAAATGTGTACCCACGAATATACATTAATCAACAGTAAAATAATTATATAAAGGTATAACAATTATCATTACTTTTCCTTCTTCGTCTGTTTGGGCTCTATTTACTGGGTTACCTGGCATGCAATCAGGAAACTGGAAAAATAACATCTCTCCTGGATCTATAAAAACAAGTTTGAAAATTATGTGTACAGTCTTGACAATGTGGAACAGATTGCCTGTGTCTATTAAAGAAGGGTATGAAAATTACTTAGGTGTATAGTGGCCTGGTAAAAAGATCTGTAATAGAGAGGTGTGGAGTGAGACCTGTAAAATCATACAATAATTTCCTTTGATCTGTTAAACAAAGGTATGTCTTCAAATTCTAAGTATAAATTTTGGAAGATAATACAACAGAATACACTCTTGAAAATAATTCAACAGGTTCCCAGGATTTGAAAAAAATGGTATGGATTGGAATGGAGCTGTAAAGCCGTAATATAGCTTGACCTTGCTAACTTTATTTGGTAAAGCATAGATATGGAAGGAGATAAGCAAACACTGAAAACTGATAAAACTGGAGGATAGCAATGGGAGCAGTCACAGAGGGCTCCACACAAATAGACAAGTAAATTGTGATGGATTATTCGATTTGAAAATAGCTTATACCAATGGAAGGCAGAAATTTTTGAAGCACCACTGATTCATCCATAAACTCCAAGGAGTTTGAAAGATAAGAGAGCAGAAACGATTCTTGTACATATGCACAGGGGTGACTAAGTTTTTGACCACAACCTTCAATATTGGGTTTTCTTTCTTTTGTATGCGACAAAACTTCTAGTAGTTGTGAATAATCCTGTCAAGTTTCATATTTACCCAACTCTAAGTGGTTTAAACATTTAAGAGTAGAAACAATTTGTGACAGACTCATGCATGGGAACAGTTTGAAAAGAACAAAAAATAATTTTAGAAAAATAGCTAGAAACCAGTTTGGTCTAATTACTAAGGATTTTCTACCCCATGAATAGATTACCTTAGCTGTATTTGGCAAAACCTTTTGGGAATATTGGGTCCTCAATGCTCTTCAACTTTTTACTTTATTTGGTCTTTTAAATTTGTTGATTCCAGCGTCACTGATGAGTCTTTTGTAGATTCAACTCGCGTCTGGCTTACAAAATTTTAATCCTAGTATCTATTATGAGTTTATCACCAGATGGTTTTAGAGATCTCTTTGCATTATCACAGAAGAATGATGGACACAACGAACTTAATTTAATGAATCTTCCAATTGAATAACTTGTGCTAATGACAATTTTCCATCAGAAAACATTGTACATATCAAACTTCTGATTAACAAACCTGTTTTGTAAGAGCCTCTAAAACACCATTTGCAGATTTAGTTTTTTGACTTTGGTGTGCATCAATCATTTCTACATCAGCATCCGGATCATCTAAAAAATATAAACCAGTGTATTAAAGCTATTCCTTAAATATTATTTAGAGATTTTTTACTGTAAGTGCAGAAATTATTGCAATTTTAGGCCCGAGACCACAATTAATTCCTCTATCAGTTCTTTATAACGTTTTGTCGCATTAAAAAAAATTTGCCTATTTTTTTTGTCTAATTTTTTGTGTGTGTAATGCACAGTACAAGTCCAAAAATGTATCCAATTTTCAGAAAAATTGCATGTATACATCATACAAATTTGGCCAATACACATCCATACCCCTATAGGCAAGTCAAGAGATGTTCCGAAAAGTGTAAATATTACCTTTTTGCACCTGGCCTAATCACTCTTTCCATATCAAAATCAGTTAAAATAAAACATCCAAAAGTTTATTTCAGCTCTCTTCTTTCATTTCCACCCCAGAAAAACTTAGAAATGTATGAGAAAGGGAAAGAAAAAAAAATAAAGAAAAAATACACTATAATTAAAGGGAACTATATTCGTGGACAATGAAAAGCGGGATCATTAATTGTGGTCTTGGGCCACTTCTCTAGTTCATTACTTTAGGAATATTTATCAAAAAGTAGTATTTCAATATTCAGCCCCATTCTACTATTTAGTCAGACGTCAGTCGCTACCCTGATATGCCCTATCTTTTTCGGGTAATTAATACGGATAGCGTTTGACATCTTTAGCCGAACAGATTTATCATTTTTACATAATTTAATTCATTGTATGCTGGTTCATATTCTGGACGCCAGTCTTTGCTCCTTTCTAATATAATTCACAAACAAAAAACAAATATGAAGCTTAGAAATGGAAAAATATTAAATACTAAACTCGTTCAAAGGGTATCTACACGTCTCAATCTTCAAAATCGCTTATCTAAAAATACTACCATCGCTAACATTTTTAACAATAAAAATCATGGTTACCCTTCTATCGATAAGTGTCATGCCAAAAAATGACTTACATGTCCCCGTCTTTCCACCAACAATAGGGTAAGGTCCACGTTTAATGGTCGCACATTTTCTTTAAATTTTGAAACTGATATAACTTGAAAAACAAACAGTATTATTTATTTACTCACATGAAACAAACCGGGATGCGGTATTCAGTACGTAAGTGAAACTGGACGATATTTATTTAAACGCACTCAAGAACATCTGTATCGTTTTAAAAGACCCAATAAATTCAAAAGTATAACTTATCAACACCTTAAAAAGCACAATCATCCTATTAAATATTTAGCAGTTCAACCTTTAGAAGTAGTAAATAAGCAGCCAGGTGAATCTCATTCAATGTTTGTATGATCACGGAAAATAATTGAATTAAATTGGATTAAAAAATTACAGACAGTCTACCCTCTCGGTCTTAATGATAATATCATGGGAATTGGTAATATATCAAGAACCGATTCTGTTAACATTTTGGATATAGTTTCTAAAACTGTTCGTAAAACCGTTCTCATGGTCGTAGAAAAATTGCAATCAAAGAAAATTTCGGACCAATCATACCAATATTTCGGACCTAATTTCTATTTCAAAAACAACGGCAGACATTATCTGTTAACAAAGCTCTGTTCATTACCGGTTAATAAGTTAAATAAAATTTTAGAGGATTGCAACACAATTTCATATAGCAGTCCTAAGTATGAAATTGTTCAAATTATAATGGCATATTGTTATTCTAAACTGTTTCCCAAAATCGATCGCCCTGAAGATCATAAAAAACAGTTTATTAAAATAAAGTATGTCAATAAAGGTTTTGATTTTGTAAATATTGCCGGTATTTTAACGACCATTCTGTTAAAGAACAAATTCCTGGATATTTTAATAATACTGAGCTCCCTCTTATTTGTTATATTTACAAGAAATCTACCCGGAAATTTGTGTTTAATTATAGCCAATTGTGTAAAGATGTTAATATCAGTGAAAATACACCTACTCATGTAATTGCAGTAATTCCGAATACATTTATGGACCCATTTCCCATGTTATAACAGGAGATCTTAACATCGTTCAAGACCGAGAGTTAAAATCATTCCTCAGTAAAGGACCTAAATATCGTCCCCCGTCAATTATTTATTGGAATGAGTGTCGTAATATCATCCACGACTCACTCCATACTTACTGTTTGAAATGAATAAAGCGTGAAAAAGCTGACAAAAATCTTTGGACTCTTTTTAATTCAGTAATGAACATAGTTGATATCGTATTCAACATTTTAAAGAACATTTTACTCTTAACAATGACCACAATAAACCTATTTCTTGTATCAAACATAAACTAAAAGAACTAGCCAAGGAATTTGTTTTTGTCCCGGCCAATAAAGCTGCTTATAATATTATTATTGTTTGACGTAAATTTTACATTGAGGTTCTGAAAAAAGAAATCACCAATTCACCAACATTCCAACTGACTCCATTTTCGGAAAACAACATCTGTAACAAACATAAACTTTTAGCTACTGCTTTACAAGCAGACCAAATACAATGAAAGTCCCAACTATGTATTGGCTTCGAGCTACTACAAAACACCTTACAAATATAGATTCATTTCGTCTTCAAGCCATTGTTCCACTACTAAATTGTCTATTCTTCTTACCAGTACACTTGGTACAATCAAAAACCTGATAACAAATTGTTCAAATAAGGCCTTCGAAAATAGTGGAATTAATTACTTTTGGAGTGTCAAGAACTTGTTGGAAGTACTTGATAAATTGCATGCATATATTGGTGATTTTGAATCTGTTCAAAGTTTTGATTTTTCTACCCTATATACCACATTGCCTCACATTCTCATTAAGAAAAAATTCACACACCTAATTAAATGGGCATTTAAAAAGTCAGAATGTGAATATATATGTTGAAACTCTTTTAGGTCATTTTTTAGTAGCAATAAACAAAAAACTATGTCAATTGGACATGCTTTGATACTATATATGCCCTTGAATTTTTACTAGATAACATTTTGTTCGCTTTGGAGATTCCGTATATCGTCAGGTTATCGAATTCCAATGGGGACTAACTGTGCACCACTTATTGCAGACCTTTTTGTATTGCTATGAGTTACAATTTATGACAAAAATCAGCAAAGACCCATCGATACAACATCTGATACACAAATTTGATAATACTTTTAGATATTTGGATGATATTTTGGCTCTCAATAATGACGACTTCAGTATGTATACTAAAGAAATTTATCCTGTTGAACTTACTTTAAATAAAGCTAATACTAACAATGACCACTGCCCTTTCCTCAATCTTGATTTCTATATCATTAACGGAAAGCTTAATACTAAAATATATGATAAAAGAGATAAATGATTTTCATTTCCTATCGTTAATTATCCATTTTAGATGGTGACCTTCCTTGTCACCATCTTACGGTGTTTATATATCTCAACTTATACGATTCGCTCGTGTATGTAACAATGTTTTAGATTTTAACGAGAGAAATTTATGTATTACTGAAAATTATTACACCAGGGTTTTCGATATCACAAACTAGTCAAAACATTTACTAAATTTTATCATCGGTATAAGGACATGATTCGTAAATATAGCTCAACATGCAGACTTCTTATCGTTAAGGTATTTCACATCCAATTTTTATGGAAATATTCTTTATAAAGCACAAAATGCCAGTATTCACCTCAGAAGCTAACAAAACCTTTAAATAGACTTATTAAGAAGGAATATAGTTACGATACTGTTGTCAGGTCATTAAAGATTGCATATTTTGGCATTAATATTGATTCACTTATAGGGTCTTTGCATCGGAACTAAACACATTTATTTAAAAACCAGTTGTTGGCATGACACGGGTTATGTTCTTCTCATATATGTTATGATGGTATGATACTAAACCCCTAACAGGAAGGATTGTGCCTGATATTCATATGATGAAGACATAATCTTTCAATCAGTTTAATTGAAGTCTGGAGCTGGCATGTCAGTTAACTGCAAGTAGTCTGTTGTTATTGTCATTTTGTTTATTTTCTTTGGTTACATCTTCTGACATCAGATTCGGACTTCTCTTGAACTGAATTTTAATGTGCGTATTGTTATGGGTTTACTTTTCTACATTGGCTAGAGGTATAGGGTGAGGGTTGAGATCACATAAACATGTTTAACCCCGCCGCATTTTTGAGCCTGTCCCAAGTCAGGAGCCTCTAGCCTTTGTTAGTCTTGTATTATTTTTAATTTTAGTTTCTTGTGTACAATTTGGAGTTTAGTATGGCGTTCATTATCACTGAACTAGTATATATATTTGTTTAGGGGCCAGCTGAAGGATGCCTCTGGGTGCAGGAATTTCTCACTGCATTGAAGACCTGTTGGTGACCTTCTGCTGTTGTCTGTTCTATGGTCGGGTTGTTGTCTCTTTGACACATTCCCCATTTCCATTCTCAATTTTAAAAGTTTCAAAGTCAATAAACCATGATGAGGGGGTGGGGCTATATAATCTCCATGGAGAGGAGAATTGCAAATGCCAATAAATTTGCATACAAAATATCACTAACTTAACATTAGCGGTTCATCTGAAACTGATCGAATCACAAACTAATACATGTAAACTAAGCAAAAGTTTCAAAGTAAATAGACTGACTGAGGGGGCGGGGCCAAATATTCTCCATGGAATTGAGATGTTCTAATGCTTATACAACTGCATACCAATTAACATTGGCCTACCACTTATGGTTCCCCTTGAACTGACCTAATCACAAACTAATACATTGTTGACGCCACAGCCGACACCGACGCTGGGAACACCTCGCTTTTTGACTCTGTCAGGGCGAGTCAAAAAAGTGTATACAGGACTTAGTTTAGTATATATGTATGCATTGGTAAAATTATTTCGATAACATTAAAATTGTAACAAACTCGTTTCATATGACTTTAAAAGAGGAGAAAAAACTTAATATTACACATGTACATTTGTGTTTTGAATATCTATTTCATGTGTACCAGGACAATTTCACACTACATGCTATTCATTATGTTCTAAATTTATCTATAGTTGTACTATTCTTATTCAACTTTATTAATTCAAAATTCTAATATGACGTGCTTCTTTCGCTTTGTGAACAACACCGTGATAAAATTCTCGATATATCTATACTTAGCACAGACTCAGAGATATACATAATAATGGATGTTACAATATACCTCCCACGTAAATCCACATGTATTGGAACCTATTTGCAATCGCTTTGCCAATTTTATTGTTTTAAAAATTGCATTTAAAAAAAGACAAACATATTTTTATTCTTATTCGGATGCATAATAAAAAGAATTAATGCACAAGAGCTTGGTAAAAATCAACAAAATCAAAATAAAATAAAATTCAGCGAAAGTCTATTAATTTTTTTGGCGCATTTTAGTCATTTCAAAACATGACGTCATACAAATGAAAACACTAGAGTTGAAGGTTTTCCGTAGCGTGGACCATCGAAATTCGTATAATATTGTAATAAAATGGATTTTTGAGGTAGGTTTTGTTTTATTTTCTATTCTATTGCATTATTCGCATATTTACTGATTTCAGCAAGTCAACATGGCGGCTCCTTAGTTACGAAATGTCAACTTTGGATTTGACGGTAGCTGACGAGAAAAACATGTAAATTAAAAATGGCAAATGTTGGGTTTGAGAATTGAAAGAATTGTTAAACAGATTTTCTAGCGGTTATTTATGAAATATTCCATGCAGGCTACATATTTATTAGAATGTTTGAGCTTTATTTAACAAGAAGTACAAAAGAACAGCCACACACACGGCATACCCACCCTCGCTTCAGTTTTTTAATGACCGTATTTGTCCTATTAGAATCGAAATAATTCATGGAAGCCATAGATTTGTTGTAAATTTACACATGGCCTGGGCCGTGATATTCGTTAATTTTATCCCTTGCTAACACTCAGGATAAAATTTGAATATCACGGCACAGGCCATGTGTAATTTCCAACAAATTTATGGCTTCCATGAATTATTTCTTAATTAAATTTTACACGAAATTCAATACTGTAAATTCAGAAATTAGCACCTGCATTTATTATTGTGAATCCTTGAACATTGGCACAGATGCAAAATCTAATTAATGTGATTGCAAAAATTATACGAAGGAAAATCACTTTTGAAATTATGAACGCAAGTTTTTATTACTGCGAACCTAATACTGTCACATTTTTCGCATTAATAAAAACATCACTATAATTTAAGTTTACCTTGACAGATAGACATGTGCACCTTTCAATGATTCTGATAGTTTACATATTAATCATTATAAAGAAATAGTTGATTGATGGCTGCTAATTGTCAAGTGGCAAATATAACAGGCATACTCACCATCATTACATGTTAATGTAATATAAAGAATTGCATTAGGTTGACATGCTTCTAGATATTAATGTGATAGATATGTCATAATCATGGCTACAAACTACACATCAATTCTGATTAACAAAATATTTTAATGTAAACCTTATATACTGACCTTTAACCTCAACAGGTTTCTCCTCAAGTTTCAGGTTTAATTTAGATAGCGGTAGGTAAACAGGTTCCATATATTTATCTCTTTTCTCCTTAGAATCTATAAACTACAACATTCAAAATTTTAAATATATGAAATATTGATTTCATATCATACACAATGTTCTGAAAAAAAAACTTTTATATCTAAATCTTGTCTAAAAAACTGATATATGTTAGTTTTATATTTGTTTTTTTTAAATTTTAGAGGTTTGTTTATTGTGTATTCTGGTTCATCAAATTTCATAATTTTTTGTAAATAAGAGTGCAGTTATATTTGAATTTCTGAGCTCTGCTAAAAGTTTTCTAGTTTACTATCTTTGAAACAAGCATTCTGAGAGTATTGCATGGCAATACATAGTCCCCTACCTGTCAAAAATTGGAACAAAATGCTAACTTGATCTATAACTTGTCATGGAGTAAACTTTATAACAAATATCAGGTCAATATCTTCAAGCATGACGAAAAAAAGTGTGGAAACTGATTATTTAAGTTAATTTTCTAAGTCCAAGGACCATAACTCTGCACAAAATCATCAAACTGGAACAAAATTCGAACTTGATCTGTTACTTGTCATGATAAAACTATATACCAACTATCCATTCAATATCTTCAAGCATGACTAAAACAAGTGAGGAAAACTGATTATTTGAGTTAATTTTAAAGTCCAAGGACCATAACTCTGCACAAAATCAACAGACCAGAACAAAATTTGAACGTGATCTGTAACTTGTCATGATAAAACTATATACCAATTATCCATTCAATATCTTCAAGCATGATGAAAAAAAGTGGGGAAAACTGATTATCTGAGTGAATTTTCTAAGTCCAAGGACCATAACTCTGCACAAAATCATCAGACCAGAACAAAATTCAAACTTGATCTGTAACTTGTCATGATAAAATAATACACCAAATATCAAATCAATATCTTCAAGTACGAAGAAAAAAAATGTGGAAAACTGATTTGCCGGACTGACAAACAGACAGACAGACAGACAGACAGACAGACAGACTGACAGACAGATGAAGTGCAAACCTAAAGTCCCCTTTAAAAAAGAGTGCAGTAAGATTTGAATTTCTGAGCTCTACTAACAATTTTCTAGTTTACTTTCTATGTCAGAATCATCAATTTACTGTGGATTCATTATAATTTGTTGGGGACTAATTTTATACTATGAAGTCAAGTATCCAGGAAAATACACTTTTTCGTCGATCCACGAAAATTGATGAATCAACAGTAAATATTTGTTTGAAATGGTTACTGTATGAACAGGTGATACATAGGTTTAGCATAGAATTTCGATAAAAATTATTGTGAATAAGAAATATACCCAAGGTTTAGACAGTAGTTTAGTGTCAGAGGTTATCATGGGATTCCAGGTATAAATGTACATCAAAAATAAATTCTTATATATTCATTGCAATTAGGTTTATAATACTGTAGATTATCATGGGTACCAGTTTTCGTAGATTGAGGACGAATTGTATTTTCATGGATACTTGATTAAGTATAGTATTGACAAATTCTGCATACCGGTACTAGGATTAAAGAACTTAGTTATTTGCTGAAAACTTGAAATCATTTGTTTTTATACCCACAAAATCAATGAAAATTAGTACCCCACAAATAATAATGAATCCAAAGTAATTTTTAAAGGTTTCCTTTAAATCAAGTCATTGATTTTAAGAGTAGTGCTAACAAATTAACAAATAGATAGAAGGATGAACAAATGGACGGACAGACACACCATTTACTGCCATTTCAGTAGACAGGGATATAACAAGGAAATTTGATTGTGTCCACCAGGTGTTGACTACAATGATAAGGATTGCTTGAACCTAACCCGAATAATTCAGTTGTTATATTCCCCTGATCTACGATTACTTCATTAACGCCTGAATGCATTGACAATGAAAAATCTTCAATCAATCATTCAGAATTAGCTTAGGATTTACCTATCTTGATAAAATTGAGCTGATTACTGATTGGTCACCTCTTCTACAGGGCACCAATCAAATTCGTGAGAGTTTTTATCGTGTTAGGAATTCAGGCCCTCGCAAGTAGGAGAGATCAATTAAGGGGAGGGACTGAATTATTCAGGTTGCCTTGAATCATGTCCTATTATACAATTATTGACTTTTGATGTGTTGATACAATGATTAATAGACCCCAGAGATGTGATATTCACTGAGGCCAATGTGAGTTTTGTTGTATATTCATTTTGAACTGTTTTTTCTTTCACGTGCCTGATATCACTAAAATCTAAAATCTGGGTTTTTTTATTGCCTGCATAAGCATTTTAAAATAATATTTTAGATTGCAAAAAATATCCAATGTGCGCATTCAACTTTTTCTGCCATATTGAAAAGCTTTTATGACAAAAGTGCTCAATTGGTTGATATTTACCTGGTCATTCAATAAAAAACATTTTGTTTACATATCCCTTAAAACCCTTTAAACTAGATGTGTCGGAATGACACGAATGGCCCCGTACCAAAAATCAGCCCATTATCTGAAGGCGTTTAGAAAAAAGTCCAGATAACTGTGATTTTCAACAATTTATCAAAGTCCAAAGTCCGTAATTTTGGCAAAAATTAGCAGAGCGGAACAAAACTTAAACTTGATCTGTAACTCATCATGGTTAACTCACATACAAAAAATCAGCCCAATATCTGAAGGCGTATAGAAAAAAATCTGTAAAACTGTGATTTTCAACAATTTATCAGTCCAAAGCCTGTAATTTCAGCAAAATTAGCAGAGCAGAACGAAACTTAAACTTGATCTGTAACTCATCATGGTTAACTCACATACAAAATATCAGCCCAATATCTGAAGGCATTTAGAAAAAGTCTGTATAACTGTGATTCCCAACAATTTATCAGTCCAAAGCCTGTAATTTCAGCAAAAATTAGCAGAGTGGAACGAAACTTAAACTTGATCTGTAACTCATCATGGTTAACTCACATTCAAAAAAATCAGTCCAATATCTGAAGGCGTATAGAAAAACAGTCTGTATAACAGTGATTTTCAACAATTTATCAAAGTCTTTGAGCGGAACGAAACTTAAACTTGATCTGTAACTCATCATGGTTAATTCACATACCAAAAATTTGCCCAATATCTGAAGGTGTTTAGAAAAAAATTGCCTATAATGGTTTGTTGCAGAAAGACAGAATGATGGACAAGGGTAAATCTATATGACAACTTTGTTGAGGGGCCATAAAAATTTCCTTTTACTAAACTTAGGTACACATTACCTGTTATATTATATTAATCTTATATTAATCTCTATTTTTATCTGTGCTGATTATAATGTTTTACAATAGATGATTCCCTATGCATTTGACCAATTGGAAAACATAAATTTTATAGTTATATAATAAAACCTGTTATCACTTACATCATCCCTGAGCAAGAAATCCAGAACCTGTTTAGTATCTTCTTGTACTTCTGCCTTTGATATAGTCTGACCACTTGAAGACTTTGTATTGAATCTACCTCCTACTGACCCTTCACCTCTGTTTGCTCCTGAGGCTAAAGAGAAAAATCTCATCTTAAAATTTTAGTCAAGAATTATTAGCTATAACACACTCTGATTATAATTTTGTTTTAATTCATTTGTATGTAGTAATCATGTTTGGTGTACATTCAAATTTTTTTTATCTTAATTAATTGCATAGATTTATTTGGTTTAATTCTGTATCAGCTCTGATCTGTAAAACTAAGTAATTTCTTTGTTCATTTTATTTAATTGAACCACATAATGGCAATAGTAGCAAACCATAAGTCAGATATTTATTTATTTACTTCCAAAATATTCCAGAAACACGTGTCATGCATACTGACATCATAGAATTATTTTTTTTTTTAATTAAAAGTCTGGACAATTATCTTTGTATTAGAACTTACCTTTCGATACATTTTTAGTAGAAGGTCCATGTTCCTCAAATATAGAGTGTGTATGAATAATATTTTGACCTTTATATTTCCTTTGAGAATTGTCAAAACTCTTCTCTTTGACAGGTCTCCCCTTTTTCTCTCTTTCAACTTTTGGTTTAACATCATCTTGGTCTTGCCTATAACATTAACATACAATTCCAAAAACAAATGTTAAAGTAATTGTTCATACAAAGACAAAGTGTATTGTGATTAGATTACAGTACAAATCATTCATCTTAGGACATTTGACCATAGCAAATAATTTTTATAGGGAACTTCAAACCAATATGTTCTTTAATGTATAGTTTGAAGCATGACTAAAATTTGTACTCTCTACAAATTTAATATTCTTGTACAAGATAATGTTTTCCTGCACTGCTTAAATCCTTGCTGTATGAAATATGCTCTAGATTACATCCGTCAACATTAAAGTGTAGGACAGCATAATTTCACACCAGCAATTTAAATTCCTTGTATTTGCTTGAAGTTGCCATATGGTATTAAATGAATTTATTATTGTTTTTTTTATTGTCTCTATTTTAATTGGTATTATAGAGTTTAGTGTTTTAAATGAACTGATTTTTCTTGTAGATTGTTTTATGTATCTATTAATATTCCATTGATTAAAACTAAAAGCTGGAATGTTGAAATCTAAGTTAACACTAAGTATTCATGAGCCTGTCCTTGTCATGGGTTGTATTTTAGTTTTATATCATATTTTTTCTTTTAAGGAATTTACTGATTTTCAGCTTGCCATATTGTAAAGACACCTGTCTATTTTGAATTGTATATTGACCACTCGACGTCTTTCAGTTTTTGGTATGGTTAAGTTGCTGCTTAACTGACACCTCTTTTTATTAATATTTACTACATGTATATGTACACAGTACACAGTAAACAATTACCATAAGTCGGAGAGCAGCAATTGTACATAATATTTCTTTTATCTACTACATTATAGTATACACATTTTTTCTGTTTAATCATGAGGTTACAAATGTATGTTATCCTTCATAAAAAGGTAGGATTCATACAAATAGTAATTATAAAGTATACATGATACATACACCACATTCAATCCTTTCTTTAATTTGGCATTATTTCTCTTTTGTTAACAACTGCATTGGAAACATTAAACACTTTAATATGTAACATTTAATTACATTGGTATTGTAAACTCAGAAATTTTTTCAATGTTATTTAAAATATTGCAAAGAATGCAAATAGAAGGATTTTTGAAAGAAAAAAATGGTATCATAAATTTTGATATTAATTGTATGCAGTCTCTCCTGTAAATTCAGTAATTATTGCGAGGTTTTTTTTATGCGAATAACGCAACAACTTGAGTATCGCAATAATAAAAACTCGCATTCTGATATCAAATACATATATCTGTATGTAGCTTTTCCAAAATTTGCAATAGTTAAACTCACATTTTTGTTAATTTTTCAAAAATCGCAATAATAAATGTTTGCAATAATTTCTGAATTTACAGTAACTAGTCTTGCAATTTTATACATTGTTCAACAATCGCAGTTATAAATGAATGCAAAAATTTCTCAACATACAGATGGCACTTTGTATTCATACGGATGCCACTATGATTCATTTGGATGCCACTATGGATTCACAAATGAAAAGTTTAATTGTTAATATTTACTTGGACTGATCAGTTTCACTCTTTACTTTCTTATCCTTTTGTTCAGCTGGTTTCCGTACTGGGATGGTAGGGGTAAATACTTTCTTAGGAATCCCTCCAAGAGTTAAGTCTCTCGGTCCTTTTAAAGAAGGTAATCTGTAATGGAAACAAATTTTAAAAACACTTCACTGTGGAAGCTAAAATGGTTATCAATGACATCAATATATAGTTTTATACATGTATGTAAACAAACAAAAAGATAGCCAAGAACTAAATAATAATTCTCTCTACAAACTGTTGTTGTAAAATACTATTGGAGATTCATAATGCAGATTTTTTTTAAAGTATTTAATCAAGCTTTAACCTCCAATTACTGTGTCAAGCAGCTAATATTTTATATGTATGCTTCAAGAAATTCTGAAAATCAATTTGTCAGATTATCTTTGTTTAAGTTTCATAAACATTGGAAAGGGTTTTCTTTGTTTTAAATGTTTTACTTTAAGAAGATTGATAATTCCAGTGTTAAATTGTCAATGTCCTGATATAATTTCAAATATGGGTCAAATACAAAGTTAAAAGTAATTATCTGTCAGCTAAATGAAACCTTCACAAAAGATTTTCCTGAACTCTACATTCTGTAGTAGCTAATTAACTAAATATAAATTGAACAGCTCACATTGCAATTGGCCATGTGTGTTGTTTTGGTGTTCAGTTTGATTATATAAGTCATATGAAAACTTACTGAAAAATGCACTTTAATAAACTCAATAAAATAATTATCTTAAATACAGTTTGGTACCAACTTCGAGACAAGCTTCTGTATAAGAATAGTTTTATGATGATAATATAAACTCTCTTACAAACTCTTTATAAAAAGATAAATAATACCTTGCTCCTTTTCCTAATGGAGTTCCTCTTCTATCAATCAAACCTCTTGGAAGATCTGGTGTATCTCTGCCTCCTTCAGCCATATCTCAGCTCTGAAAAAGAAAAAAGAACTAGTTTTAAAGTTTTGGCTGGTACAGCATTTGAAGGCTACTGGTTCATTTTAAAAAGGAAAAACAAATTTCCCAAAAAGATATCTTCATTTGTGAATGTAACTAAAATCAAATTGACAACAAAGATGAATAAAGGTATGTTTCTTATTGTCTGCTGGCACATGTCAATCACCTGTGTAGAGTCATCTATTTATGGCTTCCATTTCATTTAATAATTAAACAATTTAAATGGCTGATTCAACTGATTCCCCCAAAATGGCACCTATCTGTTGATCATTGGGACAATTGTCTTAATGACCCTCCAGGGACAATTTAAAATGATTACCATAAACTCAAAGCGATAGTTTCAAATTTTAATCTTTTAAAAAATAGTGATTAGAATAAATCTACCTGATTTTCAATAACTATTTAAAATAAATTCAAAGTTTTGCAATTTCTTCAAAGTTAAACTGTATCACTTTTGGTTGTAAAGTAAACAAACATTCATGTTCTTTTATGTATGCTTTTAAAGTCATGAAAACTAGAAGGCTTTTCAAATGGTCTTTTGATGATGAGAGAGAAAACCTTTATTTAAAGTTTTTTTTGATTTCACATGCATGAACTGACTTCCTATCATGCCTATGAATTCAAACAAACAACACAATGTGATGCATATCGGCAAAGAGGGAATACATGTATATAACTTGACACTTATACTTTGAAACTAAATGTGGTGAAAAAATTGATGCTAGTTATAAGTCTGTCAACAACTTTTAAGAGGCCAGCAGCCGGTTGTACGAACGTGGCATTAGCCTAATGGGTCATTAAGTCTTCATTAAGCCTTATGATGCATTAGGCTAATGAAGACTTAATGACTTATTAGACTAATGACACATTCGTACAACCGGCTGCAGAACAGTTCCTGGATATCTTTAACATAACTATCTAAATCAAGAGGTTGCACAATTTTAACAGAATCAGAACTTGATTTTTTTACCAGTTCATTTCAGTGGGCTGTAATTAAATAGAACATATATCTCCTTCTTGTCATCGATTTAACTTTTTAAATGGCCTAACAAGGACATACATTGGTTCAAGATAAAAATAATCAGAAATTCTATGTGTTATGTGATGGCAAGTCTGTTCCTTCAACTTAATATTAATCAAAAGATGTTTAGAGAGCAACATTATCTATAACAACAAACTGGTGTCCATAAAAGTCAAATAATGCATGTGTCAAAAAATGAGCCCATTTGAGTGGCCTTAAAATGGTCAAATACGACCTGCTACCTTGGTCCACCTTGCTACCTGATTTCTCATTTAAAATGACAAGTGCCCTTTAACAGTTTAACAATGTTTGAAACCGACAATCTTAATTTTGCTAAAGAATTACCTGGTGACCTAAGGCAATTTTAAATGCGACCTTGTGACCTAAGTAAGGAGGGTACACTACTGGAGCAGTCTGACAGCTGCAAATGATAAAAAATTGTTTTGATGCACATACCGCTTTTTACAGGTGCAGTCAGTTACATGCACTTAAAAATAGGTTAAAATTGAGAATGATTAAAGCAAGGATTTGTATAGTATACTATACAAATCCTTGATTAAAGGTATAAAACTAACAGTTGAAAATTGGCACAAATAAAAACTTCTATCATTGAAATATGCCAATGAATGACCTATATCAGTATTTTTCAGTGCTCACAACAAATACTGTCCTTAAATTAGATGTATCTATTTACCTAAAACTTTCAATTGGTATCAAATAGATATGATTTAGGCAAAAAATATCGAAATCTAAGTGCAATCCGTGGAGGATATTTATTGGGACGGGAAAGGAAACGATAGTTTCTGCTTCATGAATATGTAGTTTGTTTGTGAAATATAGAGTACTCCGTTTTCAGTCATTCGGAGACAGGACTACAACTTTTAAAAACTTTCCGTTTTCTTTTACATGTGTAACAGTAGTCTCAGGTACATACAAGAAAAAAAAATCTTTGAAGGTAGAGACTATAAAAATACATCAGCAGCTTATTTTAGTGATTTAACTAATCTCTATGGGTTTTTTTGTTGTTGTTGCACACCATACTGTTTTTACCCCATATGTAAGAGTCTGGATTGTGTTTAAAGAATAGAGAATAATGAGCAAAAAGTGCAGAATAATGGGGAAAAAATATAAAGAATATTGAAAAATAGGTAAAAAAAAATAAAGGGTAGAGAATAATGAAGTGCGAGAATATAAAAAATAGAGAATAACGGGCAAAAAATTAAAGAATAGAGAGAATAAATTGCTTCGCCGGAGCAGCTGGATAGGACCGCAGAGGTCCAACCCTGAACAGTTGGGGCAAAAATGGACACAATATAGCGCTTGATACAGGTCAGAATTTGGATTGTAATTAAATATTTGACACATAATAGGTTTCTGACACAGAATAACTGTAGTCAAAGAACTTAGAATTGGTTATATGATTTTAACACCCCTCCCCAAAAAAAAAAAATAAAATAAAATTAACCCCTTTTGTTCACTTTTGTGCAATACACTATGCTGTTGCGTATTGAAACCCCTTTTTCCAAAAAAAATTCTTTCCCTCAAGATATGGTCATAATCTCAATTCAAATTTCCAAATAGATAATTTAAAAGCAGTGTAAGGAGGTAATCCAACATTGTACAATTTTGTTTTGGATTACCTCCCTTACACAGCTTTTAAATTGTCCATTAACCAGGAAACCCTTGTTTTTTCCCCTTTTTTGCCCCTAATTCCTAAACAGTTTGAGCCATAACCCCCAAAGTCAATCCTAACCATCCCTTTGTGGTATGGAAACTTGTGGTTTAATTTCAGAGAGATCCATACACTTAAACACAAGTTATTGTCTGGAAACTAGAAAAATGCCTTTTTGGGCTTCTTTTTGGCCCCTAATTCCTAAGCTGTTAGGACCATAACCCCCAAAATCAATCCCAACCTTCCTTTTGTGGTTATAAACCTTGTGTTTAAATTTCATAGATTTCTATTTACTTATACTAAAGTTATTGTCCGGAAACAAACTGTCTTCGGACAACGACAACATGATACCAATATACGACCACAAAATTTTTTTGCAGTTGTATAAAAAATTACCTAAAAAATTAAATGATACAGAAATGAAAAAACTCCCATCTAGACACAGGCACTTGTCTCCAAAAAAAATTACCGATATATTTTAATATTAAGGTAGATGGGGGTCTAAATTAATATATCCTTCCATTTTCTATTGATTCTAGAGTTTGTCTCTAGTGCTGTGTGGAGGCAGTAGAACGTTTCCCCGTGCTTGAGGTGTATGCTCTTATAATATTTACAGTAATGGTGTGCTTGTTCATGTGAGAATTTCTCATATTAATACACTGTCAAAATTTCATGTTTGGTTAAATTTCTTCAAAATACTGGTCTGGTCATCTGTTTTTGTATATTGCCCTTTCATACTATTTTAAACTGCTAGGTTTTCTTACAAATATTTCGATGTGACCTGTGCTGTCTATCATTTGTTGTTTAGTTTTATATGTATTGTCTATCATTTGTTGTTTCTAAATTATTGGTCTTTTGTTGAGCAATGTATGACAAATATATGTTCAATAACCTTGCCCGTAATAATAAATTATGTAATTCATTGACCGCTCCCGACATGTGTAATTTCAAGGCATTTTTAGGGCGATCGATGTCTTTCAAAATTACTTTATTTTTATCAATAGTACCGCTTAAGTCGACGCTTAGGCCGTCTTGACCTTGTTGTAGGGTATGAATGATTTGTTCATTGTTGAAGACCCTACATCAACTGTCAAGATGAAGAACAGGAATAAAAGCCCTGTTCATTGATAATTTTCTATATTTTCTATGTATTGTGTGCGATTTTGTCCCATGTACATTTACTCCATATCCTTCCATTTTCTATCCATAGATTTATCTAATAATTTGCCAAAATGTAGTTTACATCATGCTTTTTAAAAAAATATAATAAAACTTTATCAGGCTTCTTTTCAAGCTTCAGGTTGTGCATAATTGTCAGATTTTGTATAGATTAAGCTTGGACCTCCTATTTTGTGTGATAAAAAGAAAACTAAACTATATATGTAGTTGTCTCATTGGCACTCATACCACATCTTCTTATATCTATATATAGAAATTAAAGATAAAATATGAGAAGATAGCTCTTATAATGTGCTTTCATAAAATAAAAAGAAAAATTGGGGTCATGGGACTCGTTTTCTTGCTACAAAACAAAATAGGTGAATTCATAACACATTCCTTTATAAAAGTAACTTTATCAGAGTTATCTCCCATTAAATTGAAAAAAATTTATTCAAACAAGAAATATTCTGTGTAAGAATCAGTCGGAGAAATATTATAAAACACATAATTTACTTCATTTAGTTGAAAAGGTTACAAATGATTTACATCCTTCTCTTAATAT
Source organism: Mytilus coruscus (assembly GCA_017311375.1). Lineage (NCBI taxonomy): Eukaryota > Metazoa > Mollusca > Bivalvia > Mytilida > Mytilidae > Mytilus > Mytilus coruscus. The sequence continues at coordinate 61,823,058 of CM029602.1, read as the reverse complement.
TTGCCCATTTCATTAAAAATCTAGACCGATTGTTTTCTGCTATTTTACAATCCAAGATGGCAGAAGACACTCAATATACCTTATATTATATAGGTAATTTTATTCAGAGACATATGCCTGTGCATCCAACCCTCATATGTGCATGCTTTAATAAGTGTGCTCAAACTGCTTGATTGCATTTTTTTTTTATGTATGGAAAGTATGAACTCTTGATTTCCATGTGATGTGGGCATGTTTTAATATGTATGCTTCATGTCTTATGTTTCAGGACAAGTATGTTTGTTTGATGAAAACATGAAGACAGCTAAAATATCCACATTTGGTTTTATGCAATCATATTCTCACAGGTGAAATCCATTGGATCTGTTAAAAATAAAATATGTAATCAAAGACCATTATATGTTTCTATGCAATAATATTGACAAAAACATATGGAAACATTTGGTTAATCAAAAAGTCAACAAGTACTGGACTGGTTCGTTTCAATGGGAGATTTTGATGTTCAGCTCTTTGCAATGTCTTAGAACAATATATTGCAAAGACAGATGTTTCAAAAATTTAAAACTTATTCAGCTAGCATATAAGATGTTCATTCCAAGAATATCAGTGTTCCAGGGGCAGATCCAGGTTTGAAGTTAAGGGTGTAATTGGCTGTAATGGTATTAATATCACATTATATTTGTAAAAAAAAAAAAGAATGATTTTATGGGAAAACAAATAATTTTTCCCAGATCAAAAGGGAATGCCCTCTATGTCCCCATTAGAATGCTACTAATAACAATTACATAATTTAACAGGAAATTACCTTTCTAAATAAATTTAGTATACTTCTAGCGAGCTAGATAGGAATGTTATATCAACAAAATTGGTTGATCTGTACTAGGCTATTTTTTGTAGTGATATTCTTATGCTCTTATATCAGGCATTGATAGGCATTAGAACCTCTATGTAGATGCATGTGCATCATGCAAGGAGATATCAATCTGATTAAATAAGGATTTTGGGGGAATCGGTTCTTTTCTCAGGGCAAACAATATTTTTTTAACTTTAATATACAAGGTAATCAAAAACAAACTATTTCTTTTCATAATAAAACATACAGAAACAAGAAATTTTTTAATTTTTTAATTTTTTTCTTAATTTCCAAGGGAAACAAACCATTTTGTTAAATACATTTTTACTGTTAGTTTTCTCGTTTGAATTGTTTTACATATGTCATTTCAGGGCCTTTTATAGCCAACTATGCGATATGGGTTTTGCTCATTGTTGAAGGCCGTACAGTGTCCTAGAGTTGTTAACTTCTATGTCATTTAGTCTCTGTTGGAGAGTTGTCTCATTGGCAATTATACCACATCTTATTTTTATATGATCAAGAATTCAAAAACACAGTGATATGTCTTGCCTTTTTGTTATTTTGATAGTAAAATGCAAATGTTGAAATTAAAATAGCAATATTTTAAATTTGTAAATTACGCAAAATATAGTCAATGAACCATGACTGAAGGGACAAGGCAAAACAAATCCATGGAAATGAGATGTACTAATGCTAATACATATATGCATACCAAATATCATTGATCTACCACTAGTGGTTCCCCACAAACAGACCTAATCACAAACTAATACAAATATACTAAGCAAAAGTTTCGGTGTCAATAAACCATGACTGACCGGGCGTAGCCAAACAATCTCCATGGAAATGAGATGTGCCAGCGCTTATACAACTGAATACCAAATATCATTGACCTACCACTAGTGGTTCCCTACAAAACTGACCTTATCACAAACTAATACATTGTTGACGACACCGCTGCACACACTGAAAACAGCATACCTATGTCTCACTTTTTGAATCTATCAAGGCGAGACAAACATGGTTAGTGACATAAAAAATTTGACTTGAAAGATAAGTCAAATTTGGCCATATTCAATCAATACTTGTGGATTTGTATTTTTTGTTTTACATCCAATACACATGAAACAGATTTGATAGAACTGAAACATTATTGCCTGATGACTATTCTCACTCTGAGGTCGTTATATGTTTAACCGTGTTCGAATGCTGTCTCATTGACATATATGGAAACTTTTGAAGTCCAATGGCCAGTGTTTGGAGACTTCCATGATCTCTCTGCATGGAATTTACATTGCAATAAGTTTTTAAGAGGTCTGTCGGTGACCTATTGCTAGGGGAATTTCTGACCCACACAAAATATCCTTGTTTTCAAGTAGCATTTGGAATTTCCTATCCTTCATCAAAGTCCAACCACTTTGCAAAATTTTTGTAATAGATACAATATTTAGTAGGCCTCGTCATGAATATAGATGAACTGTCTGATAATCGATGGATAGCTATCGACAATCATTCAATTGTTAAGATAAACTCCGCATCCACATTGGCACTTTTTGCAAGGTCACCTATGAAAGTATGTAGGGTTATTTTTTGGGGAAACCACTGTTGTGACTACTTAACATGTATCAACCATAACTATCTAGACAACTAACAATTGTACATAAATTTTTCTTCATTAGGTCTTCCATAAATAACTCCCTTATTTTTTTTGTTGTCAGTATTTTATGTTTTGTGCAACTTCCTGTTCTCCTTTCAGAAAAAAATCTAAGGTAAGCAGAACTTCTGGGGTTCTAATAATTAAACTTGGTTGTTCATTTAAATGTGTGTGTTGAAACATTCAGGCATTGTGTATCTTTTTGTCTGATTTTCTAATGATAACTAGAGCTCCAAGGGTATCACTCATCGGGCCATACTATATTTAGCTATACAGCAATTAAAAAAATTATAAAAGCCCCAAAAAAATCAAATCGTCCTCCCTTACATAGTAGTCAAATTTGACTACCAATAAAATATGTTGAAATGATTTGCTCATTCATTATTGAAGTCAAATAAATATAGAAAAAAAAAACGAAAAAAAATTTGTAGAAATCATTAAGGGACAATAGCTCCAATAAATTTTATGGATTTAAAGCAGCATATGCCGACTAGACAATTATTTGGATTTAACCCTTTGTTTTATTTTTAGTCATGGCTGAAGTGTGTGCAAGTTAAAAATAAACATGTATTGGTAAATTGTCTTTAATAACATTTATCCTTTTGCTGAATGCTATAAAGTATCTATATGAATTGATTTAAAGGTAAAATGTTTCACTTTTGGATCAGACCAAAACTAATGTTGGAATATTGCATGCAACTTTGTTGATATTATGCATTTAGTCAAATGTAAATCTATTTACGGAATAATTAAGAATAAAGGAAAAAAATTTGTGTATGGTTTAAAATCAGTTATAAAGGCCAAATGTACCTAATGTAAGTAGAATGATACTCTGTACCTTATTCATGTTTGTTTTAATGGCTGATGAAGTGAAAAGAAATTATTTACATTTGAAATGTAAAATAAATATAGATGTGTGTGTGTGTGTGTAAGCAGAATAACTACATAATGGTTGTGACTAAAAGTACCCTTTGGACTAGTATTGGTAAGTCTATAGTATTATGTGATAAAGCTCTGAAATGAACTCTTCAAAGGCATTTTAACAATGTGAATAAGTTGATGAAAAAAGTTAATTTCATGTCTGATGTTGCCTGGGGAATAAAACAGGATTACATAGTCATTAAATCATTTAATATATAAATCATTTTGTTCACGTCATCCTCTTAGTCCTTTATCAACTTGGAAACAACCATTCTATAATGTAATGATTCTTTTTGCCTGAAAATAAAGATGAAAAATAAATACTTTATATAAACAATTTGCATTTCTGTCATCAAAGTGATGACATCTTGACACAAGCATACAACTAAGCATTAACTTCATTTCATCAGTTTTGACATAGTATGAACTGACCATTGGCCATTTAAAAAGGGTTTCCATGTAAATAGGTTAAATTTACCCTTCCAGAGCACCTGCTTGGCAGTTTGGTGGCAGTATTGACTAAAGCTTATGATCAAAGTGTTCATGTATATCTTCCTTGTTTTTGTTTTGTGCTGTCTGCCTTCACTTGATTACTCATGTAGATTCCTTTTTTCGATTCAACATTCAATGAAGTTGTTTACCTTTTTTTTCAACTGTTATGATCTGCTATTTATATATGTATTTTCTTTTATTTTTACCATTGACTCGTTGGATATATGGATATCTACTTTTTGCAAGAAACTCCAAAATATATGTTATTTTTATATTTACCTGCTGGTTAAGATTCCCAATACTACACACGTACACATACATTAATTTCTGATATGTTGTTAAAAATCTTATACAATAACTCTTGAAAAAATACAAATATATTTTTCTACATGTTTTCACTTCGCCGAAGCAACGTCATTGACAACACCAATTATATGAAAGGTAAAATTACAGGATTTTTTTTACATGTGAAAATAAAGTTTTTTTTAACTTTGGTAATCATGGTATTTCATTGAAACCAATGTAAGAACCTTTCATATTACTGATGGTAACAAGGTAATTTTTACCTACCTATAGAACCTTTCATATTACTGATGGTAACAAGGTAATTTTTACCTACCTATTCTTAACAAAGTTATATTGTTTGCTAGGATATGTGTCCCTGGTAAAAGCACTGTGTCTGGATTGGAAACACGTCCATGGTTGACATATACACCTCCATCTGTTATAATTCTATTGGCATCAACTATAAAATAAAATTATGTTGTAATACTTTTACTAAAAATGTATGGAAAATGCAACCTATTGATTACCATAGAGCCTTAGAATTAAAGTAAGGCCAAGTAAAAATATTATGTGTTTCCGTTTCCTGTAAAAAGGTTGGTTTGATTGAACAGACATTTTTTTTATTAATTTTCAAAAAAAAAAAGCTTTATATTTTAAACAAAGGAATATAATCAAAATATAACAAGCATTCTGAGAGTATTGCATGGCAATACATAGTCCCCTACCGGGTAAAAATTCATTATACTGGAACAAAATGCTAACTTGTTCTATAACTTGTCATGGTGTAAACAAAAAGAAAATATCAAGTCAATATCTTCAAGCATGACTAAAAACAGTGTGGAAAACTGATTATATGAGTGAATTTTTCAAGTCCAAGGACCATAACTCTGCACAAAATTATCAGACCGAAACAAAAATTTGAACTTGATCTGCAACTTGTCATGATATAACTATATACCAATTATCAATATCTTCAAGAATGATGAAAAAAAGTGTGGAAAACACTCTATCATTAGATATGATTAATAGTTCTCTAAAATTAGATATGATGTAATACAATGTATATTTATTTTTAAGTTATAATCAAATATAATAGTTTTAAATATTTTTTCTTTCATTTGTCACAAACTAATATTGATTTGTAACTTATCTATAAAATGTCAACAACTTTTATCTATACACAATGTAATGTAATGAAATATATACCTTAATAAAATGGATTATTATCTTTCACTTCATAATTTATTTTTATGTATATAGCATTCAGAAAATTAGTTTATACAAAATAAAAACACTTCAAACAATTAACCATAGAATGTCTTTAAAAATGAGTTATCTCTTACTACAGAAATATGGTTTAACATACAAAATGTAGTACTCTTAACATTAGATATGGACCATGATAACTCTGGACTAAATCATCAGACCGGAACAAAATTCAAACTTGATCTATAACTTGTCATGATAAAACTATATACCAAATATCAAATCAATATCTTCAAGAATGAAGAAAAAAGTGTGGAAAGCTGATTTGCCGGACTGACGGACAGACAGACGGACGGAGTGCAAACCTAAAGTCCCCTTCGACTTCGTTGGTAGGGGACTAATAAAATCGATTTGACCTTTGTCTTTCATAATTTATTTCCATTGTTGATAATCATCTGAGTATATTTATTTATCATGTTTAGCAAAAATAATACACAAAAAAAACAGAATACAATGTTTTGTCATCAAATTATTACAAGAAGTTCAGACTTTGAAGCTGCAAGTTGTAACAGCAATTGATTTGCAAAGGTCTAAAACAGGTTGGAATTTGTTTTTTTATGAATGATAAAGGGTACAAAATAGTTTGGAGTATAATAAGAGTCTGTTAGGTAAACATAAACATGTAAAAGCTTAATTTATGTATCAAGTATATTTACTTTTGTTGATTTCCTCTTTAACAACCTTTCAACTCCAATGCGAGATATTCAGTTTCAATAGGAATATACTTTTTGAGGGGATCAGTCATTTTCAAGTGAAAAAATATGTCATGACAATTTATTGACTGTTGTCATTACCTGAAAATTTTGCACATAATGTGAAAATAAAAAAAAAATATTTCAAATTTACAAGGATATTTGCATATGCTTTAAAAGTGCTATTATACCATCACAAAAATTATCAAAACTCCAATTTTTAGCATGCCACAATGAACATAATTTACTTTCCTTGAAAGTTGTCTGAATTATGTGTATTTAAGTTTGGAGAACTCACATTTATTTGAAATTTTATTATTGTCAGTCAATCAAGTTTATTTTGTTTACATTTCTAACAATACAATACTGTCATTTTTTCCCGTGTATTTTCCCATTCAGCAAAAATCATACACAGTGAAAATTTAACCTGCCCATTTTATCATCAAATCGTGAAAAAAAAGCTGATGCGAAAAAAAAAACTCCTGATTCTTAATTTCAATGCTATGACTTTTCTACAAAGAACTTACCTTCCCTTGAAAAACATTGACATCTCATACATGCATCCAGTAAAGTGATCCCTGCCTCTGGTATCATTTTAGTACAGGGAACATTTTTAAATAATGACTTCATCTCCTTAGCAGACAAAGTACTCAAGGTACTTCCACTCTTATCAAACAAGGCATCTGTCCATCGCTTGGCTTCTTTTAAACCAGATTCTACAAAGTCGTAATTGCAAAGAAATCATGAATAATAATAGTTCTTAAAGAACAAATTACTGATGATTTTCTTAATAAAGATAACACTGATGATCAGCAATATCTAATCAGAAGAAGCAGAAGATTGTTCCTTTTCATTAATGCTACAAATTTGTTTTTTCTTTGTATTGTGTCAACTTGGTAGTAGATTTTTCTAGACAGTTTCTCAACAAGTGAAAACAAGTTTTTTTTTTCTGAATTCCTGTGGTGAAAAAGGGTATACGGAAAATGTATCCATCAGGATTATATACAACAGATTACCGTAACCTTTAAAAGTAAGTCAAACCAAAATAAAATCACTTCAATTAATATGCATGAAATAAGCAAATTTTTATGGCTACTATCAAAACCGCAAATCTGAAGTCTTTAAAAACTTGTTTGCAAGTTGTCATTGTACACCTATATCAAACCCAGTTGAAAAGGTTTGTTGAATTGACAATTTTTTGTAATAAACACACAAAAAGACATGATCAACCATGTGCTTACCAATCCTACACCATGTTTCATAAAAGAAAATAATGCTAGAGCACTCAATGTACTACTACTACTGGGGTGTTTAACGACCTTGACTGGCTGTTAAGCCCTCGCACGGTCGGCTCGGTGCCAAGGCGTTTGGTGAGCGTTTAAATAATTTGTGCCATCGGTCAGGAACAGGTGGAGGACGCCATTTTGGTAGGCCGCCATCTTGGTTTTGTGAGTTGTTTTGGTTTTCATTTGTTTACTATTTTGGTGTTATTTCTTCACAACGGCTGCTTTCAGGGCCAGATTGGTCAGCTTGGCAGCCCGCTAACCTCGATGATGGAGTACTGGTAGATGAGTCTCGGACGTAGTAATAAAGATGACAGGAAGCATTATCAGGACCAAAGTCGTGAGACAGTGAAATGAAGGTCCATCATCTAACACCTAGGATACAGCCCTCGGACGTCAGTCGGCATAACACCCCCATCCACAATGGGTTTTGGAGTGCATGTTGACGCGGAATTTACGCACAAAACAAACGTTTACTGTACAGCGTTGGATTGGTTTCTGTCATCTAAAGCAGTAAGTCGTTGATCCATCTAAAGTAAACCCTCATCGAAGATAGCGGGTAAAGAGAGCTGACCCAGCACGTCCGTTCAGCTGTAATGACTGAGACGTGACTGTGTGAAATGGATGTGATGTGCACTCAATGTAACAAGACTATTTATAGTCATCTATTCTCATTTTTTAACACATTAGCCCACTTTGTTTTCACCCATATGTTGGGAATCAATGTGTCATAACAACTGAGATGGAGAACTTTTGCACTTATTAACCAGATTCTAAATCTATTGCAGTAGTTCAAAGAGCACATGTTCATTGAATTAATGTGAAACACATTCATTGAAATCTCTCAAGTAAACTGACTTCTTCTTTGAGGCAATCATCTTAATAAGGCATTAAAAAAACATTCTACCAAGGCTACTTAATGCATTCTCTCTGCTGTGTTTGCAGAAATTAACATTTTGCTCTCAGTCTTTTGATTAAACCTAATTCAATATTTATCAAATAAAGATATTGCTTTACATTGCATTATTTCTTAGACACAGTATTTCCTTGTTTATCATTAGTTGCAATATTAATAATATGAGATTCTTTTTTTTTGTTAATTATATAAAAAGTTCTAACAACTTCACGCCCTTTTTGTGTTTGTAAATGAGTTCCCTGTAACAAATATATCTGAACAACTGATATACAAGTTTTAAGGTTCATAAAAAATAAACTGTTATCACAGAGATATGTCTCGCCTTTTAGTAATTTTGATAATGCAAATGTTGAAATTAAAATAGCAATACTTTAACATGTAAGATATGCAAATATTCAAAGTCAATGAACCATGACTGAAGGTACATGGCTAAAAAAACTCCATGGAAATGAGATGTGCCAATGCTAATACAACTGCATACCAATTGCCATTGACTTATTATAAGTCGAGCCCTTTAAACAAACCTAAACACAAACATTAACTTGTAAACTATGTAAATGTTTCAAAGTCAATGAACCATGATGAGGGGGTGGGGCTATATAATCTCCATGGAAACGACACTTGCAAATGCCAATAAATTTGCATACCAAATATCATTGACTTAACATTAGCAGTTCATCTTAAACTGATCTCATCACAAACTAATACATGCCGTAAAGTAAGCAAGTTTTTCAAAGTCAATAGACCATGACTGAGGGAGTGGGGCCAAATATTTTCCATGGAAATGAAATGTGCTTATGCTTATACAACTGAATACCAATTAACATTGGCCTACCACTAATGGTTCCCCTTGAACTAAGCAAAATTTTCAAAGTCAATAGACTATGACTAAGGGGGCGGAGCCAAATATTCTCGATGAAAATGAGATGTGCTAATGCTTTTACAACTGCATACTAATTATCATTGACCTACCACTAACTGTTCCCCTTAAACTGACCTAATCACAAACTAATACATGAAAACTAAGCAAAAGTTTCAAAGTCAATAGACCATGAATGAGGGGGCGAGGCCAAATAATCTCCATGGAAATGAGATATGCCAATGTTTATACAACTGCATACCAAATATCATTGACCTACCACTAGTGGTTCCCCATAAACTGACCTAATCACAAACTAATACATGTAAACTAAGCAAAGTTTCAAAGTCAATAGACCTTGACTGAGGGGGCGGGGCCAAATAATCTCCATAGTAATGAGATGTGCCAATGCTAATAGAACTGCATACCAAATATCACTGACCTACCACTAGTGGTTTACCATGAACTAGACCTAATCACAAACTAATACATTGTTGACGCCGCCGCCGTCAACAGCATACCTATGTCTCGCTTTTTGACTCTGTCAAGGCGAGACAAAAATTGACAAATACAGCCATGTTTACATCACAAAATCTATTCTGAGTACAGACAAACTGGTGGCTGGTGCATCTAGTAAAGTTTGAAGGCATGGCTGGGCCTAGATATATAAAAGTTATAAGCATTTTATGTTTCAGAAAATTAAAAACTTGTCTGGATTTTGATGTGCATTTTTTTTTCTCCAGTCTGCTGAGATGGCAAAATAAAAACCTGATATGGTCCATTCAGTTAAACATTTTAAATCACCTATTGTTTACAAATATCTGTTGTCCTTCAATTGTCCATGTCAATCAAAACAGTTTAATTCATTAATTATATGAGGGGAGCTTCTGAAACATCTTCCTAAACTTAGTTGATTTTAGCACTTCTTTATTTAAAATTTTGAAACTTAAAATGCATTCAAATTTTATTATCTAGGTCAAGCCATACCTTAATTTTTTCAAGGTGCACAGGTTTTTCTGTACTCAGAATAAATTTTTGGTGTAAATATGGCCATATCTGACGAAAGGTTATGATTAACCTTAAAGGACATATTACCTCCATGAACTAAAAGTGTGCTGAACCTTAAAGGACATATTACCTCCATGAACTAGATGTGTGATGAACCTTAAAGGACATATTACCTCCATGAACTAGAAGTGTGACTTGGTCTGCTAGTTTTCTGTGAGGAATCCTCTGATGTTCATTACTCTTAAATTATAAAAAATGAATTATAATTTAATAAATAAATTTGGGGTATTTGCTGTCTTCTGATTGGTTAAAAGTATTACTTTTATTTTCAATGTTGTCAATTTTATGGCGACACGCCCACTTTTACGGAACTACTTTTTATTTTTCATACGCCAACATGTGTGTACGTTGTTATTGTTAATATAATAATATAAAAGTTCTTTGAGCCTTATTTTGATAGAAATTTATTTATAATGAATGGCAATAATTTATTTTGATTTATTGAACCATAAAATTAATTTTGACTCTTCATTTACATAATCCGCTTCGCGGATTATTCAATGTGAAGAGTCAAAATTAATTTTATGGTTCAATAAATCAAAATAAATAATAGCCATTCATTAAATACAAGTAACGAGCAAGTGCTCACTTATGATACCCCTCCTATAAGTATTAGGTAAACAGGAAATTGAAGAGCAATGAATTTGAAAACGTCCCAAAGTATAGCATGCTAACAGGAAGCTTGCTATAAAATTAGTAGTGAAAGGTGATGGGATTTTTGCTAGAGCAATCTACAATTTGTTGCAATGCTTTGGTGGAGAGTTGTCTCATTGGAAATCATACCAAATCTTCTTACTTTTATATTTGGATATATTCTCATCCTTTAAAGCCCAAAACACCCTTTGAAGCCCTTTGCACTTTTATTGATGAAAAGCAGCATTTTTTAATGTCGTCCTTTTTCACTTTTGTATTATCAGATCAGATGATTAACAATAACGATTACCATAAATGTAATAGTGCCAATAAAACAATAATGCATGTACCGTACCTTATGTGCTCTCATAACTTCTCTGACCTCTTCATCACTAATAAATGTAAATAACTTCAGGTACATCTCTACTTCTGTATCTTTTAAGTTGACAAAATACTAAAAATAAATGTCAAAAAAGATTTAGTCGAAAATTATATTTGTGAAACTGAATTAGAAAATAATTCAAATAATGTTGACAAATCAGTTTGTGACGGAGAAGTAACAATGGAAGAATGTACTTCAGCTATTAATGCAATGAAATTAAATAAAGCACCAGGGCTAGATGGTCTAACAGTTGAATTTTATCAGATGTTTTGGGAAAAAATAAGATATTTTCTAGTCAAGGTTTTAAACACTGGTAATGAAAAAAGAAGTCTATCGCACTCACAACATACTAGTCTTTTGACATTATTGTTCAAAAGGTATCATTTATTATTAGATAATTATAGGCCAATTTCCTTACTAAATGTAGATTTAAAACTATTGTCATTTGTTCTAGCGCAACGCTTAAAAAAGATACTACCAAAAATTATTAATGAAGATCAAACAGGATATATTAAAAACAGATTTATTGGTTTTAATTTGAGACAAATTCAAGATATTATTGACTATGCGGATGCATATTCGATTGAAGGGCAATAGTTTTGTACATTTTACTAAAGCTTTTGATTCCTTAGAACGGATTTTATGTTAATCACTTTGAAACATATTGGATTTAATGAATCTTTTATAAACTGGGTAAAACATTATATACTGGGTTACAAACTTGTGTTATTAATAATGGATGGATTTCAGAAATATTTCATAACTCAAGAGGAATAAGGCAAGGTGTCCCTTATCAGCTCTTCTTTTCGTCTTATCCGTAGAGATCATGGCCTTAAGACTTGAAAAATAGAAATATCAAAGGGTTCGTAGTTAAACTAGATAATAAAAATCATAGCATTAAAATTTCACAATTAGCTGATATACTACTTTATTTCTCAGTAATAAGAAAGAAATCAAAGCTGCTATGAATGAAATAGAAATTTTTGGATCATTTTCTGGGTTAACTTTGAATAAAAATAAAACAGAGGGTATATGGATAGGAAAACTGAAAAATAGTAAAGATAAGGTAGATGGGATTAATTGGACAAACAAACCAGTCAAAGCATTGGGAATATATTTTGGTCATAACAGAGAAGAATGTGAAAAATTAAACATGGGGGATAAAATTGAGAAAATGAATAAACTATTTCATTTATGGGGAAACGTAATTTAACTTTAATCGGAAAATTCTTATTATAAAACATTAGTTTTACCACTTTTTACATTTTGGCAAGTGCCTGTACAGTTCGGAGAAATTCAGAAAAGAAATAGAAAGTAAATGTTATAAATACATCTAGGATGGTAAACCAGATAAGGTTAAAAGAAATACCATGATAAAGTCAAACGAAGAAGGGGTTACAAATGATCGACATACAAAGTTATTTTATGTCTCGAAAAGCATCGTGGGTAAGTAAGCTCATTAGTAATAATATTTCAAACTGGAAGTTGATTCCATTAAAATATCTAAGCGTGGTTGGTATTAATTGGTTAGTTTTAAGATGAATTTTGAAAAGAAGAAAATTCTAGAATATATCAAACATATCCCTGAATTTTATAGAGAAGTATTTAAATGTTGGGTAATATTAGGCGGTGGACAGACAAAAACCTACCAACTTCACAGAAGTAAGGAAACAGGTAATTTGGGGAACAAACTGATTAATTTTGAAAATAAAACTATTATTTTGAAAATTGGATTAAGAGTAACTTGATATTTGTCAATGATATTATAGATGACACTGGTAATATATCTCAACATTTTATTCTGGAAAAATAGACTGCAAGAATAATTGGATTGCAGAAATAAATATTTAAAAAAAGCCATCCCAAAAGACTGGCTTCAGATGTTACAGTCTGAAAGTTCTATAAAAAGTATTGTAAATATCCCTAAACAGAAACTAATCTGGAAAGGTAATTACATTGAGGCTTCCAGCTTTTCATCAAATATATTATATAGGTCAATTTGTAAAGATAAAACTGAACCATCAATTGGTGTTAGCAAATGGATGCGTATTTTACAAATTAATGAGAACCTTAGTATTAACCAACTATATGTTTTCATGTTTCATTATTTAGAAGAAAATAAGTTAAAATATATAGATGGAAACTTTACAATTCATATTACCAACAAAACAATTATTGTTTAAATGGAAACAGAAGAATGACAGTCTATGTAATGTATGTAACAAAGAAGAAGATTATGACCACTTTTTATTTCTTGTCGATTTTAGAAAAATTTTGGAAAAGTATTTATGAGTTAATGATAAAATCAAATTTAAATTTTAGAGTATCATTAAAGCAATTAGTCTTTGGATATAAAATTTTGACAAAATTATTTTGGTCTGAATTATTTCCTAACAATCTTAGGCTTTTCTATATACAAATCATATTATGTATCTAATCAGAAATTAACAAAGGTAAATGTTTATCAAATTTTGTTCGAGAATACATAAAAAGATATAACGAAAACAGAACAATGAAACTTAATCCATTACTGAAGTCACTAAAAGAAGTTTAGACGATTGATAGAATAAAACATAATGTATTAAAATGTTGTACAATTGTATTTCAAGAAATTTATACAAATTATAATAATATATACATATATACCAGCAGCTGATTACTAACCTGGGTAATCAGTGGAATATAACAGGATGCATCAAGAAAAGCTTGGTTTCTTGGTGTAACAATGTAACAAGCATATTTGGTGAATAAATATATAATGTTGTTAAAAAAAAAAAAAAATAATGTTAATCTAAATTTATTTGGTACACATACTTTCTTCTCCAGGCAATAGAGGAAATGTGTGAACTTTTGACTTCATGTGAATTGTGATGTTTAAGCACTTTAGTGAGTGACACAAAATCGTTCTCAAGATAGGAAAAAGATAAATATGATACACTCACATTCAAGAAACCTCAGTAAATATTTGCAATTTTCATAAATTCAGATCATAATCCAAACCATATGCCTAGCCTAGTTAGTTTAAATACTTGTAGTGGTTGAAATCCACAGGAGCCACTTTATGTTGTTCCTGCAGGACAGTATAACAATATGAGTGGCACATGTAAAGAAGTTTTATAAATGAATGTTGCTCTGATATGAGTTCATTAAACAGAATACATCATGTATATGCACACAAATATCTTGTTCATGCATTATCCATTAACAATTTACATTTATTTGAATTCTCTTTCTTATAAAAGATAAATACACACTGAACATAAACATAACTGAAACATGTATAAGTTGAAAGATTTTATTTAATATAAAAGATGTTTACATAGGTAACATGTCATACCTGATATAAGTCAAATGGGTAAGTTTTATCATAATCCAACCATATTGCATTGCCAGCTGTTTTTCCTAGTTTGTCTCCAGAAGTTGATGTCACAAGGGGAACAGTCAGTCCTAGAATGTAAAAGAAATATGTTTTTTTCGTATCAGTGATCTATCCGAAGAACCTCTTCTGTTAGTTCAGGTCTCCTTTAATTTCCTGAACCATATTATATTTTTCTATTGTTTTTTTTTTCTTTCTTTTTTGTTCTTATCAATTTTCTATTATGTAGATATTTGTGTAATTTTCTAACAATTAGGCATGCTTGACTTTCATGAAAAAGTACTGAACATCAAAGATGAAAGGAGATTTTTACAAGGTTCTAGAGCTCCAGTAAACAGCATATGCAAATCGGTTCATCTAATCCATAACAGTTCTGTTTAAAGCTGACTATCAGACTATGCATACAATCAAGTCGAAACCTTGATTTTTTCTATTCTATATGGGACAATATCCCTAATGCGCCTCGAAATGATGAACTCAAAAGTCACTTGTAAACAAAAATCTCTGTGTAGTGATATTGGACATGTTTCTAGTTTTACAAATGACTGAGCTTAACCATTTGTGGTGATTAGGAAAGTAGAGGAACATAGATAGAATAAATGTGTAAAACTATGGAGCTATTAAATGTGTTCAAAGTATTAAATTTTCAAAGAACTTATTGTGTTAAAAGTGGATTTTTACCACAAGGAGCTGCATCACAAAATGATGTTCGGGTATGCTAATTTACGGAAAAGTAATCTCACTTGTACCCCAAAAATTTAACCACATATGTGAAAATGTCACAGCTTCAAACGAGCTATCATACATATCCAAGTTTGCGATATGGACTGAGCTACAGGAAAAACGTTACCATTACCGCCTATGTAAAACAATTAAAGATATTGACCCAAGTTAGAAGAATATTCTCAGCAATTTTCAGACTGATGTATGGATGATTTCACCTTGTACACCAGAGAAAATTGTGAAAATGACGGTTAGTAGTTTTTTATTTATACCTAGTTATCCCAGATGGTTTTAGATAAACATTATCGATAAATATCAGCAAAACTCAATGAAATTTTTGCTTTTAAAATGCATTACTGGCACGGGGCTGAACACTTTTTTTAGGCACATCCTAACTTTGTTTACCCCCGAGAGATCCGAAAGGAATTTGTTTATTTACGAAAAAGGCATGAATTAATATAATACTTTTAAGGTGTAAGTAAAAATGACACAATACAGTCTTTGTTATGTAATTATCACTCCGGTTTACAGGAATAATTAATAATCAAGGGAAAGAACACACTTCATACGAGTAAAGTGAGATACATCATCACATGTGCTTTTATCCAATAATTTGACCCCTGGTCATTTGAAATCATATGCAAATAAACAGACAAACATGTACATGTATTAAGAAAATCATGAATTATTATTTCTAATGCACACTAGCAAATCACAAGATATTGTCTTTTCTCAGTGAAAAAGGGGGAGGGTCAAACCTTTTGAAAACAATAGTGCTGCACCTATTCAACTATTAAGCTAGGTAGCTACTACTCATTGCTTCTAATATAAAAGGTTTCAATGAAGGTTGATAAGCCACAAGGAGAAGCATTTTCTTTCTTTGGGATAAAACTTTCAAGAATTTGATTTTGCTCTCTCAATAATACTTATGTATTTAAATCAAATAACACAGCCTGAGTAAATTTTTGTCTTATTTCAGTTCCAGACATATCATTACTTTTAACCTGAGATGGAAAACTAGAGGTTTTAAAAAGTCCTGAATAACTGGTAAGCATTTTATTTTATTAGGTAAGCTCTAAATTGTTTATTTATGGTATTTATGCAATTGAAATTACAGTCGGTATGTTAAAATATGCTGAAATAAAAACTGTTGCTATGGTCTTGATATTATATAAAATGCTTAGTTACTGATCTTTTCGACTCCATATTTCGAGTTTAACCTTGCGGCAACTGTTCCTCATGTAACACTGCAAACTATAATTAGCATTATTTTGATCTGTCGTTATTTAATGACGCCAAAATATGTGTAATATCACAATGTTTCCTTTAAAACCTCATGTGGATTTCTCCTGATAAAAGAATTTCACTGAAATACATGTAAAAACATTTTTCTCAAATAGAATTAAGTGAAAGGACAAGTTTTGAAAATTTGCACTTCATTGCACTCTAATTATATAATGAAATGACTTTACAGTAGTTTAGAGTGGTTTTACAGTATAAAATACCAGATTTCCACTGGTAAGAATAATTAAATATTTTGGTGTTTTTTTATGAAATCTACATTTTGCCAAATTTCTCTGTCAAAATGCACTTTTAGGCACCAGAATATTTTATTGAATGCTTTAACAGGGTCTGTGTATTGTAATTTAAGGTTATCATCAGATGTTTTGTCCTTGTTTTGACTAGTGAAGGTATACTGGAAGAAATTAATTATATACACATTGCATTCAAAATAAATAAATATAGCGATAAAAGTGTCATTGCCTTATAGTGCTGAAACAACTTTATTTTTTTCAGAAATGGACAAAATACACGGATTTATTCAGAATGTCATACCGATGAAGATCACATAAAAATATTTGGAAAAATCAGAACTATGGATTTTAATATGGGACAATATCCCTAATGCGCCTCGAAATGATGAACCCAAAAGTCACATGTAAACAAAAATCTCTGTGTAGTGATATTGGACATGTTTCTATTTTGACAAATGACTGAGCTTAACCATTTGTGGTGATTAGGAAAGTAGAGGAACATAGAATGAATGTGTAAAACTATGGAGCTATTAAATGTGTTCAAAGTATTAAATTTTCAAAGAACTTATTGTGTTAAAAGGGATTTTTACCACAAGGAGCCGCATCACAAAAGAATGTTCGGGATATGCTAATTTACGGAAAAGTAATCTCACTTCATACCCGAAAATTTAACCACATATGTGAAAATGTCACAGCTTCAAACGAGCTATCATACATATCCAAGTTTACGATATGGACTGAGCTACAGGAAAAACGTTACCATTACCGCCTATGTAAAATCAATTAAAGATATTGACCCATATAAGATGAAATGATGATCTAAGATGTTGTTTTATTTAAATTGTACTATTTATCATTTCTAATAGTAAACTTAAAATTTAAGACCAACTTATGATTAGTGTTAATACTGTGTTCACTCAGTATTAATGAATCAAGAACTGCTGAACCAATGCCTCCTACATTTTTTCCTGGTATAGTTCCCTTAAGTGGATACCAGATGGTATGCAGGGTTGTCAGATACAATTTATACAGCTAAATTGACAACAACACTCAAGTAAACTGCAACTTTTATTGGTGGACATGTTTCACCGATTAGATTGGCGTCTTCAGGTTGCAGTTTACTTAAGTGTTGTTGTCAATTTAGTGGTATTCAGTATTAATGAGTATAATGTTGACTAAGGCATACCAAAGACTCTTTTTCCAAGACATTTCTGTATAAGCTCATATCCACTGACCATATTGCCTAGCTGGTCATTCCCTCCTATCTGTAATGACATAAAAGTTTGCTCTCAGTCTTCACGATAAACTTTAGAATCCACAGGCCTGAAGCTCAATTTTACGAAAATTTTTGTTGGATTCTGTTGGCCTGTAGAGAAGATTTTTATAGGTACGAAAGCAATTTTACAAGCTTGGGCTGGTAGGCCTGTGGTTAAGCGTGAAGACTGTGCTCTATTGACAAAGTTTCCTGTATTGTTTTAAAAATTTGTAAGGGTTCCAGAGAACCCAGTGTCTCGCCTACTTTTGCTGTTAATCGCAGGCTCAACAAAAATGAGGAAAAAATCAACAAAATATTCCTTTAGATACTATCTTCTGATTGTAAGAAGCTTCTGTCAAAATTTGGTATAAATCCAGGATAGTTTAAGAATCTAATAAATGTTTTAAAACTTTAACTGCAGACTGTATTTAATGTTAATTGGAAGAAAAACTAAGTCCATTTATAAGTAAAATACGGATAAACAGGTACAAAATTTTAACAAAATTTCCTTCTAGATACTAGCTTTTGATCATAAACAAGCTTCTGTCCAAGTTTGGTACAATTCCAGGATAGTTTAAGAAAGTTATTAAAATTTTAAAACTTTAACCACAGAGTGAATGTATTGTTTCCTGGCAGAAAACTAAGTCCATTTATAAGTAAAATACGGAAAAATTAAAATTTTTTTAACAAATTTACTTCTGGATACTATCTTATGATCATAAACATGCTTCTGTCCAAGTTTGGTACAAATCCAGGATAGTTTAAGAAAGTTATTAAAATTTTAAAAACTTTAACCACAGAGTGAATGTATTGTTTCCTGGCAGAAAAACTAAGTCCATTTATAAGTAAAATACGGAAAAATGAAATTTTTTTAACAAATTTACTTCTGGATACTATCTTATGATCATAAACAAGCTTCTGTCCAAGTTTGGTACAAATCCAGGATAGTTTAAGAAAGTTATTAAAATTTTAAAAACTTTAACCACAGAGTGAATGTATTGTTTCCTGGCAGAAAAACTAAGTCCATTTATAAGTAAAATACGGAAAAATGAAATTTTTTAACAAATTTACTTCTGGATACTATCTTATGATCATAAACATGCTTCTGTCCAAGTTTGGTACAAATCCAGGATAGTTTAAGAAAGTTATTAAAATTTTAAAACTTTAACCACAGAGTGAATGTATTGTTTCCTGGCAGAAAAACTAAGTCCATTTATAAGTAAAATACGGAAAAATTAAATTTTTTTAACAAATTTACTTCTGGATACTATCTTATGATCATAAACAAGCTTCTGTCCAAGTTTGGTACAAACCAGGATAGTTTAAGAAAGTTATTAAAATTTTAAAACTTTAACCACAGAGTGAATGTATTGTTTCCTGGCAGAAAAACTAAGTCCATTTATAAGTAAAATACGGAAAAATGAAATTTTTTTTAACAAATTTACTTCTGGATACTATCTTATGATCATAAACAAGCTTCTGTCCAAGTTTGGTACAAATCCAGGATAGTTTAAGAAAGTTATTAAAATTTTAAAAACTTTAACCACAGAGTGAATGTAATGTTTCCTGGCAGAAAAACTAAGTCCATTTACAAGTAAAATACAGAAAACAGGTATTTTATTTTTACAAAATTTACTTCTGGATACTATCTTATGATCATAAACAAGCTTCTGTCCAAGTTTGGTACAAATACAGGATAGTTTAAGAAAGTTAATAAAATGTCAAAACTTTAACCACAGAGTGAATATTTAGGATGCCGCCGACGCCGACGGAATGTAGGATCGCTATGTCTTGCTTTTTCGAAAGGCTCGACAAAAACATTAATGTAGAATTTTTTTTTTAACCTACTACAATATTTTTTTCATTTAAATACTATGGATAAGTAAAGTACTTTAAATTTACAATATCCAGAACATATTCATAGATCTGTGGTATATGCTAAAAACAAAGTAAATCAGGTTTAGTTAGGTGTATTTATGGCTATTTTGTACATTAAGCAAGGCGGAGTGTTGTCTGATTGGCAATTATACCATATCTTCATATTTATACATGGGCATATATAAAGAGCAACGGAGAGTCAAAAATGGTAATAAATGTATTTCTTTTTATAATTGATTTCTATGGAAATTTTTATGAGAAGTAGTGAGTTAGAGGACATTTCTAACATGAAGTCAAATATTACCTCTGCTAAGAAAAGTGGGAGAGTGTCTAATCATCACCTATCTAGTCTTTTGAACTCATAAAATGCTCATCACTTCAGGACATCATGCACCTCCTATCTAACTTTTTCATGCAAATGATTTTACAAAAGTTTCCATAGTAATTAATACATTGTACAATGGGGAGCAAGAGATATATAAATTTGATAGCTCACAGATTTTTTAAGTATCTATAAGTACTTCCTATAAAGGTAGTATCATTTAGCAAAATATAATAGAATATAATCATTTGTACTATTCAGTTATATTACCTGTACTATACAGTTATATCTTTGGTAAAGCTGTAACCAATCATATGACTGAAACATCTGGTAGGTAAACTCGGTAAAATTCATTCCTTCATCACTACTTAATCTACTTTTCACACTAAAAAATAAATAAAATAACTAAAATAACAAATCTCAATAGAAATTATCTTGAATAACATGAAAAGTACAATGACTTTTTTTTATTAATTTCTAATATTTCTTTCAGTGCAAGCATATCTAATTTTCATTAATTGAAGAACTATCACCTGGATAGAACCAGGATAGAAGAAAGTAGTTTTGGCCCTCTAAATTTTGGGAGAAAAAAATACTTTCAGTAAATTATCATTTAAAATGACATTTTATCTAACTGTTGAAAAAAGGCTTTCAGAAATTGTTAACATATTAATAAGCTGTGACCACATGAGGCAAATTGACTGTAACACTATAACTCTATAAGAATGATGCAGTGGAAATTTTTTCAGATTTTAGCTAAAAGTAGGAAAATCTTAGAAACATTTTGGCTAAATTTACATAGAGCAAAAGCATCACCTAATGTAAGTCTTTGTTAGCAAATAGCTATTACCAACAAAGGGTGCTATATATTGTAGGCAAGTCAAATTTTAAAGGATTTTGAAATCTGTCATTTCAGGACTGTATAACCTGTAAAAATAAAACACTTAAAACAAAATGGTCATATTATTTTCTTGACCTAAATAGATTCAACATTTGATTTAGCAAATTGGAGTATAAAATATTATTCACATTTTGTTTTGAGGCCAACTTTGGCTCATATCATACCTTCTCATTTTAACCCTTACCTTTCTCTACTCAACATATCAGACATTCTGAATGAACGGCCAACCCTTGATAAGAAATCTAAAACATTCTCATTTCGGTACCATTCAGCATTGTTTATAATTCTACAAAAATAAAAAAAGAAGATTTTTTTAACAAGTTTCATGCTATATTCATGTTATTGATAGAAATTGGTTTATACCTTCAAATATTTTTCATATTTTATTTCTGCTTTTTAACATGTATCATTATAATTATCAAGCAGTATAGCGAAATAAGAAAATAACAATACCATCCAAACAGTCAAATAAGAAAGTCATATTTTAATAAATGCAACAGGATTTTAAGGTTAGTTTGTTTGCAAATAACTTTTGCTGCTGATATGCATTTCGTAAATAAAATAGCACATAATATTTAAAAAAATAAATGGGAATGTGTCCATGGGACACAGATGATGCCCCCGCTTGCATGTCATATAAAGTTATAAAGGGACATAACTGAAGAACGGTGAAAGTGACGCTACCCAAATTTGTACTTGATCTGAGTTTTGTGGTAATAAATATTGTGTATAAGTTTCATATCATTTAGTTGAGGCAAACTTCAGTTAGAGAACGAAAACGAAAATTTCAGCAATTTTTTCCATTTGTAAAGGGGCATAACTCTAGAACAGTAAAAGTGACACAACCAAAATTCATACTTGCTCTTTATTTTTTGGTAATAAGCATTGTGTGTAAGTTTCATAACATTTGGTTCAGGCTAACTTGTTACAGAACGGAAACGAAAAAATTCAGCAATTTTTCCATTTGTAAAGGGGCATAACTCTAGAACGGTAAAAGTGACACCACCAAAATTCAAACTTGATCTGTATTTCATGGTAATAAGCATTGTGTATAAATTTCATAACATTTGGTTGAGGCAAACTAAAGTTAGAGAATGGAATGAAAAATTCAGCAATTTTTCCATTTGTAAAGGGGCATAACTGTAGGACTGTTAAAGTGACGCCACCAAAATTCAAACTTGATCTGTATTTTGTGGTAATAAGCATTGTGTATAAGTTTTATAACATTTGGTTGAGATAAACTAAAGTTAGAGAACGGAAACCAAATCTGAGACGTACGGACGTACATACAGACGGACAAGGGTAAAACTTAATGCCCCCTCCGTTACAGTGGGGGCATAAAAAAGTTATCAGTTGCTGGTACTAGATGCTCAAGTAAAACTCAACAGTCATGTCACATGTGACTGTAATTAGTAAGGAATATCTATATACAAATAGTACAAAATGTACACTGAAGATCTTTGTATCTTGATAAAAGAACCAAAGTCCTATTACTGTTTGACATTTGGTACAGAGAATACTGATTCAGATGTTTCCAAAAATCTTCCTAAATTTACTAGCTCTACCAGTGGTGTCTCTGTAAATTGTTCTCTGTTGACAGCCATAGTGGTGGCAGATATGTTCCAAAGTTAAACACTTATAAGACATTTGATATTGATTTTTCCAGTGAACATTTATTATGGTAGCAAGGGAGTATTAATTATAAATTTTATCATAAATAAACTTGAACATCAAGATATACGAGAAAATTAAATGTTAATTGGTGTCATGTTTCACTAAACTGTCACTGAAAGTAGTAAGGGAGTATTAACAGGATTAATGATACATTCTATCATAAATACTGAACATCAAAATATTAGACAAAGTAAAACATCAATTCATACTAGATGAATAAATATTAATCTATTTCACATATCTCATAACTGTCTAAATTTGAAATTAGTTATTTATCTTTCCTTACAATTCTACATATGTTAGAAGAATCTGAATTGTAGCAACTTACTTCACTGGTTTCAGTTTTTTATGTTGATGTTTCCATATGTATTCTTCATGATTGGCAAAGATATGATTTAACTGGTTCGTCAAAGCTACTGTATTGTTTTCTATGTCAAAAGGGGACATAGGTTGTCTGTCTGCAGTTTTTCCACTTGGATCTCCTATCAATGCAGTGGCTCCACCTACCTAAAATAGTAAACTTTCATGCTAGCTTTTCAACTTTTACTATTTTTGACATAAGTAACTTTATTCACTAGTATTAGACACAGTACAGAAATATCTAAAAAGTTTATTTCTGATAATAATAAATTAAGGTAATTTGAATATTACTTTTTAGTTAGATATATATCAGAAAATATCCATCAAGTCTAAAGACCATTTCATATGGATGTCCAAAAACAACAAAAAAGCTTGTTCAAACAAGACTTCTGTGTTGAATTTTTTTTAAGCTATCAAAAATATCTTTAACTAAAATTTTCAACAGAGGAAATTTTAGAACATTTTTTCATCAAATGGAAACTTACCCATGGATCAGATATACCCCAGCCATAACTCAAACATTGACAAAACATTATTTTATTGTTACAAAACTGAACTGACAGACATGCACTGATGCAATAGGATAACATGCTTAGTTAGTTTTCTCTATTGAATTGTTTCATATTTTTTATGTCGTGGCCTTTTATAGCAGACTATACAGTATGGGTTTTTCTCATTGTTGAAGGCCGTACGGTTGCCTATAATTGTTTACATCCACTTCATTTGAACTTTGGTAGATAGTTGTCTCATTGGCAATCATACCTCATCTCCTTATTTTTATATTATTTGTTTGTTTTTTTTTCAGTTTGAATACTGTTTATTTCTGATAGGATTTTCAGCTGTTTTGATGCCATAGAGTCGGACATTTGCCATACCAACAGAGTCTAAAATTTACATTTAATTTTTTCTATAACAAATAATCACTATTAAAGTTATAGGAATATAAAAATGTAGAACTTAATACCCTGATCAACATAATTTTTACATCTTCACAAATTTGTGTTTTAGGCATATTTGTGGTGTCCAACTCACCAGCGAAAAAGGTCTTTTTTTAATGGTTAAACCATATCAGAAACTTAGATACATGTACATAATATGATTAGTTCTAAACAGTTCCAATGGTATATGGAAAAGTGATTAGATTTTAATGATAGTTAAGGGGGCTCGCGGGTCTAAATCATTTTTTTATTTATTATAGGATTTCACTATATTTTCTATAAATTAACTTTATCTTATACTTAATAGAAAAATAAAATAAAAAATGGGGTCACCGCTCATTTACGCTCACAATCTGCCTTCGAAAGAAGCATACATTTTTGTAAAGGTACCTTTTTCCGTTGAACTAATAGGAGAAATAGAGGTAATATCGAAATTAAAAAAAGAACTTAATTACAGAAATCGCTCAAAGGAATAGGGGCAATAAGGCCCTTATTTGGCCCAAACATTAGTGCAAATTTAAAAGTTATCATACATATTCTTAAATTTGTCCAAACTAGACTAAGGTACAAGGTATTCAGAAAATAAAAACCAATTTCACATTGAACGAGTTACCATGGCAACAAACCATGACAAAATTTGCATATTTTGAAATATTTCTTGATTTTCCTTGTTTTTCAACCGTTTTTAAGTATATTTTAAATTGGAAAAGTATGTGCACATCTAAGAAACAACTTTATATTTCGTGAGATAATGTCATGGGTTATAATAAAGCTTCTCTTAAATTATTTTGTTGTTTCTTGGCTGTGCACGATGTTTCCCAATGGACATAAAATGGAAAATTGCATAAATTCTGTACTTTTCATCGCTTTTTAAAACGGTACATATTATGACATAATTGTGACGTCATCAGATAAAAAATCTTTTTATTTTTCATTTATATTTCTTGACTTTATGCATTTCCAAACTTTATGTGCGAATTTAAAATAGTTGTCAAACATTTCATTTTCTTGGGCCAGAACCGGGCCTTAATGCTCCTACTCCTTTTACAATAGTTTAGTTTAAGTACAGCTTATTTGAAAATTATAATAAAAAATATAGGTCACCGATGAGTCAAAAAAGATATTTCAATTTTAATGCCAAAAAATGGCATTTTTGCATCAAAGGGAGATAATTTGGCGCTTTTTTCAATGATATCTACATTTTAAAAGTCATCTGGGGCCAACACGAATTGATTTTTTAATAATTTTTGTACCATATGATAAAGTAACAACTACTTAAGGTAATAAATAAAATTTGTAATGAAAAATAAATGTTTAATTTTTTTCTGAAATTTTTATACCCTCGAGCCTCCTTAAAAAAAAAAGGTTCAGTGTGCTATCATGAAGTAACAAGGAGCATTGCAACATAAAAGGCATCAGACTTAAGGTCAAATTACCCTAGTAACTATGCTTCCATGTATACTGAGATTTTTTACTTTAGCGTATCTCATAAGATACTCAATAAATACTAATTTAATTTTGGATGTAACATGTCTTCTGATTGGCTGAAAAAGTTTTTTGTCTATCAGCTCATAAACATAATTTTGTCATGTGACCGTGACGTCATCAACGTTTTTTCATGATTTACTCATTAAAAATGGAATTTAGAATAAAATTATAAGGAATGACTGTAATATTTTTTCTATTTGAAATAACTTCAAAAATGTGGTGCACACTTTAAGATAACCTGAGGATTATTCAGTGTGCACCACATTTTTGATGTTATTTCTTCATAGACAGAAAAATATTACAGTCATTCCTTAAATACATAAAGATTTACTTACCACACATAATGGTTGGTGGCCACCTCTTTGACAATGTAAAAGACCTACGATTGCCAATAGGTTACCAATATGTAGACTGTCAGCTGTTGGATCAAATCCACAGTATATACTTATTGACTGAGATAATTGCCTTACTAAATCTGATGTACTGAAAAATATATATGACACTTTATCACTTAATATAAAAAAAGAAGATGTGGTATGATTGCCAATGAGACAATTATCCACCCAAGTTTAAAGAAGTGGATGTAAGCAATTATAGAAAACCGTACGGGCTTCAACAAGGAGAAAAACCCATACCTAGCTAAAGTTAATCAATATATTTATAAACATCTTTAATCAAAACTAAGCTTTACAATAAAATGCACCCCTTATAGTTAGTAGAAATGCTTTTTATTGCTTAAAAATTATGTGATAATATATTTCACACTCTATTAAATGTATGCCTATTTATCACAAACACAAAGTACACTTTAATGAAGACTGACTGACATACTCTTGGTTTATGTAGTGATATGTCTCTACTCATTTCTCAAGTACCTGTTAACTCATTCTGACTTTATTTGAGGAAACAAAGACTAGATGCTCCCTTTAACATATAATATACATTTCTTCTGTATACTCACTATACTTCAGGAAAGACAGACTGAAATACTCCTCGTTCATGTAATGATAGTATGTCCCTAGGTGGATTTGTACTGTAATGTCTGCAGACACTGTTCTGTAAAAGACGTCTAACAACTCTTGAGTTCATCATCTACAATAGCACATAACAGTAAACTGTAAATTGTAAACACATTTAAAATTATTTAGAATGAAGTATTTTCAAGATGTCTTATGAAGCATCAATTCATATTTAAGATGCCATTTTGATTATACACTTTAACAATCCTGATTTCTTTTTGCACCTTTTAAAATCTTTCCTAAGCTTTTAGTTAACCTTCGTGACTGTCTGTTTTAAAATAATAGTAATCCATGATTGCAAAATTTGTCCTGTTCCAAAAAAAATTTCTTAAAAATAATATAATCATTAAAAGTGATACGAAAGTACAATGTAGCATTCAATTCAAATGTAACAAGAGGCTGTCAGATTGACAGCAAACCAGATTTTCCTGCATGAAAATGATATTTGCAAATCTGGACCCCTAAACAGGATCAAGTAAAAAAAATAAATGAATTTTTGTAGGGTTCAGAAATGGAAAGGCCAAAATCAATGTAAGTATCACTTTTCGATACTTATTAAAGGTCTACAACTGAACAATGATAAAAGCTAAAATCGTGAAAATTGAACTTAACATTCATTTAGTCACAGAAAACAACATACCGGTATCTAAATTTGAAAAGATTTTGTCAAAGCGTTTTCAGGTTATTGCATGGACAATGCTCTAAGTATCATTTTTCGCTACTTAAAGGTCTACAACTCAACAACAATTGACAACTAATAGTGTTTGGCGAAAGGTGCTTTATTATAATAATGCAATCAAATATAGTTATACCAAACATGGTATCAATAATCTACAATGAACAAAGTGTCAATATGCAGCACCTGAATGCAAACGAAATTGCCAAACCGGGGAAAAACAAAAAAAAATTAAAAATTACTAAAACATATATACGCACAAATACCCTAAAACAGACTACCAATGAAAAAATTTCATGGCTGAAGTAACTTGATACATATTGTAACGCCGTAGGGCTATGTTTAGTTCTTGTGTATCTCTAACTGTAATAAAACAATTCGTATAAAAGTGAGACTTTGACTGTTTATCATTTTACCTGTCAAAGTTACACCAATACACAAGAAAGGACTACACTATCAAGACAAGAATACTAAATGTAAGAAGAACTATTATTATAGCCACAGCACTGTGTTACTTATAAGGGATCGTTGAGTCTCTGGCTTTTGGTGAATATAAATGAGAAAGTTGGATATACAATATATAATTTATTAACCATGTATAAGAAATAATTATAATTTGTTACACATAAAATGTCTTATTATAGTCAATATATTTCTGGGTAGCTGCCTGGTCCTCTTGCACAATTTATTTTTCTGCGGACAAATATTGGGAACCTTATACAGATATGGAAATAAAACAGTTAGTCTTCTCGTGAGGATACTGTAGAAATCTTTCAACAGACAGTCTTCTTTCTTTAACTGACGGTTGTTATGACACAGTAATATTCTCTATTATCATCTGTAACAATGATACATCTGCTTTTAATATACTATACTAAAAAGCAAGGTATCCTAGATTTCAATTCTTCTGTATGCTGGAACTGGCTGGTCAGTACAAGTATCTAATATAACTTGTTCATTGCTTTTATCCGACAGTAAACTCTGTACAAATTCTAATGTATCTCTAACCAGAAATGTTCTTTATTTGTACGGTAATTAAGAGTCGTATTGCTTGCTGTATTTTTACAAGTATGCTGATTTGTCAATCAACACTCTCGATATAAATAATTTATAGTAGTTTTTGTAATTACACTACTAAGTCTATTCACTTATTCAAATTCTCCGTTAAAGTGTAAAGAAATTGACAATATTTTATAACATTGTCTTAATCCTGACAAATAAATATATCCCTTTATTTTTATGACCTTTTGTCACAAGAAACAAATATATATTTCTCTAAATATAATGTATTTGCTTTAGCTAAATTTATCTTTAAATTCAGCTTGTGTACTTCTGAACCCTTATAGTTATGTATGAAACTCCATTCACAACTAACAACGTAGTCCAGGTGCAAGTGAAGGACACCTTTTTTGTTTTATCAAATAAATTTCTTTTTCAGAAATATTCTGTATTTAGAAACCTTTCTTTGATTCCCCTTTAAACAAGTAATTAAAACTGCTCTTGCCTTATGCCTAACAGTTCTTTTTATTTCAGCTACTTTTCTGCCTTGAGCCCAGTAGCTAGACTGCCCAACACACCCTGTGCAGGTTGTTTTATAATCATTTTCGAGTGCTCTATCCTTGTGCATCTCACGAGGTCCCCTATGGTTACCTCAATAACCAATCAGCCAATCATAAATTGATTTCTACGGGAAATGTCATATTTCCGTTTCCTACCTAAACAGATATTTGTAAATATGCCTTTATTCCGCATTTACTTCGCCGTAAAACCTGTACAATTATATTCTAGACATTGAGAGGAATTGGAGCATCACTCCTTTATCATGATACAAGTTTTATAAGTGGAGAACCGCATGAAAAAGCTATGAATATTGTGTTGTCTACAGTTAGATCAGAACAACGTCAATTTGTTTTCAACTTTAGACAACATATTTCTATATTCAGACATCGCCGTATATTAAAATTGTTATGAAATTATTCTGTGGATTATGCGGGTTCTATGAACTATTCTTTTAAGCTAGTAAGACTTGTCTAAGCTGAGAACAATGGTTACGGCCTCTAGACTATCTGCCATTGTTCTAGAAAGTGTTTGTTAAGTCACATTCCAAAGAATGACAATGACATACACTTGTGTAAAATTACACAACACATCTTTATACATTATCATGATTATAGTTTTGTAACAAAACCACTTTTAACATGAATTTCTTCAACTGCAACCATATATATATAAATTCTTTATTAACTTTGAGCCTTACGGCTCATCATGTAACGAAAATAAACATAAACAACCTCACTGTTCAAGAGTGTTTTTATCTTTTCTACACAAGATTGTTTTTGATAGACCTCTACAGGGTCCTGTGCGTACGTTATTTTAATTATAAATATTCAGCACAAGGTACATGACCGTGACAATATCAACACTAGCTTGTTTAATGTAGGTCTCCATGATGTTTTCAATAAAATCTCAGGAATTTCAGCCTTAGTGGCTAACTTAGCTCAGTAGTGCCTCAACGAATGAAAAAAATAAACTGAAGGGTCTAAACCAACAAGAACAACCAACTCCCTGAAACGGTCCAACAAAACAGATCTAGATAAGCTCGAACAGGACATAGTCAAGGCTCCACTGAGCAACACAGAGAAACCTGATGTGTGTAATCATGATCTTGTCTAATCTTTGACCAATTCAATAAAAGAAGGATACCCTTATCACCAACAATAACATTCTTCCTGATCAAATGCTCACGAGAATTAAAAAAGATGCAGAGCTTCTGCCGACCTGAATCGACACCCTAAGCATACCACAAGGTATCCTTAATACAAGGAAATGGTCAAAATTTATAAAACACACAAAAAATATGGGGTATGCATTGAGTTGACTATTCAGATTAAAATAAGTACCAGGCCGAAAGGCTGCCCCTTTAGCAAGCTTAACCTGTTCTGTAAAACTGTTCTTCTGGACTTAAGACCTCGAAGACACAAGACAACAGTAATTAGATAAACAACAACGTCAATTTAATTATAAAACCAAATACTTAATAAAATGTGGCTGGAACATGCTCTCTTGCTTAAAACCACGTTAACTAAAACCCAGATGAAGTAACAAGGGGGCAAATCTAGAACAAGACGTTATCAATTAGGTACAATGAGAGTTACCACCCATTGTACGCAAAAGCTAAAATCATGAAAATAGAACTTGACCTTCATTTAGTCACAGGAAACAACACATCTAAATTTGAAAACATTTTATCAAAGCTTTTTCAAGTTATTGAACAGACACTGTTTGGAAGCTGCCCTATCGACTGCCTGCCATACAACATCTATCTAATAACCGATATTTTCCTTTGGAAATCTGGTTAAAAATGATTAAAATGTAGGTTATGTTGTTGATTTTGGCAGACCTGTTCCACTAAATGATCTCCCTGCATGATAAAAATATTTAGCAGATATACACTTAGGAGTAAATTTAACCAAAATCAGTATCTAGATCCATCCCTACGGTACCCTTAGTTTTTTTATTGTATGTCATTTGGAATGTGTGAACTAAAATTTTGATGTTAAACTTATCCTATGCCAATGAGGCTTGAAACAAAGATTAAAATGTCTTAGGTTTGTAAAGAGGCTAAAGTCGTAAAGACATTCTACCACCAAATTTTATATAATTTGTCCAGAGTCATATATAGTATATATGTCTTTGATTTGTCTAACTCCGTTGAATGATTTTTTTTTTTTATTATTCAAGATTCAAGATTCAAAGTTTTATTTAGAGTCGATATTTCATAAACTACATAAACACAAGCTCTAGTGAGCTTTTCAAATCGACTTAATAACAAAATACAATACACACATACAAAGGTTATGAAACAATACAATTTTAAACATATAATGCATAGTAAGATACCATAAATGACATATATAAGTTAAAAGCATAGTACAACTAAAACATAGCACAAGTTAATAATAAGATTGCACAAATCAAATAGTCAAAATAAAATAAACACAGGTATAACACTATATGCATGCACTGCACTGGCATGAGCTGTTACTTGATCCCATGTTTGTACCAATTTTTTGAATTGGTCAAAAGATGTTTCCATTCGACAATGGTTCGGCAGCTCATTCCAGATTTGTGCAGCATTATAGCTAAACGATCTTAAGCCATACTTAGTAGTTCGGACTATTGGGAGTACTGCTGTTTCCTGTGATCTTAAATCATACTTGTTAATTTTTATATCAATCAAATCATGAAGGTAGCTCAGACTTTTTTTGTGAATTATTTTAAATGTTTCTATTGCAATTGTTTTTATTCTTCTTATTTTTAAAGATGGTAATTTAGATTTTTCTAGCAATTTTTCGTATGGACTATCATAATCTTCATAAATGAATCTTAGAGCTCTTTCTTGAATTTTTTCCATTTTAAAAGAATTTTTTCGCTACAGTAGTGCCAAATTACTGGACAATAGTTAAAATTGAAAGAATGAATGAGTAGTATGCTGTTAACCTACCTAGCCTGTTTAAATATTTACCCATACGTTTTAGAATATTTAATTGTCTTGATGCCTTTTTACATATTTCAGATATATGATTGTTAAAGTTTAAGTCCGAATCTATAGTTATTCCAAGAAGTTTAACATTTTCTTCACAAAAAATTTTGTTTCCATTTAAATTAAATATCAAATTATGTTTATTTGTTTTTTTTTCCAATGGCTATAGCCTGGAATTTGTCAGGATTAGCCTTCATTAAATTTATAGAAAACCAGTTTATTAGATTTAAACTATCAGTTTCTAAACTTTCAACAACTTTATCTAAATCATGATCACTATATGATACAGTGTTATATTGGGTCGTGTAATCTAGATTTAAAGTGTCAGGTCAAAACTTCTCATGAGGGAAATTCCCACAAAACAGGAAAGTTAGCAGGTTTGCTTATTTCATAAGTTTACCCTTTTTATAATACTTCTAATTTCTTGCGATTTACTTCATGGGCGCTGACATGACACTTTTTATAAAATTCAAGTCGGTTACGGAAAGTATTATTCCGGATTTTTTATTAATTAACCTCTTCCCAGTTGGTTAAAACGTTCAATTGTGTCAAAATTGCCAGTTAAGAGCAATCACTTACATAAGTGGTCGGTATCTGGTTTCAGTGATATTGACATTTTTGTAGATCTTGTATAAATGATCTTTTTTGCTGATTTCAGTCTATCTATATTACATTATTGATGTTAAAGCCTACCTATGTTTGTAGGTCTTGTATGCTTGGTCATTTTTGCTGTCCACTGTTTCTGTCTATCTATAAAACTGAAAGAGTCTTTCCAAGTTAATGTGCAAAATACTCTATTGTGTCAAAAATCTTGATTTTATGACAAATAATTCTTAAAGCAGGCATCTGATGTACAGTAGTTGTCGTTTGTTTATGTAATTTATACGTGTTTCTCGTTTCTCGTTTTTTATATAGACTAGACCGTTGGTTTTCCCGTTTGAATGGTTTTACACTAGTAATTTTGGGGCCCTTTATAGCTTGTTGTTCGGTGTGAGCCAAGGCTTCGTGTTGAAGGCCGTACATTGGCCTATAATGGTTTACTTTTATAAATTGTTATTTGGATGGAGAGTTGTCTCATTGGCACTCACACCACATCTTCCTATATCTATCAGAGGTTTTCAGTCATATTGGTATTTTTACTTCTATTGAAGTTTCCATGATAAAAAGGCAACATAAGCACCCTGCCACGTCCACTCTGTGTTTTTATATGTATTTCTGTTTGTATCCATCTGATGAGTTAAGCCTTTTTCAACTGATTTTAATAGTTTGTTCTTCTGTTGTACTGTTACACCACTGTCCCAAATTAGGGGAGGGTTGGGCGCCCGCTAACATGTTTAACCCCACCACATTCATTATGTGCCTGTCCCAAGTCAGGAGCCTGTAATTCAGTGGTTGTCGTTTGTTTCTGTGTATCATATTTGTTTTTCGTTCATTATTTTGTACATAAATTAGGCCGTTAGTTTTCTCGTTTGAATTGTTTTACATTTGTCATTTCGGGGATTATTATAGCTGACTATGCGGTATGGGTTTTGTTCATTGTTGAAGACCGTACGGTGACCTATAGTTGTTAATTTCTGTGTCATTTGGTCTCTTGTGGAGAGTTGTCTCGTTGGCAATTATACCACAATTGGTTAAAATGCTAAAATCGTCATTGGTATAAAAGGCAGTTATTCCCCTCAGTGATCAATTTATTGTTCATTCAATTTGACATTAATCACTGTTTTTTTTTTTTTAATATTTACTGTTTAACTGTTCGCGTTCTTAGATCTTAAGATACCGGTATTCTCGATTGTGACATTTTGACTGAGTGTTGAATATCATGGCGGATGATGCATATGTAGCAAGAGACGCGTATCCTGTCGTTGATCCCTGTCGAGGCACATGGTCTCGCTCCTTTTGAAGTTCATGCGACTACTCCAGTTTTTGTTTCTTACGCGTTGCGTTTTTATTTATAAGATTAATCGTTTTACGAGATTTCAACATCAATAAACGACTGTCGCGTTAATTTGTCTACTATGGTTTTCAAGATAGAATGCAAAACGTCAAAATGTGTTTTCATCCAGAAAAATACAGTCATGAGAATTTCTAACAATCAGGCGTCACACTTTACAAACAACTTATACCTTGCACGGACACCAACTAGAAGTTGTTAATAGCGGAAAATACGTTGGAGTTACCATTAGTCAAGACCTACAGTGGAATAAACACCTTAACAACAACACCGGAAAAGCAACCAGGACCCTAGGTTTTCTCCGCAGGAACCTTGGCCGTTGCAAGCCATCTGTCAAAAACACAGCCTATTGTGCACTGATCAGACCATCGATCGAGTATGCTGCCACAGTGTGAGACTCCCATCAAACCACCTTGATCAAAGACCTCGAAAGGGTACAGCGCAAAGCGGCACGTTTTGTATACAACCAGTACACCGACACTTCCCACAGCGCAAAGCGGCACGTTTTGTATACAACCAGTCCACTGACACTTCCCACAGCGCAAAGCGGCACGTTTTGTATACAACCAGTACACCGACACTTCCCACAGCGCAAAGCGGCACGTTTTGTATACAACCAGTACACCGACACTTCCCACAGCGCAAAGCGGCACGTTTTGTATATAACCAGTACACCGACACTTCCCCAGGCTGTGTCACTGGACTATTAGACCAACTCTAGTGCGATACCCTACAGCATAGACGAATGAGCCAGCGACTCGTCATAAGCTATAAGATCCAGAACCAACTAGTGGAGATGCAGTGGTGTAGCTCGCTTATGTTATTACCGAGGCAGGGTGTGTGGGAGGCACAGGCCCCCCGAAGCTATAGAGGTTTTGAAATTTTATCAAGAAGATTCTATTAAAAATAGCAGTGGTTTTATTTTACTTCATCATAATAATGTTAGTATGCCTTACACTAAGTTATACTACAGATTATTAGTTGATTACTGGTACCTACATCATTTTCAGGGTTCAGATGAATACACAAACGTTCTCAAAAACATTTACCACTTTTTCAAATTGAATCCTTTCAGTGAACTTCACAGATTTTAAATCCTTTACGAATAAAAGGAGATGGGTATGGGGTATACTTTCATGACACAGCAAGTCAACAATACAGCTGTGATCCACCAAAAACCATGTCAGCTGACTTACAGAATCAAACAAATTCCGGATCTCAGCTAGCGCTTTACATGTGGACGCAACAAGATTCAAAAAGTGCGTTTTACAATGCTGATAATATGCTCTTGGTTGGATTTGCTGTATACAGGTTTTAATGCCAGAAACATTACCAGACATCACGCTAGCACCATTTCTTGATTAACTAGGAAATAAACGTGACATGCTACATGTAAAGTTCACCACGGTACTGTCCTGATATTTCTTAGAAGGTCTCAAGTTCAAATTCAATTTCAATAGATCTTTATTGCTGGTCATATTTGCTGATACATTTTCTGTCTATCTATCATAACTGAAAGTTCTATACGCAACAATGCTAAAACAAAAATCGTCATTTTAGGGCAATAACTCAAGAGATCAATTAATGGTTTAATTGATATTGGTAAATTTAGTATTATTGATCATTTTCACTTTTTTTTTTGTTTCTTTCTCACTATTATAGTTTCCAGTTTAATATGCAAAAATACTTAAATGTATAGATTCGTCCCTTAAGAACAACAACTCCTTTAAAATAAATATTTTACAGTTTTAATCAGTTTGCATTTCAGTAGATCTATATTGCTGCTTATCTTGATTGTTACAGTGTTTGTCCATTCCTTTTACTATGTATTTTGGGACGCAAAAATGCTGAAAATCGACATTTATCTGGTATCTTTGATGAGTTTTTTTAAAAGACCCTAGACTCCAATAATGGGTCAACTTTAGGTTACAATTATTACATATATCTCTTGTGTTATCCCTGAATCATTTTTGCTTTGTACAGTTTATGTCTATTTATTATAGTTTTCAAGATAGAGGGAAAAAACGCTAAAATGTGTCAAGAATCGTCACTCAAGGACAGTAACGCCAACATTTTTAGAAGATCTTATATTGCAGATCATTTTTGCCGATGACTGTTTCTGTCTATGTTTACCGGGTTTGGACTTTCTTCGGATTTGTTGTTTTTGGATTCTATCAACTCTTCAACGTTTTTATTTAGTTTTGGATTTTCAAATAATTTGGCATCGAACAACACTGAATTAACTGTCGAAATGCGCATATGGCTCAGTAAAAGTGGTACCTTTAAAAAGGAAAATAACAAAAATACCGAACTCCAAGAAAAAATCAAAAAGGAAAGTCCCTTATCAAATGGCAAAATCAAAAGCTCAAACACATCAAACGAATGGCAAAATCAAAAGCTCAAACACATCAAACGAATGGCAAAACAACTGTCATATTCCTGACTTGGTACAGGCATTTCCTTATGTAGAAAATGGTGGATTAAACCTGGTTTTTAGCACTTTTATACCACTGGGTCGATACTTCTGCTGTATTAGTTCATCTCAGGGTACTTGGATACTGGCATGAAAATACAGATATTGTTTTATCAAGATTTGCTGTTATCAAATGTTGGAATTTACAATAAGGAAAGTATCTCCCTCATGCATAGCTCTAATTCCAGGTTTAGTAAATACTTTTGGACTTTTTTGTTTTCATTTTATAAACTCTTCATCGTTTGTATTAGATTTTGGATTTTCAAATATTTTGATATCGATCATTAACGAAAAGACATTTATTGTTGAAATGCGCATCTGTTGCATTAAAATTAGCAATGTTAACGTTATTATAGTTTTCAAGATAAGACACGGGTGTCATTCGGTTTATCGAGAGGAATGATCGTGAAAGAATATCTAACAGTGGTCAAGTATTGCGAGACGATCGTGAAAGCTCTGGTACCGGATCGTGAAAGAAATTTAATCGAGAAGACATATGAAAGGTCAATAAATAATCTAATATAATTAATTACTCGGACAAATTTACAACAAAATAAAACTGTCTGTCAAAATGGTTCAACATTATGATCAGTATGTGAGAAAATCCAGTTTTAAAAGTACATAGTTTTTACAAAACAACAAAAGGCAGATTGCTCCTCGACATTTCAATGACATAAAAATGTAAACAAACATGATTTTTTCAAAAATTCGAATAAAATAAACTACTTTTCTCCAAAAGGGCCATTCTATTTGAAAGAATCAAATGGTTCTCACAGTTATTTTGTATAAACATAATCTGAAACTTGTTCAAAAAAAGAAGTATTTACACAAAATTGATATTTCGGATCGTGAAAGATCACGTACCGCTTTTTGAAGATCGTGAAAAGGATCGTGAAAGGTCTGATGCTACGAAGACGTTCAAATTCTTCTTCAATTATATGATAATTAATATTTGTTATTGATATTGAAAAAAAATAGAGTGGCATGACTGACCCGGGTCTCTTTTGTTGGTGAATAGGGCTATAATCGTGCAATGCCATTGGATCTAATTATCTTATAATACCACACAGACTTGGTAAATTATATCAATATATTCAGTCTATTTGTCCGTCCTTCATAAGTTTTGTTTTCTTATGCGAATTTAATATTGTTTTATTTGGTATTTATAACTTTGAAATCCAGTCAATCTAGCATCAATTTAACCCTAACCTTCAAGTGATTGCAACAGAAGATTTTTAAGTTTTAATCTTTAGCATTATACTCCAAATATACACAGAAAAAAGTCCAACAAAATATAACTTGAGGAAGACTAAAAAATCACGATTTTAAAATTCCTATGGAGATTTGCATTGAATTGGGAGATAACTCTGCAAAAAAGGCAGAAATATCAATAAGAATTGATACAAAATTATAACTTTACCGCTTCTATTCAGCAGAATGTATTGATTCTTGATATTTTAGCCGTCTTTAGAGTATGACAATCAACTCTAAAGTTATTTTCGTATCTTTTATCAAGCTTCAACCTAGATTTCGTAATTCATTAGTTGACCATTTATAAAATTTTTCAACATGTCAAGGTAAAGAATCTCAAATCTAATAAAAATAATTAAGCATATATTCTTCTTTTTGTGGTTTAAAGTTTCTTTGAACAAGGTAGATGCTGAACAAATATAATTTACAGATATAAACAATACCAAATTTTCACATTATTTTTTCAAAATGGTCACAAAGCCACAAATTTGCAATTTCTTTAATAAAAAAATGCGCAAAAAAAATTACTCATAAAACTTCGGTTTTGTACATCTCATGAGCAGAAGATGATATAATATAGTCAAATACGAACTTATAACCCCATCAAAGTATCATGCTTTACATGAATTTTAAGAAAATCAACCAAAAACTGACAAAAAAAGACTCATTTTTGCGGAGTTATCTTCCCTTTCCAATGTTAATTTACATAGGAAATTAAAAATGCTGATTTTGAGTTTTCCTCAAGTTAGATTTTATGGGACTTTTTTCTGTGTATAGTATATTTGGGGCTTAATGCTATAGATTAGAACTAAAACATTTTCTGATGCAATTAGTTTGAGAGTTTGATTGGACTCCTTTTTATGTCCATTATATTTATAAAGTCAAGATCCTCAATAAATTTAAGCATTTCAAAGCATTGATATTTTCAGAAAATGAAAAGAAAACAAATATCTACTACGGCAATAAGAAAAGACATATATGCTATAGGGCCACGGTATTCGGTGTATGGTGTACATGTCTGTCTGCATATTTCATATATGACGTCAATTGTATTTGATATAGGTTGAATGATAGTAAGATGTATGTCTGGCTGTCGGTCAGGGTTCATATACTTTCGACCTTATGTTCCGAATTAATTTGCCAAACATAACTTTTATATTTGTCAGTTTCTAAGGTACTGTAAGCATCGGAACACCTATATTTGGTGTACGGGATGTTTGTAGAGATCTGTATGGCATGGTTCATCTGACTTTGACCTCTTTTATGAATCTTTGACAATCTTACGCGTATGTGACCCTTCTAGTAAAACCCTTAATATTACAGACGTTCAACAAATATACTATCATATTAAAGCAGACGAGACATTTGCGCTCTGGTATTCTTTAGTCTGTAATATATAGTTATCTCATTGGAAATCAATCCACATCTGCTACGTTGTATATGAAGATACATAGAACTTAAGAAAGTAGTGTTGCACAAAATGTTGGTTATCGTTCAATCTCAAATTAAATGAAAGATGCTGTTTTTGCTATAAGTTTTTGGTTGATGGTTAACTTTTTGGTTTAAACGTTGCATATCCATATTACTGGCTAAATAGTTGCGGTCTGACTGAATTGTACAAGACAGATTCTCATAGCTTAATTTTTCATACTGATTTAACACGTTTTTTAGTTAATTTTTTTTAACTTTCGAGGTGAAGTGTTGAATTTAAAAAAAAAATGTAGCTTTAATGTTCCTTCTTATCAAAATAGTTACAGGCTTCAACCAGTTGCAGGTATATCAAATGGTAAAAGAAATATTGATTTCTGTTTATTAAGTCTGGTCACGCATTATCTTTCACGATCAAAATAATGCGTTAGCTGATCTTTCACGATCAAGTTTGATGAAAAACCAACAAATTCAAGATTTTCATAAACAAATGAACGGTTTTAAGGGAAGAGCATACTTTAATTTTACTGTACTATCGGACACACCAAAGATTAAATTTCAAATATATCATGATATATTGAAATATGACCATTATAGGTACAAAAAGCGTGTTTTTTAAAATTAATTTCATAGACATGCATTGCGCCTTTTGTGTTTTTTCACAATGTACTGCATATTTTCTTTATCTTATTGCATAGTAATGTTGAGGAAGTTTAATCATTTTGACAGATATATTTTTTTGTTCGGATTTGTTCCACGTTTTGGAAATTCAGCGATTTTTTCACAGATTCTAAAGTAGAATTTACATTTAATTACATTCACGATCCGGTACCAGAGCTTTCACGATCGTCTCGCAATACTTGACCACTGTTGGATATTCTTTCACGATCATTTCTCTCGATAAATCGAGTGACACCCGTGTAGGAGGCTAAACACTTAGATTTGTCCAAATCAGTCATTAAGGAACAATGACAGGGTTTATTAATGATATTAGTCAGTGGACATTCGATAGATCTTGTATTGTTTATCATTTTTGCTGCTTCCCGTTTCTGTCTATATATGATATGCAATGTAGTTTGCAGTTAATATGCAGAAATGCATAAAAAAATGAGAACAACACTCTATAAATTTATGCGTCCGAAACGCTTTTCTGGATTTACCTTCATCAGAAACGCTCAAAGTCGAATATTTGAAAACCAGGGATGTATAAGAACCGAGACAGATGATGGGCTATATGACAAAAAAGGACATGAAACAAATAGCCAAATCCATCTAAAGTCAACTTTTCCCAAGGGAGTATGCCATAAATCGTCATTTAAGTACAATAATTCCTATAAGGAATCATTTAATAATTTTGGTATCAATAGCAAGTAGGAAGAAATTGACAATTAGGACATTTTCACCTCGTCAGATTTTCTATATCCATTATGGTTTTTAAGAGATGTAATAAAGTTATTACATTTTACCCCTGTGTTGTATTTTAAGCCTTGGTGGCCATGTTGGTTGATTTACCGAAAGGTAATTCACAAATATATACATCCCAGGGGCGGATCAAGCCATTTTTAAAAGGGAGGTTCCAACCCAGGATAAAGGGTGGGTTCCAACCATATGTCCCCATTCAAAAGCATTGATCGTCAAAAAAAAAGGGGGGTCCAACCCCCGGAACCCCCCTGGATCCGCCACTGCATTCTAAGGGTCAACCAGGGAAATTTGATTTGAATTAGTTTAGAAGTTGAAGAGAACTTAGAAAAATATTACGACGACGACGGACAAAGTGACAAAGTCTTCACAAAGAGTGTCGAAAGTTACTACTGTGTAAACTCTTCTAACACATTGCGTCTTCATAAACAGTGCCACAGAATGGAAAATTAGAGCCGATTAGTGCTATTTTCAAAAGAATGATCAATAAGAAAGCCAATATATCGCAGTTTTTCATGTCAGACGTATGCAAAACCATTGAAAAGATTGACAAACAACATTAAATTTATACACGAAAGACAACTATATATATTAATTTATTTAATGTTTTAGCATTACTTTTGCTTCTCAGGTGGACGAAAACTCAAGATATAATCATTTACATGTATATTGACTTTCAGTTTGGTAAAGTTTCACTAACAAGATAAGCAAGGACAAAAAAAAAATAGAGTGAATAGCACAATTAATGAATGAACACTAAGTTCTCTATATGGCAGGAAACGAATTGTGTTTGGAAAAAAGTCCGAGGCAAAAGAAGTAACTCCAGGGATAACATAACAATCGTTTTTAAAATCTCTAATATTTGTCATATACATAGACATTGACTCTAAACTAAAACTCATACTATATTTGAAGTAATCAAGAATTGTTTTCTGTTCGGATTTATAGTGGAGAATACAGAAGCACTGATTACTGACCAACAATCTGTTTAATTTTTGTTTTATAGACAATTTTATATTATTAATGGTTGATAGGAGATATCTGAT
Organism: Mytilus coruscus; assembly: GCA_017311375.1. Lineage (NCBI taxonomy): Eukaryota > Metazoa > Mollusca > Bivalvia > Mytilida > Mytilidae > Mytilus > Mytilus coruscus. The sequence goes on along the minus strand of CM029602.1, from coordinate 61,781,498 downwards.
AAAAATGTAGATGTGATAGGAACCCAATGACACCAAAAATCACCAGGGGTGCATCTGCAGCCAAACTTGAAAAGTTTTTATACCAGTAAAAGAACTTTGAAAATGTTCTATAGTTGTTAGTTCTTTAGATACCAGTATAGTAGTCTGTTCTGTAATCCTATTCCCGATTCCGACATTTTACCTAAGTGGGAATTGGCATTGCGGGTGATGCATGCATAGTATGAGATACGTATACTGTCGACCCTTCCTGTTGTGCTCCTTGCGTCGACCCTTCCTGTTGTGCTCCTTGTGAGGTTCATGCTATTCCCTTAGTTATTGTTTGTTACCATGATTTTGGTCCGTTTTTATTTGATTAACTAGATTTGATCATCGGTAAACAACTGTCGCCTCGATTCAAGACTCTTGTTAAAAAGACACATTAGGCTGGATTTGGATTTTTATGTTATTTTCTCACTCATGTAATATTAAGAGAGAAATAATGTTTAAAAAGCCTTATCATGGTAATGTAATATAGTAGCGATTTTATTGTTCGACATATATACAAGTGCTATAATTGTATTTTATTGTGTTTATTTTACCGTTTGTTTGATAATATTATTGTATAAATCGCAATTACGTAAACCAGTTTTATAACCTTATCCAAGTTTTATTGCCTGATTCTTTAAACACTGTATTGAAGTATTTTAAGTTAGTTGTCATCATAATAAAAAAAATCGTGTTAGAACTATTATTTGTTTGTGTATTTTAGTATGGTGTGTAAATTAAACGTCGCAGAACAAGTGATTTTGAGTTGACAACAATGTATTTGTTATTAACTATTCACCCTGATTGACTTTGATATATCTAGTATACATAGCCTATAATTTCTTTCATATAAAATACATATGTAATGATCATCATGAAATTGTAAAACATTTGTGTGAAAACTTAGATTTTTCCAATCGGGAGGACCTCGGAACTATTATTAGAACTAATTTTGACTCGGAAAAACTGATTTCCGCAGAAAATATAATGTTGCAAATCGAGAAGATGACGGTAATTTATTTTTACTCCCTCAGTCAATAGTTCTTAAACTTTGGTCAAATATATAGTTTTCTGCTCTACAACTATCTATTATAATTTTCAAAAATGTTGTTTACCTCAATTGGACAGCAATATGACAACACAAAATACGGAAGACATCTTCATATTGGCTTTCTTCTGCGCAATTAGAGAGAAACATCATTGAACAAGAGTGCACACGCTGAAATGTCTCGCATGTTTTACTCACCATTGATTTTATGTTGAAAGTCTTAAAGATAAAGGTTTTACTACAAGTATCACATAAACTTAACATTTTTAAAGATCCATGACAATTGAAGTCAAGGTCAAATAAAAACTGTCACACAGACATGTACACCTTACAATCATTCCATACACCAACTATAGTTGACCTATTACTTATGGTAATTGAAAAACAGACCAAAACACAAAAACTTAATGTTAACCAATGAACCATGGAAATGAGGTCAAGGTCAGATGATACTGGCTTGACAGACATGTACACCTAACAATCATTCCATACACCAATTATAGTTGACCTATTTTTTATTAGTATTTGAAAAACAGACCAACACACAAAAACTTAACATTGACCAATGAACCATGAAAATGAGGTCAAGGTCAGATGACATCAGCTCGACAGACATGTACACCTTACAATCATTCCATACACCAAATATAGTTGACCCATTGCTTACAGTACTTGAAAAACAGACCAAAACATAAAAAAATAATAACAATGACCAATCAACAATGAAAATGAGGTCAAGGTCATATGAAACCTGCCAGTCTGACATGTACCCCTTACAATCATTCCATACACCGCATATAGTTGACCTGCTGCTTGTAGTATCAGAGAAATGGACCTTATCACGTAACTTTAACCTTGATCACTGATCCATGAATTGAGGTCGAGGTCAGGTTAACCTCTCTGACGGACATGTAGACGTTGCAAGGAACCCATATACCAAATATAGTTATCCTATTACTCATAATAAGTGAGAAATTCACATGACAAATAACTGCAATTTTTTTCAAGAAGTCACTGAACCATGAAAACGAGGTCAAGGACAATGGGCATATGACCGGCGGAAACATCGTAACATAAGGTATCTGCATACAAAGTATGAAGCATCCAGGTCTTCTACCTTCTGAAATATATATATATATATATATATAAAGCTTTATACAAATAGTTTACGCCGCCGCCGGATAGTAATACCTTTGTCTCGCATACTGCGACTTTTGTCGCAGGCGAGACAAAAACTGTCAACACATACTAGTATTTTGTACTTTTCATCTAAAGGGAATTTTAGTGGAGTCATAACTGCCTCTTACTTTTTTGTACTTATGTCACTGTGATTCCATGGGTTTAATAGATTTTTTTTTTATATCTACCGTTAAAGTCGTTTAGTTAATATCAAAATGCATATTCCGCGTAAACAACAAGTTTATGCTTTTATTTTTATTAACTTATAAAAGTACAAAGTCATGAAAAGAAAACATAATAATAGCACTTTCAATGCATAGTTTAAACGAATAATAAAACAGGACCCAAATACTACTGTTTAATAATATAAAAAATATTTCATATCTTCTTCAAAAGCGTTAGTAGTGTTAAGGGTGCAATATTATATGCACATTGTATACAAATTGGTCGATTTTTTAACTAAATGTGTAAGATGGTTTGTCCGAAAAAAAAATCGATTTAAGTTGTAAATATAAAAAAGTCGTGGCATCATTTCTCTTCCATCTCAGAATTTTCAATATGGCTTAGAACATCATGTCTACGGATCTTTTTCAGCGCATCCACTAAGTCAGCCTTTTTAGCTCGTGTGTGATGTCTTCTCCAACGTTTTAGCGCCGCTACTGCTTTGTTCTCCAAAGGACCACGAGCACCATCAATGTTAATGTCGCTTATGTCTTTTTCTATAGTATGAGAACCTCGTTTTGGATAAAATGGTAGTTGTCTATAAAGCAACATCCAATCTTGATCTATGTATTCACTAATAGTTTCACAAGCCTTGGCGAGTTTATCTGAAAAAAAATGAATGCAATTTATACACCTAATTTTTAAATACCATTGCAAGTTTCTGATTACATTGTTTCAATTTTCGCCGCTCTTCCTCATGGTAACATTGAACAAGTTTCACCTGTCCATTATTAATTCATAGACGTTATATGTAGATCTTCCTATTCCCAAAACCCGATCAAATATCTGTATATTGACGAGAAACGCGTCCAATATTACCATGCGAACGACTGACAGAATACAATCTAATTTATAAATATTGTATTTGATTTTAAACTTTTACTGGTATTTTTAAACGAAATATTTTTTATTATATCATATATAGTCTGGTTTTAATTGCAAGTTAAATGTGCAAAAGGAATGAGACACAGGTTAAACAAACATAGTCTTCTCTCATAAAAAAAGAACAATGTACTATAAATAGATTTAAAAAACGAAACTCATAACAGTTCTGGCCGATGTAGAAACTAGCAAAGTAAAATACATTCCCTGACCTCTGGATTGATAGAAGAACCCATTCACTATATATAACATTGACAAGTTTAATGTTTGATTTTGTATTTTGTATATATTATTTACTCATATGTGACCCAAAAATTACAATAGACCTCCATTAATTCAATTCGAGCGATTTGAAAGAGCTGTTCAAAGGAAATTAGTTGCCAAAAATCCAAAATTGAAAAAGAGTAACACGCTGTGCATTTCCTGATGATTTCACTCATTAATTTAAGGGTCCGGATAATATGCATCTTATGTTCAAATTTAAGTGACCGACGGCTGGTTGCTTCATTTCAAATCGAAAAATTTCATACATATTCATGGTAATATCTAACTTTGAAAGAGATTTGAGTAGAAACGAGAGCACACTCTTGCAACAAGAATAAAAAAAAAATAATGACGGACACCCGGAACAAGAATAAAAAAAAATAATGACGAACACCTTATCTGAAGTTATGTATGTGCATTGGAGAATAAGTAGTCCTGTTTCATGTAGAAAAATACTGGTTTGCCATTTTAACGGATTCTAATATGTAAACAGCAGAAAAAAAACATTTTACAACACATTCTGTTTCATACTAATCTTCTTTGCCATTTTTCTGCCATTCTAGAGCCGAGAAAAGTTACCTGAACCATCAAGCAAATTGACTGTCAATATTTGTTATAAACATATAGTTAGTAAAATTGCACATAGAAATTACTATGTATAGCATTTCTTATAATTTGGATTACTCCCCTTAATTAGTATGGAAAAAGTAACACCAAAAACAAATTTATATTACACGAGCAGGTACTTGTTATTTTGTTATGCTGGAATAAAAATATACTGAGTTCCAGGTTAATGTAATGTAAAAGTAACATGCACACATGACACCATCACTGGGGATAATTATTCATTATGACAATAAGCTTATTCAGGAGAAATAGGATCGATGTTTATACATGTATACTCACATTTCAGTTCTTTAATTTGAACAAAGAAAGTCGATAATCATTAAATATTATAAAATGCAAAGAAGTTTTGGAACACTAGCTGACTTTTGTTAAGAAAAAACCAAAAACAATATTCTGTATCTTTCAAATATTACATTTCTAAAAACAAATAACTTACAATAAAACAGTCGAAATAGACTGAAGTAGCACAGACTTCATGAAATTCTTCATAATTGCAACGTAGCCGTTTTAACACATATTATCTCATAATGAGATTTTTTTTATGATAAACCCGAGGTTAATTCTAAACAATGGCTATATTTTCGGTAGATCTAACTAAATTTCCAATTATTTGTACAGAATACGCTTATTAATTTACAAACAAGAATGGCACATGATTGTCGTCGTATCATTGTGTAACAAAATAATAAAGCTTTACGGGAACTGATACTGTTGGGTCTTTTTATCAACCGGACACATTAATAACTAAAAAATGTATTTTTTGAACATGCAATTTTGAATCACAATTGATGCTCCCAGTTGATTCGATATTCTATGGCTTGCATTTCTTAGTATGATTTTCTTGACAGGAGGTTGCTGTCTGTCTTTATTCAAATTTATAAAGTGTTATTTTCATATACTATTACTAGATAGATACCACTGCTAAGTCAGACGTCAGTGTTTGGGTACTGACATGGTTTATAACATTTTTTTTCTATCATTCGCCGTTGAAAAATTAAGAAATTACAAAGAGACAAAGTAAAGTCGCCCTTAGATGAATGTGGTTACTCTTTTTATGTCCATTTTGGTATTTAACGCCTAATGCGTCCACGTTTTCGTACATCATCTGGCTTTCAAAAATTAGGGTCTGAGCGTTCCTGATATAAAGTACTTCTGACGCATGAAATTTATAAAGTGTTGTTTTCCTTTAATGATAAAACTTAAGTAATATCTTTGAAAGTTTTACGGAAGCAATCATAATTTGAATGACCGCTCTGAAATACCTTTGACGCTGATGCCCTCCGATTTTTTTCAACTCGTAGCTTAATCCCATCCACCTTTTCCCTCGTTTATGACATCATCGAACTTCTCAATTTTTACCTGCCATGAGCAATACGATGGGTGCCACTAGTGGAGCAAAAACTGTGAACGATTTCGGACCACCTACGTTCAAACCAATTTTTTGTGGTTTTGTGTTAATCTGTAGTTTTTTGGGGTTTTGTGTTAATCTGTAGTTTTCTGTGGTTTTGTGTTAATCTGTAGTTTTTGTGGTTTTGTGTCAATCTGTAGTTTTTGTGGTTTTGTGTCAATCTGTTGTTTTTGTGGTTTTGTGCCAATCTGTAGTGTTTGTGGTTTTGTGTTAATCTGTAGTTTTTGTGGTTTTGTGTCAATCTGTTGTTTTTGTGGTTTTGTATACTATTGTGTGTCTGTTGTGTAATTTACTTTCGGTTATGGAGTTATCTGATGTTCATCGACTTAGGGTACATTTTCAATCAAAGTATAAACTGACGTTTTGGATTTCAATGATCGTAATCTATGTACAATGTATTACTAGTAAACTATTAAGTCAGGGATTTCGTTACCACAAATTACTTAAAACCTTTACAAAATTCTTCCATAGATACAGAGATTTGGTCTTCAAGTTTGGCTGTACCTGTAGAAAACTTATTTCAAAAGGTATAGCACATCCTAAATTTTACGGTGATGTTGTAAACCGAGCCCGGAAATTTAGATACGATCCGGGTAAACTTATCAGTCCTTTAAATAAATTTATTCTAAATGGTTACCTATTCAACACTGTAATTAAATCTTTGAATATTGTTTTTATTGGTATAAATATTGATTTTGTGATCAGTAAATTAAAACGATACTAAATATTAAACATATTTACTTTCACAGTACTATAATCTGTCGAAACCTAAAGTTTGGCACTGCACAATGTCATGTTTTTCTCTGACTGTTAATGACGTCTTTACACTAAATCCATTGGATGTTGGATGTGTAATGATTGGTATTTTAGTCTTAGATACATGATTGTTTCATTAGTTGTTATTGGCTTTGAACTAGCTGTCAGTAACTGCGAGTACTCTCAGATCTGTACTTAGTGTCTTTTTGTTTTGGGGATGTATAAGTACCCGTCCACGTCGACTCTGTGTTTTTGTTAGATGTATTTCTATTTGTATCCATCTGATGAGTTAAGCCTTTTTCAACTGATTTTTTTTATAGTTTTATGTTGTACTGTTACACCACTGTCCCAGGTTAGGGGGAGGGTTGAGCACTCACAGACATGTTTCAACCCGCCACATTCTGTATGTGCCTGTCCGAAGTCAGGAGCCTGTAGTTCAGTGGTTGTCTTTGGTTCATGTATGTCATATATGTTTTTCGTAAATTGTTCTGTTATAAATTAGGCGTTAGTTTTCTCAATTCAATTTTCATGTCGGGTCCTTTTATAGCCGACCATACGGTATTGGTTTTATCATTGTTGAAGGCCGTACGGTTGCCTATAATTGCTTACATCCACTTCATTTGAATTCTGGTGGATAGTTGTCTCATTGGCAATCATACCACATCTCCTTATTTTTATATTTTGTTCTCTTAAACATTATGTCGGTAATATGAAGGGTCGCGACGAGAAGTCTTTTCTTCATAAACGCAATTCTATCTATTGTCAACAGAAGAACAATTTAATAAAAAACATATTCTATTTCTGAACTTTGATATCGACGAAAATCGGGGTTCCGGTAACATTTGAAGAATTCCGAAAAAGCTTCAGAATATGTTACAGAGTTGATCTTTAACAAGTCTCTACTGTTTGAAATTGTATGAACTGTCCATGCTTACATGAGTTTGACTGTCCCTCTGGTATCTTTCGTCCCTCTTTTACATAAGAGTTCATCGCATTAAGTGAAAATATTATTTCAATTACATGATAAGCTTACATTACAACTAGCTATGGTCAATGCAGTTGTTTTGTAATTTTGTATTTCGAAAAGAAATGAAAACATATTCGATTGATGGACAAGTTTATTATGTGACGAAACCTATTCTACTCTTACTTTTTAGAGTAACTTTTTTTCCAGAAGAAAATATGTTTAAATGAAATACAAATTTCCATTTCACAACAGTCATGTTTATATGCATATTTATGATTGTTGACTTCTAATAATCATCATACATGAGTCTATTAATCAAGCAGTTGCCAGAACCCAGACTCTAAATCTCTTGATGGAAATGATTGAATTGAATTAATTGTTAAAAGAGATACACAATCAGGTTTCTATACAATCCTTACGTCAACAAGATTTCAGAATGCGTAACAAGGTTGATCTTTTATTCGTGTTTACTGATGAATTCGATAAAGCATTGATTTGTTTATTCGAGTACACCGCATAAAGTGATATGATTCTTTTAATTACGGTACGTTAGTTGAGATCTTAACTACCTCTCGAACACTGCACTTATTTCAACTGCAAATAAGAGTTATCATGCTCAATCGGTTGACGAGATTTGTTAATTAGTCTTAAGTAGTTTTATACTGTCTATATCTTTAAACCTAACATTCTGCTTTGATACCTTGTCAAAATAAATGTATATTGAATTCAACTCATTAGCATTATTAAAAATTTCGCATAAAGAACATAATCGTGTATGTGCATTTATGCAAACCCTGGTTAGATCTTCGATTTTATTTATCAGTCATGATTTTCAGGACATTTGTTAAGAAAAAACTAAAATCTTTATATAGAAGTTGAAAGTTAAGCTCTAGAAATTTAATTGAATTAATTTGTTTACCTTTTCCTTTCTTTTGTCCAATGGGAAGACTGAAAAAGATTTTTTCAGTGACGTCAGTGCTAGTTTTGTATCGATGTATTCGTCTAGCTAAATCTAGAGCCTTTTCTAGTTGTTCAAATTCTTCCTCTTTCCTTTCCCTGTCCACTCTGATGTCTACCAATTCCTTTTTCATATCTTTGATGTCTTTACCCATCCTTTTTACCTGATTTTCTTTCTGTGTCATCCATTCAAGCTTGTATTGAACTGCCGCTAGTTGTCTTTTTAATGGTGGCATTTTGTCCTTTGCATAATGAATTTCATCAGTCAACATTTCATATGTTTCAATATAAGTTTCCTGAGAATATTCACTTTCTCGTTTCCTTAATTCTTTCTTCCTGTATTCTTTAAACTCCAGTTCTGTCTGAAGTTCAATCGAGAGGGTTCTAAGGTTGTCTGCTTCATCTTTCATTGACTCTTGTTTGTTTTTCCATGTTTCCATTTCTGTCAATGCTTTGTCAAACTCTATTTCTGATTGGCTTAATTTATAGGTCAACGTGTGATATTTGGTTTTGGCGTCTCTCAGCAAGCGAACTTTTTCTTCACGCTGACGATCTAAATCGTCTATGTCATTGCGTAGAAATACAGGATAATTCTGATCAGCCTGAATCCAATTATTGGCAACAGACATCACTGCTTTTATATTTGTACAGCCGTCTGCAAAGAGCAAAACCACTGGAACATTTTCGCACTCATTCTTCTGACAAAATGCCAAAACTGGTGAAGTAAACTGAGTATGGTGAATCATAATATCCTGGTAGTTCTTCTGAAGCTTTTTAATGTTTGTTATACTCTTACTGACTGTTTCTATCCATATTTCAATCTGTTGTTGGTAATGAGCTGCCGTTTCCAAGTAATGGTCTGTTTCTGAATCATAGAAACTAACACAATATTTTTCAAGCAGTGTTTTTATATGTGTGCACGTTTCTATCAAGTCACTAAATTTGCTTGGCATGAAGGTTTGAATTTTGCCATATAATTCTTTTATCAAAGCAATATTGTTAGGATCGCCTTTATATTTTTCTGAATCAGAACCATCTTTGATTGCTTTTTCTAGAGACGCCTTTGAGGAAAATTCGCTGATGTTTAACATGCGTAAAACTCCTTTTAATCGAAGTATACTTTTTTCTACCTCATGTTGCAGGCTTTTACCGACGCCATAATAGTTTCTCTCCAAACGTGAAAGTTTTTTCGAAAGTCCTTTTATTTCAGAAGATATCGAATGTCGTAACTTTGCAAGACTTCGTGGTGGATTTGTCTCAAGCTGTTGCACTCCCATAGACCTTCTGTGAAGCCTAGACATGTCATCGAGGGCCGGTAAAAGAAAGGCAGTCTTTGTCGCCAATGTCGGCATCCGACAATCCAGAATTGGTCGAAGCTAAAATAGTCATAAATTTGATAATAAACATACTTAAAACTGTATATTAGTTAGACACAACTATTTCTTGACGCTTCAAAGACTTAAATAAATGCAACTATCAAACATAGTTAAATGCAGTCTTTACTGAAAAAATGTAAAGGTATGTTCGTTGAAGAGAAGAGGGCAGCCAATTACAATTGAACTGTAGAAAAAAAATCGAAATTAAAAACACTACAGAAAATAATTCTTAAATAATTGAATAATACATGTATTATACATTTAAGTATCTTTTCTTCTTTTTCTTATATTTCTGGCATGTCATGAAAGAAAAATTTGTAACATATCGAAGTGTTAATAAAACTTGACGTAATAAAAAAAGTAATTTGATAAATAATCAGTCCTCAAATGCTATTAAATGAAATCAAATTATAAGTAGAAACTCGCACAGTAATGAGCAAACCAACTTACCAAACTCAGTTATTTCATGAGAAATTAGTGTACATTGAACTTATGAGTACCGTAATCATTATTTAGCGAAAGATAATATAATACAGGTTTTGGTCGCAAAGGTTTCTGGGGTCTCTTTCAAATTTTAAGAATAATCTGATTAAAATGTTAGGTTCATACTAAAAAAAAATGCCAAATGCTTTTCAATGGAACAAATAAACAGAGGAAAATCAATTGATTAAATTTTTAATTTATTATCCACAAAATAAACATAGCCTAAGCATTGCTACCGTTAACCAACATATCAATCATATTATAAAAGTTGATAATGTCACCGTTTATCTCAAATAATTTCTCACTGTTAAAGAATGGAGATTAAAGGCTAGAGTATTTGACTTTTGATTGGGAGATAGGAAGCTTAGATCTAAACCAATTAAGTCAATTTGATTTAAAATACCAAAACTACAGATATTTCAAAGACACGTGCAAGTCAGTTCAAATAAAGATAAAAATGTCAAACAAAATTCTCCCCTATCAACCGTTGACTTTCGCACTAACATAATATTACTCCTATTTGTAAGTAGCATCTTTAATGCAGTTTTTCCTGGTGTACAGATAAAAATTATGTATATATTGCATTTCATTTACCAACCGATATAAAAGTTTGCTTGTCAAACGACCGAAGTTCCCCTCAAGAAAAAGTACAGGTTGAAATTTCTTTTTTCATCTGAGATAAGTTATTAAATCATTTCAATTTATGAAGTCTGGTAAACAATTTTATATTGTACATAAAATATAGTATAGTTCACGGAGATACAATGTAAAGCATTAACTTTATAGAAACATATTTTAACTTGACGTGATCCGAGTAGTCGTTGACATAGACATTCTCCAATGAAAGTTGGAATTCAGTAGCTACTTATGTCGTTTGTTATTTTTATGGTTATCAACGCCATATAGAATTATATAAGTAAATATTTAATATCAACAATGATACTCAAATCGTTATTATTAAAGTCTATAGCAACATGCGAGACTATTTGCACTAAAGATTGGACTATTAAATTAAATTTTAAATGCGGTAACAAAACTTGAATTATTATTATTTCGTTTTGCTATGAATCTACCTTATTTGCTTTAAACTGAGAAGATGAGAATAAGTTTGAGAGGTATGAAATAAGGTCAGGATGATGTTGATATCTGACTCCAAATTTACTTGCCCCACTTCTGTGCACCGCCGTGTATCGAAAATTGTCAGTAGCATTATTTCTTGTTTTCTTTTTCGTCATTTTTTTTTATTAAATAGGGTCAGAAGTCCATTACTAGGGGTTACTCTAATAATGGACTTCTGATAGGGTATATGATATCCTACTTCATGAAACTAAATGTCGTGTTTTCTTTATCTTGCAAGTAGATAATTATTAGCAATTCATACTAAAATTTGCAAACGGCCGCCTTAAACTAATTGTCCCACAATTACTGTTATACGACCATCTAGGGTGGGGTAATTGGTTCCCAATTAGGGTCCCATGGAGTACTATAAATTATATTTTGGCCAAAAATAGGAACCCGTTTACATATTTCAAACGCTGATGGTGTATCCCATGAAATAAAGCTTATTTAGTAGCTGGTTATACCAAATCTATGTTTTGTCTTAAATAAATGATTTGTTTACAATTGCATAACAATTGTCATTATAAATAAAACTCGTAAAGAAAATTGCAAAACAAGATGTTAACTTAAAAAGCACTCATTCTGGCACTCATTCTGTATTTCACAATGCTTCCGACAGAATTTGATTTAAATTCTTCTATTTTTTTTTTAACTAAGCCAATAAAATACTTTGTAAAAGGGACAAAAGAACACTTACAGCCATTGATTAAACAAAGTATCGGTTACGACGTTGTCAAGTTTTTAACGATTTTTTGCGGTTTGATTCCAAACAGTTGCAGATGATAATGGTTGCTACGAATGATACAGGAAGTAAATACTTATAATCAAAGAATCAGCTGCTCTATTCGCACCTCAAAAAGTCTAATCAGCAAGCTTACAGCAATGTCTTTTACAAACCCGAGTAGAAACCTGGCAAAAATATTTCACTATCTCCATTTATTTTACGATATGAAGTTCATATGAAACTTTACTGATCATTGATCTTTATATATTTCGTCGTAAAATGAAAGCTTTTAAATAAAAAAAATTGAAACATAGAATTAAAATAATAAATAAAAATAATGATATAAATCGACTCCCGCAAAGTGTTACAATTTATTCCTTCAGCCAAGCATAGTAGACATCTGAATAACATTCCAAACTTCAACTGAGAATTAATTATACGAACTCTAAAAAAGACAATTGACTGGAACAATTTTAAACAAGCATTGCTCCATTGAAATTGAAATTTTCTTGTTTCTTCTATATTTATTAGTGAGAGTGTGCCTATGGTAATAGAGAGACTGGGGATACGACAGGGGGAGAGAGAATAGAGAAAATCATTGTTTAGTAATGCTGGGTACAAGCAAGGACATTCTATACAACCTCATTAGTACAAGCAACAGTTTTTGACTAATTTAAAAAAAAAAGGTGGGTGGAATCATATTCACTAACATGTTAAGATAAGACGTTATATTGAACTCACGATACCAACATATACTAAAAATGTAGACGATATTTTAAAAAATATATATATTTCAATTGTTACTTTTGCCAATGAATCTTCAATTAATGGATTTATTGGGCTAATGTTCTAATTAACGACACTTGGATGTCAGAAATGGCGATGGATATAAATAAAACTGAAAGCATAACATTAAAACAATTGTATTGCGTGTTTATTTTGATAAATTTGAATATAAAGTTATATCAAATCTAAACAGAAAATCCAACATGGAAACATAAATACTGGAATTCATACCAACAACAGTCAACTCACCTTCAGATTCATCTTTAATATAATTAGTTTATATCTTTCGTATCATCAATCTGTGTTAATTACACCGAGAATTCCACAAATGTTTTTATCACAGTGAATTAAATCCAACATGATATCGACAGGCCAATAACTAGCATGTCATCATCTTAATGTCTTTTTATACCAAATATCCAAAATCAATTACATCGTACTACTGTAATTTTAATTCGTGTGTTCGAATTCACTGTCTTTTAAGTAATGATTGATTTAAACGTATAAAGTGTCATAGTGTCTTGCCACTAAAACGTTTCAGAAAATTAAATATTTACACCTTGGGAATTACTGTATTTATTTAATGTTAGTTAAAGGAAAGATTATACCACGATAATATAGCATTTTTGTGTGCACAGTTCATAAAAAACATTACGTGAAGGACAAATAAATACATACTCTTTTATTTAATTTATCAAGCCAGCTTTGTAGGAGAAATTATAAAACTGTTTAATTGATATATGAATTGTTATATGATACTGTTTTAAACTGAAGAAGGTATAAATTAATATGTTCTGTAAATCTTTTGGTATGGATGTTTTCTGAAAAAAGTAACTACCAATTTTCCAAACAATTCGCTGTAGATATGTTAAGGAAAGAATTCAAAATGTTTCGTAAAAAAGTGGGTTTTTTTATTTACTTTCTGAATTGTTCTTTATTTGAGGGTCTGGATGGAAGGTCCTTCATTTCTGTATTCTTTAACTTTTTGTCCATTATTCTCTTTTCTTTATATTTTAGCACCTCGTTATTCTTTATTCTTTTTTAGGTCCATGTTTCTCTATTCTTTATATTTTTTGCCTATTATCTCTATTCTGTAAACCCCCATCCACACCCTCTTATATTTTAGTTTGTTTTGTTTTGTTTATATTTCTTTTTGCTGTTGTATTTGTACTCTATTTGTATTTTATTTTTGTTTTTTTTTTTTTGAAAAAAAGGGGGGATTACGTCGAACATTTTAAAATACAGATACTCCTCTTACAGTTTATTGAAAATAAAACATTACCAAATTCTTTGATTCCTCTGGTTTAAGCACACGGCGTAAACATATATTAGTGTCTAAGACATATAGATGGACAAAAATTATACAATTTAGAATTTGCCCTCTTCGATAAATTACATATACTACATGTTTAGACAACCATTGCAATTACCTTTTTTATATCAACAAAGACATTAAACATAGTTGAAAGATACAAGTATCAATGATGAGAAAATAGCTATACATTAAAATCAGCAATATAAAACAAACATCTTCTTTTTTAAACTTCTGCGTTCAACTTGGCCCTTCAATTCGTGACTTGCTTTCGATGATATTTAACTGGGTTTTTTGTATATAATTCTACGATTCCCTCGAAATATATTTAGCAACAAAACGAAAAAACACTGAACCCATATAACAATATGAAAAACTGATCAGAATCAGGGAAATGGAATTGTTTATACATACGTCAGAATCAGGGAAACTTACTGAAGAGTATAATGGAATTGTATATACATACTTCAGAATCAGGGAAACTTACTGAAGAGTATGGACTTGTTTATACATACGTCAGAATCAGGGAAACATACTGAAGAGTATGGAATTGTTTATACATACGTCAGACAAAATTCCATGTACTAATATTGTGTTATGTAGTAATCTTTTGGTTTTTGGATCGGCAACAAAATAAGCTACGAATAACTTTGCCTACACATTTAGTGAACCCTAAGTACATTCAATATCACCATGGCCAGATTTGAATGATTAACAAAATTATCTTTCCTTCTCCAATCAAGATGCAATTCATATTTTTTTCTATTTATATGCTCGATTAATTGACATTGACGCTTAAATTGAATAGTCAATATTTCATAGTTTTCACGTTCATACCACGACCATGCTATGATCCTGATAAGATCCTGCTACGATTCCGCTATGAATTGACAAGAAAATCGTCTTTTAAGTTGTGTAATTTTTATATCATTCGAGTTTACCCTTTGTATGTCCCCTCCTAATATATAACAATGTTTGCATATCATTTTTATGTTTATCAATGTAACATGTCAACAGTAAACACCCTTAGTCTACATTTTTTGTTGTTGATATATCATTTAAATCATACATTGCTATCACTGGCGCAACTAATTGAATTGTGTTACCATTTCAAAGTTGACAGTTTTATAATTTAAATGACGATTTTGATTTCCATCTAAAATTATATAGGTACACAGAGCATTTAAGATTTGAATACGTATCATTACTTTAAATACTTGGGAACGTACAAAAAATATAAATTGTTTATTACAGTTAAACTTGTCTGAATACGTGTGCTTTAAATACGTACATTTCTTTCATAAGCATCCCTGTTAAAGGTGGTATATAATTTTGATAATTTACCTCTGTCAGACAGTAATATGTAATCTGTTTCGTGTAATGTAAATGAGGTCATGGTTTTTATGGGACAAAGTAAAAGATGATAATTTAAGACAGTTTTTATCTGATAAAGAATATGGAATATGGAGTAGACTCACATCAATTAACGTTCATATAATATTCAGGGATTCAGATATATTTCAAGGGAACAGGCGTTTAAATTGCTGTTCTTCATGTCCACCAATGCTGGAAAGGCTATAGCGATAAGTAACTTCACATTAAGATAAAGACGATCTTAGCGTTGACATAAACAGTATCGTTCCATTTTTATTTTGTCGTGATATCAGAAAAAGACGAGATCAGCGTTGACATATATAAACGGTATCTTTCGTTTTTTTTACTTTATCTAGATATCAGAAAAGGAATATCTTAGCGTTGACATAACGGTATCGTTCAATTTTTACTTTGTCGCAATGTCAGAAAAAGACGATCTTAGCGTTGACATAAACGATATTGTTCAATTAATGCTTTATTCTGATATATGAATATAGCAGACACACAAACATTTTCCCATTTAAGTAGTCCTTAAAATATAAATTGTGCGTCAGTGAAAAACTTATTTGAAACTATGGTAAAACCGGGGGAAAGAGTAGTTACCGGTATTTTACGAAATTTTCTTTAATCATGCTGACTGATAATTTTCCTTCTCAGTGGAGTCGAGTGATATGAAAATGATCGCTAGAAACTAAGGGCGCACGTGCCCGTTGTCAATGAAATTAACAACGTCGTCATAGGTAAAACAGCGATAAACAGATTTTATCCTTATTTTACGAAGTTTTCCTTTGATCGTGCTGACTGATAATTTCCTTTCTCAGCGGAGTCGAGTGATATGAAAACGGAGTCGAGTGATATGAAAATTATCGCTAGAAACTAAGGGAACACGTGCCGTTGTCAAGGAAATTAACAACGTCTTCATAGGTAAAATAGCGATAAACAGATTATCATTGGTCATCTCAACTCGATTACTTTTCTCACTTTCGCCGTACCGGCTCAAGCGAGCAAATCAATCTCGTTGAGATAACCAAAGATAATCTATAATTATCATTCATTGTCTATTCTTATAATGATAAACGTCTATTTGATATTATAACCATGTATAATTAAAATTCGTTAAGACATTATGTTTACTTGTGTCATCTGTAAGAACCTTCAATTCTTTAGAAACGCATATGTAGCCGATTTTTTCCTCTTTCTATCATATTTCAAGAAAAAAAAAATAATGGAGAGGTATTCTAGGGAAGTAGTCAACGTCCCAGTGACTAGACCTGTTTGTTGACCTCGCAGGAGCAAATAATTTTTTACCGATCCCCAGCCGCCGGGTCAAATTAAGTGCCGGTGAAAGGTATAAGATTTGTTGATTCTCCATAAAGCATTCGGCGTTTAGGGGGAAAAGCAAAAAATGAGCGACTCGGAGTCAAAATAATGATTAACGCCAGTGAAATGTTTCCTGTGGACTACTAAATAATAGGCTAGCAAGTTAAAATCCGAGTAAAAAATCAGATTTAATACTCAAATTCAACGTCAAATCGATGTTGTCGTCCTGAATATGATGGGCAGTACACTGTACGGAGCGAAGCTAGTAAAACGGGTATTTTGCGACCCTCAAATCCAAAGTTAACTGTAGCAACTCATCAAATACAGTACTGTTATTCCCATTTTTATGCAATACTCTTAAAATGTTAAGAATTAAACTTTTCAAATATCCCTTAAACGTCGATTGCGATTGTGCAACGTTGTTACCAATGACTCCGACCGTCAACCGTGGAATTGATGGCAGTCCTCATCCAATCAAAATTGTCGTTACATGCCAAATTGCATTAGAATATACGATTGATGTTACACATCCATTTATTCGATGACTAAATTACTTGTGTCCGGTTCTTCTGTTGTCTCTGAACAATTGATTCGCCCTTAAACAGTCTGATATGGTGGGTGGAGAAAACCGACATCAACTAACATCACAGCTCAAATCACGATATTTGAACCTGAACAAGGGGGACAGGTATTTTATCTTATGCTTTTTAATTGGAAATATACATTCTACAGCCTCAGTCAATGATGAACGTGGTAATTATTGAAAAGTTCCCGGGCAAGAAATAAGAACGATACAACAAACACAAAGAAGCCTGAATCATTTCAGTAACTAACCAGTGAAAAGAGAATCTATAGCAAGAATTTTTAAATCATTTTACGCCTCAAAATTTGAAAATTATGAATTGATTACTAATTATGTTATTCAATGAATTACTGATAAGCCAACAACCCTGGTACTTTATACCAAGGAATTGTATATTTAAATACACAATTCCTTGTTTATACCAACAAAAAATATTCTACTAGAAAAAATGTCGATAGGTAGAATTTTTATGAAGACCTTTCATGTCAAAAATGATTGCTTAATACAATTTACAATCAAATAAATGAATTTGGAAAAAATATTTGAAATGAAGTTTATTATGATCTGAAAACGTGTTTATTTCAATAAAATGCACTTAAAGTGTCTACTCGAATCAATTCAGCTCCCCTTTGTAAATATACATAATAATCGAGACATTGCATTGCAATTTTCAACGATTTTATTCACGTACTGTGTAAAAATCAGACAGTGGCATTTGATTGTCACGGCGTCAAATATAATATTCTTTATATTAAACTAAAATTTCAGTATGTCTATTCGTATATTCATAAAATCAGAAAGTCTTTCAAGGCAAAAAAAAAATGCTTAAGAAGACAATTTTTCCACAATATTGCAAATGTTTTTGTAAATCTTGTACCAAAGGACATACTAAACCACAGTTGTTTTACATATGAAAGATTGTATGTGTGTGCCTTGAACGATCAAAACAGTTTTCCATTGTTTCATATGTTCATCGAAATAAGACGTGATAAGTTCGGGTATGGTAATTAACTTAACAGAAATGGCAAAAAAAAAAAACTGACACTGAAACCCAATTCTCAATAGACCAAAAGCATATAAAGGCTGTGGCAACCACTGAAGAATAATAATAAACTAAGGGCTAGAATGTAAAATGTGGAAAATTGGTGTAATGCTCGTTAAATACCTGTGGATGTTACGGAAGAAAGTAAAAGATGTGTCACGGTTAGTTTCTCCTTTTTTTAAAGAGTATACTTTTGTTCAAATAAGGTTAATACATTGTTTTATGAAATAACAAAATAACGGATAATTCTCTGTTTCTATAATTTTTATGATACAAATTACACTCTCGACTACGATATACTGGGACCAAGTCCGTTGATCAGTTCACTGGTAGTATTTTTGTCGAAGAAATCTCTCCTTTTAAGGTAGTCTGAGACTATTTTACCACTTTGGACCACAAATGACAGCGACCTGAGACTACTATAGCACAGTAGTCTTAGCAGCAACAAATAAAGCATTCGGTATTTAGGGGAACGTAAATAATGAGCGACTCGGAGTATGAATAATGATTTACGTCAGTAATGCTTCTTGTGGACTGTTATTTAATAGGCTAGCAAGTTAAAACAATTCTTAGTAAAAATCAGATTTAATATTCATATTTAACGTTCTGAATATGGTTGAAACAGTTTATGCTATTCGGGATCTTCACAAGGGATATGTGCTCATTTTCCCTATCCGTATTTCATTTCTCCTGAGCCTAGCGGCGACGGGGATATAGGGCACTGACAGGGAATATGAAGTCATATCCCCTGGAAGCACGAATAACAATTGTGTTATACTAGAGTGTCCTGATTTAAACACTAATTACCATTCCGATCTTCGTATTTGTTCACAGGGTATATAGGCTCATATACCCTGTCAAGGTAACCAATCAAATTGCAGGATAAGCCAGAATATTCCACTCCAGTATAATATTATTCGATTGATGTTACATATCCATTTAACGGATGAACAAATTACTTGTGTCTGGTTCTTCTGCTGTCTGTTGTGAACAATGGACTAGTCTCTTAACAGTCCGAGGTGGTGGAGAAAACCGACATTAACTAACATCACAGCTCAGTTGTATCTGAACGTGAACAAGGTATACTATTTTATGCGTTTAAATTGGAAATACAATATTTCATTAAATTAGTACGGCCTCAGTCATTGAAAGTGGCAATTCAATTATTGAAAGAACCAAGAAATAAGAACGATATAACAACAACAAAAAAGCCTGATTCATTCCAGTGAAAAGAGAATCTATAGCAAGAATTTTTGAATTATTTTACGCTTCAAAAAATTTATAATTATAAATTGATTACTAATTATGTTATTCAATGAATTACTGACAAGCCAACAACCCTGATACTTTATATTAAAAAAAAATATACGAGAAAAAAAT
Source organism: Mytilus coruscus (assembly GCA_017311375.1). Lineage (NCBI taxonomy): Eukaryota > Metazoa > Mollusca > Bivalvia > Mytilida > Mytilidae > Mytilus > Mytilus coruscus. Next base: position 61,761,665 of record CM029602.1, on the reverse strand, counting down.
ATCGATAGGTAGAATTTTGATAAAGACCTTTCATGTCAAAAATGATTTGCCTTATACAATTTACATTCAATTAAATGCACTTGGAAAAAATATTTGAAATGACGTTTATTATGATCTGAAACCAAGAAATAAGACGTGTTCAATAAAATGCACTTTAAGTGTGTACTCGACTCAATTCAGTTCACCTTTGAAAAAAAAACAATGATGGAGCGATTGCAATGCATTTTTCAACGAATTCTTTCACGTACGATGTCAAAATCCGTAAGTGGAATTTGATTGTTAAAGAGTCATATATAGTATACTTTATACTAAACTGAAAAAATATATATGTCTTTTCATCTATCTATACAGTCAGAAAGTCATTCAAAGCAACAATAAAAAATTCTGATGGAGACAATTTTGCCACAATATTGCAAATTTTCATGTTTTTGTAAATTTTGCACCAGAGGACATAGTTAAACACAGCTGTTTTATACATGAAAGCGAGTGTAAAGCTTAACATTCAATATAATTTCAGTATGGTTAAAATTGTCCCTCTTATTCATTTATTTTTATGTAAATACTCAAAATTTGCATAAAGAAAATGCAGTTTAAGGCCACTTTAAGCATTATTAACTTAGTTACATGTTTAGAAATACGTGCTACGGTAGAATTATGTAAAAATTGGAACAAAAATGTTTGGAAATCGGCCTAATATATTCAGCAAAAATTGGCCTACTTCTATTGACTAACAGAAATACAAACATGTATCACCAGAAGGCTTTGTAGAACAATACTTACCGGTTATCAGGTTTCTGTTTAAATATTTATGTTGTAAAATCTCGGCTGCAAGTCACATCATGAAGCTTTTTGACCAGCAAACTCAGTGAACGAGCTCATGTGTCACATATATCTTATTTTACAACATAAATTACAAGTGGGGAGACAGCAACCGAACAATATAATAAAAACCAAACTTTTTTTCCTAGTCACATACAAATAAGTGAAAATACGCTTTCAATAAAAGACTTCATAAAAAAAAAAAAAACACGACCAATCTTCCATGTACCCATATTGCATGCAAAAGGAGATCATCGGACAATGAGTCTCGATGAATAGAAGATGACTGTTGTTATATAATTAATCACTGGTATATGAACATTTAATAATGACTCACTCTTGCGGACATAAATCCCAGATTACTATGTTCTCTGTGTCTTTTATCTCCATCCTCGTCATCTGTTAGACTTGCGCTGATGGTGGGGTCCAAGTTCTGTAAAATAACAATTTTGTTAATATACAATGATCGTGCATAGTTGGAAAATACATTATTTGTTTGAGCACTAAAGTGTTGTTAAAACCGTAAGGTACCTCATATGGTACCGTGAATTTAAGAAGAGATTGAACGACTTTTAGAAGAGGCTCTGCTGTGAGATAAAGTCAGAAGCTATTAGGCCTTCCTCTTTTCTGTTTGAATCAGACAAGTTCAGTTATATTAGTTTATTTCATTAGAAAGAAAAACAAAATCATTCTTTTACCCCTATTTTTTTGACATTTTTACCTATTTTGTTCACACATTGTTGTCAATATAATGGAATTTTATGCGACTGTCACACAAGTGAGAGGTTTAGCTAGCTATAAAACCAGGTTTAATCCACCATTTTCTACATAACGAAGTGCCTGTACCAAATCAGGAATATGACAGTTGGTTTCCATTCGTTTGATGTGTTTGAGCTTTTGATTTTGCCATTTGATAAGGGACTTTCCGTTTTGAATTTTCCTTGGAGTTCGGTATTTTTGTTATTTTACTTTTTATTTTGTCTTGTGCCTGTCCCAAGCCAGGACCCTGTAATTAAGTGGTTGTCGTTTGTTGCTGTGTAACATATTTGTTTTTCGTTCATTATTTTGTGCATAAATTAAGCCGTTAGTTTTCTCGTTTGAATTGTTTTACATTTGTCATTTCGGAGCCCTTTATAGCTGACTACGCGGTATGGGCTTTGCTCATTGTTGAAGGCCGTACGGTGACCTATAGTTGTTAATTTCTATATCATTTGGTCTCTTGTGGAGAATTGTCTCATTGGCAACCATACCACATCTTCTTTTTATATCTAGTTCAATCCAGGATCCTCCTAGTACAAATCTGGATATCCCAATTTCTTCCAGTAGATATTGGAATTTTGATTTGTACTGGATCTTAATTAGTGTAAATCAGAATTCCAATTGCTACTGGTAGATATTGGAATTCTGATTTGTACAAGGAGGATTCTGGATCATACTAGATTTTAATTTGCACTGTCACATATACAGCTTCGACTAGAGAAATGTGTAGTTTCGGTATTTTATGCAATCGATCTATATCAAGATTGGTATTGATACAAATAAACGTGATATATCTTAGAACTACTGAAAACTGAGCTGAAAGGTAATTTTGAAGAGATTTCCAAATTACATGGCTGTATTTTTTCAAAAAGGTCAACCATTACAACCCATTAATGATAGGTGATTTTTCATTACATACTAGTAATTGTATACCAGTAATAACCTCATTCTCTGCATGGATCTCTGTTTTGGAGACGAAAATTGTTTTCTGTGCAAGGGTCATAAGTAGGCCAAAAGTAGGTCAATAAGAACATCACCCACTGGTGAGATGCGTAGCAAAATAATAAATAAACTGTTGACACAGAGGTGTGTCTCGCCTGTCGGCATAAAATTAACTTGAAAAAAGACGATCTGATGTACAGCAACATTGCTTATTAATTCAGTCGCTGGACCATGATCTAGTGGGCAGGGCCTAAAAATGGTCGATACACTGAGGTGTACAGACAGTAATGTAACTTTATACAAAATATCGTTGCAAGTAGTTCCTATCAATCTAACTTAAGCAGAAAACTTAGCATTGCAAATTGCTAATTGATTCAAAGTCACTTGACCATGTCCAAGGGGACAGGGCCTCAAAATAGTCATCATACTGATATGTACTGATAGTAATGCAACTTTATACAAAATATCATTGATCTATCACAAGTAGTTCCTATCAATCTGACTTAAGCAGAAAACTTAACATTAAACAAGAGTGCACATGCTGAAATGTGTCGCCTTCTTTTTTCTGACCATTGATTTTATGTTGATAGTCCTTAATATAAAGCTTTACTAAAAGTATCACATAAACTTAACCGTTGATGATCCAAGAAAATGAGGCCAAGGTCAGATAAACCAAACCGGAAATACATGTAAACCTTACAATCATTCAATACACCAAATATAGTTGACCTATTGCTTATAGTTTCTAAGAAACAGACTTAAACAGGAAAACTAAACATTGACCAACGAACCATGAAAATAAGGTCAAGGTCAGATGAACCATGCCAGACAAACATGTACACCTTACAATCAATCTATGCATTAAATATAGTTGACCTATTGCTTATAGTATCTTAGAAACAAACTTAACTCAGGAAATCTTAACATTGACCAATGAACCATGAAAATGAGGTCAAGGTCAGATAATACCTGCCAGACAGACATATACACCTTACAATCATTCCTTACAACAAATATAGTTGACCTATTGTTTAGTTTAAGAACCGTGAAAATGAGGTCAAGGTCAAATAAAACCTGCCAGATTGACATGTACATTGTAAAATATTTCCATTCACCAAATATAGTTGAAACAAATATAGTTGACCTATTGTTTAGTTTAAGAACCGTGAAAATGAGGTCAAGGTCAAATAAAACCTGCCAGATTGACATGTACATTGTAAAATATTTCCATTCACCAAATATAGTTGACCTATTGCATATAGTATTAGAAAAAAAGACCAAAACACAAACTCTCAACTTTAACCACTGAACCATGAAAATGAGGTCAAGGTCACATGACACCTGCCAATTGGACATGTACGCCTTACAATTATTCCATACACCAAATATAGAAGACCTATTGCTTATATTATCTGATAAATGGACTTGACCACGAAAACTTAACCTTGTTCACTGATCCATGAAATGAGGTAGAGGTCAGATGAAAACTGTGACGGGCATGAGGACCTCGCAAGGTACGTACATATTAAATATAGTTATCCTATTACTCATAATAAGAGAGAAATAACATTACAAATAATCTTAACTTTTTTTTCAAGTAGTCACTGAACATTGAAAATGAGGTCAAGGACAATGGACATATGACAGACGGAAACTTCATAACATAAGGCATCTAAATATAACGTATGAAGCATCCAGGTCTTCCACCTTGAAAAATATAAAACTTTTAAGAAGTTAGCTAACGCCGCCGCCGGATCACTAGCCCACTGTCGAGCTTTCTGCGACAAAAGTCTCAGGCTCGACAAAAATGCTTATCAATTGAAAGTCACTGGACCATGACCTAGGGGACAGGGCCTAAAAATGCAACTTTATATTAGATATCAATGATCTATCACAAGTAGTTCCTATCAAACTAACTTAAGCAGAAAACTTTACATTTGTTGACGCCGTCGTCGCCGCAGCCGTCGACGGAAAAGCAATCCCTATCTCTCGCTTTCCGCGACTTTCTTTGCAGGCAAGACATAATCGGAGAAGAAACTGTTATTTTATGAAATTTTCTAAGTAAAAGGACATCATCACTCAGAACTAAACTCATATGTGATTTGTAATTAATCATTGTATTTACTAAATAGTACCTCAATACCCGTACAAGGAGACAGAAAACGGAGAGGAATAATTAATTCTAATGACATTTTCTATGTCATACGCTCATAGGTCAAAAGCTAGTTAACCAGCACAAAACTTATTTGTGATCCAGTGACATTAATTGTAAAGTTATAAACCAAATAGCATGTTGAAAATAGATAAGAAAATTATGTTTTAAAAGAAACTTTATAGTTTCATTGGTCACAAAGAAAGCAAAAACAAAAAGGTGTCTGTTTGACCCCCCGTTTTGTCTAATGCTCTATTTTCAGTAACAGCGGTTATGTTTGTTGATTTGCGGAAACAGCAGGAACATATATCATTTTTGAAATAAAACATCGTCAAAATGATTTCGAAATAGTATACACCTATTGACTGGTTATGAGGGTAATAGCAAGTTTGTTGTCCCTGATATACCAACTATTGCTCGAGGCGAAGCCGAGGGCTATAGTTAGTATCAAAGGGACAACAAACTTGCTATTACAATCATAACCAGTCATTAAGTGTTTTATTATACCGAACAAAACAACTTTCTAAAGACTACATACACCACTTGGAAAAAACGAATAGTCAAATAAACAAGCACAAGATGAACCATCGGGTTGTTGTTTTTTGCCCGTGTGGTATTTGTCAATATTTTATTTACTGTAATCAAGACCAGGAATCCTTGTGTAATAATTCTCGTGCATATTATACACGCAGGCTAAAATCTATTACCGTACTTCAAAGCAATCCCAGATTATGAAGACGACGACAGACCCATACCACACATTTGTTATGTTTTAGTTCTTAAAATATCATGTTCGTCGCTTAATTTTTTTTTTCTTTTTTAATTGCTTCTGGTAAGTATTATATTCATTTGAAATTACGACGACAGACACATACAGATTATACAATTTACGATATTTCATAGTTTAACGTTGCCAAGAGCACATGTACAAATCCAAGCAGAATAGTCGATGACGTCATTGTTGTCCAATGAAAAATTAGTATGAAAAAGTACGGGGAATATGTTTATAAAACTATTGACCGGGGTAATAGTCTGAAACTATTGACTGGCAAATAGTCTGCGGAATGAAATAGCACAAATGTTTCCTTCTTTTTTATATAGAAAAAACATACTGAGGTATAATAATTTGGTTTAAAATATCTCAATAAACCCTTTGGTTACAGTTTACAGACGGACGGACAGCGGACAGACTCCAAACGCAAAGTGATGGAAGTAGCCCATACTGGTACATTTGGCTAGGCGACCATAAAAAGTGGTACATTACTCTTATGAAATGTAAAAAAATGTTAAAAAGTAAGAGCAAATAAAATATTCTCCACCATGTCCGCCGATTAGAATGAGAGGGTGTACGTACCTCTTGCATATTTAATCCTGACTAGTCTACTGGAACTCAATACCTACAGACGTCTGAGCTTGTGAAGTAAGTTGACACACTCGGTGTCCTAAATTTTATGAGCAACGATTGCTTAGTGTGTATTCTATTTTTTATTGGCCGGTTCTGCTGTGTTTGCTTCTTTGAAGGTGATGGGATTTAAAGGGATCACATTTAACTTCCAGTCAGGTGCATCATTTTTTTCTCATTATTGAGAACATTGAAGTGTTGTTTTTTTTCTACATATTTTGAATTCCTCCATTAAGCCGTCTTGTATCTGTACTCTAAATCCCATCCTTCCCAATTGAGATAATTTTCAGATTTGATTCGTTACAACAGCACTAACTGTTATTCGAGATCAACTAAAGTATATTGTTCAGTTCTGTTTCCTTGTTGGAGGGGGAGCAAATGATCAGAAAGCTATTCGTGAATTCATTTGAAATGTGTGCAATTATTAAAGTTATTTGGCAATTTACAAGATGAGTGTATATAAAATATCAGTATAAGAATATTACCTGCAATACCATTGAATAATCCTTCACCTCCTTTAACTTCATTTTCCTCTGCCTAGTATGTTCCGATAGTAAGTCCCTATATAATTTCACATTTACTTCAAATAAGTATTTGGACAAATTCATATACCTTGGTCATTTCAGTGAATTATTATTTATAATGTTAAGGCTTTAGTCATAATTCTAAAATCCAATTCGCCCTATTCAAGCAGATTTACACAGACTTAATCATGGATAATATGTACATGCATACTATTTTTACCAGTATATACGAAAATATGAGATTAATTCAGGCCATTGAATCGAAATTTCAATACTCTTAGCAGGTGTCAAAGGGTTTTGGCAGTTTCGAATGTAGTTTTTTCTACCGTCGATCCTTCCTTTTATCTGCAGATTAACGTTACGATTACCTTTTATGGTACACATAGTATACCATGCTGTGAATTAATGGTCTGCAAGTCATGTTTTGATTAGAGCGACATGTTACACATAAGGAGTGACACATGTTAATCACATAGACGTAGGATTAAAACAGATTATGGTTAGAAATCACAAGTACATTAATTGTTATTGAACAATATTTTGATAACATCATAATATTGGTATTTGTAAACAACATACATTTTTTTTCAAATTCTTTGTATATACCAATAAAGCATAAATAAAGGACCACACTTCGCACTGTAAGATACCACTGTGCCTAGATAATGTCTAAATTGTTGTAGCATTAGCCATATACTCAACCTAATAAGGGGTTCTCAGTCAAGTTTATATTCTTTAAGTATATTTTTCTAGTCGACTCCATTGCCATTTACGAGAGGGATAATATTATATTGTCGGCTTCTTGTTTCAATAACAATATTAAATCTGGGACTATTATACTAAGTATAATAGTCCCAGATTAAATGCACTTCGAAAGTGGGATGACTTGTCAACGAAATAGTAACTTCCTTATGATGGTTAAAAAATTAATACCTTATTTATTTATTAAAAGTTATGTTGAAACCAAAATTGTATATTTTTGAAATTATCTGTAAAACTATCTAAATTTTGATGTTGTCTCACTTTCAACAGTTACCAAAAAAAAAAATGCATTAAAAGCCTGTCATACGGAATTGTATGTTCTTTGCTGTATTTTGATGGGAATATCCGCAAAATATCAGCTTCAAATAGAAGCTTTTTAGAGTCACTTCTAAATTAATAATCCAAAGCATTTGAAGAAATCTACCAATTTTCACTCTACTCCTCGTCACGGAAACTTTCGTCAATCTTTAAGCTTTGTCTGCTCAGTTTTATACAAAGCATAAAAGGACAACCATCTATAATCCATTAAACAATTCTTATGTGTTTATCGTCTTGATTATTCTACATACACTTACGGTATTCTCGATTTATTCGTATTAAATAAATGTTCATGTACGAATTGTGTACCTTTTAATTTACCTTAATGAAGGAATTTAAACATATAACATGTAAAAACATTTGTAAACTGCATATAAATGAAAAGCATTTATTAAATTGCTTCTCGAAAAGATGAATGAACAGAAGTTAAACAACATACTTGATATAATGTAGGAACAACGTAGAATTATCTCCGCAAATGATGAAAATATGAACATTTGTAAAACATTAGAATATGGTCAAATTTACTAAAGATGATGGCATCTCCGCAAATGATGAAAATATGAACATTTGTAAAACATTAGAATATGGTCAAATTTACTAAAGATGATGGCAAAGCGGTTGTAATGCCAATTTCCTAAATATATTTTACGCAAGCGTAGTTAAGTTTTTCAATTCAAAGTATCACAACTTTATGGGTGTACTTTAGACTGGCAACAACGTCGACGACGACGGAATATAGAATCGCTATGTCTCGCTTCTACGACATAAATATCGCAGGCTGCGACAAAAACACACAATACACAAATGAGTATACTGGACACAGAATGATAAACCACAACACGCCAATATGGAAATGTTAAACAAGTGTATACAGATCAAAAGCGAGAGTGCACACAATACATAACAAGTTTGAGCTTTCTAAAAAGCTGTGGACTGCTTCGCTCTATCCTAATTTAAGGTAATATGTGTGCATGTGGTTGTTGATTTAGTATTGGAAATGTGGTATTTTTTTATATTGATTGATATAAAATGGATGTCTTTGACTTGGAATATCAATTTTTGTATATAAATTTATATTAACATAATAGACGCGACTCTGGGGTGTGCCTCTGTGGAGGTGTGCCTAGATTGGCAGAAGTTATAAAATACAGATAATGCATTTTTGTAAACATTGTATAGGAACATTGTTTAGCAAAACAAATCGTGCATATTGCAGATTAACAAAGCAAATAAAAAAAAAAGCAAAACGACGAGAAAAGTCTGGAATTCTTTATCTCATTTAAGCCAATAGCTGTTGTTGTATCTCGATCAGCCGCATCATAAAGCAACCAATCAGAATCTATATGTGATAAGTAATTATTTCAAGATGACGTTTTTATCTACTGAAACTAATAGCTCCGCACCGTGATGCGAAGCAAACAGTCTCTGGTAACGATATGTGTCCTCGTTAAGAATTTTTAAGCCATAAGTTTGCAACATTGTTTGTCAAGACATCTCATATTTTAACAGAAAACATTCCATTTAATAAACAATAAAATATACATTGAAACCTAACAAAAAGAACATGATAATTTTTCTTGATAACATTTGAACAACAAGTATACAGACAAATACAATTCTTGTGCTGCATATTTAATACGCATTTATACATTCCAAGCTTCCGTCTAAAGTGAAATCAATTTTTGAAAATCGAAGTTCTCATTCTAGTATGCGAAATGATTTTAAAACTGGAAGTTAAAATATTCGCTCCTTTTATGAATAAACTATGACTGGTTATTAAAACTGTTAAATATTCGTAATCTATTTACAATTAGATAAAATCCATTCTGACTTCAATATACAATCCACAGTCGGTCTTTTACATGCATGAGGTTCTATCATCTGTGATATAAGACGTTTGCAGTTAGGATGAATCCTGCTTTCCACTCGCGGAGGAAATTTGATTTCTCCACACACTTGTTTATTGACCATCTTTCTGACATTACTGTCATCGAATGGCATGGCAGAGGTAACCATTACATACAAAAGAACACCAAGACTCCAAATATCATTCATTTTTGGATCATATGGAACCCCGCGTAAAACTTCTGGAGAACAGTATGAAGGACTTCCACAAAATGTCTTACTAAGGTATTTTCCTTTCAGCGGATCATTTTGATCCAAAGGTCGTGCAAATCCAAAGTCACTGAGAACAACAGATCTGTCTCTCATTATCAGAATATTTTCACACTTAAGATCTCGATGAGCAATATTCATATCACAGTGTAAATATAGCACTGCCCCAACAATTTGCGTAAACATTCTCTTTGCTTCGTCATCAGGAATAGGGCCATGATCTCGGATATGACATAAAAGATCCCCGCGTTCAGCATAATCAGTCACCATAAATAATAAATCGTCATTCCGTATGACTTCATGTGTATTTATTATATTCTTGTGATTCATTCTTTGAATTACGCTGAGTTCTCTAGGCAAGAACTTCTTTAAGTAATCTGTAGATGCTATCTTCAGGTTGACAATTTTTACCGCCATAATTTTACCATCTGTATGTCTTTCACAAACACGAACTTTCGCATATGTTCCTTCTCCTATTTTCGGTCCAAGACGATATCCTTTGTCAACCAATGTATCCGCCAATCTCAGGAATTCACGGGGTGTGGCAGAATCCCTTACTGACATATTCTTTTTTCATAAGTTCCTCTCAAGTGACCATTTTCATTGTATGAGCTCAAATACAACGAAATACAAGATGCACCTTTACATTTCTGCAACTATGCCTCCGATGTAACGTCATTATGATTTATTGTTAAGACGTTTTGCATACTGATTAACGTTGCTAAGAAGTTTTTACATTTCGATCGTCCTCGAGACTATCCTAATAGACAATACGGTATAGTAAACAACACAACTGTAGAAATAAGGGTTTGAAATGTTTACTTTAACATCAAGTTACTGTATACATATTCCGCAGTAGTCATAGAACTCCGTGTGGTCAATAGAAATGAAAAAAAAAGAAAAATACCAAAGAGTTAGATTTAAAATTTGCATCAAATGAAAATTCTGTCAATTTTAAAATGTGTGTTCATGTTAGTTATGATGTAACGAATCGATGTGCTCTTCATTCATTTATTGATATTAATTAGTTTGAAAGTCCACATAAATTAAAGTAATTAAATCTCTTAGAAGTTATATCGATTTAAATAATTGATGAAGGTAGTACAATTTTCTTCCTAGAAATAACTGAAAAGCACGACATGTAGCACTGCAGGAGATGATTTTTCTTCCTTGTATTTTTTATGACAGGAAATAGAAAATATAAAAGGAATAACATGCATCCCATATCTGTTCAACATATTGTGTATTTGATATACGGAGTTTCAAATAAATCCTGAGAAATAAATCCTTATATTTTTTATGACAGGAAATAGAAAATAGAAAATATAAAAGGAATAACATGCATCCCATATCTGTTCAACATATTGTATATTTGATATACGGAGTTTCAAATAAATCCTTAGAAATAAATCCTTAGAAATGAGCAAATAGTTGTAAACAGACAAAAACAGTACCCACAAATACCGGTATTCTTTTTTGACACAATTTTAAACTAGACCTAGGCACAATTTCAGTCAACACTGAGGTTGTGAGTTCGAACCCCGCTCGTGCGGGTGCACTCGACTCCAATCTTAATTGACTAGGATTGTCAGTTTTCCTATCGAAGGTCGGTGGTTTTCTCCGGGCACTCCGGCTTCCTCCACCAATAAAAACTGGCCGCCACGAAATAGCCCAAAAGTGGTGCTTAAAAGTGGCGTTAAAACACCAAAAATCAAATCAATCAAATCAATTTCGGGAATCAGAATAAACAATTATATATACCTCCTATCATAAATTAGTTTTAAGCTATTTCATGTATATATATTAAACTTTATATCAATGGACACCACGGTATACATGCCAGCACTTGAAAAATAAATCGATTGTAAACTGTTATAATTTTTTTCCAAGCTTTTTAAAATCATTATTGGATTTATACTTCATCAGATCATGTAGAAAAAAGTAAAATAACAAGAATACCAAAAAAACTCCAATGAAAATTCCAAACGGAAAGTTCTTTTTCAAATGGCAAAATGAAAAGCTCAAACATATCAAACAAATGGAAAACAACTGTCATATTCCTGACTTGGTACAGACATTTCCTTATGCAGAAAATGGTGAAAAAAACCCTTTACAACTTGTGGAAGGCAACAAGCATATACAGAATAGTTAAAATTCATCCACGAGTATATTGTTCCTGATAAAGATTTTGATAGCTATAACATGGTTCCAATTAATCTCTTGAAGGCGCAAAAATTAAACAAAATAAAACAACAAAAATTGCAAATAATAAACATTTCAAAGAAATATAACCCGAACAGAAAAGAAACAGAAAAAAAGGTAATAAACGACACAGCGGCAAAGCAAAGATTTACAAATTAGCAATACTAATAAAGTCAAGTAATAACACTCAAACATGCAAGGTTTCAACCCACGAACAAAGCAAACATTCAACACACAAATAGATCAAAGAAACAAAACAGAAACAACCCATGAAAATAACCAAGATATAACACAACAACAAAACAAAGATAACACACAACAACATAAAAAACAAATACAGCAATAAAACAGGTACAACACAACAGATTAAAAGAAACAATACGACAATAGAAGAAATAAACAGCACAGCAACAAAAACAAACCATTACTGCAATATATCACAGCCACAACATAGCAACAGAACAGAAAAAAATGACAACAGATACAACATAGCACCAACAAAAACAAACCAACAATGCAAATATAGCATACGGCAACAAAACAAAGAAACACACTTACAAACAAATAAACAACACAACAACATAACAAAAACACCAGCAAACACATTAACAAACAAAGAAGCAGCAGCCAAAGAAATAACACAGCAACAAACAGAGACACCACTAACAAAACACCAAAAAAAAATGAAAACAGCAACAAAACAAAGATTCAATACAGCAACAAAACTTTTACTAAATTCTTCCATATATATATAGATTTGGTTTGCAAGTTTGGCTGTACCTGTAAAGAATTTATTTCAGATGGAATAGCACATCTTAAATTTTACAGTGATATTGTTTACCAAGCCTGGAAATTTATATATGATCCGGATAAACTTATTGATCCTTTAAATAAACTTATTCTAAAAGGTTACCAATTCAACATTGTAATTAGATCTTTGAATATTGTTTTTATTGGTATAAATATTGATTTTGTTACCAGTAAGTCAAAACCATACTGAATAGCATTGTTATACATATATGCACTTTAACGGTACTACAATATGTCAATACCTTTATTTTGGCATTGCACAAGGTCATGTTTTTCCCGACTGTTAATGAAGTCTTTACACTAAATTCATTGGATATTGGATGTGTACTGATTGCTATTTCAGTCTTAGATACATGATTTGTTTTTATTAGTTGTTATTGGCTTTGAACTAGCTGTCAGTAACTGCGAGTACTCTCACATCTGTACTTAGTGTCTTTTTGTTGTTTTTATGGATGAGGGATGGATAAGTACCCTGCCACTTCCGGTCTGTGTTTTTGTTTGATGTCTTACTGCTTTGTATCGATACGATGAGTTAAGCCTTTTTCAACTGCTTTTTATAGTTGTTCTTATGTTGTGCTGTTACACCACTTTCCCAGGTTAGTGGGAGGGTTGAGCGCTCACAAACATGTTTAACCCCGCCACATTCTTTATGTGCCTGTCCAAAGTCAGGAGCCTGTAGTTCAGTGGTCTGTCATATTTGTTTTTCTTAAATTGTTTTGTTATAAATTAGGCTGTTAGTTTTCTCAATTGAATTGTTTCATATTTTTCATGTTGGGGCCTTTGTGGCCGACTATACGGTATGGGTTTTTCTCATTGTTGAAGGCCGTACGGTTGCCTATAGTTGCTTACATCCACTTCATTTGAACTTTGTTAAAAAGTAGTCTCATTTGCAATCATATCACATCTCTTTATCTTTATAAAGACACAACACATAAATAAAACCGAAAAAAAACACATCAACATCACACAGACATGCATAAACAAATAACGAAACACAATAACAAAGAAACACACCATCACAGCAACAATACAAAGAAAATAAGAGCAACAAAACAAAGTTTCAACATAGCACAAAAACAAAAATACAACACATCAACAACAAAAGGATAAAAATAGCTACAAAGCAAAGAAACAATACCAACTCAAAACAAAGTAACTACACAGCAACAAAACAAAAACACAACACCTCATCAACAAAACAAAGAAACCACACAACAAAACAAAAATACAACACAGCAATAAGACAAAAATACAACACAACAACAAGAAAACAATGAAAGACCAAACAATAAAACAAAGATACAACACAGCAACAAAACATAGATTCAGCACAGCAATAAAGCAACAGAGCAAAATACAAATACAGCAATAAAATAAAGAAACAAGACAACAGCAAACCAATTAAACAATACAGCAACAAAACAAAGAAACAACACAACACAACAACAAACCAAAGATACAACACAGCAACAAAACAAGGATACAACATGGTAACAAGACAGCAACAATGGATGTCAAGTGCTGAAATTAGCTAAAATGGACTTTCAGGGCAGGTGAGCTAAAATGAAGTCAAGTTGATATGAAAGTGACAGAATCAGACAGATACCAAATATTCTTGTCTTGTGTAATATATGGATAGTTTTCTCATTGGCAATCATTCTGAATCTCTTAATTTCATACTGAACACATAAGCTAATGGTAAAAGTGAATGCTGCAGTATGTCATTGCCGCCAGAAAAGCAATTCCTATGTCTTGCCTTGAGCAACATTGTTGCAAGAAAGACAAACCTCCTGCTTCCCAAACCTCAAATCGGATAACTGATAATTGCACAATAAAGTCATCCAAAAAATTGGCACATAAAAAAGCCATGATGTTGTATAACCAGGGCAAATGTTATTGTGATTACTGGTACAAAATTTAAAATAAAGAGCTGCGTCATGAGCGCATGATACGCTCATTGCTTTTTCAACAAATTAAGTTCCATAACTCCTCAATGTCACATCAGAAATTTATAAAAAACTAAAGGGAGGCTTTTCTAATAAATGTTAACCAGTCACCAAAGTTTCATGAAAACTGCTCAAAGCAATTTTGAGTTACTGTCCGAAAACTGGAAATTCCCCCCTTTTTTATGAATAAAATCCTATAACTCGGAAACGTAAACTCTAAAATTTATGAAAATCAAAAGGATGCTTACGTCAATAGATATAAACAATTCACCGAGGTTTCATGAAAACTGCTCAAAGCACTTTTGAGTTATTGTCCAAAACCTGGAAAATCCCCCCTTTTTTATGGATAAAATCCCATAACTCGAAAACGTAAAATCTTAAATTTACAGAAATCAAATGGGAGCTTACATCAATAGATATAAACAATTCACCAAAGTTTCATGCAAACTGATTAAAACGTTTTGAGTTGTTGTCCCACATGTTGATGATGGATGGATGGACAGATAGACGGACAATGGTATACCATAATACGTCCCCTAAATGGGCGTATAAAAGCTATAAGCTTTGAGATATTTTGCTTTCCACATTTATGAGATTGGAAAAAAAAAATGTCAACTACTTGTAAAAAAACTAAACAAAAAACTGGGATTCTTTAAATGTATATGTCTGGTTCATGGTTCAGTTTTCGCTTGTTAGAAAAATGCATGTCAACTGTTAAAAGTTAAAAATTTACATCCATTATCAGAGTCTTGATTTTCTTTTTTCTTAAGACAAATATGTAAAAGCCCTCTGATGATATTCATGCTCTAGGGCTCTTTTCACAAAAAATCCTCACACTAAAATTAATCATTATAATGAAATGCCTTTATGACTTACTTTTTTTTTCTCATAAAATTTTTTGGTGAAAAGAGCCTCAGACCTCCACTATTCTATCCATGTCATTCATGTAATGACCTACGTAATATATATAAAAATTCCCAATATATAATGATCCCTCAATCTTGCTACTAAAAACCCAACTAAACTATTGATTTTAATACTGAATAAAGTATTTGAATGGTTAATTCCTTACCCAGTCTATCTCCTGGTCATACTGACAAGAAAGGGTGGTTTAACTCTGACTTCAAAGTGTCTTTCAGTTACACCAAAGGGCAATGCATCATTTTGGCAGAGCCACATGAATATTTATTTTCAGTCATTATGATTTACTTTTTTCCCACAGATATAATGTTTATAGAGAGTAGACTAGCTTAGTAAGGCTGTTAGTTTTCTATTATGTATTACATGCTATTCCAGACCTTTTATAGCTGACAATTTTGTATGGCTTTTACACATTGTTCAAGGTAGTACAATGAGGTGTAGTTGTCACATTCTTGTCCTTTCATTTTTTGGTGAATAGTTGTCTCTTTGGCAATTATACAGTATCTCCTTATTTGCATATCTTCAGCTTATTTCATACAGGCCATGTGGTATTGTTAAAGGTTGGGCATCCAGTTGTTAATCATGCAAACTGCCTTTCAATTTTCATGCACAAAGATTTGCATTATTATATAAGCCCTGGAATTTATTTTAAAATAAACATATTTATAACCTGCCTTTGGAAAGATTTACGTGCCAATCTACCTAAGAATCAGACAGTGGTGAAAACATGACAAACAAAAACCCAACCAGCTTTACATTAATTTAAGTTCAGAATGTATAATCGTGCATGAATATAACATTTGTTTCCTTTCCCTGTTCTGGTAATTCAAGATATAATTTGGTTAAAATGCACTAGAAATTTATCAATTAAGGGGAGATAACTCCGTAATTTGCTATCATTCTAACCAAAATTTATCTAGATATTTCTCGAATTACCAGACACGCAGAAACGAAAGACCTAACCTTTCTAACTCAGGTTGAGGGTACCTTCGAACTAGGGTGGTTAGGTCGGTGGGTTTTTTTCGGCCATGTTTTGAAATTTTTCTAAATTGCCTGATTCTTACAAAGACTGGCACTTACTATTTCACTCCTTCAAAGTCTACTAAAACAAGTGCAACTTGTATGAATGAAATGATAGCAAGTCGATGTCATGTGAGGTAGTGTAGAAACCTAATAATCTTTATGTCTCGGCCAGTATATTTATATTGACAATTAAATTGTATGTAAATGTAAAAATTCAAGTGAAAAAGGGAAAATGTTCCAATTATCTATAAACCATCATTAACATAAACAAAACCTGTATGAAATTACAACAATTGCCATTATATTCATAGTTGGAAAAATTATATTAAATTAAAAATCAATTGAGTATTTCAAAACGATTACCCTTTTTTTTAAATGAATAATGTTTCAAAACTGGTACTTGTGTGATAATTTGGACTAAAATCCAGTAGTTTAAAGAAAATACCTTAGTGCTCAGGCAAAACGTTTCAAAGTCATTGAATTAATATCACTAAGGTTGTAACTTTCCACCATTGTAACCTAAGCCATTTTTGGTTGTTCCGTGTACTCCCTTTCAGTTTGATAGCCATTTTTGGTTGTTCCGTCTACTCCCTTTTAGTTTGATAGCCATAGTTTGATAGCCATTTTTGGTTGTTCTGTGTACTCCCTTTTAGTTTGATAGCCATGGTTTGATAGCCATTTTTGGTTGTTCCATCTGTATCCCCTTTTAGTTTGATAGCCATAAATTGATAGCCATTTTTGGTTGTTCTGTCTGTATTCCCTTTTAGTTTGATAGTCAATTTTGGTTGTTCCGTGTATTCCCTTTTAGTTTGATAGCCATTTTTGCTTGTTCCGTCTGTATTCCCTTTTAGTTTGATAGCCATTTTTGGTTGTTCCGTGTACTCCCTTTTAGTTTGATAGCCATTTTTGGTTGTTCCGTGTACTCCCTTTTAGTTTGATAGCCATTTTTGGTTGTTCCGTCTGTATTCCCTTTTAGTTTGATAGCCATTTTTGGTTGTTCCATGTACTCCCTTTTAGTTTGATAGCCATTTTTGGTTGTTCCATGTACTCCTTTTAGTTTGATAGCCATTTTGGTTGTTCCGTGTACTCCTTTTAGTTTGATAGCCATTTTTGGTTGTTCCGTCTGTATTCCCTTTTAGTTTGATAGCCTTTTTGGTTGTTCTGTGTACTCCCTTTTAGTTTGATAGTCATTTTTTGTTTGTTCCGTATATTCCCTTTTAGTTTGATAGCCATATTTGGTTGTTCTGTGTACTCCCTTTTAGTTTTATAGCCATAGTTTGATAGCCATTTTTGGTTGTTCCGTGTTCTCCCTTTTAGTTTTATAGCCATAATTTGATAGCCATTTTTGGTTGTTCCGTGTACTCCTTTTAGTTTGATAGCCATTTTGGTTGTTCCATGTAATCCCTTTTAGTTTGATAGCCATTTTTGGTTGTTCCAAGTACTCCTTTTAGTTTGATAGCCATTTTGGTTGTTCCGTGTACTCCTTTTAGTTTGATAGCCATTTTGGTTGTTCCGTCTGTATTCCTTTTAGTTTGATAGCCTTTTGGTTGTTCTGTGTACTCCTTTTAGTTTGATAGTCATTTTTGTTTGTTCCGTATATTCCCTTTTAGTTTGATAGCCATTTTTGGTTGTTCCGTGTTCTCCCTTTTAGTTTTATAGCCATAATTTGATAGCCATTTTTGGCTATTCTGAGTACTCCCTTTTAGTTTTATAGCCATAGTTTGATAGCTATTTTTGGTTGTTCCGTGTACTCCCTTTTAGTTTGATAGCCATTTTTGGTTGTTCCATGTAATCCCTTTTAGTTTGATAGCCATTTTTGGTTGTTCCATGTACTCCCTTTTAGTTTGATAGCAATTTTTGGTTGTTCCATGTACTCCCTTTTAGTTTGATAGCCATTTTTGGTTGTTCCATGTACTCCCTTTTAGTTTGATAGGCATTTTTGGTTGTTCCGTGTACTCCCTTTTAGTTTGATAGCCAAAGTTTGATAGCCATTTTTGGTTGTTCTGTGTATTCCCTTTTAGTTTGATAGGCATTTTTGGTTGTTCCTTGTACTCCCTTTTAGTTTGATAGCCATTTTTGGTTGTTGCGTGTACTCCCTTTTAATTTGATAGCCATTTTTGGTTGTTCCTTGTACTCCCTTTTAGTTTGATAGCCATTTTTGGTTGTTCCATGTACTCCCTTTTAGTTTGATAGCCATTTTTGGTTGTTCTGTGTACTCCCTTTTAGTTTGATAGCCATTTTTGGTTGTTCCATGTACTCCCTTTTAGTTTGATAGCCATTTTTGGTTGTTCCATGTACTCCCTTTTAGTTTGATAGCCATTTTTGCTTGTTCCGTCTGTATTCCCTTTTAGTTTGATAGCCATTTTTGGTTGTTTTGTGTACTCCTTTTTAGTTTGATAGCCATTTTTGGTTGTTCCATGTACTCCCTTTTAGTTTGATAGGCATTTTTGGTTGTTCCGTGTACTCCCTTTTAGTTTGATAGCCAAAGTTTGATAGCCATTTTTGGTTGTTCTGTGTATTCCCTTTTAGTTTGATAGGCATTTTTGGTTGTTCCTTGTACTCCCTTTTAGTTTGATAGCCATTTTTGGTTGTTGCGTGTACTCCCTTTTAATTTGATAGCCATTTTTGGTTGTTCCTTGTACTCCCTTTTAGTTTGATAGCCATTTTTGGTTGTTCCATGTACTCCCTTTTAGTTTGATAGCCATTTTTGGTTGTTCCGTGTACTCCTTTTAGTTTGATAGCCATTTTGGTTGTTCCATGTACTCCTTTTAGTTTGATAGCCATTTTGGTTGTTCCATGTACTCCTTTTAGTTTGATAGCCATTTTGCTTGTTCCGTCTGTATTCCCTTTTAGTTTGATAGCCATTTTGGTTGTTTTGTGTACTCCTTTTAGTTTGATAGCCATTTTGGTTGTTCCATGTACTCCTTTTAGTTTGATAGGCATTTTGGTTGTTCCGTGTACTCCTTTTAGTTTGATAGCCAAAGTTTGATAGCCATTTTGGTTGTTCTGTGTATTCCTTTTAGTTTGATAGGCATTTTGGTTGTTCCTTGTACTCCTTTTAGTTTGATAGCCATTTTGGTTGTTGCGTGTACTCCTTTTAATTTGATAGCCATTTTGGTTGTTCCTTGTACTCCTTTTAGTTTGATAGCCATTTTGGTTGTTCCATGTACTCCTTTTAGTTTGATAGCCATTTTGGTTGTTCTGTGTACTCCCTTTTAGTTTGATAGCCATTTTGGTTGTTCCATGTACTCCTTTTAGTTTGATAGCCATTTTTGGTTGTTCCATGTACTCCCTTTTAGTTTGATAGCCATTTTTGCTTGTTCCGTCTGTATTCCCTTTTAGTTTGATAGCCATTTTGGTTGTTTTGTGTACTCCTTTTAGTTTGATAGCCATTTTGGTTGTTCCATGTACTCCTTTTAGTTCGATAGCCATTTTGGTTGTTCCATGTACTCCTTTTAGTTTGATAGCCATTTTTGCTTGTTCCGTCTGTATTCCCTTTTAGTTTGATAGCCATTTTTGGTTGTTTTGTGTACTCCTTTTTAGTTTGATAGCCATTTTTGGTTGTTCTGTGTACTCCCTTTTAGTTTGATAGCCATTTTTGGTTGTTCTGTGTACTCCCTTTTAGTTTGATAGCCATTTTTGGTTGTTCCGTATATTCCCTTTTAGTTTGATAGCCATTTTTGGTTGTTCTGTGTACTCCCTTTTAGTTTGATAGCCATTTTTGGTTGTTCCGTGTACTCCCTTTTAGTTTGATAGCCATTTTTGGTTGTTCCGTCTGTATTCCCTTTTAGTTTGATAGCCATTTTTGGTTGTTCTGTGTACTCCCTTTTAGTTTGATAGCCATTTTTGGTTGTTCTGTGTACTCCCTTTTAGTTTGATAGCCATTTTTGGTTGTTCCATGTACTTCCTTTTAGTTTGATAGCCATTTTTGGTTGTTCTGTGTACTCCCTTTTAGTTTGATAGCCATTTTTGGTTGTTCCGTGTATTCCCTTTTAGTTTGATGCTTTCAAAGGTTTTTATATCTTTGATTCTGAAGCATTTGGTCATTGATATATAGAATAGTTAACTGACTTTTGGTAATACCAACGCTTTCATATATGATAGTATAATATAATAATGATACCAAGAGTAACATCACCAACAACCAGAGGTCACTGTCTTCAATATCAGATACCCTTCTTGAGATTCCAGTACAATCAGCAGGCACTTTTCCCCATCAATCATGGGTATAACTGTAGACACCCTTGATACCTTAACATTTGCAGCAACACCACCCATAAAGTCAAGAAGGAGTATTTTTTAAATGAAGAGAGTTTTATTTGCGAATATGCCGCTTATTTCAGCTTTTATACAGTAGTGTCCTCCGGGGTATGTGGCGACCTGTGATAATACAATGGAGGTGGTATGCAGAGAATGAAAGATATATAGATGGAAAGGAAAGTACCTGGTCACAGTTATTCCAGTAACATGTGCTGTATGCACTGAAATCAGTTTAATACTTAATATTGTATACAACTATTCAGCAAATTAAAATACACTTTCATATTGGTTTGAAAAATATAAGTTCAAGAGACCTTGTGAATTATATTATTCTATAACAATTAATTTTCTCATATCTTTACCACTATATACACCATATACTGCCTGGAAATGTTATTTAAAATATCACACAGTTACAGTGTCTTTTATTTATTGCACTTTCAAAACTCACATCACATACAATTTGAATAAATTAGTTGTCATAGTTCATTACCATTCATTTATATTAATTAGTCCAGGAAGAAAATACTGTTAAAATGACTTGCACATAGTCTCTTTACTTCCTCTGAAAAAAATTACACTTATCACTTTATAACTGTTCTAATCTAGTTGTATGAATACAAATTGCTAGTTATTTAGAGGTGCCACATGAAAAATGTTAAAATATTTTTTTTTAATAATGGTATTTGAACTATCATTTACCTATCTAGTCAATTTTACTTCAAAAGGAATTTTCAGAACTTTCAAAAGATGTTCTCATATAGTGAAAATAATGAATAATATTGCTATGTAATTACTAACAAACAGTTCTTTTTTATTAATACTTTTGTAGCAAGTAATATCTTATAATCTTCATTGATATATTATATTATTTGTTTTTAAAAGTCTACACCAAATAAAAATAATAACTGTAAAACTGTAGAAAACTTACCATTAATTTCTATTAAGTTAGCATTTTCTGGTTAATTACAACATAAAATTCTCTTTGGTCAGACCGTTTTCCAACAACCCAGTTATCTGAGGCAGTCTTTACAATAGTCTCACCGTCTTCTCCATTTCTTAAAAAGAAAATGCATTTCTGTAAATTTAAAACTACTAGACTTAGTTTTTTTACCTTTGGCACAAAAGTATGACATTTTTTAAGGTCACAAAAAAAAGCCTTTAAACTACACTCCTTACCCTGACATCCTTTTTTATCTGCTCATAAATAGTAAATAAATTTTTAAGCAGCACAATATATTTATGTTTATTTCTATCAATTTTTAATTGAGAAATCCAATGTTTTTCTAAATGTATCTTAATTAAAAAAAATAAAATAATCTTAAAACTTTTAAACCCACTGCATTTTTATGCACCTGTCCTAAGTCAGGAGCCTGTTGTTCAGTGGTTGTCGTTTGTTTGTGTGGTTCATAGGTGTTTCTCGTTTCCTGTTTTTTATATAGATTAGACTGTTGGTTTTCCTGTTTGAATTGTTTTACACTAGTCATTTTGGGGCCCTTTATAGCTTGCTGTTTGTTGTGAGCCAAGGCTCTGTGTTTACTTTTTATACATTGTGACTTGGATGGAGAGATGTCTCATTGGCACTCATACCACATCTTCTTATTTATATTATCTCTGTTTTTAAGAACACCTGACTAGTCTTAATTTTTTTTCTTTTGTTAAGAACGGTTTTGTATAATTTACTATTGGTGGTTGGCCTTAGTAAACCACAGGGTAATGCTGACAAATTTATCAAATTTAAAAGCTGTCCTTTGCTTTTTGATTTTTAAGGCTACATATACTTTAATTGTTAATCTAATTGATTTTTGTAAAATTTAACTAGAGCAAGTGGATATGAATTTAAAATAAAATATACATCTAACTTTTATACTTTCTAAGATATAGCTTATTCAAATATCTTCAAGACTGAAGTAGAATTGTAGAAATGTATAGAATGCATCTAAATGTCCCCTTACTACCAAATAATTTTCTACAGGCAAGTTTTATTTCATTCTCCATGTGAAACTTAGGTACTATCTATCAAATGAATATCATACCTGGACATATCAGAACTGATGTCACTAATGAGGCGTAGTGTATCTTGAGGTATGTTGACACCTGGAACTTTCTTATTGTCTGTATGAACTGTTGTTTTCTGAGCTAGGTTCATATGGTTGAAATATATATATCTGTAAGGTGGGTCACTACTGAAAAACAAAAGTCATTTGACTATATGTAAAATTTAGAAGATGTGTTATAATTGCCAATGAGAACTATTAATCAGCGATCAAATGTCATAGATTTAAGCAACTATAGGTCAGTATAGCCTTCAATATTGAGTAAAAACCAGTACCCCAAAAGTAGGCTTTAAAAGGCTCTAACATGATAAAGTATAAAACAATCAAACAAGAAATCTAACAGCCTGGTTTATTTTCAAATTAATAAATGATATACAAATATACTCTGACAGTCTCTGTCATGTTTTCTTAATGAAGTTTTTGAGAAAAACAGTAGTGTATGAATACTGATCTTTACTAGTTGACCAAAGACTTGACACTGATTGAATGGACTTCTATGAAGCTCTTGACAAATTCATGTACCATATAAACTGATGTCACTCACTCTGTAGACTTGTCCACTGTCCTTTATCTGTTTGGCTTTGACAGATGCAAGTAAGAGTAAATCACCAACTCTCCTCTTTCTTACTTTTTATCACTTATATAAACATGCTCAATTTAGCAAAAATTGTGGTGCAATGATGTGGTTTTTATATAAAAATGGTTACATGATATCATTTCAAAGGAATTTTTAGGGAATACCTGTGCAAAATTTGCATAAATTTGTGACAGTTGGAATTCTGATAGAAACCGGCTACTGAAAATTAACCTTGGCATGATTGGTAGCATTAATCCCATTATTTGAAGACTAGGAAACATAAAAGATATTTAACATAGTAAAAGAGTAGTTGGGCAGTATAATCTAGTTTTTCCAGATTGGTAGAATGACCATTTGACCCCAGTCAGTGACAAATAGGACATCTACTTAAAAGCAATAAATGAAGCAACATCCTTTACAAAGCATTTTGTTTCTTTTAATATTAATAACTAGAATACACAAAACAAACAGATCAAAGAAGTGTATTATGATGTTAAATAATAGACTAGTTATTAAGTTAGAGGTCATTCCATTTAAACACATTAAATCTCCTTAATCCTAATCTTGTTTTTAAAACTAACACTTTAGGTAATTACCCACCAGAAAAAGACTATTGTTAATTTTGGAAATCTGTTTGGTTTATTAAAGGTCTTCAAAATATTTAACAATTTAAAATATGTTTTATACATATGGTGATTGCTTCTGCATTTAAAAATCAAAATATGAATGAACTCAACAGTTTGTTCATAGAAGGTTTCATTAACAGGGGTAAAGAAAAGGTGAGCCTCAACTACAAGATTAGTCTTAAGCTGAATATTTGGACTCTTACATATCATTAGAAAAAAATATATGTTTCAAAGATTGCAAAAAAACATAAATGACCAGCATTCCTATTTTCCTGTCACTGCAAATAATTTATCTGTCTAGCTGTCTATAATTTTTCATGTAAAACCTTCAAGAAATGTGGACATGAGAGCACTTACAAAGAAATTTTCCATATAATTTTCATTTCTAAGGGACATAACTCACTTAGAAATAATTGATCTGTGCTGACTTTTAAATTTGTCCTAGACATTGCTAATACATTCTTATTTTATATTTAAGAATTTGACATGAAATGTAGGTATGAGATTACTTACATTGAAATTTCCATATAATTTACATTTCTAACTTCTAAGGGACATAACTCCATTAAAAATACTTGATCTGACCATTTTTTGGACATGTCAAAGCTAACACAATGCTGGTATAAACTTCTGATATAAATTTCATAGAAACATTGACAACAAATGTAGGCTTGAAAGTGCTTGAAGTGTAAATTTCCATACAATTTACATCTCCAAGGGCATGACTCCCTTAAATAAAATGCTTTGCTGAGCGCAGCCTGATACGACCACAGAGGTCAAATCCTGAACAGTTGGGGCAAATTTGGACACAATATTCAAGCTTGATACTGTCTGAATTTGGATTATGATCAAATTTTTGAAATAATATAGGTTTCTGACACAAAAAAAATGTGGTCAAAGATCTTAAAAATCTATTGCGCAATACTGTGCAATTGAAGATTTCTTCTTGAAAATTTTCAAAAAATTTGAAATTTCAAAAATTTTGAAGAAAAAAAGTATGAGCCCCCCCAAAAAATTGGAACCCCTAAACTTTTTGAACCCCCCCCCCCCCTTGAAGTAATTACCCCAAAACTCAATCCCAGCCTTCCCTTTATAGTATGGAACCTTTAGTACAATTTTAGAGAGATCCATACACTTAAACACAAGTTATTGTCTGGAAACTAGAAAATGCTTGTTTTTGGCCCCTTTTTTGCCCCTAATTCCTGCATGTTTGGGGCAATTACCCCAAAACTCAATACCAGCCTTCCCTTTGTGATATGGAATCTTATGGTACAATGTCAGAGAGATCCATACACTTACACACCAGTTATTGTCTGGAAACTACAAAAATGCTTGTTTTTGGCCCCTTTTTGGTCCCTAATTCCTAAACTGTTTGTACCAAAACCCCCAAAATCAATCCCAACTTTCCTTTTGTGGTATTGAACCTTTTGGTAAAATTTCATAGAGATCTATTAACTTAAACAAAAGAAATTGTCCGGAAACCAAATGTGTCTTCGGACGACGCAGACAACAACATCATTGCATTATACGAACCCAAAAATTTTTGCGGTCGTATAGATAAATTTGATAGCTGCTGATTTTCTAACTAGTCAAAGACATTGCTGAAATAAAATTTTTGATAAAAGGACAAGGTACGATAAGGGGTGTTTTTGGCCCCCTATCCAAATAAGTTTATATTAATATCATTGATGGTCTTAGTAGAGAAACTTGAAAAAAACAATGATTTTATAGTGTGCCGGTGAAAGTAAGGTTGCCTAGTGATGGTTTTTATTAAATATCAAAATTATCACATATTAATTGATATATCAGTAACAAGAGGCTGTCAGAGTGACAGCAAACCGGATTTTCCTGCAGAGGTCGAACCCTGAACAGTTGAGCAAGTATGGACACTACATTTAAGCTTAAAACAGCTCTGAATTTGGATTGTGATTGAATAATTGACACAGCATAGGTTTGTGACACAAAATGAATGTGGTCAAAGAACTGAAATATTTGAAATTGGACAGTTACCTATTATGGTCCAATATCCAAAATCTAAGTACATTGTTAAAATCAGCATATCAAAGAACCCCAAGAATTCATTTTTTTATGAAATCAAACAAAAGTTTAATTTAGGACCCTTTGGACCTCAATGTGGACCAATCTGATAAAGGAGCCCACAATCCAAATTCTCTCAATACATGGTTAGATTCAGCATTTCAAAGAAGCCCATAAATTCAATTTTTGTTGAATCAAACAAAGTTTAATTTTGGACCCTGATTTGGACCAACTTGAAAACTGGGCCCAAAAATCTAATATTTAAATACAGGTTTAGATTCAGCATTTGAAAGAACCCTATATATATTTAATTTATGTTGAAATGAAATAATTTTATCCATATAATTTTCTGTTCAAAGGGAAATAACTCAAACTGAATAAATAGTTCTCTAAAATTAAGATATGATGTGATATATATCTATTTTCAAATTATAATCAATAGTGTAAAAACAACAACCAGTGATGACTAAATTCTCTAAAATTAGATATGATTTAATCACTAAAACATTGTTAGAATCAGCATATCAAAGAGCCCCAAGAATTAAATAAAAGTGTCAATCCAACTGAGAGAACTTTTGAGAATATTAATGTCTATCTCAAAGTTTAACTTTAGTGTCTGTATTTATATAGTTGTCACGGAAATCTCTAGAACACTATAGAAAGGAAACTCCTAGAAAACTGTAGAACGGAAACTTCTAGAACAATGTAGATGTTTAAATTATGCATCTTTTATTATGATCATTCTGGAATCATTATGTAAGTAAAATAGAAAGTTCTTATCATTCCATCAGTATCTATGATTGTTCCAGTGATTTCTAAACTGCACAGTTATAAATTATTTTGTAAACAACTGTAAATGTTAGATACATACACATAATAATTAAAATATCATAACAACATTTATATCTAAGGAATGTCAGGTATGAATATGACCGTGTGCCGTAGGTACGCTCATAGTTTTCAATGCAGAAAAACATGAATTAAATCAGCAGAAGTTGACAAATCTATTGATGTTTACAAAAATATTGGTTTAAACATTAAAAATAAAGTATTATAATTTATGGCACGTCACTTTTAATTTAAACAAAAATTGGGGGCCGTTCTCTGATACTTATCATACCTTGTCCTTTTGTAAAAATTTGACAAAGAACTTAGGACTGAAAGCGCTTACAAGACAGGATTGAAAAAACAGATGGACACATGGACGGCCAGTATTTCATTGTTCCCCACTCTTTGTTTGCAATAGGAAACAATAACTAGAGGCTCTAAAGAGACTGGGTCGCTGATCTTGATCTATATGCATATTCAACAAAGGACACTCTCCAACATTGTAGACGAGAACAGAATTTCTGTTTTGTTGATCTTGTATTGCTGATCATTTAGTCTGTTTAGTTTTTCTCTATCTTCTTTAGTTTTTGCACAAAACACAAAAGAGGGTAAAAAAAAATCCTCATTTAAGGGCAATCACTCCTATAAAGAGTGACAGTCTACTAACTATATTGACAAAATTTGACTTGCTGATTATGGTTACTTTTAGATAACTTTAAGATTACATTCATAAGATTATTTGCTGATTACAAATTTTGAATATGAAAATAGTTTTTGATGTACAATATAAAAAAGATGTGATGCATGAATGAAAAATTATCAAACTAGTATTCACTATGAATGATCGTTGTTCAACTTGATTGATCATATCATCTATATAACAAGTTTAGTATAACCAAGTTGGGCATGTAGAGTGAAAATGTGTGATTTATTTTGTATACAGTTTACTTATGGAATTTACCTTTCCAAAATGTTTCATTGTGAGATTGAGTGATTCTTGTGGTAAAAGAATATGCTTTGAAAGCATTTTGTGTTCTTTGATGGAACACTTCTGATATTAACTCCAATATATGTTTACACAATATTTTGGTATAACTACATGGAAATTCAATAGCACAGAACATTAAGTTCCAATTTTGACTTTGATGATCAACATAAATGAGCCCACTTTAACTAATAATGGAATTTAGAGCCAAATTTTATTTTCATAAGATAATAAATTATATACATAATAAAAATAAACTACTTATAACTTAATTGATATTGCAATTAGGACAGTTAATTTTTGATACCCAAGCCCACCTACTGTTTGTCAAAAAAATTGAAGTAGTCATTAACACCTGTAAAAACATATGGATGTGTCAATTATATCCCTACACCACAGACAATAAAGCTACTTAATTGATTTTTCATTATTTGTTGAGGTTTTTATTAATTGGGCAGTTGGCTAAAATTTTTATAAAACAATGTTATATCTTTTACACAGAAAAAGACACTTGTCTACACTATCAAACTTTACACATGTTACACTGCTCTTAGTCGTCTAAATTCTTAATAAGAATAAAGATGATTAAATCAAGGATACCAAAACACAAATTTTCATAAAATTATCTTTTTCATGAGGATGAAAAGTTTATAAGAAATTGTTAAATTATTACAATATACAATGTAATCATAAGAAATCCAAAGTAATCATGATTACTTTAAAGAAAAGTAATCTAATGTAGTAGATTACATTTGAATTTAGGTGTAATTTCAGTTTAATCGAATACATTTTAAAGTTATAACCCCATCCCTGCTCCTATATTATCTGTTACTTATTACTGTTTATTTATTTATCTATTTCTATATTCTTTAAACTTTTAAGTTTTTTAGTTCTTTTAATCTGTACTATAGAAAATGTCTATTATTTCGAACAATAATGTAATAAAAGAACAGAGTTCCAACGTCCCCTGCATTGGACATATTTTATCTATCCAAGGTACAAGGGCAATAACTAACAAAAACACTTTTTTTTGTTCTTTAAAACTTTTTATAAATATCTTAGAGAAATGAAGGCTTCAGAGCAAATGTTTAAAAATATTTGACCAGCACTTATTTTCGAAAGTGTCAAAAACATTGCTGATATAAACTAATGATATAAATTTCATAAAATTCTGGCATGAATTGTACACATGAGAGTGCTAACAATGCAATTTTCCATATGATCAATATTTCCAAGGGGCATAACTCTTTTAAAAATAATTGATCGGCACTGATTTTCAAATTTTTGTCTGATACATTGATGATACAAACCTATAATATAAATTTCATAAAAATCTGGCAAGAATTGTACACATGAGAGTGCTAACAAGACAATTTTCCATGAAATTAATATTTCCAAGGGTATAACTCTGTTAAAAATAATTGATTGGAACTGATTTTCCAACTTGTCAAAGACATTGCTGATATAAACCTATGATATAAGTTTCATAAAAATCTGGCGAGGATTGTCCAATAAGCATGCTAACGATGCAATTTTCCATTTAATGTTTCCAAGGGACATAACTCTTTTAAAAATACTTGATCAGCACTGATTTTTGAACTTGTCCATGACATTGCTGATATAAATCTAGGATATAAGATTCATAAAAATCTGGCAAGAATTTGTACACGTGAGAGCGCTAACAAGACCGGACGGATGGACTGTAGTATTACTGTAATTTGTATAACTAATTTGAAAACTATACCTGACAGATAGTCGCTTAGAGTACTGTTCACCAATGTCTGATGCCAAATTTGTTAACTGTGGTCCCAAGAAAACATCTAACTTCTGACAGAGGTCAAAATTCAATGTTGTTGAAACTAATTAAAAATAAAAAGTTAAATGTTCATGATACAATATTACTGAAAATTAATCATATTTGTGTTATTTGGTTGACTTAGTTACTAAACTCTATACAATTCACTGATAACATTTCATATGTTTGCAAATACATGATCTCAGTTATATCAGTCTAGTCCCACTAGAATTGATATGGAACATGGGGAATGAAAGTTGATAATTTATTAACAGAATTAACTTATCTGCTTTAAAGTTAGAATTTTAAGATGAAACAGATTGTTTCATGCATTGTCTCACCTGTTCAAAAGTAAAATGCTAGATGTGTTGGAATGACACGAATGGCTCTGCTCGCAAAAAAAAGCTTGAAGCCATTTTTAGGAGTGGAAATTTGAGAATGAAACTGTTATTTCCACAAAATTTTCAAAGTCAAAAGCCCACAATTGTGACAAAAGTCAGCAGATCAGAACCAAACCTTAACTGGATCTGTAACTCATCATAGTAGACTCACATACTAAAAATCAGCTCAATATGTAAAGGCATTTAGAAAAAAAGTCTATAACTGTTCGTTGTGGGATGAGGGAATGAGGGAATGACAGAATGACAGAAGATGGACAAGGGTAAAACTATATGGCCCAACCACTTTGTGGTGGGCCCAACTGTCAAAGCATTGTGCAATAACATGGTTATGAATGTATGTCTAAATGAGCCTTATCAGAAAATTACAATCAATTTGGAACTTTACAAAACATCAAATTCTTATTCAGCCTTAAACTGAAACACATTGATACTGACTTACCATATACCTAAAATAAATGACTTATCACAAATATCTAAAATGTAGTTTGTAGTCATTCTGTTGGTAGCTGAACTGCTGATTTTTCATTGTGTTTTAATTTTACAACATATGGTCTAGAGAGGCAAAGAGAGAGGTTAATACACATATCAAACTGGTTTTTAACCCCACCACATTTAGTGTCTGTACCAAGTCAGGCAATCTGTACAATGTGTTGTTTGTTGTTGTTTGCCTTTCTCTGTGTACCTATATTTTCCTATTAAGGAATCAGACGATGGTGGTTGGAGTTGTCTACTGTATTGTCCAATAAGTTTGTTATTTCCAGTTATCTTTTTAAAGTATTATTCAAATCTATATAATGCTCTCGATTTACACATGTCAATTAGCAATTTTTTCAAAATGTAAATAACAACAAACTTACCATTTATTAACATACAAACACTGGCATTATGTGCTCTGTACACTAGTAAATAACATTCTTCATTCTCTTCTGACGTATTTAAGTATACTCGAGGTATTTTACCAATACTTTTGTCATCCTTTATATCTGGTGGACCTGTTATAAACCTGCAAATATCAATAATAAAAAACCATCACATAATTACATACATTTTGATTGATTGATTGGTGTTTAACGCCCTTTCATCACTATTGTGCTATTTCGTGGTGGTCAGTTTTTATTGTTTGAGGAAGCCAGGGCGCCCGGAGAGAACCACCAACCATTGGAAGGGCAACTGACAACTCTAGTCAATTAAGACTGGAGTTGAGTGCACCTGCCAGATGCTTGATTCGAACTCACAACCCCAGTGTTGACAGGCTAGTGATACAGTAGTTCGACTATTTAGACCACTCGGCCACAGAGGCCCCTCACGCATTTTGGGTAAAAAGAATGCATACATTGTTGTGCTAAGCATACCCTAACTAGTAATTCAAATTATAGAAAAACTGGAAGTAGGTGTCAAACAGATCTGAAAAGAGCTAACTCTTTACAAATCATCACTATTGAGGTGCTGACATTCTGTTCTGTATACTGAAAATTTTAAAATAATGGCACACAGAAAGTAGATAAATGACAGATATAAAAAGCTCACACATTTCAAATCATCACTATTGAGCTGCTGACCAAATATGAAATTAGACCTGCCAACTATCCCGATTTATGGGGCATATCCCCCATGAGAGGTGTTGACCTGAATTTTGAAATTCTTTATTATATAAACTGAACACCCCAAAAGAGGCATTCAAATGAGCAAAAAGGGAATTTAAGCACATATATAATCATTCAAATAATATAGAAGTAGATTGAGAACACTTGTGACAATGTAGGATGAGCATTTGGTCCTCTTGCGCTTCAAAATCCCCAATGAAGATTTTGAAAAGTTGGCAGGTATGTGAAATCATTCTGCTTGGTAGTATTGGCAAACAGGAAGTAGGTATCTGACAGATCCAAAAAGTGCCTATAAGTTACAACTCGTCACTGTCAACCTGCTGATCAAAAATAAAGTCTGTTTAACAGTTTCATAGAAAATGTTTACAGAAATATTTTGGGGGCAAAAGGATGACCAGGGAAACAGATGGACAAAATCATTGGAAAAAAGCCCCCTCTCCTGGAGTGGGGGTATAAAAATATTTACACCAGGAAAATTTGGAAGAGGATAAAACTGTAGAATGTCCTGAAATTTTATTGATTACCAATATTTATTTTGCAACATTTGAAGTAACCAACACTGAGGGCTTTAAAAACCTTGACTATCAACCATAAATTTCCAACATATGGCTTGCAACAACAACAAGTTTCATTTGGAACACTTTAGAGACCTCTTATGTCAGTATACCATTACTTTATCACTCATAAATGTCCAACATATTTGGTAGAATTTACTAATTCTTAAACACAAACTGTCTCAATACACACTATAACAGGTCAACACAATATCAAGTTTGTGGGTTCATTTAAACATATGGTTGTTTCAACCTAACAAACAACTCCCAAAACTGTCAAAGGTCTAGTAATAACATACTTTTTATCATGAAAATTCTGTCAGTATACACAGCACTATTTACTTTTTATAATAACTGTTTTAGCTGTTCAATTTAGGACCTATTGGTGCTCTGAAATGTTTAATACATTTGGTTTCACAAATTTGCAGTCTGAAGCATACCTATTAAGATTACTCTAAATCATCTCATAACATTTGGTTTCACAAATTTGCAGTCTGAAGCATACCTATTAAGATTACTCTAAATCATCTCATACACTGAAAACATTTTCATATGTTTATATAAGCAACTTACTGCCATTTGACTGGTTTACTTACTTGCCATAATGGACACTTCCTTGAACTCTGGCTGGTGAAGTTGTTGTACTACCTAAGAGTTCTTGTTCTAAATGAGTTGGAAACAGACTTGTAGTTAGATATTTGTACATGATCCTCATATCTTCTTGCTCTAACCCACTCCTGCAATGCAAAAATTACGATTATTTTATTCAAAAGAAGATGAAACTTCAAAAGGCTGACCCTGTTATTCAATAAATGATTGCTGAGTTAAAATTTTGTATTTAACATAATGCATCATTACAGAAAAGAAGATATTGGGTAAATGTCATTGAGACAGCAACTCAACAACACGTTAAGAACACAAAATGTAGTGAATAGTACATAAAACATCCTTTAATTTTATTGATCTACTAAATGAAAATGATAAATCTAGTCCATCATATTAAATAAAGAACAAACAAATAAATGGGAAATATTTTGAGAAAATAAAAATTCATATTTGAAATTTTAATAGCATTATTTATATGAATAATTTCCTGAAATTTTGCAAAAATATATAAAACATTTTTGTCTATTGTTCAACAATCACTGACTTTACAGTATCTTTGTCTACAGAAAAAATGCAGATCTGAAAGCACGAGACAGTAAAAGATCAGCCTCAGCCTTTAAATTTTTGAAACTCAAGAAAAGTTGATAACATTGATATTTTTAATTCAATATATCCATTTTTTCATCGCAAAAATTTGCTCATCTGTGTTATAAGCAATGAAGTATCGCAAACTGTGATGTATGAAAACACAGGCATCTTCCACTGGGGACATTCCTTCAAGATTCTGTTAATTGGAACTGAAATGACTGGGAATTTCCTGGCATCTGTCAGTATGTTTCCATTGATTTTTTTTAAACATGTTAAATTTAAACAAATTGTATATTTGTTATTTCATATTCTTTCATATGTTGTACTCACCAGACTAACTGATCGTTGTATAGAAAAGCAGTGTATTTAACAGCTGAGAACTTGGCTTCTAACAGGTTGATGAAACACTGAACTCTAAGGAATGTATTCTTGTCTAATGGCATGAAATGGATTCCACAAAATATATCTAGTATATCACAGAACTGAGGTTTTAATGTTTGTAGATACTGAAATAGATATGTGTTCAAAATACTACTGTGGATTCATTCATTTTCATGGACACAAATTTTCATGGATTGAGAAAAAAACTGTATTTTCATGGATATATGATTTCCTGGTTTTGCCAAAATCTGCATACAAGCCTATATAAAATTTATACTGTGTTCAACATTGAAATTCGTTGTTTACCAATGCCTACAAAATTCACGAAAATAGGTATTCAATGAATAATAAGGAATCCACAGTACATGATCAACTACTTGTCTTTTTTAAAAAGGTTAAACATATTCTATAGAAAACTATTTTAATGACCTGTACATTTATGGTAAAATGGTAGATTATGGCATTTTATTTTCATGAAGGGAAACAGTAACATGAAAACTGCTATAAGGAAATGGTACAGTTTATGGCCAAATTGCTATTCTGACAATATCTTCCATATCTCTTACAAATTTTAAATTTAAAAAACAAATTGAAACTATTTTAAAATAAAATATTAGTTTGCAAAAAAAATGTTGTTTCCATAATATGTTTATTAGCTTTGTAGTAGCTTTGTCAACCTACATTATCTGACTCTTATCAAATCAGTTATTGTTTTTACTCCTAAATGCTGTGTGTTTGACCAAGAGCAGCAAATTTTGTTTGTCTGTCTGTCTACTACAGTTAGGGAGCATTATCTATATATATATATGTCCATTCCTCTGACTCGTATGAGGTAAAAGTTTGCTTATAGGTTGTTTCAGATGAACTTGTGGTGACATTAACTTCAAACTTTGTACACATATTAATTGTGATGTAAACTCTTTATGATATAATGCCAAATGAGGGTTTTTATTGTAATTTCAGAGTTAATTGAACATGAAAACTTGATAGTGAAGGTGAGGCATGGTGTCCTATAGACACATCTTGTTTAGTCTTTTGTTAGAAACCTCAACCTCTTGTACTCAGTGAACTTGCTACAATGAGACCACAGAGATAAATACATTTATAAATTACAATAGGGGTCTGAGAAATAATTATAATTTCAAAACATAAACAAAGTCACTGTAGTGTGAACTTTAAGCCATAGTGAGACAATTGTACTATGCTTAGCAAGGATATTGTAGTGGAGAAATACAGTTATTTGAGAAAGTCCTTCGGAAAACATGTTTCTGTCTCTTAAAATATGTCATGAATTTCCGCAGGTGTAATGTAATACATGTAATGCCTTATTAATTCCAAGAAATACGATAACACTATACACCAAAACTTGGAGGTGTTAAAATGGAAAGATTCATTCTAATCTGACTGCATTACTTACCCTACTGTAGAAATGTTCTAATCTTTGTTTAAGGCATTGCACATCTTTTTGTTTTGGCTAAAATATGTTCAAATGTTCCATTAAAAAGCTGAAATAAAAACATAGCCTTATAAATATTGGGCATTCACCTATAAGCAATGATGTACATGCAATTTCTAAGGACAGACAAATCTATTTATTTTCAATCAAATAACCCTTAGAAATAATTATTTCCTAGAAGCCATATTAATAGGCATACAAAAGATCCAAAATAAAAATATTTTGCCAGAATGAGTTTTCGGCACTTATTTCGTGTAGGCCATACCATATAAATAATACCTAAACTGGTGGTTATATACTGCTTGGCAGCTAGCATAAAAATAACACATTTGGGTTACTACCCTGCTAATTTTTAATTTAATAGGTTCAGCTTTGTCAAGAACATTCTTCAATTTATTTTTTCACTCAGAGACTTTTGAGTAAAATGAGACCTACATTTGTGGCCATACTGGTTAGCCAATTAGTACCAAAGTTATAAAACATGGCCAGTATTTCAAAGGGAAACCTCTTTCAATACTTTGTTTGAAATTGTTCAGTGCAACTCTAGAAGAAATTTTAAAGCTTTTTGGTAAATTAGAAGACCATTGTTTGAGTTCATGGTCATCAAAATACTTTAATAATTGAATATATATTTTAGTATATACGAAACAGTCTAATGACATAACTGTATGACAGCTTAATTTTGATATCTTAAATATTAAATAATGCTGAATTTTTTTTTTACCTTTTACCATCCAAACTACTAATTTTAAACCTACCATAATAATCCCTTACTTTTGGAGGTTTAGCTAGTTATAAAACCAGGTTTAACCCACCATTTTCTTTGGAAAATGTCTGTACAAAGTTAGGAATATGGCACTTGTTTTTCACTTGTTCTGTTGATTGGTAGCCTTTAATTTTGTCGGTTTTTATGGACTTCCCCTTTTTGAATATGGCAGTTGTTTTTCACTTGGTTTGTTGATTAATAACATTAAATTTGTCAGTTTTTATGGACTTCCCCTTTTTGAATTTGCCTTGGAGTTCGGTATTTTTGTTATACTGTCTTACATACTACAATATCCCATCTTTTATAGTCAAAAGAAGATTAGTATTTCCCTCTGAGTGAATCATTCTCCAGTTCCTTTACAAATTTCTATGTGTTTACCTGGTACTATTTATTATCTTTGGAAAAATGTTTATGGCGTACCACAAATTAGAAAAAACAGATCCATTGCTCAAATTTATGAAACATTTGTTGTATTTCTTCTTCAAACAGAACTTTCAAACAGACGGTAGGATGGAAAGATGGATGGTCAAGGGTAACACTTATGCCCACGTTGCAGGGAGAAATTTTTGTTTGTTAAATTAAGATTATTCATGAATTTTAAAACTCCTACATACATGAAACATTCTGTAAGCTTGTTTAAGTAAAGCTTCATACACACAATCTTGTACATCTTCTTCTCTGTATTCCACTATAGGTTGTCCATCCTTTGTCTTCTCTGTATAGGGTACACTAACTGTCTGCAATAAAATTACAGGCATGTATTCATTACTGCAGAATAAATGATTTTCAGGGAGTAATAATTTTGTAGTTTTGTCTCTTAATTTGATTTCTTTGGAATTAATTTTTCGTTGTTTCCAGTATGTGAAATTAATATTCTTTGAAGGTAAAGATTTTGTTAGGTTTTAAATCTCAGGATAGTGTCTATAAAAAAAAAGTTATTGAAATTAAAACCTAAAAGAAAATTTTTGCTTTTACATTAAATATGGTACACTCAGTTACTAGCTGGCTTCTAATTAGTGACATCATAAGTGACAAAAATATGTTTTTAACAGTTTTTAAACTTTTCCTATACAATCATCACAATCAAATGGTTATTGCATGAATATAATTCATCTACGAATATTTCACTTGCAAGCCCTTACAATATAAAAATCTATTCTGGACAATATTCATGCAATAACTCTGTAATCAAGATCGTATATCAATTCACAGATGAATATTACACATTCTGAGACAAAAGAAAATCAAAACATTTCAGTTTTATACTTATAATAAAAAAAATACAACTTCACTTGCTTACATAAAGTTAATATATATTAGGCTGATATTGAAAAAAATTAACTAGAAAAGGGGAGATAACATCTACAATGTATCAACTTTCTACACAGGGTAAAGATGAAGTTTAGTAATCTGCAGACAGAAAAAAGTAATTTTATAATATCTTTTTAAAACTGTACAATTCTCTTTTTTACCATGATTATCCAGAAATCTTTCTCTGGTTCCAAATATGTTTGTCTTGTCTTTTGAGTATGTAAACTTTGACATGGCTTATCAGAAAACGTTCTGCAAATATAAAAATGATACATGAACTGTCCAAAAACGTTCTACAAGTATGGAAATGATACAAGTCAGTCATTATAAGATATATTAAGGCGCATGTACTTTTCTTCTCTTTCATAAAATACCTCAGCCGTTTCAAACTAAATATTTGTACTATTGATTCAATTGTATAGACTGTCTGATCTATGGAATTTTAGGGGTCAGTCACTACTCTCCAACTTTCCCACTCATCCATGATTTATCTTTTTTACAAAGTTAAATATATAAATTGATTTATTGACCTTAAAAGTCAATTGCTGTCTTTCTTTCTTGAGGAAGCATTAAAATCAATTTAAGTTTGGTAAAGATCTGATTTCTGGCTTAAAAGATTTTGTCAAGAAACAAAACTTTACCCAGATTTGTTCTCTTCGGGGGAGATATTACCAAACATATTTTGGTCATGATTAGATGTATGGTTTAAAAGGGTTTATCCAATGGCTAACACAAAATAAATGGAGGATGTGTCCATGGGATACAGATGATGCCCCCGCTTGCATATAATGTTATAAAGAGCATAACTCCAGAACGGTAAAAGTGATGCCACCCAAATTCAAACTTGCTCTGAGTTTTGTGGTAATAAGCATTGTGTATATGTTTCATAACATTTGGTTGAGGCAAACTAAAGTTAGAGAATGGAAACCAATTACGGGACATACATACAGACGGACAAGGGTAAACCTTAATGCCTCCTCCACTACGGTGGGGGCATAAAAATTGTTCCAAGTTGAGTCTATTAATTGCTGCTGTGATCTTTATCTTGACCAGTAACCCTAAAATCAATAGGGGTCTTTTTCCCCAAGGTTTATATTTAAAATCATGGATGAGTTGGGAAGCTGGGGAGTAGTGACTGAAGATTAGTAAAGATCTGATTTATGGCTTGAAAGATACTGTCTGGAATTAAACCTTTGCCAATTTCATCAGTCTATTTATAGGTAATGTGAACAAGACCTTATGTGTTACATATTTGTTTTTCGTTCATTTTTTGTACATAAATAAGGCCGTTAGTTTTCTAGTTTGAATTGTTTTACATTGTCATTTCGGGGCCTTTTATAGCTGACTATGCGGTATGGGCTTTGCTCATTGTTGAAGGCCGTACGGTGACCTATAGTTGTTAATTTCTGTGTCATTTTGGTCTCTTGTGGACAGTTGTCTCATTGGCAATCATACCACATCTTCTTCTTTATACTTAGTCTAGACCCCCACAATCAAGATGTCTTGTTCTTTCATAAGGTCATTTTCAGATAAAGTTATAGTTCAGGAAACCAGAATTTTGCCCAAATTTCAGTCTATCACTTAATGCTACGACATTAACCTTTGACCTAGTGACAAAAAAATCAACAGAGAACTTATTGGTCCTATTTGGCATTAACGAAGAAAGTTTGGTTAAGATATTGCATAAGGGTCAAAAGTTATTATCTGAAAATCAAAACCTTGATGTCTGGACAAAATTCATCATATTTCAACCTAATTAGAGGTAGAATTGGCATGTACGGTAAGCCTACATGTTCATGCACTTCAGATATTTTAAAGGATTACAATTAAAAATATACTTACTCAGTAAACTTGCAGATAGCTTCACACAGCCCAATTTGTTTTATCTTAGTATCTATATGGTCATTCTTTGGATAGTAGTACATGATCTTTTTCTCTTCCTGGAAGAAACATTTTAGTGTATTCTAAAGTTCTGTCTTTACTGGTAAGGAATTAGTTCTGGCCGAGTGGCAATTCTTGACATCATATTTTTTATCCAATACATGATTGTCATAGTTTTAAAACAAAACATGGAAAAGATTAATGACAAGCCAATTTTGGGTATTGTATGATTTTTTTTATCCAATTGCTAATCTATAACGATCAAAAAATTGCTTTCTGGCAAGAACTAGATTGTTACCAGTAATGTTTGAAGGTAAAAAAAATTGCTTTCTGGCAAGAACTAGATTGTTACCAGTAATGTTTGAAGGTTAAAAAAATTGCTTTCTGGCAAGAACTAGATTGTTACCAGTAATGTTTGAAGGTACCCATATTTCAAATTCTGATAATATTACAGAAAACATATAAAGAGTTGAAAAACTGCTATCCTAAGACAAATTGATATAGACATCCTACTGAAATTTATATATCTGCAATAATCATATGTATGCTGTTTTCAGTTTGCCAGGATATTTAAAATTTGTTAAAGTTCTGTTATACTTTTAAGTGCTGATATCCTTTTGATTACATGTATTCAGTCTTAATAAGAATCAGGCAGTGCTTTGGAAAATCCAATTTACACCTATATTTGATGCTTGATTTAAATTGGAATATATTGTTTTGATACATGTATTTACTTATATCAAAGTATATGTTATTTATTGTAAATTCAGCACCAAAACAATGTCAATTTTCAATTTTTGTGTGGGAAACTGAGAAAGTAAAATGTGTAGAGTGCAGCCTAAAAGAATAATTTGCTAATTAACAGTTTGAAACAAGTCTTATTGCGAACCAAATGAAACTTTTCGACAGCGTCATCTCCTAATGGTCAATCTATTTAAACTTTTGTCAGTTATATTGTCCCATTGAATAAATACAATAGCCATTGTTCTCTGTGCAGTTTAATTTCAAATCAACTTTTTATGATTAAATCAGTGTTTATATTGAACAGATTGAAAATATGTTAATGATATTGAATAAATACAACATCACATGCACTTTTGTGAGTTAAAACATGTATTTTCATCTTTTAGAAGATTATTTTTTTAATCAGGTAAATTAATCAATGAGTGATGGATTTCTCTTAGAATAAATTTAAAGGTCCCAGTGAATAAACTACATATATTGTATTTATTGAATAGGACAATTGAACTAACAAAAGTTTAAATACCTTTACCAAGAGGCGATGACTCTGTGGAAGAGTTTCATTTGGTTCGCAATAAATGTTGGGTTTTTTCTGTATTGAAATTCTGTACAAAATTTATTCTGAACATAATGTTGTTTTCCTGTATTGTTTAAGACATTACTGTAGGAAATCTATGCCAAAGTACAGTCACAGGTATTACAGTGTAAGACAACACTTCATATTAGCAAGTAAAGTACCATTGGACTTGACTTTACTTTCAGTAACTCTAATATAAAAATAAGAAAATGTGGTATGGTTTGTATTTGGACAACCATCCATCAGAGACCAAATGAGATAGATGTAACAATTGGTTACTGTACAGCCTTCAGCAATGAGCAAAACTCATATGGTACAGTAAGCTAATATAGTCTGCAAAGCCTTCTTTGATATGGTTTTATAAATTATCATTCAGTGTTCCTGATAGACCATTTCAACAGGTTGCAGCACCCACCCTTTCTATCTGTTGCACTGTGTCCTTTTTCCTTGAAATATATACACCATGCCATTTTACTTAAAATTTTACAACAATAAACTGCTTCGCGAGCGCAGCTGGATACGACTGCAGAGGTCCAACCCTGAACAGTTGGGGCAAAAATGGACACAATATTCAAGCTTGATACAAGTCTGAATTTGGATTGTAATTAAATATTTGACACATTATAGGTTTCTGACACAGAATAAATGTAGTCAAAGAACTTGAAATTGGTTGTATGATTTGAATTTATATTCAATTGCAGATTTCTTGCTGTTGTGCAATACTTAGTAAATCTGTTTTCAGACTATCAAAGAATTAGCAAAATAAATTGTGACCCCCAATTTTTTTCTTTGGAAAATTGACAATTTCTTAAATCTTTAGGAAAAAAAATTGACAAAAAAAATTTCCCCCCCCCCCTTCCAAAAAAAATAATATTTGAA
The DNA here is from genome assembly GCA_017311375.1 of Mytilus coruscus. Lineage (NCBI taxonomy): Eukaryota > Metazoa > Mollusca > Bivalvia > Mytilida > Mytilidae > Mytilus > Mytilus coruscus. The sequence continues at coordinate 61,720,057 of CM029602.1, read as the reverse complement.
GAGAATTTTCTTCTGAGGAAAAAAAGGAAGAAATTTGTAAAATGTGGTACAAATTAAAAGACATCCATACACTTAAACACAAGTTATTGTCTGAAAACTAGAAAAATGCTTGTTTTAGACCCTTTTTGACCCCTAATTCCTGAACGGTTTGGGCAATTACCCCCAAAATGAATCCCAACCTTCTACTTGTGGTATTGAACCTTGTGGTACAATTTCAGAGCAATCAAAATACTTATACACAAGTAACCATAAAAACCCATTTAAATACATCATAAAAGTATTAAAATAGAAAATGACATACATAATCATGGCTAAAATTAAAAAACCTTCATCAGCATTTAATAGTAACTTCTAAAAATAATATACCTTCATCAGCATTTAATAGTAACTTCTAAAAATAAATTGACAGCTAATCACCTCAAGACAATACAACATTTCTTTATAACAAAACCATTGTAAGGGAGGTAACTCTAATGCAAAAAATACCCAAACAAAGAATAACCAATTCTGAGTATTAAAATTTATTACCACTGAACCCTTTGATATACACTATTATAATATTATATATACTTCCATCACAGTATTTGATGTTTCTAGAAACAGCTAAAAAATAATTCATACTAGAACTAGCAGACAAATAGCAAAAAGTCCCAACATAAAGAATCAAACCTTTCTCAAAATCAATAAAGAGCAGTAATCCAAAAATATTGTTCTCTTCTAGACACTGTAAAATATCATGAATCCATCGAATGCTATCCCTTATATAATGCTTAATGGTAAAATATCTATTTCATAAAGATCCAAAGACCAATACTTAAGTAATTGTCCATTAACCAGGAAACCCTTGTTTTTCCCCCCTTTTTTGCCCCTAATTCCTAAACGGTTTGAGCCATAACCTCCCAAAGCCAATCCTAACCATCCCTTTGTGGTATGGAAACTTGTGGTATAATTTCAGAGAGATCCATACACTGTTCCACAAGTTATTGTCTGGAAACTAGAAAAATGCTTATTTGGGCCCCTTTTTTACCCCTTATACCTAAACCGTTGGGACCATAACCCCCAAAATCAATTCCAACCTTCCTTTTGTGGTTTAAATTTCATAGATTTATATTTACTAATACTAAAGTTATTGTCCGGAAACCAAATGTCTTCAGATGATGCTGACGCCGACGACGACATGATACCAATATACGACCGCAAAAATTTTGCGGTCGTATAAAAATATAACTTTCAAACATCGATCTACATTTGTAATTCTGGTTTATAAAAAAGTCTTAATTCAACTAAAATTAATTTGGACCATTAAATAGCTTCCATTGACAGATTCAGTGTAAAACATACTGTAAATTAATACCTGTTAGTGCTGCCCTATGTAATATAAATTTGTGTACATACATGTATGCTTTGAGTATCAAAAACAAAATGTATGTATAGTTACCGGTGCTTCCCTTGTCTTGCAGTAATTTCAGATATACCACTTCAAATTATTTTTGTATATATGAAAATATTAACTAATAAATTTAACTGCAATAAAATTAATCATTGTTTCTTACATAATTTCCATTCTTTAGCACATACATGTACATGTATCAAAAATGATATATTGAAGTTATTTTAATGTACTTTTAAAATGTACTGTATTATACAGGTATTATAGGGTTCAGTTTTTTTCTTGTACATTCTTTTTTGAACTTTTTGCAATTCCCCTTATTGTGATTAAAAGAGACGTTGAGATATCAAAAACAAGTTGCTTACATCTACATCATTTGGACTCTATGTTAGATACAATGTAGTTGTTTCATTTGCAATCATACCACATTTCCTGATTTTCATATAAACCATTCAACATGTTCATATGTCTGTCCCAAGACAGGAATATTGTTAATGCATGTGATTGTCTGTTACAATATATCGTTTTTTTTTTGCTTCTGCTTTTTTCACAATTTGATGACAAAATTAGCGGGTAAAATTTTCTTTCATTGTGTATAATTTTTGGTGAATGGGAAAATACACGGAAAAAATAACTGAATTGTATTTTTACAGATGTAAACAACATACACTTGATTGAATGACAGGTAATTGATTACAAATAAATATGAGAAATGCACATAATTCAGAGTACTTTAAAGGAAAGTAAATTATTTAAATCGCGAGATGCTAAAAGCTGAGAAAGTTTGAGTATTTTTTGTGATGGTATAATAGAGCATTATAGACATATTAGTGCAAATATCCATGTAAATGTGATTTATTCTAATTTAATTTTTACATTAAATGCAGCATGTTCGGGTTGTGGTAATAACCAATAGATCGTTGCTTATTACATTTAGGAACATGTCACTGATTGCTGTGTTGTCAAAAGGTAATACATGTATAATTAATCAAACTCACTATTATGAAAACAGAGATCTTAATAAAAGATGCACATTCTTGTGATCTGTTGATCAACACAAAAGGCTGATTTTTTTGGTAAAATATTTTCTCCTTTAGGATGAAAAGAGTTTACATTGTGTACATATCAATTTCCTGTATACTTGATAATTAACAGTATAATGTATGTAACTTTTAAAAAGCCATAAATCTCAGAATATGCAGGAAAATTTACGCAGGGTAAAATTTTCGTGTTTCTTTAGCTGCCACGAACAAAGCAAAAATTAAACACACGTTAAAAAAAAAGATACACAGTTTTACATCGTGAAACTTTTTTGACATTTTGTCTTTAGGGTTTGTTGTGTTATTGGGTTACTGTCTTATTGATATATTCTACACATCTATTTTTACATGTTTTATAAGAAGGGATAAATGATTCAGGGCTTCTGAGCTAATAGAACATTAAAAGTGTATTGCAAGATACATTTGTTAATACCACTGATTGTGAAGTGATATGATAGAAGTCTACAAGCTACTGGCCAGATTATATGATAATAGAGTTGCCACGGACTTATTAGATACATGTATGCATAACGCAAGAAAATCAACTAGACGTCACTCACTGAAACTGAAGGAACAACAAAGTCGTCTAGATCTCAAGAAGTATTTTTTCACCAATAAAGTTGTTTACATACAGCAGGTACAGTGTATGGAACAGCCTCCCCAAGGAAGTTATTGCAGCTAAAACTTTTAACAAATTTAAAAATAGAATAGATAATTTCTGGGCCAACAAAATATTAAAATATGATTTTGAGGCAGAGCATGAAATTTTATTCAGAAGTGAGAAACGAACAATTAGTTATAATGACGATGCAGTAGAGCATAATAAATTGGTACAACAGTGCCAGCTTTCTGAAGATCCATAGGTAAATGTTTAAGCTAAAATAACCAAGGGATCATTTCTTATAGTACATGTATGTGATAGTTCGTCGTAGGAAGGCGTCACAGCAAAAAATTAAAATAGCCTTTCAAGACGTCATAATTATTTGGACTAATGTATGTGGTATAAACTTACATCACCCTCTCTTGGTCCATATTCTGAATTGAATACAAAGAAATTAATCAGGCTTATTCCTCCTTTAACAGCCATGCTTTTACTTTGTTTAATTGGTGCTCGGTTATGTTTTATTTCTTGGTCGCTAGATTGTCTACAAGGTGGTCTATGACTATACTTTGTAAAAATCTTTGACAACTTATCACTGTTGCAACAACATGAAGTGGAAATTTCTTGTTTCTCATCAAAAGATGCATGCATTAATCAATGCAAGTGTGTGGTACAATAAAAGCAATCGTCAATATCGATATCATTTTCGATTAAAGTCATTTTCTAGCTTTACAGACTTCAAAGTTTACTCCTACTTCCAGACAACTCTACTTTCGATTGAACCGGATGTGGTATTCTAGGCTATTTCCGGCTACTTTCACTTTGTATGGTTCGATATCGAGGACGATTGACTTGATTATTTGTAAATATTGAACTATCAAACATTTTTCATAACACTACTTTGCTAATCACGCATAACGAAATATTCCTTGATTCTTAGATTTATGCATTCATTATAAGACGTCGTAATTATTTGCATTCGAATGCAAACAAAGTGATAACTCAGTTTGAGGTTCATCATTTATAGTCCAAATAATTATGACGTCTTGAAAGGCTTTTTTATTTTTTTGCTTTGACGCCTTCCTGCGCGTCAAAGCAAAAAAATAAAATAGCCTTTCAAGACGTCATAATTATTTGGACTAGGTTCATCATAAGTGTATTTGTGCTTGTTTTTTTTGCCTGTTTAGGAATGTGCATGGTTTTGATATTTGATGTTTAATTTTGTATATTCAATTGATTCTGATTTCATTCACAGCTCATCTACACTTGTCATACAGTTTGAGTCTATCATTTAGGATTATATTGGTACATGAGGATGTTTGTATTAAGCATGTTAAGCAAACATTTAATGTTGAATTCCTCTCTCATTGATATAACCAATATCTTCCTTCATTTATATCCATTAACTAAATTGACACAACACCCTGAGTAGAAAGCAAAGTATTTCATGTATTTATCTCTTTGTTTTGATCTGATTTATTTTTGAATTTTTGAAAGTTAATTTTTGACATTTAATTATATGTTCATGTATTTTTCATATATTTCACTTGTCAAGATAAGGTTAGAAAAACCAACAATTCTAAGAAAACTCATTCTGAGGTATGGCAAACATTTGTATTGTTTAATTACAGAGAGCAGTAACTGCAAGCTATCAGAATGGACAGCATAAGAAGTTATCTAGGAATGGGAATCAAAAGTTTATAGGATTCCAGGCTTTTGAACTGACTTATCTGGGAGTATTGGCAGTGCTCCCATTCATTGTAGTCCAACCATTCATCGCCAAAACTATACTATTTGTAGCTTTTCTCATTATACTAAATGTAGTGTATCAGAAACTTACCTTCAGACGAATAAACACAGAGGAAAAATATGTCTTCATAACTGGTTGTGATACAGGTAATAATGTGTTTACATTATTATAACAAAATAAAGAATCACATTTAGCATGAAGTAAAAGATATTTTTATTCCACCTGTATGTGGAGGACAAGTGTGGTGACATTAGGTCCAAAATAATACCTTTATTTCTGTACTGAAATGAAAGTAGGATCACTTTGTAAGGTGACATTTAATTTTTTACCAATTGACAATGCTTGTTAAAAATGACAAAAAAATTGCAAGCATTTAAAAAAAAAACTTGGGGCGAGTAAAAACACATGTAAAGCCATAATAAAGGATTCATAGTCTCTGATTATTGACTTTTCAATTTGAAATAAACATCAGGTAGATTGGAACCATATTTAATTAGAATAATTCTTATGGAATTATGATCAATGGCTTAATATTGTGCCCAGTCAACATGGCAACTGTTACTGATAAGAAATAACATTTACACCAAACTCAATGGATACTTACTGTACGTATTTGTCCTCTTCATGTTTAGTAAAATAAGCCTACCACACACTAACTCAAATGTGGTGTCATGAAATTAATCATCAATCACTTATAAAAATGGAAAACAAATCATCACACCAGCTATGTAACAATATTGGAAAATTGCTGTCATTTTCTTGCAATGGTACAGGGACTTTCTCTATGAGAGATTTGGGGGTTATATCTGGTCATAGAACAACAAATCTACCATTTGTATGACAGTTCTTCAGGTTACATCAATTAAACATTCCAGACAAAACAGACAGCAAACACATAGCTTCTATATATCCCCCATCCACACACACAGACACCCAAATAAACAACTGAAGTCCTCTCTAATAAGTAGTATTCAATATTCTGTAGATGGAATTAAACTTATTTGATTTGACAGTCTGTGTCAGAAATCTAGAGGTCCAACAGTTCCTAGCAGATCTTTTTTTAATATTTTTGTTAGCCTTTTATAATGTGAATTGAGCTCAATGCTCTCCTAACACTAGCATCCCTTGTCCATTGAGATGTGACAGTGTATTTTTTAATATATTTAAATTAACATCACAATAACATTACAGCTGGAATAGGAGTATATCTTGCTTAAGAACCAAAACTTTCAGTATTTGGTTGTTAAGTATTGAAAAATGTTATTTAAAATTTGTTTTTTGTTTACTTTAAAAGGGTTTGGGAATGCTGTTGCTCGTCGTTTATCAGGAGAAGGACTGTCTGTATTTGCTGGATGTTATAATCCTGATGGAAAAGGAGCCAGTCAACTTAGATCAGAGTACAGTAATATACAGATTATAAAGTTAGATATTACAGATGACAATTCTGTTGACCTTGCTTTTGCAGAGATAGAGAAGAAAGTCGGAGATAAAGGTATATTTTTTTTTCACTTTAGTCCTTGTTATGCCTTTTGGCACATAGGGCAAGGACAAGTTGCCGCCACTCCTCTCTGTTTTCTGCTTTTTTCTCAATAGTTCCCCAGGTGTAACCTCTCTCTTTCATCTCTGTTTCTATTGTTCTACGCCATGTTGTTTTTGGTCGTCCTCTCTTCCTTTTTCCCTCTGGTGTCCATCTTAATGCAACTTTGGTCATATCTCCTTGTGGTTTTCTTAGGACATGACCAAGCCATCTCCATCTTTTCTGTAGCAGAGTGGTTTCAATATCTTGGCTTTTTGTTTTCTTATGAAGATCTTCATTAGTTATTTTGTTTGGCCAGTATATCTTCATGATTCTACGTAGGCAGGTGTTATGAAAGCTGGATAACCTGTTAATGTCTTTTTCGGTCATTCTCCAGCATTCAGCTCCATAAAGTAAAACTGATGTTACACAGCTGTTATAGATTTTCAGTTTGGTCTTTTTTCTGATTGATGGTGTTTTCCAGATGTTTCTTAGTCTGTGAAAGGCTGATCTTGCCTTGCCAATTCTAGTTCTTGTCGCAGTGTTCTGTCTATAGCTGTTTTAATTCTTGAAATTAGGATTTTGCAAAATACTTTACTAGGAATAGAGAGAAGAGTGATACCTCTCCAGTTATTGCAATTAGTAAGATCACCTTTCTTTGGTATCCTTATGATGTCACCTTCGGACCAGTTGTCTGGTATGATGTTGTTCTCCCAAATTTCTTTAAAAACTGGGTAAAGGATATCTGATGTTTGCTTAGCATCAGCTTTAAAGAGTTCAGCATTTAATTGGTCAATGCCTGGTGCCTTTCTATTCCTTAAACTTTTTAGTACTCTCTGGATTTCCAGTTTGGTTGGCGCATAAAGATCTATATCTAATTCTAATGGTGTTTCTGTGATATCGATGCTAACTGTATTTTCTGGTTCTTTTCTATTGAGAACTTCTTGAAAATGTTCTTTCCATCTTTCCTTTTGTTCTTTTCGGATGATAATGTGTTGTTTTGTTTGTCTTTAATTGGCATGCTCTTATTAGTTTTCTTGTTGCATAGCTGTTTTACAACTTGGTAAACCTGTCCCATTCTCTGATTGGATGCAGCATTTTCTGCTTCTTTGCAAGGTCTTCTGTATACTTTCTTTTGTCACTTCGTGTTGCTTTCTTCACTTTCTTATTGCATTCTGAGTATTCCTTCCTCAGCTTATCTTTTATTCTTTCTGAATAAGTCTGACAGAGTTTGTTGTTTATTTCTTTTCTTTCATCAATCAATTTCCATGTTCCTTGTGTAATCCATTCTTTATGTATTTGTTTTTTATAGCCAAGAACTTTTTCACTGGTTTCTTTGTATATTTCTTCTACTTTCAGCCATTTGTTGTTTATCGATGCTGGTTCTGATGTTTCTTCTATTGTGTCTTCTAGGACCTAAAATCTGTTCTTTATCTGCAGGTTAAATTCTTGTTTTACTTTGGTGTCTTGCAATTTATTTAAATCAAATTTTCTTTTAATGGTTGTTGGTGAAGACATCTTTTTAAGTTTCAACTTTATATTGGCTGTTTTTAGAAAGTGATCACTTGCAATGTCAGCTCCTCTCTTTACTCTGACATCTTGTAAGGATCTTTTCCATTTTCCATTGATCATAATGTGGTCTATTTGATTTTGTCTCTTCCATTTGGCGAGTTCCAAGTTAGCTTGTGAATGTCTTTGTGTGGGAAAATGGTTCCACCAATTACTAAGTTGTTAATTCCACAAAAGTCAACCAGAAGTTCTCCATTTTCATTCATTTGCCCACATCCATATTTACCCATTACTCTTTCATTTCCTGTATTATCGTTGCCAACCTTTGCATTTAAATCACCCATTACAATTGTCAAATCATGTGTTGGTATTTTTCTGATCTCAGCTTGCAAGGTGTTATAGAATTCAGTTTTTACTTCCTCTTCCGCTTCATTTGTTGGTGCATAGCACTAAATAAAAGTTACTTTGCCTTTCTTTGCATGGAAACAGGCTCTTATAATTCTTTCATTTACAGGATTGTACTCAATAAGTGATTTTGCTGTTTGTTTGTTCATAATTATTATTGCAACACCTTGTTGATGCTTGTTGTCTGTCCTTCCAGAATGTATGACTGTTTCTCCTGATCTTGCTATAGACTTTCCACAACCTGTCCATCTACATTCACTAATGCCTAGTAAGTGGAGATTATAATTTTTCATTTCATTTAAAATTTGTGCTTGTTTTCCTGTTTCATACATTGTACGAACATTCCAACATCCTACCTTCAGTTTTGTTCTCGTGTTCAGAATACCATTCCTGCTGCTAGCTTCCTCTTGGCTTTCACTGGCACCATTCATACTTGCATGTGATTGCTGGTATTCCGAGTGTCCGAGACGAGTTAAGTTTCTTGTTCTTGTTTCCGTAACTGTTTGTTTTTTTGCGAGACGAGATAGTTGGTCTTGTGCTCAACCCCCAACCTGGAGGACCAGAAAAATTGATATCAGCATCACAAACAGAAGCAGGAAGACAATGCCACAAAAAATTTGAACAGAATTTTAATGCTGAAGAAAACATTAGAACTGTTTTTGGTCTGTCAAACTATAAATTACATGTAGCAAATTGGTGTTCATTTCTTAAAAAATTCAGATGCAATGATAAATAATAATCAATTAGTCTATTAAGCCGAAAGTGATAATTAATGGCCAATTCCTAATTTCTAAGCTGCATGAATAACAGAAATTGAAAATGCTGGGTGTGAAATGCCATGTTTTGTTAAACTCCTGTAAGTGAATTAATACTTCCTCAATAAATTACTATATATCTCTGATTAAATAAGGTAAAGTTTTGACCAATTAATGACATCACTATCCCTTTTGTAGAAGTATTTCATTAATGAAAATATTACTTTCATTGTAGTTTGTAAATGTGCATATTGAATTAATTTTAAAAATGTAGATTTTATCAGGAGAGCCATCAGAATATCATCTTCAAGGAAAGGGTTGGATCATGATTCTTTTTGGCCTAATTACTGCTTGTGTATTTTTGTAAATTTTGATTTTTACTAAAAAGGAATTGTGACTACTACAACATATTACTGAACAAGGAATTGTAACAGCAACTAACTTGAGTAATAATTGTTAACAAAATTTGCATCCATGTTAAGTCTTCTTTTATTTATACAAAATTTCTTTAAGTTAAAGTTGGACTTTTGCTAAAGTTTTGATGTAAAATAAAAAAAAACCTGTTGATTCATTCATTTTCATTGGTATCATTTTTTGTTGTTGGAGAAAAATTGGTGATTTTGAGGGTACCTTATTATCATGCTATCGCCACATGCTCCTATAAAAGGCAACAAAAAGCTAAATTTGACGTATTTAATTTCTTCATTTCCCAAAATCCCACTAATGATAATAAATCCACAGTATGTTTTAATTCTCTTTGTTGTATGTTTTGCTACAATCTTTTGTATTTTATAGTGCCATAATTTATATTACATAAAGACTGATGTACTCTTACAGGATTATGGGCCTTGATTAACAATGCTGCTGTGTATGGTGTTGGAGATATTGAGTTCTCTCCCCTGGATGAATATAGACGTCTTGCTGAAGTTAATTTATTTGGATTAGTTAGAGTTACAAAGAAATTTATACCCTTGGTTAGAAAATCCAAAGGTAATAGATAATGATATGGAGTTTTTTAAATGAATTTTTCATTTATATATGGAGGTATAAATGTACATGGCCTATGAAAATTTTATGGTATTAGTATATGGAAATATATGAATAAAAAGAAGATACTGATAGTGAATCAGTGGCAGATCCAGAACTTTTTATAAGGGGGGCCCGCTCCAGTCATGCTTCAGTGATTTCCTATATAATCAACCAAATTTTTCCCACAAAAGGAGAGGCCCGGGCCCCCCAGGGCCTATGTGAATATAAACAATGAGATATCACCCCAAGAACACAACCATTTGTTGGCTATCAGTATAGTATAACAAATTAGGTTTCCTAACTCATATGGATGGATAGACAACAGAGGAAAAAAAAAACTCCTGACAGACAAATACAAGACTTAGGACAGGCACATATCAATTTGGATAGGGGGTGCATTTGACTCCAAGTCTTAATTGACTCGTATTGTTAGTTTTCCTAACAAAGGTCGTGGTTCTCTCCTGGCACTCCGGCTATCTCCACCAATAAAAACTGAGTGCTGAAAGAGGCATTAAACAGCAATCAATCAATCAATTTGGATAGGATTACCTAGTTTCATGGATACTCATCACACTTCTTTAAAAACCCTAAATTGTTTAAAAAATTAACTTGAACAATATAAAATAGAATTTTTTATTTTGTAAATATAGAAATTATTGCGAGGTTTTTATTTATGTGAATATTGCGACTGGTTGAGTATTGCAATTATAAGAACTCGCATTTTGATATATGGCAATAATTAATCTTGCATTTTTGCCCATTCTTCAAAAATCGCAATAATAAATAAACGCATTAATTTCTGAATTTACAGTATACATCCTGAATGTATTTTTAAAGGTAGAATAGTAAATGTAACCAGTAATAAAGGAAGAATAGGTATGCCTAGTAATTCAGCATTCTGTATGACCAAATATGGACAAGAAGGATTTACTGATGCACTCAGAATGGAGATGAAAAAATTTGGTGTGAAAGTAATAACTGTAGAACCTGGTAATTTTACTGGATCCACTGCCATGCTTAGTAAAAATAAGGTTTGTTAATATTGCTCTTAGAAGGAAAATTTTTCCCGCAAATTTTATCTGAATTATTTGACTTTCAAATGCGAATCCTCTATACTGTAGAACTGAAGTTTTCAATCTTGCATGCATGTTTCATCATAAATGACTGTATCCTGCATTCTTTACTATTTTGATTTCCTCTGTCCTAGAAAAGAAGGTGGCATTATGTTTTCTGGTCTGTGCATTGGTCCATCTGTCCCTTATCAGGTTAAAGTTTTGGGTTATGAGAGGTTACCATGAAGAAGTGGTCACACCAACATAGTAGTACACTTATACACTTATTCATTATGTTGTGAAATTTTTGAATAATAACATCATAATATTCGGATTTTGACCCTGATTTCACAGTTCAATTGAACATGGAAATGAAAAAGTGTGAATATGGCATCATATCCTGTTTTACTTTACTTTAAGAAATGGCAACTTTCATGCAAGTTAGTACAAAATGCCCTGCAATAATGCCTCCAGAGAGTACACAAAATATAAGTAAGAGAAGCAGGCACACATATTTATGATAGTTATACTCCTTCCCCCTCAGTATGTATTTATTTACATATAAGACAAAATTTACAATTATAAAATTTGTTTTCCTCCATTTTCTTAGGGTTAAGATATTAGTCTTGGTTCTTGGTTGAATATCATGACATAGTCGTCATTTTTAGGTTTGCCAGAAAATATTTTCACCCTTGATACCTACTAAAGTTCTGTCAGTCATTGGAAATTGACTTTTGAAGAAAATTCCTCATTTACAATTTGACTGAATTAGCTATATTTGTAGATACTCAGAACTTGAAACTTTTTCAATGTGAGCTTAAATTGATAGAGAAAAAATAAGTTTATTGAACAAAAGCTGAAGAAAATTTTATGAGCTTTAAATTCCCTGTTATATAAAGAGATGTGTGATACGAATTTACGGATCACTACATATAACAGTATTATAAACTTAAGGTGAATTAAAAATATTTTTGAAATATAAAAAAGTCACTTTATATCATGTAAAACTTTTGAATTACAGCTACCAACATATGAGATTGAATTAGAAAAGATGTGGCAGAGTAGTCCACAGGAAGTGAAAGAGACTTATGGTAGAAGTTATATGGATGGGATGATCAAATCTATAGCAGACTATTCGTCCAAGTCCAGTAACTCTATAGCACCAGTTGTCAACACTATAGAAATGGCTGTTATATCTCAGAACCCGAATCAAAGATACCTTGTAGATGGAAGTAATAGCCTTTTAGATCAAGACAATGTAAGTAATAGTTCATTCATCAAAAATATGTGTTTAAGGCAGTATACAAAATACAACAAAAATCATGCCTGTTTTATTGGCCAATGGAAAACAAATTTATAGGAATATGTTGATATAATTGTATGTTTTGATTGTAACTTTATATTGCTTGTTTTAATTTCCACTTCCATTCATACTTGTATGCATCACTTTGACTTTGACATTTTAAGCAGCATAGATGTTGAATTTCTTGCATTTTGGATATCAACAATTGTTAAAGTTTTGTGATAAGGTCAAGTTTAAAAAGTACCACAAGTGTTGATCTGATGATATTGGTAAGCAGTTACATCATCATCAGTATTTATCAGTTTCCATGGGTTAATTTGTGTTCCTCCTCAATCAAGGTCTAGTAACATTAATATGTTGTTGAATAAATGAATGTATATTTCAATGAGACACCAACCCCGTAAAACAACCAATCTTAAACACCCATCAAGAATTTAATGATTGACAAATCACTACTGTCTAACCTCGTTATGTCGAAGTTGAAGGGTTTTGCATTATGAAATTGTGTTCAGTTTAATATAAGATAAATTAATCATGATAAAAATTTGATGATAGAACAGTTTTAGAGTTTTGATATTGGAACAGTTTTTTGTACTTTGAAAAAACTAAATAGTGGTTAAATGTTTGACATTGTTTTGTATCAACCAGTCCTACAATCACTATGAATAGAAAGTGATGGAAGAAATTTATTTTTATTACTCTAATTTTAAATAATTGTTGTTTGATTTCCATTATTTTCTATGTTACTGATTGATTATTGTAATTTTTAATGTTCTTAATAAAATAATTTGTGTATACATGTATATACTTTCAGCTTTTGATTCGACTGGGAAGTTTTTTACCAGAACGTGTCATAGATTTCATGGTGGATAGAGCTTACAGTTCTGATAAGCTGCTTCCAAAGGAGAAATCTGCCTAGTACAAGCCATTAGTTAAAAGGACAATCTGTCTCTAAAAAGAAATATAATGGACTAATTTTTCACTTGCCACAATGATGTACACAGAATTTGCCACATGTGAACAAATCATATTTGAAAATTGTCTCCTAATTTGTTTTTCATAGTGATTTGTAAATTTTTGTAATTGTATTTATTTAATAAATATTTTCTACTACAACTGCCAAGATGTCTTTTATTATAGTGTATAAAGCTTTATATTTCAGAAGATAGAAGACCTGGATGCTTCGTACCTTGTATACAGATACCTTATGTTAAGATATTTCTGTCTATCGAAAGTCCATTATCCTTGACCTCATTTTCATGGTTCAATGACTGCATGAAAAAATTAAAGAACCTTTGTGAGTACGCTCACATACCCCACACCCCCACATTGTCAGTGGGCAAACAAAATCTCACTAGATTCTTAAGTTCAAAGACTCATAACTCCTCCAAAAGTAAACTGATAATAATTTCATGTGGATATGCACATCTACATATTATGTCCTTATTATCTACAAAGATTCATGCAATTCTGTTGTGTGATTCCAGAGGAGTTGCGATGACTAACTGTTGCAGTAGTATATTTAAGCCGAAATTTTAAGTTCAAAGGGGCATAACTCCTAGAAAAGTCAACTGATAATAATTTTTTGTGGATATGCACATCTACATATGTCCTTATTATCTACAAAGTTTCAGGAAATTCTTTTGTGTGGTTTCAGAGGAGTTGTGATGACAAACTGTTGCAGTAGTATATTTAGGCCAAAATTTTAAGTTCAAAGGGGCACAACTCCTAGAAAAAATAGAATCATATTTTCCTGTCGATATGCACATCATCATACTATTTCCTTATCTTCAAAAACATTATACCCCATGGAAAGTTGTTCCATGGGGTATAAAAATAAGTTTTTTAGTCAATGTGAAATACTTATTTTGAGATCATGTGTAATAGGATAACTACATTTGGTTTATGGCTTCCTGTACATGTCTGTCAGATATGGGTCACCTGACCTCAACCTCATTTTATGGATCAGTGATCAAGGTTAAGTTTATGTGTTAAAATCCGTGTCTCAGATACTATAAGCAATAGGGACACTACCGGTATATTTAGTGTATGGAATGATTCTAAGATGTACATGTCCGACTGGAAGGTTTCATCTTACTTTGACCTCATTGTCATGGTTTTGTGGACAATGTTTAGTTTTTGTGGTTTTGTCTATTTTTCATATACTATAATCAATACGGGTTCTTTGTTTGGTGATTGAATGATTGTAAGGTGTACATGTCCAACTGGCAGGTTTCATCTAACCTTGACCTCATTTTCATGGTTCCGAGGACAATGTTTAGTTTTTGTGATTTGGTTGACTTCTCTGATACTATAATAGGGGCTCTACATTTGGCATATGGAATGATTGTAAGGTGTACATGTCTGACTGGCAAGTTTCAACTAATCATAATCACATTTTTATGGCCCCGCAACAAAGTTGTCTCGGCCATATAGTTTTACCCTTGTCCATCATTCCGTCATTTCTTCATTCTGTCACTCTGTCATTCCGTCATTCTGTCATTCGGCAACAAACCATTATACACAATTTTTTTCTTAACGCCTTCAGATATTGGGCCGGATTTTTGGTATGTGAGTTAACCATGATGAGACACAGATCAAGTATAAGTTTAGTTCCCCTCTGCTGATTTTTGCCGAAATTACGCGATAAATTGTTGAAAATCACAGTTATAGACTTTTTTTCTTAACGCCTTCAGATATTGGGCTGATTTTTGGTTTGTGAGTTAACCATGATGAGTTACAGATCAAGTTTAAGTTTCGTTCCCCTCTGCAATTTTTTGCTGAAATTACGGGCTTTGGATTTTGTTAAATAGTTGAAAATCACAGTTATACAGATTTTTTTTCTATACGCCTTTAGATATTGGGCTGATTTTTTGGTATGTGAGGCAACCATGTTCATCAAACTAGTATTGGTCTTGAGAGCTGGATACTATCCATGCATGTTTGTGTCCACGTGTTGTTGAAATTGCAGATTTTTCATCTTTTTGAGACGGGACCATTCTTGTCGTTCCGACACATCTAGTCATGGTTCAGGGGACAATGTTTAATTTTTGTGGTTTGGTCTACTTCTCAGATACTATAATCACTGACATGATAGAATGTGAAACAGTTCAAACAAAAAATCCAACAGCCTGATTTATAACAAAACAATAAAAGAAAAACAGATGTAACAGGCAACAACCAACAACCACTGAATTACAGGCTCCACACTTGGGAAAGGCACATACACAATGTGGTCAGGTTCAATATGTTTAGAAGATCACCTTAATTATATTGTTGAATTGTAAATTCTCTCAAGTACATTGTCTGATACTAATATCCACCAGTTAAGATGTTATCCACCATGATTCAATGTAAAATCATACAAGTGTACTCTTCTTTTACTTAAGATATAGATATGACACTTGGATCAATGGTAAACTATTGAACTTCCTGGTTGTTTGGAGAGGAAGCCATTTGGATCTAGCTGATGTAGTCTGAGAAATATTCATACAACCAAGCAATGGATAAATAAAACGAAGACAACTTTTCAACATCAAAGCTGTTTTTATTTGGATCTAAGTAATGACATGGTGAAATGCATTTACAAAGAGCCAGGTAATGTACACCTATGTGGGTCTTTTCAAGACTGATATATGTACAAAATAACAAATGTAACAAAATTCTGTAACAATTCACTTAACCATGTGACAACATAAAGGCCAACTATATTTTCTATAATTCTGCAATTTCAGTCCTTAGCATGCTATAGCATTCTTAAAATACTAATTTTTTACAATAAAGAATTTCTATAAATACAAAATCTAAACTGTTTTTTACTCTAATAATACACTAAATCTTATTGATGGCCATACAAAAAATTCACCAAATCTAAATTTTAACCTGTCACATGGTAAAGTGTTCATTCAATACTGACTAAGGTACATGCCAACAGGATGAATCATTCTACTATATAAACTCTAAATATTTCATTACTCAAATTCGTATATTAAAAATGTGTTCAGAATATTAAAATGTAATTTTTTTATGATTTTCTGCCTTCAAACTTGGATGAGTAGGCAGTGCCTATATAAGGAACAATTTTGTGTGCCATTTGTTACATTATGGATAAATATATATTTTTGTGGAATGCAAAACTGAAAAAAAATCACTAATTATATATCTACATTCTAATAGGGTGCATAATTTTAAAAAAATGTTTTGTTTTATGTATACATGATTTTTATTTTGTTCATTGAGTATACTCCTTTAAAATTACTCTATAATTTGATAGATAAATGTATCAAAAACATATTAGTATGTGATTAATATGCGAGTTTGACTAAAAAATTGATTCCTAGTAAAAGTTCTAGTGAGCTTCATGAAAATCATAAAAGAATTTATATGCCTGTAAATATAGCTATCATGTTAAGATGAATTAATTTGAAAAGTCTATGTTAAATGAAGCAAAGTAATATTTATCTTGTTGATTACGATATTATGCCATCTCAATTTAGAATAGTTTCTGGGTTTCTGGCAATCCATCTAAGTACAAAATTTTACATAGTTACTTGTTGATATGAAATAGAGCAATGGAAAATTGTTCTCAAAAATTCAAATTAATTGCAAAGCAGACTCTTTAGTAAAGACAAGAAATTACTTATCTGAAATAAATTTCAATAATGAAAAAGTACAATTTCAACTTCATATTAAATATACACATTCTGTTAACAACATACTGCAACCATGATCACTAGCAAACACAACAGAACTAACAATATAAATTAATTAAATCATTATTTAACATGGGTTAGGATAACACAATCTGATATCATTTTATAAATTGATCACACAATACTGTTAAGAACTGCTCCCACAGATACCAATGTTTGTAACAAAGTTTAGAATTTGAGCTAATTTAAATAGGATATCTAGTTTAATTAATCAAATTTATTTCTTTTCATAATAATTTCAGTGAAAAAAAACCATTAATTTAATATAAAAATTTGATTAACATTACATGTGTATATAAAAAAAAAAGAAACAGAAAATGGAGGACAGTGCACACAAATATGACACTACCTAATTATCAACTGGCCTAACTAACCTTAATAATAACATTATCCATGTCATCTAGACCTAACTTAACAAATAATATATTATTTTGTAAGAAAATATATCCAATCACATCATTAATATACATACATTATACGAGGGCACAACAAAACAGTACTGACAATGTATATGTGTCATCCAATGTACTTGGTTACTGATCTCTGAAAAATACTCCATGAATTACAAAATTTTTTCTATGATAGATATTACTGTAATTAAGGAAACATCAATATTTTTTGTAAGGTCTATAATTTATTTAGTAATTGAAATAACACACATTTTAATGAATACTGTAAATTAAGAAATTTTTACTATGTTTTTATTCTTGCAACAGGGTAGGATTTTGCAAAAATAAAAACTTGCATTATTAATTTGTTAGCAGCATTTCCTGAAATCACTATAAATAATCTCACATTTTTGTAACTTTTAAAACAATCACAATAAATAAAATGAAAATGTATGCTTTAATAACAGCTTTTTTATGATTTGAGAAAAATAACGAATACAAAATTACATTAGCAGTCAGTTGCAAAAATTAAAGTGCTGTTACTGTAACTAGGCTCCTGGAACATTGGACCACAGAAGCCCAAAAATTTATATGAATTTTCCATACAGTAATAAGTACATTTGAAGACAAACTAACTATCTATCAGTTCTATGTTTACAATATGTTTCTTTACAAAATTAAGTACATATGCACTCATATTAACAATAACATGCTTTACTAATTACGCTAGGTCTGAAGCAATCTGAAATGTACAGCAGTTCAAAGGTTTGTCTCTTGGTAATTCAGCTGAATTTATTTTACATCTTATTTGGTAATATTAATTCGAAACCCAAATAACACACTGATTCCACAGATTAAAATACTCTGTGTTTTTAGAAAAGGGACTGACAAATATTTAAATTTTTGTAAGTTTTATAGTGCTAGATTATTGCAAAACATTTTAAATGAATGTTTGAAATCCTAACAATAGAGGAAGCTAAAAAAAAGTGTGTCCAAAATACTCTTAACAAGCAGCAAACTTTCAATACTTAATTCCATTAAATATGTCACTGGAATAATTAGCAAATATCGGCAGGCAAATATAAAACGTGGGATGAAGACAAACAGGATAAATATATATGCAAATAAAGGCTATTTATTTTTCGAAAACTCTTTCAAATTCTGATATCATACTTTTTAAAAGTCGATTCTTTAACCCAAGTTAGTCACTTTACACAATATTTATAATAAAAGGGGACATCTTGTTATTTACAAATTTATTATTTAAAAAATATATAATTATCAATTTGTTATTTGAAAAAAAAGAATCAACACATCTCTTTTACTCATTAACATAGCCCATTACAATTTTGTTCTTGAAGCTTTAGATTCTGTTATGACATAAAATTAATTATAGTAAAACACCTTGTGATTCAATATTTACTATATTTTTATCAGACAAACTGACCATTGTTCATTTGCCCACTAGTCCATCCAATCAAAATATCTTAATCAATGAAATTAATAAGTCAACTGGAGCTAATTGGTGTTTTGTTTCATGTAAAAGGGATTCTAGTATAGTTTTGCTTATAAATAGTACGAGAAAACAAGAAATGTTCATTAGCAATGTAATGTATGTATAAATTCTTGAGACAAAACAATGAACTAACTTTATAACTTAACTGACAACAACAATTAAGGCACAATGTGCACAGGGGTGTGAGCAAAATCTGTGACGACTAAAAAGTTAGTAAAATGTTAGTTCTCTCTTATAGACTAACCCTATGGTCGATAAAGAATTAAGCTATCTCCTGGTCCATGTATCTCAGATCAGAATTAACTGTTTGCAGAAATCAGTATACTGATTCAGTACTGATAAAAGCTTATGTTTGTATGTTAAAATGTATTGACTCTCATATCAGATTCTTTTGTATATACTGAAAGGAAAACTACTAAAAATGTTTTCTGATAATTGTTTTTATAAACATGATATAAGTATAACTGTATTGAAACCTCTTTTCAGATTTTGAGTATGGCACTTGTATTTTGGGCATTTTATTTTAATTACAGGTCACTACTACATTAACTAACATTAAAGGAATATGCTTATCTACTTGTATAACTTGGTCGTCATAATTGTCTTACAGGCCTTGCCATGATAACTTAAATTTCATTATTAAATAATAAATTGAATTATTATGCAATTGTATTGATTTGTTCACAAATAACCAATATACAAACTGTACAATCCTAACATGAAATCATGCATATCTCTCTATGTACAAAATAGGTCTTACAATCTCTTACTTATAATTCATGCAAAAAATTGTTTGAGATATTATGAGTTAAGTAATAAATTCTACCAATTTTGGCTACTTTTCAATTACTGTAATTCAGAAATTATGCGAGGTTTTTATTAATGCGAGTGGATGACGATCACAATAATAAGAACTCGCATTTTGATATATTATACTTATATCTGTATGCAGATTTTCCTGAAATCGCAATAATTAACCTTGCATTTTAGCCCATTCTTCAAAAATCGCAATAATAAATGCATGCAATAATTTCTGAATTTACAGTCCATACTTCACACCAATCTAAAAGCTGCACCTGTCCAATATACTTATGAAATTTTAGAGGTGACTGCTTTTACTAAGTTTTTAACAAGTGGACATCAACATCTGGAAAACTATTCCCACAATGATCAACACTGAAGAAAAGCACTAATGTTTCCATCTAAATTATTATATTGTATGTGCTTCTCAAACATCTTGACTGATTCTAGTTACTGAAATGTACTACAGATAATTTCCTTCTGGTTAAAAATTTCCAAGATAACCCTGAATGCTTGATTGAAAGACCTTTAACTCATAATGCCCCTAAAATCAAACTACTTAAATACAAAATACATACACTCCATACGTATATATAACTAATCTCTATTTAATGGAAATCAAACCAAAAAACAAAATATAAGTAGAAAATGACCTTATCAATTTTGACAAGAAACCTTTAAAAATCCAACCTGCATTCTATCAATCTACTTATATCTACCAGGAAACAAAATGGAATGAAACTCTAAATAGAAGACTGATGGCAAAGTGGTGATACCAGTTTTGGGGAATGTTTAGTAGCTATACTGAGCATTGTTTTCCTGACTAAGGCAACCACGCATACAAAAACTAATCTACTCTAATCTATATACCTAGTTATCTGTAATCTGGTCAAAATAGGGCAAAAAATCTACCTAAATTCAACTTTCATTCAAAGGTTTAAAAAAAATTGAAAGAACACTATTAAAGGAGTGTTTAAACTATGCTTCCAAATTCATTTCCTATACATGCAAACTTAAATGAATTATGATTCATAGTTATTGTAAATTTATTTGAAAATCTAGTTAATCTGAAGAAAATATAAGGATAAAGCGAGAAAATTACACCAAATATAAACATGTAAAGTTCTCATTATCAAACTGCTACAGATCTGAATTTAGTATTGTTGTAACAATTTTTTGTCAGAACTATTTCCAAAAGTAATAAAACCCCATTTTTTGGACTTAAAAGTGTGTACAGTTGTCTTTATTATACTTGTATATGTTTACAGATAACTAAGTAAACTGCCTACTTTCACATTCCCTCACACATACTTTCCTATTCTAAATTTAGAAACTTTATAGAATGGTCATTTTATGTGCCCTCAACATGCGGTCAATACTTGACCAACATAATTATTACTTTGGTACATTTTTATATTATATTAATGGTCCCCACTTAATTTATAAATCTGGTATGGCCACCTTGCTGATGGAAGAAAGTTACCATAACCCCAAAAAGAAATAAGTTTAAACAGAGTTGAATGTGTATTTTATAGTCTATTCAAAAATTTTATGATCATACTATCTCTTTTCACCACATTTTTTAAATTTAAAAAAGTAATTTCATTTAACAGATATGTGTTTTCTTTTTCATTCAAAATGGCTAGTAAAATCTTTAAAAGGCCTGCTGAAGTTAAATTATTCCTGCATTACACAATCAACTCTGATCAACCTAAGGTATTTTTGTTATAACTGTGATGGAATGCTCATAGAAAAATACATTGATGATGAAACAATGAATAAATTAATGATAAGGGAAAAAGCTAGATCACAAAAGTTTTGTTACAAAAGTAAAAATCAAAATGCAACAATATGAACAATCCGATAAGAATGGACCCAAAACACATAACAAAACTTTTGTCAGCATTTTAGCGGGACACACCCACTCATAAATATAAGATAGTATATACAAATTGGACCACACAGAATACAGCTTCTCAGTGTCTCCCTTATGTCAAATTCTATGGATAAAAATGATAAAAAAAAAAAAGATCTTTATTCAAAAGTTCAAGTGTATTGAAACTATGATAAATGATATCGAAATTGTATTACTGATTACTTGATGTAAAAAGGAAAATACATTATTTTAAAAGACAAAATTTGTCAATTATAAATGTATATCTTGTCAAAATCTAGATTTTAATTATATCTAAAAATTTTGATTAGTATCCTAACATTAACCCATGATATATCCAAGGATTCTGACCTAAAGGAGAACTCAGAGCTGTAATAGAATAAATATAAAATCTGAACAATAAATACAATAAAAATTCAAATCAACAACAAAACATAGCACTGCAAGATAAGCTTAGGAAATCTTATCATCATGTTTCCCATTGCACATAATTGGTCCAAAGCTGCAAGAAAAAGCAACAATAAAAATTTTAAATTGCAACCTACAAAACGAAATTAAATACCCCACAATTCACTAATTAATATTTGTTTCAGTCAATTTCTCCCAATTTATTCCACTCTGCATGTCTGTTTGGCTAAAGTCTGTATCTTCAAAATTAAACAAGTCTAAAACTTCTTGTTGTGTCTTAGGAGTAAGTATAGGGTCTGACGGAAATGCAACAGGTGCATTGGCACTCAAGGGTGTTAGCCCTGTACTGGGCATGATCACATCTAACCAATCAGAAACATCCATCTGCATGTTTATATTCTGAGAATTTTCTAAGTCATTGATTCCAAGGGCAGCTATGTCAGGTTCAGAACCATGCACTGTTCCTTGTTTCATACCATTTATTCCTTGAGGTACATGTAAAAAGTCTTCTGATTGGTTATTTTTATCTAATTCTGATGGCAGGCATGTTCCCTCATTTAAGTCTAACTGTGTAAAAGGTGATTCTGATGTCCAATCCATAGAACTTAGATCCTGATTTAGCATTTCATTTATGTCTAATATATCAGAAGTACAAATGTCTGAAGTAGTTGTCATAGCAACCGAACATGGTGGTGTGATTGGTTCACTTTTTATTACTGAAAACGATGGTGAACTATTCAATAATGATGACACCACATCAGTCACACTGGTCGTTGATGTTGTTGGCATTGTTGAAGCTTGTGTCATTGTGAATTGTGGAAACTGTCCAGCAGCACTTGAAGTTAGTCCTCCGTAGGAACTTGTGGTACTATTTACTGTGGATGTAGACAAACTTTGAGCTGTGGTCTTTGGTGTTGGTGGAGGCTCCTGTGCAGCACTTGGAGGTAGTTCTGTTAAAGATATAATTTGTGATTAACACCAATAGGAATTGGAATTAAAAGTTTTATACCAGTTTATTGTGGTGTGATATTATAGTTTTATACCTGTTTATTGTGGTGTGATATTATAGTTTTACCAGTTTATTGTGGTGTGATATTATAGTTTTATACCTGTTTATAGTGGTGTGATATTATAGTTTTATACCAGTTTATTGTGGTGTGATATTATAGTTTTATACCAGTTTATTGTGGTGTGATATTATAGTTTTATACCTGTTTATAGTGGTGTGATATTATAGTTTTTTACCAGTTTATTGTGGTGTGATATTATAGTTTTATACCTGTTTATAGTGGTGTGATATTATAGTTTTATACCTGTTTACTGTGGTGTGATATTATAGTTTTACTATGATTTGATTGGTCTATTGACATTTTTCAGTGTTTCATTCATATGCCTCATCATGCCCAAGTAACTTATGTTTTTTTTCCAAAACACAGTTTTTTCTTGGTTTTCAGAGGATTCACAATTTCTGATTTCTTGTATTTTACACTATGAAATTATTTTATGAACAGAAAATAATATCTGTGCACTAACAAAGCAGAATTTTTTTTATGGTTGAAAAAGTACTTTTAAATAACTGTGAGATCTTTTTTTATGAGAGATCTATTAACATTCTTTTTCTCAGAAATCTGTTCCATCATAGTAATGTTTTTGCATAAGATACAGGTTCATAGTAATGTTTTTGCATAAGATACAGGTTCATAGTAATGTTTTTGCATAAGATACAGGTTCATGGTAATGTTTTTGCATAAGATACAGGTTCATGGTAATGTTTTTGCATAAGATACAGGTATGAACAAACCTCCATGTCTGATCAATATTTCTAGTACATCATCCATAGCCTGACTCTTTATGATTGGTGTACTAATACTCTTGGTCATTGCCTGTGTAGAGGCAGAGGAAACACCAGGTTCTGACTTTATTGCAAGTCCACCCTATAATAAATAAAGGACATTCATTTGATCTTATGGTAAATCAGTAGGCACTACCCACCAATGCTCATGTAATTTATGAAAATAAACCTTATGACAAAATTTACCTTTATCTCAATATTTTTTTGAAATAGTTGTGAACCTGTTTTTGGTGGGGTTTGTCATAAATATAATGGTTTACATTTATAAATTTTGACTTGGATGGAGAGTTATCTCATTGGCACTCATACCACATCTTCTTATATCTATTTGCTCAAGATTTAGTTTGTTTTGTAGGCTATTGTTAGTCTTTTTTCCTCGTTTTTTTGTTTTTTGCCATGATATTCGTCTCTCTTTGACTTAAAGAGTTTGATTTTCCCTTTAGTATCTTCTGCCTCTTTTTTTTTTTTTTTTTGGAGACTCATCTGACGAGGTGAAATTCAATGAAGGGTAAAAAGCTTTGAATATATAGACATTTGTATATTCAGGTTCATTTTTGTCACAATATGACCTTGAATATCAACAAGAAGTTTAAATTTAAAGGTGCTCTAACTCCTAAATACCGCATTCTTAGCGGACAAGCAGCAAATACCATTTCTTAAGTCTTTCGTTTCTCCCGGCTGGGGAGAAGAAACCCAAGATCTCCCTTACTCTAGGTGAGCAAGCTACATGTACCACAACTAGTTAATAATCATTTGTGATGGTGACCCTAAAACTTATGCAATGTCTATTTCAGTCTTTCTTTCTCAAAACTCTGTTGGAGTAATTTTTACAGTAAGCCACTTTACTTTATTTTAAAGGAATAATAATGTTAAAATCTAAGATTGGTAGAACAGAATTTTGATCTGCAGCGGAAAATAAATCATGTCTGTCAGATATAAAGACCTACTATAAGAAGTGCCACTTATCAAATATACTGACACAATTGTATTTACCTGAGCAAGGTTATGCATATTTTTAACAGCTTCATCATATCTTGGTGGCTCCTTTGAGGGAATAAAAAAGGGATTGGATTTGGCTCTAGTTATATTAGCCTTTCCTTCCACTGGTGATGATGGCACAGAAATGGCTCTGAAATGGGCAATAGTGATTATCAGATACATAAAATTTATCAAGCTATCATGTTTTGTTTTTGTTATTACATTCTAATTAGACATAATACAACCCAAGAAATATCATATCCACATGAATGGTTTTGAAAGTTGTAGAAATCTTTTTTTAAAATTATTTTCATTAGTAGAGGACTATGGTTTATCATGAAAAAAATCTTACTACGGTCTAAGTTTTGTTTTTATATATATATAGTCCTCAGTTGATTTAAAATACTGTATACATTTTTATACTGCTTTTCAATTTTTGTTTACTTCTTCTGCTTTGTAAACATAGAAAAAACAATATGATTTATTTATACCAGTTAACACGATGATGTAAAAGTATATTTTTTCTTGTATATTCGCTTTTTTCTCTTCTTGTACTTTCGTTTAATAGTTTTTAAATGCGGCATGCCTCTTTATAAGAAGCTTACATGAAATCTGGTAGAGGATCACCATTAAAAGCAAACTCAGACGAACCCTGTATACCTTTAACAATTTTCAAATAAATACAAGTGTGTGAAAAATGGCCTAAATTTTTTGGGTGTTAATATTCTCTACCCTTACCTATGTTGTTGTGAAAGTCCATTCAGTGGTGGTAGATTGACAGTCTTTCCTGCAGTTGTTTGTATTGGCTGAATGTTGATCAATGAAGACAAACTGGTACCTGGTGTACCCATATTCAAACTTTGATGCAACACCTGATTACTAAAGAGGTTAGACACTTTAGGTAGTTGATTATTGGTAATGGTAGGCTGTACTGATGTATTCACAGCCTTTAAAGCATCCACTGTCGTCAATCTTGTAGCATTCTGTAAAGCATTCAGTGGAATCTGTAATATAGTGGTTGTTCCTTCTGGTTGAGATACTGCTAATATCTGTGTTGGATGGTTACCAGGAGAAACGTTAACAGCCTGTGGTGGCGACCTTGGCTGAATCAAACTTGTTTTGACATTCAGTGGACTTGTAACTGGCTGAGGTGACATATTTGAATTTACTACCAATGGAGGTGAAATTGGTTGTTGCAACATCTGTGAACTTACTATTTGAGGGGGCGATGTTGGTTGTTGCAACAACTGGGTCTGTTGTTGAAGTTGATTTAATTGAGCTGTCTGTTGTTGGAGTTGATTTAACTGCTGCTGTTGTTGCTGCAAATGTTGATGTTGCATCTGTTGTAGTTTTAACCTTCGTTGAGAATCCTCAAGTTGTCTCTGGAGTTCAGATATTTTATTTCTTTGTTGCTGCAGCATTTCCTCCCTAATTAGTTGTTCTGGTGATAATGCTTCTCCACTTTTGGGCACAGCTGTCTGAGGTTGAACGATCTGGATTTGTTGTTGATCCAGTGGTGCCTGGATTAAATGAACCTGCTGTTGAGTTGGTGATGTTACAAGAGTTATTGTTGATGATGATGGAGATAAACTACTTTGATTAAAACTCTGCTGGATGATATTGGATGGATCAGGTGTCTGATCAACTTCCATTGCCACATCCATTGGTGCCACAGATGGAGGCCTTGAATTATCCACTGTCATAGGTACAGAATTCTGAATAATGTTATTTTGTTGTGGAACTAATGCTTGAGGAGAGGTCACCATCTCCATTATTTCAGGTGATAAAGGCATGAATGATTCCAGAGTACGAGGTGATGTTGGAGAGCTATTGCTCATTGAAACATCATCAGATTTAATAACTGGGAATTTTTTCACATTTACAACTGCCTGAACAGGTAGTTTTGACAATGCTGAAATATTTTTAGAGGCAATATTTAAACTGTTCGTGATAATAGTATCTGCATATGGCTTTAGCCTTTCTATTAACTGTGGTTTAGGTCCAGACACCGGTAAATTACGCTTTTTAAGTTCAGCTTTCAAATCAGCCACTTTCATATCTTCCAAATTGGCCAGAGGTTTATGTGGCACAACTTTTGTAGCAACTGGTTTACTAGGGGGGTTCAGTTGAACTTGTGGCTGACATATTGGTGATTGGGATGATTGAACAACTGTTGGTGACACCATCTTTGTCTGAATTGATGGTGATGGTGATATTGATGTCATAATATTTGCTTGTGATACCAACTGAGACTGACTTACACTTAGTGGTGAAGTTATTGTTTGTTGTGTCACTGTTTGAAAATGTCCTTGACTTGCACTCATTGGTGTTGGTGATGTAACTGTTACTGATGATGTTGTTCCTGTTGACATAACAACACTTGGTGGTAGTTTGTCAAGTTTGTTCAAATTCAAATTATTACCATTGAATTCTAACTGCCACTGTAGAAACAATTGCTGTTGCTGAAGCAAAATATGATATGGTGTATCAGATTTTTCTTGTAGTAATTGTTGCTGTTGTTGATGTATTTGTTGTTGTTGTTGCTGCTGCTGCTGTGTGGTTGATGTTGATGCAGGATTAGTACTTTTCACAACATTAGGAGGTCCTTTGTATTCATGGAATTTGATTACTTTAGATTTTGTCTGAGTTTTTGGTCGGTTGGATTTTTTTGGCCGCACTTTGGTCACATAATTTGAGTTGCCATTTTTCACTTGAGCAATTGAATAATTCCCTCCACTGGTAATATTATTTGTATTAGTTATACTAAATGTTTGTGTCGTAACAACTGGCAATTTTGCCAAATTGGATTGAAAGAGTTTTTGTGCTTTATTTTGATTGGGTGGACTAGGTGCTGGAGGAATAATTGGAGGACTACCAATATCTGACATTCCAGAATCATCCCCCTGAGATGGTGAATAGGCTCCTTCACTTGTGTTACTGTCATCATCAAATGCAAATGGATGGTCATCATCATTAGGTAGAAATGGCAATGTTCCATCTATAAAATATCATACACATCATTAATCAGCTGTTGTGTCAGGAATCAGTAATTATTTTGTGACAAACTCAAAAGGTAAATTCAAAATACAAGGAATGCAGTACATGTATATGAAAGTACTGATATACATAGAAATGGAATATACATGTAAATAGCAATATGCTAACAATTAATAGGCTATATATGCATTAACTGGTTGCTGAACGCTACAGCTAGAAAAGCTTTGAAATGAAGGATCGTTTTGTATGAATGGCTAATAATTGTGCTGCTTTTTCTTTCCTAAAACCAATCTTTAAAGCATGCCAAATAAATAAGCTTTCCTGCTTGTTTTAATACATGTATCATACTTTAATTTACATGTTAAAATCACATTCCATGTAACATGAATATATTTTTCTTTGAAGAAATTTCACAAAATCATTGCCCTCTTTCACAAAGGAAGATTTATGGTATTCTTTAAACCACCCCTCCCTATCAATAACATATATGTTTCTCTTTTAAAATTCATACCAACATTTTCATTTTATAATACATGTATTCTTTTCCTGCCATTTAAGCATTGAACTTTTAATAAAGAAAACACAACAGTAAAAGCCAATGTTCATGCTGTTATAACAAAATCTAATTTGTTGTTATTTCAAAAGTTCATCATACATAACTTCTAAAAAAATTTAACAATATTAGAACAACAAATGTTAATTCATTGATAAAAGGATTTTTGATGAACACATAGGCTAATTTATATGCTTTCTACAAATAATCATTTTAATTACATCTTTCAATCTAGATTTTCCAGAATTTAATGAAATCATTAAGCTACCTTGAAGAGCTTCCATAAACTTTTCATCTTCAGTTTTTAAAATATTTCCCTTCATAAGATCCAGAGGTCCTGGTCTGTGATTTAATTTGACGTTAAGATCATCTACAAGTCGAGCACGCTTCAATAAACGTTGTCGCTCATGTAGAGATGGGTCTATAGTGGTATCTGAAAAAAGGGAGGATCACATCATGCATAGTCCTATACTGGTACATGGTTAAGTGATAGTACTTGTACATGGTTAAATGTTTGTACTGGTACATGGTTAAATCTTTGTACTGATATATGGTTAAATGTTTGTGTATGTAATAACTAATTCCAAACAAGTGTTAAAAAAAATTATTTTTTTAAGCAATAATACCTGTGAAAAGATTTGAATTTTTATTGTATAAATCATGTACATGAACCATAAATTTACACCATTTCCATTATAACAAGTCCATGATCAGTAAAATGTAGCTGCTCTTTTGCCTTTGCTTTTGATTTTTTTTTTCAAAGACAGTGTGATAATTGTAGATAAAATCATTTAACCAAGGTATCTAACTGAAATTATAGAAAGCAGTCAATTTTCTGCCTAACTTCTTCCCTGTTTTGAGATCAATGACATGATAAAGTAACACTTTACTGCTATAGAGAGGACAGCAACCCTTATTGGCTGATTATAAGAAGACATGTGTTATAAAGCATTAGTATATGAATAGAGACATGCTAAAGTAATAACTAGATTTGTAAGCATGCAAAGCTGTTGCCTTTA
This sequence comes from Mytilus coruscus, assembly GCA_017311375.1. Taxonomy (NCBI): domain Eukaryota; kingdom Metazoa; phylum Mollusca; class Bivalvia; order Mytilida; family Mytilidae; genus Mytilus; species Mytilus coruscus. Next base: position 61,690,588 of record CM029602.1, on the reverse strand, counting down.
TGGTTTGATTCACTTAAGTACTAGTTTTGGTGTGACTAACTTTCCAGATTTATGGTTAAAAACCACCACATTAATAATCAACAAATTAAATCAAGGTAAAACTCAAGAACCAATCCTTTGAGTGTTAACACTGAAATCTAACATTCAAATAACCAGTACTTTCATAGTTGTGCTCAGAGCACTTTTCTTTTGTTAATCACAGTGATAGTGGTGGTGTGATTAAATTTTTTATATTCTCTGAAAATTGATACTTTGTTTAAATCAAAGATTTTTTTTCTGAATTATTTTGGTTTACTTCAATCTGCTGCTAACCAAGATGGCTGCCATTTTAAAATTCCAGAAATTTTGAAAACCCTTGGCAATTTAGACAACACAAAATAATAGCATATATATATATATATATATATATATATATATATATATATATATATATTTTTTATATATTGGTAAATCTCTTCCCTTTGTTAAATATATCTTCTTTTAAGAATCTAAACTGATTTAAAATAAAATGCTTCACTGAGCGCAGCCTCATACAACCGCCGAGGTCAAACCCTGAACAGTTGGGAGCAAATTTGGACACAATATTCAAGCTTGATACTGTCTGAATTTGGATTGTGATTAAATTTTTGACATAATATAGATTTCTGACACAAAATAAATGTGGTCAAAGATCTTAAAAATCTATTGCGCAATACTGTGCAATTGAAGATTTCTTCTTAAAACTTTTCAAAAATTTGAAATTTGAAAAATTTTGAAAAAAAAATATGAACCCCTTAAGAAAATTGGAAAAAAAAATCCCCCCCTAAACTTTTTGAAACACCCCCTTTGGAACAATTACCCCCAAACTCAATCCCAGCCTTCCCTTTGTAGTATGGAACCTTGTAGTACAATTTTAGAGAGATCCATACACTTGAACACAAGTTATTGTCTAGAAACTAGAAAGATGCTTGTTTTTGGCCCCTTTTTGCCCCTAATTCCTGCATGTTTGGGGCAATTATCCCCAAACTCAATACCAGCCTTTCCTTTGTGACATGGAACCTTGTGGTACAATGTCAGAGAGATCCATACACTTATACACAAATTATTGTCCAGAAAGTACAAAAATGCTTGTTTTTGGCCCCTTTTTGGCCCCTAATTCCTAAACTGTTGGTACCATAACCCCCAAAATCAATCCCAACCTTCCTTTTGTGGTATTGAACCTTCTTGTAAAATTTCATAGAGATCCATTCACTTAAACTAAAGTTATTGTCTGGAAACCAAATGTGTCTTCGGACAATGATGACATCATAGCATTATACGAACCCAAAAATTGTTTGCGGTCATATAAAAAAATTACACAAAGAATCACATGCTTATTTGACAGTGTATAGGCACAATCTGCTTGGTCTGCCATTTAAAAACTGTCTATGAAAAAGATGGTCAACAGTTACAGGTTAATAAAGAATTCAGTTTATCCTACAACTTTTGGCACAATAAGAAGACAGTAGTATGAACACCATGTTCACAGTTGATCATCAGATAAGATTAGAATAGATCTTTCTCTAGATACAGATAAATCAAAGGTCATAACCAACCTGATGACAAAAAGATCTTTCTGTAAGTACAGATAAATCAAAGGTCATAACCAAACTAATGACAAAAAGATCTTTCTTAAGTACAGATAAATCAAAGGTCATAACCAAGCTAATGACAAAAAGATCTTTCTGTAAGTACAGATAAATCAAAGGTCATAACCAAACTAATGACAAAAAGATCTTTCTGTAAGTACAGATAAATCAAAGGTCATAACCAAACTGATGACAAAAAGTTCTTTCTGTAAGTACAGATAAATCAAAGATCATAACCAAACTAATGACAAAAAGATCTTTCTTAAGTACAGATAAATCAAAGGTCATAACCAAACTAATGACAAAAAGATCTTTCTTAAGTACAGATAAATCAAAGGTCATAACCAAACTAATGACAAAAAGATCTTTCTGTAAGTACAGATAAATCAAAGGTCATAACCAAACTGATGACAAAAAGATCTTTCTGTAAGTACAGATAAATCAAAGGTCATAACCAAACTGATGACAAAAAGATCTTTCTGTAAGTACAGATAAATCAAAGGTCATAACCAAACTGATGACAAAAAGATCTTTCTGTAAGTACAGATAAATCAAAGGTCATAACCAAACTAATGACAAAAAGATCTTTCTATAGGTACAGATAAATCAAAGGTCAAAACCAACCTGATGACAAAACAATTTTACATACATAATGAAAGAAACCTCTCATTGAATTGATGCATTTTTACAATCATGTTATGAATAAATAAATGTGGATAGTGTCCACATGTTGACACAGATGATGCCCCCGCCTGCATATCATATAGTTATAAAGGGACATAACTGAAGAACGGTAAAAGTGACGCAACCCAAATTTTAACTTGATCTGAGTTTTGTGGTAATAAGCATTATGTGTAAGTCTCATAACTTTTGGTTGAGGCTAACTTAAGAAGAGAACAGAAACTAAAAATTCAGCAATTTTTCAATTTGTAAACACGCATAGCTCTAGAACAGTTGTGTATAAGTTTTATAACATTTGGTTGAGACCATTTAAGTTAGAGAACGGAAACGAAAAATTCAGCAATTTTTATATTTATAAAGGGATATATCTCAAGAATGGTAAAAGTGTCTCCACCAAATTTCGTACTTAATCTGTATTATGTAGTAATAAGCATTGTGTGTAAGTTTCATAACATTTGGTTGAGGCAAACTAAAGTTAGAAAATGGAAACAAAAAATTTGTACTTGATCTTAGTTTTGTGGTAATGAATATTGTGTACAGGTTTCATAATGTTTGCTTGGGGCAAACTTAAGTTACAGAATTGAAACTAAAAAATTTGCAATCTTTCGATTTATAAAGGGGCATAACTCAATAATGGTTAAAGTGACACTACCCAAATTCAACTTGATCTGTGTTTTATCAGTGGAAGTAAAAATTAAACATTGCATTGTATAAAGCATTGATTGTAGTTGATTCAACTATAATCATGGACAAAGGAAGATAACTCCAATTTTAAAATTACTTGATATTTAGAAGAAAATAAAAATTTTGCAATTTCTACATTTATAAAGGGGCATAACTCTAGAACAGTTAAAGTGACACCACCAAAATTCAAACTTGATCTGTGTTTTGTGGTAATAAGCATTGTGTATAAGTTTCATAACATTTGGTTGAGGCAAACTCAAGTTAGAGAACGGAAACCAATTTTGGGACGACGTACAGATGGACAAGGGTAAAACTTAATGCCCCCACCACTACAGGAGGGGCATAAAAATTGTTCCAAGTTCAGTCTTTTTAATTGCTACTGAGATCTTTATCTTGACTAGTAACCTAAAATCAAAAGGGGTCTTTTTCCCCCAAGGTTTATAATCACTTAAAGATTAGTGAAGCTCTGTTTTATGGCTTAGAAGATACTGTCTGGAATTAAACCTTTGCCAATTTCATCAGTCTATTTATAGGTAATGTGACCAAGACCTTGATCTAGACCCCGAAATCAAGATGTCTTGTTCTTTCATAAGGTCAGTTTCAGATAAAGTTACAGTTCAGGAACCAGAATTTTGCCCCAATTTCAGTCTATCACTTAATGGTAAGACATTAACCATTGACCTAGTGACATAAAACATCAATAGAGAACTTATTGGTCGTATTGGGCATTAACATACAAGTTTGGCTTCAATATTGTATAAGGGTCAAAAGTTCTTATCTGATAAATATCGGCATAAAAATAAAAATACAAGTCAGCATAAATAAAGCCAGTAACAAGAATGAGCTTAACATCCTTAATGTAAATTCAAATGTTGGTTTTTAGTTCCAACAGTATTGACAAAATGTGTGTTTGTTCAATTCAAATTTCAAAAAGGTCCTTAAATGTAGGAAGTTGTGAATCTGTGACCTATTGCTTGTTATAACAATCATATTCTAGTACTCAAGAATATTTGTAACTCTTTTTTTAAATGTTTGTACAATATTGTTTTGTTTATATCTGGTCATGTACATTCATATGTGTATATTCATATGTGTATGAATGTGCAAAGCTAACAATTTAGGATCAAAATGTTGAAAAAATTCAACAGCAAGTTGGAACTTTTACGTACATGTCCAATTATCAAGAAATGCTATCATAATCATATTTCCATAAAAATGATGATGTTTTCTTATTCTTTTCACTTGGAAATTATTGTGTCTTAAATAAGGAAAGTCCACAAGTTTGTGTTTTGCATTCAGGGCCTGATATCAGCTTAATGCCTCCCTCTCATCACAGAAGTATTTAAACTGTGTATAACTTCAAAACTGCCATGTACCGTAAGAAATTTTTTTCTATTAATTAACCAATATGATGAATTTTAAGATACATGATCATAAACCTGTTAATTAGCAACTTTATATTTATGCACATCTAATGAATATTCAGTTCTGTTTTTACCACTTAGGAGTGTGACTACATGAAAACTTGATGATGCAGGTTTGAGTATTCTTTAATTAATAGTTTTCCATCAAATGATAAGTAGAAATGGAAAGAGGCCTGATATTAATCAACAGCTCAAGGTTTTGGTTCAGTTCCAAAGTTTGACGGAATTCTTTGGCACTGTCCATAGGTAATGTGTCATGTATTATCATACAATGTACAATGACATATACATATCAACACAATTATTTCTCTTCACATTTTTCTTCAATCTGATTGATATCTCTTTATGGAGGCCAAAAGTTGAACAATGACAACAAAAGAGTCAGTTAATGTCAACAGTCTTGGTGTTGAGTTGGTTTAAGTGGATGTCTTAGTGCTGAACTTATCATAGAACTTAAAAAGGTTAATAAGAATATCATATACTATAAAACATTTGTTAAATCTGCAAAAAAAGTTGTGGTTTAATCAATAATGGTTTGAGCAGAAACTTTAGTTTAAACCTTCAAATATATCAATTAAGACAGTCAGTCTATATCTATTTAGTTTAAACTTCCAAATATCATTTAGATAGTCAGCCTATATCTGTTTATATCAATTTGGACAGTCAGCCTATATCTATATAGTTTAAACCTTCAAATATATCAATATAGACAGTCAGTCTATATTCATTTACTTTATACCTTCATATATATCAAATAAGGCAGTCACACTATATTTATTTAGTTTAAACCTTCAAAAATGTCAATTCAGACAGTCAGCCTGTATTTATTTAGTTTAAACCTTCAAATATATCATCTTAGACAATATATTTAGTTTAATAGACTGATTTACAAAATAGTCCATATTAGTGGGATTTATATATTTTTGAAATAAATTTAGTTATATATGGGAGTAATTATTGTTGCAATATGTTATTGTATCGATTAATCCTATCAGGCACAAAAAAAACCTTAAAATCCTAACTTTTTCAAATTACTTTATCACAAACTTATAAAATTCGGTGCACCTTGTAAAATTTGAAAATAAACAAAAATTGAAACCCTACTATTGTTTTGAAAGTGTTTTGACTGAAGAGGCTACATGCATTTCTAACTTTTAATTACCACAAAAATCACTAGAAATAGCCCACATTTAAAATATTATGAAATAGCAATGTTTAATTACTGTCTATAAGATAAAATCAATTTAAGTCAGGAAATTGTTCAAAAATTTGAAACTTCAAAGTATCTTGATTATTTCAACACTGTAGGAATTATTTTTAGTACATTGCAATTATTTATAGCATTTTCTCTCCTCCTTAAAATGTTTCTTCCAATATGCCAAAACAGGTGTAAACAGGCTGGACAATATTACATTTGTTAGGCAACAATCCTCATTCATATATTTATCAATTTACTGCCACCTGTTTGACGGTTATGTTATTTAACGATTTTTAATCATACTTCTAAATGAAATAAAGCTTTTTAGTGTTAACAATCATTACCATCTAAAATATTAGTACCTTCACCTAGTTAAAGAGGAACACATATTAAAGCCATGTGCATTTAGTAATCTATAGGGAAATGGTATAACTCTCAGCAAATAAAGCAGCAAAAAACAAGATGCACTTTCTTAAATGAAGTCTATACAGAATGAACAGCTTCTGAAATTTTCATTGACACAAAGTTGCTCTAAGCAGTGGCTACAAGCTTATTTGATGAATGTTTACTTGTAGATATAATTTGTTAATTCTAACTAGAGACTTCTTTTGTTTTCACTATTACTACCTTGGTTCTTACAATTTTCAGTGTAAGTTTCTTAAATCTATGTCATACCTTCTAGAATGTGTTGCTGTACCAATTGTTGTCTGTCTGGTCTGTGGGAGATTTTATATCTTAACAAGTCCCCTGTCTGAAAAGAGAATGTAAAAAATAACATGAAATTAAAATTTACATGAACACAATAATTTCTATACCAACTATATTTTGATGTGCAACATTTTATTCCTTTTTTTCCTTCTTAAATATAGATGTTCAAAGGCCTTGATATTAAATACATGTATAGAAATGTAAATTTCAGAAAAAATAAATTAGAAAGTTTCAATGACAGTATACCAATCCTTTTCCCCACTTAATTAAGGAAGATCCAAGAACAGTAGTTTACTGTGGGGCGTTTACATTATTTCATTATACTTGTAATAATGTTCTTCAATCTGATTAATATCTCTTTATGGAGGCCAAAAGTTTGACAAAAATAAACCAAAACCATGTTTCAAATTAACATGCATGTAAAACATTTATTAATGATTTTAATTTTGGTAAATCTTTTCTATTTGTGTTTTCTTTATGATGTTTATTTAAATCCAATAGATCTATATCATTACATTTTGTTTTTCCCAAATAGCTTTTGAATTATTCACTCAGAACTATATCAACAATGCAGTCTATACAGGTACTTAAATACTTCATGGGATGTAATAAAGGTAGGACAAAAGTCTGGGTAAAAAACTATTGAAAATCAGTAAATATCCATCCATCTACACGTTTCATGTGGTTATCATAACCATATTCTAATGAGATGATCATTCCCTTCACTGAATGGTAAGTAACCAGGGGCCATATGGTCCTCATCATATTTTATAAAGCAGGCATCTAATTTCTAATTAACCAGATGTAGTAGGGTGGAAGGCAGTGTTTATAATGTTTTAAATTTAAAGATGTACACACAACAGATACAATTCTAACCATTTTTTTAACCAGCTGATTTTTGTTCTACAAATTCAAGCGAATGTTGCACCCAAAATGCACTGTGTCTGTAAATACATGCTGATTTCGATCAGGTTTATTATATACACAAGTTTGCACTTACAATTACAAGTAAATAGTGTTAAATCTAGGTAAGTCAGTTAATAAATAGACTTAAACCCTCCTTATCTGACTTTCTTGCTAAATTTAAAACAGGGCAATTTTCTTTATCTAATTAATTACATAATTTTCAAGTCAAGAAAACAATTCCTCATATATCTTTTAAAATGAAATAGTGAAATGCACAACTTTAATAAAATATATGAGCACTTAGGGCACCTACTTTTCTCACCTGCCACTCCCTTACCAACAACTGGTTTTGCATTATAGCAACCTAGTGAACTACTGTAAATAATCAAGCAATAGAAAAGTAGGTAGAGCTAGATAAAATGTCATAAACTGATAATTTATGCACAAAAATAACTGCATGTCAATTAACATAAATTTGTGTCTTAATAAAACAACATGTGTGAAAATGTACATTTGGAAAGTAGCATCCTATAAAGATTCCAACAAATATTTCCAAACCCTTTATAATCCCATGGGGCATAAAAGTATGCAATACAAATTCCAGAGGATTGATTAGAGCCAATTTTCTTTATGCCATATTAATATTTTTATGATATAATCAGTGCCATAACAGACAAAAGAACCTAAAAGCTCACCACATCATTTCTTTCTTATTGGTTTATAACTAAGTGACAGTACCAGGGAACTTTTGGTTATGATTACTTATCTTATTGGTTTATAACTAAGTGACAGTATCAGGGAACTTTTGGTTATGATTACTTATCTTATTGGTTTATAACTAAGTGACAGTACCAGGGAACTTTTGGTTATGATTACTTATCTTATTGGTTTATAACTAAGAGACAGTACAAGGGAACTTTCAGTTAGGATTACTTTTCTTATTGGTTTATAACTAAGTGACAGTACCAGGGAACTTTTGGTTAGGATTACTTATCTTATTGGTTTATAACTAAGTGACAGTACCAGGGAACTTTTGGTTATGATTACTTATCTTATTGGTTTATAACTAAGTGACAGTACCAGGGAACTTTTGGTTAGGATTACTTATCTTATTGGTTTAATCTTATTGGTTTATAACTAAGTAACAGTACCAGGGAACTTTTGGTTAGGATTACTTATCTGACTAAACTAGGTTAACACTGCAAATTAATTGACATAAACTGATAAATTGCACCAGAGAAAATCAGCTGACATCTAACTTTTCATTATTCTTCTGATAGGTAATTCAAAGCAGCTTACACCAAAAGGACTATTTAAGGCATAATCAGTAGCAATTTCATTGAAATTAAACATAACACGTAAATAAAATTGAGAATGGAAAGGGGTAATGTGTCAAAGAGACAACAATCCGTCCAAAGAGCCACCCATGGGTCTTCAACACAGCAAGAAAATACTGCACATGGATGCACTGGCTTCAGCTGGCCCCTAAACAATAATGTATACTAGTTCAGAAACAAGAATGTGTCCATAGTACATGATGCCCCACTCTATCATTTTCTATGTTCAGTGGACCGTGAAATTGGGGTCAAAACTCTTATTTGGCATTAAAATTAGAAAGATCATATCATAGGGAACATGTGTACTAAGTTTAAAGTTGATTGGACTCTAACTTCATCAAAAACGACCTTGACCAAAAATTTTAACCTGAAGCTGGACAGACGGACGGACGAACTGAAGGACAAACGAACAAACGCACAGACTGAAAGACATAATGCTCCCTACTATCATAGGTGGGGCATAAAAATGGATGTTACACTAAACCCTGAAACATATAAATGAACCAAAATTAAAAAAATAAACAAGACTAACAAAGGCCAGAGGTTCCTGACTTGGGAAAGGCGCAAAAAATACAGTGGGGTTTAACAAGTTTTATGAGATCTCAACCCTCCCCTATTAAGGAATACTTAGAGCATTATCAGTAACTGCACTTCTATTGAAATAAATTTCTCAACTATAGCTCCAGGTGTGTTCATGACCTTAAGGCTTTACTTTACTCCAAAGACTTTCACAGTTCTATTTTTAGCTCAGTTTAAGCAATAAATGACAAGACAGTGAGCATGTTATTATGATTTAGATAAAGAAAAGGTTGATCATATAGTTAACATTTATGACAGATACCTGCTTCCAAATTATATATCTGTCAATGATAATAATAACATAGAAATATGCTGACATTGCAATCAAAAGACTCTTTATTTGACCCACATTTTTCTCTGGTACATGCTAACCAGTACATCAATTTGAAGCTTTCATTCATTTACTGTTGCTGTATATAATCTTTTGTGTATATAGCAAAAGGAAATCCCATCAGACAAGATAATCTGCAGAGAACTACAGCACTTTATGTTGGGGAAATAGTTGAATTATATGAAAATAAGGACAGCTCATAGCCTACAAAGTTAGTTTAACCCCACTGTATGTCCATGTGCCTGTTCAAAGTTATACATAGTTTTCTTTAGTTAGATTTGAATGTTTGTTGGCCCTGTAGGAAACAATATGTTGACAGATCTTTGATTATCTCTGTATAAGTTTCTAAACTTTGAGCAATTAAGATGTAAAGACACTGATCTTTTGTTGACTACACGAAGACCATATTATTGACCTAAATGTCTTCTTTTTTTTTTGTTGGGTTGATGCCTCATTTCTGAATGCCTTTTATTCATAAACATCAATTATACTGATAAGGACCAATTATATTAATGAACAAGTCTGACAACACAGCTTCTTAATGCCAACCCTTCAACTGAGAAAATGAGTAGCCTTTTAGTCTATTTTGTGACAAAATCATACAGAAAATAATGCTCGTGTACAATTAAAGAGACTGGATATGAGGGTTTGTCTCACAACCTGCATAGTATCATTACAAGAATGGGGTACTTAAACTAATAATATTAGTCCATTACAAAAGTATTGGCAAGTATGAACATTCTGATACCCTATTTTTCACAAAAAATTAAAACATAGATCAAAAGTTGGTAAAAACAAGGAAATATATAATTTAAATATGTCTCAACACCTTCTTCAACCTTTATTGTTTTCTCAAAAGAGTCAATTTCCTGTTCTGATTACAAACCAATACTGATGACAATTTTCAGTCACCAAAACAAATTGTTTCCTCTCAGTGAGATTGTTCTAGGAATATAACACTATGATAATAATAACATAAAGTGTCCAATTTATATACTCTGTACCATTTACTTCACATACCGGTACTTCTTCTTTTACGTCATTAAACAAGAAAATGTTAGAGCAGTAGATGTTTCTGAGACAATCATTTATTATATTAGTCATCAAAGAACCAATGTACTATTTCTTCAAAGAGATATTCAGTCCTTACACCAATCAGAGTGGTTTAAATACATTAGCCCCCTTTCTTCTCATTTGTACAAAAGCAATGCAAAGTGACTGCACTGAGCAATGTATTAATGTATAACCTATGTAAAACTGTAGGAAAGAGAGCATGCCGAAATGGTAAATGTTTACCAAGATCACCTGACAAAAAGATCCAATGTTTCTAATCTGAACAGTTATAATTGATAGTTTTAGTATGAGACCAATATAGGTGTAACAAAATTTAAAATTTAAACTACAAAGATACAAACTGTAATTACATTACTAGATAGAACTCATGTCAAATTCTTGTTAATTACCTGTGAAACTTGTTTGGCACTGATTAATAAACATGCTTGACTTTTAGGACTTACAATCTCTGATTTACTCAACCTTAATCTAAATATCTTCGCTTCAAAATAATTTCTTAAAATTAAACAGTGCTCTGCACATGGTTACTTTTAAACAGCAGATTTCTAATCATGCTTTGAAAGTAACACTTTTAACAACACCATTTTACTGAATTTTATAGTCTGTTTAGCATGCATTTATAGAACTTTTCTGTCAGTGCAACTGGGGGAAATAATAGCACTAAACGTTTTGATATATTATTTGCATTTTTTCCTGAAACAAATAAAAAAGAAACTTATCAACATGTAACAATCTGACATTCTTTTTTTAAACATGCTGGTACCCATGTCTAGCTGTTTCTAAAATTCTTTTATGCATAAGGTCAAAGGTACGGAACTAAATTTTAATACACAAATAAGAAACTTAAACATAATATCAACAAGTGGGACACAATTTCAGTTGAGAAAAGAACTACTTACTGGTTAAATTAATTATACAGAAGTCAGCAAGAAAAGAAGAAGATATTTTGGTAGAAGCTTAGTCATTATCAATATTACAACAATGTTAAGTATTTGCTCATTATTGATGAACATAATACAATGAAAACAAGAGATAAGACATGGGTGATTTTAGGTAAATAATTAACTGTTGATATGTACTAATTTACCCTTTATGTGGATGTATGAAACATATGGTCTTGTTTCTGATCAGACAGATACAGGGGCTAGAAGTATGCATTGATCTGTTCAACATAATTCTACGACCAGTAATTCTCAATTACGACACAACATGATCGCTTGGAGATATGCAGCAAAACACAAACTATAATACATTTACATTCCTTTTATTATGGAAACTTAAATAAAACGCTTTTAGATGATCCTATATTGACCTGACTTAGCATGTGTTAATCTCAGTTCTGTTTTAATTTATTCTGGACAGGCAGATTTTAGCATAAGCAAAATAAACTCACGTGATAGAAATACAGATTCTGTGTTCACAAGGATCTGACCATGCATTTTGTTCGATTCATTATTTTTGGGGTACCAATTTTTGTGGATTGAGTAAAACATGCATTTTTGTGTATATTTGATTTCGTGGTTTTGAAAAAGTCTGCATACAAGCCTATAGAAAATGTGTAATTTGTTGGACCATTAAATTTGTGGTTCACCTGTTCCCACAAAATCCATGAAATTGGTATCCCAGGAATACTAATGAATCCATTGTTTTCTTGTTTTCTGTGAATGAAATTTCTCCTTCAAATTTTGATTTTTGATATTTAAAATAACAATAAATCTGAAGATCAAGTAAAAGGTCATAAAAGCAGAAAGTAGATTGGAGCATTATTGGATCCTTGTGAGTAAAACATGAATGCATGATCTGTATTTAAATCAGATTGAACATTAACTGAAACTTTGAAAGATGGATTTTGTTAAAATCTTATTCATTTCTGCCTCCCTGGTCATCAAGAACAGAAAAGCTTTTGTTATTGGGAAGTATGTCATTCTTTGACACTTTATCCTACTCTAATGCAATGTGACATGTTACCCTATTTCTGATTGGATGATGTCTGTCATCAATTCCCCAGTCACAGTAGATGTTTCCAAGATATTTAAAATGTTTTATTTTGAATTTTTAAGAGTATTGCATTAGAATATGAATAATAGTACCATATTTAAAAGAGTTGCCAATGTCACTCATTACTGCGGTATGGGTTTTACTCATTGTTAAAGGCAGTAAATTGACCTATAGTTGTTAATATCTGTGTCATTTAGTCTCTTGTGGAGAGTTGTCTCATTGGCAATCATACCACATCTTCTTATTTTTATATTTATTTGACAGTTGCAAATATTGATTGAAATGGATCTGCTTAATGTCACCTATTAGACTGCATTTGCAAATGTCAAATCCCAATTGATGGTGGCAATTTTTCAAATATGATACATGTACTGTTATTCCTTCATTCTTTGAAAACAGATGGTATCCAACTTAAATTCTAATGTTTCAGCATAGACTGTTATGGTCCATTTGTAATATTGAAAAAATATAAAACCTTTGGCTCCTTGTTCTACTTTATTTCTTCAAAGTATATCAAGACTAAATGATTTAGGAAATTAAAGCGATTTGACTTTTGAAATAAACATGTTATCAAGATGAAAGAAATCTATAACTTTAAGATAATATTCTGTTATTTTCAAGCACCAAGTTTAAATTGATATTTAAGGAGGTAAATCTCAGCGATTTGATTTTGATTACAGTACAGCATAAGACTGTCACTTCAGACTTCATAAAGTTGTCTTATAACAACCTGTATGTGGGTGTATAAGATGGATAAACAATTGCTGAAAGCTCTGAGATTCTGCCAAAATTCCTTACCATTATGACTCAAGGACAAGTATTCCATAATATTGATCTAACACAAATTTTATTGACTGAAAAGCGATAAAAAAAAAAATTGCGGTAAAAAAAGACCAATAATGTTGTTCTTCACAATAAATAATTATTAAACTGACTTTCAAGTGAAATTTGAAGGTTGCGAAAAATTGTGGTAAAAAAAAACCAATGGTGTTGTTCTTCACAATAAAGAATTATTAAACTGACTTTCAAGTGAAATTTGAAGGTTGTTTGTCTGCTGATGGTGCTGTAACTTATAGTATGATTAAATCTGATTGCTTTCAATGATACTTCTTTCACAGTTAAGCAAAAACATTTAAAACAAAGAGTGCAAATGCTGAAATATTTTCGCCTGCTTTACTGTCACCATTGATTTAAGATGAAAGTGTTTTAGATAAAGGTTTTACTACAAATATCACATACATTTATCACTATCAATGGTCCATGTAAATCAGGTCAAGGTCAGAAGAACCCTGCCAGACCAACATGTACAACTTGCATCTCACAGATGTGGTATGATTGCCAATTAGACAACTATCCACTAGAGACCAAATGACAAAGATGTAAAAAACTTAACTATTTAATCATCAAATTTAATAGCTAGAAATAAAAATCTGTGGATTACCCATGTTTCCTCTAAGTTCAACACTACTGTAATTGCCAAAGATAGCAATTAATGTATAACCGAAATATTCATGAAAATTTGGCAAAACACTGTCAACACTGACACAGTTATAAACATGTGGATTCATTGGCAAGCAAACCATCAATATGTGTATCATCACAGTTTGACCCAAATATATAGTATAAATAGTATATTAATTTTCTTTTGACAAAAATAACTACACATGACCTTGTAAAAACACTCATAAGCATATCCAATAGAGCGAATTGGCATATACAATTGAAAACATACATGTGTCAACTGATTTCCTTGCAAGTGATTTATTCAAATCTAATTTTAGCATGAAATGATGTATAAAGGTTAAAGCTAAGTAGAAATCAGGTTAAGTCATCCAAAAGGCTTAGCCTTAGTAATATTCATTTCAATATCTAGCTATTGTTCAAATATCTTTAGATAAAAGAACCATTATAGGACTTTTGTTGTAAATGCTGTATAACCAGCCATATCACTTTGATACAAACATACTTAGGTCAATTTAAAGTAAATGGGATATTTCACAGATTTTCAACAACATGTTACTGTTACCTTAAAGAAAAAATCTATGGATTTGAAATTGGAGATTTGACAGTTTTAAGACAAATTTGAAAGCGTTTTTAGATGATTTTATACGCTTTCTATACAAATGTCGACCTATTTGGAACAGGGCTTCCAAAAAATATTTTAGCCAGCCGGACATTTTATTTTTGTCTTATCCCGATTTTAATCCCTTAAGACTTAATTAGTAATGAAAGGCAACCATAGTAATCAGTTGGGCAACATATAAATTATGATCGACACAAAAACGATATTTAACTTGATTTTTTTTATATAAAATCGATGTTCTGGCGTTATCTGTTAAATTGACAGTGCACCATTCGAATTGTGCAACATCAGCGTACTAATATCTGCCTTAGACTCTTTATTTGTGCAAAATTACGCTGTCAATAACTTCGCAAAAGTACATTTTCCTAATTCCGGATGTTGACTTGACAATGATAAAACACGGACCTGAGACGGATACGTAAAATCCGTGTACGTTTACAAAGCACGATTGTGTTTAAGTAGCTCTTTCCGCGTCATTTCTTCAGGAAAATACTTGAAATGAACGTTAGATAAAGGTATCAATGATATTTTTAGCATTTTTGTAAATTCAGATGCATAATTAAATCTCACACCTACTCACATGCGCACGGGTTCAAACAACGTAGTTCTGACGATTTTTCACTTAAAAACCTTTATTACTACCTTTTTAAATTTTCATCAAATCATATTTATTTACGTTTTCTGATAATCTAAATCTTGTTGACTAAATTAATTAGATGCAAACCGCTGAAATTTAAGAAAATGACTTTCAACAGACCGATCAATGTCCGGTACAAAATAGTTTACCTGTCGCCTGAACAGGTAAATTTCAGCTGTCAGAGAACTAATTTACCTTGATTGTAATGAGAGGGTAATACAGTAGGGATTGTTTTGATAGTAATTATTCATCATGTCACTTATATGACCGGAAATGTGGGGCTGTTTAAGGCAGAAGGTCAGGTCAAAAAGATCGCATAAACTTCTTTTTTTTTCTGAGCTATATTAAAATGTCCGTTTCAGCATAGGCACAACAAGTCATTTATATAATCTATCGGACAAGTCCGGAAAATACGACCGTTTTGGAAGCCCTGATTTGGAACCAATTCACTCAGTAATATTTCAGGAATTAAAAGAGATAAATGCATTATTTTTTAATTTTCAGTAATAGTTCAACCAGCCCAAGTTGTATGCAAAATTTTACCAAAATCTGTGACTAAGACCATTTACTGATCCTTGACTGACCTTTAGTACTTACGAGAGGCCATCAGCTTAATTCCAGCTCTATTAAAGAGTTCTGTAATATCAATGAAGCACAACATTCTGAATCATGAAATAATTTTTCAATACATTTGAGTCATATTTCTAAAGAACCCAAAGCTGCAGCCAGAAATAAAAAAAAAACTACAGTGCATTAGGTTTCTATGGTCCAACTGCAGTGCTATTTAACTACACAAACGTAAAGGTCATTTCTGAAAATCTGGTCTTACATAGGTCACCATCACAGGTAACACAGTGAACTTCATGGAAGACGACTGAGGAATTTTTATTTATTTTGATAGTCAGAGATTAGAAGCATTCCATGTAATGCAAAAAGCAGAACCTATAATGGAGACTGAGCAAAGAAGACTTGTTATCAACTATTTACAGAGTTCAAACATAACTTAATCATAGATGATATAAGATGTAGCATCTGGAATCCTCATTTATACTGACTGCAATATTTTCTGCAAATGTAACTCAGCAAAAAATAAATGAAAAAGTAACATATATGTAATATCTATAGATCTGGATTATTGCCAAACCACCAGTGAACATCACAATAAATAGTTACAGATATGCAAAGAACTTTCCAGAGTTGAAAGAAAAAAATAAATTACCAACACCTGAAATTAACCTTCATGTGTGTGACCTTGTAAAATCAAGTCAATGACCATCAAAATATAGCTAATTTTCTAAAATACAAATCAATTTGTTTCGCATTTATATTAACGTTCTTGTAAATTCCTCAGATTTCATGCCAAAAAACATGGAAAGATCGTTTAAAAACTTTGGTGATAGTAATTGCTACTTGTAAACAGCCACTTCTGGACATCTAAACGATTATTCCTATAAGTATTAACCATTTGAACTTAAGATTATTTAAGGACTTAACCTTGTTCTTTCACGTTGAAATCAAAAATATGCTGAAGATAGATTTTTAAATTATAGCCAACAGGTCTTACAATGAGTTGTAATTAGTATCTACATTTTCCAAAACAAAAGTACAGTTGTGATTGAAAAGAGGGCAATTAATCAAAACATTTCATGAAAACTTGAAAAATACAATTTTTAAAAATTTTTGATGAGTTAGGTACAAGGATACTTTTATCAAAGAAAAAAACATATTTACCAAGGCCATTGGCTTGAGGGTAGTATAACTTTTTTCTCTGTTATGATACAAATAAACTGTGAACACAGAGATATGTCTTGCCTTTGTAACATGTTAACTATACAAAAGTTTCGTAGTCAATAGACCATAAGCATCCAGATAAGGCCAAATAATCTACATGAAAATGAGGTGAAGCATTGGTAATACAACTGGCCAACCAATACCATTGACTTACTACTCACAAACTTTAACAATTGTTGACACCACTGATAACGAAACCAGCATGCGTAAGTCTAGCCTCCATAACTTCATCAACGAAAGACAAAAATCCTAACGCATCTGTGTAACTTTATGCAAGGTTACCTGGTATATAACATTTTCCACAGACCACTATAAGTATGATCAGCCTTTCAGAATACACAGTTTATATAAATAATGGGAAAACAATAAAAACAAGAGCACAAAAAACAGTAAAAGAAAACCATGCAGTATCTAAAATATATGACAGTTCTTGAGATATCAGACAACAACTTGCAGTGTAAAACATTTCTGAAGCCAATTTTAAAAATTTTGAAAACAAGAATGCCATTGTGAAAGTCTTGATGATAATAACTCTTCAAAACAGTTCTAACCATTGCCATTTTGAACCTTAATGTACCATTAATTCTATGTACTTATAACTGCCTTTGAACTGGAAAATACCATCATTATCTCAACAACTTATTGTATAGACTGTGAAATTTCAATTTGATTCAAATCACTGAAAAGATAAATAATGACTTTCACCTTAATAAAAGACTTAAAGAAAAACACCAATAAAACACTGACAACCACTGGTAAATAAACTACTGTCATGGCTATATATATAGTCACAGTCTCAATATTATATAGGGAGACCTATTTTGATATGTGTCATATCCAGACAAATAGAAATTATATGAGACAAAAATACCATTCAGATATGCATGCAACCAATATGTTAAAAGATCAAAGCTTTAATTGCTATTTTTTCCTTTACAGTGGTTGGAAGATCTTCAAGGATGAACTTTTGTCTGACATAGTTGAACCTACCAGTTTAACAATATCTAATGGTTCTTTTGGTATTTCCTAATGCAGAAGCTCTGCTATAGTGTTAAATAAAGCTTTTCTCTTTGTGATCATGTAAAGAGATGATCAGTTAGAGATCAGATGAAATAATTTTCATTACAGATGGTCCTCAAATAAAATATGGATTAAGATGAATTGAAAATATGTATAAGAATTTCTTCTGTGAGTAATTGCCTAAAGAAAGGAGTCATCAAAAACAGTAGACTTGTTATTTTTGTACCTCTGATTTTTGTTTCATCTGCGTAAGACTCAACAGTGGCTCTCCAATCAAAACAGTTGTAAGTCCAAATCAGTAAAAAAATAAAAAGAAGTGCAATAAAACACCAAAAATCCCCAAATTTTGCCAAATCTTACTCAAGCCATAAAACAGAAGATTTTTACATTATTGGAAGTAAACATTTTGTTGACAATTATAGAAAGTGCAGTCTTTTGGAAAAGATAATATAGAATCTGATATTTTTAAATTTTAATTAATCTTAGGTTATTACATGTTTAATGGACCTTAGTATGACTTATTTTGTGAACTGTAGCACTTGTATGTAGGTACTATTTATTTATATATTAGTTACTGACATTGGAACATTAAATCTGAAGCAACATCAAGTAACAATTACCTAATATTACAGTCTCTTACGTGTGAAAAACCTCTATTGTTCTGTAGAGTATGGTTAACAAGTATGTTTGTCCTATAGTTCTAAAAGGAGTCTACATGAATAAAAGAAGATATAGGGTACACATTGACCAGATAGCAACCAATAGAAATAAATCGACTTGTGATAGACATATAAACAAGTCTGTTAATAATGACTGTTATGGTGTACAAGTAGCTGTTATTCTTGTTATAAATTTTTGGCGACATATAAGTCATTAATTTGCTGAAGGAAACACAGCTTAAGTGTAAGGAGAACTGTGAAGAACATTCTCATCCCACAAAGATTTATTAGCATGGAATTTTATATTAGTCATTTTGTTACAAGCATGAAAGTTGGAATCAATTAGATACTCATTTCTTAAAGTACATCAACTCTAAATAGTAACATTTCCCTCATAAAATTTTGATTTTGATGTTGCATATTGATAATGTAAGCAGATCAGTAAAGATGATTAGTTTTGGATAAATTACCATTTTTTGTTCTTTCAAAGAACACTTGTTGTCAGGTGAGTTATTATTTTGGACCCTGTCATGATTAAATGTTTGGTAGTATCTTTGCACTGCACCCAATGAAATTTTATGTTTTCTCTTTGACATGAGTACCTCGTCCTGTAGTAGGATATTCTTGTATTATATCAACAAGAATAGATTAATTGTACTATTTCTAATATTTTCTTCAAAGGCCTGTAAACTGCAGAAAGTTACTTTTTTTGTTTAATAAATTTTCTTTAGAGCACTATACTATATGCAAGGTAGTGCAATAGAGAGGCAGACATATGACTGCTTCGAATGAACTAGAAACAGCAGGTTCACTAACAAAACCAGTTAACAATACTGTAAATAATACTAATAATACACCAACATGAAAAAAATACAATATAACCTTCTAGCAACCTTGAACAAGGTCAAGAAAGCATTGATTGAAATTAGAAAACTCTTTAACAATAGGTAATCATTAACAAACAATTCATACACCAGCATAAGAAATAACCTAATCAAAGATATCTATTATTGCTGACAGGTATAAAAGTTGTGGTATTTCTGTCTCAGACAGCCCTACTATTTGAATGACAAGATGAGCTGACATGCTGCCAGATTTCAATCATCAACTTAATCATTATTTCATTCCAACAGCCTTTCTTCTTATACAATTTTACTGAATCGTAAAACAGATCTTTCAAAAGAGCCATAATCATTCCTTTTTTCTTTTGAATGAAAGAAGAAAAGACAAAAAGAGAATCAATTTATCTTTTTTCAAACAACCTGTAACACTGTTACTGCAATCAGCATTAAGTTACATGAAACGTGACAATTGTTTATCATTTTAATGACGTGACAACTGTTGAGTTAATTCCTGGACAAGAGCTGCCAACTTAGTGCACTCTCTCTCTTGCCACATAATTGTGTAGGTGTATAATTTTCTACACCAGCTACTACGTAAACACCTCTATGATGTAAAACGCATGCTGACATCATCAAACAGATAACTTTTTTTTATAGTTTTCTCCTCAATCTTTATAATAATAAGGTATGTGCCTATGCTTCCAAGTAAACAAAAATGCTTTTATCAGCAGAAAAATACTGGCGACAGAAAATGACTTGCACCTGTACAGATTTTCTAAATGATACATCTGTTTGCTTGTTCTTCAGTCAACAAGTTGTTTTTGCTAAATGTAATTATTTTTCCAAGTACAATTCAGTAATCAGGTAGATTGGAGTACATTGGAGTACAATAGAACTGTTTAATTAGTGTAAGCTTGTTAAAAAGACATTACCTGTTTTACTAATTGACGGAAACATGTTTAAAGTTACCAGTCCAATAGTCATGTATAACTCAGTTACTTTATGACTTATATTAACATAATGAGACATTACACTTAAAGTTGAAAACTTAAATGTTGTTATTGCATTTAACTTTGTAGAATTCAATTTTTTTTTTTTATTTGAATACGGTGCAATTTAATAATAGGAAATGAAGTCCTCATATCAGAAGACAAAAATTTTAAAAATATGAGATCAAGATAAGTAAACAAATCTTTCTAAAAATTATTTCTGTCACTACTAAAATAATTTAATCTTGGATGTAACACATCTTCTGATTGGCTAAAAGTTTTTTGAATATCAGCTCAGATGTAATTTTGTCATGTGACCGTGACATCATCAACGTTTTTTCATGATTTACTCCTTAAAATTGGAATTCAGAATCAAATTATAGGGAATGACTGTAATATTTTTTCTTTCTATTTGAAATAACCTCAAAAATGTGGTGCACTTATTAAATAACCCGCTAAGCAGGTTATTCAGAGTGCACCACATTTTTAATGTTATTTCGAATAGACAGAAAAAATATTACAGTCTTTCCTTAAATAATCAATTTATGCAGGTGTTTCTTAAGGATTTTCCTAAAAACACAATAATGGATCATATGACTATCTCCAAAAAAATGTATATCTGATTACCAACAAAAAAGTTCATGTGATGTCTTGCAAAGTATACCCCCAGTTGTGAAGACTTCCCTGATCTGTGGGTATAATAAAAGTTCAAAGTATCGTCAAAGACAAAGTGACTGCCCTGCAGATCTTAAAACTGCTAACACAATACAACTCATCATTGTAACCTAAATGACCAAAGATCAAATCATTCCTTAATACAGGAGCTGAGTGATATATAACCAAAAATTCCATGCTCAGTAGGTTTAATAAAATTTCAAATTATTATGAACTAACAGAAATTGAATACCCAACAGACTTGAAAATTGTTAACACAGTACAACTCAAAAAGTTAATGCCTAAATATTAAATCATTCCATGACACATGTACAGAAGCTGAGTAATATGTCACAAAAGTTACTGACAAGTTCATAGTAGTAACCCAACCAGTCTATTAGTGGGAGAATATGATGACAAATATGTACTGTAAATAGCTACTAACAAGGTATTGGTCATCTAAAACACCTGCCTCATATTTGTTAATGATAATACTACTTTTACTTAATAAACCATTATCTTGGTCAAACATTTTTGTTTTGTTTTTGTTTTTGTGGAATCAATCAAGAGACAAATATAGAAGTCAGTACAAAAATAAACATATTCATAAATATAAGAATACTTCTGACACGAAATAAGTCAAGCAAGCACTGAAAGTTTGGACTCTGCCTTAGCAAATAGAATGAGACTATAAATGTCTTGCACAACTGTTCAACTCTCCTTACCTTAGCTCTTTCTAACGATTTTCTCTGTTCTGCAAATGCTGGAGGGGTTTTCAAAGCTTAAAAAACAAAAGTACATCAAATGATCATAAACACCTGTCATTAATTGGAGAAGTCAAATTCATTTATTTCATTCACCTTTCTTTAACCATTCACACAATTACACAGCAGGAAAGGGACCTGATGTATTTAGTTAAAAGAGGAAAAATTGGAAGAATTCTCTATCTTGTATTTTAGATTTTATTACAAATGTTTTAACCTCAGTAACATCTGGGGTGCTTTATTAATTTCATCAATTGAATCATTAACCGATTTTCAATGATGCAATTCCAACATAAGGATATATTATTTGGTCTTAAATATTCACAGATTTTCTTGTAATTTTAATTTTTGAAGTTTGTATTTTGCCAATATTTTGATCTTTAGGATGATTAAAGATTATTATTTCCACAGTGTAGGAAAAAGACTTGTAATACTTATAATGTGATATGTAATTACTGTTGCAGCAGTAGTAAACATGTAATTATGTCTTTCATCATAAATGGATGTAAAAAATCCTGTATATACACCATCAATGAATATTTTATACCACATTACTTTAAGTATTTGATTAACACAAATAATTCTGGCCCTCCTCATAACCCACCTCTCCTACTCTCAAGAGCCTGAACTATTTATACAATTAAAATGCGTCACAAATCCTTGATTTTGATTGGAACTCTTTGGAAGAGGGCCCATCAGTTGACAGTCCAATTTATTGAAGTAGGTAAATCCAAAGTTAATTCCAAAGGATTCATTGACAATATTTTATTGACTAAGCATCTAAGCTTTAACGTAGCCATCATAGAAAGAAGAATATGACTGATATATTTGGGTTAGAATTTGAGAAACAAAAATGATCATCACATAGCTGAAGTTAGCACAAGACTATGTGACTCTACCATTTGTTATGACGAATACTTTCTTTAAATTACTTCATGAAGAGGGGATGATCTTTCTCCTTACTGCTCTTTCTTTCTTAAAATATTGAGGACGGCTGGATATTCCTAATAATTACTTTTTAAAGAAAAAATGTGTGTCTAAACCAAAAATCAGGTAGCTCTTTCTAGACATTTATCCCTTTTCCAGACTGTCCATGCTGGGGTAAAAGAAATGGGGTAATAGTGTGTTTAGAGCAAGCTCATTTCACGAATATACTTTTTTTTGTTTGTCCAAACAATTTTGTAAAAATTCCGCTAGCTGAAAACCAATTTTAATTGCCACTCACTGTTAAAGGCCAGCAAACATTTTTTATCCCCACCAAATTCTATATGCACCTGTACTAAGTCTGTGACTGAGGTGTTTTCCTTTGTTGCTGTTTATCATATTTGTTTTGTACAGTCTGTTTATTGTGTTTTTCTGTTGCACCACTGTCTCAGGTCTAGAGGGAGGGTTGGGTGACCGCTAACATGTTTAACCCTGCCACATTCTTTATATGCCTGTCCCAAGTCAGGAGCCTGTAATTTGGTGGTTTTTTGTTGTTGGTTGCTGTACAACATATTTGTTTTTCGTTTATTGATTTGTACTTAAACCAGGCCTTTAGCTTTCTCGTTTGAATTGTTTTACATTTGTAATTTATGGGCCTTTTGTAGCATGCTGTGATTATGGGTATTGCTCATTGTTGAAGGCCATATAGTTGCTAATTTCTACATTGTTAGGTCTCTGGTGAATGGTTGTCTAATTGGCAATCATACCACATTTTCTTATTTCTATATTGTGGTTTTAGCACAGACTGATAATTAAATATAAATAATAAAAATCAAATAAAGTTGTGCATACACATCAATCATTTTTATAAATACCATTAATTATTTCAGTGATGCAAATTCAAATATGCTGCTTGGGAAAATTCAATCAAGCAACTCTTATAGTAAAATATAACTATATAATAATAGTAAAGTGTTGGTTATAGACAAAATTAAGTTTATGATACATACGTGGATATATGCCTTGGTCTACAAGTTCAGTTACAGATCTTCTCATCATCAGCTTTCGCTTCAATGCTACAATTGGAAAAACAGCATTTTATTATAAGTTTTACATACATGTACACAAATGTAAGGATATACTGCATAACCAGATCTGGTTACAATTTCTATTTCTCCTAATTCATTAATTCATACATAAAAGGTCTTGTTGCATGATTCATTGACCTGCTTCATTATCTTGTTTCTTTTTCTTATTAAGTCTATTAAGACATATTCTGCATGAATGTATTCTATGAGGGGCTACATTTGTGTGTCAATTTGGCTTCTTCTTTTTTTTTTGGTAATATCTGAAACCTTGAGCACCTTGAATACTTCCTTACTTGTATTATCAAGTCTATAGAAATGCACTACACTGATGGTACTTCATGATGTGAAATCTTTTGTAATTCTATGCTTAAAACAACAAATTTTATGATCCAAAACATAAACAATGATTTTTCCAGAAACCAGGTAAATTGAAGACTAAAGTATTTACAGAACATGATATTTTTTTTTTGGCTGTCTGACAATGTCTTGCATCTAGTTTTCTGTTATGCTTTTATTACATTAAGAGTTGTACAGGAAAAGTTTACACTGTCAAAAGTTTGTACTTTCAAGGTTAATTTACACCTGTTAACTTAATTCAGTTAAAATAAAATATGACATTTAGTGCATGAACATTAAGACAGCATCAATTTATTGTTTTTGTTCACTAACTGCTATTTTTGTCTTGTCTTTTCAAGTTTAATACATACATTCTTTATTTTTATCCATGCTTTGTTGTAATGACATTTCTTCTAATGTTGACTGTGGACTTGTTGGTTTTTCTTCTTCTCCATTTAACTTAGTTGTTGTCCCATCAGCTGCAGCAGCTTTTGCTTTTTCTGCTTCCATCCTACAGTCTTTACAATAAAACTTATGGATGTACTGGATAGCCTCTTGATCTAGATGTGCCCCACCCCCATATAGGGGGGACCAACTTGAACTACTGCTAGAATCTGAAATTAACAAGCATATGTTTAATCATGTATATCATTAACCTGAAAAAAATTCAAACAATAAAAATGTTTATAGACCTAGATCAAATGATATGTTCCTAATTCTCTAATGCAAGTTTACTTACCCCTTTTGAAAATCTTCACTGTTTTTCTTATTGCATTGAGTTATCTATTTCCACTCTAAATTCTGTGAATGCAATGCAGGGTATGTTTATAATGTCAAATGCATTACACACAGACTAGAATGATTTTGAATTATAATCACCTTGTTAGGAAAAAGTGTAAATTGTATGAAGAAATATGTAAAGGCTCCAAAGAATCTTGTGTCATGCCTGCAACTGCTGTCTGTGTTAACGTCTAATGTTAAATGCCAAAAAAATTAGTCCATTTATCACAGTAATTTTTATAAAAATATTCTACATTGTACTCAGATTGCTTTCTTTTGATCATGAAGAAGCTTTGGTCCAATTTTTTTGTCAATGAAGGTGTGACATTGCTATTCAATTTCTAAAATCTTTAACCAGAGACCATACCTTAATGTAATTGTCTGCCATTCATTATTCATCAGTATGAAAATGACCACTTGAATAAATAATCATGGACAGAGAAAATTTAAATACATTTTTGCACCAACAAACTATTATCAATGTATTTACTATAAGGCATTTCTGGAGCCAAGTTAGTTTAAGCATAAATTCAAATAAACTTTATGAAGATATCTCTCATCATTTTCTAAATTTTAAAGTACATTTATGATTTCCTTTTGATCCTCCATAATAAATATGATATAAAGTATAGAAATTTTGGCTAAACTTACAGAAAAAGTATTAGGAAATGTCTTATTAATTGTTACTGCACCTTATAAACAGATAATGTGGCTTCTTTTGCATTACATCATTTGGAAAGTCTTAAAAGTTTATTTGGAAGAAATTTAAAATTAAACCTGTGCTATCACTGCAAGATGCCCCATCCCAAGCAATCCTTTAGACAGTTTTATGTGAAATCATTAAAATACAGACTACTGCAAAAAGAAAAGTAATAAACTGTTGACACAGAGATATGTCTCGCCTGTCTGCATCAAATTCAGAAAAATAACAATCTGATGGACAGCAACATTGCTAATTGATTCAAAGCCACTAGTAGGTAGGGCCAGAAAAGGTTTAACATTGCTAATTGATTCAAAGCCACTAGTGGGTAGGGCCAGAAAAGGTTTAACAATGCTAATTGATTCAAAGCCACTAGTGGGTAGGGCCAGAAAAGGTTTAACAATGCTAACTGATTCAAAGCCACTAGTGGGTAGGGCCAGAAAAGGTTTAACAATGCTAATTGATTCAAAGCCACTAGTGGGTAGGGCCAGAAAAGGTTTAACAAACTACATGTACAGACAGTAATGTAACTTTTATAGAAAATATTGTTGAATACTGTAAGTAGTTGCTATCAAACTAACTTAAGCAGAAAACCTTACATTGAAAATTGCTAATTAATTCAAAGTCACTAGACCATGACATAGGGGATAGGGCCTCAAAATAGTCGTCATACTGATATGTACTGATAGTAATACAACTTCACATAAAATATCATTGATCTATCACAAGTAGTTCCTATCAAACTAACTTAAGCAGAAAACTAAACAATTGTTGACACTGTCACTGGAAAAGCAATCCCTATGTCTCGCTTTCCACCACTTCGCAGGCAAGTCAAAAACAGGGAAAAAAGGATGTCACAATGTGTTAAGTTAAATATTTCTATATGTCAGACTCAACACAGTAAATATTCAATGCAGTTAAGTTTCTAAAATTTATTGGAAACACAGTCTGCCATTGATCAGGAAAACACACATAAAACATAAAAACAGAAATGTTAAAACAGGAGCATTCTGACATTTCCAGAGTATTTTTACACCTGTCAATCAACTACAACCTTTAATCTGAATATTACTGCAGTGATAAAAGTTGATATTCAACAGGTATGTAACAGTGACAGTTTGGTAGTAAAATATACAGGTTTAGAGCAGACATATAATTTCATTCAAAACTTCAACCACTTTTATGTCTTTAAGAATTTCTTGCCAAACTTCAAATTCAGTTCATATAACACAACTGTGAAAAAAAATTCTAACCTAACTTATATTATTCCAAAAGAGCAGGAATCAATATGGAAGAACACAAATAACCCATGAACTTAGATCATTAAATAAATTGGAATTTTCTAATGGCTTTCTTACTTCATAATACTGTGGATTCATTTATTTTCGTGAGTTCCAATTTTCATCGATTGAGGAAAACTTATATTTTCGTGGCTGTTTAATTTCTTGGTTTTGCCAAAGTCTGCATATAAGCCTATAGAAAATGTGTACTTCATTGAACATTTATATTTGTTGTTTATCTATAACCATATAAAAATCCATGAAACTGGTATCCCATGAATAATACTGAATCCACAGTAATATGGTAATAATATGACCATTGCATCACATTTGTAGTCAAAGTATATTGTAAGTCTTTCCTTTCATATTTGGTTACAGACTTTTCAAAATAATATGTAGATATGTCTTTTTAGGTAACTACCTCTAGATATCTTAAAGTTTGTAATTTGAACCAAATTTTATTCTTACTTTTCTGGTCTTTATAAAATTTCAATAAATCTCGGCATAGCTCTTGGTTACAAATGGTCTAATTCCCACTGACTCTTAATTTGATAAGCTATTGCTCTCAATAAAATGAAATGAAAAAGAATTCTCCAGTAAACCATGATATTATTATAAATTCCCCAAATAAAATACATGTACTAGTTGAATATACCAAAACAATCAAATAGAATATATGTACTAGTTGAATGAACAGTATCCTCCACCATAATAACCAATACAATCAAATAGAATATATGTACTAGTTGAATATGCAAGAGACAAAAATAAATTAATAGTCATAATTTTAAGTAAATCAAATAATCAAATAGAATATATGTACTAGTTGAATATACCAAAACAATCAAAGATACAAAAAGAAGATTAAATTGCACATTTCCTACCAGTAAGATCAGAGAACCTTTCCAATGGTAAAAGTTCTGTTTGAACTCAGGACACAAGAACAAGATACAACACTGCTCAAAATCAGGCATGTATGCATATAAATATACTGTTTTGTTATTTAAATAATATATTCCAATTGAAAAGTTTTACATCATAACATAGATGCTGAAGATTTACAATCTTCTATCAAATAATGGTTCAAAAAAGATAAATTTCATTTTTTAGCAAAGCAAAACAAATTCCTGCCATTAATATTTTTTTGTTATTCCCACCTACAACAAACTATCATTGAAGTACATTTAAAATACAATAAAGTCAACTATACAACAAATTTTTCAGACTTTTAATCAATCTGCCAGCATCATAAAATTGTTCTGTTCCAAACTTAAATCCTTAATAATGAATCCACTTCAGCAAAACCTTCTGTGTAAAATTTTAGGGAAATGAAACTTCAAACAGAATTCATACCTGTAATGATGGTCTTAACTTGTGCTTCAAATATTTACTACAAGTGCCATAAAAATAAACACCAAGTTAATTAAAAATTTTACATGTTTCCTGAAATCTTGCAGAAATATAAACATTATCT
Source organism: Mytilus coruscus (assembly GCA_017311375.1). Taxonomy (NCBI): domain Eukaryota; kingdom Metazoa; phylum Mollusca; class Bivalvia; order Mytilida; family Mytilidae; genus Mytilus; species Mytilus coruscus. The sequence goes on along the minus strand of CM029602.1, from coordinate 61,662,040 downwards.
CAACTATTCCCTTTAAACATGAAAGATTGCACTACTTACTAATAATCATATACCAGACTTCAAATTGACCATTTCCAGGTCATGTTGTGTTTTATTCGATCAGTAGATTAGTTTCTGTGGAATGGAATAATGTCTTGGCACTATATAGAACACTATCTAATTATTTAATAAATTATTACTGCTGATTAATATATCAAAAGTGGAAATCACCTACAAATTAAATTTGACTTCATTTTTGAAATCTTACATTTCCTTATCCTGATTAAGGAAGTTATAATGACATTTAAAGAAAAAAATATAGGATTCATTGTTTATTGCATTATTGACATACAACATTTCTCTATTTATAGAATCAAAATACTATCATTTTCTTTCTGAGTGTGGTAGGATAAAAGCGAAAAAAATCACCACGGATTCCGACTATTTATTTGGATTATATCAAATCTTTGTGGGTAAAAAAATTCAATGGAATTGAAAAAATATTCAAATAATCTTCAAGAAAACAGATTAAGTTCAAAATAGAAGCCATTTACTTGTTAAAAAAGTGCATTGTCAAAATACATATATACATTTTGACATTAATGATTAGTGCATTGTCAAAATACATATATACATTTTGACATTAATGATTAGTGCATTGTCAAAATACATATATACATTTTGACATTAATGATTATCTATCAATGAAAACAGAATGCAACACAAATCAACATTTATTTTCATTCATTTGTTCAATTCTTTCTTTTTCCTCTTTAAAAGTTTCTCTACTAAAATTCTAAATAAACTTTATTTCTTTAAACATCTCCTTATGTTATATTATTTTCCTTTATATTGAACCCAGAAAAGCACAAACTGGTATCCAAAAAAGCTTATTTTGAAAATCACTCTGCAAGAATGAACAGGTCATCAATTTTAGTTTTGAAATTTAACAAAACTGCAGTTATTTTATGTATTTATAATAACAATTATCCAATATGTATATAATAATTTTCAAACATTCTCAATAAAAACTATTACACAAAATGATATTGATTCTTATCAAAGTCTGATGTTCTTATCATATGGTTAATTAGTGAAGGAAATATCAATTAACAATCCATAGAAAAAAACGCTATGCTATGCTAAATCAGGTAGAATTAAGAACATCAGCTATATGTTTGAAAGTCATGTAATGATCATTGTACATAAGAAGCATCCAAATGATAGAACTTCTGTTAATGATCAATGTAATAAGGAGTATACAAGAGGTCCTTGTAATCAATGTTAGCTTTCTGTTTGAACTGTCATTAGGCACTACATGTAGCACTTTTCTTATCTGTAGCTGTACAAAAATACATGAATAATCCTTGAAAATGTGATTAGCTACACAATTCAACCAAGATGTACAAAATGCATTCCTAAAAATGTGATTGTTTACACCATTCAACCAAGAAGTATAAAATGCACTGTCCTCAAAAATGTGATTGACTATAACATTCAACCAAACAAGCTTGTTTTGAAATGTTGTTAAAATATTTTACATGATATATGAGAACTACATAAATAGATACTCATTTTTAACCTTGTCACAGCAAAATATTATCTTAACATGAACTGGAGTGCAGCAAAAGCATTTACAAAAAGAAACAACAATATTTTACATACATGTAACAAGTCTGTCCATCCAGGAGACACCAATATATGAGTATGAACATATCATATCAATTTTCTTAATTTAAAACAAATTTATATGTCCTTATTCTGAATGTACTGTAACAAGATAGAACCCACTGATGGGCTCTCCAAATTGCTTATTAAACTGACAACAGCAAACACTGCAATTAATCTGTTAAGAAACAGAAAATGTTAATTTGTTCACTGGGGCAACCGTTTAGCACATTATTAGGGTCATGCAGGTACTTGTACAAAGACTCTATTCTGTAGGTACTATAACAAGATGAGTACACACTATGGATAAATACTTTCAAAATGTTTATTTGACTGACAACAGCAAGCGACTCAATTAACCTGTTACGAAACAGTAAGTGTTATGTGCAAAAATCTTGCAAATTAGCATGGTTCATACAGGTACTTGTGCAAAGACGCACCCCGTCTTTCGATTAACCTACTTTTAAATATCAAAGCATGAGGTAAGTAGGTATGCAAACATTGCATTTAGTCAAAAAGTAAATTCCCTCTGGGTACAAGGAACTATAAATGAGAACCAGAGGAATTATGTGATTCCTATCATATTCACTGCAGAAAATCAAAGCAGATTTTTATAACTTCTTTCAGGTGATAATTCATTTACTGCCAGAAATAATTAAATTATACCAAATTACCAAAAGGGTTACCTGGTTGAATGGACAACTTCCAACTTTTTTTTTCTTCATTTCTCAATTTTCTAAATGCATTAATGGTCAAGGATACCCTTTAAAAAGTGTTGCTATCTGGTCATCAATTGTTCATTAGATGTCTATTATTTACTATATGTTGAGCATAAGCAGTATCAATTAAAAATGTGGGGAAAAAAAACTAAAACTAAAAATTCATGTTACCTATCATACTTATTTTGTAATGTCAATACTAGTATACAGATAATCTTTAAGCAAACATCAACTCTTATGTATTTGATTATTGACCATCATCTTATACTGTGGACAAACATTAGAAAATAACTGGTGTTATGTAGATGATTATAAATAACTGCTGTACAAATAGATTATCCTACATGTACATGTAGACAGTGTTATATAATATACAGCAGTGTGTTACCAACATGCCAACGTTCGCAAGACAAAATCGTGACAGTACAAGGAAATAACTTCATACTTCTGTAGAATTCTCTATCAGTACTCATCTTCAGAAAGTACAAATCCTTTGTTTATTTTGTACTTTTAAAATGTGACATTTATTAGCTTCACATATTTATCATTTTCTTATGAAATGTTGCCACAATCCATGAAACAGTTGTCTTAATTTACTTATTACAAGTATTAGCTTATTTCAGAACAAGTCATATTTTCTGCTTCTTTGTTTTTATTTACAGGCCAAAAACAACTTTCACTTGATAAAAACAATCCTAGTTTCACTTTCTTCATCAATGTTTACATTCTTCAAATTCTTGGAAATGGCAACATTCTAGGGTCATGCTTTTAACTATTTTTGGTATCACATGATGATTGTATTCAATGCATTATTCTAATGGCCGAATGTTTTCACCTTTATTACAAATGAAAGTTGGAAAAAATAAATTGAACAAATGAACCACAGACAGAAAGTAATGTTTTTTTGTTCCTTTAACAGCTGGCATTTGCAATGCTTGATCAAAAGTATAATAACCTCAGAAATTACAAAATCCAATTCATTCTGACCACAGGCAGGATGCTACATCTAATCTTCAAAAACTTGATTTTATTATCAGATGTTAAAAAAAATGACTGCTCCTCAATGTAACCATAACAGCTGTTTGTAGTAGATAAAAATGTCTGCCCATTAGTTTACTATTATATCTTTTATTTGTTTACATTACTTTTACACTATAATCATGAGGCTTATATAGAAGATTCAATTCAAGAATTTAAAATGACAAATTAAGACACATATTTCTTTCCTTTTTTTTAACATTTTAAAGACAATAAGCTGTGCAACACAAATTAAATACATTCTCTAAGTTAATGAACTCTTATTCATGTTTTATTGCATTGGGAGTCAGTAATTAAATCAGGTAGATGCACTCTCTCTTTCAATGATACTATTCTAAATGGAGCAAAAAAGCAGTGTGCAGGGTTGGTGCAAATGAATAAAACACCTTTTGAACAAACATATCACGAGCCAGACTCAACCATTTTGAATAAAAATTTAATAAAATACATTTTGATTGAAAGCGAAATACTTACAGGCTTAATGAAATTTTCACCAGCCGTAGCTTTTTAACTAAAACATTTATTTTGAAGACTGACACCTTTTGGAGGGGAATCAAAATCCTTGCAGAAAAAGATTATTTGCAGAATATCAGAATTTATCATATTAAGAGACCGAGTTTTGCAAAATGTCTCAAATTCAATTCTCATAACTATTAGGCAGACAACAATGTGTATTGGGTTGAGCAAATGCATTCCTTTTTTTCAATATTTGTATCTAATGACCTGATTTGAAAAGATCTTGTACAAATTCCCTCAGTCAATTTTTAGGTATGAAATGATCAGATATGACATTTAATCTTAAATATTTTCCCTGATAAAGAGGATATGTTTTACACTTATCTTTCATCTTCACACATAAAATTGACACTTCTAAGAACATAGAAATATTGACTTGTCTGTGATTTATGTTGGTTTATTATTATCTCCTAACAAATGCCATGTTCAAAAGAATTTAGTGCATAAAGTATAAATAAAATAATATGTTTTTATATAAATATATACAGCATATTTCTTAATCTTATCTATTAGAAAAATAGATTTTTTTCCGATGATATCATATCTATGATACAAGAATGAATTCTATTATGAGCATAAGAAAGAATCCTGAGTTTTCGTCAACAATGGATCACCATCATACGGAACACATTCCTATAGGATATCATCATCAAACTTTCCATGACTTTAAGTTACTCTCCTCCTCCCAATACAAACACACATATAAAGAACAAAGCAAATCATTTAATAAGTCCTGTTGAAATAGATATACTGATCTTTTGAGTTAAACCAATTGCTACTGATGTTTAGTTTGTTCTTATGTTATGATGTTAACCACTGTCCCAGGTCAGGGAGAGGGTTGAGCACTCACAAACATGTTTAACACCGCCACATTCTTTATGTGCCTTTCCGAGTCATGCAGTAGCCTGTCTATCATATTTGTTTTTCATAATTTGTTTTGTTATAAATAGGCCATTGGTTTTCTCATTTGAATTGTTTCACATTTTTCATGTAGAGGCCTTTTATAGCAGACTATATGGTATGGGTTTTTCTCATTGTTGAAGGCCGTACAGTTGCCTATAATTGCTTACATCCACTTCATTTGAAATCTGGATAGTTGTCTCATCAGCAATCATACCACATCCCTTTTTTCTATATAAAATTACAATTTTGCTTTCTAGATATGTACAAGAGCAAAATTGGATTTTAACATTTAAAATTGGATAAAATTAACATCAATGCTTATGTTTTATATTGAAAGGTAGATTTATTGTTACTATTTCTTTATTTCTATTCAAAACATCCAACCAAAGCCCTCAAACCATTCTAAATATATGGAAACATTGATATCAAATTAAACAAATATCAATTAAGTGATCACCCACGCCATGAAGGGTACACAAACCTGCCGTTTAACTTAGGGTATTTTTCTGACAAAAGGAAATACTTGAGAGTTTTTCTTTCAGTTACAAAAGGGAAATAATTATGAGGAAATCTCTTCATGTGGTCAAAATCAAAACCAAGACATGAACTGTTTACAAATTTTATCAGTAACTGCACTAATAGAACTCTGGAGTATGGAATCTGTGTATGGCATGTTACAGTTTGTCTTATCTCTAAACAACATTTTTCATTATGTAAATAGATGAAAAATGAGGAATGTTTATTTTGAACATACTTACAAAATATTACACAGGATTACAATAAGAAATTGGAAAAAGGTCAATTTTCTGTTTCGCATCTTTAGATTTTGATTTTGATTAAATAATTTATACTGTGAAGCCAATTATCTTATTAAATGCTTAATTAACTTTTCATTTTATAAATTACTACTATGTAGTTATGTACAGGAAGGCTTCAGGCTGTATATAAACCAATACTTCTACATCCAGGGATAAAATCAAAATAAATAAACACTAAAATTTATCATATAGAATAGAATAAGGCAGATTTATTGTTTCTGGGGCAGGGTTATCTTGAAATGATAGTAGGTTTGAAGTGATGGAATAGAAAGTTTATCTGTATCCTTTCATTACCTATCATTACGGCCAAATGGACAATTATCAATGCCTTCAATCATAGCAAGACATATTGTTGATTGGACCACTTTAGATTAAGTCACTGATTAAAACTTTTATTTATCTGTTGTCTTTGAAAACAGCAAAAAACATAACTGGCTTCCAATCAAAAAAAGAGAATTTAGCTCAAGGTCCATATTTAATGTATATAATATTTCAACAGTACATTATTTTCTTGTTATACAGAACTGAAAAAAAAATATATTTGCTCTTAACTAAATTTCATCAGATACTGATTAAATAGTTTTAATGAAATTGTCTGGCAAAGATACTTCTATACAATGTACCTGTTGTTACTATTAATTACAGTGGAATTTCTCAAATAAGAAGCACAGAAAATTTTAAACAAAAAAGAATTTTATTCCCAATAATGCATCTGATACAATTAATCTCATAAATGGATTAGAGTTTCCTTCATTAGAAATGCAAGCAATAGTTCTCTTTGGTAACTGAATGATAAATGAAAGGTAGTGGTTTTGTCATTTTCATCTAAGTATTTACTTGTTGTAACTCTTGTTTAATATTTGAACTTTTGAGCCTCTCAACTATATCATCATGACTTTTGAGTTCAAATTTCACTTTTGATAGCTTAACAGTTCAACATATTCAGCTCCGATTTTAATATTTTGAAAACACTTCAAATTTTCTGTTTTTCTAACTCTTATTTACAAATTTTTGGCAATCGAACATCAGTGAAATTAATAACACTGCAGTGAAAAATAACTTAATTACTTACATAAATATCAAAATGTAAAATTCTTTTTCAAACTGACAGCAGCCATAATTTTCAAATGTCTTTTTAATTTATATACACTTATAGTCAGAATACATTTTCTGACTTACATATGACATTGGGTATTATGTTTTACTTACAACATAAGTGTCAACATGAACTCCTGCATCCATGTTTACATAAATAATATTTTCATAAGAGATGTCATATACAATATATCTTTATTACTTCAGTACCAAAACCAGTGTTTATTTAGATTATGTAACTTACTTCCTCAAAGCACTTATAGATAGACCCATAATAAAACTGTAATTTTGTGTAATCTATAACAATCTAATGACAAGGGCTGACTACCAATTTGATTTCAGCAGAGAATGCTGCATGCTTCAGATAATAAGACAATGTCAAAACTTTTTAAAAATAGAACAAATGAGTTTATTACTTACCAACTGAATTTGTATTTTGAACTAGACAAGCCATATCCAAGGAAATATAATTTCACAATGTCTTTATAAATCAGCTGTTTTCTGTCATTGCCATCAAGGTGTGATTTTTTTTTAATTTAAGATGTAAACATTTGAGTAACTTTCTGTGAATTATCAAACTGTTTGAAGTTTCTTTAGCCCTAGGGTGTAGCAGGGCTCCTGGGGTGGTACTCAAAAGATTACCAAACCCCTAACAGCTGATACTGGTCTGGCAATGAACTTCAAACATAACATCCTGCAAGAGGAAGAGTCTACTTTTCTTGGTAGGGGAGATATGTATGATAAGATAAAAGCTCATCACTAGTAACATCCTCAGCATGTGGTGTTCATTATCCCCCTTGTCAGGGAGAAAAATACAACATGTAATGTTCATGGTCTGGTGTAATGTGTTGATTATAAACATATTAATTAATAAGTATAAATATATAAGTGTGCATTAAAAAGGAGTTTAAGTACACTATTTAGAAAAATCAAATATTTTGACGCCTGTAAATAAACCACTCATTCCAGTGTGGTAGTGAATATTAATCAGGTGTATATAATACACATTTTCCAACTATTTATCAGACAAGTTTAGTGATGTTTTGATAAAACTTATGAAAATCAAATATAAAACTTTCGAAAAGTTTTGATATAAACCATATTTTCAAAAATATTTTATATTTTTGAAATTGAGGAATACTATAAATAAATTTATTTTATTATGTCATTAAACCTTAAAAAAATAAATGGAGAATGTGTCCCTATGGACACAGATGAAGCCCCCACTTGCACACAACATTATAAAGGGACATAACTCAAGAACAATAAAAGTGACACTACCCAAATTTGTACTTGATCTGAGTATTGTGGAAATAAGTATTGTGTATAGGTTTCATAATGTTTGGTTGGGGCAAACTTAAGTTACAGAACGGAAACTAAAAATTTTGCAATTAAAGTGACACCACCAAATTCAACTTGATCTGTGTTTTGTGGTGAAAAACATTGTGTATAAGTTTCATAACATTTGGTTGAGGCAACTTAAGTTGGAGAAGGGAAACTAACAATTTTGCATTTTTTTCCCCTTTATAAAGGGGCATAACTCGAGAACGGTTAAAGTGATGCCACCAAACTTCAAACTTGATCTGTGTTTTGTGGTAATAAGCATGGTGTATAAGTTTCATAACATTTGGTTGAGGCAAACTTAAGTTAGAGAACGGAAACTAAAAATTTTGTAATTTTTCCATTTATAAAGGGGCATAACTTTAGAACGGTTCAAGTGACGCCACTAAAATTCAAACTTGATCTGTGTTTTGTGGTAATAAGCATTGTGTATAAGTTTCATAACATTTGGGTGAGGCAAACTTGTAAGAGAAAGGAAACTAAAAATTTTGTAATTTTTCCATTTATAAAGGGCATAACTCTATAATGGTTATAGTGACACTACCAAAATTCAAACTTGATCTGTATTTTGTGGTAATAAGCATTGTGTATAAGTTTCATAACATTTGGTTGAGGCAAACTCAAGTTAGAGAACGGAAACCAATTTTGTATGTACATAGGTAAAACTTAATGCCCCCTCCCCTACGGCGGGGGCATAAAAAAAACATAACGTACACCTTTTTCAATTGGAAAAATCTTCACCCTTAAACTGTTAATAAACACTATCTTCTCTGTAGGTAAACTTGTTTATTTGATTACACTGTATATTCCATTGGGTTTCCCTAATTAAGTCTTCAGGGATACAATAAACAATAGGTAGATGATTATCTTTACATCTTACTAATTAAATTGAAATGTTTACAGGTACCAAATCTTAGCTCTGAATGTCTAATGACTTCTACTGATGCTGTAAAAAAGTACCGGTATTAGTCAACTAATAAAATGCTTCACTGAGCGCAGCTTGACACGACCACAGAGGTCGAACCCTGAACAGTTGGGGCAAATTTGGACACAATATTCAAGCTTGATACTGTCTGAATGTGGATTATGATCAAATTTTTGACATAATATAGGTTTCTGACACAAAATAAATGTGGTCAAAGATCTTTAAAATATATTGTGCAATACTGTGCAACTGACGATTTCTTCTTGAAACTTTTCAAAAAATTTGAAATTTGAAAAATTCTGAAGAAAATAAAATTGGAAAAAAATCCCCCCCAAACTTTTTTGACCTCCTCCCCCCCTTTGGAGCAATTACCCCCAAACTCAATCCCAGCCTTCCCTTTGTAGTATGGAACCTTGTAGTACAATTTTAGAGATATCCATACACTTAAACACAAGTTATTGTCTGGAACCTAGAAAAATGCTTGTTTTTGGCCCCTTTTTTGCCCCGAATTCCTGCATGTTTGGGCCAATTACCTCAAAACTGAATCCCAGTCTTCCCTTAGTGATATGGAACATTGTGGTACAATTTCAGAGATATCCATACATTTACACACAAGTTATTGTCCGGAAACTACAAAAATGCTTGTTTTTGGCCCCTAATTCCTAACCTGTTGGTACAGTAACCCCCAAAATCAATCCCAACCTTCCTTTTGTGGTATTGAACCTTCTTGTAAAATTTCATAGAGGTCCATTCACTTAAACTAAAGTTATTGTCCGGAAACCAAATGTGTCTTCGGACGACGACGACGACATCATACCATTATACGAACCCCAAAAAATTTTTGCGGTTGTATAAAAAGTGACCTACTTTTAAAGTTGCTACTTTTCTATTAAGCCAAATTTTACAACAGATGGTCACGTAAAATATCTAAGATCTGTACTTGGATGTAAAAACTAAATTAAAGCCAATGAACATGAAATATGATGACAGTGACCTACTTTTGTCAGAGTAAATTCACAAAGATATACCTTAACCAAGTTTTATTATTGTAAGTCACTTACTATTCCAGATCTGAACTAGGAAATAACATGCAGATCAGTGTGACCTACTTTTAGGAGACTGTCATACTCCCTGAGGTACTTTTTAAGAAATGCACTTAAAGGGATAGTAGCTACGATTTTGACAAAATTATGAAAAAGTTTTAAAGCTGCTAAAATCAAAGATATGTACTAAAAATAAGCAATAAGATCGCTAGAATATTTTCATAAACTTCAGAAGTGTTAATAATTGATAATTCATATCGTGTTGCGTGCCTATTCATCTCATTAATTATGCATCGGGTTTACTGCCCGAACTTTGCCGACACAGCGAGTGAGCTAACCAAGATATAAATAGATATGAACATGTGCTTTTTGTTTTCTTACGTATTTGACTTTATATTAAACGTACATATTTGACGCCGTTTATCAAATTATGTAAATAAAAAATATAACAAAAACCGGCATATTATTCCAACCCAAGATTCTCCAACAATGGCGATATTGTACACTTGTTATTAAATTTGTATGACCAAAACATGCCGATAATGTATACACGTGTTTGTGTGTTGAATCAGGGCCTCCATGAAGGATACACTTGAAGAATAATACTAAATTGTAGGAAGTTGATTTCTAATTTCTTCTAAGGTGGGCGATCACTGCCCGTAAATTTATAAACATATTTTTGACAATAATGAACACGTTGCGATTTATTTTCATGTGATCTGGAATATTTAAAAACGTAAACATTACGCAAACCGTCGGCTACTTCTGTTTGACTTTGCCTGCGTCGCAGGTGTTTCGAGTGATTTTAATAACCTGTTCTCATCCCCGTTTTTTATTTGTAATTTACAATAACTTGTCTGCACCTCTTTTTTGTTTCTTTTCTCGCAGAAACTGTAAATTCACGTACCATTTCCGCGATAACATTCCCCTGTTCGACAATTTTCCCTCCGAGGCACAATGTGCGATTGCGCATTGGGAACTGAAGAGTTAAGGTCAACATAGGTCATATGAATAAGGGTTGGCTTAACATCGAATTATTATCTATAGACAAGAAATAAATTTAGGTGTAAAAACGTTAAAAAGCTTCTAAATGCTAAATGGAAAGTAACCAGTAATTGTTTTAATCATACTTATTAAACTTTTTGTACAAAATCCGGCATATAGATTAAAAAAATAATTTTAATGAAAATCGTAGCTACTATCCGTTTAATGAAGTTCAAAATTTTGTAGTAAAGCAAATGAACCGCCATGAAATATGGATCATGTTGCCTTCATCTCCACTTAATTTTCATGTTTATTATGAATTAGCAGAATTTGTAACATTCAAATATAAGTAACCTTATAAAAAATTAACATGTACCTATTTATAATTAATATTCCTCATCCAATAGTTATCTTATTGAAAAATTTACACATACATTCAACACAAATTTTAGCTGTTTGTTTTCTTTCTTTTTCATTCAAAGATATGTGTCAACTTAATTAATTTAAATGAAGAAATTAGCAAAACCTTGTATGATGTCTATATTTTTCAAAAAAAAAAAATATTGAGACAACCCTTTCCATATACAGAATGTTTTTATATCTGAATACAGTCAACCATCAAGATATTTGACAATAACTGACTACAATCATGAAAGTATTACTTCCATGCTACATCTAAGTGCAAACCCTACAAGAGGACTACAAAGTACCCATCAGAATGTCAAAAAGAGGTTGGAAAAGCTTTTAATAAACAAATCTCAGTCCTTCATTGATGAGGAAACAAAGGCCACTGAACCTGCTGACTAAGGTTCAGTGTTCATCCTTGATAAAGATAAAAATCTCAAGGTGAAAGCAGTCTACTGACAATAAATATCAATGGAAAATGAATTGATGAGAGAGTTAGACAAAATACCTGTAAAGATTACCTCTGTGATTAATGGTCCTCTGCAACTATAATGTTAAGAAACAATACTTAAACCATACTACATAGGATTTTGATGGCAGTTTTTGTTTGCCTCAATCCTAACCATAACATAATACATTGAACAATTACGACAGAACTTAATTGAAATTATTATCTTGATGCTATATATATAACTGTTGATGGTAAATAAGATTTTTGTTTTGTATGTAATAATTTATTATTCCTGACAAAATATGCAGTTAATCCTCTGTTTTTACAGATATCTTTCTGATAACCTATAGTTAGGCGGCTTCTAGTAAATTAGTAAATTTGTCATCATAGTAAAACTATGTAAATAACAAATATTATATGTAATATAATTATTGCTTCATATTTATAAAGTAACACAGTTTATACCGAACCCAAATTATATAAACATTACTAAGTTCATGTAATGTTTCAAAACTTGACCATAAGACTACAGAGGTGTTAACGCTCCAAATGTTATTCAAGGTTTCCGTAAATAATGTTTAAATAGAGTGGCTATGCTAAATAGTAGCATCAAGTTGAAAATTGATAAATAACTGCAAACAGTGAACCATAAAATTCACCTAAACTGTAATTGTTCAACCATACAAATAGGGTCACATCATACTATTTTAAACTACAATTTCATACTCATATTAAAAGTATTCACATTAAACAAATTTACACCTGATATTGATTTAATTTCCACATACACTTAATTGAGCATTTAACCATGAAACTGAGGCTACTACTACTACTGGTTTGTTTTACAACCATGACTATCCATGGTAAAAATTGAGGTCATATTCTCCTTCTTTTCTCATCTACCCAGTAAATTTGATATATCTACTTCTCATCAATAGTTAGATGACTTGAGCATTAAATTACTGAGCCTGTTAAGGTTCATCATAACAAATGGACAAATATGGCCATATTTTCACCTCAAAAACTAATCTGTGTACAGACTTACCTGTACAGTTTGGATAGTTTTAAGACCTGGCATCCACTAGATATATAAAAGTTAAATGTATTTTGCATATCAGAAAGATAAAATCTTTTTTCGATTTTAAAAGGCATTTTTTTTTTGTTCCTGCAGAAAGTGTAAAAATAAACTAAGTTGGGATACAACTTTGAGATGCGCCCTCTCAGGTAACAACTGGTTTGTGTTGTATTGATTGTCCTTGATTGGCATGGACAATAGCTATCTATGTAACAGCCACTATGTCCCGTCAGTTACTTTGTTCCGGCTGAACTTTTCAAATAGTTATTTCGTTCGATGGAACTTTCCAACTAGTTGTTTTATTCAGAATGCAGTCGAAAAGTTCCAGAAAAAAGTAGCTAGTTGAAAAGTCCCGGAACAATGAAGCTAGTTGAATAGTTCTGGCGGAACAGTAAAACTAGTTACATCGTTCCGAATATACCATATTTCGTCCTTTTTGTAGAAAGAGGGGGAAGAATGAGTATCATAAAATTGAGAATGGAAATGGGGAATGTGTCAAAGAGACAACTACCCGACCATAGAGCAGACAACAGTATATATAAGAGCAAATCATTAATTTACAAGAATACCCAACGCACTGAAAGGGGTTTCTTAGGGGACAAATATGCAAAATTTAAGTTGTATTTCATAGCTCACATAAAATGGAATAAGTTGCATTATCATGCAAATTTAGTATTCATAGTACCCTCAAGAGAGGGAAGAATACCCCCTCCTCATGTGGTTCTTTCCATTAATTCTCCAAATGGAACTTTGTGACTGGTTGATAAGTTCCGTTGGAACTTTTGGGCTAGTTTGTTAGTTCCAGTTTTGACTAATTTGGCAAAAAGGAACTTTCTAACTAGTTGATATGTTCCGTCGGAACTTTTCAACTAGTCACTTTGTTCCGGTGGAACTTTTAAACCAGAGGAAGAACAAAGTAACTAGTTAATAAGTTCTTCCGCAACTTTTCAGCTAGTTAGTTCTTTCCGCCCGGAACTTTCCAACGTCGGAACAAAAGAACATTTACGTATACACATCTATAGGTGAATTAAAAGTAGTAACTGAGTGGACCTATCAATGCAATACAGGTGTTTGTTTATTTTTACACCTTCTGCAGGAAGGAAAAAAATGCCCATCAAAATCCAAAAACGATTTTATTTTTCTGAAACACAAAATGCATTTTACTTTTATATATCTAGTGGATGCCAGGCCTTAAAACTTTTCAAACTGCACAGGTAAGTCTGTACACAGAGTAGTTTTTGAGGTGAAAATACGGCCATATTTGTCCATTTATGATGAACCTTAATTCATAGCATTGTTTCATTTGTTGGTTTGGTTAATAATCATATGAAGGATTCTAAATATTTTTCTGTTATATAAAAAGTCAAATAACTGCATTCATGCAAAGTTCTACATATTCCAAAAATATCCTTAATTGATTCAACATGCAGGTTTTATCCAAAAGCTGTCCTTCAAATAATTAAGCTATTATGTAAGAACTGTCTACATACAGATGGACAGACCATAGAATGATAAAATCAGTCGTCAAAAATAAAATTGCTTGTGAGGTAAAAAAAATTTTGAAGACAGCAGATATATCAGGTCACTGTAGGTGATTTACAACACCTGGTTTCCTGCCAAGGTAACATATCAAACTGGTAACTAATTATCACACATACTGTAACAATATAATTATACTAAAAATTGCTTTCTTCTTTTTATAATTGATCAACAAGTTGGTCATTTGTGTTTATTTTTTACTTCTGAACACAAATATGAAAATAAGAAGATGTGGTATGATTGCCAATGAAACAACTCTCCAACAGAAATCAAATGACTTCGAAATAAGCAACTATAGCTCACCGTACAGCCTTCAACATTGAGCTAAACCTATACTGCACAGCAAGCATAAAAGGCCCGAAATGACAAATGTAAAATAATTCAAACAAGAAAACTTAACGGCCTGATTTAAGTACTAAAACAATAAACGAAAAACAAATATGATATACAGCACTAAATGACTACGACTGATATACAGGCTTCTGACCTGGGACAGGCACATACTGAATGTTGGGACTTTAAACATGTTTGATGGCACCTAACCCTGACAATACTCTCAGCATTTTATTAACCAAGGATGTATATTTAGTAATAAATCCTCGAATAAACCAATACTTTAATCATTTATTTAACTTTAATTTCAATATCATAAGTTCTGTATTTGTTTATTTGTTTAAGAAAGAAAATTCATTACTCATTATAAGAGCAACAACTCCTTTCAAAGTAGGAGGTTGACCAACATGAATGAAATATCACCCATGTAATTACCCATTATGGAAATTTGTAAAAAATATGTTAACATATCCAACAATAGCAGAAATAACACCCCACAACTACTGTTTTCATGAGATATTTCAGCCCAAGAACCATATGTCGTCTATAACATGTCAAGGAAACGATTATTCACCAATAATCAGCTAATTATTTGGAGTCTAAAAAACTGATATTTCCAATAATTCAAGAGACATAGGTGTGTTAAGTTATAACTCCCTATATAATATGAAGTACCAGTACTTCTGCTGCACTGTACAGAAAATACCATAAAGAAAGCAATTTAAGCACAGCTTGCTAATTTCCAAAATACAAAAAAATTTTCCTTTTTCTGGAATTACCAAAACTTGAATGAAAAAAAAAACATAAATTCATGGCATTTTCCCCCTAAAGTGAAACATACTTTAAGAATGACCAAAAAGAAGAAGTGATGAAGCAGACAGCTGAATATTTCTAGATATCAGTTAATTCTGTTGTAATTTTTGTGAAGGATGATAAAACTAATGATGGATAGATATCTATTAATAAAGATGGAGAATAGTTGTGGACAAGCATCAACCATTCCTCTTATTATTCACATCATAATTATTCCACAACTAACTGCAAACAACGTACAATCTCAAGATTTACAGTTGTGAGTAAAATAAAGAAAGTGCATGTTTCGTCATAAAATAGAAAGACATGCTAATATACTCTTGAAGATATAATTAAAGTTCTTATTTTCATGCCTATACACACAAATGTAATTGAAACTATAAGCATGAAAATGTAAGATTTACAATTAATCTAAAACTGAAGAAATTTAGATACAGGATGTTATTATGAACTCTGGGAAGTTAAAACTGAACAACAACATACACAGAGAATTCTTTGTTGAAATATTTACAGCAAGACAAAACCCTAAAGGAAGCACACATATATAATCTAACTATATTTCTTCTATCTCGCAGCATGATCCTAGCTTGCTCAGGGTTGTATAAATACTGCAACTGGTCATAATGCTGACATCACTATTTTGGCTCAAGAACAATGCTATTACTTTTAATAAGGATTGGTAAACTAAAACAAAGGTAATCCCACAAAAACCATTGTCTCTACAGATGGACAACATAATCCCTTCCATTATAAAAGAACAGAGTTCCAAAATCCCCTGTGTTGAACATTTTTTTTTTTTATCTGTCCAAGGTCCAATAACTAAAAAAAAAAAAAAGGGGGTTTTTTAAAATTATCTTGAAGAGTTGAAGACTTGAGAGCAATTTCTGATATATTTAATATTTCCAAGGGGCATAACTCATTAAAAATATTTGATCGGATATTTTTTCGTAATTGTCCGTGAGATTGCTGATATCAACATTTGATATAAATTTGATAAAAAATCTGTCAGAGAATGTACATGTGAGAGTGCTTACAATGCAAATTTCCATTACATTAATATTTCAAAGGGGCAAAACTCTTTTAAAAATAATTGATCGGCACTGATTTTCTAACTCGTCCAAGACATTGCTGATATAAACCTATGATATAAGTGTTATAAAAAACTGGCAAGAAACTGTACATGTGAGAGCGTTAACAAGACCGGACGGATGGATACCCAGTATTTCCATGTCCCTCGCAACACATTCCGAGGGGGACAAAAATAGTTCACCTACACTGATTTTTCGAACTCGTTCGAAATATTGATGATATAAACCTATGATATAAGTTATATCTATGTATTGACAGTAATGCAACTTTGTACAAAATATCATTGATATGATAATATCACAAGTAGTTCCTATCAAACTGACTAAAAAACTTAATATTGAAAATAGCAAAATAATTCAAAGTCCCTGGACCATGACCTAGGGGGCAGGGCCTAGAAATAGTAATCAAACTGATAAGTACTGATAGTAATGCAACTTTAAAGAAAATATCATTGATCTATCACAAGTAGTTCCTATCATTCTGATTTAAGCAGAAAACTTAACAATTGTTAACTACGCCCCCGGAAAAGCAACACCCATGTGTCAAGTTCATCGACTTTCGTTGCAGGCAAGAAAAAAATTAATTGTATTCCTAAAATTACAAACAAAAGTTATTTAGAATGACAAAAATAAGCATTAATCAATCATAGCAATAAAACAAAAAAAGGTGATTCTGAAAACAAGAGCAAAACTATTTGAACAGTACCTTTTATCATGACATTAACAATAAGAAAGAGATGTAAAATGTCCCTCTAACTATACCAAGTTAAGAAAAAAGGATGTACACTTTAATAAATTTCAGAAGTTTTTCTGTATTTCCCATGATATATTTTTAAACTTCATGACAAATTTTCGTGCACCGTATGATTCTGTTATTTAGGAAGTCACTAGGAAGACAACAAGTGTGTCAAATTATACACATAGTTTTGTATCCTGTATTTCATACAACATGCCTGTAATATCTTAACACATAGATTTAAATGCAACTAATTTTGGGCATCTTTACACCACCAAATCTAGCGTTGTGGTCACATTTCATCAAAAAGATGAAAAGACAAACAACAGTACTCAGAAAACTAAAGATTCAGAGATTGACCATTTTATATGGGTTTGTAGTTGTAATTTGTTTACTCAATTCTAAGTAAGTTAAATGTGTCCTATTGGAATAGTGTTTGAATGACCCATGTAACACACAGTTAATTTCTTTTGCAAAGATTGTCCAGTATAAACTTTATTTTTTCAATGACATTTATTACAGACCTCCTACCAGATTTACACTATTCCCTACATTGAAATGACCAGAACTAAATGTGTTCTCACAGTAGTGGTCTTCAAAGTACAGAAAATAGCAATATATAATGACCAAAGAACTAGTTCCCTTCATCATATGAAAGGGACTAGCTTTTACAAAAAGCTGATAAAGAACTTGGTTAGTCAAACATTCGATTTTTTTCATTTTTAATCTCCTTTTTGAATTTAACTTATGAGTTCAATATTTTTGTTACACTTTTTTATGTAATACAGAATATATCCTAATGGAACAGAACAACTTGTTTTCTAAAAAAGCTATACTGATAAGTCATTTTGAACTTTGGTGGATAGTTGTCTCGCTGGCAATCATACCACATCTCCTTATTTTTACATAATAATTCTTAAATCCCTGCCAATTTATCAGCTGCTTTAACATCCAATGGATACCGGTAGAATAATATAACCTGGCAGTTTCTGTACACAAATAATGTGATGTCTAATCCTTAATACTGATGTCACTCCATAAAAGACCCTGACATGAAAAATGTAAAACAATTCAAAAGAGAAAACCAACGGCCTTATTTATATTAAAACAATTTCGCCTGCTTCAAGGTGATGGAAATGAAGTTCAAACGGAGATCATGGTCAAGAGAAACTGCCTGTTCATGTAAACAACACATTTTGAACTAATGAAAAAAAATTCACCCTATCATCTATAATTTCTGAAATGTATATTTCAAAAAACGTAAAAAACTAAACCTGACCACTGGAACCTGAAAATAAGGTCATTAAGATATGTTTTACTTTAGACAGACATATACTCATCAAAGCAAATCAAAGTGTTGTAACAAATCATATATAGTTATATGGATCAGGCTTATCATGGAAATTGATTCTGGCTAATGACTGAAGCATGGAGCAGGCCTAATCATAGAAATTGATTCTGGCTGAAGACTGAAGCATGGAGAAGGCCTAATCATGGAAATTGATTCTGGCTGAAGACTAAGCATGGAGAAGGCCTAATCATGGAAATTGATTCTGGCTGATGACTGAAGCATGGAGCAGGCCTAATCATAGAAATTGATTCTGGCTGAAGATTGAAGCATGATGTCCTAAGTCAGGAATCTGATGTTCAGTAGTTGTCGTTTGTTGATGTGGTTCATAAGTGTTTCTCGTTTCTCGTTTTTATATAGATTAGACCGTTGGTTTTCCTGTTTGAATGGTTTTACACTAGTAATTTTTGGGGCCCTTTATAGCTTACTGTTCGGTGTGAGCCTAGGCTCCGTGTTGAAGACCGTACTTTGACCTATAATGGTTTACATTTATAAATTTTGACTTGGATGGAGAGTTGTCTCATTGGCACTCATACCACATCTTCTTATATCTAACTAATCATGGAAATTGATTCTGGCTGAAGACTAAGCATGGAGCAGGCCTAATCATGGAAATTGATTCTGGCTGAAGACTGAAGCATGGAGAAGGCCTAATCATGGAAATTGATTCTGGCTGAAGACTGAAGCATGGAGCAGGCCTAATCATGGAAATTGATTCTGGCTGAAGACTGAAGCATGAAGCAGGCTTAATCATAGAAATTGATTCTGACTGATGACTGAAGCATGGAGCAGGCCTAATCATGGTAATTGATTCTGGCTGCAGACTGAAGCATGGAGCAGGCCTAATCATGGAAATTGATTCTGGCTGAAGACTGAAGCATGGAGCAGGCCTAATCATGGAAATTGATTCTGGCTGAAGACTGAAGCATGGAGCAGGCCTAATCATGGAAATTGATGCTTGCTGAATGCTGAAGCATGGAGCAGGCCTAATCATGGAAATTGATGCTGGCTGATGACTGAAGCATGGAGCAGGCCTAATCATGGAAAATGATTCTTGCTGAAGACTGTAGCATGAAAATGAATTTAAGGTCTATAGTCCAATTAACATAAGTCAGACAGACACACACTCCTCTCATTTATTCATACCACTTGCAGCGGCTTGAATATATTCATGCATAATACATGTACTACATTGGAAAGTATTGACTGCTACAGATATATTAAACTCTTGTTTTTTTTGTTGTTTTTTTTTTTTTAAATAGAATATTAGACAAAAACTGTATGTAATAATAAGTCTTACATGTCTTAAACATCAACAGCTCAAAATTACCTCCACTTGAAAAAAAATACTGATAGGTCAATACCCGTCAGTCTATATAGCAATATAAACAGAAATAAACAATCCTAAGACATCACAGATAATCCATAAATCCAACAAATGAACCAGAAATGCAAAAGAGTAATAAACAGCATTTTTGCTTTTCAGATCAAATACTATTGTACAAACAACAAGAATAGGTCGTTTCAGGTCAGTGTCCATGTCATCTGTATAATACATTTCTACTGTGGTGATATAATATTGGAAAAAAATATAATTTAAATTTTTTTTTATTCAATATCAAACACAGTTGATACATAATTCAGAGGGCACTTAGGGGTTGTTCCATATAGAAGATAACCTTAATAGATTAAGAAGGAAGGTTTTACAAATATAATTTTGTGGTGATAAAAAATATAAAAAAAGATTAAAAATGATTTTTTTTGGGGGGGGGGGAGAGAGAGTTCAATATGAACAAATATGAAGGGTTTCCCTTAAAATTAGCTTTAAGGTTATCTAAATTCCAAATACAAATGTAAATAGATGTTATCATAAGCTTACAGCTGATACAAATGTTATAACAATATAATTGCTTTTATTAAATACTTGTCATATTTCTGTGAAAATTCTGCATCATGATATTTATGAGGCATGGAAATCCCATTACAATTATTTACAGTATATACAGCACAAATCATAAGTTAATGTTTCACAAGTTTATAAAATTGTAATTTGTTAATCATTAAAATAACAAATTACAAGATAAGAAATGTGTCTAAGTTAATGAGAAGGCACACTTTTGACCAATTAAAATAATTATATAAACAATATATGTCAAAACTTATTTATCATGCCATCTCACTACTACTGGGTTCTGTCTTCAACAAAAATAATAGCTTGTACCTATGTTGTTAATATTATACTGAAGTAATTCGTACTGTTACCAAAATATTCATGAACAAACAATTGGAAAGTATTTATGCAGTAGTATGGCCAAAATATACATCTGTCTAATTAAATAAGATATTTATTGGTTAGACATCAGACAATGGCCTTGCTACAAATTATCTAAATATTTCCATTTCAGCTTTAATTATAGTGTATTCCATTAACTGATTAACTAATTTGATAATGTATTGTAAGAACTGCATGAATCCTGCTTTTACATTAGTGATCTGCATTTTACTGTCTTATAATAGCCAATGCCATGAATGCTGGGTAAATTGTGGCCCTCAAGATCATGCATAAATTCAGGAATACCCTGATGTGATGTAAAGGACAAATCTCTATGTGAAACTGATAGACAGAACTGGAAAAATTGCCTTAGAATAGCCAATGCCATGAATGCTTTGTAAATTGTGGCCCTGAAGATAATACATAAAGTCGGGGAATATCCTGATGTACAGGACAAATCTTTATGTGAGACTGATTGAGACAGAATGGAAGAAATAAGATAGCCATTAAAGTTCATTTATGATGCAAACTTAAATTTCTCTCTACTGCCTAAAAACAAAAAGATTTGTTGATACTGAGATCTGCTTAAGTAGAAAATATGCTTTCATTTATTAGTCTATATCAATCAATGTACTTTCTAATTTGGATTTCTATTATGTAGGCTAAAAATACATGAAAAACTATAGGTTTCCATCATTTCAAAACCTGTTCATCTAATACTGAGTATACCTGACACCATATGCTTTACCAACTCTTAACTTAAAACATAAAACTGATATTTGCTTCTACAAATTAACATTCAAAAATAAAACTGAGAGAATAAAACATAAACCTAGACAGTAATAGAATAAAAGCAGTGATGTTTCTGACAATATATCTATAATTACTGTCTTTGTTAGATAGTAAACTATTACAAAACAAGTAGCATTGTAAAAACTTGGCATGATTACCACCAAACGTGTGTACAATATATAAATAGAACAACTTAAATGCAGATACTGCAGAAATGTTTAAAACAAAAAAGCCTTAAAACATTATAACATGGGCCTTTTTCAAAATAAAAAGGTCATAGTAATAATTTTAAAACACTGTGTTTGTGGAATAAAATTCATTATGAATGCTTTAAACCCAACATGGGGAAGCAAAAAAAAGACCAATATATACAGATCTATACAATCAATAAAAAAGATTGGCAGATATCATTAAAAATCAGCTTTGCATATGGCAGCAAAAAGCTCAGCGCTTATAAAATTTACGTAATTAATGAACTGATGTATTAACACTTTTAGATGTTGAGGGTTCCATCTGGTATTTCCAGTATTCCTTTGGGTAGTCATAGCCTTATTCTAAGTTTTGCTAAATTCTTTTCATTCTGGAATCATTATTTTGTGATTACATATAGCAATTTTTTTCGGTAAAAAGATGTATAAAGAAGACAAAGATGATCATGATGCCCATATGGTAGGCTTGAGTATAGTACAGCAAGCACAAGTTTAATTAACTTAAACTG
Organism: Mytilus coruscus; assembly: GCA_017311375.1. Classification (NCBI taxonomy): domain Eukaryota; kingdom Metazoa; phylum Mollusca; class Bivalvia; order Mytilida; family Mytilidae; genus Mytilus; species Mytilus coruscus. The sequence continues at coordinate 61,639,441 of CM029602.1, read as the reverse complement.
GCATAATACAATTGATGAACCTACGATAGTTATGTCTTTCTAATTTTTACATTTTAAGACACCTTATTGCCTTTTGTTAGCTTAAACTGAATGTTTATAATTTGAAATGGACATGGTAAGTGACATATCAAGTTATTAAACCACTCTTAGTGAATATGGGACCAATGTATAGACACTTACTGAAAATTCTATTTATCATATGAAAAGTCATCCCCAATACATTTTGCTTCATTATGTAATAACTAAAGTTGTAAAAGGACTTAGGCAGACAAACCAGGTACCCTGCAAGCATATTTTCACAAAGAATTGACAAAGTTCATCATCTTATCTTTAAAGGAAGTTTGTCAAAATCAAAATCCCGATAATAGCACAATCTTATTGCCAGTATTTGTACTATAATTCTAACACCCTCCATAAGATAAAAGTTCTAGCTTAAAAATTATAGCAGGAGCTACCAGGACAAACTTTGTACCCTATGTGAATTATAAGACAGAGAGTCAAAGGGAAAATATATATGCCTATCTCTGACATTTTTATTACTAGGGGGGGGGGAATAAAAATTACGCAATCATGAACATACGCTGTGGATTCATTAATATTTTTGGGATACAAACTTTCATGTATTTCATGGGAACAGGTGAAATACGAGTTTAAAAGGTAAACGAATTGAAAATTTTCTGTAGGGTTGTATGCGGATGTTGGCAAAACCATGTATTCTCATATCCACGAAAATTCAAGTTTTCCTCAATCAACAAAAATTGGTACCCACTAAAATAAATGAATCCACAGAAAATGAAGTTGGCCCCCAAAAAAACCCACTTACCAACACTGACTTGAGGCAAGGAAACTGCTGCAGCTATATCTGGAAACAAAAACACAAAAACTATTGTTATTGTTATATCATGACAGACATGTTAATTGTTTAGCTAGTGATGTAATATATAAGGACATTGCCAAAATCATATTCTAGATGAGCAAGATTCTTCTAGAGCTCACAATTTAGTCATCTATGTGTACACTTGCACATACTGAGATAGTCTTTAAAATATTCAATAATTTCTACACATCATTTTATATTAAAATTCCAACAAATGTGTTAGTTTCTAAAAAAATTGGTCATGATAAAGATGGTAGAATTTTAAACTTTTGTAATCTTTTGACACTTTTCAATGATTTTCCAATAGTCATTTACAAATAAAGCTCAGGGTTCCCAATAACGATTTTTTTTTCAGGCAAGTTTAGGAACTTATCATTTTTGACAGGGCAAGTCTAAAGTTCTGTACAGAAACAATATCACCGTCTTAATTAATTATCATAACATATTAGAAAAGACTCATAACTACCAATATTTTTTTATATATAATAAATACAGTTGACCTATTGCTTATGGATTTTGAAAAACAGACCCAAACACAAAAACTTAACACTGACCAATCAACCATGAAAATGGGGTCAATGTCAGAATATACCTGCCAGACAGATATACATCTTACAATCATTCCATACACCAAATATAGTTGACCTATTGCTTATAGTACTTGAACAAGAATGTGTCCATAGTACACGGATGCCCCACTCGCACTATCATTTTCTATGTTCAGTGGACCATGAATCTGGGGTCAAAACTCTAATTAGGCATTAAAATTAGAAAGATCATATCATAGAGAACATGTGTACAAAGTTTCAAGTTGACTGGACTTCAACTTCATCAAAAACTACCTTGACCAAAAACTTTAACCTGAAGCGACCAAAAACTTTAACTTGAAGCAGGACAGACGTATGGATGGATGGACGGACAAACAAACAAACGGACGAACAAACGGAAGCACAGACCGAAAAACATAATGCCCCTCTACTATCGTAGGTGGGGCATAAAAACAGATCAAAACACAAAAACTTAACATTGACCAATGAACCATGAAAATGATTGATTGATTGTTGGTTGCTTAACGTCCAGTGGCAAATATTTCATGCATATTCAGGACGAGAACAAATTAACAATAAATACAATAGGTAGGTTCAGTAATCGACGCGTCTGGGATTGAGGTCGGAGAAATTTAGACTGCCACCGGAAATGAGGGTATATTGGATAGGGACAGAAATTTAGCCTTGCAACAGGTCACCTATGGACTCCTCAAAGAGTTGTTGCAAGGGTTCTTAACGTGCATAGAGCATGGCACTCTCTTTACACGAGGCATCGGATTTAAAGTCCCCATTCTGACCAGACAACCATGAAAATGAGGTCAACGTGAGATGATCCCTGCCAGACAGACATGTACACCTTACTGTCATTTCATACACCAAATATAGTTGACCTATTGCTTATAGTACTTGAAAAACAGACCAAAACATAAAAACTTAACATTGACCAATAAACCATGAAAATGAGGTCAAGGTCAGATGAAACCTGTCAGACTGACATGTACCAATTACAATAATTCCATAAACCACATATAGTTGACCTGCTGCTCATAGTACTTGAGAAACAGACCTAATCACGTAACTTTAACCTTGATCACTGATCCATGAAATGAGGTCGAGGTCAGGTGAACCCTGTCTGGTGGATATGTAGACATTGCAAGGAATCAATATACCAAATATATTTATCTTATTACTCATAATAAGTGAGAAATTTACAACAAAAAAAGTATATTTATTCAAGCAGTCGCTGAACCATGAAAATGAGGTCAGGGACAATGGACATATGACAGATGGAAACTTCATAACATAAGGTATCTGCATACAGACATGATGCATCCAGGTCTTCTACCTTCTGAAATATAAAGCTTTATACAAATAGTTTATGTCGATGGATAGTAATACTGCGACAAATAAACGTATCTTGTACCCTTAATTGTCTCCTGTACCTAATGAAATGATTCATACAGCCATGGAAGTAAAATTCAATTACAGTAAGATGTATAAAGGACTGATATACAGGTCACAATGTCTGCATTTGATTAGAACTAAGTTGCAAAAACACTTGAATGCATCCAAAAACTACAGGAGTACATAACTCTATTACAGTAGGTTAAACACTTTGTCCTGCTTGGACTATCCCATTTCCATGTACAATTAAATGTGATATCTGGGTCGAAATCCTAATTTGGTATATGCTTTAAAAATTTAACATCCTAATAAAACATGTGTACATTTTGTACTAAGTTTCAAGCTGATGTGATCACAATTTCATTGTAAACTATCTTATCCAAAAACTTTATCCTAATAAGCACTATCATATTTCATTGTTCAGTGAATTTCAAAATTTAGATAAAAACCCTAATTTGGCATATATTCACATCATTATAAACATCATCATCCAAAGGGTTACTAGTGTAAAGAAATATGGAAATCTTAAGTCTTCTTCTGATAGCCAGTGAAAACCCTTAATTCAGGAGCAGTCAAATTTCCTACCCTTCATATCCTGGTCAGCCTACAAACAAGAATCTACCTAATTTATTTTGATTGTTTGCAGTTTTTTTCTTCTTGAATATTGCATGAATTGATTGCCACTTGAATATTACATGAATTGAGTGCCACTTGAATATTGCATGTCACTTGAATATTGTATGAATTGATTGCCACTTGAATACTGTATGAATTGATTGCCACTTGAATATTGTATGAATTGATTGCCACTTGAATATTGTATGAATTGATTGCCACTTGAATATTGCATGAATTGATTGCCACTTGAATATTGTATGAATTGATTGATACTTGAGGTTAAGCAAGCAACAATCAATCAATCTTTATAAACATGTGTACAAGGTTTCAAGTAAATGACCAAATACAAAATAAACTGTTGACACAGAGATAATTTAGAAAAAGACAATCTGATGGATAGCAGCATTGCCAATTAATTCAAAGTCACTGGACCATGAACTAGGGAGCAGGGCCTCGAAATAGTTGTCAAATTGATATGTACTGATAGTAATGCAACTTTATAGAAAATATCATTGATCTATCACAAGAAGTTCCTAGCAAACTAACTCCAGCAGAAAAATTAACATTGAAAATTGCTTACTAACTGAAAGATGCTGGACCATGACCTTGGGTGCAGTTTCTCGAAATAGTAGCCAAACTGATATGTATTGATAGTAACGCAACTTCATAAAAAATATTTTTGATCTATCACAAGTTGTTCCTATCAAACTGACTTAAGCAGAAAACTTACCAATCGTTGACACCGCCAATGGCGCTGCGGGAAAAGCAACACCTATGTCTCCCCTTTCGCAATAAAACAATGGATAAGGAACAGACAAACAAACATAAAGTCCCTCTACTATTGTAGGCTGGGCATAAGAATTATTGGAAAGATAACTTCAAGTTTAGCTTAAGTCAGTAGAAGAATGAAAAATAGGATAAGAACAGCCTTACATGATCATAAAGGCCATTGGTTTATCCTTTTGAATTGTTTCCCATTTATTCACGATGTAGGCTTTTATAGCTTTTATATGGTATGGATTTTGTTCATTGTTGAAAGTCACATACAGTATGAGTTTTGCTTAGTTAACTTGTCCCAAAAAAATTGACCTATTCTAAAACTTTTAACATCATAACAATTATGCAAAAGTTTCAAAGTCAATAGACCATGACTGAAGGGGCAGAGCATATAATCTCAAGAAAATGAGATATGCCAATGCTACTTTTACTGCATACCAATTATCATATATAACAAATTGTTGATGCCACTGCCACTGAAAACATAAGGCCTAAGTTGAGGCAAGACAAGATTCTGCAAATTATGAAATACACAACTGTGGACACTGTAGACAAAGAAAAATAATATGTGTCACTAGTATTCGTCAATATTACATATGGTTTGATGTTTCTTGTTTCTCATTGGTTTATTTGGTCACATGTTTCTCAATATATATTTTGTATTTTTTCACACTCCATGTTACCAAAAATAGTAACATAGTCAATATCATTTCCAAAAATAGTAACATCGAGTCAATATCATTTTTAAACTTACACTATTTACATATGTAATATATAAATTAAGGACTTTCACTCAGTCAATATGTTATATATGGACCTGTTCGTCCTCAGTCAATATAATCTGAACAGGTCCATATACATAATTGATAATTATCCCCTTTTCTTCCAACAATCTGTACCACTCGGCTGACTCTTAGATCATGGGATATCTTTAAAAATTGATCAAAAACTTATTTTATAAGAATCTGCTTGGTATTTTATTATTACAAATTTGAACAACTGCTAGTAATGTAATGTGAGATTATCTAACATGATTTCCATACATCAGAATACTATTAGCAGAAATTAAAATCTATTTTAAGTCATAGTGGTGATCATATTGCTGGTTTGCAAATCATTTTGTATTCAAAAAAAAAGAAACCAACAGAGGACTTTCTTGTTGGTGTTTGGTTTAAATAGCATTTCAGAGAAAAACTGGTTTACTTCAATGTTCTACATATTGTAAAGGTAGCCATGTTGGTTGTCTGGATTAGAATTTACTTATTTAAGGGAAATCCAAGAAAAATCATTCAAGCTTAAGTTGGCTATAAGTGGCTTGTGGTTTTCAAATGTGAACTTTAAATACAAAATAAGGAGATAAGGTATGAATGCCAATGAGACAACCCTCAAACAGAGTCCAAATGAAGCAGATTTAAGTAAAATAAGGTCATTGTACAGCCTTCATTAATGAGCAAAACCCATACTCCGTAGTCTGCTATACAAGGCCAGACATTACAAAATGAGAAACAATTCAATCTAAAAAACTAACAGCCTAATTTATGACATAACAATTTATGAAAAACAATTATTTTTTTTGTATATAAATCAGGTTGTTGGTTTTTCTCTCGTTTGAAATGTTTTACATTTATCATTTCGGGGCCTTTTATAGCTGACTATGCGGTATGAGTTTTGCTCATTATTGAAGGCCATACTATGACCTATAGTTGTTACATTCCATGTCATATGGTCTCTTGTGGAGAATTGTCTAATTGGCAATCATACCACATATTCTTATTTTTATATAACAGACAACAACAAACAACTGAATTACAGGCTCCTGACTTGGGACAGGCACATATAGAATGTGGTAGGGTTAAACATGTTTGTGAGCACACAACCCTCCCCTAACTAGGGACAGTGATGTAAAGCTTATAAATATCAATATACAAGATGCTATGAAATAGCAATGGCTAAATCTTGCTTTTTAACTAGGTCAATTTCACAAACTCTTGAAATGCAAGGTAGGTGACAGACCAACAATAGGTGTCACTTACATTTGCCATCCCCGTACTTTTCTTAAATTATCCTCATTATTAGATGTACCATAATACCAGTACCTTTTTATCAGACCTTAACCTTTACAAAGAACAATGACAGAAAAAACAAAACAAAATCTCCTTAAATCAAACCAAACTATTTACACAATATAGAAAAAGATTATTAAGCAATCTGACACAGAAACATGTAAAATGTTACAAAAAAATAATAAGACTTAGTTATCATTATTGGCTTTGCAAATTGATTTGAGTTTATTTCAGAAATGAATGATTTACAGCATTATCTTGCAGGTATTTCAGTTAATCCAGAAATAACTACATTAGATCAATGAAACAAGCACCTGCCAGAGAAAAATTTAATTAACTTACCAATCATTTCCATTGTGTAATATTAACCACCATAACCCCCTATACACTATATGGAGGTACTAAAATCACATCCATGTTTTTTTCCTCCTCATCAAACCCCCATCATGACAGAGATAACGCACTCATCGTAAAGTTATAAATAGCTGCACATTAATACCCACTGCATACCATTTCATCTCTTACTGCATATGATTTATCTACTTATGCTTCTTTTTTTTACTTTTTGTATGTAATTAATTATACCACCTACTATAAAACTGTTGTTAAAGGACAGGTGAACTTTGGTTTTGGAAGAAACCTGTTTATTTTGTTCATTTTGAATGTTAATGCTTTCTAAGAGTATATTAACTGGTAACTGCAAGGTTCTGATAGGATTTAATATTCTGCAATCGACTGCTGATTTACATGTCATGCATGTAGATCAAGATTAGAAACAAAATGTAGATTTTGTTGGTTTTAAAATATTCTGTTTCAGTATTTCTTATCAATTTCATTTAAGCATTAAGGGCGGGTCATACAAATTAAGATAGATTTTTACTGTGCATTACTATGAAGTATCTCTAAGACATGATACTATTCTAAGTTTGATAAACAGTAAGTTAAATGCAATTGTATATTGTTTACAACCATATGTAGACCTCTAAATGTTTTAAATGCTTTTTCTTGTGTTAAGTTGATGTCTCATTGATGTGTAACACATATCTTCTTCTATTTACGCCTAAAGGGTATAGAAATTTGGTAATTCCTGGACCTGTCTAGTAGTAAAACCCTTGATGCAGTGGGCTGTCTGTTCAGCTGTGCAGGATATATAATACACTGTCAAGCCCAGTCAGATTGGGGACTCTAAATCAGATGCCTCATGAAGATTGCTTTACTCTCAGCATGTTAAAGAACCCTTGCAACAACTCTCTGAGGGTTCATAGGCAAAATTTGTACATGTGTACTTAGATTCAAGTTGATGTGACTACACCTTCATCAAAAACTACCCTTACAAAAAACTTCAACCTGATACAAGAGACGCCTGAGACAAGGAAATAAATTGGGAATGTGTCCATAGGACACATATGATGCCCCCGCTTGCATACAACATTATAAAGGGACATAACTCAAAAAAGGTAAAAGTGACACTACCTTAATTCAAACTTGATCTGTGTATTGTGGTAATTATCATTGTGTAGAAGATTCATAATGTTTAGTTGAGGCAAACTAAAGGTAGAGACAGAAAAGAAAAATTCAGCAATTTTTCCATTTGTAAAGGGCACATAACTCTAAAATAATAAAATAGTCGCCACCAAAATTCAAACTTGATCTGTGTTTTGTGGTAATGAGCATTGTGTATAAGTTTCATAACATTTGCTTGAGGCAAACTTAAGTTAGAGAACGAAAACGATAAATTCAGCAATTTTTCCATTTGTAAAGGGGCATAACTCTAGAATGGTAAAAGTGACGCCACCAAAATTCAAACTAGATCTGTGTTTTGTGGTAATAAGTATTGTGTATAAGTTTCATAACATTTGGTGGAGGCAAACTAAAGTCAGAGAACGGAAACCAATTTTGGAACGTATGTCAGGACGGACAAGGGTAAAACTTAATGCCCCCTCCGCTACAGCGGGAGCATAAAAAGGACGGACAGAATAACAGACCAAAAACGTATGGACCATCTACTACCTAGGGAGGGCATGAAAATATAAAAGACCATGTAAATTTTTATTTGTTTGACGGCACTCTCGTAAAAAGAAGAGGTTGTCATGTATGCAAGATACCAAACCTTGTCACTTTTATTTTGCAATTTAACAAATATTCTTCCATATTTTGTCTATTTTATATGATAGTTTATAAAACTTACATTTCATGCATTTTAGAGCAAATATTGACCTTCAAATACATCTACCACAAAAATATTGACAATGTTCACTATACCAAAACAAGGAAGTTAAATTCAAATGTATTTAACAATGTACAGACTGCAAGCTTTCCTTCCTGTCATATTCATTATATATATTTAAATTCTATTTAAAAATCAACTATTCATTGTATATAATAACATTATATAAGACATATTAAAGAAATGTATCTACAATTTATAGGGAAGTGATCAGTAATTTCAATTTCTGGTCTCTCCTTTCGTCATACATGATATTTCAATTGTAGTTGTCCTTTAATAAGTCTTTATTCAAAGACAGAGTACAACAAATCTGTGAGTGCTGGATTTTCAAATCAAAGATTTGGATAAATCTAGGGAGAAAGATGGCTATTGATTTCCCTTGATATCAGTATTCTCCAAAAATAATTGAACTGCACATGCATTTGCCATTACAGGAAAAATTATATGATACATTTTTTGATGGCTCCATCTAAATGTTATTCTTCCAAATTTATAATGGTCTTAAATTGTATATAACCCCCCTTTGAATATTTTAAAGTGTGTTGTACAAGTGCCAAGTAAACTTCAACAATTGATAGCTGCAGCGAAAAAATTAAAATCTATTGATAAAATATTTAAGAGTTACAGCACTTTATAGTGTATATACAATGGTCTACATCTTAGGCTCAGCAGTTCATTCTACATCCAAACCATCAACTGCCATCAGAGTAAGAATCTCTGTTTAATTTCTTTAAACTGAAATTTTCCATAGTAAAGTAAAGACACAATGAACCTGATGCTAAATTTTGAAGTCTTATATGTAGCAGCTATTTTTTTTTGGGGTACTGATTCTGCATCTTAGCATACTTCAGGAATAAAACCACTAATTCATAGCTCACTTGCTTTCTATGTTAAATTCTGCAATTTCAAGCATTAATGGCCAGCCATTTCATGTCAAAATTATACCTAGCCTAAATTGTGCTGAAAAATTCAACATATCTTTAATTGCATATTAGAGCACACTGGTTCCCGGAAGTTTGGTAGTACAAAAACAGGTACTTCCGATCAGAACAACAGGGCAAATGTGCCTCCTATTATTATTTCTTATATTTTTTTTATTATTCAAAATAATCTTTCAACAAGGTCCTACAGTGATCCCAAGTCCTTAAGCTTTCATTTGATACCAAATTTATCCAAATATTTTACTTATTGACAAAGTTACAGCTATGCGTAGGAACTATTTTGTTTAAAATATGTACTACTTTCTTGTATGTTCTTTCTGACCAGGCCCAAATTAGTGGTTCTATACCTTCAAGGGAAGGAAGTACATTCATAAAGAGAACCAGCTGAATCCAGGATGACATGGGAAATTCAAATACAATTGATCAATATATTTCACCACTGCAAGAAAGTTAATACTACCGTACCTACTCGCTTATTAGTCGGAAAATTGGGAGTAAAATTCATAATCCAGAGAGGGTACCGACTAATAGACGAGATCCAGCGACCAGAGGAAAATCCAAGTTTGAGAAAAGTAGTCAGGAGTGAATTTCCTGGTCAAAACTACGTTTGTGATTGCCAAACCTACATAAATCAATAAATAAAAGTTTTGTTGAAAATAAAAGACTACAATACTGTCCTTGTGTTTTATTTGTTCTTTGTTATCAATTTTCTGCAAATTCGTGTTGGAAATTCCCAGTTTCCGGTTTGGGTATTGATTTTCATGGTCAAATGGTTTGTTCATAAACCCAAAAGAAGAGCCAAGAACCAAAATGAAAAGGAGATAACAATGTACCAACTATGTGAAAGGATGTATTCAGCGGAGTTATTGTGTCATTATTGTGATATCATGATATCAATTCAATACTTATAAATCATACAATAATCAAAAATAATTTTAAGATTCATTCCCAAGATCAAAATATTATTCATTAAAATGTCTCAGGTAAACAAAAATCACAAAATTGATTGACAAGCCAATATAATCCATTGATAACCCCTAATTAAGAGAGAAAGAGTTGTATTCACTAAAGGTGTGAAAAATATCAGTGATAGGTGAACAGATGACACTAATGAGTTGGAGTTATTTTAATATAAAGTTGATTAGCTTCACTTAATTTTTTTAATCCTTTAGTCATCACAATATAATAAGAATTATAAAGTGTACATGCTCATTTAACACTGAGTTATGTGTTCTGTAAAAATATTATTTTGTTTGACTTTTTAATTTTTTTCAGGTTCATATTGGTTTATGTTCGCTTTTCTCAAACAATAGGTTGTTAGTCATACCCTACAAAATCATTGATGCATTACGTAAACAACACATGGCTAATGAAACAGTAAACAAAACAAGAGGAATGAATACATCTTTATTAATTAACAGCAATATAAAATATCATGATCAACATCAACTAAATTCAGACAGAACAAACATTCATGCAGAAAATGAATATAATTCTAGGATTTGCATTGGTTTTACCGGCGTTCAGTAACTGTCAGCTGCAAAAAAAAAATGTCCAAATTTTGTCCGACTTATACGAGGGTCAAGACTAAATCCTTCGAATTTTGAGCTGAAAGGGCAACTGACTAATAGTCGGATCGACTATTACTCGAGTTCCAACGGTAGTTGTATTTTTGATAGCCAAACAGCACCTTAAACCTAGAATACTAGAAGTTTATTTTCTTAATTGAGCAAGTCAATTAGATAAGGTGTATCATAAGAACATATGAATTTTGAAGCAATAGTTTTTTCTTGATTACAATCTTGCCGGTTTTGTCCTTTCAAGATTTAATAAAATGCTTCGCTGAGTGCATCCTGATAAGACCGCAGAGGTCGAACCCTGAACAGTTGGGGCAAGTTTGGACACAATATTCAAGCTTGATACTGTCTGAATTTGGATTGTGATTAAATTTTTAACATAATATAGGTTTCTGACACAAAATAAATGTGGTCAAAGATCTTAAAAATTTGAAATGGGACATTTAATTTACCTAGAATGGTCTGATATCCAAAATCTAACAACATGGTTAGATTCAGCATATAAAAAAACACCATTTAATTTTAGTTGAAATAAAACAAAGTTTAATTTTGGACCCTTCAAACCTTAATATGAACTTATTTGAAAACAGGGCCCAAAATAAAAATCTAAATGCACAATAAGATTCAGCAAATCGTACAGCCACAATAATTCAGTTTTTGATGAAATCAAACAAAGTTTAATTTTGGACCCTTTAATTTCCAATGGAATTTATTAATAATAAAGTTTTTGGCAAATTTCCAATATACATAATTTAAAAGCAGTTTAGGTGAGATATTCAAATGAGTTTCAATTACCAACCTTACACTGCCTTTTAAATTATGTTTTGTACTTTAGTAATTGTCTATTAACCTGGAAACCCTTTTCCTCCCTTTTTTGCACCTTATTCCTTAACGGTTTGAGCCATAACTCCCAAAGACAATTCTTACCATCCTTTGTGGTATTCCAATATCCAAAATCTAAATACATGGTTAGATTCAGCATATCAAAGAACCCCAAGAATTCAATTTTTGATGAAATCAAATAAAGTTCAATTTTGGACCCTTTAAACCTCAATGTGGACCAATCTGATAACCGGGCCCAAATATCAAAAATCTAAATACATGGTAAGATTCAGCATATCGAAGAACCCCATATATTCAATTTTTGTTGAAATCAAACAAAGTTTAATTTTGGATCCCGATTTGGACCAACTTGAAAACTGGGCCCATAATCAAAAAACTAAGTACACGTTTAGATTCAGCATATCAAAGAACCCCAAGAATTCAATTTTTGTTAAAATCAAACTATGTTTAATTTTGGACCCTTTGGACCTTAATGTAGACCAATTTGAAAACGGGACCAAAAATTAAGAATCTAAATACACGGTTAGATTCGGCATATCAAAGAACCCCAATTGTTCAATTTTTGATGAAATCAGACAAAGTTTAATTTGGACTCTTTTGGCCCCTAATTCCTAAACCGTTGGGACCAAAACTCCCAAAATCAATCTCAACCTTCCTTTTGTGGTCATAAACCTTGTGTTTAAATTTCATAGATTTCTATTGACTTATACTAAAGTTATTGTGCAAAAATCAAGAAAAATGCTTATTTGGGCCCATTTTTAGCCCCTAATTCCTAAACTGTTGGGACCAAAACTCCCAAAATCAATCCCAACCTTCCTTTTGTGGTCATAAACCTTGTGTTTAAATTTCATAGATTTCTATTAACTTATACTAAAGTTATAGTGCGAAACCAAATGTCTTCGGACGACAACGACGACACCAACGTCATACCAATATACGACCGCAAAAATTTTGCAGTCGATAAAAATTTTTAAAAATAGTTTAAAAAGATGTTAAATGAATTTAAAAGAGCATTAGCTGTCAAATTCATGTTCACCGATTTGACTCATATTCTCATATTTGATTTATAAGATACTTAAATGTATATCCAAATTACAAAAAGTCTAAAAGAAACAATTAACAATGCATGGACTCGATAATATGTATCAACATTTCGTGAGTATTTTGTCTAGACGTCTTCTAATTGACCTTCAAGATGACCTCGAAGACTGCCGAATGTCATATAACCCGATATAGACATCAATATAAAATAAATAGATAGCCAACATGTGGCACGGTGCAATTCAATTTTTCTAGATCTGCTTGATTTCATATTGTAGGTTAAAAGTATGTTTATCATCAATTCTATCTATTTAAAATGATTTTTGTGGATCGAATTGTTCAACCAAATGGTTCATCCTTGTTTCACTTTTAATGTTGACATTCTTTTCCTTTTAATAGGTGAATACATGCATAACCCATTGCCAGATAAGGGGTTACATTGAAGGTCACATGAATACGGATTCATGAGGTCGAATTATTCACTTGCAAGTGAATAATTCATCAGCAAAGTTTCTTAGGTTATTTTGACAAAATTGAACCAAATTGCCTGCTAAATGCGAGTTATTATTTCATTATTGATTGAACAAATAAATGGAGAATGTGTCTATGGGCCACAGATGCCCCACTTGTAAATATGCAAAAGTCAATGTACTAATTGTGAAAGTGAGTCATAAAAAAATGCCAACATGAGTCACATGACAACTATTCACCAAAGTTCAAATAAAGTAGACGTAAGCAATTATAGGCAACCGTACGACCTTCGACAATGAGAATAAACAGCTGCGCCATGAGTGCATGATACTTCTGTCGCTTTTTCAATAGATATAAACCAGTCACCAAAGTTTCATGAAACTGCTCAAGGCATTTTTGAGTAGTTGTTTGAAACTGGAAAATCCCCCTTTTTTAATGAATAAAACCCCATAACTCGGAAACGTAAATAAAATTTATGAAAATAGAAAGGGAGCTCACATCAATAGATATGAACAATTCACCAAAGCTTCATGAAAACTGTTCAAAGCTTTTTTGAGTTATTGTTTCGAAAACTGGAAAATCCCCCTTTTTTAATAAATAAAACCCCATAACTCGGAAATGTAAAATCTAAAATTGATAAAAAATCGAAAGGGAGCTCACATCAATAGATATAAACAATTCACCAAAGTTTCATGAAAACTGTTCAAAGCATTTTTGAGTTATTGTCCAAAAACTGGAAAATTCCCCTTTTTTAATGAATAAAACACCATAACTTGGAAACGTAAAATCTAAAATTTATAAAAATCGAAAGGGAGCTCACGTCAATAGATATAAACAATTCACCAAAGTTTCATGCAAATTGGTTAAAGCGTTTTTGAGTTATTGTCCGACATGTTGACGACGGACGGATGACCATAATACGTCCCGTAAAAGGGTGTATAAAAACCCATACCGTATAGTAGGCTATAAAAGCCCTGACATGAAAAATATGAAACAATTCAATTGATACAACTAACAGCCTAATTTATAACAAAACAATTTATGAAAAACAAATATGGCAGACGCCAACCAACGACAACCACTGAACTACAGGCTCCTGACTTGGGACAGGCACATAAAGAATGTGGTGGGGTTAAATATGTTTATGAGTGCTCAACCTTCCCCCTAACCTGGGACAGTGGTGTAACAGCACAACATAAGAACAAACTATTTAAGTTCACAAAACACTAAATAGAAAACTAAAGACTGAGCAACATGAACCCCACCACAAGTGATCTCAGGTGCTCTGGAAAGATAAGCAGATCCTGCTCCACTATTGGCACCGTGCAAAGGTGCACATTTCACTCATGGTAAGTTTAATTCCTAATTAATAAATACATGGATATAAATGCCTACAATTTGGCACCAAGGGTATTGTTTTCAGAATACAAAGAACAAGATTTAAGGTGTCACAAAAAATTAATTAAGATGAAAAGTGGTTACAATTAACTTGAATATTAACATTTTTTTCATGTATTAGCACCCCTTGAAAATTGCTAACTTTTAAATATAAATAGATCTAATATGTAAAAAAAACTTATGGTGTGAACTGGGTATGAATGTGTAGTTTTAATTTTAATGATCTGCTGATGACTGAAAAAGAGTGCTAAATACATGTATGCCATTATGGTGATAGGATAATCCTTTGTAAATGCATGGAAATAATAGGTTTGTATCATTAGTATTACTAATACTATTAAAGGGGCATTAGCTGTCAAATTAATGTTCACTGATTTGACTCAAATTCTCATATTTGATTTATAATATACTAAAACATGTATCCAAATTATAAAAGGTCTAAAATAAGCAATTTATCATGCATGTACTCGATAATATGTATCAGCATTTTGTGTGTACTTTAGTCTAGACGCCATCTAATTAACCATCTCGGTAACCTCCAAAGACTGCAGATGGTCATATAACCCAATATAAACATAAATATAGATATAAATAGATAGATAGCAAACTCGTGCAATTGAATTTTTCTAGGTCTGTTTGATTTCATATTATAGGTTATAAAAATATGTTAATCATTGTTTTTACCTGTATGAGAATGAGTTTTTGTGGATCGATTCAGTCAACCAAATGGTTTATCCTTGTTTCACTTTCAATGTTGACATTCAAATCCTTTTAATAGCTGAACACGCCTAGTTCATGCATAACCCATTTCTAGCTAAGGGGTTAAATAGAAGGTCAGATGAATACGGTTTCAATGAGATCAAATTATTCACTTGCAAGTGAATAATTCATCAGAGATGTTTTTTTTATCTTATTTTGACCAAATTGATCCAAACTAGCTGGTAATAAATTGCTTCACCGAGCCCAGCTGGATAAGACTGCAGAGGTCCAACCCTGAACAGTTGGGGCAAAAAGGACACAATATTCGCGCTTGATACAGGTCTGAATTTGGAGTGTAATTAAATATTTGATACATAAAGGCTTCTGACACAGAATATCTGTAGTCAAAGAACTTAGAATTGGTTATAATCAAAAACTAAGTACATGTTTAGATTCAGCATATCAAAGAACCCCAAGAATTCAATTTTGTTAAAATCAAACTATGTTTAATTTTGGACCCTTTGGACCTTAATGTAGACCAATTTGAAAACGGGACCAAAAATTAAGAATCTAAATACACGGTTAGATTCGCATATCAAAGAACCCCAATTGTTCAATTTTGATGAAATCAGACAAAGTTTAATTTGGACTCTTTTGGCCCCTAATTCCTAAACCGTTGGGACCAAAACTCCCAAAATCAATCTCAACCTTCCTTTGTGGTCATAAACCTTGTGTTTAAATTTCATAGATTTCTATTGACTTATACTAAAGTTATTGTGCAAAAATCAAGAAAAATGCTTATTTGGGCCCATTTTTAGCCCCTAATTCCTAAACTGTTGGGACCAAAACTCCCAAAATCAATCCCAACCTTCCTTTTGTGGTCATAAACCTTGTGTTTAAATTTCATAGATTTCTATTAACTTATACTAAAGTTATAGTGCGAAAACCAAATGTCTTCGGACGACAACGACGACACCAACGTCATACCAATATACGACCGCAAAAATTTTGCAGTCGTATAAAATTTTTAAAAATAGTTTAAAAAAGATGTTAAATGAATTTAAAAGAGCATTAGCTGTCAAATTCATGTTCACCGATTTGACTCATATTCTCATATTTGATTTATAAGATACTTAAATGTATATCCAAATTACAAAAAAGTCTAAAAGAAACAATTAACAATGCATGGACTCGATAATATGTATCAACATTTCGTGAGTATTTTTGTCTAGACGTCTTCTAATTGACCTTCAAGATGACCTCGGAAGACTGCCGAATGTCATATAACCCGATATAGACATCAATATAAAATAAATAGATAGCCAACATGTGGCACGGTGCAATTCAATTTTTCTAGATCTGCTTGATTTCATATTGTAGGTTAAAAAGTATGTTTATCATCAATTCTATCTATTTAAAAATGATTTTTTGTGGATCGAATTGTTCAACCAAATGGTTCATCCTTGTTTCACTTTTAATGTTGACATTCTTTTCCTTTTAATAGGTGAATACATGCATAACCCATTGCCAGATAAGGGGTTACATTGAAGGTCACATGAATACGGATTCAATGAGGTCGAATTATTCACTTGCAAGTGAATAATTCATCAGCAAAGTTTCTTAGGTTATTTTGACAAAATTGAACCAAATTGCCTGCTAAATGCGAGTTATTATTTCATTATTGATTGAACAAATAAATGGAGAATGTGTCTATGGGCCACAGATGCCCCACTTGTAAATATGCAAAAGTCAATGTACTAATTGTGAAAGTGAGTCATAAAAAAATGCCAACATGAGTCACATGACAACTATTCACCAAAGTTCAAATAAAGTAGACGTAAGCAATTATAGGCAACCGTACGACCTTCGACAATGAGAATAAACAGCTGCGCCATGAGTGCATGATACTTCTGTCGCTTTTCAATAGATATAAACCAGTCACCAAAGTTTCATGAAACTGCTCAAGGCATTTTGAGTAGTTGTTTGAAACTGGAAAATCCCTTTTAATGAATAAAACCCCATAACTCGAAACGTAAATAAAATTTATGAAAATAGAAAGGAGCTCACATCAATAGATATGAACAATTCACCAAAGCTTCATGAAAACTGTTCAAAGCTTTTTTGAGTTATTGTTTCGAAAACTGGAAAATCCCCCTTTTTTAATGAATAAAACCCCATAACTCGGAAACGTAAAATCTAAAATTTATAAAAATCGAAAGGGAGCTCACATCAATAGATATAAACAATTCACCAAAGTTTCATGAAAACTGTTCAAAGCATTTTTGAGTTATTGTCCAAAAACTGGAAAATCCCCCTTTTTTAATGAATAAAACCCCATAACTGGGAAACGTAAAATCTAAAATTTATAAAAATCGAAAGGGAGCTCACGTCAATAGATATAAACAATTCACCAAAGTTTCATGCAAATTGGTTAAAGCGTTTTTGAGTTATTGTCCGACATGTTGACGACGGACGGATGACCATAATACGTCCCGTAAAGGGTGTATAAAACCCATACCGTATAGTAGGCTATAAAAGCCCTGACATGAAAAATATGAAACAATTCAATTGATACAACTAACAGCCTAATTTATAACAAAACAATTTATGAAAAACAAATATGGCAGACGCCAACCAACGACAACCACTGAACTACAGGCTCCTGACTTGGGACAGGCACATAAAGAATGTGGTGGGGTTAAATATGTTTATGAGTGCTCAACCTTCCCCCTAACCTGGGACAGTGGTGTAACAGCACAACATAAGAACAAACTATTTAAGTTCACAAAACACTAAATAGAAAACTAAAGACTGAGCAACATGAACCCCACCACAAGTGATCTCAGGTGCTCTGGAAAGATAAGCAGATCCTGCTCCACTATTGGCACCGTGCAAAGGTGCACATTTCACTCATGGTAAGTTTAATTCCTAATTAATAAATACATGGATATAAATGCCTACAATTTGGCACCAAGGGTATTGTTTTCAGAATACAAAGAACAAGATTTAAGGTGTCACAAAAAATTAATTAAGATGAAAAGTGGTTACAATTAACTTGAATATTAACATTTTTTTCATGTATTAGCACCCCTTGAAAATTGCTAACTTTTAAATATAAATAGATCTAATATGTAAAAAAAACTTATGGTGTGAACTGGGTATGAATGTGTAGTTTTAATTTTAATGATCTGCTGATGACTGAAAAAGAGTGCTAAATACATGTATGCCATTATGGTGATAGGATAATCCTTTGTAAATGCATGGAAATAATAGGTTTGTATCATTAGTATTACTAATACTATTAAAGGGGCATTAGCTGTCAAATTAATGTTCACTGATTTGACTTAAATTCTCATATTTGATTTATAATATACTAAAACATGTATCCAAATTATAAAAGGTCTAAAATAAGCAATTTATCATGCATGTACTCGATAATATGTATCAGCATTTTGTGTGTACTTTAGTCTAGACGCCATCTAATTAACCATCTCGGTAACCTCCAAAGACTGCAGATGGTCATATAACCCAATATAAACATAAATATAGATATAAATAGATAGATAGCAAACTCGTGCAATTGAATTTTTCTAGGTCTGTTTGATTTCATATTATAGGTTATAAAAATATGTTAATCATTGTTTTTACCTGTATGAGAATGAGTTTTTGTGGATCGATTCAGTCAACCAAATGGTTTATCCTTGTTTCACTTTCAATGTTGACATTCAAATCCTTTTAATAGCTGAACACGCCTAGTTCATGCATAACCCATTTCTAGCTAAGGGGTTAAATAGAAGGTCAGATGAATACGGTTTCAATGAGATCAAATTATTCACTTGCAAGTGAATAATTCATCAGAGATGTTTTTTTTATCTTATTTTGACCAAATTGATCCAAACTAGCTGGTAATAAATTGCTTCACCGAGCCCAGCTGGATAAGACTGCAGAGGTCCAACCCTGAACAGTTGGGGCAAAAAAGGACACAATATTCGCGCTTGATACAGGTCTGAATTTGGAGTGTAATTAAATATTTGATACATAAAAGGCTTCTGACACAGAATATCTGTAGTCAAAGAACTTAGAATTGGTTATATGATTTGAATTTATATTCAATTTTCAATTTTTGATTCTCCACCCACAAAAAAATTACTTTTTGGGCTTTTATGCAATACACTATGCTGTTGCGAACTGACCTCTCCACCCATAAAAAATAAATAATTTTACACCCCAATATCTGAAGAAATTTTCTTTTAATTTCTGAAATCTTGAGGAGAAAAGATTGTTCCCCAATTTGACAGCTAATCACCTCAAGACAATACACCATTTTTTATACATAATTTAAAAGCAGAGTAAGGGACACTGCTTTTAAATTATGTATTGTACTTAAGTAATTGTCCATGAACCAAGAAACCCTTGTTTTTCCCCTTTTTTTGCCCCTAATTCCTAAACGGTTTGAACCATAACCCCCCAAAGCTAATCCTAGCCACCTTTTGTGGTATGGAAACTTGTGGTATAATTTCAGAGAGATCCATACACTGTTCCACAAGTTATTGTCTGGAAACTAGCAAAATGCTTATTTGGGTCACTATTTGGCCCCTAATTCCTAAACTGTTGGGACCATAACCCCCAAAATCCATCCCAAACCTTCCTTTTGTGGTTATAACCTTGAGTTTAAATTTCATAGATTTCTATTTACTTATACTAAAGCTATTGCCCGGAAACCAAAAGTCTTCGGACGACGCTGACGACGACGTGATACCAATATATGACCGCAAAATTTTGCGGTTGTATAAAAATGAATTATTATTTCACTTATCACTTTCACTATTGATTGAACAAAAAAAAACATACTTTTATTTTTTTTTACATCTTGTAGCTAATGCCCCTTTAAAGATTTTAATATAAAATGGAAGGGAAAATTGGAGAGTGAGGTGGGGCTTAAGTTTAAATATGATAAATAAAATGTTAAGCATTGTGCAGCTTGATACGAACCCAGAGGTCTAACCATGAACAGTTGGGGAAAGTATGGACACAACATTCAAGCTTGATACGGCTCTGAATTTGGATTGTGGCACAGCATAGGTTTCTGACATTGAATGAATGTGGTCTAAGAACTTGAATCTTTGAAATTGGACAATCCACATTCACCTATTATGGTCTAATATCTAAATACATGGTTAGATTCAGCATATCAAAGAACTCATTGAATCAGAGTTTAAGACCCTTTGGACCTCAATTTGGACCAATTTGATAACAGGCCAAAATCCAAAATCTAAATACACGATTAGATTCAGCATGTCAAAGAACCCCAAGAATTCAATTTTTGTTAAAATCAAACAAAGTTTAATTTTGGACCGCGATTTGGACCAACTTGAAAACTGCGCCCAAAATCAAAAATCTAAATACACAGTTAGATTCAGCATATCAAAGAACCCAATGAATTCAAATTTTGTTGAAATCAAGCAAAGTTTAATTTTGGAACCTTTTGACCTTAATGTGGACGAATTTGAAAACTGGGACCAAAAATTTAAAATTCAAACACACAGTTAGATTCGGCACATCAAAGAACCCCATTAATCCAGTTTTTGAAGAAAGTTTATTTTTGGATCATTTGGACCTCAATGCAGGCCAATTTAACAACGGGACCCAACTCCAAAATCTGAATACAAGGTTAGATTAAGAATATTAAAGAACCCTGAGAATTCAAGACAATGAATCAAACCCCATTGAAATTGGTTATGCAATAAGCAATTTATTCAAAGTATTAGAAAAGTATTGTTTTGGCCCCTTTTTCTACACGGTTAGGGCCATAACCCTAAAAATCAATCCCAACCATCCTTTTTTGGTATGGAATTTTGTGGTACAATAATGTCATAGAGATCCATAGACTTATACATAAGTTATTGTCCGGAAACAAGAAAAAATGCTTGTTTTTGGCCCATTTCTGGCCTCTTATTCCTAAACAATTAGGACAATAACCCCAAAAATCAATCCTGATTGCTTGTTTTTGGCCCCTTTTTCATATTACGATAGGGCCATAACCCCCAATACCAACCTTCCTTTTGTGGTAAGGAACTTTGTAGTACAATTTCAAAGAGATCCATACACTTATACTCAAGTTATTGTCTGGAAACCAAATGTCTTCAGACAACGAGGACATCTCCATACCATTATACGGCTGCAAAAATTTTGCAGTTGTATAAAAATAAATAACAAATTAATCAAATAAGCATGTCAGTAAATCGTTTCAGTTTAAAATCATGATGGCATCCCTATGATATGTGCACCAGTTTAGGGCAGCTTTTCTTGTTTGTTCTCTTTCATTATTGCTACTTGCCCCATTTTTCTGACAGTACATTGAACAAAGCAGATATATGAAGATGTGACAATTGTAGGGCATCTAGCTACGTACATACAGACGGACGGTGGGGCATAAAAATAGTCTGACTTTTCTTGGCCCTGTGTTTTATCTACATTTCCATGTCTATTTAACGTCCTTTATATTGAATGACTAAGAATAGTTATAACATACATTTTTGTAAGCAGTAGTGAAAGGTAAAATCAAATGATAATATTTGCACTTCAACTGGTCTGGAAAAAAATCAGTCACCATGTCAGTGATTTCCCAAAGAATATAAGCGCTTTCCAAATACTATAAAAATAAGATGTGGTATGATTGCCAATGAGACAACTCTTCACAGACACCAAATGGAATAGAAGTTAACAATTATAGGTCACCCCACTGCCTTCAACAATGAGCTAAACCCATACTAGATTACTGGGTACTTGCCTTTGGAGAGTTGGCTAGCAGAGGTTTCACACAACTGATTATTTGGTACAAAGTTTTACAATGACTTTAATGAACCTGCAACACAAAGTTGTCACTATTATGAAGCAATCACAACTTTCAAACAATCAAAATATTATTTTTTAGTTAAAAGCAATCAATGTTAATTAGTTGTGTGTCGTGAGCACAAGACTTTTCAAGTCCTAAAAGTTTTTAAAAATCTGAAAATATTGATAAATTCAATAGAAGATAGCATTGCATATGTTAATAAAATTCATTGGATTAAGTGAAAACTGTTTTCTCTGCAAGACACATCTGTTCAGCCTCGACAGACGTTAAGTTGTTGTCAGAGAGTGCACTTACCAGGATAGAGCACCACAACTGTTTAAGTTGATGGTCACAAATAACTGTATATCTTTCTACACAAGTACTCATATAATACATAAATTCATATAATAATAAACTGTTGACACAGAGATATGTCTCACCTGCTTTATACATAATTTAAAAGCAGAGTAAGGGACACTGCTTTTAAATTATGTATTGTACTTAAGTAATTGTCCATGAACCAAGAAACCCTTGTTTTTCCCTTTTTGCCCCTAATTCCTAAACGGTTTGAACCATAACCCCCAAAGCTAATCCTAGCCACCTTTTGTGGTATGGAAACTTGTGGTATAATTTCAGAGATCCATACACTGTTCCACAAGTTATTGTCTGAAACTAGCAAAATGCTTATTTGGGTCACTATTTGGCCCCTAATTCCTAAACTGTTGGGACCATAACCCCAAAATCCATCCCAAACCTTCCTTTTGTGGTTATAACCTTGAGTTTAAATTTCATAGATTTCTATTTACTTATACTAAAGCTATTGCCGAAACCAAAAGTCTTGGACGACGCTGACGACGAGTGATACCAATATATGACCGCAAAATTTTGCGGTTGTATAAAATGAATTATTATTTCACTTATCACTTTCACTATTGATTGAACAAAAAAACATACTTTTATTTTTTTTACATCTTGTAGCTAATGCCCTTTAAAGATTTTAATATAAAATGGAAGGAAAATTGGAGAGTGAGGTGGGGCTTAAGTTTAAATATGATAAATAAAATGTTAAGCATTGTGCAGCTTGATACGAACCCAGAGGTCTAACCATGAACAGTTGGGGAAAGTATGGACACAACATTCAAGCTTGATACGGCTCTGAATTTGGATTGTGGCACAGCATAGGTTTCTGACATTGAATGAATGTGGTCTAAGAACTTGAATCTTTGAAATTGGACAATCCACATTCACCTATTATGGTCTAATATCTAAATACATGGTTAGATTCAGCATATCAAAGAACTCATTGAATCAGAGTTTAAGACCCTTTGGACCTCAATTTGGACCAATTTGATAACAGGCCAAAATCCAAAATCTAAATACACGATTAGATTCAGCATGTCAAAGAACCCCAAGAATTCAATTTTTGTTAAAATCAAACAAAGTTTAATTTTGGACCGCGATTTGGACCAACTTGAAAACTGCGCCAAAATCAAAAATCTAAATACACAGTTAGATTCAGCATATCAAAGAACACAATGAATTCAAATTTTGTTGAAATCAAGCAAAGTTTAATTTTGGAACCTTTTGACCTTAATGTGGACGAATTTGAAAACTGGGACCAAAAATTTAAAATTCAAACACACAGTTAGATTCGGCACATCAAAGAACCCCATTAATCCAGTTTTTGAAGAAATCAAACAAAGTTTATTTTTGGATCATTTGGACCTCAATGCAGGCCAATTTAACAACGGGACCCAACTCCAAAATCTGAATACAAGGTTAGATTAAGAATATTAAAGAACCCTGAGAATTCAAGACAATGAATCAAACCCCATTGAAATTGGTTATGCAATAAGCAATTTATTCAAAGTATTAGAAAAGTATTGTTTTTGGCCCCTTTTTTCTAAACGGTTAGGGCCATAACCCTCAAAATCAATCCAAACCATCCTTTTTTGGTATGGAATTTTGTGGTACAATAATGTCATAGAGATCCATAGACTTATACATAAGTTATTGTCCGGAAACAAGAAAAAATGCTTGTTTTTGGCCCATTTCTGGCCTCTTATTCCTAAACAATTAGGACAATAACCCCAAAAATCAATCCTGATTGCTTGTTTTTGGCCCCTTTTTCATATTACGATAGGGCCATAACCCCCAATACCAACCTTCCTTTTGTGGTAAGGAACTTTGTAGTACAATTTCAAAGAGATCCATACACTTATACTCAAGTTATTGTCTGGAAACCAAATGTCTTCAGACAACGAGGACATCTCCATACCATTATACGGCTGCAAAAATTTTGCAGTTGTATAAAAATAAATAACAAATTAATCAAATAAGCATGTCAGTAAATCGTTTCAGTTTAAAATCATGATGGCATCCCTATGATATGTGCACCAGTTTAGGGCAGCTTTTCTTGTTTGTTCTCTTTCATTATTGCTACTTGCCCCATTTTTCTGACAGTACATTGAACAAAGCAGATATATGAAGATGTGACAATTGTAGGGCATCTAGCTACGTACATACAGACGGACGGTGGGGCATAAAAAATAGTCTGACTTTTCTTGGCCCTGTGTTTTATCTACATTTCCCATGTCTATTTAACGTCCTTTATATTGAATGACTAAGAATAGTTATAACATACATTTTTGTAAGCAGTAGTGAAAGGTAAAATCAAATGATAATATTTGCACTTCAACTGGTCTGGAAAAAAATCAGTCACCATGTCAGTGATTTCCCAAAGAATATAAGCGCTTTCCAAATACTATAAAAATAAGATGTGGTATGATTGCCAATGAGACAACTCTTCACAGACACCAAATGGAATAGAAGTTAACAATTATAGGTCACCCCACTGCCTTCAACAATGAGCTAAACCCATACTAGATTACTGGGTACTTGCCTTTGGAGAGTTGGCTAGCAGAGGTTTCACACAACTGATTATTTGGTACAAAGTTTTACAATGACTTTAATGAACCTGCAACACAAAGTTGTCACTATTATGAAGCAATCACAACTTTCAAACAATCAAAATATTATTTTTTAGTTAAAAGCAATCAATGTTAATTAGTTGTGTGTCGTGAGCACAAGACTTTTCAAGTCCTAAAAGTTTTTAAAAATCTGAAAATATTGATAAATTCAATAGAAGATAGCATTGCATATGTTAATAAAATTCATTGGATTAAGTGAAAAACTGTTTTTCTCTGCAAGACACATCTGTTCAGCCTCGACAGACGTTAAGTTGTTGTCAGAGAGTGCACTTACCCAGGATAGAGCACCACAACTGTTTAAGTTGATGGTCACAAATAACTGTATATCTTTCTACACAAGTACTCATATAATACATAAATTCATATAATAATAAACTGTTGACACAGAGATATGTCTCACCTGCCGGCATTAAATTCAGAAAAAGTGGGCAGGGCAGAAAATGGTCAATAAACTGAGATGTACAGACAGTAATGTAACTATAGAACATATTGTTGTCTATTGTAAGTAGTTCCTATCAACATAACTCAAGCAGAAGCTTAACATTGAAAATTGGTAATTAATTCAAAGTCACTAGACCATGACCTCAAAAAAGTCGTCAAACTGATATGTATTGATAGTAATGCAACTTCATACAAGTAGTTCATATCAAACTAACTTTAGCAGAAAACTACTTAACAGTTGTTGAGGCCGATGACGTCGCTGAAAAAGCAATACCTATGTCTCCCCTTCTGAGACTTTCATCGCAGGCAAAACAAAAGTAAAGTGAAGCAATCATTGATTTTCTTACCTTTAAATGGGAACTGTTTCTGTCATGCTGTTCTTTCTAGTCCTTTTTATATATTGTGACAAAATCAACTGAAAAAAATTAAAACATCTTTTGAAATCATTTATAATATATCAAATTTATGAAATCATCCCAATGTGATTATGTGTGAATAAGAATTAACAAAAGTTATGATTTATACTAGAACAGTAATAGAAAAATAAATATGGCAGACAGCAACCAGACAAAACCACTGGACTACATATTCCTGGCTTGGGACAAGACATATAAAGAATGTGGCAGAATTTAAATAATTTGTGAGTGCTCAACTCTCCCAATAATGTTAATCAGTGTTGTAACAACACAAAATTGACAAGAGTGAGCACACTGAAATGTCTTGCCTGCTTTACTTATCAATACTGAATTTTGTTGAAAGTCTGTAATATGAAGATTTTACTAAAATATCACATAAACTTAACATTATCAATGATCCAGGTAAATGAGGACAAGGTCAGATGAACCCTGCCAGACAGACATGCACTCTTTACAATCATACCATATACTAAACAGTGTTAGGCAATATATTAATACATGTGTAGTTCCTTTTACCCAAGCAACCTCAGTCTGTTTCCCCAACCTTAAACTTTTTTTTCTTATTTCAACGTTCACTTCTGGTTTTTCCAGATTTTTGTTCAAATATTGGGTCCAATCCTGCTGCAGGTTCTTAAATGAAAAATAAACAATCATGGCTGCTCATGTGATAACAGCTATGTGTTCGCTGGGAACAAGATTTAAGAAATGCCAGCATCTGTAGGAAAAAACCGTAATCGCGTTGGGCACAGGCGAACATCATAAGACGTTTTTGAAGAAAAACATAGAATGTTGCCTTAAACGTATGAACTTTCAATAACATGTATCACTTGTTTGCCGTGGAGTACCAAAAATGGAACATATTTTGAATAATAAGAATACAACAAACAACAACATATCATACATATTCAGTGTTCTCCCTGAGATTTTTTTATAGCGCTGTGGTAAGTGCGTGATTTTCAACAATTCTCAGTAACTTTGTTGCGGCGCGCGATTCGTTTGTAATGGGTTTGTTATGATGTTTTTATACAATATGCTGCTGATGTTTGCGCTTGCAATGATGTCCTGATGGAAGTAACCAAGTTGTTTTTAAATGTTATTGTTTTAAAATAGATGGAGTCATTTTTATCTGTGTACAAACCCAAGGAAAAGTCTTTTTCCATGAAGGTTCAACACTAGACTGGCGATTTGAAGATTTCTTAACAGGTGATGCTGTAGAATATGTAGGACCATAGGCACTTGTTTACTATCCATGAAAAGATCTACTATCCCTATACAGTAGATCTTGCCATGGATAGAAAACAAGCGCCTGTGTGAAGGACCCACTATCACGTCATTGTCAGTTTCTGTGTTGGGTTTTGAAACCCACTGGAGCAGTGTAGTACTATTAACCTTACGATGTTTGACAGGAGTTGACATTTGGGAACATTATGATTTCTCTACTACTAAGCTTATGATTTCTCATTTTCATGATCACCATTTACATTCGTATGGCTTCACCCAAGCTAGACATTGAGAAAAGTGAATTTCTCGTCTAGTATTGGCTTGGGGTTTGTTTTTCTAATCATAGCCTCCTAATTGTTTTCAAATGGTAAAATGCATTACTGTAGTATTGCTGATTAAACAATTATTAGTTCGATTAGGTGATAATTAATACTTCAAAGACTTGCACACTGAAAATTTGATCGTTGTTTAAAATTTAAACAAAGTTCGTAAAACAAGTTTGTGAGTGTTGTCGGTTAATGCAGTCACTTTACTTCATCTTATTCCATTCATATTTGCTTCTTTATATTCTTTTTTATTCAAAAAATGGATGATACTGTTGATTTCTTCGTTTATTTTGATTTTCCAAGACGCCATTTTGTAAAATTTATTAAACTGGTCCCGCGAAGTTACTTTAAACAACGCAAATAACACATTCAGAAATAGTAAACCAGACGATCACGTGATCGAAGTAAAACATGAGCGGGAAATTTGAAAAAAAAAAAAAAAATCCAAAAAAAATATAGCGACACGATTGATTTAGATAGCGCTGCGCTCAGTTCAATAGAACAGCGGGAAATTGCGATAGCGCTGAATACCGCAGCGCTAAAACGGCCTGGGGAGAACACTGATATTAGATACACACATCAATCTAAAGGATGTTTAAAAAAAAAATTAAAAAAGCCTACCTACCGACCCTATTTTTTTCAGGATGTAACCAGATCCACACATATATTTTTTCCATAGTCAATCAAATAATCATTTTCAAAATGTGATGAAGGCATTGGAAGGGGTGTTAGGGTAATGAGTTGTTTCACCCTGATTATACATGTTATATATCACACTGAGTCTTTTTGCTCTGGGTTGATTGGCCCGAGAAGTGTGTTGTTTCTAGAAATAAGAAGATGTGGTATGAGTGCCAATGAGACAACTCTCCATCCAAGTCACAATGTTTAAAAAGTAAAAATTATAGGTCAAACTACGGCCTTCAACACAGAGCCTTGGCTCACACTGAACAACCTATAACTGCTCAAAATATATATCCTATGTTTTTTATTTTAAATGTATAATTACCAAATTTCAAGTTTTAAGCATATAAGAGTTGAATTATGTTTTAAAATATGTTGCTATATAGTTTTAATGTAAAAATTTCAGAGTATAATTTAGGTCATTAATATTGGTTGCACATAAATATGATGCTTAAGATATGTTTCTGTCACACAACCAGCTGGACACATGATCATTTCGGCATAGCCAATGCAGCAAAAGTCATTTCAGACATTATATCACATATGTTGATATTAAAGTCTTAAGAATTGTGCAACAATACTGATAAAAGATAAAAAATAAATGGGAATGTGTCCATGGGACACAGATGATGCCAACTTGCATATCATAATCAGTGTTCTCCCCAGGCCGATATGATGCTATGGTCCATAGCGCCTTCAAAATATTTTCGATTGATCCCATGGCGCCTTTATTGGCTACTGTCCCTTAATACTTGATCCGCAGCATGATTGATTTTCACATTTAATTATAAATGTTGGTTAAAATTGTCAAGTTGCTGATTACCGCTGAGAGGTCGGTCAATGTTGCGCAATAACTGATAACTAGCAAAAGTCTCTGATTTACCTGTTCCAGCTTAATCAGACCATACAATCATGTTATAGCATAAATGATCATCAAGAAGATAGATATTTTAGTAGAAAATAAAAGTTTTTAAAAACTTCAGTGCAAAATTGAAGAAATAGATCGCCAAATACATTGTATTTACGCATCGTCTGTGTGTGATACTTTTGCCATTTAAGTAACGAATGTTTTAGTTGGTGAGAAGAAGAATCTATTTAAACACGACCAATGAACATGATGGATACTACGTGATAAATTTGAATACACATTACTAAAGAAATTTAATATGAAATTTATGAATGAGAATATTTGTACGTCAAAAAAAGTAAAATAAACTTTTATTAAAGATAACTAGGAGTAATTCATTTTATTAGAAAGTGAAAATTGTTGCTTGCAAGTAAAATTTGTTTGTCAACTGTCATGTTTTAGATATATAATAATTTTTAACATCGATCGTTAATTAGTCCATCAGAAATATATGTATGGAATCGCTGCAGCATTTGTATAATGTCACTAGTAAAGGCTTTCACTGGTTTTAACTTTGGCGAATTTGTTAAGTTTCGTTTATATCTACCTACCAAAGAAACGTTTGACAAGTTATACACACGGCGTAATGTCAAACCTACAGACACTGGTCATCTGGTTCATTACAATTTTTTGTTTTAAAAGTTGTATACCAAACATCTTAAACATAATCAATTTTAATGCTAAATCAACATGTTCTTTGCAAAGAAAAAATGGGTTAAGCAAAAGGCAGATGATGTTTTCAACCCTAAAGAGGATAAAGACTGAGGAACAGGCTGTCCAACAAAACTGTCTTGTTACTATATCTCTAGAAGGAACAGAGTAAAGAAATAAATATTTCTGAAGATGTTCAGCATTGGAAGGCCCAGAAGAACATGAGTTTTTCTTGAACTATATACATTTTGACTTATTTAATTGACTATTGATATCAAATGCTTTTGTGTTTAAAATGAATTTATTTCATATATTTATTCTTATTCTTTATCATGTTTATTAAATACTGTGCATTATTGCATGTAATGATTTATGACCGATTGCTTCAGTTCACAATAGTTCACTCTAAAATAGAGTTATGAGCCCTTGAAATTTTGCGCCTTAAAAATTTCTGGGAGAACACTGATAATCATATTAAGTTATAAAGGGACATAACTGAAGAGCAGTAAAAGTGGCTACCTAAATTTGTAATTGATCTGAGTTTTGTGGTAATAAGTATTGTGTATAGGTTTACGTAACATTTGGTTGAGGCAAACTTAAGTTAGAGAATGGAAGCGAAAAATTCAGCAATTTTTCCATTTGTAAGGAGCATAACTCTAGAACAGTAAAAATAATGCCAACAACAGCCTTCACAATAAACTTTTGAGTCCACAAGCCCAAAGATCAATTTTTGAAAATTTTAGTTGGATCCTATTGGCTTGTAGAAAAATTTTACAAGCCTGAAACAATTTTACAAGCCAGGGCCGTGGGACTTGTGGTTAAGCGTGAAGACTGCAACAAAATTCAAACTTGATCTGTATTTTGTGGTAATAAGCATTGTGTATAAGTTTCATAACATTTGGTTCAGGTAAACTTAAGCATGTTAAGTTGGAGAACAGAAACAAAAATTCAGCAATTTTCCATTTGTAAACAGGCATAACTCTGAACTGTTAAAGTGACACCACCAAAATTCAAACTTGATCTGTATTTTGTGGTAATAAGCATTATGCATAAGTTTCATAATATTTGCGCTTGCAATGATGTCCTGATGGAAGTAACCAAGTTGTTTTAAATGTTATTGTTTTAAAATAGATGGAGTCATTTTTATCTGTGTACAAACCCAAGGAAAAGTCTTTTTCCATGAAGGTTCAACACTAGACTGGCGATTTGAAGATTTCTTAACAGGTGATGCTGTAGAATAGTGGACCATAGGCACTTGTTTACTATCCATGAAAAGATCTACTATCCCTATACAGTAGATCTTGCCATGGATAGAAAACAAGCGCCTGTGTGAAGGACCCACTATCACGTCATTGTCAGTTTCTGTGTTGGGTTTTGAAACCCACTGGAGCAGTGTAGTACTATTAACCTTACGATGTTTGACAGGAGTTGACATTTGGGAACATTATGATTTCTCTACTACTAAGCTTTTCTCATTTTCATGATCACCATTTACATTCGTATGGCTTCACCCAAGCTAGACATTGAGAAAAGTGAATTTCTCATCTAGTATTGGCTTGGGGTTTGTTTTTCTAATCATAGCCTCCTAATTGTTTTCAAATGGTAAAATGCATTACTGTAGTATTGCTGATTAAACAATTATTAGTTCGATTAGGTGATAATTAATACTTCAAAGACTTGCACACTGAAAATTTGATCGTTGTTTAAAATTTAAACAAAGTTCGTAAAACAAGTTTGTGAGTGTTGTCGGTTAATGCAGTCACTTTACTTCATCTTATTCCATTCATATTTGCTTCTTTATATTCTTTTATTCAAAAATGGATGATACTGTTGATTTCTTCGTTTATTTTGATTTTCCAAGACACCATTTTGTAAAATTTATTAAACTGGTCCCTGAAGTTACTTTAAACAACGCAAATAACACATTCAGAAATAGTAAACCAGACGATCACGTGATCAAGTAAAACATGAGCGGAAATTTGAAAAAAAAAAATCCAAAAAATATAGCGACACGATTGATTTAGATAGCGCTGCGCTCAGTTCAATAGAACAGCGGGAAATTGCGATAGCGCTCAATACCGCAGCGCTAAAACGGCCTGGGGAGAACACTGATATTAGATACACACATCAATCTAAAGGATGTTTAAAAAAAAAATTAAAAAAAGCCTACCTACCGACCCTATTTTTTTCAGGATGTAACCAGAACCACACATATATTTTTTCCATAGTCAATCAAATAATCATTTTCAAAATGTGATGAAGGCATTGGAAGGGGTGTTAGGGTAATGAGTTGTTTCACCCTGATTATACATGTTATATATCACACTGAGTCTTTTTGCTCTGGGTTGATTGGCCCGAGAAGTGTGTTGTTTCTAGAAATAAGAAGATGTGGTATGAGTGCCAATGAGACAACTCTCCATCCAAGTCACAATGTTTAAAAAGTAAAAAATTATAGGTCAAACTACGGCCTTCAACACAGAGCCTTGGCTCACACTGAACAGCCTGGCTAACTGCTCAAAATATATATATCCTATGTTTTTATTTTAAATGTATAATTACCAAATTTCAAGTTTTTAAGCATATAAGAGTTGAATTATGTTTTAAAATATGTTGCTATATAGTTTTAATGTCGCAAAATTTCAGAGTATAATTTAGGTCATTAATATTGGTTGCACATAAATATGATGCTTAAGATATGTTTCTGTCACACAACCAGCTGGACCGCAGATCATTTCGGCCATAGCCAATGCAGCCAAAGTCATTTCAGACATTATATCACATATGTTGATATTAAAGTCTTAAGAATTGTGCAACAATACTGATAAAAAGATAAAAAAATAAATGGGGAATGTGTCCATGGGACACAGATGATGCCCCCGCTTGCATATCATAATCAGTGTTCTCCCCAGGCCGATATGATGCTGAGGTCCCGCAGCGCCTTCAAAATATTTTCGTTGATCCCGCAGCGCCTTAATTGGCCACTGTCCCTTAATACTTGATCCCGCAGCATGTTGATTTTCACATTTTAATTATAAATGTTGGTTAAAATTGTCAAGTTGCTGATTACCGCTGAGAGGTCGGTCAATGTTGCGCAATAACTGATAACTAGCAAAAGTCTCTGATTTACCTGTTCCAGCCTTATCAGACCATGCAATCATGTTATAGCATAAATGATCATCAAGAAGATAGATATTTTTAGTAGAAAATAAAAGTTTTTAAAAACTTCAGTGCAAAAATTGAAGAAATAGATCGCAAATACATTGTATTTACGCATCGTCTGTGTGCGATACTTTGCCATTTAAGTAACGAATGTTTTCGTTGGTCGAGAAGAAGAATCTATTTAAACACGACCAATGAACATGATGAATACACGTGATAAATTTGAATACACATTACTAAAGAAATTTACGATGAAATTTATGAATGAGAGTATTTGTACGTCAAAAAAGTAAAATAAACTTTTATTAAAGATAACTAGGAGTAATTCATTTTATTAGAAAGTGAAAAATTGTTGCTTGCAAGTAAAATTTGTTTGTCAACTGTCATGTTTTAGATATATAATAATTTTTTAACATCGATCGTTAATTCGTCCATCGAGAAATATATGTATGGAATCGCTGCAGCATTTGTATAATGTCACTAGTAAAAAATTTCACTGGTTTTAACTTTGACGAATTTGTTAAGTTTCGTTTATATCTACCTACCAAAGAACGTTTCGACAGTTATACACACGGAAGCGTAATGTCAAACTACAGACACTGGTCATCTGGTTCATTACAATTTTTTTGTTTTAAAAAGTTGTATACCAAACATCTTAAACATAATCAATTTTAATGCTAAATCAACATGTTCTTTGCAAAGAAAAAATGGGTTAAGCGAAAGGCAGATGATGTTTTCAACCCTAAAGAGGATAAAGACTGAGGAACAGGCTGTCCAACAAAATTATAAACTGTCTTGTTACTATATCTCTAGAAGGAACAGAGAGTAAAGAAATAAATATTTCTGAAGATGTTCAGCATTGGAAGGCCCAGAAGAACATGAGAATTTTTCTTGAACTATATATACATTTTGACTTATTTAATTGACTGTGATATAAATGCTTTTTGTGTTTAAAATGAATTTATTTCATATATTTATTCTTATTCTTTATCATGTTTATTAATACTGTGCATTATTGCATGTAATGATTTATGACCGATTGCTTCAGTTCACAATAGTTCACTCTAAAATAGAGTTATGAGCCCTTGAAATTTTGCGCCTTAAAAAATTTCTGGGGAGAACACTGATAATCATATTAAGTTATAAAGGGACATAACTGAAGAACGGTAAAAGTGACGCTACCTAAATTTGTGGTAAAAAGTATTGTGTATAAGTTTCATAACATTTGGTTGAGGCAAACTTAAGTTAGAGAATGGAAACGAAAAATTCAGCAATTTTTCCATTTGTAAAGGAGCATAACTCTAGAACAGTAAAAATAATGCCAACAACAGCCTTCACGATAAACTTTTGAGTCCACAAGCCCAAAGATCAATTTTTTGAAAATTTTAGTTGGATCCTATTGGCTTGTAGAGAAGAATTTTACAAGCCTGAAAGCAATTTTACAAGCCAGGGCCGTAGGACTTGTGGTTAAGCGTGAAGACTGCAACAAAATTCAAACTTGATCTGTATTTTGTGGTAATAAGCATTGTGTATAAGTTTCATAACATTTGGTTCAGGTAAACTTAAGCATGTTAAGTTGGAGAACAGAAACAAAAAATTCAGCAATTTTTCCATTTGTAAACAGGCATAACTCTGAACTGTTAAAGTGACACCACCAAAATTCAAACTTGATCTGTATTTTGTGGTAATAAGCATTATGCATAAGTTTCATAATATTTGGTTGAGGCAAACTAAAGTTAGAGAATGGAAACTAAAAATTCAGCAATTTTTCCATTAATAAAGGGGCATAACTCTAGAACAGTTAAAGTGATGCCACCAAAATTCAAACTTGATCTGTGTTTTGTGGTAATAAGCATTTTGTATTAGTTTTATAACATTTGGTAGAGGCAAACTAAAGTTAGAGAACGGAAACCAACTTTGGGACGTACGGACGGACAAGGATAAAAATTAATGCCCCCTACGCTACAGCGGGGCAAAAAAACAAATAAATTGAAATGAAATCCTTTTGAGATATTTCAGCCATCAGTGTCAGTCCCTTTTAAAATATGACAAAACCAAGAGTTCATTGTGTGCTAAAAGACCTCAGTCATGCATACAGGTAAGCTTTTATTTTGTCCAATTTAAAAAAATATCAAAAACATTGATTTTTTTAAATTTGATAAAAGTTTGTAAGGAATATTATTAACAAACAAGAATGTGTCCATAGTACACGGATGCCCCACTCGCACTATCATTTTCTATGTTCAGTGGGATTATACATGTTATATATCACACTGAGTCTTTTGCTCTGGGTTGATTGGCCCGAGAAGTGTGTTGTTTCTAGAAATAAGAAGATGTGGTATGAGTGCCAATGAGACAACTCTCCATCCAAGTCACAATGTTTAAAAAGTAAAATTATAGGTCAAACTACGGCCTTCAACACAGAGCCTTGGCTCACACTGAACAGCCTGGCTAACTGCTCAAAATATATATATCCTATGTTTTTATTTTAAATGTATAATTACCAAATTTCAAGTTTTAAGCATATAAGAGTTGAATTATGTTTTAAAATATGTTGCTATATAGTTTTAATG
Organism: Mytilus coruscus; assembly: GCA_017311375.1. Taxonomy (NCBI): domain Eukaryota; kingdom Metazoa; phylum Mollusca; class Bivalvia; order Mytilida; family Mytilidae; genus Mytilus; species Mytilus coruscus. The sequence continues at coordinate 61,603,757 of CM029602.1, read as the reverse complement.
TCATAAAATTTCAGAGTATAATTTAGGTCATTAATATTGGTTGCACATAAATATGATGCTTAAGATATGTTTCTGTCACACAACCAGCTGGACCGAGATCATTTCGCCATAGCCAATGCAGCCAAAGTCATTTCAGACATTATATCACATATGTTGATATTAAAGTCTTAAGAATTGTGCAACAATACTGATAAAAGATAAAAAATAAATGGGGAATGTGTCCATGGGACACAGATGATGCCCCGCTTGCATATCATAATCAGTGTTCTCCCCAGGCCGATATGATGCTGAGGTCCATAGCGCCTTCAAAATATTTTCGTTGATCCCATGGCGCCTTAATTGGCCACTGTCCCTTAATACTTGATCCGCAGCATGTTGATTTTCACATTTTAATTATAAATGTTGGTTAAAATTGTCAAGTTGCTGATTACCGCTGAGAGGTCGGTCAATGTTGCGCAATAACTGATAACTAGCAAAAGTCTCTGATTTACCTGTTCCAGCCTTATCAGACCATGCAATCATGTTATAGCATAAATGATCATCAAGAAGATAGATATTTTTAGTAGAAAATAAAAGTTTTTAAAAACTTCAGTGCAAAAATTGAAGAAATAGATCGCAAATACATTGTATTTACGCATCGTCTGTGTGCGATACTTTGCCATTTAAGTAACGAATGTTTTCGTTGGTCGAGAAGAAGAATCTATTTAAACACGACCAATGAACATGATGAATACACGTGATAAATTTGAATACACATTACTAAAGAAATTTACGATGAAATTTATGAATGAGAGTATTTGTACGTCAAAAAAGTAAAATAAACTTTTATTAAAGATAACTAGGAGTAATTCATTTTATTAGAAAGTGAAAAATTGTTGCTTGCAAGTAAAATTTGTTTGTCAACTGTCATGTTTTAGATATATAATAATTTTTAACATCGATTGTTAATTCGTCCATCGAAATATATGTATGGAATCGCTGCAGCATTTGTATAATGTCACTAGTAAAAATTTCACTGGTTTTAACTTTGACGAATTTGTTAAGTTTCGTTTATATCTACCTACCAAAGAACGTTTGACAGTTATACACACGAAGCGTAATGTCAAACTACAGACACTGGTCATCTGGTTCATTACAATTCTTTTGTTTTAAAAGTTGTATACCAAACATCTTAAACATAATCAATTTTAATGCTAAATCAACATGTTCTTTGCAAAGAAAAATGGGTTAGCGAAGGCAGATGATGTTTTCAACCCTAAAGAGGATAAAGACTGAGGAACAGGCTGTCCAACAAAATTATAAACTGTCTTGTTACTATATCTCTAGAAGGAACAGAGAGTAAAGAAATAAATATTTCTGAAGATGTTCAGCATTGGAAGGCCCAGAAGAACATGAGAATTTTTCTTGAACTATATATACATTTTGACTTATTTAATTGACTGTGATATAAATGCTTTTGTGTTTAAAATGAATTTATTTCATATATTTATTCTTATTCTTTATCATGTTTATTAATACTGTGCATTATTGCATGTAATGATTTATGACCGATTGCTTCAGTTCACAATAGTTCACTCTAAAATAGAGTTATGAGCCCTTGAAATTTTAGCCTTAAAAATTTCTGGGGAGAACACTGATAATCATATTAAGTTATAAAGGGACATAACTGAAGAACGGTAAAAGTGACGCTACCTAAATTTGTAATTGATCTGAGTTTTGTGGTAATAAGTATTGTGTATAGGTTTCGTAACATTTGGTTGAGGCAAACTTAAGTTAGAGAATGGAAACGAAAAATTCAGCAATTTTTCCATTTGTAAAGGAGCATAACTCTAGAACAGTAAAATAATGCCAACAACAGCCTTCACGATAAACTTTTGAGTCCACAAGCCCAAAGATCAATTTTTGAAAATTTTAGTTGGATCCTATTGGCTTGTAGAGAAGAATTTTACAAGCCTGAAAGCAATTTTACAAGCCAGGGCCGTGGGACTTGTGGTTAAGCGTGAAGACTGCAACAAAATTCAAACTTGATCTGTATTTTGTGGTAATAAGCATTGTGTATAAGTTTCATAACATTTGGTTCAGGTAAACTTAAGCATGTTAAGTTGGAGAACAGAAACAAAAAATTCAGCAATTTTCCATTTGTAAACAGGCATAACTCTGAACTGTTAAAGTGACACCACCAAAATTCAAACTTGATCTGTATTTTGTGGTAATAAGCATTATGCATAAGTTTCATAATATTTGGTTGAGGCAAACTAAAGTTAGAGAATGGAAACTAAAAATTCAGCAATTTTCCATTAATAAAGGGCATAACTCTAGAACAGTTAAAGTGATGCCACCAAAATTCAAACTTGATCTGTGTTTTGTGGTAATAAGCATTTTGTATTAGTTTTATAACATTTGGTAGAGGCAAACTAAAGTTAGAGAACGGAAACCAACTTTGGGACGTACGGACGGACAAGGATAAAAATTAATGCCCCCTACGCTACAGCGGGGGCAAAAAAAAACAAATAAATTGAAATGAAATCCTTTTGAGATATTTCAGCCATCAGTGTCAGTCCCTTTTTAAAATATGACAAAACCATGAGTTCATTGTGTGCTAAAAGACCTCAGTCATGCATACAGGTAAGCTTTTATTTTGTCCAATTTAAAAAAAAATATCAAAAAACATTGATTTTTTTTAAAAATTTGATAAAAGTTTGTAAGGAATATTATTAACAAACAAGAATGTGTCCATAGTACACGGATGCCCCACTCGCACTATCATTTTCTATGTTCAGTGGACCGTGAATATGGGGGAAAATCTCTAATTTGGCATTAAAATTAGAAAGATCATATCACAGGGAACATGTATTCTAAGTTTCAAGTTGATTGGACTCCAACTTCATCAAAAACTACCTCGACCAAAAACTTTAACCTGAAGCGGGACGAACGGACGAACAGACGAACGGGCGGACGGACGGACGAACAGACGGACGCACAGACCAGAAAACATAATGCCTCTCTACTATCGTAGGTGGGGCATAAAAAAGAAATTTTGTCATAAAGGATGCATCCGCAGCTGTGAAAAGTAAGTACACTAACTCAATAAGACCTTATAAAAACAATATACCAGGGATCTCCATGGATGAAAATTTTACCATGGAGGAACTTTCACCAGACAAAAACACTAGTGTTGTGAACGAAATGATTTCATTCTTCCATTTCATTATAAGGAATAGTGAATAGACTAATATATTGTTCAAGACTTGTGGAGGGCAACAGTTTAAACTAAAATGGTTATAACGACCTAAACTTGCAAATGCCATAGTAAAAACAATGCAACATGCATCTTTCAATTCTGAATGTAAACCAGACGTAATATTTGATTGTAAACTACAAAATTTCTTCAGATTATCAAGTTGCAGTTAATGTTAGTGTCTTTACTTTTACACTTATTAGATGATTTAATTTGATAGTTAATTGTTAAGCTTATATTATTTGGCATGCAATTATGTTCTGTTTCAAAATTAAGAGTCTAATCTTGTACTCATTTAAAAAGGGAGATGCAGATTAAATAAGTCAATAACAGCACATGTTCGACTTGTTAAACCTATGTAATAGCATTTGCTGAAAAGTAATTTTATAGTATATATATATATCTTAATTAATGTTTTCTCCTGTCAGGTGTGTCTATCAACCTGTACAAGTGATTAGGTTCATTAGTCTGATATCCCTCCAGTCTGCACTGTTAGCCACCAGTCTGATGCCCCAGACTGGTAAAATTTTATTCAGACTAGCAAGTGTTTGCAAAACTTTGTTTTGAAAATAGGAAAAATGTTGGAATATTGGTCTTCAGACTAGTAGTAGGAAAAGATTTTGGTGCAGACTGTCCCTTAGGGTTTTAAAACAGTAATCAGAAGAACACTTTGGCTTATTAATTGCTAATAAAAATGGTGGTGGTTAGAGAAATGAAAACAAATTTTGACCAAACATTTCAATCATAGCCCAATTATTTAACAATAGCAGAAGATAATTTCAAGGTGGCAGAGGACATCATAAAACAGGTCATGGAAATCCCTGAGAAACAAGACTGTTTCAAGATTACATGTTTTTTATTCCCCATAAACATGTGAAACACAAGATTTTGATTGGCTTAATAACGTAGTCATGAGAAACACCAATACTGACTGGACATTCACGATTGTCTCCCTTGGAAAAATATTCAAAATTGGGAACTAACATTTTTTTTATGTAAATTTTCACAACATCATGTTTTAGAGCTTTTCACAATCCCGATTATGTAATCGGGACAAGTGGTCAAAATTGTGTAGTCTTCACCTCAATCATGAAAGTTGGCAGGTATGATATTATCGGTCCTATGTCAATGAATGTCAAAATTGTTATTCCCATTCATGACACCAACACATAAAATTCAACTTTAAAAAGCATTACTTCACTTTGCTCGTCATTGAGCCATGACATTTTGGCCCCTTGAGAGAACTGTAGAAATCCCTAAAATTGTTTTTACAAGAGTCAATTAAACTGTCTTTAGCAAACATTCTATAAAGATTAAAATAAACAACTTCATCATGTACGTATTACTGACACAATAACATTGAATAATAAAAATGGAGTTATAAAACCTAGTACTAAAAGGAATAGGGCAAAACAATGAGACCCTGGCAAACAAGAATTGTGGAGAAACGACTACGGGTGCAACAGGTTTCGGGGCTAACCAACTTGTGTTGACTGTTCTGAAGAACTTCAGTTGAAGAAGGCTACAATTTGGATTACTATAGTATAAGCCAACCCAACCGGATAGGTTTGGTTTTAAAAGCATAAATAGCTTAATACCTGTTACAAAACCTACCAAATCAATCCCACAATCAAATGAAATGACTTATAAACTGCCCATGATAATCATAAGTTAATGTTGCTCAGTAACAAGCGTCAAAATTTGCTGTAAATTAATAATGTTGCAATGACTTATGCCATCTTCAAAAAACCTATGACTTTAAATTTATCGGCAATCAGATCAGACAAGTGACAACTTATTGTCTTTTCTAGATCTTGATTTTCGTAAGAAAAACAACCTTACATTGATTCCGGAAATAGGTTCTGTCATCCGCCATTCACGAATGTCCCGGATGTTGTATATGCTATAAATAGAAAACAAATTTGTTTTGTGAAATTCTGTATATCGACCCTAAATAAAAGTTAATCTATAAGTAATTCTTTATCTGCATACTATTTTTTGCACTATGTATTTCACCAAAACCTGAAAAAGGCGATGAATTAAGGATGTTCATTAATGACAGATCATACGCAAATGCGCTTGCGTTTGGTTAACTTTCAACTTCCGGATTTGAGAAAAAATAAGAAGATGCCGGGTTGAAAATTTAAAGAAAGTCAAATAACTTTGTATTTAGACAAAATTGGTGATAACAGTTATGTGTTGCTAACTGGTAATTAATTGTTCCAACCCAGAAATCAACTTGGGTAATATTACCTTGTATTAACAGTGCATTGTACATACACACAAACAAATGTTCATTCCCCGTTCTCTGTAATGATCTGTATTTGACGACAGTACTCTTTTCAAAGGGTGTGACTCTGTTTTACAACGCTTTCCTAGAAAAAGAAGATTGATAGGCTGAAGATTGCATTATAAGATTGAAAATTAAGGCTGACTAGAATATGTATTACACTTCTTGTTTATTATTGTAATAAAATCTTATTGAAGTTATTCGTTCTTACAGCTGATACCATAATGCTAGTAAGTTAAAGGTTTGGTTGGCTTGCTTGCTTTGTTTTTATTAATGTTTGCTCAAGCATTGTTATTAAGATTGACATCTGAAAACAATATGTAAAGGCAGAGTTAAACTTGTATACATTATACTTAAATTTGATTGGACACTATCAAATAATCAAATTTACCTATATAGATATAAGAAGATGTGGTATGAGTGCCAATGAGACAACTCTCCATCCAAGTCAAAATTTATAAATGTAAACCATTATAGGTCAAAGTACGGTCTTCAACACGGAGCCTAGGCTCACACCGAACAGTAAGCTATAAAGGGCCCCAAAAATTACTAGTGTAAAACCATTCAAACGGGAAAACCAACGGTCTAATCTATATAAAAACGAGAAACGAGAAACACTTATGTATACAGGTTTAACTCCACCTACTTATGTTGTTTGCAGATGAGAATCTTAATTACAATGCTTGAGTCAACATTAATACAAACAAAGCAAGCAAGCCAACCAAACTCTTACTCTGCATGCATAGGCCATTTCTCGAATCATGTCTTTCACCGGAAAATATCGTCTATTTCGCACGCCTTTATGATGTCATTTACCAGATAGAAGGCGTGCTTGTATCCCTGCTTTCATTAAAGTTTCAAGCTGTTGCAGAATCGTCATTCTGCAGGATAGTTTAGAAATAATTTACGTTCCGTAAGTACATAATCTTAATTCCCCTACCACTTAAGCGAGGGTGACAAACTGATTAGATTTTAATTTTCCAAAAATTTTGTGCAGTATTAGATCAAACTTTTTCACCCCTTCGCTCAGTATGCATTGGAAGTGACAATGCCTACATTTTAGTCACATGGTGATGGAATTCACATGAAAGATTCAACTAACTACCATATCCTGGAACTGGCCTATTAGGAAATCAACTGTAACAGCTACTTTAGTTTGGGGTTCTGTCCAAGCATTAAAACTTCTTGCCAAAAGGGATTTTTTATATGTGTTCTTGGATCTAATAGTCAGTGTTCTCCCCAGGCCTTTAAAGGACCGCAGGCCCGCGATGTATATTTTTTGACCGTGGTGCTATTGGTCTTACAGCGATATATAATTTTTGTCCGTGGTGCTAAAATTTTCAGTGAAAAATCGTAAATCGGTAAAGTTATAAATGATTTGTGAAATCTTTTCCGTGCCGTATAAAATTCCAGGTGTAATTTGACCAGTTCAAACCAGTTCATCCTAGATTGTTTACACCACGTGATCGATTTACCTTATGAGGTGTACTTTGTTGATGGGATTTAATTGATGTAATTAACACTAGTTACATGATTCTTTTGTGTTTTAATTTAAGAGATCATAACTTTATTTAGTTTATCAAAACTATTTATTTATGGCTTCACTCACCACCCAAGCTCTGACCAGTGACAAGTCGGCAAATACTTTGAACACAGTGTGGACCGGTACATTTTTGACATGGTACATAATAAAGTTGGATCTTTACATATAATTGACAATTATACATTTCTCAATTCTTACATTAAAGTATTATATGTCTGATTAAACCATGGCCAAAATTATCTTTAATTATGACATAGTTATTGCATGATAGTCGGGTTTCAAACTATAGTATCTGTCAATAAGTAATTCAAAGGGAACGGACATCTTTAGATCCAGTTAGTTCACGTAGAATATTCAAGTTTATTTACAATTAATTTCAATCTTTTCTATTTTATAAATAAAATGCATGACTGTACCTTCAAACTGAATATCTATATCCACAATTAATGAATAACAGGAGTAATTTTGCAAATTTTATCCATAAGCACATGTTAAATCTATTTATATCTACTTCCTGTCATTTAGGCGGGAAAATAGGAGACTTTGTTGTGGTTACTTATAGATCTATAGACCTAAGATAAATTTATAGAGTTAGGAATTCTTTTTAAATGGATCATGACAAATAAAGATTCCGATTTCAGTGCAGTATTAATAAGATATAAGAAGGTGTGGTATGAGTGCCAATGAGACAACTCTCCATCCAAGTCAAAATTTATAAAAGTAAACCATTATAGGTCAAAGTACGGTCTTCAACACGGAGCCTTGGCTCACACCGAGCAGCAAGCTATAAAGGGCCCCAAAAATTACTAATGTAAAACCATTCCAACGGGAAAATCTATGTGTGATTATCACCTAAGACAAGAAAGGTTAATATTTACATGAAATCAATGGCAAAATGTTTTAAAATTTACGAAAAATTTCTTTTTATCAAAATTTAAGATAGAAACTGGTTCAAATTAATAATAAAACAATATTTGTTCTTATTAATTTTATATCTCCTTATGACAAGAATCCTTTAACATACAACAACTTTCTTTCTAAAAACCAGAAAGTTTTTTAAATTTAACATTTTTGGTCTCCTTTGAATGATATTTTATTTTTATTGACATGATTGATCATGGATTTTATAAAAGATTTAATTACTTTAAATTTAGATAAATATTTTGTAATGAATCATGTTTTATTTATTTTTAAAAATATTAAAGTATACAAACTGTTTATTGATTTACTTCTTTTTTAGTCCCCTACCGACAAAGTCGAAGGGGACTTTAGGTCTGTCCGTCTGTTCATCTGTCAGTCCGGCAAATCAGCTTTCCACACTTTTTTCTTCGTTCTTGAAGATATTGATTTGATATTTGGTATATAATTTTATCATGACAAGTTATAGGTCAAGTTCGAATGTTGTTCCGGTCTGATGATTTTGTCCAGAGTTATGGTCCATAAAAAAACTCCATAACTAATGTTAGAGTACTATGTTAAACCATATATCTGTACAAAGGGAGATAACTCATTTTTTAAAAGACATTCTTTGGTAAATTGTGTGAGGAATTTTGTGGCAGGTTTATATGTTATTTTGTATAAACTAATTTTCTGAATGCTACATGTATATATATATATTTTTATTACGTGAAATCCTTCAATTAGATAATAATCTATTTTAATTAAGGTATATATTTCATTACATTACATTGTGTAGATAAAAGTTGTTGACATTTTATAGATAAGTTACAAATCTATATTAGTTTGTGACAAATGAAGAAAAATATTTGGAACTATTAATTATATTTGATTGTAATTTGAAAATAGATATACATTGTGTTACATCATATCTTATTTTAGAGAACTATTAATCATATCTAATGTTAGAGTGTTATAGGTTTTCCACACTTTTTTTCATCATGCTTGAAGAAATTGTTTGACAATTGGTATATAGTTTTATCATGACAAGTTACAGATCAAGTTCAAATTTTTGTTTCAGTCTGATAATTTTGTGCAGAGTTATGGTCCTTGGACTTGAAAAAATTCACTCATATATTCAGTTTTCCACACTGTTTTTAGTCATGATTGACGATATTGACTTGATATTTTCTTTTTGTTTACACCATGACAAATTATAGAACAAGTTAGCATTTTGTTCCAGTTTAATGAATTTTTACCCGGTAGGGGACTATGTATTCCCATGCAATACTCTAAGAATGCTTGTTACCAATAATTTTCTGACTCTATGTCTAGATAACACAGTACCCCAGTATTAAAACAAAACAAGAGACATAAAAACTGCAGTAACTAAAATTATAGCTAAGCGATGCGACGCGACGGGACTGATTGTATGAGTAATTTCACCAAGCTGTCGACACACATTACCCTGGTGCTATCCAAACATCCTGGGGAGAACACTGATAGTCCATAGTGCATCTTGGATAATTATAATCATATTCAACCCTTACCATTGTTTTAAACAATCATTGTAATCATTGTATATAAATTTAATGTAATTATTCAGCTCAGCTTTGGGCACTGTGTTCTATTCAATTGCAAACTGGAGCTGGCATGTCAGTAACTGCTAGAAGTTTTTTTGAAAATTTATGTATCGTTTTCATTCTAGTTTCTTTTGTTACCTATTCCAGGGACAGTCTAAACTAAAAGGAATGGTCACTTACAACAATGTCTATACAAATTTACAGACAGAATTGTGCCATCACTGATGTCACATGACTTCATAGCAAATCATTTCACATTTACGAAGTGTTCTTCATAACTATATGTTCAAGTTAAATGAAGTAACATTTTGTCTCGCCTTGACGGAGTCAAAAGCGAGACATAGGTATGCTGTTTCCGCAACGAGGGCCTTTACAATGTATTAGTTTGTGATTAGGTCTAGTTCATGGTGAACCACTAGTGGTAGGTCAGTGATATTTGGTATGCAGTTGTATTAGCATTGGCACATCTCATTACCATGGAGATTATTTGACCCCGCCCCCTCAGTCCAGGTCTATTGACTTTGAAACTTTGCTTAGTTTACATGTATTAGTTTGTGATTAGGTCAGTTTATGGGGAACCACTAGTGGTAGGTCAATGATATTTGGTATGCAGTTGTATTAGCATTGGCACATCTCATTACCAAGGAGATTATTTGGCCTGCCCCCTCATTCATGGTCTATTGACTTGGAAACTTTTGCTTAGTTTTCATGTATTAGTTTGTGATTAGGTCAGTTTAAGGGGAACTGTTAGTGGTAGGTCAATGATAATTGGTATGCAGTTGTATAAGCATTAGCACATCTCATTTCTATGGAGAATATTTGGTCCTTACCCCTCAGTCATGGTCTATTGACTTTGAAACTTTTGCTCAGTTTACATGTATTAGTTTGTGATTAGGTCAGGGGATGAACCACTAATGTTAAGTCAATGATATTCGGTATGCAAATGTATTGGCATTTACAAGTTTTATTTCTATGGAGATTATATAACCCCAACCCCTAATTATGGTTCATTGACTTTGAAACTTTTACATAGTTTACAAGTTAATGTTTGTGTTTAGGTTTGTTTAAAGGGAACGACTTATGAAAAGTCAATGGTATTTGGTTTGCAGTTGTATTAGCATTGGCACATCTCATTTCCATGGAGATTGTTTAGCCCTGTACCTTCAGTTGGGATTTAATTGATGTAATTAACACTAGTTACATGATTCTTTTGTGTTTTAATTTAAGAGATCATAACTTTATTTAGTTTATCAAAACTATTTATTTATGGCTTCACTCACCACCCAAGCTCTGACCAGTGACAAGTCGGCAAATACTTTGAACACAGTGTGGACGGTACATTTTGACATGGTACATAATAAAGTTGGATCTTTACATATAATTGACAATTATACATTTCTCAATTCTTACATTAAAGTATTATATGTCTGATTAAACCATGGCCAAAATTATCTTTAATTATGACATAGTTATTGCATGATAGTCGGGTTTCAAACTATAGTATCTGTCAATAAGTAATTCAAAGGGAACGGACATCTTTAGATCCAGTTAGTTCACGTAGAATATTCAAGTTTATTTACAATTAATTTCAATCTTTTCTATTTTATAAATAAAATGCATGACTGTACCTTCAAACTGAATATCTATATCCACAATTAATGAATAACAGGAGTAATTTTGCAAATTTTATCCATAAGCACATGTTAAATCTATTTATATCTACTTCCTGTCATTTAGGCGGGAAAATAGGGAGACTTTGTTGTGGTTACTTATAGATCTATAGACCTAAGATAAATTTATAGAGTTAGGAATTCTTTTAAATGGATCATGACAAATAAAGATTCAGATTTCAGTGCAGTATTAATAAGATATAAGAAGATGTGGTATGAGTGCCAATGAGACAACTCTCCATCCAAGTCAAAATTTATAAAAGTAAACCATTATAGGTCAAAGTACGGTCTTCAACACGGAGCCTTGGCTCACACCGAGCAGCAAGCTATAAAGGGCCCCAAAAATTACTAATGTAAAACCATTCCAACGGGAAAATCTATGTGTGATTATCACCTAAGACAAGAAAGGTTAATATTTACATGAAATCAATGGCAAAATGTTTTAAAATTTACGAAAAATTTCTTTTTATCAAAATTTAAGATAGAAACTGGTTCAAATTAATAATAAAACAATATTTGTTCTTATTAATTTTATATCTCCTTATGACAAGAATCCTTTAACATACAACAACTTTCTTTCTAAAACCAGAAAGTTTTTAAATTTAACATTTTGGTCTCCTTTGAATGATATTTTATTTTTATTGACATGATTGATCATGGATTTTATAAAAGATTTAATTACTTTAAATTTAGATAAATATTTTGTAATGAATCATGTTTTATTTATTTTTAAAATATTAAAGTATACAAACTGTTTATTGATTTACTTTTTTTAGTCCCCTACCGACAAAGTCGAAGGGGACTTTAGGTCTGTCCGTCTGTTCATCTGTCAGTCCGCAAATCAGCTTTCCACACTTTTTTCTTCGTTCTTGAAGATATTGATTTGATATTTGGTATATAATTTTATCATGACAAGTTATAGGTCAAGTTCGAATGTTGTTCGGTCTGATGATTTTGTCCAGAGTTATGGTCCATAAAAAAACTCCATAACTAATGTTAGAGTACTATGTTAAACCATATATCTGTACAAAGGAGATAACTCATTTTTAAAAGACATTCTTTGGTAAATTGTGTGAGGAATTTTGTGGCAGGTTTATATGTTATTTTGTATAAACTAATTTTCTGAATGCTACATGTATATATATATATTTTTATTACGTGAAATCCTTCAATTAGATAATAATCTATTTTAATTAAGGTATATATTTCATTACATTACATTGTGTAGATAAAAGTTGTTGACATTTTATAGATAAGTTACAAATCTATATTAGTTTGTGACAAATGAAGAAAAATATTTGGAACTATTAATTATATTTGATTGTAATTTGAAAATAGATATACATTGTGTTACATCATATCTTATTTTAGAGAACTATTAATCATATCTAATGTTAGAGTGTTATAGGTTTTCCACACTTTTTTTCATCATGCTTGAAGAAATTGTTTGACAATTGGTATATAGTTTTATCATGACAAGTTACAGATCAAGTTCAAATTTTTGTTTCAGTCTGATAATTTTGTGCAGAGTTATGGTCCTTGGACTTGAAAAAATTCACTCATATATTCAGTTTTCCACACTGTTTTAGTCATGATTGACGATATTGACTTGATATTTTCTTTTGTTTACACCATGACAAATTATAGAACAAGTTAGCATTTTGTTCCAGTTTAATGAATTTTTACCGGTAGGGGACTATGTATTCCCATGCAATACTCTAAGAATGCTTGTTACCAATAATTTTCTGACTCTATGTCTAGATAACACAGTACCCCAGTATTAAAACAAAACAAGAGACATAAAAACTGCAGTAACTAAAATTATAGCTAAGCGATGCGACGCACGGGACTGATTGTATGAGTAATTTCACCAAGCTGTCGACACACATTACCCTGGTGCTATCCAAACATCCTGGGAGAACACTGATAGTCCATAGTGCATCTTGGATAATTATAATCATATTCAACCCTTACCATTGTTTTAAACAATCATTGTAATCATTGTATATAAATTTAATGTAATTATTCAGCTCAGCTTTGGGCACTGTGTTCTATTCAATTGCAAACTGGAGCTGGCATGTCAGTAACTGCTAGAAGTTTTTGAAAATTTATGTATCGTTTTCATTCTAGTTTCTTTTGTTACCTATTCCAGGGACAGTCTAAACTAAAAGGAATGGTCACTTACAACAATGTCTATACAAATTTACAGACAGAATTGTGCCATCACTGATGTCACATGACTTCATAGCAAATCATTTCACATTTACGAAGTGTTCTTCATAACTATATGTTCAAGTTAAATGAAGTAACATTTTGTCTTGCCTTGACAGAGTCAAAAAGCGAGACATAGGCAAATGATAAGTATGCTGTTTCGGCGGCAGCGGCGTCAACAATGTATTAGTTTGTGATTAGGTCTAGTTCATGGTGAACCGCTAGTGGTAGGTCAATAATATTTAATATGCAGTTGTATTAGCATTGGCACATCTCATTACCATGGAGATTATTTGGCCCTGCCCCTAAGTCAAGGTCTATTGACTTTGAAACTTTGCTTAGTTTCGTGTATTAATTTGTGATTAGGTCGGTTTATGGGGAACCACTAGTGGTAGGTCAATGATATTTGGTATGCAGTTGTATTAGCATTGGCACATCTCATTACCATGGAGATTATTTGGCCTGCCCCTCATTCATGGTCTATTGACTTTGAAACTTTTGCTTAGTTTTCATGTATTAGTTTGTGATTAGGTCAGTTTAAGGGGAACTGTTAGTGGTAGGTCAATGATAATTGGTATGCAGTTGTATAAGCATTAGCACATCTCATTTCCATGGAGAATATTTGGTCCTTACCCCTCAGTCATGGTCTATTGACTTTGAAACTTTTGCTTAGTTTACATGTATTAGTTTGTGATTAGGTCAGTTTAAGATGAACCACTAATGTTAAGTCAATGATATTCGGTATGCAAATGTATTGGCATTTACAAGTTTTATTTCCATGGAGATTATATAACCCCACCGCTAATTATGGTTCATTGACTTTGAAACTTTTACATAGTTTACAAGTTAATGTTTGTGTTTAGGTTTGTTTAAAGGGAGCGACTTATGAAAAGTCAATGGTATTTGGTTTGCAGTTGTATTAGCATTGGCATCTCATTTCCATGGAGATTGTTTAGCCCTTTACCTTCAGTCATGGATCATTGACTTTGAATATTTGCATAACTTACATGTTAAAGTATTGCTATTTTAATTTCAACATTTGCATTGTCAAAATAACAAACAAGCGAGACATATCTCTGTGTTAACAGTTTATTATGAACTTTATACATTTTCATTGCAAAATGCTGTTTTGAAAAGATTTCTCGGATAGTTTTAAAATAGATCTTGAACTTTGAAGTATTTTGTTAGTAAATTTCAGTGGCGCCATCTTGTTCAATATGTAACCCATTTGCATGACTGGAGTGTTCTTCAAAATGATATGTCTCAGTTTAATAATTTAACATTCTTTTAAAATCTTATATTTTTGTCATGGTAAATGGCTATTATATATATAATCAGATTTTATATTAAAAATATTAAATTACAATGTACTTTGAAATACGCAAATAACTACTAGCTAGATATACAAAACTAAGTTTATTGTTGGGTGGTAGCTTTACATGGAGGCCTAGTTATTAATGAAAATAAATAATGACGAGTCCCATTAGTATAGACTGCCCTGCCTATTCTGACATTGGACTCTGACTTCTTATAAACTGAGTTTTACTGTGCGTATTGCTGTGTGTTTGTTTATTCTACATTGGCTAGAGGAATATGGGAGGGTTGAGATCTCACAAAACATGTTTAACCCGCCGCATTTTTACGCCTGTCACAAGTCAGGAGCCTCTGGTCTGTGTTAGTCTTGTATGTTTTTTAATTTTAATTCAGAGTTTAGTGTGACGTCCATTTCACTGAACTAGTACACATTTTTGTTTAGGGGCCAGCTGAAGCCCGCCTCTGGGTGCGGATTTTCTCGCTGTATTGAAGACCCATTGGTGGCCAGGCCTCTACATTATCATTTTTCTTTCTTCGGACAAGTTGCAAGAAAATCAACTTGTCCGAACTGTTAACTCACTTGTCCGAATTCATAATTCAAATTGAAAATCTTACATATTGATGATATGCAAAATAACACTTGCGCTTTGATTGTACCTAATAAAGGAAGCATTGTGTCATGTAGTATGAATACCACATCAAAATTCATTTATTATTTCTGACTGAAATATTATTAATTTGCAAGACTGAGTTCTCTGACTCAATGTCACTATCATTTGTCGATCATTAAATCATCATCTTTTCCCAAACCACTAGGTTCTCTTATGGACCTATCATCATTCTGTATTAGTGGTATGGGTTAAACCAAGGAAGTAAATACACCTGGCCACCTTGTATATAATTAAACCTTTTAATTTATTGATGGTGTCAAAACAAGCTTTACAATTTATTTTGATTTTATATACATTGATATATGATCATGAAGTACATAAAACATTTCACCAAAAATCTGCCTTTATAAATTTTATTTATTTTTATACGACCGCAAAAATTTTTGTGGTCGTATATTAATATGACGCCGTCGCCGTGCGTCGTTGCCGTCAAATCGTCGTCCGGCGTCGTCGACGTCGTCCAAGACACATTGGTTTTCGACTCTAACTTTAGTTTAAGTAAATGGATCTCTAGGAAATTTTACCATAAGGTTCAATACCTTAAAAGGAAGGTTGGGATTGATTTTGGGGTTATGGTACCAACAGTTAAGGAATTAGGGGCCAAAAAGGGGCCAAAAATAAGCATTTTTGTAACTTCCAGACAATAACTTGTGTGTAAGTGTATGGATCTCTCTGACATTGTACCACAAGGTTCCATATCACAAAGGGAAAGCTGGGATTGATTTTGGGGGTAATTGCCTCAAAATTTTAGGAATTAGGGGCCAAAAAAGGGGCCAAAAATAAGCATTTTTCTAGTTTCAGGACAATAACTGTGTAAGTGTATGGATCTTTCTGAAATTGTACTACAAGGTTCCATATCACAAAGGAAAGCTGGAATTGAGTTTGGGGTAATTGCCCTAAACGTTTAGGAATTAGGGGCCAAAAGGGTCAAAATAAGCATTTTCTAGTTTCCAGACAATAACTTGTGTTTAAGTGTATGGATCTCTCTGAAATTGTACTGCAAGGTACCATACCTCATTGAAGGCTGGGATTGAGTTTGGGGTGATGAATCATAAGGGTTCAAAAATTGGGGATTTTTTTCCCCTTTTCTTCCTTTTTTTTTCTTTAAAATTTTCCATTTTAAGTTGGTTATTTCTAATTTATATTTAAAAGCAAATAATAATGATATGGCAGGAGATACACACCAAACAGGATATGTAAATTATTATATAATAAGTATTGTGCAATAGCAAGAAATTTTCAATTGCACAGTATAGCTAGCGATGCGACGCGACGGGACTGATTGTATGAGTAATTTCACCAAGCTGTCGACACACATTACCCTGGTGCTATCCAAACATCCTGGGGAGAACACTGATAGTCCATAGTGCATCTTGGATAATTATAATCATATTCAACCCTTACCATTGTTTTAAACAATCATTGTAATCATTGTATATAAATTTAATGTAATTATTCAGCTCAGCTTTGGGCACTGTGTTCTATTCAATTGCAAACTGGAGCTGGCATGTCAGTAACTGCTAGAAGTTTTTTTGAAAATTTATGTATCGTTTTCATTCTAGTTTCTTTTGTTACCTATTCCAGGGACAGTCTAAACTAAAAGGAATGGTCACTTACAACAATGTCTATACAAATTTACAGACAGAATTGTGCCATCACTGATGTCACATGACTTCATAGCAAATCATTTCACATTTACGAAGTGTTCTTCATAACTATATGTTCAAGTTAAATGAAGTAACATTTTTGTCTCGCCTTGACGGAGTCAAAAAGCGAGACATAGGTATGCTGTTTCCGGCAACGAGGGCCTCAACAATGTATTAGTTTGTGATTAGGTCTAGTTCATGGTGAACCACTAGTGGTAGGTCAGTGATATTTGGTATGCAGTTGTATTAGCATTGGCACATCTCATTACCATGGAGATTATTTGACCCCGCCCCCTCAGTCCAGGTCTATTGACTTTGAAACTTTGCTTAGTTTACATGTATTAGTTTGTGATTAGGTCAGTTTATGGGAACCACTAGTGGTAGGTCAGTGATATTTGGTATGCAGTTGTATTAGCATTGGCACATCTCATTACCATGGAGATTATTTGACCCCCCTCAGTCCAGGTCTATTGACTTTGAAACTTTGCTTAGTTTACATGTATTAGTTTGTGATTAGGTCAGTTTATGGGAACCACTAGTGGTAGGTCAATGATATTTGGTATGCAGTTGTATTAGCATTGGCACATCTCATTACCAAGGAGATTATTTGGCCTGCCCCTCATTCATGGTCTATTGACTTGGAAACTTTGCTTAGTTTTCATGTATTAGTTTGTGATTAGGTCAGTTTAAGGGAACTGTTAGTGGTAGGTCAATGATAATTGGTATGCAGTTGTATAAGCATTAGCACATCTCATTTCTATGGAGAATATTTGGTCCTTACCCTCAGTCATGGTCTATTGACTTTGAAACTTTTGCTCAGTTTACATGTATTAGTTTGTGATTAGGTCAGGGATGAACCACTAATGTTAAGTCAATGATATTCGTATGCAAATGTATTGGCATTTACAAGTTTTATTTCTATGGAGATTATATAACCCCACCCCTAATTATGGTTCATTGACTTTGAAACTTTTACATAGTTTACAAGTTAATGTTTGTGTTTAGGTTTGTTTAAAGGAACGACTTATGAAAAGTCAATGGTATTTGGTTTGCAGTTGTATTAGCATTGGCACATCTCATTTCCATGGAGATTGTTTAGCCCTGTACCTTCAGTTATGGTTCATTGACTTTGAATATTTGCAAAATTTACATGTTAAAGTATTGCTATTTTAATTTCAACATTTGCATTGTCAAAATAACAAATAGGCAGACATATTTCTGTGTTAACAGTTTATTATGAACTTTATACATTTTTCATTGCAAAATGGTGTTTTGAAAAGATTTCTGGATAGTTTTTAAAATAGATCTTCGAACTTTGAAGTATTTTGTTAGTAAATTTCAGTGGCCGCCATCTTGTTCAATATGTAACCCATTTGCATGACTGGAGTGTTCTTCAAAATGATATGTCTCAGTTTAATAATTTAACATTCTTTTAAAATCTTATATTTTGTCATGGTAAATGGCTATTATATATATAATCAGATTTTATATTAAAAATATTAATTACAATGTACTTTGAAATAAAAACTACTATGATATACAAAATAATTTATTGTTGGGTGGACTTATAAGGAAGCTTGTGTCATGTTTCCATCCCCCTTTTTTTTTTTTTTTTTTCTCTGACTCAATGTCACTATCATTTGTCGATCATTAAATCATCATCTTTTCCCAAACCACTAGGTTCTCTTATGGACCTATCATCATTCTGTATTAGTGGTATGGGTTAAACCAAGGAAGTAAATACACCTGGCCACCTTGTATATAATTAAACCTTTTAATTTATTGATGGTGTCAAAACAAGCTTTACAATTTATTTTGATTTTATATACATTGATATATGATCATGAAGTACATAAAACATTTCACCAAAAATCTGCCTTTATAAATTTTATTTAATTTTTATACGACCGCAAAAATTTTTGTGGTCGTATATTAATATGACGCTCGCGTCGTCTCGTAATCGTCGTCAAATCGTTCAGGTCTCGCGTCGTCCAAGACACATTGGTTTTCGACTCTAACTTTAGTTTAAGTAAATGGATCTCTAGGAAATTTTACCATAAGGTTCAATACCTTAAAAGGAAGGTTGGGATTGATTTTGGGGTTATGGTACCAACAGTAAACAGGATATGTAAATTATTATATAATAAGTATTGTGCAATAGCAAGAAATTTTCAATTGCACAGTATTGCTAATAGCAAGAAATCTTCAATTGCACAGTATTGCGCAATAGCAAGAAATATCCAATAGCACAATATTGCACAATAGGAAGAAATTGTCAATTGTACAGTATTGCACAATAGCAAGAAATATTCAATTGCACAGTATTGCAATTGCAAGAAATATTTAATTGCACAGTATTGTGCAAAGAAGATTCTTTGTATAAATTGCTTATTTCTTGACCAATTTCAATGGGGTTTTATTCTTGAATTCTTGGGGTTCTTTAATATGCTGAATCTAACCGTATTAAGTTTTTGGATTTTGGGCCCTGTTTTAAATTGGTCCACATTGAGGTCCAAAGGGTCCAAAATTAAACTTTGTTTGATTTCATCAAAATTGAATTATTGGGGTTCTTTGATATGCCGAATCTAACCTGTATTTAGATTCTTAATTTTGGTCCCGTTTTCAAATTGGTCTACATTAAGGTCCAAAGGGTCCAAAATTAAACTTAGTTTGATTTTAACAAAAATTGAATTCTTAGGTTAGGTCAGTTTATGGGGAACCACTAGTGGTAGGTCAGTGATATTTGGTATGCAGTTGTATTAGCATTGGCACATCTCATTACCATGGAGATTATTTGACCCCCCCTCAGTCCAGGTCTATTGACTTTGAAACTTTGCTTAGTTTACATGTATTAGTTTGTGATTAGGTCAGTTTATGGGGAACCACTAGTGGTAGGTCAATGATATTTGGTATGCAGTTGTATTAGCATTGGCACATCTCATTACCAAGGAGATTATTTGGCCTGCCCCTCATTCATGGTCTATTGACTTGGAAACTTTGCTTAGTTTTCATGTATTAGTTTGTGATTAGGTCAGTTTAAGGGAACTGTTAGTGGTAGGTCAATGATAATTGGTATGCAGTTGTATAAGCATTAGCACATCTCATTTCTATGGAGAATATTTGGTCCTTACCCCTCAGTCATGGTCTATTGACTTTGAAACTTTTGCTCAGTTTACATGTATTAGTTTGTGATTAGGTCAGGGGATGAACCACTAATGTTAAGTCAATGATATTCGGTATGCAAATGTATTGGCATTTACAAGTTTTATTTCTATGGAGATTATATAACCCCACCCCCTAATTATGGTTCATTGACTTTGAAACTTTTACATAGTTTACAAGTTAATGTTTGTGTTTAGGTTTGTTTAAAGGGAACGACTTATGAAAAGTCAATGGTATTTGGTTTGCAGTTGTATTAGCATTGGCACATCTCATTTCCATGGAGATTGTTTAGCCCTGTACCTTCAGTTATGGTTCATTGACTTTGAATATTTGCAAAATTTACATGTTAAAGTATTGCTATTTTAATTTCAACATTTGCATTGTCAAAATAACAAATAGGCGAGACATATCTCTGTGTTAACAGTTTATTATGAACTTTTATACATTTTTCATTGCAAAATGCTGTTTTTGAAAAGATTTCTCGGATAGTTTTTAAAATAGATCTTCGAACTTTGAAGTATTTTGTTAGTAAATTTCCAGTGGCCGCCATCTTGTTCAATATGTAACCCATTTGCATGACTGGAGTGTTCTTCAAAATGATATGTCTCAGTTTAATAATTTAACATTCTTTTAAAATCTTATATTTTTTGTCATGGTAAATGGCTATTATATATATAATCAGATTTTATATTAAAAAATATTAAATTACAATGTACTTTGAAATACGCAAATAACTACTAGCTAGATATACAAAACTAAGTTTATTGTTGGGTGGTAGCTTTACATGGGAGGCCTAGTTATTAATGAAAATAAATAATGACGAGTCCCATTAGTATAGACTGCCCCTGCCTATTCTGACATTGGACTCTGACTTCTTATAAACTGAGTTTTACTGTGCGTATTGCTGTGTGTTTGTTTATTCTACATTGGCTAGAGGAATATGGGGAGGGTTGAGATCTCACAAAACATGTTTAACCCCGCCGCATTTTTACGCCTGTCACAAGTCAGGAGCCTCTGGTCTGTGTTAGTCTTGTATGTTTTTTTTAATTTTAATTCAGAGTTTAGTGTGACGTCCATTTTCACTGAACTAGTACACATTTTTGTTTAGGGGCCAGCTGAAGCCCGCCTCTGGGTGCGGGATTTTCTCGCTGTATTGAAGACCCATTGGTGGCCAGGCCTCTACATTATCATTTTTTCTAACTTTCTTCGGACAAGTTGCAAGAAAATCAACTTGTCCGAACTGTTAACTCACTTGTCCGAATTCATAATTCAAATTGAAAATCTTACATATTGATGATATGCAAAAATAACACTTGCGCTTTGATTGTACCTAATAAAGGAAGCATTGTGTCATGTAGTATGAATACCACATCAAAATTCATTTTATTATTTCTGACTGAAATATTATTAATTTGCAAGACTGAGTTCTCTGACTCAATGTCACTATCATTTGTCGATCATTAAATCATCATCTTTTCCCAAACCACTAGGTTCTCTTATGGACCTATCATCATTCTGTATTAGTGGTATGGGTTAAACCAAGGAAGTAAATACACCTGGCCACCTTGTATATAATTAAACCTTTTTAATTTATTGATGGTGTCAAAACAAGCTTTTACAATTTATTTTGATTTTTATATACATTGATATATGATCATGAAGTACATAAAACATTTCACCAAAAAATCTGCCTTTATAAATTTTATTTAATTTTTACATCTAAACTTATTATTTTAATATATAGATCTTATTAAATAAAACCTCTTTTAATGTATTGTTATGCATAAAAGCAAAATCAAATGAAACATTCTTTAAATTAAAAGTTTAAAGTTAGGTAAAACTCATATGGAAGTGCTCCTAATTCAAGGAGGCTTATACTAAGAAGAAGCATTAACATTGGTTTCTTTCCCCCTTACTTATATTCCCCTGGTCAATGGATGCCAGCATGTTCAAATACGTTCAAACAATGAATATTTATTTCATTTTGTATGATCAATAAAACAATAATTCATATTTTTGGGAATGTATAAGTCTTGAATTTGATCTATTTTACATCTGACATCGATTTTTCACTTGTCCCATCGGACAAGTAGCATGGTGAATCTACTCGCCCAATCGGACAAACGGTAATGTCGAGCCCTGGTGGCCTTTGACTGTTTTCTGCTCTTTGGTCGGGTTGTTGTCTCTTTGACACATTCCCCATTTCCATTCTCAGTTTTATATTGTACAACTGTACACTTGTACCATTGCAAACCTGTACCAACTTATAACTGGGTCTAATATATGTTAATAGGATTCAATAACTTATTGCTATTTATGTAATTACAGACAAATTAACTTTACATCTACATATAATTTTAACATAAACTTATTCAGTTAATTTTGTCTCAAAGATATAGAGTCAGATATATATTTTCTTTTCTTTCATGCAATGATGAAAATGAAATGTGAAAAAATTAAATATATTTATTTTCCATTGAATTGTCTTTTTAGTCCCCTACCGACAAAGTCGAAGGGGACTTTAGGTTTGCACTCCGTCCGTCTGTCCATCTGTCAGTCCGGCAAATCAGCTTTCCACACTTTTTTCTTCGTTCTTGAAGATATTGATTTGATATTTGGTATATAGTTTTATCATAGACCATAACTCTGGACCATACCTAATGTAAGGGTACTATGTTAAACCATATTTCTGTACAAAGGGAGATAACTCATTTTTTTTAAAAGACAGAATTATTATTTTTACATAATTTAATTGATTGTATGCTGGTTCATATTCTGACGCCAGTCTTTGCTCCTTTCTAATAAAATCCACAAACAAAAACAAATATGAAGCTTAGAAATGGAAAATATTAAATACTAAACTCGTTCAAAGGGTATCTACACGTCTCAATCTTCAAAATCGCTTATCTAAAAATACTACCATCGCTAACATATTTAACAATAAAATCGTGGTTACCCTTCTATCGATAAGTGTCATGCCAAAAATGACTTACATGTCCCGTCTTTCCACCAACAATACGGTAAGGTCCACGTTTAATGGTCGCACATTTTCTTTAAATTTTGAAACTGATATAACTTGAAAAACAAACAGTATTATTTATTTACTCACATGAAACAAACCGGGATGCGGTATTCAGTACGTAGGTGAAACTGGGCGATTTTATCTAAACGCACGCAAGAACACTTGTATCGTTTAAAAGACCCAATAAATTCAAAAGTATCATTTATCAACACCTTAAAAGCACAATCATCCTATTAAATATTTAACAGTTCAACCTTTAGAAGTAGTAAATAAGCAGCCTGGTGAATCTCATTCAAAGTTTGTACGATCACGGAAAATAATTGAATTAAATTGGATTAAAAAATTACAGACAGTCTACCCTCTCGGTCTTAATGATAATATCATGGGAATTGGTAATATATCAAGAACCGATTCTGTTAACATTTTGGATATAGTTTCTAAAACTGTTCGTAAAAACCGTTCTCATGGTCGAGAAAAATCGCAATCAAAGAAAATTTCGGACCAATCATACCAATATTTCGGACCTAATTTCTATTTCAAAAACAATGGCAGACATTATCTGTTAACAAAGCTCTGTTCATTACCAGTTAATAAGTTAAATAAAATTTTAGAGGATTGCAACACAATTTCATATAGCAGTCCTAAGTATGAAATCGTTCAAATTATAATGGCATATTGTTATTCTAAACTGTTTCCCAAAATTGATCGCCCTGAAGATCATAAAAACATTTATTAAAATAAAGTATGTCAATAAAGGTTTTGATTTTGTAAATATTGCCGGTATTTTTAACGACCATTCTGTTAAAGAACAAATTCCTGGATATTTTGATAATACTGAGCTCCCTCTTATTTGTTATATTTACAAGAAATCTACCCGAAATATGTGTTTAATTATAGCCAATTGTGTAAAGATGTTAATATCAGTGAAAATACACCTACTTCATGTAATTGCAGTAATTCGAATACATTTATGGACCCATTTCCCATGTTATAACAGGAGATCTTAACATCGTTCAAGACCGAGAGTTAAAGTCATTCCTCAGTAAAGGACCTAAATATCGTCCCCGTCAATCATTAATTGGAATGAGTGTCGTAATATCATCCACGACTCACTCCGTACTTACTGTTTAAAATGGATAAAACGGGAAAAAGCTGACAAAAATCTTTGGACTCTTTTTGATTCAGTAATGAACATAGTTGATATATCGTATTCAACATTTTAAAGAACATTTTAATCTTAACAACAACCATAATAAACCTATTTCTCGTATCAAACATAAACTTAAAGAACTAGCCAAGGAATTTGTTTTGTCCCGCCGATAAAGCTGCTAATAATATCATTATTGTTTGACGAATTTTACATTGAGGTTCTGAAAAAGAAATCACCAATTCACCAACATTCCAACTGACTCCATTTTCAGAAAACGACATCTGTAACAAACATAAACTTTTAGCTACCTCTTTACAAGCAGAACCAAATACAATGAAAGTCCCAACTATGTACTGGCTTCCGAGCTACATAAAACACCTTACAAATATAGATTTATTTCGTCTTCAAGCCATTGTTCCACTACTAAATTGTCTATTCTTCTTACCAGTTCACTTGGTACAGTCAAAAACCTGATAATAAATTGTTCAAATAAGGCCTTTGAAAATAGTGGAATTAATTACTTTTGGAGTGTCAAAACTCGTTGGAAGTACTTGATAAATTGCATGCTTATATTGGTGATTTTGAATCTGTTCAAAGTTTTGATTTTTCTACCCTGTATACCACATTACCTCACATTCTCATTAAGAAAAATTCACACACCTAATTAAATGGGCATTTAAAAGTCAGAATGTGAATACATATGTTCTAACTCTTTAGGTCATTTTTAGTAGCAATAAACAAAAGAACTATGTCAATTGGACATGCTTTGATACTATATCTGCCCTTGAATTTTTACTAGATAATATTTTTGTTCGCTTTGGAGATTCCGTATATCGTCAGGTTATCGAATTCCAATGGGGACTAACTGTGCACCACTTATTGCGGACCTGTTTTTGTATTGCTATGAGTTACAATTTATGACTAAAATCAGCAAAGACCCATCGAAACAACATCTGATACAAAATTTAATAATACTTTTAGATATTTGGATGATATATTGGCTCTCAATAATGACGACTTCAGTATGTATACTAAAGAAATTTATCCTGTTGAACTTACTTTAAATAAAGCTAATACTAACAATGACCACTGCCCTTTCCTCGATCTTGATATCTATATCATTAACGGAAAGCTTAATACAAAATTTATGATAAAAGAGATGATTTTTCATTTCCTATCGTTAATTATCCATTTTAGATGGTGACGTTCCTTGTCACCATCTTACGGTGTTTATATATCTCAACTTGTACGATTCGCTCGTGTATGTAACAACGTTTCAGATTTTAACGAAAGAAATTTATGTATTACAGAAAATTATTACACCAGGGTTTTCGATATCACAAACTAGTCAAAACATTTACTAAATTTTATCATCGGTACAAGGACATCATTCGTAAATATAGCTCAACATGCAGACTTCTTATACGTTCAGGTATTTCACATCCAATCTTTTATGGTAATATTCTTTATAAAGCACTAAAATGTCAGTATTCACCTCAGAAGCTAACAAAACCTTTAAATAGACTTATTAAGAAGGGATATAGTTACGATACTGTTGTCAGGTCATTAAAGATTGCATATTTTGGCTTTAATATTGATTCACTTATAGGGTCTTTGCATCGGAACTAAACACATTTATTTAAAACCAGTTGTTGGCATGACATGGGTTATGCTCTTCTCATATATTTTATGATGGTATGATACTAAACCCCTAACGGAGGGATTGTGCCTGATATTCATATGATGAAGACATAATCTTTCAATCAGTTTAATTGAGGTCTGGAGCTGGCATGTCAGTTAACTGCTAGTAGTCAGTTGTTATTTATGTATTATTGTCATTTTGTTTATTTTCTTCTGTTACATCTTCTGACATCGGACTCGGACTTCTCTTTAACTGACTTTTAATGTGCGTATTGTTATGCGCTTACTTTTCTACATTGGCTAGAGGTATAGGGGAGGTTGAGATCTCATAAACATGTTTAACCCGCGCGCATTTTGCGCCTGTCCCAAGTCAGGAGCCTCTGGCCTTTGTTAGTCTTGTATTATTTTTACTTTTAGTTTCTTGTGTATAATTTGGAGTTTAGTATGACGTCCATTATCACTGAACTAGTATATATATTTGTTTAGGGGCCAGCTTAAGGCCGCCCGGTGCGGAATTTCTCGCTGCATTGAAGACCGATTGGTGACCTTCTGTTGTTGTCTGTTCTGTGGTCGGGTTGTTGTCTCTTTGACACATTCCCCATTTCCATTCTCAATTTTATTTGTTAAATTATTTGAGGAATTTTGTGGCAGATTTGTTTGTTATTCAGTATAAACTAATTTTCTGAATGCTATATATATAAAAAAAATTATGAAGAGAAATCCTTTAATTAGATAATAATCTATTTTTATTAATGTATATATTTCAATACATTACATTGTATATAAAAGTTGTTGACATTTTATAGATAAGTTACAAATCTATATTAGTTTGTGACAAATGAAAGAAAAATATTTGGAACTATTAATTATATTTGATTATAATTTGAAAATAGATATACACTGTATTACATCATATCTAGTTTTAGAGAACTATTAATCATATCTAATGTTTTTTCACTCATATAATCAGTTTTCCACACTGTTTTTAGTCATGCTTGAAGATATTGACATGATATTTACTTTTTGTTTACACCATGACAAGTTATAGAACAAGTTAGCATTTTGTTCCAGTAAAATGAATTTTACCTGGTAGAGGACTATGTATTGCCATGCAATACTCTCAGAATGCTTGTTAATCATGTTAATAGCATAGTTAACAAAAATGTAGTATGTTATGAATCAAATTAAAGAGTTAGAGTTAATCGGTGTTAATGAATTTGGCAACTAATGTTTCTTTAAATTTCAAACTATCTGAAACATAACAAACAAGAATATGTGTCCATCATGTCCATAGGACACCATGCCTAGCTGGCACTGTCACATGTTCAGTAAACCAAGAGTACTGGTCAAAATCTTATGGCATATATTTTAAAGTTCTCTTATGAACATGTGTACCAAGTTTCAAGTTGATATGCCCACAAACTACCAGAAACTAAAAATTTAACCAAATGTGATACAGGATGGAAGGAGAAATGGACAGACGGATGCAAAACCAGGAAACCTACATGTAACCTCTCTCTACTAGTGAGGGCTGGGCAACTTATTTCATAATTTTGAAAATTAATTAGAATTTGCTATAATAAATTATGTATGGGTTATGAATTATTTATTTGCTAAATGGCCCATGGGCATGGAGATGCACATAATCTGAAACATGATAAAAAAAAATCATTTTAAATCATCATGATAGAATTTAAAAAAATACAATATGTAAATAACAAGTTTATAAAGTTATAGATAATTAATTTTACTTGTCCTAAGTTAAAATAATAGCATGCTTTTTCACATTTTAGGTATTTTGTGTTGAAGAAATGTCTCAAATACAAGAGGGAGGTGATGGCAATAAAAAGCCAGTGAAAAAGACACCAAATGACTTTATGTTTGGAAAGGTCATCGGAGAAGGTTCATATTCTACAGTAAGTATTAAATCTTGAAACTACAGTTATTTGCTGCAATCTAGAATAATAAGGACAATCTTTCTAGTCACAAGAATTCTTAAAGGGTAGAATTATACCCCTTGTATTTATGACAAGGCATTAACTTAAAATTTTATATATAATTTTTAGTTAAAATATAAAAAAGAAGATGTGGTATGATTGCCAATGAGACAACTGTCCACAAGAGACTAAAATGACACAGAAATTAACAACTATAGGTCACCGTACGGCCTTCAACAATGAGCAAAGCCCATACCGCATAGTCAGCTATAAAAGGCCCGAAATGACAATGTAAAACAATTCAAACGAGAAAACTAACGGTCTTATTTATGTACAAAAATGAACGAAAACAAATATGTAACACATAAACAAACGACAACCACTGAATTACAGGCTCCTGACTTGGGACAGGCACATACATACATAATGTGGTGGGGTTAAACATGTTAGCGGGATCCCAACCTCCCCTAACCTGGGACAGTGATATAACAGTACAACATAAGAACGAACTATAAAAATCAGTTGAAAAAGGCTTAACTCATCAGATGGACAAAAATACAAGTGGACTTGGCAGGGTACTTGTACATCCCAACAACAAAAAGACATTAGGAACAGATCTGAGAGTACTCACAGTTATCTGACAGCTAGTTCAAAGCCACTAACAACTAATAAAAAAAATCATGCATCTAAGACTAAATTATCAATACGTACACATCCAACATCCAATGGATTTAGTGTAAAGACGTCATAAACAGTCAGAGAAAAACATGACCTTGTGCAATGCCAAGATACAGGTATCGACAGATTGTAGATCCATGAATGTGTATATGTATATAACATACTAGTAATATTTAGTTTGCTTTAGTAAAGCCTGTCATTTAAATAGGTTGTTTTTTGGCCATATAGTGTTTGTATTATTTGAATACTGTGGATTCATTTATTTTCGTGGGTACCAATTTTTTGGATTGAGAAAAACTTGCAATTTTGTGGATACTTGATTTCTTAGTTTTAAATATTTCTGCATACAAGCCTATAGAACATTTGTAATTCTTTGAACATTTAAATTTTTGGTTCACCTGTACCAGCAAAAATTGGTATTCATCAAATAATAATGAATCCACAATAGTAAGAGAATAATTACATATTACTATAGTATACTGTGGATTCATTTATTTTCGTTGGTACCAATTTTCGTGGATTGAGGAAAACTTGATTTTCATGGATATTTGATTTCGTGGTTTTTCAAAAATCTTCATAAATTCCTACACAAAATTTGTTATTCGTTGGAAGTTTGAATTCGTTGTTCCCGGGTTACAATGAAATCCACGAAAATTGGTATCCAACGAATAATAATGAATCCACAGTAACCATTTTGTTAAAGGCTTTATATGTTATAGTTATCTTTTTCATTTTGATAAAATATATACAAATGAAGCACATGTAGCAATTAAGTTTTCGATAGGTATTGTTGAATGTCCTGAGGTTAATTAGAAATTCGATGTTCTAAAAAAAGTTTCTGTATTGTATTTTATCAAAATGACATTTTTGATAATATTAAAGATTACAAAGGTCTGAAATTAAAGATTTGTTCAAAATTAGTTTGTAGTTAGGGAACATAACATAATTTTCCAATGTTGTTTTAAGGTATATTTAGCAAAGGAAGTAGAAACTGGAACTGAATTTGCAAGTAAGTTTCAATTTAGTATTACTTAAAATTCTTTTACATGAAGAATAGGAAAATAAATTATGTCCTAAAATTTGAAATTGTTATTTAACGTTGACTAAATAGAGATGCATAAGAACTGATTGAACTAAGATCCAGAAATATCAGTCCTGACTTGAATCAGTCACTTTTCAAGTGAAAAGAACAAAAGAATACAGACATTATGATTACATTCCAGACTGTGTACAGTAACTTTTCAAGTAAAAAGAACATAAGGATACAGATATTACACTCCTGACTGGATACAGTCGCTTTTCGAGTGAAAAGAACAAAAGAATTCAGACATTACACTTCAGACTGGGTACAGTCACTTTTCAAGTGAAAAGAACCTAAGGATAGACATTATTACACTCCCGACTGGATACAGTCACTTTTCAAAAACAAAACTGTTTTATTTGTTATACATTGTGTTAATTTGACAAGCTGTTTTCAATGTTCAAAGCAATTTTGTTTTCTTTGCAGTTAAAGTTTTAGAAAAGAGACATATAATGAGGGAAAAGAAATCACAATACGTAATGAGAGAAAAAGAAGTTTTAATGAAGATGAATCATCCATTTATAATTAGATTATATTTTACATTTCAAGATACAGATAGATTATGTATCCTTTTTAAGATTTGATTCCTTATAAAAGTCATTTATAAAATTGTAATGAAGAAAAGTAGATACAGATTCAAAACAGAACACCTTTTGGACTGAATATTTTGTTTGTTT
Source organism: Mytilus coruscus (assembly GCA_017311375.1). NCBI lineage: Eukaryota > Metazoa > Mollusca > Bivalvia > Mytilida > Mytilidae > Mytilus > Mytilus coruscus. Next base: position 61,573,346 of record CM029602.1, on the reverse strand, counting down.
TGTAGTAGACAGGTTTAACTGTAAACCAATTATCTGGTTATTAGAGGTCACCATATGGTGTCCTGTGATAAGCAATATATCACACATAACTATATAGTAAACAAGCAGAGTCTTGAAAAATTCTTACATAATTATCAAATAAACCTGAAAATTACACATCACTATACATTTTGTAAATGTATGAAGAACTAAACAAACTACACAATGACAACTACCAATTGTCCTCATTATACATGTACTGGAAAACATATGACATATACCACCACAGTAAGGTTTAATAAGTTGAAAAACATTTAAATGATTATATCTTTTTATGTATTAAAAAAACAATCATTGAACAAATTGGTAAATTTCAAGAATTTTGTGAAAAAAATCTTTATTCTATATAAAAAAAATTCTTCTTCTTTCCTTCTTGCTGTATTTATCATTAAAAAAAATCAAATCACGTATTCTGCATAAGTGTACAAGTAACGATACACATAAGGCAATCTTGATCCTACAAAGGCGAGTTGCTACAAGTGTTTCAAGGAAGAATATCATGTGTTTTGTAATTAACATTATACCAATGCAGTCAAATTTATCATAGCTTCTCATGGATTTTTTCAGGGTCCAGTAAAAGGAAGAATTCCAAAAAATTTAAATCACTCCAATAATTAATGTTCCCAAATTATAGCATTAAAACTTTAAAACCATAAAGGCATTCATAGAGTTTCCAAAAGACCCTAATAAATACTTCCACCATACCTTTTTGTCGAGCCTTCGACTTTTGTCGAAAAAGCGAGACATAGCGATCCTACATTCCGGCGTCCACAAATATTCACTCTGTGGTTAAAGTTTTTGAAATTTTAATAACTTTCTTAAACTATCCTGGAATTCTACCAAACTTGGACAGAAGCTTGTCTATGATCATAGGATAATATCCAAAAGTATATTTTTAAAAAAAAAAATTCCATTTTTTCTGTATTTTACTTATAAATGGACTTAGTTTTTCTGCCAGGAAACATTACATTCACTCTGTGGTTAAAGTTTTTGAAATTTTAATAACTTTCTTAAACTATCCTGGAATACTACCAAACTTGGACAGAAGCTTGTCTATGATCATAAGATAATATCCAAAAGTATATTTTGTAAAAAAAAAATTCCATTTTTTCCGTATTTTACTTATAAATGGACTTAGTTTTTCTGCCAGGAAACATTACATTCACTCTGTGGTTAAAGTTTTTGAAATTTTAATAACTTTCTTAAACTATCCTGGATTTGTACCAAACTTGGAAAGAAGCCTGTTTATGATCATAAGATAGTATCCTGAAGTAAATTTTGTAAAAAAAAAAAATTATTTTTTCCGTATTTTACTTATAAATGGACTTAGTTTTTCTGCCAGGAAACATTACATTCACTCTGTGGTTAGTTTTTGAAATTTTAATAACTTTCTTAAACTATCTTGGATTTGTACCAAACTTGGACAGAAGCTTGTTTATAATTAAAAGCTAGCATCTAGAAGGAAATTTTGTTAAAATTTTGTTCCATTTTTTCCGTATTTTACTTATAAATGGACTTAGTTTTTCTTCCAGTTAACATTACATACAGTCTGCAGTTTAAGTTTTTAAAACATTTATTAGATTCATAAACTATCCTGGATTTTTAACTTGTACAGAAGCTACTTACAATCAAAAGATAGTATAGAGAGGAATATTTTTATTAATTTTTTTCCACATTTTTGTTGAGCCTGTGATTAACAGCAAAAGTAGGCGAGACACTGGGTTCCGCGGAACCCTTACGAATGTTTTTACATAGCATGAACCTGTAATGATTATAATTCAGTATAATGGCCTTTCATAGGTTTAGTGAAGTATAGTTATGATTCCTTAGTGAAATGAAGATTTTGTGTTAAACTATGCAGAACGAGGGGAGCTTTTGGATTATCTACATAAGTTGTCTTCCTTTGATGTGCATTGTACTCAATGGTATGCAGCAGAAATTATACTAGCTTTAGAATATATGCACAGTTTAAATTTTATTCATAGGTGAGATTTCCATTGTTGTGTTTAATAAGAATAGGTTGAATGTCTGTTAATTGAGCTTAATGGAAGAAAGAATATTGATATGGAAAAAGAAACTACTGGTAAATGTAATTTTTGTTAGCTTTATTTGAAAAAGCAGTAAACAGGTGCTAGGGGAAGTCTTCAGCATTCAGTGAGATGAGTGTTTTTGCTTTATCTTAAATGCCTCACTGTGACTTTGAAAAGAAATACAAGCACTATTCCTTTGCTTTTTGTGTTTTCATGTACATTTAGTGATGATATTAAAGATTTATTTATTTAGATTTGGAATCTATACAATAAAAACATTTCTTTTAAGCCTTTTTTTTTTCGAATATATAAAAATATATTATTAACATTAAAACAATAGCACATGCAGACAATATATTCAAATTACATAGCAAACAAATACATTTATTGAACCGAAAAAGAAAATTACAGGCCGGGAAAAATAAAATGCACAATAAACTAAATTATATACAAGTTATAAAAATAAATAAAACAAGTAGCACAAAGGCAGTTAATGTTTACGCTTATGAAAAGCAGCCAAAGCATAGCAAAAAAAAATAAAATGTTCGTGTAGCAAATGAGTTCTCTTTACATGTATACTGTCATAAAGGTGTTTATCAATGTTATTTACAAAAGTACTGGACTTATTTTGTACATGTAGCAAATGAGTTCTCTTTACATGTATACTGTCATAGAGGTGTTTATCAATGTTATTTACAAAAGTACTGGACTTTATTGTACATGTACAAATAACAAATAACTTAAAAACAATTTAGCAATAAATTTTTATTAGAACTATTTAAAATCTAATTATACGTCTACTTTTTGAACAAAATTGATAAAATTTTCTTATACTTATCCAATATTTCTTTTCTTTATTTCAGAGATTTAAAGCCTGAAAATATTTTATTAAACACAGAAATGCATATACAGATAACAGATTTTGGCAGTGCAAAGATCTTACATAAAGAAGAAGAGATAAAACCAGAGGAAGGTGTGTTAGATATAATATATTTTGCTGTGTGTTTGTTTACCAGTTGAACTTTGCTGTTTCAATCCAGACTCTACATCTTAGAAGAGTAATTTAAATATTACTTCTAAATGTTATTGATATTAACATCAATTTTTTTAAACACAAGCAGTCTACATGTAAATTGAACCATATGAGATGACACATAAAAGATTTTATATATAGCCTATAATTTTGTAGAAAATGAAGCTTCATACCTTGTATATTACCAAACAGTGGAAACATAGATATAAGAAGATGTGGTATGAGTGCCAATGAGACATCTCTCCATCCAAGTCACAATTTATAAAAGTAAACCATTATAGGTCAAAGTACGGTCTTTAACAAGGAGCCTTGGCTCACACCGCACAGCAAGCTATAAAGGGCCCCAAAAATTACTAGTGTAAAATCATTCAAACGGGAAAACCAACGGTCTAATCTATATAAAAACGAGAAACGAGAAACACTTATGAACCACATCAACAAATGACAACTACTGAACATCAGATTCCTGACTTAGGACAGGTGCAAACAATTGCAGCGAGTTTAAACGTATTAATGGTACCAAACCTTCACCCTTATCTGAAACAGTAGTGTAACATCACAACATAGAAAGACACACTATAAAATATCAATTGAAATGGCTTAGCTCAATCAAAAGACATATTAACACAAGTGAACATACACTGAACGAATAAATTTGATCTATGATACAATGTAAATACAAAATCAATAAAATAAGAGATGAATAATTAAAGTAACAGTATTATACCTCTGTGAAATGTTAAACAATTTCAGAAAAACAACAATAACTTTAAACAAAAATCCACCATTTACAATAATATTATACACAGGTAAATGAAAATAATTTTGTTGTTAGGTATACAGATTAAAGGAGAAAGGAAATATTTTTACAAAATAAGTAATTTTGATGTTCATAGTTCGAAGAAGTGAAAATTTATAGTAATACCAAACACTTATCAAAGCTGGTATATGTCTATATTTAAATTCTGTAGTTGGTAAGTAAGAAAACCATGAAATCCATAAAATTTGGTCTCAATTATAACCAATTCAAATGTACTGGTAATAGTTTAAATGTAATATTCTTTCATATAATTTTTTTTCATATTCAAAGTAACAGAACGCATATACCTTTATGTCTCCTTACAAGAAATAGCAATCCTGGAATCATAGACAGAGAATAAATTATCTCAAGTTTGTGTTGACAGTATAAGTGTGTCAAAAAGAATGCCCCATCACACCTTACTAGCAAATATCATGTTTCAGACAGTGGTCAATACCCCTCTAGAAAAGCTGTTCAAAGGACTCTTTCATTTCCTAAACCCCAAATCTAATTGTTCAAGAAATCGTGTATGTTCAACCATGCTGGTGGAACAATTTGCATGCATCTTTTTTAAATATTACAAATGTAAGTACTTTCAAATACAAAACACATCACATCTAATATTAATTAGTTTTCATTTCTTCGTAACATTTTATCCAGTTTTATTGAACATTATACTTTTTGCTGTTATACTAATGTATGCCAGATACTTTTATGCATCTTTTGTTTTTCAACTAGATGAATTCTTTTCTATACCGGAGGCATCAGGTGGTGGTAATTAGTTGTATAACTAACTGTGTAACCCTCCTAAAATAATTTATTGTTGTTGTAACTGATAAATGTACTTCGTTTTTTTGTTGACCTTATTTTTATGGATAATCAGTGTTCTCCCCAAGCCAATATGACGCTGCGGTCCCGCAGCGCCTTCAAAATATTTTCATTGATCCCACAGCACCTTATTTGACTGCTGTCCCTTAATATTTGATCCCACAGCGTGTTAATTTTCATATTCAATTATGAAATGTTTAATAACTTTTGTAAAGTTAAAGATCGCCGCTGAGATGAAAATCAATACGACACCAAATTACGCAATAATTGATTGACTCCATCCATAACCTGTATTTGCCTTATCAGATCTTGTAATTCTATAGATTATCATCAAATAGATAAATGTTTTCTTGGATACTTTTTTTCAGTGTTTCAGGGTTAGAATTGAGGGAAAAGATCGAAATACAAATACAAAACGTCTTTACGCGTGGCTTTCCTTATAATAATGCCGAATTAAATATCGATTTTTCTCATTGGTCAATAGTAAAATTAATTTTAATACGACCAATGAACATGATGACAACACGTGGTAACTTTGCAATACACAACTACAAATATTGATAAATGGAAGTTGTTTTACATAAAAAAAAAGTAACATAAACTAATATTTCTGATAAATTCATAACATGAATCGATAGTCTGGGATAGAATGTAAAATTTTGTTCTTAGCAAATAAAATTCTTCTTTAGTTATCATCTTTAAAAAAAGAAATCAGTTGTGTCTGTTTTGGTCGTTTACTAATTTAAGCAGTATAACACCATGTAAAATCAAGTTTTGGGACAAATCAGTTGGTCCTTGGGATATTAATTAGTTCTTGCTGTCCTTGGGAAATCGTGGTACCCAAAACTATGACAATAGCAACTCGATGTCAATAGTTGGGAACTTAAATGCAGAAGCATATGCAAATAATTTTGTTGAACTTTACTTGGAAGAAAATTGCCAGGTTTCTACTTGCCAAAGAAAAGAGTGTGACAAATACACACGAAGCAATCTTGAAATGTCAACCTTCAAAATTGATCAGCTGTTCATTTTATCTTTTTTTAAAGTTGTATTCCAAAATTACAAACTGCTAATAATGCAAAATTATTAGAAGGAGCAGATGCACCAGATATGGAAATATTTAAAGCTGCACAGCACTTAAAGGCTCAAAGGAACAGGAGAATATTCTCTTGAAATTACTAAATTTGGTCTCTTAAATTAACTCTATATAAAATGGACTGTGATATCAGCATGATCAGTGTGTTTTATATGGGTGTAAATTGATTATATTTCATTTAATGATATTTTATAAATAGTGTACATAATTAAACACCTAGACTGTCATGAAGCTTTTAAATTCATTTTGTAGTTCTGAATGATTGTTTCGCATCATGATAGTTCACTCCAAAAAAAAAGGGTTACACGCTACAAATTTTTGCACCTTAAACAATTTCTGGGGAGAACACTGGATAATGTTGAGTTTAAGGGGTATCTTTAGTAAAACTTTAATCTTAATCACTTTCAACATCAAATTTATTCATGATTATTAAAGTGGGCGAAGCATCTCATTCATATTATGAGAAATAGAACACTTTAATGTGCTATAAAGAATCATTGCAAGGTAAACATGTCTTTCAGAAATGGGTTCACCTGACTTTGACCTTATATCATGGATCAGTGTCGATCAAAAAGTTTTTATGCTTAGCTACTATAAGCAATAGGCTAACTAAATTTGATGTATGGAATGATCACAATGTATATGTCTGTCTGGTGGGGATCTTTTTAGCTTGACCACATTTTCATGGTTAATTGGTCAACTTTAAGTTGTTATGATTAGGTCTTGTTTCTTGATTATATAAGCAATAGGTCAGCTGTATATGGTGTGTGGATAGATTGTAGATTGTAATAGGTACAAAATTATCCTTTGACCTTGACCGCATTTTCATGGATCATTATCAATGTTAAGTTTATGTGATACCTGTATTGCAGCGAGTTTAAACGTATTAATGGTACCAAACCTTCACCCTTATCTGAAACAGTAGTGTAACATCACAACATAGAAAGACACACTATAAAATATCAATTGAAATGGCTTAGCTCAATCAAAAGACATATTAACACAAGTGAACATACACTGAACGAATAAATTTGATCTATGATACAATGTAAATACAAAATCAATAAAATAAGAGATAAATAATTAAAGTAACAGTATTATACCTCTGTGAAATGTTAAACAATTTCAGAAAACAACAATAACTTTAAACAAAATCCACCATTTACAATAATATTATACACAGGTAAATGAAAATAATTTTGTTGTTAGGTATACAGATTAAAAGGAGAAAGGAAATATTTTACAAAATAAGTAATTTTGATGTTCATAGTTCAAGAAGTGAAAATTTATAGTAATACCAAACACTTATCAAAGCTGGTATATGTCTATATTTAAATTCTGTAGTTGGTAAGTAAGAAACCATGAAATCCATAAAATTTGGTCTCAATTATAACCAATTCAAATGTACTGGTAATAGTTTAAATGTAATATTCTTTCATATAATTTTTTCATATTCAAAGTAACAGAACGCATATACCTTTATGTCTCCTTACAAGAAATAGCAATCCTGGAATCATAGACAGAGAATAAATTATCTCAAGTTTGTGTTGACAGTATAAGTGTGTCAAAAAGAATGCCCCATCACACCTTACTAGCAAATATCATGTTTCAGACAGTGGTCAATACCCCTCTAGAAAAGCTGTTCAAAGGACTCTTTCATTTCCTAAACCCCAAATCTAATTGTTCAAGAAATCGTGTATGTTCAACCATGCTGGTGGAACAATTTGCATGCATCTTTTTAAATATTACAAATGTAAGTACTTTCAAATACAAAACACATCACATCTAATATTAATTAGTTTTCATTTCTTCGTAACATTTTATCCAGTTTTATTGAACATTATACTTTTGCTGTTATACTAATGTATGCCAGATACTTTTATGCATCTTTTGTTTTCAACTAGATGAATTCTTTTCTATACCGGAGGCATCAGGTGGTGGTAATTAGTTGTATAACTAACTGTGTAACCCTCCTAAAATAATTTATTGTTGTTGTAACTGATAAATGTACTTCGGTTTTTTGTTGACCTTATTTTTATGGATAATCAGTGTTCTCCCCAAGCCAATATGACGCTGCGGTCCCGCAGCGCCTTCAAAATATTTTCATTGATCCCACAGCACCTTATTTGACTGCTGTCCCTTAATATTTGATCCCACAGCGTGTTAATTTTCATATTCAATTATGAAATGTTTAATAACTTTTGTAAAGTTAAAGATCGCCGCTGAGATGAAAATCAATACGACACCAAATTACGCAATAATTGATTGACTCCATCCATAACCTGTATTTGCCTTATCAGATCTTGTAATTCTATAGATTATCATCAAATAGATAAATGTTTTCTTGGATACTTTTTTCAGTGTTTCAGGGTTAGAATTGAGGAAAAGATCGAAATACAAATACAAAATGTCTTTACGTGGCTTTCCTTATAATAATGCCGAATTAAATATCGATTTTTCTCATTGGTCAATAGTAAAATTAATTTTAATACGACCAATGAACATGATGACAACACGTGGTAACTTTGCAATACACAACTACAAATATTGATAAATGGAAGTTGTTTTACATAAAAAAAAAGTAACATAAACTAATATTTCTGATAAATTCATAACATGAATCGATAGTCTGGGATAGAATGTAAAATTTTGTTCTTAGCAAATAAAATTCTTCTTTAGTTATCATCTTTAAAAAAAAAGAAATCAGTTGTGTCTGTTTTGGTCGTTTACTAATTTAAGCAGTATAACACCATGTAAAATCAAGTTTTTGGGACAAATCAGTTGGTCCTTGGGATATTAATTAGTTCTTGCTGTCCTTGGGAAATCGTGGTACCCCGAAAACTATGACAATAGCAACTCGATGTCAATAGTTGGGAACTTAAATGCAGAAGCATATGCAAATAATTTTGTTGGACTTTACTTGGAAGAAAATTGCCAGGTTTCTACTTGCCAAAGAAAAGAGTGTGACAAATACACACGGAAGCAATCTTGAAATGTCAACCTTCAAAATTGATCAGCTGTTCATTTTATCTTTTTTTTTTAAAGTTGTATTCCAAAAATTACAAACTGCTAATAATGCAAAATTATTAGAAGGAGCAGATGCACCAGATATGGAAATATTTAAAGCTGCACAGCACTTAAAGGCTCAAAGGAACAGGAGAATATTCTCTTGAAATTACTAAATTTGGTCTCTTAAATTAACTCTATATAAAATGGACTGTGATATCAGCATGATCAGTGTGTTTTATATGGGTGTAAATTGATTATATTTCATTTAATGATATTTTATAAATAGTGTACATAATTAAACACCTAGACTGTCATGAAGCTTTTAAATTCATTTTGTAGTTCTGAATGATTGTTTCGCATCATGATAGTTCACTCCAAAAAAAAGGGTTACACGCTACAAATTTTGCACCTTAAACAATTTCTGGGAGAACACTGGATAATGTTGAGTTTAAGGGTATCTTTAGTAAAACTTTAATCTTAATCACTTTCAACATCAAATTTATTCATGATTATTAAAGTGGTGAAGCATCTCATTCATATTATGAGAAATAGAACACTTTAATGTGCTATAAAGAATCATTGCAAGGTAAACATGTCTTTCAGAAATGGGTTCACCTGACTTTGACCTTATATCATGGATCAGTGTCGATCAAAAAGTTTTTATGCTTAGCTACTATAAGCAATAGGCTAACTAAATTTGATGTATGGAATGATCACAATGTATATGTCTGTCTGGTGGGGATCTTTTTAGCTTGACCACATTTTCATGGTTAATTGGTCAACTTTAAGTTGTTATGATTAGGTCTTGTGTCTTGATTATATAAGCAATAGGTCAGCTGTATATGGTGTGTGGATAGATTGTAGATTGTAATAGGTACAAAATTATCCTTTGACCTTGACCGCATTTTCATGGATCATTATCAATGTTAAGTTTATGTGATACCTGTAGTAAAACCCTGATATTGACTTTGAACATAAAATTCATACATGATCAGTTAAACTTGTAAGACATTTCACAGTGTGCTCTGTTGTGTAGAAACCAAGAATTGTCAAACCTTCATATAATATTATGAATCATGAATATAAGCTTCTTCATGATTAAGAGAGAGCGTTCAAGCAAAATTTTGAAAGAAAATCAAATAAACAAATCCATCTGCAATTGTAAAACTGTTCATCAAAATGCCAGATTTATATTTGTGATTTCTGGAAATTTTGCATAAGAATGATGCTATCAAAATTTAATATGTTAATAGGATTTATTTTTGTTAAACCTATCCTGTTGCAATTTTCATGATAAGAAAAACCTCACATTTTTTGGGGAATTTTGAACTAAACAAAGCCATTGCTGCAATAAGATTTATTCCTTTTTGTTTTCAGAACACCATACACAAAGGAGAAAGAATTCGTTTGTAGGAACAGCACAGTATGTGTCTCCAGAAGTTCTCACCAGTAAACAAGTCTGCAGTAGGTTAGTATGCCTTCACAAGTTCTCACCAGTAAACAAGTCTGCAGTAGGTTATTATGCTTTCACAAGTTCTCACCAGTAAACAAGTCTACAATAGGTTAGTATGCTTTCACAAGTTCTCACCTATAAACAAGTCAGCAGTAGGTTATTATACCTTCATAGGTTCTCACCTGTAAGTGTATTCTCCACAAAACTCCATATAATCATGTTTTTAGTAGGTAAGTACAGACAACATGCCTTTATGGTCACCTCGCTTCAGCAGTCACCTGCCTCTAACAGTCACTTTCAGACCCAAACATTTTTCTCTGTATAATGTAACTCTTTTTAGCAGTCACCCAATCTGCACAAAATTGTCAATTCAACTTTCAACAACGGTCATTTTCACGTTTTTAACATCCAAAATATAATCATGATGAAAAGTATATGTGTTTAGTATCGAGGTCAAAATTTCCTATCGAAGGTCGGTGGTGTTCTCCGGGAACTCCGGCTTCCTCCACCAATAAAAACTGGCCGCCACGAAATAGCCCAAAAGCGGTGCTTAAAAGTGGCGTTAAAAACACAAAAAATCAAAATCAAATCGAGGTCAAAATGAGAATCTGAACCCATTTGCAACCAAAGTGTTCCACTTCTTTCAGTTTCCATTGAAAACCATATCATCAACTTATTTCTCCACTTATATTTATGCCCGCCATAGCGGAGGGGGCATTAAGTTTTACCCTTGTCCGTCTGTCTGTACGTCCCAAAATTGGTTTCCGTTCCCTAACTTGAGTTTGCCTCAACCAAATGTTATGAAACTTATACACAATGCTTATTACCACAAAACACAGATCAAGTTTGAATTTTGATGGCGTCACTTTAACCGTTCTAGAGTTATGCCCCTTTATAAATGGAAAAATGGAAAAATTTTAGTTTCTGTTCTCTAACTTAAGTTTGCCTCAACCAAATGTTATGAAACTTATACACAATTCTTATTACCACAAAATTCAGATCAAATTTGAATTTTTGTAGCGTCACTCTAACTGTTCTAGAGTTCTGCCCCTTTATAAATGGAAAAATTACAAAATTTTAAGTTTCCATTCTCTAACTTAAGTTTGCCTCAACACTTTAACCATTATCGAGTTATGCCCCATTATAAATCGTAAAATTGCAAAAATTTTAGTTTCCGTTCTGTAACTTAAGTTTGCCCCAACCAAACATTATGAAACCTATACACAATACTTATTACCACAAAATTCAGATGAAGTACAAATTTGGGTAGCGTCACTTTTATCGTTCTTGAGTTATGTCCCTTTACTATGTTGTATGCAAGCGGGGGCATCATCTGTGTCCATGGGGACACATTCTCCATTTATTTAAAACTAATTCAAATATTTTCTTCAAATTTAGAGCACCAGAATTCACCATTTTTTTTTTTTGGTCTGCTGGAACGAAAGATAACTCTACCAATTGAAAACACTAACACAATTTGCCCCAATCCTGGCGCCTTTCAATGCCAGAATCGGAATTTTTTCAGAACCTCATTTTAAAGGTCCTCTCTTGAGAGGTCAATTTTGAACTCTAAACTTCAAAACTCTGATAATGTGTATGCTGAAAATAATTAATTTCTTTTTCAATGTATAGTCATTTGGGATTAAATGTCTCATTTTGGTATTTATTGATTTTTAATTACAGATGTTGTCTAATTTCTTTAAAATTATTTCTTTCAGTTCAGACTTATGGGCTTTAGGTTGTATTATTTATCAGTTATTGTCAGGCCTACCACCATTCAGAGGAGGGTGAGTACCAACATTTTTATGTCATATAATAGTATATTTATAAGTGATTATTTCAAGGTTAACACCAATATATATCATAAAAAATGTATTTTTCATTACAATTCAATTAAGTTTTTGTAATTTCAGTGAGTTAGATGAGTTATTATATTGATATTGGTATAGTAGTGAAAATCCTGGTAAGAAAGAGAAATATTTATTTGTAAAGTGTGCTTTTATCAAAGAAAGTCTGTCAGTAATTTATGTGATGCCTTACTCAAGATTATATTTTTGATTGATTGATTTTATATTATTATTTATATATTACAGTCATGAATTTCAAATATTCCAAAAAATCCAGAAATTAGAATATGAATTTCCAGATGGCTTTGATCCAATAGCCAGAGATTTGGTAGAAAAATTACTGGTAAGTTTTTGCATACTTAAGATGAATGTTGTGATTAATACTCCTAAGGTAATTGATTATCTGAGTTTTCACCTGTGTTGTGGAAACCAATCAATCATGAAGATTTTTCATTCCTTATGATATTATACTGATATTGAGGAAGGGGTTTTACTCGCTTATACATGTGAAATTACCCATTTATTGTATGAAAATACTTCAAAACTACAAGGACACAACATGTTTTAAGTAATAGCTGTTTTCAAGTGATATTTTTTGCAATATTTTACGAATTATGGTATACTAACCTGATATTAACTTTCTATAGCAAATTTCATGTGATTCTGATAATCTCTTCTTGGAAAAAGATATAGCAGATATATTATACTGCATAAACAATTTTTGAACAACAAGCTTAGAGTGAATCACAATGTAGTATAAGCAAAAAAATGACCACTCACTACATGTTATCTGGATGGATTTATCGGAATATGATTTTCAGATAGTAACGATATTTACAGTAGAAATATCATTTCTGTTCTTTACATGAATAAAAATTCTTATTTAATTTTGTTTGGAACGTTCAATTTGATTGGATAATGCCACAAATTTCAGGGTATCAATTTTACAGTTGATGATCTGAAATTGTGCATGCAAGCGGAGACATCATGTGATCATTTTAAAATGTATGATTCCGTGGTGTTTTTTTTTTTCAGTTGTATGAGAAAGGAGATGACAATTTTATATTTGAAGATTAGAAACCATCAAATCGACAATTGATGACCACAAATCTTTAAAAACAATTGTTATCTACTAATTATGAAGTAAAAGATAATCAGAGAAGTAGCAACTTTGATAAAGCAATGCAACCAAAAATAAGCACCTGCTAAAATATATTAATAATGCTTATTCTGGATTTTATAGGTTATAGAACCTTCACAACGACTTGGTTGTGAAGAACTAGGTGGAATGGAACAGCTGAAATCTCATCCCTTCTTTGAAGGAATAGATTGGGAACATTTATCTGAACAAAAACCACCAGAACTACTTCCATATTTACCAGCAACAAAAGACAATCCAGATGAATTATGGAGTCGGGTTAGTATGTCTATTTCAAGTACTATGCTTCTTTGGTATGTCACCTTATAGTTTAATGTCAAAAAGAGAAGTCACATTGCACATTGATTTTAGAAGTAATTTGGGCCATGCAAGCAGTTTTTATACGACCACCAAAATTTTTTTGGGTTTGTATAATGCTATGATGTCGTCGTCTGTGTCGTCGTCCGAAGACACATTTGGTTTCCTTACAATAACTTTAGTTTAAGTGAATGGATCTCTATGAAATTTTTTAAGAAGGTTCAATACCACAAAAGGAAGGTTGGGATTGATTGATTGGTTGGGGATGATGGTCCCAACAGTTGAGGAATTAGGGGCCCAAAACAAGCATTTTTCTAGTTTCAGGATAATAACTTGTGTATAAGTATTTCCATTGCTCTGAAATTGTACCACAATGTTTAATACCACAAGCAGAAGGTTTGGATTCATTTTGGGGGTTTATGTGCCAACAAGCATTTTTTATAGTTTCCGGACAATAACTTAAGTGTAAGTGTATGGATCTCTCCGACATTTTACGACAAGGTTCCATATCACAAAGGGAAGGCTGGGATTGAGTTTGGGGGTAATTGCCCCAAACATGCAGGAATTAGGGACAAAAAAAGGGCAAAAAACAAGCATTTTTCTAGTTTCCAGACAATAACTTGTGTTGAAGTGTATGGATCTCTCTAAAATTGTACTACAAGGTTCCATACTACAAAGGAAAGACTGGGATTGAGTTTGATGGTTACTGCTCCAAGGGGGGATTCATAAAAGTTGGGGGTTCCAATTTTTTTAAGGGGTTCATATTTTTTTCAAAATTTTTGAAAAGTTTCAAGAAGAAATCTTCAATTGCACAGTATTGCGCATTAGATTTGTAAGATCTTTGACCACATTTATTTTGTGTCAGAAACCTATATTATGTCAAAAATTTGATTACAATCCAAATTCAGATAGTATCAAGCTTGAATATGGTGTCCAAATTTGCCCCAACTGTTCAGGGTTCGACCTCTGCGGTCGTATCAGGCTGCGCTAAGCAAAGCATTTTATATTAAATATAAATTTGATAGGACCTTATAGGTGATATAAGTAAATTGAATCTGAGAGTTTTTGTACAGTATATCATGTTCTTATGAATTCAGAAATTAATGAGTGTTTTTACATGATTTGAAAGTTTCAATTGCATTACAGTGATAACACTTAAATTTTAAATTGATAACAATATTTTACAATAGAAAAGTAGAAATCTGGTAGAAATATGGGTTGTTGGGAATCCCACTAATAATTGCACACATATTTGAATTTTGAATTTACAATTTACAAAATATTTAATGTGTAAGATGCAAATGATTTGGTTTATGTAAGCCAAAGTTTTGTCAGCTATGCTCTTGATTAATAAAATCTACTTTTTATTTCAGCCTGGCTTTGATGATAAAAGAATTGTTGAACTAATGACCAATAATGTTAGTGATAATATGTAAGTAAATATTTTCAATTGAATAAAAACATACAAACTAACTTAATCTAATATAACGTTTTACATTGAATTTTTTTTTAAGTTATTGTATTTTCAGATAAAAATACACCATAAACTGAGTGGTGAATTTTTCAGTATTTACTTATAGTATTATGATTAGACAGTAATCTACCATTTGTATATATCTTGAACACCATTTTTTTTCTGCAATGGAAAAATACAAATTTTGTGAAGTTTAAATCCTTATTACACCCCTTTCACTCCCCCCCTTTTTTTTTATAATGACATCATCGTCACATGTATGTTACATATTGTAAATCCTTGTGACTCTGATAGAACCAGCTAATAATTTCCAGACTTCACCAAACAAGATTTAGTTGGTCTTTTTCTTACAATTTACAGCAGTATAACAGAAGATGAAAGGAAGCAAAGGTTAGAGGAACAAAAGAAAAATAATGAATATCACAAATTTGTAGAAGACAACCTTATTCTGAAGCAGGGTCTAGTGGATAAAAGAAAGGTAGTGTAGAGAGTAGACATACATACACTTCAAATAAAATATCATGCTTTCAATGTAATGCATTATCCAAATGCTAGATAGATTATGGAATACAAAAACAAGAAAATGTAAAGTTAAGCAAATATCCTCAATCAATAGAGTGTTAAAAGTATAGAATCACAATTTCTCTGCAGTATAAATAGAAGTATATGAGACAGTATCTGATAAAATTACAAAAATCATTTGCTTAAGTTGAGTTGTTTTATTTGTTAAATGTATCACATTTCATTTTGTTTTATCCAAGTAAAATAAGGATTAAACAATACTAAATAGCAACTAGTATGTTATCAAATGCAACCATTCTATTTTGAATTTATTTTGGCTTGATTATAGTTCAGTGTACCAGTATCGAAAATAAGATGTCGTCTCTTTATCTGTTTGATTATCTTCCAGGGTTTATTCGCAAGAAGACGTATGCTTTTATTAACCGAGGGACCACATTTATATTATGTTGATCCTGCCAATAAAGTTTTAAAGGGACAAATTCCATGGTTAGTATTTTCTATTTACTCGCATGAATGTAGCAAATACAAGAAATAATTTTTTTCTGTCTTTACATTGATACACAGCTCATACTTAAACAAGTTTAGCTCTGTTTTCATTTACGTCTGTATTGTAAATTTCCATTGAATTATATCAATAATTTGTTACACTTTATTTATGACTTTTAAAAAAAAAATTTGGTCATCCGCTACTTGATTGAGTCCATGTCATAGATTTTCCAATTATTCATTTGAATTATGGCATCCATTTTTTAACAGAATTACAGGCACAGTATCTTTAAGCCATTTACCTCATACATTTTTACGTTTGCGATGATGTGTATGCATGGAAGTCCCAGTGGTTGTCATTGGACTTGGACCAGTGGGCGGGTGGTGCAGGTTGATAGGTGCAGACAGGATGGAGCTCTTACTGCTTGTACCGGCCTGTGCGAGCCTATATTTTTTGTTCTATTGCACTTGAACACAAATGAAAAAAGTCTGAATTTATTTTCTTTATACAAAAAGAACAGAATGCATTTGTATATTGATATATTTTTTAATCTCTTCAGTAAGAAGAAACACATTGAAAAAGCTTTAAGCTTTGAAAAAGTCATATACAATATTTACATAATAGCCTTTTTGTCCTTGAAGCATTTTGACTGAATATATTCCATAAAGCATTATGTGGTTAAGATTATTTACATATCTTTAATATAATTGTAGGTCAGAAGACCTACGACCAGAGGCAAAGAATTTTAAAACTTTTTTCATTCATACAGTAAGTATACCTTTATTGTTTGGATGGTGTTTTTTTAATGTCAACCAAGGAAAACATAAGAACATGTAGTATTTATCTGCTATGTAAGATGTAATAGACTTGTGGGTATTTATTTAAATTTGAGAACTTCATAAACAAAAGTTGAAATACTTAACATTTTTATGCCCCCGCCGTAGTGGAGGGGGCATTAAGTTTTACCCTTGTCTGTCTGTACGTCTGTACGTACGTCCCAAAGTTGGTTTCCGTTCTCTAACTTTAGTTCGCCTCAACCAAATGTTATGAAACTTATACACAATGCTTATTACCACAAAACGCAGATCAAGTTTGAAATTTGGTGGTATCACTTAAATTGTTCTAGAGTTATGCCCCTTTACAAATGGAAAAATTGCTGAATTTTTTGTTTTTCTGTTCTCTAACTTTAGTTTGCCTTAACCAAATGCTACAAAACTTATACACAATGCTTATTACCACAAAATACAGATTAAGTTTGAATTTTGGGGGTGTCACTTTTATTGTTCTAGAGTTATGCCCCTTTACAAATGGAAAAATTGCTGAATTTATCGTTTCCGTTCTCTAGCTTAAGTTTGCTGAACCAAATTTTATGAAACTTATACACAATACTTATTACCACAAAACTCAGATTAAGTACAAATTTGGGTAGTGTCACTTATGCTGTTCTTCAGTTATGTCTCTTTATAACTTTATATGATATGCTAGCGGGGGCATCGTCTGTGTCCCATGGGCACATTCCCCATTTATTTTTTATGAAGTTCTCAAAATAAGTGTAATTAATAAATGCACTAGAGTAGTAATATTTATATATTTATTTTTTGTACATGTTTGAAAACAAGTTGAACAAAGCCTTGAAAAAATGTCCCCAGAAAAAAAATTTCAGTAACTTTGTTGTCTGTCTGTATATCCATCCATTTGTGTGTCTGAAGCAAATGCTTCTCCAGTGGTAAATTGAGTTTCCCTTGCTTGATTGGAACAGAAATAAAACAGATGAAGAAACAATGAATGGAAAGAAGCCTATTGATTGTGTGGTCAATAGGTCACAGTTCAAGGTCATTGTTACTAAAAATGGATTTTTTTTTTTAACTTAATAGATGATAACTTGAGATTCCTTTGCTTTATTAAATTGAAGTTTATACAGATGGTAGGGGAAAGCCTTTTGATTTTGGAGTCATGAGGTCAAATTTTAAAGTCACTGATACTAAAAATTTAAATATTTTGGAAAAATGCTTTCCAAATGGAAACTCAAGTTTCCTTTATCTAAAGTGAAACTTCTGTAAATGAAAGATATAAGGAAGGAAGGAAATCCTATAGATTTTCAGGCCGAAAGGTCAAGGTCACAGGTGCTAAAAATATTCTGAAATTATAGAAATGTTAGTTGCAATTTGTTTGTTTTTTTGTGATTTCTTGAGGTAAAACGTTGCAATACCCAAATTGCACCAATTTAGCAAAAATAGCAGCAGAAATCTTACAAGTTTTCTTAGAGACAAAACAGTTTGTATTTTTATGATTTGACGTTATGCACGTCTTTCAACATAGCTAAATATATTTAAAATACAAAACACATTCACAGTATATATCAACAGATGAAGTATTCACTGGAAAAAGTAAAATATACGGAGCGACGTCCACAAAAAGTCAACTTTTAGAAATGAACAATTAAAATATGTGGCAGGCATACATTTCTTAAAAAATGAATTACAAGCATGGACTATTGTCAGATTGTTTCTAAATTTTTGGAGAAATAAAATAAAACATCAGTTATTCGAATTTTACGTATGTACTCCTCATAACAGAATCATGGGTTCGTTTGGAGGTTGGTTCAAACCCATTTTTCTATGATTCAATTTGGATTCAAAATCAAATTGGTGGAACTATATAGTAAATAAGGATACATCTACAAAATAAACACAGAATGGAAACTTTTTTCTGGATAATAAATAAAGGTAGCTGAAAAAAACTGTCAAAATAGGTGCAATTTGGGTACCCTCATGTTAAGTGTTGGATTTTGATAAAGCTTATACAAATGGCTGAAAATGGGGAAGGGAGGAAGCTTATCAATTTTAAAGTCAGCTGTTAAAAGACAACGTCACAGTTGCAAAGGATAGCTGAACATAGTATGAAATTCTTCAAAATCTGAGTTTCTAGGTGAAATCTCTTAAATGTGACTTTTAATTATTCTTGAATATTTTTATTGGGCACATGCTTCCAAACGGTGTCAACCCCCTGGCGAAAATAACTAGAAGGTGTTTCTGTATATCAAGGATATCAAGTATATAGCAAAACATGCAGGTAACGAAACACTATTATTTTTCACTAGATTTTAAGTTCTTGATTTGAAGCATAAAAAGTAATGTGAAAATTTTATATTTTTTTTCAGCCAAACAGAACGTACTACTTAGAAGATAAAAAATTAGGATCTCAAGACTGGGTGCAAAAAGTGGATGAAGTTTGGAAGACTTATTATGGTGATAAAAAAACAAAAGATGGATCTAAAAATGGATGACAGTACCTGTGAATCATTAAATATTCTGTGTCCTGCTATATATTTAAATTCATACAACTGGATGAGAACAGAACATTTAGCATTCTGGATTAGTAACAGCAGCTTGTTTCTAAATTTTATTGGAATTTATACATAGTTTCAATGTTTAAAAATGTTAGTCTATAGAACTGACATTCTTCTCATATATTTGTAGAAAAATTATGTCTTTAACATATGTGACCATGGTGAGCACTAGAAGTTTGAAAGCTCCGTTGAAAGAAATAGTTTTATGAATTTTTTGTTGTTATTTTTTTTAAGAACTACAAATTTTTCATCAACCTGTACAGTTGAAATGTTAACTTTTATAGACTTCAAAATTTGATTTAAAAGATTCTTACCAAATCTTTTTATTCCAAATGATATATCACAATTTTGTAAATATGAGACTTGAGACAATACTTTTACTTAAAAAATAAACAAGTAAAAGTTTGGAGTAGAGATAACAATGACTTTAAGAAATCCCATTAAACTTACAAAAAAAGACCATCCTCAAAATGTGAATGGAAAAAACTACCACTTGACACTTTGATCTAAAAACCAAAATAAAAATCATTCTTTATTATCAATTAGTAAATTTTTTCATTGCTAGATTGTTAAATGCATTCATCCTGAAGAATTTATTAGTATTGTAAAAGTGTCAAATAAACTAAGATGAAAAAGAAATAATTAAAAAAATCATCTCAAACGGAATATTGTCTTGTCAAGTTCTTGAAATTGTTAATTTTATAAGATACTAGTCAAGTGTATGTTTTTTAATGGATAGCAAGCTTAAAATGTTTTTAAAAAAAATCCTTGTATTAGAAAAAGCTTTGTGACCTGTAGTTTGTTACATATATGATATATGATAGTTTATTTGTTAATGGCTTGCAAATTTAATTTAGTGAAGACTTGCTTAACATATGTGTTTGTCAAACATATGATAAAATAAAGGTTAAAGAGGTACTAAAACGCTAAAATTATGTTTGTCTTATTCTAAAGTTCGTAATTAACGTTTAAGAATGCAAAAAACCCGATAAAATTTCATTTTGTAATTATCGAGATATTTGCAAATTACTGTCAGTTTGTCATTTGAACACCTGAACGATTTAGTAAAACACGCCACTACAACTCACTACTTATACCCAACGGAAGTGACGCACAGTGGGTCACCCTGATCAAATACGTGTGTTATATCGTATGCAAACAGATCACGGCTTGCTAAGTAAAATAACAGTTTTGAAATGAATCGGTGACAATTATTACATTGAGAATATTGATAACCATTTGTCGAGGCTTGATAATCACATAAATATTTTAATCAAATGTTTATAATTAGAAAAGTATTGAAAACCAAAAGCACAAATCAACCTTTTTCTATAAAATATTAACATGTGCATCCTAAAGTGGCGGTAGAAGCAGAAGTAGAACCGTGCATGTTATTTTCATGGCGGAAAACGGCATTCAAAATAGGACACTCCCAACACGTGCTTCCAAAAGACGACGGAGGGCGAACTTGTTGATTTGTTAAATTAAACTATGTGGGTTTTTCTGAGCTACAAAAAAATAAAAATTCTCTTTCTTACGACTTTAGTTACAGCAGCATTTCACAATTATATAAGTTTATTCTCCAGATAATGTGAAGAATTGAGAACTGTCGGTCACAGTAATCTGCTTGTCTGGTTTAGCAAAAACCTGAATATGTATTGATCAAGCTATTTCATTAAAAATGAAATACTGGATAGACTTGTAATTAACCTACACGGAGATTTAAAAATCAAACAAAATTTTAAAATGGAAATCAGTATAAGTATATATGATTGTCATAGTCCTTGGACCTTATGTAAAAATATTGCTATATGTGTCATATATACTAACGTTATATCAGATCCCAGTATCATGAGCATAGTCCTACCTACGGACGAATGTAGGATAGAAAGTCACAGTACAAAAATTCACAATTCAGTTTTTAGTTTTTTTTTTTTTTTTTTTTTGAATAAGAAAACATTTGTCAAATTATTTTTGTATTTTTTCTAGAACTTTTATATATATGGCAACTTTGTAAACCAAATTTATTCTGAAAAAATCAATAATAAAAAATAATTGTAAAGATAACAATTTGCCAAAGTGGCTTGGTACTTAAATGGTTTCATTATGACATAGTGCCAATAAATATATCCTTTTCATGCATAAAATTTGACATCTATTCATTACTCTAGGTTTAAATGAACTATTTCATAAATTGTAAAATGAATATATGCAAGTAACCAAAAACAGTTGTAGAAATTTTTCCTATGTTTTCAAACAAAACTAAACAAATAGTATGTGTGACTTTTGTACTATCAAATTTGTGACTTTCTGTCCTGTAACTTTCAGTACGTTTGCCATAGAGACATATTATACAATTGTAATCTATGTCTGTGTCCTAAATCACAGGCCTATTTTATATGTAAATATATATTATTTTTTTTGTTATTAGAAAACAAGATATAAAACCTATATCCAAGGATTTGTATAGTAGTCTTACTATACAAATCCTTGCTATATCGTAAAAAATATAAGAGCAATAGAATTATTAAATAAGTTAAAACATATTTGAGCATTTAAAACTACAACAAAAACCACTGATATAAAATCTTTAGAAAAAGGGGTGTGCATTCCCAAATTACTTTTGTCCTAAATCCTGAATGTTATGATCACACAAATTTTTTTTTTAAATAAAAAAATTATACCATACCGCTTTTAAGATATTGACCTTTTCTTTCATTTAAAATTTAAGCAATGACAAATGAATAACCAAACAAGAAAAATATTAATCCTCTCGATCACCTTTTGATCCTGATAATTAAAACAGTCCGCACTTTGACACTACTGATAAGTAAACATCCTGTATACAGTAAGGTAAAGATCAAACAGCAGCTATTATCCAACCCCTCAGGTAATTAACAACTTGGCCATGCAGAAATGCCACCTGTTGTTTATAAAGTGATAAACTTTAAAGTTTGATAATTAACATTATTAAAAGGTATTACACATACCCGATTTTAACTGGCAATTAATTATTTTTAGTACATGGAACCGAAGCCTCTACCGTCATATCTTGTCAAGATGTTATGCAACTTTACGTACAAGACATGTAAATATAAACCATATTTTTTCTCGACTCAATATTTGTTTTTTAATTAATAGCTAGATTAATGATATATTGACCGTCAATTTGTCTCAGTTCTACGATCAGAAACATTGTTTTCAGTTGAAAACTCAATGTTGAATTATCCCAACCCCATCCCCCCTTTTTCTATTGAAACACGTTATTAATGCACTTCCCTTCTGAAACATATTTTGTTCCTTTTGACAAAGGGGTCATAATGAAGAATGAGCCTTGAATGGGTAGTGTAATTCATTGGCAGTGCTTTAAATCAACGATCAGAAGAAAGTTCATTTATTAAACAACGTTTAGATAAGCCGAAGAAGTGACCCACAGTGCGTCACTTCCGGTAGATTTGGTTTTAGTGCTGTTTCCGGAAGTAGCGTTGATTGGATTTTCCTAAGGTAAAAATAGTTGAACTTTACACGCTATTATCTCTGTAATTAGTGGACCAAATTGCATCGGGTTTTGCATTTTTATCAATTATTTGAACTTTTAGATAAGAATTACTTGTTATGTGCGTTTTAGTACCTCTTTAAGTGGGTTTCATATGTTGTGTAAACTACACTTTAAATATTTCAGATTCTCCTCCATGCAGTACCATTTTTATCTTAACTATATTTCATTTAGCAACACTAGCATCTATATTATGCACATTTTCTTACCTCAGGATCCATGTTGCGGAATTCAGAGTTCACAAAATTTTTTGACCTGTCAGTCATGGGACTGAAAAAGCAAGATAATATGTCAGTCCTACAAAATTTTGCCGGTCCTACAAAATATGTCAAATTTTCAGAACACTTTGAACCGGTGATTGAAAAGTATCGTATGCATAACGAACATGACATGAGTTTTGTTTCACGGTCGTACTTAAGCCATTCCCTATTCTCCTGCAAACTTGCAGTAAAAGATTGGTCGAGTCTTCGTTCCCGCTCATATTGCTTCCTTTTTATTTGTTTGGCTTCATCAGAAGGTTCCACTGATGATCGTTTGCCAGGGACTGCTCCGTGAACAAATTTGATAGGCCACATGTAGCTCGCCGCTTTGGTTTGTTTATAATAAAATTCAGAAACCAGTACCGGAGATGAGCTGCGGATACATCTGATGACTGATGTAAAAAACATGGTGACATAGGCACTGCAACGGCTGTTTTTGCATCAGTCATCGGGACCGCCGCTAGCGATCAAAATACTGGTCTGAGCATCATTTTGGCTTTGGAAAAACTAGAACCAATTCCGATGCATAATTAATGAAATCTCCATGGGAAGATGTCTCTGGAAACGTCTCAATTTTTTGTTCAGTGCAGTGTTATACCACAAATCCCAGTGTTTAAAACATGTTAAATTTTTGTGATTCGATAATCACTTTTATATTAAAAATGACAGCTTATATGACTTTAAACAAACTTTAAAACATTTTTCCTAGTTTTGCTGTAGAAAAAATAGAGTGTGTTCATTTGTTAGCAATATTTTTTGTCAATTTTCTAAAACAAAATTCAATCTGTCATGACTTTCTTTATTATTCTTTTGGTATTAATAAGGAACAGATATTCTGTGACGGGAGTGTCAACATCTGTGACTCTTTTATATCTATAAGGAACCTCTGGAGTGGTCAGTTTCTTCCTCTTTCTATTTGCAGTGTAAATTACATGTGTTTATATTTTGAGCATGTCTTAAGTCAAGTTTTTCACTTCATCGATATCAACTACAGTTTTCATGACCTCAAGTGATTTAACAACCATCACTGAAGTTGTTGTCATGGGTTTCAGCACTTTTTGTAATAGCACATCTAGGTCTTTTTTGTTTTTTTTACTTTTAAACCCTTTCCAGATAGACTTTTTTTTTTTGGAATTGTAAGCGTTTACAGGTCTCTGGGACTAAGTAAGTATCATCAAGATTTGTTAATGTCTCTTTTTTTTATGGCTTGTCAATTGCCTGGTCAACTAACTTTTCCATATGATCATCTATTTTGTCTCCAAATGTCTTGGGCTCTTTGCACATTTTCTCCAGTTCACCAAGAAAGGCTGTTTTCTGCATTGTCATTTGTGTCAACTTAGTAGTCAATAATCAGTTCTTGATTATCATTTGATTTCCTTAAGCCCCTTATCAGACATTTCAATTTCACTGTCGATAATATGTTTAACGTTGTCAACTTTGTTTTTCTGTGCATTTTATTTTGCATCTTTGTTAACATTGGCCTTACTCACGTTTTTCTGATTTACAGTGTCGTAAAAAGTTAACATGTTCGCTGCAAAATGAGCGATTATGTCTGTGTGAGAGTCTATCTGCCATATATCATATCTTCTCCCACAATGTTCATATGTCTCATCAACTTCTTTGTTTGCACTTGGTCCTTCTTTAGCAACGTCTCATTTAACAGGCCGTTGTGATGTTGTACTCGCTTTCCAAGAATTCACTAGAAGAATTACTTGAGTTCTTCTTGTAATTGTTTGAATTATTTCCTCTTCTTCGAGGAGAATTGTTGTTGAATTTTCACAATCTTCCTAATGGAATCCAATCAATTCTTTCATCTAAAAACACATTCATGTGTAAATGTGTAGGAAGCTGAAGAGCGATGGTCTGCACTGAAGTATGGTGGTCCTTTCCCTAAAGTGTGATGGTCCATGCCACAAGTTATGTGCAAATGTGATATAAGAATGTATGATGAATAACATTTAGGAATTGATAATATTTTTATTTTGTATAAATTCAAAAATGCTAAGATTTATAGTTATTCCTAAAATTACAAAGGTTGGTGTTTACATTACTTACATATTGGCATGTTATTACAGTTTGCAATGACCCTTGAATATTGTGACGTTTTCAAACCAGTATTCAGAAGTATGCTGCAAAAGTTTTGTATGACAAATTTATACTGAAATGTGTTGATCTAAATATTGATTTTGAATTCTCTCACAGTATGCTTCATATAATTTTTCTGTGGACAATTTAATGATACAATTAATTATTAGCAATGTTGTCATTATATCACGTCTAGATAATTTTTGTTTTATTCTTGAATCCTGCTTTGTCTGAAAACCGGTAATCTAAGACTAATTTTATTTTAAGTAGCAGTCCATATAAAGACATGTCATCCCACTCAAATCCATTATACTTAATTTGTAGTATGTTTTCGGGATCCATGCAACTGAGTGATAAGCGGAGAATTGGCAAATTTAAATTTAAAAGTCTTGGATTTGACGGACAAGAAATCAAACCCAATCTTCCAAATGTGAGGCTAGCACTCCTGCTACAGGGTCACCACCACTTTTTATGAAGTTCTGACTTAAGACCATCGCATTTTAGCAAGAAAACACCATGCCACTTCATCATAACTATCAAAGTCAATGTCACAATTAGACATCGCACTTCAGCGTAACTATAATCAAGTTAGCCTCTCAATTGCACTTCAGCGTGACCATCGCGGTTCAGAGTCCTACAGATGTCATTTCAAATGAAACACTGTTAGTTTCTGCACTAAGTTATCTTACATTTTCACATATTTAATACACTATCGTCAGATTTTACAAAAAAATTACGGGTTCTGCTTTTAAAAATTGACCAATGCTGCACATTGCTGTAATGAACTTTTGCAGTTATGAAATTCCATTCTGCTGTTGAAGCTACTAACTAAGTCATCTATTGTTTAATAAAATGAGGCATTCATATCAAACACCTAGAAAAAGAATTATATACAAACTGTCTTTATAGATGCATAAATAGATAAAATAAACATAAAAAAATCCATTCAAAATTTTACTATTTACCTAGCGTTTAGGGCCTTTCTTTATCTGTGTATCTTGGTGAAACCTGTTTTGGGATATCTAAATATCTTGTATAAAGTGTGTAACACTAGAAAAATATTAATAATGCAATAATTTTATTGAATCCCTAACCATGTCTTGCATTAAGACATTGAAATTGTTAAATATACTAATGGGGGATAATAAAAATCTCAAGGCTTCAAATAAAAATATTTGATGCCATCTGAATATTTGTTATATTTTTCTGAGCACTCATAAAGCTGCATTTCAATGTTAAAATGTTTCGTTACAATATCTTTATTGTGTAATTGAAATAAATGATTGATTATTGAGTCTTAATTGAAAGTGTAATGGGTATAATTGATTGTTCACCCAGTCTTAATGGGAGTGTAATTGTAATTGTTCATGCAGTTTTAATTGATAGTGTTATGGGTAAAAGTGATTGGTCACACAGTCTTAATTGATAGTGTAATGGGTATAAGTGATTGTTCACAGTCTTAATTGACAGTGTAATAGGTATAAGTGATTGTTCACACAGTCTTAATTGATAGTGTAATGGGTATAAGTGATTGTTCATCCAGTCTTAATTGATAGTGTAATGGGTGTGATTAATTGTTCACCCAATCTTAATTAATATTGTAATGGGTATAAGTGATTGATCACTGAGTCTTAATTGAAAGTGTTGTGGTTTTAAGTGATTGGTCCCTAATACTTCAAATATGAAATTACAAAATAAATTCTAAGCTGTTATGTGAATTGCATGAAACACTATTAACAATTGCAATGTTTTTATCTTAATGTAAGGATATATGTTGTTGAGTTTATGAATGTATTTATTTAATAAGTTTGTATATTCGAATTTGAAGAAAGAAGTATGTTATGGAAACCATTATTGCTTTGTATAAATAATTTATTAATATAACTGTGTTATGAGGAACACAGAAAAGTAATGTTTTATATAGGGCTGTTCCAGAATGAATTGTTATGGGGAGGGGGTAGGGTCAAAAGGGACTTCTGTTTAAATTTGATGGGTGGTGGTTATTTTAGAAAGATAGCCTAAACAATTATATGAGTAATTATTAAAACTTAATGCATGGCAGGGTGAAACAATAAGTGCCCTCCAAACTCATTAAATTCATATTTGGAACAGCCTTTAGAAATAAGGATTCATTCATGTGTTATTTTAATCACATCATACTTGATATTTAAACAAAATACTTATTTTGTTCTGACTGGCTGTTCAGTGGTTTTGAAAAATTCTAAAAATAAATCTTTTATTTATAATATGACTTGAAACAAGAATTGTAATATAAACGTGGAATGATCGTTACTGGATATATATGACTGTAAAGTACATAACATGATCATTTGTAGATAGTAAGACTTAAAAACTGCATGGAATGATCTTTCTTATTTGTAGCTGTGACTTTATATGAGAATTATAATATGTACATAGAGTTATCATATATTGAAGCTTTTGTTCAACATTGTTATACATATGTATGTATAAAGAGTTATCATTTCATGATAGCAATGACTCAGCGCATGAATTGTAATACACATGTTCAAATGTATGTACATTGATTTATCATTAATAATTGAAAGCTCTGACTAGATACATGAACTGTAATACAGATATATGTACATGAGTTATCATTTGTCGATAGCTTTGACTTAGCACATGAATTGTAATATGTACATGAAAAGTAACCATGGTGCAGCAATATTCTGTGATAATAAATAAAGACTATTTCCATTTCATTTCTGTAGTTTGTTATTATACTCTATGCCTCCTATCCCATTTTTGTATCCACAACTGCTTATGAACAGCTTGGCAGAATTTATGAAACTTTCACAGAATCTTACGCACATTATGTACTTTTGCACCTCCTATTTCAGTTTTTCACTTGTATGTTTTTTGGGTTCAATTAAGTATGACATGGACTTCGTCATGTCTGCACACTTTTAAAAGGACACGTGTATCAGTTTCTCCATAACCCATAACCATTTTTTATTAAGTTTTATCCTTGACCTTCTGTACGTCCCAAAATTAGTTTCCGTTCTCTAACTTTAGTTTGCCTCAACAGAATGTTATGAAACTTATCCACAATGCTTATTACCACAAAACACAGATCAAGTTTGAATTTTGGTGGCGTCACTTTTTCCATTCTAGAGTTATACCCCTTTACAAATGAAAAAATTGCTGATTTTTTTGTTTCCATTCTCTAACTTGAGTTTGCCTCAACCAAATGTTATGAAAGTTATCCACAATGTTTATTACCACAAAACACAGATCAAGTTTGAATTTTGGTGGTGTCACTTTCACCATTCTAAAGTTATGCACCTTTACAAATGGAAAAATTGCTGAAATATAAGTTTTAGTTATCTAACTTTAGTTTGCCTCAACCAAATGTTATGAAACTTATGCACTAAATGCCTCAACCAAATGTTATACCAAAAATACAAAAAATATAGGTTAAGATTGAATTTTGCTGGCGTCACTTCTACTGTTCTAGAGTTACTGTGAAAGTACTTTTATTCGTGGGTATCAATTTTCGTGGTTTGAGCAAAAGTTGCATGTTCGTGGGTTCTTAAATTCGTGGATTTTAGTTTTTTGAAAGAACAAAATTTGGATGAATAATTTGAAGCCTTCTAAAACGAAAAGTCGAGAAAATAATCATATTACGTTGATTTATAATAATTTCTGGGACATTGCAAAATAAGGTGTTCATTTTCACCTACTAGTACTTGTTCGTCTTTCATTACTGATAACATTCATCCAACTTTTAATAAGATAATTGCTTTCTGAAATAAGCCGATTCATCTATTCTTACAAATTGTCTCGATAAAAGGAAATTGTAAAGTAAACATTTTAATTGTTGCACACGTGTAATCAGAAGTGATGACACTTATTAACCAGGATTGTTTGATCAACAGATTAACGGTCACCAAAGGTGTTAATTGGGCCATAAACATGTCACGTAAGAAAAACGGTTACCGGTACTTAAAAAAAGCTCCAAATGTACTTTGACTTGAAGAATCATTTCTTATGAAATTATTCATTTTTCGTATGAGAATTATGAGGATATAACGTGAACACTTCATCATCACATATCATCACCGGAAGTCTGACTTTTATCGATCAAAACTATTTTTGTTCGTGAGAATTAAAAGGTTAAAACTTATGGTATTGGGGATCTTTCTATGTCCTGATTTGGACCGACAACAGTTATATTTCGTTGGACACTTAAATTCGTGGATAAAGCCATCCACGAAAACCATGAAAATTGGTACCCCACGAATAAAAGTACTTTCACAGTATGCCCTTTAAAAATGGAAAAATTGCTGAATTTTTCGTTTCTGTTCTCTAATTTAAGTTTACGTCAACTTATAAACAATGTTTATTACCACAAACTCAGATCAAGTTCAAATTTGGGTAGTGTCACTTTTACAGTTCTTGAGTTATGGCCCTCTATAACGTTATATGCAAGCAGGGGCATCATCTGTGTCCCATGGACACATTCCCCATTTATTTATGAATCTTTCTCAGAATCTGTACCATATAATGCCATTGTGCATAGGTTAAATTATTTTGGGGTTTTCCCTCAACAAAGCATGGACTTTGTGATTGCTTTATTTGAGGGTACCATTTGAATCTGCAACTCCTCCTAAACCCCTTATTGCAGTTTTGTTTTTGATTGGAGGGTTTCCTTCAGTAAATCATGAACTTTGCAAGGGGTAGGTGTATCATTTTATGAGCTCTGCTCATGGTACCTCTTAGTTTCTGTCGAGCCTGTGACTTCTGTCGCAGAAAGCTCGACATAGGGATAGTGATCAGGCGGCGGCAACAGCGTTAACTAACTTCTTAAAAGCTTAATATTTCAGAAGGTGGAAGGCCTTATGTTATGAAGTTTCTGTCTGTCATATGTTCATTGTCCTTGACCTCATTTTGATGGTTCAGTGACTTCTTGAAAAAAAAGTTAAGAATTTTATGCCTCACCTACCAAAGAAGTAGGGGTATAAGTTTTCTGGTCTGTGTGTCTAGTCGTTCGTCTGTTCGCCCGTCCGTCTGTCCAGTTTCAGGTTAAAGTTTTTGGTCAAGGTATTTTTTGATGAAGTTGAAGTCCAATCAACTTGTAACTTAGTACACATGTTCCCTATGATATGATCTTTTTAATTTTAATTCCAAAATTTGCATAGTTTACATGTTAAAGTTTGTGATTAGGTCAGTTTAAGAGGAACCACTAATGTTAAGTCAATGATAGTATTAGCATTTGTTAGTCTTCTTTGCCCCACCCCCTATCAAGGTTCTTTGACTTTGAAACTTTTACATTCTTTACAAGTTTGTGTTTAGGTTAGTGTTTAGGAAACCACTTATGATAAGTCTTTCAATGGTATTTGGTATGCAGTTTTTCGGTAAAGATTGCATGAAATGCGATCAAAACCCTATGGTAAAAACTTGATGTCTATATCTTCCAAGGTTGATCAATGCCTTTGATATTTCAAACAAAATAGTGCAGTGAAGTGATCATTATTTAGATCCTATCCAGTCAATGTCATGCAATTTATTGATGATATGTTATACTTTGATTTTTAAGTTACAACATGATGTGTATTTGAATTACCATAATTGTCACGAAAACATTTTTTTTTATGAAAAATTACACAAGCAATGCATGTTGTATGAATCTGTCAACTACAAACCTACAATCATAAACAAAGGACGATAACTCAAACTCAAATTTTTAACTTGCCTTGCAAAATACAATTCAGTGTTTTATTTAAAAATTCACAAAATTGCAAAATGAAAGCAATCTTTACCCTTTAGTGCTCACAAACACTTTGATATAAGCATTGGCATTTCTCATTTCCATGGAGATATTTTGGTCCTGCACCTTAAGTCATGCTTAATTGACTTTGAATGTTTTGCATAGTTTATATGTTTAAGTACTGCCATTTGGATTCAATATTTGTATTATACTATCAAAATTACAAAAAAGGGAGACACATATCTGTGTCAACAGTTTATTTCTTATTTAAGTGTTTCGCCTATTATCTTAAAAACTATAATAGATAGATAGACACTTCAATTAGCAAAAATTTTCAGCAAGACAATATCTAAAAATAAGTTGGCAAGGCCGAAATTTTCAACCGACTCCTTATTAGAGTTATCGACTTTTAATGACGTTTTGCCTAATATTATAAAAACTTTAAAAGATAGGTAGAAACTTCAAAAGCAAAGATAATGAAGAGACAAAATGTACAATTAAGACTTATGGCAGAAATCGTAGATCGTTATCGGAGTAATTGCTCTTTCATGACGATTTTTACCAATTTGTTTTGTGTTTTTGCCTTTAATCTTGGAAACTATAATAGATAGATAGCAACTTTAAATAGCAAAAATGATCAGCAAGACAAGATCTACAAATAAATAAACATGGTCGAAATTGTTAGTCCACGTGTTATTGGAATTCTTGCTTTTTAAAGGTCATTTTTGCCAATTTTTGGCGTTTTTGGCTGTTATCTTGAAAACTTTTAAAGATAGTAACTTTAAATAACAAAAATGATAATCAAGACAAGATTAATAATTAAGTCAATAGGCTGAGAGACTCTTTGTAGGAATGATTGCCCTTAAATGACGGTTTTTTTACCCGTTTATGTGTTTTAGGGAAAACTAAAGAAGATCGAGAGAAACTATAAACAGAAAAAAAAAAAAACGACTAGCAATACAAAATCAACAAAAGAGTGATTTTTGTCATGAATTCTATTCTAGTCTACAATGTTGGATAGTGTCAATTGTTGAAGATGCACATAGACCTAGGTGAGCGACACAGACTCTTTAGAGCTTCTAGTTTAAACTTTTGACAATTATCTTGGAAACAATAAAAGACAGAGAGAAGCTATACAGCAAAAAACGAACAAGCAAACCAATAATCTGCAAATAAGTCACATCACTGAATTGGTTGTTTTTACTTTACTATTATTTTTATAAAAAGATTGAAAGGATTGTTCCTATTCATTCCTTGTGCACAGCATCACCGATCTGGATGTAGCCATATTAACCACTAAATTTATACACACCAGTGAAATATTGTTCCAAACACTTCTCATGTCTATGTCAATATAAACAAATGAATTGTGAAAAAATCGGGTTATGTTTTAGAGTAGTTTATTCAAACGTGTATGTTATTAGTTTTGTCAATTTGCTGGCAAGTTTGGACTGGGACTATTATACTAACGGGACTGGAAACTGATCGATCTGTTGAGATTTCATTGTCCCGATAGCGGATTATTGATTTTTGTTTTGATTGACAGCTTATCGTGCCACGTGGTTAATTAGACTTCGGTACATGTAAACAATTGATTTCGGCGAACAAGTCAGTTTATAGAATACCGTTAAAATTGGTGGATTTGAAATTGAAAAAAAATAATTAAATACAAAAAAATAAAAATATATGAATAACAAAACTATTTTAGCAAATTAAATATATTTACTTGAAATAAATGTTTTCATACTGGAATAAACTAATGCCGGTTAAAACTGGGACAAGCTCTTAGAAAAGTAGTTTTGAACAAGGAGGTTATATGAGATATACGATCAAGACACGCTGTCACTGTCAAAACAATATGGCGTATCGATAAATCTCGCGCAGGTAAAGTCTCGTTCTAACGACCGTGATGTTGAGTATGATTACACTGATTGGTGTAACAGTTTCCAGTCCCGTTAGTATAATAGTCCCAGGTTTGGATCAGGTTTATTAATTGAGAGTACGGATACTATACCAACAGGATTGACATGGTAAACATACAGTTACAGACTCAATAATCAGTGGCTATAATATTTTAACAAAAAGTTCATGTCGCTAAATAAAGCAGAGACATATATACACAGAGATTGGCAACTGTAACAGTGGTCAGCGAAATCTAATCAAAACACGCAGCACACGAGACTTTAACGAGATCGCCATTTTGATTCTATCACGACAAGTACACCACCTCGCTTCGATTTTATTTTACATCAAGCATTTCGAAACAGCATAATGTAAGTATATATTTCAATTTCGTAAATTATTTACCTTGTTTTATCCAGTTTGCAGTAATTATTAGTTAAAATATTGTGACGATTAACGTTTTATTGTAGTCAATAATAAGGGAAAGCTTGGCCGTTATGAAAATTTTGAACACGGACGTATTTTTATTAAAACCTTTTCATTCGAAAAGGAATAAAAACATTTATGAGATGCATTACTTTCCCCAAGACATACTGGTTTTGTGTAAATAAGTTGAATTTTCATTAAATCACCCACTTTGATGCAATTTACAATTAAAATTCTGTATTCTCGCTGTCGACCGCGTTCAATTTCTTTAATATAAAGACAGGCCCCTGTCCATGGCTACAGTCAATAAACTTTTCCATCTTTAGAGAATAATTGTTCCCAGCACATGAATTACTTTCCTATGACATACTGGAATTGTGTATAACAGTTGTTTTTTTCCATATTTTCACCCACTTTGATGCAATTTACAATTAAAAATCACTATTCAAGCTGTCGGCCATATTCATTCTCTTCAATATAAAGTCAGACACCTGTCCATGGCTACAGTTTATAAACTTGTCCATCTTTAGAGAATAATTGTACCCAGCACATGAATTACTTTCCTATGACATACTGGAATTGTGTATAACAGTTGTTTTTTCCATATTTCCACCCACTTTGATGCAATTTACAATTTAAAATCACTATTCAAGCTGTCGGCCATGTTCATTCTCTTCAATATAAAGTCAGACACCTGTCCATGGCTACAGTTTATAAAATTGTCCATCTTTAAAGAACAATTGTACCCATCACAGGTATTCCTTTCCCAAGACATACTGGTTTTGTGTATATAAATTGTTTTTCATTATTTCCACCACTTTGATGACATTTACAATTTTATATATATTTACATTCAGTATCTGACAGCATTTTTTTTTAACAGGATCCTGCATGTTATAAAAGAACAAAGATGTTGATCAAATTTACCTAACAGTGCAGCATACAAGAGATGTAATATCAATTATCATACATGTGCTGAATTTAGGACTCCCAAGCCTTTCTGATTGAAAATAAGACTCCCTTGCAGACAGGAACAACTATTTGTTAGTGATGACTTTTTCAAATGTGACTGCACAGTCTTGTATTGGACCGATTACTACTATCAATGTGATACTTAAAATGGTTATGTAGGAGAGAAAATTACATGTGCTTATCCACCATATTATTGTAGTTCATATATTATAGTTCATATGCCAAACTTGATGTACATGTGTATGCGATTTTGTGCAAGTGATGGTGACATCATTGAACTAAGAACAAATACAAGACTGCATTCAATCTCTTGAATTTGAAGCAGAAGTGACACAGTGGCAGTTGTGCAGAGACTGTATGGAAAAAATGCAAATAAATATCTTGTGTTCAACTTCATTTGTCTTCTTTACATTTACAAAGTATACATGTACATAGTTTTACATACATGTATAACAATATGATGATGTAGTATGATTGCCAATGAGACAATGATTTACATGTATGACTATCATTGGAAGGCCACTCTATAATATCTTTGTACATCATGAGAATGGAAATGCTTCCTTTGTACCATAAAGGTAGCATAATGTAAAAAAGAGAAAATGTTCTTTTGCCAATTTTTGGCGTTTTTGGCTGTTATCTTGAAAACTTTTAAAGATAGTAACTTTAAATAACAAAAATGATAATCAAGACAAGATTAATAATTAAGTCAATAGGCTGAGAGACTCTTTGTAGGAATGATTGCCCTTAAATGACGGTTTTTTTACCCGTTTATGTGTTTTAGGGAAAACTAAAGAAGATCGAGAGAAACTATAAACAGAAAAAAAAAAAACGACTAGCAATACAAAATCAACAAAAGAGTGATTTTTGTCATGAATTCTATTCTAGTCTACAATGTTGGATAGTGTCAATTGTTGAAGATGCACATAGACCTAGGTGAGCGACACAGACTCTTTAGAGCTTCTAGTTTAAACTTTGACAATTATCTTGGAAACAATAAGACAGAGAGAAGCTATACAGCAAAAACGAACAAGCAAACCAATAATCTGCAAATAAGTCACATCACTGAATTGGTTGTTTTTACTTTACTATTATTTTTATAAAAAGATTGAAAGGATTGTTCCTATTCATTCCTTGTGCACAGCATCACCGATCTGGATGTAGCCATATTAACCACTAAATTTATACACACCAGTGAAATATTGTTCCAAACACTTCTCATGTCTATGTCAATATAAACAAATGAATTGTGAAAAAAATCGGGGTTATGTTTTAGAGTAGTTTATTCAAACGTGTATGTTATTAGTTTTGTCAATTTGCTGGCAAGTTTGGACTGGGACTATTATACTAACGGGACTGGAAACTGATCGATCTGTTGAGATTTCATTGTCCCGATAGCGGATTATTGATTTTTTGTTTTGATTGACAGCTTATCGTGCCACGTGGTTAATTAGACTTCGGTACATGTAAACAATTGATTTCGGCGAACAAGTCAGTTTATAGAATACCGTTAAAATTGGTGGATTTGAAATTGAAAAAAAAAAAAAATAATTAAATACAAAAAAAAATAAAAATATATGAATAACAAAACTATTTTAGCAAATTAAATATATTTACTTGAAATAAATGTTTTCATACTGGAATAAACTAATGCCGGTTAAAACTGGGACAAGCTCTTAGAAAAGTAGTTTTGAACAAGGAGGTTATATGAGATATACGATCAAGACACGCTGTCACTGTCAAAACAATATGGCGTATCGATAAATCTCGCGCAGGTAAAGTCTCGTTCTAACGACCGTGATGTTGAGTATGATTACACTGATTGGTGTAACAGTTTCCAGTCCCGTTAGTATAATAGTCCCAGGTTTGGATCAGGTTTATTAATTGAGAGTACGGATACTATACCAACAGGATTGACATGGTAAACATACAGTTACAGACTCAATAATCAGTGGCTATAATATTTTAACAAAAAGTTCATGTCGCTAAATAAAAGCAGAGACATATATACACAGAGATTGGCAACTGTAACAGTGGTCAGCGAAATCTAATCAAAACACGCAGCACACGAGACTTTAACGAGATCGCCATTTTGATTCTATCACGACAAGTACACCACCTCGCTTCGATTTTTATTTTACATCAAGCATTTCGAAACAGCATAATGTAAGTATATATTTCAATTTCGTAAATTATTTACCTTGTTTTATCCAGTTTGCAGTAATTATTAGTTAAAATATTGTGACGATTAACGTTTTATTGTAGTCAATAATAAGGGAAAGCTTGGCCGTTATGAAAAGTTTGAACACGGACGTATTTTTATTAAAACCTTTTCATTCGAAAAGGAATAAAACATTTATGAGATGCATTACTTTCCCAAGACATACTGGTTTTGTGTAAATAAGTTGAATTTTCATTAAATCACCCACTTTGATGCAATTTACAATTAAAATTCTGTATTCTCGCTGTCGACCGCGTTCAATTTCTTTAATATAAAGACAGGCCCCTGTCCATGGCTACAGTCAATAAACTTTTCCATCTTTAGAGAATAATTGTTCCCAGCACATGAATTACTTTCCTATGACATACTGGAATTGTGTATAACAGTTGTTTTTTCCATATTTTCACCCACTTTGATGCAATTTACAATTAAAAATCACTATTCAAGCTGTCGGCCATATTCATTCTCTTCAATATAAAGTCAGACACCTGTCCATGGCTACAGTTTATAAACTTGTCCATCTTTAGAGAATAATTGTTCCCAGCACATGAATAACTTTCCTATGACATACTGGAATTGTGTATAACAGTTGTTTTTTCCATATTTCCACCCACTTTGATGCAATTTACAATTTAAAATCACTATTCAAGCTGTCGGCCATGTTCATTCTCTTCAATATAAAGACAGACACCTGTCCATGGCTACAGTTTATAAAATTGTCCATCTTTAAAGAACAATTGTACCCATCACAGGTATTCCTTTCCCAAGACATACTGGTTTTGTGTATATAAATTGTTTTTCATTATTTCCACCACTTTGATGACATTTACAATTTTATATATATTTACATTCAGTATCTGACAGCATTTTTTTTAACAGGATCCTGCATGTTATAAAAGAACAAAGATGTTGATCAAATTTACCTAACAGTGCAGCATACAAGAGATGTAATATCAATTATCATACATGTGCTGAATTTAGGACTCCCAAGCCTTTCTGATTGAAAATAAGACTCCCTTGCAGACAGGAACAACTATTTGTTAGTGATGACTTTTTCAAATGTGACTGCACAGTCTTGTATTGGACCGATTACTACTATCAATGTGATACTTAAAATGGTTATGTAGGAGAGAAAATTACATGTGCTTATCCACCATATTATTGTAGTTCATATATTATAGTTCATATGCCAAACTTGATGTACATGTGTATGCGATTTTGTGCAAGTGATGGTGACATCATTGAACTAAGAACAAATACAAGACTGCATTCAATCTCTTGAATTTGAAGCAGAAGTGACACAGTGGCAGTTGTGCAGAGACTGTATGGAAAAAAATGCAAATAAATATCTTGTGTTCAACTTCATTTGTCTTCTTTACATTTACAAAGTATACATGTACATAGTTTTACATACATGTATAACAA
The DNA here is from genome assembly GCA_017311375.1 of Mytilus coruscus. Taxonomy (NCBI): domain Eukaryota; kingdom Metazoa; phylum Mollusca; class Bivalvia; order Mytilida; family Mytilidae; genus Mytilus; species Mytilus coruscus. The sequence goes on along the minus strand of CM029602.1, from coordinate 61,535,346 downwards.
TATGATGATGTAGTATGATTGCCAATGAGACAATGATTTACATGTATGACTATCATTGGAAGGCCACTCTATAATATCTTTGTACATCATGAGAATGGAAATGCTTCCTTTGTACCATAAAGGTAGCATAATGTAAAAAAAAGAGAAAATGTTCATTTATTCAACAGCATTCCTGTGAATATATAACTTGACAGTACTAAAGGCAAAATATTTCGTTTCACAAATTCTTTCCTCTCCTCGGAAAGTAACATATTTAATTGTTTACATGAAATGACAAAATGTGTAGAATAAGAAGCAAGAAATGTTCACTCTACTTGTACACTAGTCGCTCATATTGGTCATCATCTATGTTTGTTTCAGTTATTTAACAATGGTGCCGGTTTATATTTATCTGTTGTGTTGTGTTGTTTCAGTTTTACATGTCCTCATTCTGTGATCACTATATTCACCTCTCCTGTTTTGAAAAATGTTTATGCAAATATTTTCTGCAATAAATTGAAAAGGCACAGATGCTATGACTAAACAGAAATGTGAGGTATATGTCAATGAGACAACAACCCAACGACAAAAATATTCTTTGCACATCTATGAATGTTTAAAATTCTTGTGGAGGTCAAAAGCACATAACGTTTACTTAGATATCCGTGACCTGGTACATGTATGTACCTATTGATGCATTCCGTCCTAAACATAAGTTGTGTGAAGAGACCAAGCAGTTTATATGCTTATAAAAAAACTGATATTAAAATGACTTCCTGTATAACAAATTCCGGGAATGAGACACTATTTTATTTAAACCAGATGAGATATTAGTGGTAAAGGTTTGAACAGAAGCAGGAGATGTCAAGGGGCAATACAAAAAGTACAAGGTCGTGTAACACAGGAAAAAATAACAAATGAAAAGAAAATAACAGCCCACATAGCACTGCACCGAAAATTACCTTGAACAACATAAACCCACAAAAGATCAGATAAAACTTGTGTACAATTTTAAATCTTTCAAATTTCAAACTCGAGTTTCACTACCCGATAGGAAAGAGTAAGATAAGAATGTTGCAGTACTCCGGTGGTCTATGAAACAGAACATTAAAATTCTACAGTTCAGCAGAGTATTTTACTGTACTTGTGTTAAACATTGTTTTTAATCAGTGTCTGTGATATTAAGTCTTAAAAAAACTACAAATAATGACAGATTCATATTCAATATTTCATTGCAGCAAAAAGTGATTTCGACAACACTATAATGTACGCACTTCATTTAGGAAATTCATGCAAAGGTTCCACAAATAATTTAATTTTAGGTCAATCAAAATTAAACATTATAATTAAATTAAAACAGATATAAAATCAGTTTCCCACAAGACAAAATTCTACTGGCGTCATATTTTTTATATGAAAAGTTGCTTTATTTCTTTTCTTGACATGTTAAATGACTATTTTTTTCCTGATTGAATACTATAGTATAGCCCAGTGTTTCTGTTAAAATAAAGTTCTGGTCATGGTTAAAATAATATGTCAGAATTTGTTTAGTTGTAAAACAATTACCAAGTAATAATCCATTTAGAACTTCACCTCCGGCAAAATTCAGGTGATCGGAGGGCAATAAATTGCGTAATCGCACACCTGTGAATCCACAGTCACAACTGTAAGGAAATAATGACCGGAAAATCGGACACACATAATATCACTGTGTAATTTAGAAGCAAACTTTTGCAAAGAAATGTTTCTTGAATATCATGATCATTACCAGATTTTACTTTTAAATTAAAAGAAATGCCGAAAAAAGAAAAATATTTTCTCAATCAAATACATTAAAAAAATACAACTATTTCAAGTAGTTTTTAGAAAAGAAATGATTTGATCTGAAATAAGTTTTCCTATTACTTTTCTTGATTAGCTATCGAGGATATTCATCCCTGACTTGTTTACATGTTGTAGAATAATTATCGACGAGAATCTCATTCCGGGCCGCGTGTTTTAACGGGATTTCACGGAGTTGCCAATCTCTGTGTATATATGTCTCTGATAAAAGCTAGTATGGATATTGATGATTGTTATCTATTTGATTTCTCAATGAAAAGTCAAAGGGGGCACAGTTCTGGTGCAAAGAATTCAAATAGACTTTCATGTAATTTCTTTTCTCACTGTTTCATTGTAAAAGTTTCTATTTATTGTATGACTACACTATACCTCATTGAAATATTAAAATTTTATTTGAAATTATGAAAAAGCTCTGTATTCACGGATGTCGAGTTGGTTCAATATTCAACATTCAAATTTTTTTTTTTTTTGTTAAACATTTTTTTCGAATTTTTTTTTTATTCCTTTTCAACATTCAACATTCGTTTTTCAACATTCGATTTCAACATTCAACATTCGTTTTCAACATTCAACATTAAACATTCGATTTCAACATTCAACAGTCGAAAAAAAAATCAAAATAATTTTATTTTAATTTTTGTTTTCCATTCGATTTCAACATTCAACATTCGCTTTATACATTCAACATTCGTTTTCAACATACAACATTCAACATTCAAATTTTTATTTTGTTTAATTTTTTTTTTTTTTTTTTTCCACCATCGATTACAACATTCAACATCGGTTTTTCAACCTTCGTTTTCAACATTCAACATTCGTTTTTCAACATTCGATTTCAACTTTTTAATGTTGAATGTTGAATGTTGAAAACGAAGATTGCATGTTGAAAAGGAATGTTGAAAAACGAATGCTGAATGTTGAATATTGAAATCAAATGTTGAAAAAAAAAAAAAAAAAACAAAATTGAAAAAAAAAAAATTTGAAAAAAAAAATGTTTAACAAACAAAAATTTGAATGTTGAATTTTGAATATTGAACCAACTTGACATCCGTTCTGTATTCACTAATGATTTTCATTTCAATTACTTTGACTTTCTTTGAATTTACAAATCACTGCTTATATCTATCTCGGAGATTTGTAGTAGATCGTGCATCTCTCTGAGCTATTAAAAAACTCATCAATGATACCAGGTTTATAATTTTGTACGCCAGACGCGCGTTTTGTCCACACAATAAGGTTTTGTCAAATACAGCTGAGGTAATCTATTCCTATGGGACTAAAGGGTATGAAAATAGTTCCTTTACATGGTGTATAGCTTTTTTATTTTTCATCCAATTTCTGTTTATTTCAGTCATACCATGTTGTGTTTAGTGATGCACTTTATTTCGAAATAAATAAAACCTTTCCCCAGAATCATCGCTTATCACTTACCAAGGAGGAAATCCTGGATATTCATAGGTCTGTTCTATGTTCCTTTGGATTATCAACCAAAGATGAAGAACTGGATTTAACTTCACTGTTACGTATTGGATACCTAAACTACATATGTGTCCTTACAAACAACATTATATTGCTGGGTCTTCCAAGCGCTCCACGAAATATCTTTCTAAATTATTAACATCAATTTTATCAGCAATCAAAAGCGTGTGAAACAACCTATTCCAGAGGTGGCGTGAATGAGATGTGGATACAAAAAAATCAAAAGATCTGTTAGAGTATATACAATCTAAGACTCTTTCATCTTGCAATAGTATTAAAACATTTGACTTTTCTACACTTTACACAAATATTCCCTATTCCAAACTGAAAGACAAGTTGAAAGAGTTGGTCCCGCTTTAATTGTTTCATAAAAAAAAAGAACGGCCAACGTAGATACAAGTATCTTGTCTAAGGGAGGGATAAATCGTACTTTGTAAAAAATCACTCTGATTCAAACAAAATATTTTCTAATTACATTATCAAGTTGATTGATTTCTTGATTGACAGATTTTGGTTACGTTTGGAACAAACAATCGGCATTCTCATGGGAACCAATTGTGCTCCTCTTCTTGCCAACTTGTTCGTTAATCATATAAGACTGACATACAGGAACTTCTTAGGAAGAAAGAAAAGAAGTTAGCAGTATCCTTTAACTTGAATTTCCGCTATATAGATGATGTTCTCTTACTAAATAATTCAAAATTTGGTGACTATGTAGAACGCATCTATCCCATCGAACGAACTTTAGATAAAGGATACAACAGATACGTACATTTAGAAATTGTCAATGAGGGTCGGTTGAAATCAAAACTTTACGACAAAAGAGATGATCTCAGCTTTCCAATTGTGAACTTTCCATTTCTATGTAGCAACATTCCAGAAGCGCCTGCATACGAAGTATATATATCTCCCAGTTGATGCTTGTATTTCCTATCATGACTCCCTTTATAGAGGGTTGCTGCTCTTAAGGAAGCTATTAAACCGACAGTAAATTCGTAAATTTTACGGACGCCATAACGAGTTGGTTGACCGTGATGGAAAATCTGTTTAACAGATGACAACAGATATGTTCCAATTGTTGTAACTACAACCCCTGCTCCTTTCCCGAATGTGATCTACCGAATTAGACATATCACCGGGTTTGTACATGAGCAACACGATGGGTGCCACACGTGGAGCAGGATCTGCTTACCCTTCCGGAGCTCCTGAGATCACCCCCAGTTTTTGGTGGGGTTCGTGTTGCTCAGTCTTTAATTTTCTATGTTGTGTTTTGTGTTCTGTTCTTTTCCTTTTAAAGCCATGGCGTTGTCAGTTTATTTTCAACTTATAAGTTTGAATGTCCCTTTGGTATCTTTTAATGGGTCATATTGTATGAGGGAGTTGTTGACTTCATTGTTATACCAGCCTTTAGTTTAATCACTATAAACCCAAAATGAACTGATATAATGTATATGCAATATACAAAATTAACAAAAATTGTCTACAGCTTCGTCTTATATTTTTGTTTACAAAAGTGTTGTTTGTGTACAGACCAGATAAAATAAGAATGTGCTCTTCCGTAATCTTTTATTACGATTTGTTATTATTATTTCTTGCTCTTACAATTATTTATGTGTGCTATTTTGCAATATTGGTACATGTACTTTCATCACTAGGAGTTTATGTTTCATACAGACAAATTAATCAATGACAACGTCAATTTTCAAGATCAGGTCAGTTTTCATTGATTATAATTGTCCAACTTTGGTGTTAGGTGTATATGTTATATGTCCTTTTTGTCTCATTTGCTGTCACTGATCAGCATTATCTGTTTATGTATCTTTTCTGTTACCATGAGCAATAGGTCCGGAACTTTCCTGAAAATGTGGATAAAGATTTTTCTATTTAAGGCAATGCTTAGTCGGTGGAAGTCTCCAAGTATGGGTTTGTAAGAGCAAAAAAATGTCAATGACTCGCGATCGACTATTTATTGTCTGAACTTGCAAATTAAATCTAGATTAAGGACTAGTTCAACTTTCATTTGCTAAACAGAATATAAATAGCTTGTTGTATGCAGCCACTGAGACAACTTTGACTTATTCTCATACAATTCAAACAAGAAAACCATGGCTACTGGTATTTGTTTGTATCATTATCTTTACCAACAGTTTTATGATAACCTACAGCAATTGATTTTGTGAGAGTATCACTAAAAGAATATCGTTTAAGTTTTAATCAAAATGAGTTAAGAATAAAGCAAGGTGAATGAAAAAGCTGAAATAAACCTGTGTCATATGACTATTATAACAATATAATGGCTCTTCGCTTTCCACGTGATGCTACCAGTATGATTATTTGCTTTCTTTATTCTACATAAAATTGAAGCCATCCAGAAAATGATGTTCGTCCATTATTCCGGCTGTAGATACTCCCAGCAGGAGTAGAGAATTTACTCGTTCGAACGAAGCAAACATCACCAGCTGTCATGTTAATAACAACAGTGGAAGAAGAGGTCGAAGTATAGTGATATTTGTTATTCGAATAGGATGCGCCAATGACCTCTTGATTCTTTACAATCTCAGTAGGAATATCTGAATTGGTGGACGGAATTGTTGAATACGAAAAATGTATACTCCCGAGGTCGGAGCTGTGAATCTTCCACTTGAATGATTGTAGGAATTTCCAAAATTGACAATTACATTGTCGTATATCAGAGTATGTCCAACTCCTGGATTATTTTCATCTTTCGTCATGTATGCATAAAAAGCTGGTGTCGCTCCATCCGACCCTGGAAATGAAACGTATAAGATTGTATATTAATATTGTTTGTAGATATCAGATTACGTACCATTTGAAAATGTCTTCAGATTCAATACATGCAAGATGAAAGTCGGTGTTTTTTATTCAGACTGTATTGGACGTGGACGTGGACAAACATAGTTTTTTTTGTCTGATTTCTGTATGATTTCTAGAGTAGTTGCCTATAGCACTTTCAATACCTATAAAACAGACAAGCATCAAGAATTCGAGTTACTACTTTGGCGATAACAGAGCTCGCCGTCTTGTTATTTCATCATACTGCAATACTTTTGTACATGTTAAATATAATCCACACTTGTAAATTGGTCAGTCCGTAGCACTTTTGTAAATTTACCTTCATCAAGAATACTCAAAACAAAACAAAATCAAATCAAATGATGTACAGATACTTGAGGAGCTATATGACCAAAAGAGATCGTAAGATGATAGCCAAGAGACTATCTATGTCAGTTTTGCCAACACATTTCTGAATAATTGCGAACAATTTACATTCACGAAGTTCACCATTTCGACTACCGTATACACGACGATCCCAAAAATTTTGAATGACCTTCTAAGTGCTTAAGTAATCTTTAGGTAACTTGTATAACTAGTTAGCTAAGCGTTTACATGGTGAAATCGATGTACAGTCTGTTCTTTGCAACAAGAGAATTTTGAATCGTTTGTAATTAATTGATTAGTTCTTTCACGCATTTTCTTGATCTTATGTTGCTTGAAAGCTATTTAATTTTCAAGGATATAATAATTTCAAAATAACCATGTAGTTATACTAACCTATTCCGTTGCACTTTTGCAACATAGATTCCAGTGCATATACCCTTTCATCTTTGTTATACAGTCTGTTAGTTAGGAATATAATCTCCCTTTCTAGCCTCGTCAAACGTTTTTGTGTCTCATACTTAAAATCATTCAGTTGTGATATTTCTTGTCGAAGTTCATGTTTTTCTTTCTGAGCCTGGAATTCTAGCTTCTCTAACCTCTCGAAAGTTCCTTTCGCTTCTAGTTTGTTTGATAAAATTCCATTGGTGAAAAATAAAAGTAAATATAAAACTGTTATAATCATGCTCTTAATTAATTGTAAAATTCAGTTAACTTGATTACACTATTGGTGTACATATAATATTTATATAATACAGTCTTCAGACAATAAATTCATCGAGATTTGATGTAGAGATGTGTTTAACTATCTCTAATGTCATCATTCGTATTTTGTGTGATAAGAGGGTGTTTATTTTGCTCAAGTGTATTTCAAAACGCTGGGATTAGTAAGCAAACAACATGCCTGTCCCATGTTAGAAACCTCGTCAGTTGTCCTTTTTCATATCTTAATGGTTTTTTTTTGTCATTTGGAGAACTTAGTTTTATTTGCAGATCTTTGATGGTATAATAGTATTCACAAAGTTAAGACTCGGGGGGCGATTTGGAACTTCACATATTGTATGGACATCTACAAGTTGAAGGCTTAATGTTGGCCTCTGTGTGTATTTTTGTTATTTTTTGTCGTTGCGTGGCTATCTCATTAACGTATACCCTATATTTGCTTTTATTCATTGTAAATACATAAAAAATATATGTATTTTCTATCAATTTCATGTCAAATATTTTTTATATCAATTTCAAAAGACGATCAAAGACATCATTTCATAGTAATTTCGCTATGTTAAGGGCTGTTATAGCTGAATTAATTCCTGACCAACATTTATTGGGTTGGTTGGTTAGCTAAGTCAGCTTTGGAGAATAAAAAATAGACCAAATAGTATCTATTATAAATATTTGTATGAAAACACCACAGAAAAAATGCAATGATTAATATTAATATTAGTTAGTTGACTAACAATTATAATACATTTCATGATTTGTTCAATATGACACGAGAAACCTCTCTGTTCCTTGAAGTATCGTTTGTTCGGTAGGGGTTAAAGATCACGTCTAGTAAGAAAATTCATGACCCGTTAGTCCAAACAGAATCATACCTGTGTTTCCCGGATTTTAGAATGTGCATGAATGCTGAGTAGGCGTAAGTTGAAGATCTATGATTTGAAAAAAAGATTAATGACAGATAATGCATGAACAATGATCAGTCCTGTCTATTGCTAGTGCGTAGAAAGAGATCGGTTGAGGAATAAACTTTACCAGAGATTATTTCAGCTTTCATATTGTGTACTTTTCATTATTTGTAGCAACATTCAAACAGCGGACGATATGGAGCGTATATCTCCCAGATTGTACTTTATTCCAGAGCGCTGCATTTGTTTGCACCTGTCCTAAGTCAGGAATCTGATGTTCAGTAGTTGTTGTTTGTTGATGTGGTTCATAAGTGTTTCTCGTTTCTCGTTTTTTATATAGATTAGACCGTTGGTTTTCCCGTTTGAATGGTTTTACACTAATCATTTTTGGGGCCCTTTATAACTTGCTGTTCGGTGTGCCAAGCTAGGCTCCGTGTTGAAGACCGTACTTTGACCTATAATTGTTCACCTTTACAAATTGTGACTTGGATGGAGAGTTGTCTCATTGGCACTCATACCACATTTTCTTATATCTACTTATGTCTCCTATCACATTTCCTTGATAGAGGTTTGCTGCTTACAGCGATGCTCTCGAACCAAGGGTTTTAGTGGTTAAATTGATGTCATCACTTTTAAAGTTTCCACGGACGCCTGGATGTTGATTTGGTTGATAGTTATGGATCATTTGTGCCATAGAAATAGCGCAGTTACTTTAGTTACAATTTGATAATACGTTAATGACTGCTAGCATTTAAAAGCTTTTTTGTCTTTTGAATACATTGTTAAAGTATTATGTATGTTGGCGTTTGTTTTTGTAGCAGTTCAGTGTTTCTGTTGATCCGTTTTGTTTCATCTTATAGTTGATGTGTTTCCATCAGTTTTGGTTATGACTATTGAACAGCGGTATACTACTATTGCCTTTATTTAGTAGGTACCTGTGTAAGTTTTTATGCTTATAAGCTTTAGTAAAATATCCTAATATGAAAACAAATTAATATTTATCAAATAACCAATTACTTAAAGTAACTCTATCCCATTATCGTGGAAACCTGAGACCAATTGACATGTATTTCAGTTCCAGTGGAAGCTGAAAGCTGATTGAAATTTATCAAATCATCGAATATGAACCACTGATACATCAACTTATATTCTAGTATATAATATGACTCATCTGTCTCTTCTACCTTCTTAGATATTAAACTTTGTACAAATACAAATATTTCATTTTCTAAATAAAATCTATGGCCGCAACTAAGTGATGTCAAACATACCACAGACATTATTTTTGCATTTCTATGCCTCGCATATGGCAGTAAAGGGGACTAGTATTGTGTTTTCGGGCTAGTGTCTTCGTCCGTCCCGTATCAGGTTAAAGTTTAAAAGGGTTTAAATTACCAGGCTTTTGATTTGGTACATTAGAAGAGCGTTTTGTACATAAGATCACTGTCCCTCGAAGTAAATCAAAAACGAACTTCAAGAGCACTGTAAACCAAAAGTTCCACAAGTTGTGCCAAATTAGGCAATCTATACCTGGCAGAAGAATGTAGTTTAATAACTGCATTGTATACAAGACTGTAAACATTAAACTATTCAAATATTCAATAAAGTCACAGTGCTTCATTTTGATGTCATTCATGATTAAGTATTCGACTTTTTGACTTTGTTTAGTTTCCTCTTTTTATTCTATCTGTTTCCTCGACATAAATAAAGGCAATAGTAGTATACCGCTGTTTAATAGTCATAAATCGATTTAACTGAAACAAATCCGGGTCACAAACCAAAACCGAGGGATACACATCAACTATAGGAGGAAAACAACGAAACAACAGAAACACTGAACTGCTACACAAAAAAAAAAAAAACGCCAACATACATAGAAACGGACTTTTTGATAACAACTGCCATATTCCTGACTTGGTACAGAACATTTTAAGAAAAATGGTGGGTTGAACCTGGTTTTATGGCTAGCCAAACCTAGCACTCAGATTAAGGCATTTCTCAGAAATCTACGCCGGATGTTTTCAAACTGTAAGACCTGCTAGGTATTAGGTCCCTACTGGAGTCTTAGAGGCATGATTGAGCATTGCCCACAGACAAGAAGGTTAAGGCTGGGTAAGTGTAACCCTGGTAATTTTTAGGTAAAGGGGCTTAAAGGGATCTTACTGGATTTTAGGTTACAAACATTTTAATTGAGTTAATTATTCAAGCATGCAGTTTGGACGACTTTGTGATAGTAACCGCAATTAAAGGTAATAGTAGTTTACCAATACTTTAATCTAATAAATCCATAAAAACATACAAATCAAGGTCAAATCCAAAAAAGAAAAAGACCTGATGCATCAACAAGGTAAACTTCTCATCCTATGCATGTAACACCTGCAATTGCCAATCCACATGTCAAAAGTCACAATAAGAAAATAGGAAACACAACATTAGTTTGTTTGAATTTTACTTGATATAGCAAAAATCAATACTGTGAGGTGTACTTACAAGAAATCCATCTTTCTAATGGCTGTTAATTGTCAACATTGTAAATCATGATATTACTTCTCAACTATGTACTAATCAAAAACAGTAGAAAAATGGACATTCAGTAACTATTCAATGACCTGAACTTTACTCATTGAAATATGTTCAGACAATCACTTCTATTGTTGTTTTCAATTCTTTTATGTATGAAACAACTCCATATACAAATGCCATTTGGTTCAGAGGTTTTTTGAAACAAGTTATATTTTTATTTGTATATGAACAAGAGGCCAAAGGGCAGCTGAATAACTCACCTTGTATATAAGGGTATATTAAGATCAAATTTCATATCACTTATCTATTTATGTTTTCAAGTTAAAAGTCAAAAATGCATAAATGAGTAATAAATGGTATTATGAGGAGACAGTTAATAATTTTGGTCATGTTTGCCCGTTGAAATTCTTAATTGCCTTGGTGGTTATTGTTTCTGTACATTTTTCTTTTGTCTACTATATTTTTTTGTAAAAATAACTCAAGTGTATGAAATTTGTTAAACAAACTGACTTAATCATAATTTAAACTAAACAAAAGTTTCAAAGTCAATAGACTATGCCTGAGGGGCTGGGCCAAATAATCTCCATGGAAATGTGATTAGCACAAACTTGAACAAATTGTTGTCACTGCTGCTAGAAACAGCAAGCATTAGTCTCACCTCTTCTTCTTCAAGGCAAGACCAAATTCGTCATTTTAGGCATTAAGCCAAATAAGGAGTCGACTGACAATCCAATCACTTTGTCTTATTTGTAGATCTTGTGAAGTTAATCGTTTTTATATTAAAGTTTCTCTTTGTCTATTATATTTTCAAGATAGTTGCCAAAATTGAAAAATTGAGAAAAATCTTCAAAATTGCAAAATTAAGAAAAATCTTCATTAGGAAATTGTTGACTATTTTGATACAGATGGACAGTAGGTAGATCTAGACATTCAGTACAGATGGACAGTAGGTAGATCTAGACATTCAGTACATGTGTGCCAATTCTAAATTTTCTCTATCTATAATAATTTTCAAGATATATGACAATACTTCCATCTACTCCATTCTTTTATTTTAAGCTGTGGTTGCTATGTTGGTTGGCAGTTGGGATCATCTGACATATTTTTAACAAACATACTCTATGGATGATTCTGGCTAACACTTATTCTGACTTGCCAAGTAGTTTTAGAGAAGGTTTTGTAAAAGTCACTGTGGATACCTCTGCTGGTGAACTATCAGTCCCCAAGGGTATCATCAGCTCAGTAGTCAGTACTTCAGTAAGAACATAATTTAAAACAAACCTTTTTAAACTTGTCTGTTAATAAATTTTGAAACTAAAAGGAAACTAAGATTTAAACTCCCTCAGGCAAAGTTAACTTCAGATGGATTTGGCTATTTTTTTAGTTTCTTTTTGGTTATATAGCTCTTCAACTATGTTTGGGTTCTTGTACATACTTGGCTTTCAAATATTTGACTTTGAGTGTTCCTGATGAAGTTAAACCCAGGAAAGCGCTTCGGACGCATGAAATTTATATGTGTTGTTTTCATGTTTTAAAGAGACAATAAGGGATGTTGACAGACATCAAGTGACAGCAATAGTTCAGTTGAGCTAAAAAATCGAAATGTGGTGTATATGGCAATGAGACAGCAATTCAACAATACCATAAAACCACAAAAAATCAAGAGGTAAACATGCTATCTTCCATTTTCTATACAATAAGTCAAGCTCAAAATCATCATGATTTTGGACAAGTTGTACCAGTATATAAATTTCAAGGCTACCAAATTTAATTTAAAGAACAAATAATACTAGATGCTAGCAGACAACCATTGATTTGGTTTTTGACTTCGGAATGGCACTCTCACATATAGCAGTGTTGAACTTTCTTTTAAGAACTAAGCACTCCTTTTTATAAATCTATCATTGGAATAATAAAAGATACAAAGAAGAAGCTAACATTTTAAACAGTTAGGAAAAAACATTTAAAGCTATATATTAAACTTTTTAAATTGTTGTTCATTGCACGGCAACAATTCTTTCTTTGAAAGATCTCATTGAACTGTATAGTTTTATGTTATTCATTAGTGAGGAAAAATGCATTCACTGAAATGCTACTTGACATGCTTATACTCCAATTTTTTTGTGACTTGCATGGTATGAACATACCAAGAGCATCAATAGACTATTGAAGAAGTATGTATACTAAAACATATTGTTTCATATAATTTATTTGTTATAACAAATATAAAAGTTTATTGTCTGTTAACAATTATAAATAAGATGGAATCACAAAAAAGTAAAAACCACTAATTTTCAATAAATAATTATGTTCTTTATAAGGCTATTAATAATGTAGCACTTTGAATTTCCTGTAAATGCTAATAGTGTTTAAAAACATGGTTTCTCTTAAAAGTCATGAATGGCACTTCAAATTAGTGTTGTAATTACATATGATATTCAGCATCTAATCCAAAATGAAAACAATACTAAATGCTATCTTAGTTGTCATAAAGTCTAGGTCACTTTGCTTAGCCTTTTTTAAGATGTCTTATGTCAGTTAAACTAATCTTTCTTTCCTTCTTCTTTTTCCTGTAATGAAAGAAAAAAAACTCATTATCAATACAATATAGCATAAACTTGAGATTTTTCTAAATCTAATAAAGTCAATTTATACTACTACTGGTCAATTGTTTATTTTCAATAAAATTAGGTTTACTTGTTCATTGGTCAAAATTCAATTATAAAACCGAAATTTCCTTGCAGTTTTCTGGTTTTGCTACTGTGACAGCAAAAAAAGAAAACTTTTTTGCAGATTACGATAAAAGAGTGCAAAAGCATTTAAAAATGAAAAAGAAATACTATCATTGCATCTTGTGCAATACCACAATACCACACTGCTCCTTTTTTATATTTTTAAATGTTGTCAAGTCTTGTGTTTAAAATTTGTTTAACCTGAAATGTCTTGAGTTAAGAAAAGATGTATGCCACTAGATTAAGAGGTACAATATAAATTATAAAAGAAAATAAGTGCACCTAGAATAAGATAAATACCATTTAAATTTGATTCTAACATTTCAAGATATTACCACATAAATATGCAAAACTATATGGTGGTCATAATTTTCCAATAACAACACTTTGAAATTCACAAAAAGCAACAATTCAAAGAGTGCTATTTTTACTTTTTTAAATGATATTTTGGCATAAGTTTTTGTTTCGCATAACAACCTGTACAACCTACTAATAGTGAAGTCTGAAAACCTTAAAGCAAAGAAAATTTACTTATAAAACAAACATGTCCTTGCAGTTTACTGGTTTTGCCACTGTGACAGCAAAGAAAGAATACATTTTTCGCAGATCCCCATAAAAGAGTGCTACTTCCTGAGAGACATTGCTAGTGCATTGTTGTGTACCATGCTCCATAATAAAGTGCTTTATATGAATGTTCATATCAGCATGATCTTACAGTTTAAGGGTATCCTTCATATTTCTGAGACCCTCCTGAACCATTAGTCTATTTAATAAATAAATCATTGCAAGAGTATTAAAACACAGACTGTCATTTGTTTGTTATATACTTGTAGTGGACATATTCTATGAATATTAGGTCAACATAAGGTCTCTCAACAATAGACGTGTCTATACAATATGTCAATCTTTAAATTGCAAGTCTTAAAATGTGATTAAATTTATAAGACTATAAAAAATCTGCCATCAATACCAAATTAAAATAATCATCCCTCTCTCTTTTAATGTTGACCTAACTCCACAAAGAACACAATATAAGTTAGGTGAAAATTGTCTCCCTTAATGTACACAAAACTTACAGGTTGTCCATTGACTTTTTCTTCACCCTCTTCTTCTTGGATTGGTGATTGCTAAAATAAAAATTAATGTAATTAAGAATTATCCTCAACATTACTAAGTATCATCTTAAATAATCTGAAAACTAAAGTCCAAGTGTTTTTTGTTTAATTTTAAAAGAGGGGGTATTAAAAAATAGGCATCTGAACACACTTTTTTTTGTTAAATTGCAAACAAAGAAGGTTCACAGTCGGAAAGGAATCTTTCTTAAATAAAAATGTTGAGTTGTTAGAATGAACCAACCTTTCCCTTGTCTCCTTTGTCCATATCTTCTTTTGTTGCTTGTCGTCTCTCATGTAATTTCTTCTCTTCTTCAATAATCTTATAGAATTCTTTTTCTGCCTTTGTGTACAAGTCTTCTTCATTAAATTCTTCTTCACCTTTATTTTCACCTTCATCCTAAAAAAAAACAATTGATAATTAAAATACTAAGTTTACACTTTTGATGATTTCTTGAATCTAAATTATTTCCAACTATTTCTTCATCTTTCAACACAAATAACAATTGTTCTATTGCACATTGCCAACTTTTCAATACATAAAACGAATCAGTTACATCTTGTTTTCATAATCTGGAACAGCTTTAATTTGCAATTAATGATATTTGTAAAAATTAAATTATCTGGGATATCTAAAGATCCACTATATCAATAGAGTTACCTTATCTTTGTCTGCTGAACTCTTTGATCTTTCTTTCAATTTCATTTCTCTGTGTCTTGCATCTAGAATCTTTTCTCTTCTTGTTTCTCTTTCAAACATCTAAAAAATAAAGCAAATACTAGTGAAAATCAAATTCATTTATCAGGGTATTACTCAAGGAATAAATATACAAAAGACCTTGAAAAAAAAAACGAACCTACCTGTAAAAAAATTCTTTTAACTACAAGAGGATGTAAAGAATATAAGAAATTACATAACAAATTAAATGCAAATATAGATATTATATAAATATTTTTTAATGATATTAATGAAATCTGCTGAAGAAATACAAAGTTTACCAAAGTCATGTTATATTGACTTTGTACTGAAATCCTTCATAAATGGATCAAATTGATCAATTATGGTACAAATGCATTAAAAGTCATCAAGGAAGATAAATGCCCTAAGGTCAAATATTTCTTTAAAAATGTTCAATAGGGAAAATAACAAATTAAATGGAATCAAATGACCTATTTATACAGAATGATAATTTGTGATATAATGTACAAGAATTAGAATTTACAACTTCCTCAAGAATTAATAATAAATAACATTAAAATGTGTAAATTCAGATATTAATTTGACTTTTTTAATTAATGCATAAATCTAACCGAATGACCATTTCAGTCATCTAAATTCACAGTTTGAATAAGCAAGTAGTAATATTCTACATATTTTGGTGTACAACATTTACAGCAATAAAGTTACTAATCAAGCTCTCATTCTTATCAGTAGTTCAATGTATGTATGAAATCCTGTATAAATTTGTTATATAGTAAAGCTATACATACTGCAGTAACTAAATTCTTTTCATTTCTCTGTAATGAGTATAAACTGTCTGATAGTTCTAACAATGTTGTTGTTCCTGAGTGTGAACCACACGACACCAATCTACCTTGTTCTTGTACACGTATACTATGGAGAGGCTCGTCACAAACCTAAAAAGAAATATATTTTACTCAATTAATAAAATTTAAAAAACACTTAAATATTATACTATAGTGAAACTTTTACTTTGAATACAGGGTTTTCTGTATCAAATCAAAACTTTTAATTTTCTAACTTTAGACCCTTTTCTGATTCATGCTTATGCTGTAACATTGTTGTAGAAGAAAAAATTGAGGGCTTTTTCCTTCAGGAACTAAAATTCTAGTGCCCTTCCAGTGTTCTCCCAGGATTTTGGATAGCACCAGGGTAACGCCTGTGGACAGCTTAGTGAAATGACTCATACAAGCAGTTGTGTTGCGTCGCGTCGCTTAGCTATATTTCTATTTACTACAGTTTTATGTCTCTTGTTTTATTTTAACACTGTGGTACTGTGTTATGTCATGTATGTAAACATTAAGTCAGAAAATTATTGGTAAAAAGAAGTAAATCAATAAACAGTTTGTATACTTTAATATTTAAAAAAAAAAAAACATGATTCATTACAAAATATTCATCTAAATTTTGAGTAATACAATCTCATTCAAAGGAGAACAAAATGTTCAATTTAAAAAACTTTATATTTTCTGGAAAGAAAGTTGTTGTATGTGAAAGGATTCTTGTCATATGAGGAGATATAAAATTAACAAGAACAAATATTGTTTTATTATTTGGACCAGTTTCTATCTTAAATTTAAAAAAAAAAATTTTCATAAATTTAAAAACATTTTTTCATAGATTTCATGTAAATATTAACTTTTCTTGTCTTTTGTGATACTCAAACATTGATACAGACTTAATACTGCACTGAAATCTAAATCTGTATTTGTCATGAACGATTTAAAAGAATTCCTAATCTATAAATGTATTTTAGGTCTATAGATCTATAAGTAACCATATTCAATGTCAACAACAAAGTCTCCCTATTTTTCCCGCCAAAATGACAGGAAGTAGATATAAATAGATTTAACATGTGCTTATGGATAACATTTGCAAGATTACTTCTGTTATTCATTAATTGTGGATATAGATATCCAGTTTGAAGGTACAGTCATGCATTTTATTTATTAATTAGAATTGATTACAATTAATTGCAATAAACTTTAATATTCTACGTGAACTAACTGGGTCATGTGATATGTACAGACGTCCGTCCCTTTGAATTACATGTTCACAGATACCATAGTTTGAAACCCGATATCATGCACTAACTATGTCATAATTAAAGAAAGTTTTGGCCATGGTTTAATCAGACATATACTATACTAATGAGCCAACTTTATTATGTACAAAAATGTACAGGCATGTGTACAACTATTGGGTCCACACTGTTTGTGTACAAAGAATTTGGAGACTTGTCACAGGTCAGTGCTTGGGTTGTGAGTGAAGCCATAAAATAGTTATCAGTGATCATAAAGTTATGAACTTCTAATTAAAACACAAAAGAATAATGTAACAAGTGTTAAATACATCGATTAAATCCAATCAACAAGGTTAACCTCATAAGGAAATCAATCACGTGGTGTCAACAATCTGGGTTGAACTGGTTTGAACTGGTCAAATTTCACCTGGAATTTTATACCGCACGGAAAAGATTTAACAAATCGTTTAAAACTTTACTGATTTACGATTTTTTACTGAAAATTTTAGCACCACGGACAAAATGTTACATCGCGGTAATACCGATACCACCACGGTAAAAATTATACATCGCGGGCCCGCAGTCCTTTAAGGGCCTGGGAGAACACTGCCTTCTTCCTTTTGATCCTAACTCCCCAATAGGCCCTTGGGGAATCCTAAGTACAGAAAACAAACACAATAAATGAGTTTGGTAGAAATCCTTTTTTGTGGTTTTAAGGAAGGTTTAGATGCCCAGTGAGCTAGTATTTTCTTAGAACAGAGGTATACAATGAATGGGTAATTACACCCTCCTCTCCATTATTAATAGTGAGGACATAAGAAAACAGAAAACTCTTCTTGTTTAAGATATATCTGTGTGGAGTTTTGAATTCCTTTCATTGTTACTTTGTAGTAGCTGAACAACTATAATTTCACTGATTCAATTTCTGCCAAAAGGACATAATCATGTTTCCACATACATATATTGTTGAGACTATCTACCTAATGAATGTTTACCTGTAAACTGAGTGTAGGATCATTCTGTTTAAATATAATATCCCACATATATTGTTGAGACTATCTACCTAATATCATTCTGTTTAAATATAATATCCACATATATTGTTAAGACTATCTACCTAATATCATTATGTTTAAATATAATATCCACATATATTGTTAAGACTATCTACCAAATATCATTCTGTTTAAATATAATATCCCACATATATTGTTGAGACTATCTACCTAATGAATGTTTACCTGTAAACTGAGTGTAGGATCATTCTGTTTAAATATAATATCCCACATATATTGTTGAGACTATCTACCTAATAAATGTTTACCTGTAAACTGAGTGTAGGATCATTCTGTTTAAATATAATGTCCCATACATCCAGTGTACCATCCATCTTAGTAATAAAGAACACAGAGGGTCTGACAGGACTCCAACAACCATCGGTAAGGTATGACTGGTATTGTCTGTAATAAAGGATCCAGCCAATGCATTTCTAGATACAAGTATTTCTCTTTTCAAATAAATGTATGTTCAATTAACAGTAATATGCTGAAGATTTATTTTAGTGTAAAATTTGTCCTGGTATCATTGAAAAGATAATTTTGATTTTAAATTTTTAGATACTGTTTGGTTTTCAGATGCTCTTAAATGTTTAAGGTACAGTTTGTATTTGGGTTCTCATACTTTTCAACTCTGATGAAAGTTATTACAGAAAAATGTTCTATATATACTGTAAATATATCAATAAATTCTATTATTTAAACATACTTTGTCCACATGATTGATGATTCTCTAATATCTTCTGACCAAATCTATAATTACAAAAAAAAGTAATTTACCAATATATCCATATGTTTTTCTTAATTTTCTCATTTAAAAAAAATTAACATTAAAATCTTATCCAAAATAATTCCAAAGTAATTAAAGGAGTGAAATACATATAAAAGGAATGAAAATTAATATAAGACGATCACAAATTTACAAAGTGTGTTGACATTTCACAGCCATCTCTAAATAACAAATTTGTAAAATGAGAACAAAATAATAATCTTATTAATTTTCATTAACAAACCTACACATAAAAACCATTATTTTATCTTGAAAACTAAAACATACCCTTGCTTTCCAGTCTCCAACACTGAGGAAGTTTTTAGGGAAGAATGGATTACGTTGTAATGAGTATACTGGACCAAGATGACCATTGTATTGTGCTACTATTTTCTCTGCTGGTGTTTTGGCTTTTCTGTTACATGACATAATTGTTCCTTGTTCACATCCTACCATAAATTTAGTTGGCTGTAAAATAAATATAATATATGAGTTATCTCCCTTATGTAAAACTTACAATCTTGCCACTGCGGCTAAAATGTTCAATATATAATTTCCATATATTTTCTTCTTGGGTGTCAGAATTCTATTAGATACTTAAAATATTACCAGATAGTACATTTAATTATAAAGAAACATGATCTCACATTAGGACTATATATATATATAATTAGAATGAAAAAGATTTATGTTTTTTTTGTTTATAACAAAAGTTGGTGTCTATTAAGAAGAGATGATAGCATTATTTTTCCCAGCACAAAGCACATACCATTGTAGGTTCATATTCTAATGACATGGCTCCCATTGCTTTTGTTGGATCCTGTTTCTTTGTAGGGTCTAAGTATAATTTTTCTGTTGGTTCTCCCATTTTCCTGATGTCCCACCATAACACTTGACCATCAGATGATGCTGAGAAACACTCTGTTCCTGTTTTAGACTGGATCCATATGGTTTTGTATGCAGGGTCTCGATGACTTTGTTCAATAGGTGATATTTCTACTGGTTGTGATCCTTTCCTTGTATCCCAGTAGGCTGAAAATTAGTCTCAACATGTATTCTTATTTCAAAGAAAAGAAGGGAAAAGTATATGTGTGAAAACATGCAGATAACGAATAAAATACATGAATATATATATGAATAAATTTATGCTTTCAGTTTACAGTGTTGATAAGTTCTATAATGTTTAACATATCTTTGGTTCTATGGTCCTGTTAACTTTGGGTAATCGATTATTATTTTTGCTCAATGAAAATTTGATATATGATGTCTAATTTACAATAAGTCAATTTAAATTTCTTCATTACTTAAGGTAAATTGGGTCAGCTAACTCAGCTTCACAAAAATATTAAATTTTTTCAAGAACTGTATACAATATCATATGCACAAGTATAAATTTTGCTTTTGTCAATTAACAAATTTGAGATCAATTAATCACTTGAACTTTTGAAACTTACCTATCTGACCATTGTAACAACCACCAAGTAAAATATGAGAATCTTTTGGATTATATTCAAGACAAACTAATGGTGATACTGGCTTAAGTACCATTTCTGGTTTGTTAGGATTTTCTGAAATGAGAATATATAAATGTGATATTTGAAAAGGGAATATGCCTATTGAAGAAAAGTCATGATACGAGTTATACAATTACCTTTATCATGGTAATACATATATATAAAATATGGAAAAAAAAAATTTTCAAGGTTTTTAAATACATAAATAATCCAGACAAGTTGTAAACTAATGCCTGATTTGAAAACCAATTCATTCATTAATTGTTTGTTCATGTATATGAAATATTGATTAAATTATATTGTAGTTTTTTCTTAATTTGGCTTTAGTTCAGAATGCATAACAATAAATTTATGATAACCTTGGCAAAGTACCATATTCAATAAACAAGTGCACTGCGCAGTAGACATGACATGAATTCTTTATATACTATATGACCCCTTTTATATATTTCAATCAACAATTGAAGGAAAATTTCTGTCCCATATCTTGTTATAAAACTCTACATCAGAGAATACTGTTTTTCCATCACATTTTCTGAACATCAGATAGGAAGCAATAGACGTATATTTATTTGCACTTACCAACATCCCAGATATAAGACTCCATACTGGTATCTGGTGTTGATCCTTGGAATTCCAAGTTACAGTAAGCTACAGCCAGTTTCTTTGGACCATCAGGAAACCAGGACATATGTGTTGCTGTACGTTTGATTTCATTTGGATCTCTGAAGGAAAATAATCAAATAATGTTAAACAAGACATTTAATTTTTAATTTAATGTGGTCCTTTTAAAAAAAACACAAAATTTCCAGAATTTGGTATAATCTAATGAATCAATTACATTGTCAGAAATACTGATATTTACCTGAATACATTGATAGTCTTTGCTGAGGGTGTCTCATCCACCAAATCTCCTTCTATATCTTCAAAATATTCTTCATATATGTCTATTGCATTGTTCTGTTTGATTCTGCTTTCCATAATCTGAAATGACAAAAAAATTAACAGATTTTTCTTATGGCTTCATCTTGGTTTGAATATGTGTACATGTTTTATACTCTTAATATTTCACACTATTCAAGATTTAGTTTTCCTTTTAAGCTTACAGTTAATGTTTGTAAACAGAATTTGGTTTCCATCATTTGATTGATTGGATTATTGGTTACTTACCCCATTAGTGTTCACCATCAAATATTCAAATACTTTCAGTATGATCGACTAAAAATGCTGATAGATGGTTTGAAATATTAAATCACTATTGTCAAATTTATACAGGAAAAAAATCAACAGAACTTGGACATGATAGCAATAAGTTTTAAGAGAGTATATTAATTTTTTTCTCACATCTTTTTTCATATAATTACAAGCTTTCCCATATATACATGTACTTACACTTCCGAGTTGTTGGATTGTGTTGATGTACATTTCATCTTTTTCTACTTTCTTTCTGTATCTGCTGACTTGTTCTACCTCAGCAGGATTTACATCTTTTGGCCAACCTCCTTCTGTGTGGTTTATACCCCGGGATCCTGTCTCAAATCTTTCTGTGTTTATCTAAATGGGAAGTGAAAACTTTCATTAGTACAGAGACTTTTATAAAGATAGAACATACAAGTTTATACTTATAGTGCACCAGAAATAATAATACATAATGTCCTGTTATAAAAGATTTCCAAAAAACACAATCAAATTTTAAAATTTAACAGTAAAATGAATCTCATTTTATACATTTTGCTATTTGGAGTTTTGGGCTGAACTTTTGTTGCCCTCACATACATAAAAGCTTGTTAGTCATGGGTATATATATATAGAAAAAATGACTAAATATTGCTAATTTTATTATTCAACTATAGAAAAAATAAAATACTGTGTACATTTAAAGAAAATGTAGACAACTGTTTATGTGCCATTTGCAAATAGGAATTTTATGTTTTTTAAAATGACCTTCAATAACCATAATAAATATTACCTCATGCTCTGACATTTCTTGGACACATTGTATACCAATGTCCACAGGATTTCTTTCAATATATTCCTGTGCAATAGATGGATTTGGTGCAATATCAACATGAAGTTCTGCTGGTCTGTCGGAGAAGTTACATTGTCGGCCAAATTCAGACCTCTTCTTTGTGTATACATACTGTATCTCCATTTTGCTGTTTTATGCTCTGAAGAATAAATTTTGCTTTTTAAAAAAAGAAGTTGAACACAATGTCTTCCAAACACTATGACCCAACTTGTTATTGGACATTGACATAAATATTTGTTGCTCAATGGGTACAATGTATAATAAAATTTAAAATATCATGAAACAGGAAGTCAATGCCTAGTATATCTGAAAATCACTGATACAGTTCAACTCTACATTAAAATATTGAGACCAATTAATTCTCATATCATCCCTTTATACAGAAGACAAAAAATATTATGCTCAGCTGGTTTAAAAAAAATCAAAGTATTTATTTCAAATAGCAAGTAACTGCCCAGTAGACATGACCTACGTTATACAACTCAATATTAAAAAGTTTTGATCCAAATGTCAAATCAGAAGCTTCAGTCAAACATGTAATATTTAACCAGATGTAGATGGAGGAACCATGTGTAATATGTAACTAGATATGGATGGACGAACAGAGGGACAAGGTCAGTCACTGTCAGTGTGGACTAAAACCCAATCTGTGAATGGGTTGTTATTATACATGTATGACAATATAAGAATGCTTACCAAATTGAATATTCAAGTGAGCAAAACAACAAAAACAAAGCAAGTTCATTCAACAAAATGTGTGAATCAAAATTCAAATTAAAAGTTTTTATTAGATACACGAATCAGTACTTTTGTAGTGAGATGACAATCTCATAGAAATGTGAATAAAAGAAGATATAAGAATTTGTACATGATTGAGAATAAAAAATATCAATTTCTTTTGTCTAATCAGTCATCTTTAAAGTGTAAGGTAAGACAGAATAGACACTAATGTATATTTCCATGGGATTCTTAGGAAACTTTTGAATAAGAAAAAAAGATGGCAATACCATCCTCATACAACTGATTATTCCTGGATCTGCTCATGGGCATTGACATATTTTCTATTCACTGTTTTTCTCACAAATCATTTATATGCCTGATTTCAGTATTTATCCAGCAATAGACCTTTCTTCTACACAAATACAGGTGTGCAGATAACAGAGAGCGATAGTCTCCTGGTATCCTGCAGCTTCTATTTGCAGCAAACCATTATAATTAAATTACTGTTTAGGTCACAGTTCAATTTAAGGTCCTCTTTGTGGTTCACCTTTAATTTATATTGATTTCATTAAAAAACCAATTAAACAGTTAGGACTAGTAAATAAAACAATGCGCTTCATATATATAAGCATAAATGTTAAATTGCAGGATAAAAACAATATTTGTACATTGCAGGAAAATATAAAATTTCTTAAATTTGTACTATCTTCAAAGCAGAAGAAAAGCTAGGGACAAGTTGTCTCCAGACCGACTTGTTCCATATTCACATAAGGCATGCAAGGTGAAGAATCATACATGTATGCTCCCAAAATGAGCATCAATAGCAAAAGGTAAATTTTGGTTTATATCACTTAAGTGCTAAGAGACCTTAAACAACATGGCAGAGGATAAAATCTCAATGCCTAATTGGTTTTCATTCCTTTTCGTGATGTTTGGTAAACTATCATAAAGGAGAATAAGATTTCTATGAAATTTGTATATCTGATTACCAAAGAGCTTGATGATAAATAACACAAGCATACACAAATAACCTTTGGGAGATCTTCAGGTAAACATATAGAACCATAACCCGAAAAAATTCAGTCCCTCTCCGTGATCGACTCGCCCAATCGGGAGTCAAGGAGTTTGATTGGTGCTCTTTGGGTGAGAGAACCAATCAGGGAAATTAGCTTCAAATTATCGAGATCGGTAAATCCAGACTAATTCTGGATGATTGACGATTTTCCATAGACGACTTTCGACTTCATGCACTTTCCTGTAAAATTTAGATGTCACAATGCTTATTTTATTGACGTTGTTTTTGATGGTTATGCCGATTGACCTGGGGTTAACCAGTGTAACTCATTCAAAAAAACAACTCACTGATGTATTGATTAGGCTTTCAAGCTTTAAAGCAGTCATTGTAGAGCAACAGAATATAATGACTGAATTATTTGGGTAAATAGCACCAACCAGTCAAGTCTATATAAAGTTGTTTCCATGGGCATATTTGTCCTTCTTCAATATTTGTTTGTGTACTTAAATTCTCTTGAAGATGGTTTTAAATGTATCTTTATTGTTCACAACGAAAGCAAATTGTTTAAAACTTCAGTAATATTGTCATAACAGTTTCAACAACATGCACCATGGCTGCAGGACTTATATGATATACATTTTTTGAAAACTTTCAAACGCAAGATGCTTCGACAAAATATTTAAAATATAACAATAAAGGCTTCCATAAGATGCACACAAATTCAATAAATTCTTTACCTCTTGATTGTTGCTTTTATTTAGTGTTTCATATGTATGTTCTTCAGTTCTTTCAGAGCCAGATATGTGTTGTCATTAGTTACTCTAATGCTGTCATGCTCATCCGTTACTTCCGTCTGCTTTGAAAAAGTAAATAAATAAAACTATAATTTAACAAACGAATTAAATAGATTTTAGATAAGTTTGTTTTGCAAAAAAATGAAAACAAAGCATCTAAATCTAATTTATGAACACAAATTTAGCGATTTTTGAAAAACAAAATCAGGAAAAAGGAAATTTATGTTTACATTAATAAAAAAATCTGAAATGTTAGATTCGCTTTTTTATAGAAATTAAGTTCGTAAAATAGAGAGCACCTGTCAACAAATATGGCGCTGTCCAGTATCGAGAATATTTTTGCACAAGCCAGGTTGTATTTATACATCAGATCCTGGCTTTTTACACTAACAGTTACAAAAACTTAAAACTGGTGGTTATTTATAACTATGATAGAATTAGAAAAATAAAAATATGTCAAACTAGGATAAATTTATTTGGCTGATGACTGATGCAGGGTTTCAGCTAGGATTTCGAGGACTTTAGTCACTTTTGCGCGAGATGAAAATCAACATTATTTTGGGTAACAGCAATGAATCAAGGATGTATAATTTAGATTTACATATGCCCAAGTCCTTCAAGGAATAGGACCTTTGTAGGCCTTAGGCCTGCTGATGTAGGCAGTCATTGCATGATTTGACTGAATCCGGGTCCGTTCGCGCCCATTCACGTCGCCCCTTTCACGTTTGCACCCGGGTCCGTTCGCACCCTACACGCTCGCACCCTTTTATTGATTTTATGTTAAATAATTTTTCAATCGTATTTTGGTTAGTGTATCGTCGATGATTGCAAGTTCGTTATGCTTGCAAGTTCGTGACATTTGGGGATTTCCACTTTATTCGTGACGTCATGCAAAAGTATTTATCATCGGCAACGTGCTACTTCAAAAACTGAACCGAATATTTTCATTGCATTTTCACTAATATCGACTTGAAAAGAGAAGTTGTGTATGTTCTAGCATATTATTTGTTTAAACGCCTATTTCCACTACTACTGTTTTATTCCTCCCTAGAATTTCGTTGAATTCTTGGGAAAATCCTTTCAGCAATGTTACTGACATCTCAACAATGAGTCATCATCTATTTTAGGCTATGTGGCCTCTTATTCCTTTTCAAGGCCAAGAGTATTATTTTTAAAGTCTGTATGTGAGCGGATTTTTAAGATCAGAAAATGATTTGATATATTTTGATGAAAACAAAACCTGCCGATATTGTCTCGTAAAAGTAATTCAATCCTATGCCATTGAATGCAAATTGCATGAAAAATACTTTGATGCATTAATGACATTGTGACATCGTTATAGTTATCTTAAACGTGTTTAAAGTGTTTAATTCTGGACTTTCCAATTGACCATTGAAAGTCACGTAAAAATTAGAATAATCTTTGTAGGAGAATAAAAGTTAGTATGCCCTAATTTCTCTTTTTCGAGATATTCATTTGTTATTTAATCTCAAATTTATTCTGTAATGTTCAAATACATAATACAATAGGCCTGACCTATATATTGTTGCACATGAGCAAAAGCCACCGCCAAAGACAAAAGTCACGAACTTACAAGCATGTCTACATATTTTACGGAATCGGTCACAATATGAAACATAGAAAGATTGACCATGTTTCTGAAGCTATTCATCAATTAAATGTATCAGACTGTTTGCAAATAAGTAAAGAATATTTACATCCACAGTGGATAATATTTGCTCCAAGGTTGTGATTTTTTCTTCCGCTTTCGAGTTAGGGTAACGAACTTCCAATCATCGAGGATATTGCTATAAATATTTTTTTTTTCATTGTTTTAAAATGAAGTGACTTTCTAAAAACGATTTTTGCGTTGAATAATTTTTAATCGTGTTTTGGTTATTGTATTGCTATAAATAAGTTTTTTTTCATTGTTTCAAAACATGCAAAATAAAGTGACGTTTTTTGTGTTGAATATTTTTTAATCGTGTTTTGGTTAGTGTATTGCTATATTTATTTATTTTTTTTCATTGTTTCAAAATAAAGTGACTTTCTAACAAGGTTTTTGAGTTGTATATTATTTTAATGTTAAGATACCAAACCGCTATTAAACTCAACAACAATAACATTTTGAATCATAATTGTTTTTACTCATACCAAGTTAAATACATGCTAACTACATGCAGAATTTACATCAAGTTTAGCTGTGTAAACACCATATATTAACAGTAATCATACATACTTAACATATAATAATTAATCATCAAATCAATTTAAAACAATATTTCATTTAAAAATTTTAAAATTGCCGAATTTTTCTTTATTTTGAGATAAACATCTGAAAAACATCTTATAATTCATCAGGCTTTTGAATAAAAAAGGTGCGAACGGACCCAGTGGACGATCGTGGGTGCGAACGTAGGGTGCGAACGTGTATTGGGTGCGAACGGACCCGATACCGATTTGACTAATGTGATACCTAAATATGAAGATAAGAACAGGGATCCAGAAATCTAGTTCACAATCTAATGCTGTCATGCTCATCCGTTACTTCCGTCTGCTTTGAAAAAGTAAATAAATAAAACGGAAGCAAGTTGACTCGTACCATTGTAAACTCGTACCACGTAAACTCGTACCAAAAAGTTAACTCGTACCAACGTAAACTCGTACCACTGGGAAGTCGTACCAATCAGAACTCGTACCACTGCAAACTCGTACCATTAAAAGTTGTAGTAAAGTTCATATTTTCTAACATTGACCTAATATTGTATATATATGTACATGAGAAGAATGATAATGACCTATCAAATTTATGAAATAAAACCATAGTCATATTCTGCTATAAAGTGCTGAATATTGTATACAAATAAATTTCATACTTTCACTGTTGGTCATAATCAATTGTAAACCGTTAAAACACAATAAATAAATTCTTTCATTAAATAAAATTCCTTTTAGAAACAATAGAAAATACCCAAATCTATTCAATGTTACTGATTTGGAATGATTAAAATTAAATCAAATAGTTGTCAGTAAAAGTTTAAAAAGAGTCTATTCAAGGGAGACAACAAAGCCAATCTGCCACGGTTTTCTATCCAATTAGACAAGGAAAATTAACTACAAATTGGTCATTGTAATTTCAAATTATAAACTTTTACAGATTTAAGAGGTATTGAGTAAAATTAAAGTATATATTCATCATTAAACACCATTTGAATGCATTTAAATAAGTTGGTACGAGTTTACAATGGTATGAATTTACCGTGGTACGAGTTAGCAGTGGTACGAGTTTGCATTGGTACGAGTTTTTTTAGTGGTACGAGTTGACATTGGTACGAGTTTACAATGGTACGAGATAACTATAATTCAATAAAACGATAATTTAACAAACGAATTAAATGATTTTATATAAGTTTGTTTTGCAAAAAATGAAAACAAAGCATCTAAATCTAATTTATGAACACAAATTTAGCGATTTTGAAAAACAAAATCAGGAAAAGGAAATTTATGTTTACATTAATAAAAAATCTGAAATGTTAGATTCGCTTTTTATAGAAATTAAGTTTGTAAAATAGAGAGCACCTGTCAACAAATATGGCGCTGTCCAGTATCGAGAATATTTTGCACAAGCCAGGTTGTATTTATACATCAGATCCTGGCTTTTTACAAAGTTACAAAACTTAAAACTGGTGGTTATTTATAACTATGAAAGAATTACAAAATATGTCAGACTAGGATAAATTTATTTGGCTGATGACTGATGCAGGGTTTCAGCTAGGATTTTGAGGGCGGTACCTCGAATGACCGAATAACACCATTATTATCCGAATAACACTTGTAATGACCGAATAACACTTGAAATTTTAATATTAGCACATATTGGTGACTTTTAAACATTGATTATTAAATAATATTATATTATAAGTGTATTTTATAACTTAAAATGATATATAGAAAGCAGGTAAGTTCATAAAGATCATTATAACTATAGTGTGTACATCCAACATGGCGACCAATGAAAACACAATGGAAGAATAAAAGAATGATTGCATATGCATTCAAAGAGAAATGCTATGAAAATAAAGTATTAATTTATGTACTGTATATACATAGTATTGTCCAATAATTGTTTTTCAGTAAGGTTTTGAAAAGTTAACAAGTACAAAAGCCATGAAATTACTCTAATCACCTTTTAGTTTTCTTAACGATTTACTCAATATTGAATGAAACGTAATTCAGATCACATATTTAATTTAAATTTAATAAAAAAATTGATTATACTTGATTGTTTTAAAATAAAACAAAGCAGCTGAATTGATTCAGATGTATGTTGTAATAACATTTTCTCAAAAGAAATTAAAGATTTTCAGTAAAAGTAAGGAAAAAATAATATTCTAAGTATTGACATTTAATTTTTATTGCTATGTTCATCCATTTTAATACATTAAGCAAGTTTAATAATGAAATATTTGGTGCCAATTAGATAATTTAATTGTGATAATGCCAAGTTCCCAATAATCAAATTATTTATTACCTTACAATTCTATTATATTGTTAATTAGATTGTTGTTTACTGACACGTGCCCATTACATAATTAATCATTAAATGATAATGAAATTATATTACGGTATGGACACTCTGCATTAATTATGATAGAAATAATAAAGGAATGGTATGGACACTCTGCATTAATTATGATAGAAATAATAAAGGAATTAATAAACCACATTGAGTTTTTCAGAATTAAAATCCATGTAACCATGTCTTTTCAGACTGGTTAAGTTATATTTTATATTTGTAATATTAATTTAAAAAAATACTCCTCTCCCCTTTTAAATTTTACTCACCCTAGATGTAGAGTATTAAAGTATTTCAGTTTCACCCCAAGAAAGTATTCATTTTAATAACATAATCTTAGCAGTTAATCAAAATGAAAATCTTACTGTCTATAAATAACAATGAAATGTAACTGTTTCTTGGAAAAGGGTTTCTGAATTTTAACCAAAAAGCACATGGCTTTCAACAAATGTAAACAAAGCATTCAATTTGTGTGCACCAGTTTAATTTTTATGTTATTCAATTAAAGGTACAGTCAAGCATTGTTTTTACTTTCTTCTGGATTAAAACTAGTTTGAAAGATCAGTTTTCTTATAAAATAAACTTTTAATTCCATTTTAAACCGTGCAAATCATGAAAAATGTTGATGACAAGGTCACATGACAAAATTATGTCTATGAGCTGATAAACAGAACAACATCAGCCAATTGGAAGACGTGTTACATCCAAAATTAAATTATATCAAATATGACGAAAATACGCTCATATGATTGAAACTACAACAAACAAACTGCAAATTGGGATTGTTTGGGAAATATTGAAATTAAAATGTGAACTGTCCGGGGAAACAATTTTGTTTTAATGATTTAAACTAGGATAAACGAACTGCAAATTGTAGTCGTTTGAGAAATATTGAAATTGAAATTTTACTGGGATGAATAATTATGATGGTCAATTATGAGGTTTATGAACAATTAACAGATTAGTGATACATCTGATGGCGATAAGCGGATTAACTATAATCACAACTTTTAACACCTGTTGTAAACATTAATAGACCACTTTCGAGTTTGTCCTTCACCGGAAAAACTCGTCAATTATGCGCGCCTTTATGATGTCATTTACCAGATAGAGGGATCATTTGTATCCCTGCACTATTAACGCTCATCAAGGGTCTTAGTGATCGTCATTGTGCAGGATAAAATAGAAATAATGTTTGTTCCGTAGGTACTTAATCACAATTTTTAATGATAGCAGTGCTGATTGTCAATTATGAGAATTTAATTTGCCAAAAATTCGTGCAATATACATGTAGCATCATAGTTTTTAACCACTCGCTCAACATGGTAACGGAAGTGACGATGCCCCTAAACGCACGAATGATGTTCACTAAAACCAAAGTTTTTGACGGAAATGCATCGAACTCGAAAGTTGTCTATGAGCTGATAGTCAAAAACTTGTCAGAAACATGAAGACAGGTAGAATTATAGTATTTTCATGCGAAAACATTTTACACTTTCCAAATTTAAGTGACGAAATTGATTTGAAATACTTTCATCATTTCGAAAATCGCTTCGTAAAAGACTAAAGTAACGAGCGGTAGCAAAATCGGTGCGGAGGATAATCCCTAAACCTAACTTAAAGGAAACTTCGCAAAAAATCAAAAATTGATATTATGTCCATTCTGTGTAAAAAGCTCAAATTCATAAGTATCAAAGTTTTATTCTGCTAGATAAGAGATCACCATCGATTTTAAATTTAGAGTATCAATTCTCTGCGTCGCCATTTTGATATCTTCTCCGCTTAGAAACCACGATAGGTCTGGAAACCAGAAAGGACCGAAACTACAGTAACCTAATGTAGTCGTAATTGCGTGTCAATATCTTTTCAATCGTACGGTTGTTTTATCCGACTTACTAACTTGATACGGAAAATGTTATTATTTTTAAATAACCATGGTCTGTCGTTTTAAACTGTTTATATGGAAATTAGTTAAAAGTCAAAGTTCAAATTCATTAATGATCATGAATAAGTGTTCCGTGAAAATTATTTTCAAAATCTAATTTGTTCATAATTTTATTATGCAATAACCTAATTTAATAAATTTGGACCTTCCTTATCTGATCACCAGCATGGCTAAAGGTATTACTCCCAAAGGTATTGTGAGGTGACACGTCCAGGTATTCAAGCGATTTCCTGTTGGGCTTGCAAGTTCATGCATCGTTTCATTTCTGAGGGTATTGATCAGTGTACACGGCCGATAACTTGTAACTTTCTATTTTGAACTATCAGGTGTATAATATACATCTCTGTCTTGCGTGTCCGATAGTGATATACTAGTCATTACTTAACTCATACGCTTGCTTATAAATAACATTTCTGGTGTAAAGAATATTATTTGCAAAAATCTTAATAATTCCAAAAATATAAAAATGATAAAATAAAATCTATTTACATATTTTTTCCACGGGTAAATTTGGGAAAATGTAAGTATATACTTGTTGTCAATAGTGAAGGACAGTTTGAAACATACAAGAAGTATTGATTTAACAAAATGTACAGTGACACTTGTCGATCATTCGTTTATACACCTGGATAGAAAGTTACGGAACTATAGATAGTCATAATTTAAAATATACATGTATACATTGAACATAAGAAAGAAACATACATTTTGTTTAAATTGGGGTAAAGTTTTGTAAATAGACTAGTCCACGATGCCAACAGGATGTAATCATCGGATGTCGATGGACTATTGTATACCAAAAAGAAGAAGAAGAGAACCAATTTGATTTAAATACAGGTCGATATCTAACTTGCTTTGGTTCATCAAGCAGAGACATATTATATTGTATTATATGTCTCTGATCGAAGTTATGGACATAGTAAAATCACAGATTTATATTTCAATTAGATTGTTCTCGAACAAAGGAAGAAATTCGTCATCATCACAATTGTTGGGTATAATGGATAATAATGTGAACATGGTTCTGAGACAATTATTATTTTTTTTTTTGAAATATTTCAGTAAATTAACGATGTCAAACACGATTTCAAAAGGTAAAATTTATACTCAAAGGTTTACACTTTTTATTTTTCACGGAGATATTTTAAAGCTGTGTCAGGCTATAATATTCATCATTTAAACTCTCGATTTGTATTATGTAATCGAAGTCTTGAATGTTGTTCTATCTAATCAACTTTGTTGTAAAATCAGAACGTTGCATCTAATAATGATCAATTATCAGTCCAATGAGGTTAAAACACCTGTAGAGTTTTAATTTGTCACTTGTTACTTCACAGTCAAAATATGATAAAATTTTACACATAGCGCGATGAATTGCGGCGAATTTTATGCGTGAAGCGGCACCGCGAATGCATGAATAGCCTAGGAAAACACTAAGCAATCATTCTTTATTCTACCCGTAGTGATTCCCTTGGTTGCCATGTTGGATGTACATATTATATTTATAATGATCTTTATGAACTTACCTGCTTTCTATATATCATTTTAAGTTATAAAATACACTTATAATATACTATTATTTAATAATCAATGTTTAAAAGTCACAATATGTGCTAATATTAAAATTTCAAGTGTTATTCGGTCATTACAAGTGTTATTCGGATAATAACGGTGTTATTCGGTCATTCGTGTTACCCTTTGAGGGCTGTAGTCACTTTTGCGCGAGATGAAAATCAACATTATTTTGGGTAACAGTAATGAATCAAGGATGTATGATTCTAGCTTTACATATGCCCAAGTCCTTCAAGGAATAGGACCATTGTAGGCCTAAGGCCTGCTGACGTAGGCAGTCATTGCATGATTTGACTAATGTGATACCTAAATATGAAGATAAGAACAGGGATCCAGAAATCTAGTTCACAATTTCACTTCAGGTATTTGCAGGGAACATTCCTGGCCAACAAAAGTTGGGTGCCTCTTTTTTTAAACCACAGCATAATTCCCATAAATGAACTTGTAAAGACTATTTCACTGTGTAATCATTATCCTTGTAAAGACGTTAAAACGAAATTTGAAATTCATTTCTTTCAAGTTGGAAACAAGGATTTGTATCAATCCTTAATGGAACGATTGTTATGGCTGTAAATTGTAAATTAATCGAGAATAGATCACGTTTACTTTCGATTTTAAACGAAATGAAAACAGGAAGTGACAAGTAGATAAAAATTCAGAATGAATCCAGATTCATCTACGGATTGGTTCGTGGTTATCAAAAGGCAGGAAATTATCATTTTAAATCAAGTTGCTTAGTAATAAATATATTTGTCTCTCGTTTAATTTGATACTAATAATTTCGTATTTTACGTTTTAGTGTCTACAGATTTTAAGAATATTATTATATTCTATAATAATACTTTCACGCATGCGCAGTACACAGTAAAGGAAGCACCTGTTTGACTCGTGAAAATATTTTGAACGCTTTGAATAAAAATGTTCTATCTCTTTAATCGAAATTGTCGAAAGATTTTGGTGAATTTAATGAAATGTAATATTTTTTCTGTCTATGAAAATCATAAAATGTGGTGCACACTTAATCGCACCACATTTTTAATTTTGTCGAAAACGGTGCAAATTTGTTGATGACGTCAAGGTTGACAAAATTATGTCTATGAGCTGATAAACAGAACAACATCAGCCAATTGGAACGTTACATCCAAAATTAAATTATATCAAATATGACGAAAATACGCTCATATGACGAAACTACAACAAACAAACTGCAAATTGGGATTGTTTGGGAAATATTGAAATTAAAATGAACTGTCCGGGGAAACAATTTTGTTTTAATGATTTAAACTAGGATAAACGAACTGCAAATTGTAGTCGTTTGAGAAATATTGAAATTGAAATTTTACTGGGATGAATAATTATGATGGTCAATTATGAGGTTTATGAACAATTAACAGATTAGTGATACATCTGATGGCGATAAGCGGATTAACTATAATCACAACTTTTAACACCTGTTGTAAACATTAATAGACCACTTTCGAGTTTGTCCTTCACCGAAAAAACTCGTCAATTATGCGCGCCTTTATGATGTCATTTACCAGATAGAGGGATCACCTGTATCCCTGCACTATTAACGCTCATCAAGCGTCTTAGTGATCGTCATTGTGCAGGATAAAATAGAAATAATGTTTGTTCCGTAGGTACTTAATCACAATTTTTAATGATAGCAGTGCTGATTGTCAATTATGAGAATTTAATTTGCCAAATAATTCGTGCAATATACATGTAGCATCATAGTTTTTAACCACTCGCTCAACATGGTAACAGAAGTGACGATGCCCTAAATGCACGAATGATGTTCACTAAAACCAAAGTTTTTGACGGAAATGCATCGAACTCGAAAGTTGTCTATGAGCTGATAGTCATAAACTTGTCAGAAACATGAAGACAGGTAGAATTATAGTATTTTCATGCGAAAACATTTTACACTTTCCAAATTTAAGACGAAATTGATTTGAAATACTTTCATCATTTGATTTAAAAGACTAAAGTAACGGTAGCAAAATTCGGAGGATAATCCCTAAACCTAACTTTTCAAAAAAATCAAAAATTGATATTATGTCCATTCTGTGTAAAAGCTCAAATTCATAAGTATCAAAGTTTTATTCTGCTAGATAAGAGATCACCATCGATTTTAAATTTAGAGTATCAATCTGCGTGCGCATTTTGATATCTTCTCCGTTTAGAAACCACGATAGGTCTGGAAACCAGAAAGGACCCTACAGTAACCTAACTTAATTCAAATCTTTTATTCCGACTTACACCAATGGTCTGTCGTTTTAAACTGTTTATATGGAAATTAGTTTGTTTTATAATGAATTAAGCTGATTAGTTGCACCTGTTGACCCGAGGTCAATTTGCATGAAACAACATCATTCATGTCATTTGAGGGATTGGTTCGTTCTCTATTTTGACGTGATAAGATGAGCATTGTGATACTTAACCTCTTGCTTATATCATTAACGGAAAGCTTAATACAAAAATTTATGATAAAAGAGATGATTTTTTCATTTGGGAAAATGTAAGTATATCGTTAATTATCCATTTTTAGATGGTGACGTTTATACACCTTGTCACCATCTTACGGTGTTTATATATCTCCACTTGCCAACAGGATGTAATCGGATGTCGATGGTATGTAACAATGTTTCAGATTTTAACGTTCATCGAAGCAAGAAATTTATGATATTACAGTAAAATCAAAAATTATTAGACGAACCAGGGTTTTCGATATCACAAACTAGTCAAAACATTTACTAAATTTTATCATCGGTACAAGGACATCATTCTTGGTATTCAATAACAGAAATATAGCTCAACATGCAGACTTATAATTTATATGTTCAGGTATTTCACATCCAATCTTTTATGGTAATATTCTTTATAAAGCACTGAAAAGAAATGTCAGTATTCACCATTCAGAAGCTAACAAAACCTTTAAATAGACTTATTAAGAAGGGATATAGTTAATTGCAATTGGTAATACTGTTGTCAGGTCATTAAAGATTGCATATTTTGGCTTTAATATTGATTCACTTATAGGGTCATAAAATATTTGCATCCAGAACTAAACACATTTATTTAAAACCAGTTGTTGTTCAGAATGACACGGGTTATGCTCAATTAACTGAATGAAGATTATGATTACAATTACAGAATGCTAATCTTTAATTACCTAGAGTTTAACCACGAATTCAACATTCATATGTCACATAACATACATTCTATTTCACAGCACAGTAATATTTGCTGGACTGAAGCAAAAGGTCAATACAAACAAGTATTTTTAATAACTGTCGATCATGTCAGTTTCTGTTTGTTTAAAGTATTTGTCGGGAAAAAATCATAAAAATTTTATTCTATGATTTACTTTTATTACAAAATCTGATCAAAATCGGAAACATAAATCCTACAATCTAATTTTAAAAGTGCATGGCTATCACCTGTTTTAGTTGGTTAATAGCTACACAAAGTCTCGAGCGCTTTAAATCGCGTTATTAGATGGTTAAGAACAAGACTTAAATGAGATTAATTTCACCCGGCATGCAAAAGACTTAAACTACGTCCATAAGTCAGGAAGTTTGGATAAATAAAATTAATAATTCCCAATTTTCTTCTTTTTACTTTTCATATCAAAATAAAACTTGGTGAATATGTTTTTATGGTATTATGAACATAATAAGAGGATAAGTAAAAATTTGAATTTTCCTTTAAGCAAATTATTCACACCAATCTCGAATTGTTTTATGATGAATTAGCTGATTAGTTACACCGGTTGACCCGAGGTCAATTTGCGTGAAACGACATCATTTGAACGATTGGTTCGTACTGTGACGTAATAAGATGAGCATTGTGACAAGAAATTTTCTGGAAAGTGCATGAATTCGAATGTCGTCTCTAAAATGAGAAAGTATATATTGGAAACAATCTGATGAATATCAAACAAAGATTCAATTTATTTTATATTGTATATTGAATATACACATATATCTCTCCATCCCCTTAAATCAGTCATTACCCAATATTAATCTGGGATCGCTCGCCAAAAATCATGTTCGCTCTCTTTCATGTTCGCTCCCTTTCATGTTCGCCCCTTTTCACATACACACCCTTTTTTAAGGTTTAGTTTTTAATCAGATTTAGTTAGTGTATTGCTATAAAATAGAGATAATAAGTTTTGTTTTTATTACTTACATGTACTTAATCTTAACTAATGTTGTTTTCCGGTACAGTATCCTCACGGTTCCTCTTCACCAGATTCATATATTATGTTTTGATCTCTATTATTTCTGTTGCTGCTTCAAGTTAATTTATTGTTTATCAAATTAAAAATAAAATGACATTCTAAAAATGTAAACAGGATTCCTTTAGTATTTTGTGAATTATTTTGACGAAATGAATAATCAATATAGTCATGATAATCAAAGGCCAAGTTCATTCATAACAGACTTGTAAAAGAAAGGCGGAAGATATCAAACAGGCCAAAACAGCTATAAAACTCATCACAATGATATTGCCACGGCAACAACAAATAACACAAAAACTTGTAGAATCACACTTTCACTGGATATTTGTTGTCGAAGATGTTATTTCTTCTAATTTTCTAGTACTGAAATAGAACGTCTACCATCCAATTTGCTTGACCGCAACAATTTCAAAATGAATGTAGTACATGTAGTAGCATACACAGTATTTTTTATTTACCTTGTGTAAAGAATTTCTAACTGCATTTTCTGACGTCATTATGAAATTATACTGTTATTTATTTAAATTTCAGGGATTCTAAAATTTATGTTATAAGAAAAATTCAAGTAATACAAGTTTAAAATTTTTCTCGAGTTTGTATTGAAATTTTTTGGGGTCATTGAAAAAGGGACACATCCGGTCTTTATTTTTGTTAGATGTTTTTCTGCTTTGTATAGATCTGATGTGTTAAGCCATTTTCAACTGATTTTTATAGTTTGTTCTTATGTTGTGCTGTAACACTACTGTCCCAAGTTAGGGGGATGGTTGAGTGCTCACAAACATGTTTAACCTGCCACATTCTTTATGTGCCTGTCCCAAGTCAGGAGCCTGTAGTTCAGTGGCTGTTGTTGGTTCATGTCTGTCATACTTGTTTTTCGTAGATTGTTTTGTTATAAATTAGGTCGTTAGTTTTCTCAATTGAATTGTTTCAAATTTTTCATGTGGGGCCTTTATAGCCGACTATACGGTATGGGATTTTCTCATTGTTGAAGGCCATACGGTTGCCTTTAATTGCTTACATCCACTTCATTTGAACTTGGGTAGATAGTTGTCTCATTGACAATGATATACCGCATCTCCTTATTTTTATACATATGTCCCAGACCCTAGCACGGTCTGCCGACAAGGAACATATATGTCCGTAGAGCTGTCAAAGGTTAAATAGAGGAAATGAGATTTTAGCAGAAGAGTTTAAGTACTAGAAAATTTGTGTGCAAAATTTTTTTTTTTGTAATAACCTTTTTAACTTATGCCAGACAATTATTTTACTGTCAAAGCATTGCAGATGGTATTTGAAATGTTTTCTTTGTGTTTAATATGTATTCATTTTGTTTTGAATGGTTACTATGCTCAGCAATGGGCACCATAATTGGTATAAAATATTTTGTATCTTGAATCTTGATTTTTAATTGGACAATCAATTTAAAAGGAGGGTTTCAAATGAAGCACAGGTTCGAAAACTAAACTGATGAACATTTGAAAGGCTTTTTCATATGAATTTAGATTGCATGCATATTGATAACAGGTTTGTATTTTTGCTGCTGTATGCTTATCTTTTCCACTGTATCAGCTGGGGTTGAACTAGGAAACCTGGCACAGTAAGCCACCCTTCTGATAACTAAACTAAAGGAATATACATGTGTACTGCCTTCTTTCTCTTCTTTGCAGTGTATACATGTACCTAATTCTAGTGTCATATTTATATTTGGTTTTACACCATACTTTTTTCATCTGATCCACATCTCCTTATTTTTATATACACTGTGTATCTTGTTAATGCAAACCTAATGAAGGAGCATGTTTTGATATACCTTAGCTGTGCAGAATTCATATAACCTAACTACCTAATTTGCAATTCCTTTGTACCATTGATGTATGATGTACTTTTGATTCACCTTGTATCTTGAATATAAGTTGCATGTTTCATTGGTTATTTAAATTTTGAATGTTTCATTGGTTATTTAAATTTTGAAATTTCAGAGAAACATCACAAGAAGATATAGACAGAATATGCAGTGGTATTTTAGAGAATTTGTATGATCCTGAGAAGTCAGCAGAATGTATGAATCAGCTTAGAAAACTATATCTTATCATTCATGCATCTTCAACACAACCATTGTAAGTATTCAGAAGTTAGATATTGTGAAAACTAGCTCAAGTTGTTTTGATTGTGATGTGTGAATTACACGAGGGAAGTTTTTATATACCTACAACATTCAGCCACTAAGGTCGTTTAAATTCACAATTTTTTTTTATCAAGTCAGACAATATGGTCGTTTAAAATTCAATTTTTTTTATCAAGTCGGCCAATATGGTCGTTTAATTTCAAGTTTTTTTTATCAAGTTCACATATAATTACAGCATATAATGGAAAACAGTAAATAAATTCTAAGAAACACATTATTTCTACACCAAATAGAAGAATGAATTTTCCTTTAACTGCATTATAACATTTTTTTTTATTACAGCAATGATGATTTTTTGGCTCTCATGTCTTAACCTTCAAATAGCCATTCTTTGACTGAGTCATTTGGAATATTGCCAACAACATTATGATTATGAATGAATTATAGTTTTAAAAAAAAAGAGCTTCAAAATTATTATGACTGCATGAAATAAAAAGTAATATAATTTTTCAGCTTGACAAAGAATCTGGTAGGAACTATGGTAAATATGGTGGAAGCCATGGACCCAGGAAAAACCAAAGAGTGTCTATTGTGTCAAAAAATTTTGACAGGAATACTACCTTTTGATGAGAAAGATTTAGGGATGGAAACAGAAATAAAAAATAATCCAAACGAGGCTGCCAACTGTGCTTTGATATATTTAATTCAGGTGATTGTAAATGGTTAACTTTTTAAGGGCTAATTTTTAATTATCTTTTCATCAATGAAAATAAGAAAAGTTTTGCTGCTTATGTAAATATCCAGTTGAAACTTAAAAACAATTGTTTTCTTATGTTACAATTTTCTTCATTACAGGGAGACAAAGAAAAATGTTGGACAAGTTTATTACCAAAAGTTGAGAAGTATGTATATTTGTATGATATCTTTTATTTAAATACAAATATCATTGATTTTGACAAATATTGCCTATCCACATATACAGTTGTAATTACTGTAATTACTGCTTTTAATATGTAGGATACAGCTTTTCTTGGATTTTTTGTTAGAGAAAACTTCAGAAATTATGACTTAAGAAAAATAAATTTTCTTTTTGCAACTTAGAAATAAGTAAATTCTTGGTGTTACTGGTAAGATATAATTTTTAAGAGTTCAGCTTTTATCATTCACAAGGTATGCTTCTAGTAAATTGAAGATTTTTGTAAGTAATATTTTGTGAATTGAAATTTCAGGATCTTTCTTGTCAGGAATATATACGCTGGCTTCCTCCACCAATAAAAACTGATAGCCTTGATAAAGCCAATATTGCTGAAAGTGCCGTTAAACACCAATAATCTATCAATCGATTCTCAGGAATATCCTCCTTTATAGGCATGAAAATTGACATTAGGCCAAAATTAAAAACATTCAGAAAGTTTTAACAGTGTTCTCCTTTTTTCACTAAGGTTAGGTGGGTGTTTTGAAAAAACACTTGCAACCGGGTGATTTTTTTTAATATTTTCAACCGGGTTTATTTTTTTTACTGTGGGTAGTGGTCACAAAAAGAAGGATTAGTATTGTATTCACATTTAATGGAATTGAACCATTCTTCTGCTATCACTGCTAGCGAGTGTGTGGCCTATCGAACCAAGTTTCTGTCCTGTATCTCGCTTTAGTGCTGGCACACAGAACAGTAATATCCTTCTGTGACGATTAGCCATTTAAAGTCCTGTTCATATTTATCAGGTTGGGAACAATCCCTCAAATGAGGGGTAACCTCTCTATGTAATGACTATCCCTTTTATGAGGGGTACATTTCAAGAGATACAAATGAGCACATATTTACTTCATTTACAGCAACTTTTCCCAAAGAACTATACATCTATTTGGTATTATATGGTCAAACATGTCCAAGAATTTTGTAAATTTCCTGGACTTATATCTTCTTTATCATTAAAAATAAAAGGACCCTCTTTTAGAAAAGTTGTACCAAATGAAACGATTTTCCCCCTTTTAAGTTAAAAAATCTAAGTTTTTCTTTTTTCTCTTCTTTAACAGTAAAATGACCCCTTGCCTGAGGGACAGTCCCTCATTTAAGGGATATCCCTCATTTGGGGATTGTTCTCAACCTGTTTATCTTCGCGATCGCTTGCGTGCCTTTTTTGTTGTTTTGAAACTTTTTTTTCAATTTCAACAATTTCAATACTATCCTTTTAAGTTGACTTATTTGGCTTAGAATTTTCCATATCACCATCGTCATCTGCCTTTCCATTCCCCCGATTAGTAAAAGAAAACATTGAAATTTGACGATCCGCCATTTTTGTCAATGAAAACAAATCAGCAAGGCGCGATTAGTATATAAATTTTTACGATGCGGAACCGAAAAAAATCCTGAAATTGAAAAAAAAGCCGACCACTTCCTAAAATTGAAAGGTGGTCGGCTTTGAAAAGAAGGTGGTCGGCACACCCGGCTTAAATACCGAATGGAAAACACTGAGTTATACCTTTTAATAAAGGTATTCTCATAATTTTTCCACTAGAACATATTTGAAGACCATTTTGATTTTGGGGAATGTCTTTTAGCTGTGCAAAGATTCCTATTTGTTTCTTTGATGTTTAAAACAGCTTTTTTTAAATCCTTCTTTTTTTTTACAGCCAATCATTTTCATTATGGTACTGGCAGGGATTACCACAGAATTTATTTTAAGGGTGGTGTTCACGAAAAAAAAATTATATTGAAATTACAATCACACAAGATCTTTATTGTAGATCATAATCTGTTTATTAGGAAAAAGATAAACAAATTAAAGCCATTGTAAAAAAATAGTAATTTAGGCATTAATTTATACTTTCGAAGTAAAAATTGTCAAAAATTTTACCTTTTCATCACATATTTAAAAAATTCAAGGGTGGTGCTGGAGATTTAAGGGTGGAGCTGAAAATTTAAGGGTGGAGGAGCTCCACCCTTAAATAGCCTGTGGTGATCCCTGACTGGTGTTCTGTTTGAGTTTTTTTTTTCATCTTTGCTTTATGCTTTTCACAGTAACTTGAGGGTGTTCCATTTAAACAAACATGGTACCAAGGGAAAGCACTTTCAAATGAGGTAACCACCTATAGAGGCAAATTTAGAATTTTACATACATTTTAATGTACTTGACACCCAGCCATAATGGAGACTTCAAAGTGCCTTCCCTGGGTCCCATGTATGTTTTATATAGAGCAGTTATAGTTGGTCAATCCTTATATCTGTCAATATTAATGATTTCAGACTATGATGGGTTAGTTTTGAGTCTGTCCCAAAATTCCTTTAATTTTAAATTCTATTTAAATGCATTTATTGTGTGTGAATTCCTTATGAAAACCCCAGCTTGCATATTACTATTTTCCGATTTGGGTATTGTGTCAGAGGATTTTGCAAAGCTTTTATGTTTTCAGGGCCACAAGGCCTCTGTCAAGATGAAAAAAGAAAATAAAAGCACTGTTCTTTTGATACTTTGATAAATTGTTTACTACTAAATTTGCAGTTATATTAGACTGTTCTCAGCATAGCCTTTTATTTGTTATTTTTACAGATGGCTGTCATCACAGAATATAGAATTTGATGTACAGAGTAAATTGTTGTCATTCCTGATAGCTGTATCTCTAGAGCATCAATCAATGTTACAGAAAGGTAGGTTGATATTTTGTTGAAATTTTGTTAGATAAAATGAGACTCCTAGTGTTG
This sequence comes from Mytilus coruscus, assembly GCA_017311375.1. Lineage (NCBI taxonomy): Eukaryota > Metazoa > Mollusca > Bivalvia > Mytilida > Mytilidae > Mytilus > Mytilus coruscus. Next base: position 61,492,049 of record CM029602.1, on the reverse strand, counting down.
GTATATTAACCAGAGTCAACTGAATATTACAATAAAAGTACATGTAAAATATGCTACTACATAATGTCATCACAAAGATAATTATTTTTTCAATTTTAATGAAATTTGTATCATTTTCTTTATTCAGAAATGAGAAACTTACATCCAATAAGATATTATTACCAGAATGCACATCCTAATGAAAGACACATCTGGCACAAATATTGTATTGGTTCTTGCTTGTCCTCTGTCTTTCATACAAATATATTCTGGATTCTTGCTATGTTTGTCATGAACTTTATTGCGAACCAAATGAAACTTTTCCACAGAGTCATCTCCTATTGGTCAAGCTATTTAAACTTTTGTCAGTTCTATTGTCCCATTGAATAAATACAATAGCTATTGTTCTCTGTGTAGTTTATTCACTGGGTCCTTTAAATTTCTTTTAAGAGAAATCCATCACGATTGATTAATTTACCTGAGTAAAAAAATTATCTTCTAAATTGATGAAAATACAATAATATATTTTCAACTTTTCAATGTAAACAGTGATTCAAACATTAATGAAAGTTGATTTCTGCCAAATTTTCAACATTGTTCATATTGAAATTTGTTTTTTATTTGTGTTTGACAAATAAAAACTGGAAAATGAAGATGCTTAAATTAAGGCCTTCTTAAATTATTCTATAACTAAACATAAACACAAAAATGCCAATTTCAATAGAAACAATGCTAAAACTTATGTCAAAAAACAACTTTTTATGATTAAATCAGTGTTTATATTGAACAGATTGAAAATATATTATTGATATTAAATAAATATAACATCACATGCAGTTTTGTGAGTTAAAACATGTATTTTCATCAATTTAGAAGATAATTTTTTACTCAGGTAAACTAATCAAAGAGTGATGGATTTCTCTTAAAAGAAATTTAAAGGTCCCAGTGAATAAACTACACAGAGAACAATAGCTATTGTATTTATTCAATGGGACAATAGAACTGACAAAAGTTTAAATAGATTGACCAATAGAAGATGACTCTGTGGAAAAGTTTCATTAATCATTTGGTTCGCAATAAATCATATTCAATAGTTATTGCTATGCCATTTTCAGGACAAATTGAGAGTGTGAATGCCTATGTCTGTGATGTTTTGGTGAAAGCTAGTTTAAAACAAGCACCAAATCCATACACCATCAATCCATTTAAAAAAGAACAAACCATGGTTACAGAGGTAGATGGAACACCTAGTAGAAACATATTCACAGTATTAAATATAGGTAAAAGATTCAAAGCTTGAGAGTATATTCTTACCTGACATAAAGAGTCATTTTACTATACCCATTATCTGTTAAAGTAAATACTGAATACATAATATTTCTCTGATATTAGATGATCAATTTGTTGCAAAAGCTTCTTTAAAATATTTTAAGTGAATTCCAGGTAAAAATCCACTGGATGATACCAACATCTTTACAATAGTTGCTCAAACTAGAATACAGGAAAAGAGTATCAATGAACAGTAGTGATATATTATTTTCTTAGAAAAAGTAAATTTGGATTACTTTTGTTAAATACCATTATAGAGAAACCAGTTCTAAGTTAAGAAGTATACAGCACATAATTAAAAAAATCCCCCCAAATTTTGCATAAAAAGCATTCAATTAGCCATTTTCATTGGATGATTATTCATTACAGTGATTTTTCTTTTAAATATAGGCCAGTATTACAATGAGGATCAGATGATGAATATTTTCTGTTTTTCAACTCTGTATAAATGGATTTACAATTGTTCTAAAGAAGAAGGGAGGGAAACAGCCAAGTCAGTATTCCATAATCTGGTTGGAAAAACCATTGATTATTGTTTTAGAATATTGGACCAATGTGAAAGAAGTAAGTGCACAGAGAAAATGGTTATGCTTAAGGAGGGCATGGATATCCAAATTTTGTTTCAATTGACTTTAGAGTTAACGCTGCATGTTGTTTTTTATAATTATCTAATTTGTACTTTGATAAATCTGTGGTTTTTGCACGTTTCAATTGGAGAATTAACAGATTCCTTAGACCAAAAAATATATTTCTAAATGAAATAAAATCAACCTGAAAAACTGTTTTTGATTGGATAAATATTTTAATTTATAACATACTCAAGCTTTTTGTATGTGTTTTTCTTTCTCAGACAATTTTTTAGTCAGTTTATAACATTTATTAAGTACATGTATAAAAAAAAAATGCAGGAACAAATGTCTTGGATCAGATAGTGTTGTTTATCTGTTGCTTTATATTGTGTCTCAATTTTTGCAGTTTTATTATCTTTTTAAATATTGTCTTAAACTGAATGAACCTGAAAAAATTGATGGATTACAATTTGTTAAAAATTAGTAACATTTGAGCATTTGTAATGAAACAAACATATTTTTACAGGACCGAAGATTCCAGCTGATGTTGAACTTCAGAATAGTGTGAGTATCTTAATACAGGAACAATTTTTGTCATTACTCTTTAAAAGTTTTATGTTGAAAGAAATTAGGTTGTTCGATTTTATGTAGATTTTTGTCTTGCCTCAATGAGGTCACATGGGCATGACTTAAGCATTCTGTTTCGGACATCTGTGTCTGCAGCGTCAACAATTTGTTAAGTTTGTAATTGAGTAAGTTTAATGGGAACCATTAATAGTAAGTCAATGATATTTGGTAGGCAGTTTTAATTAGAATGAGAACATCTCATTTCCATGGAAATTATATGGACTTGCATGGTTCATTGACTGAAACTTTTGCATAGTTTACATGTTGATGTTTGTGATTAGATCAGCTTAAGGGAGACCACTAATGTTAGGTCAATGATATTTGGTATGCAGTTTTATTAGCATTTTCACATCTTATTTTCATGGAGATTAACTGACCTTGCCTTCTTGGTCATGGTTCATTGACTGAAACTTTTGCATAGTTTACATGTTAATGTTAGGGATAAGAGTCAGTTTTAGGGAACCACTTATGATAAGGCAATGATATACATGGTATGTAGTTGTACTAGCATTGACATTTCACATTTTCAAGGATATTATTTGGCAATTCAACCTCAGCCATGGTTCATTGACTTTAAAAGTTTTAAATTGTTAACATTTTAATTTTAACATTTGCATTATACGTGTACTGTGAAAATTACAGAAGGCTTGACATGTCTCTGTGTCAACAGTTACACAGTTGGAAAGCAGGTCATGGTTTTACCCTAAGTCTATCAGCAACAATAGAGTCACGTGACCATGAACATTCTGTAAAACTACAGCTGAGACAAACCTCATTTTTACTCAATAAAATACCACTGTCATGATAAAAACTTATTGATCTAAATAATCTTAAATATACATGGTTTTCACTTGTCAAAACTTACGCGTCAACTAAAAGTCCTTCTTTATTAATTTTATCTTCAAACTTGAAATTTGCGTGAAAATTGTCAAGTCTCCTGATCGAAAAATCTAAATATTTTCGAGGAAACTAAAAATGACGGGCTGAATTTAAATTTAATAAGGCATCTCATTAAGACAAACACTCGATATGAATATCCAGGCAACAGAGTTTTGGATATGCAAACGTCAAGTTATTTTCAACACGAAGCGGTGGTTTTTTTGCCGATTTTGTGAAAGTGGTTATCTCCCCTGATATCACAAGTCAAAAAATGAAAACCCAAAAAAATCATTTAAAAGGAGTTAACATCACAAAAATCAAGAAAAAAACAAATTAAAATCCGATTACAACTATGGTATTTCCATATTAACAAGAGATATCTCCCTCCTTTTCAGAGAAGGATAAGAGGTCAAGATTAAAAGACAATAAATTGGTTGAAAATTATGAAATGTCTCCTAAACTAGCTGAAATATAAATTAGCTCTGGCTGATAAAATTACCATTGTAATTTTAAAATAGGATATAGGATCACTCTTGGTAGAATTTTTCTAAATACCTCTAACAATGTTTTAATTAGCAATAAAAGATATCTTGTCACAATTTTATAAAAAATCTTTCTGAAAAAAAATTAATAAAATTACTACATGTAATGATCATTTAGATTTTACATTCTAAAAGCCCATATGGGATCCAGAGTCACAATAGTTTCTTCATAGCAAAAAGACCTTTTAACTCAATCTTTGTTTTTTAGTTGAACAGTGCAGTACTGCCTAGAAAATATTTTACAGAAAAAGGATAAGTTTACCAGAAATATTTCAGAAGAACTTATTTTCACTGAACAATAGAAATTCTGTAAAATATGATACTTAAAATGATAGTATTTTAATAATTGGCATAATTTTGAATTTTAAAACATTATATTATTAAATGAAATGAAATTATTAAATTGGCTACACAGTAGCCCTTGCCAAATTTCTCAGGGTATTTTATAGATTATGAAAGTAAAACTTTTTGAAAAATTCTAAAAATTGGGGCTTCTATGCTACTCTTCAAGTTGCTGTGTCAGCTGGTATGAATAAATATTGTATACTTGTACCTTAATTGTATATTTATATCACAAATTACAAGAGGATTATTTAACAGTCAATGGGACAGATCTTGTTCATTTTACAAAATGATTGTAAAATTTTACAAGCATTTACCATGTGAATAAATTCAATTTTGTAAGAATTAAATTTTTTGTTTGACTTGATAAGCTATTTTTTGCACTTATTACTATCACTTATTAAATAAGGAGATATCCAATAACCAAGGTTTTTCACTCAAAAGTATAATTAACTGACCTTAATTTCTTCTTTCAGTTTCATGTTGGTTTTTTTCCAGAAATTTCCATTGCAAGGAATTATTTTTTTCACTCGCCATATCTTGTGTTTTTGTCCATGCATAGGCTATCATTATTTTGTCAGATTTGTTGCCAGTATGAATGAAATTTTCTTAGACGTAAAGTTTCAAACATTATAAACATGATCTTTGTTTCACTTTTCCTATGTGTAAATTTTCACTGTGCACAATATGACCCTGACACATATTTTGTTAACGTTATATGATGTATGTTGAAAAAAAAGAAAACAATGTCACCGTCAATTTGTGTAGGGGACCAAGAAGGGTTTTAAGTAATTTGCAATGAAGTTGTTGTATGGAATTGGGAAAAACAACACTGTTTAATCATAATTTAATTCACATCTCTAATAAAATCGGTAGTTTTTAGTACTGTGGTAACATCTACAATGTAAAGAAGCCGAACCTTCACTGTTTTAAAGTAGAACCGATGCCAAAAAAACCTACAAAATGACATGCCTGGTGGCCACTGAAATAATGGTATAGGAGTAAAAAATGATGGCTTCATATTTATGTAGAAATTTTAAAAAGGCTACCCGGTTTAATTTAAAATTTTTAAAGTTCTTTTCCGTATTTGGATACGCAAACGTCAAGTTATTTGAATTCGAGTTTTTTTGGCGAACAAAACAGATGGCTGATAATTTTTAGAACGGACAGGATGAAGTAATAGCAAATAAAAGTTATTTTCGACAATGTTTCTGTGTCCTATTGAAATTATATTGTTCACAAAACCTACAAATGCTATAAATCAACTATAATAAAAGCATGACAAGTTAAAAAAAAATAGTTTTAACGTCAATTTTTTTAGCCGATTGATTTCGCGGACTTTTTGTCGTCACCGACGACTGTGGCGCCACCTAATTAATTCCCCCTGCTATTGTTGCTGATAGAGCTTGACGACAACGGACGTTTCCAATGACTTGCTTTCCAACTGTACAGTTTATTAAGAGAAACTGGCTAAAAAAAGCAACTGTTGATTTATGTTGAGCTTTATAATAGAGTTTTTGGGATTTTTGGTTCACATTGTATATATAAAAAAAAGAATTTTTAAAGACTTAGAATGATCAAGGGAAAAGCAGAAATCTTGATTTTTAGCCTTGAGCAAGTGCTTTATACTTTATATATCTTGGAAATTCATGTACCCGGTAATTTAAGATTCCACAAATGACATGATGTCTTCAACAGAAATAAAATAAATAATTTTTCTGAATCCTATATTAATATTAATATGTAAATGTTTTTGTAGAATTTAGGCCTATATTTATGGACTTATGGTCCAAAACATATCAATTCATATACAAATATACTTAAATAGTTTAGAAACATATTTAACATTCATTACTTACTTACACAATACACATTTTACTTCAGAATTGACTTGGTCTATACAAATTATATTTGAGATGTGAATCCATAATAGAAGTAAATCCTTGATATATTTTATAAAATATTTGATTTATCATAAATGTGGTTGGTCCCATATTAGAACTGATTTACAGTATTATGCACAGTAACATTTTAACATTTTTATTTTTTTATAGTGTTTGCTAGAAACTATAAATCTGTTAGATTTGGTATGTAAAATAGATAATGGACAAGTAGCCAGAGTATATCAGGAGATACGTAGACAACATAATAGGTTGTCCCAGGACCTCAGTAAAACAAGGCTAATGATACCCGTCTTACAGTTTTTCCTGAACCATAGTATGTATAGTAGTCTTAAATTTCCAATGTGATACAGTTTTTATACGACCGCAAAAAAATTTTTGTGGTCGTATATTGGTATGACGTTGGCGTCGTCATCGTCGTCGTCGTCCGAAGACGCATTGGTTTTGCACTCTAACTTTAGTTTAAGTGAATGGATCTCTATGAAATTTTACCATTAGGTTCAATATCACAAAAGGAAGGTTGGGATTGATTTTGGGGTTATGGTACCAACAGTTAAGGAATTAGGGGCCAAAAAGGGCCAAAATAAGCATTTTGTAACTTCCAGACATAACTTGTGTGTTAGTGTATGGATCTCTCTGACATTGTACCACAAGGTTCCATATCACAAAGGGAATGCTGGGATTGATTTTTGGGGTAATTGCCTCAAAATTTCAGGAATTAGGGGCCAAAAAGGGCAAAAACAAACATTTTTCTAGTTTCATGACAATAACTTGTGTAAGTCTATGGATCTTTCTGAAATTGTACTACAAGGTTCCATATCACAAAGGAAAGCTGGAATTGAGTTTGGGGTTAATTGCCTGAAACGTTTAGGAATTAGGGGCCAAAAGGGCAAAAATAAGCATTTTCTAGTTTCCAGACAATAACTTGTGTTCAAGTGTATGGATCTCTGAAATTGTACTGCAAGGTACCATACCTCAAAGGAAGGCTGGGATTGAGTTTGGGGTGATGAATCATAAGGGGTTAAAAAATTTAGGGGGATTTTTTTTTCCTTTTTTTCTTTAAAATTTTCCATTTTAAGTTGGTTATTTCTGATTTATATTTAAAAGCAAATGATAATGATATGGCAGGAGATACACACCAAACAGGATGTGTAAATTATTATATAATAAGTATTGTGCTATAGCAAGAAAGTTTCAATTGCACAGTATTGCGCAATAGCAAGAAATCTTCAATTGCACAGTATTGCGCAATAGCAAGAAATATCCAATAGCACAATATTGCAATAGCAAGAAATATCCAATAGCAGAAATATTCAATTGCACAGTATTAATAGCAAGAAATATTCAATTGCAAAGTATTGTGCAAAAGAAGATACTTTGTATAAATTGCTTATTTCTTGACCAATTTCAATGGGGTTTTATTCTTGAACTCTTGGGGTTCTTTAATATGCTGAATCTAACCGTGTATTAAGTTTTTGGATTTTGGGCCTCGTTTTTAAATTGGTCCACATTGAGGTCCAAAGGGTCCAAAATTAAACTTTGTTTGATTTCATCAAAAATTGAATTATTGGGGTTCTTTGATATGCCGAATCTAACGTGTATTTAGATTCTTAATTTTTGATCCCGTTTTCAAATTGGTCTACATTAAGGTCCAAAGGGTCCAAAATTAAACTTAGTTTGATTTTAACAAAATTGAATTCTTAGGGTTCTTTGATATGCTGAATCTAAACATGTATTTAGATTTTCGATTATGGGCCCAGTTTTCAAGTTGGTCCAAATCGGGTCCAAAATTAAACTTTGTTTGATTTCAACAAAATTGAATATATGGGGTTCTTTGATATGCTGAATCTAACCATGTATTTAGATTTTGATTTTTGGGCCCGTTATCAACTTTGTCCACATTGAGGTCAAAAGGGTCCAAAATTAAACTTTGTTTGATTTCATGAAAAATTGAACTCTTGGGGTTCTTTGATATGCTGAATCTAACCATGTATTTAGATTTTGGATATTGGACCATAATAGGTGAATGTCCAATTTAAAATTTTTAAGTTCTTAGACCACATTCATTCTGTGTCAGAAACCTATGCTGTGTCAAATATTTAATCACAATCCAAATTCAGAGCTGTATTAAGCTTGAATGTTGTGTCCATACTTGCCCCAACTGTTCAGGGTTCGACCTCTGCGGTCGTATCAAGCTGCGCCCTGCGGAGCATTTTATTTCCCCTCAAAAGCAAAGAATGCATATTAATTCTTTATTATCACTCCAATTATATAATATTTCATACCATGCTGATTTTTTATGACCATGGTGAAACACTTCTTCCTAAATCATATTATTTGAAAGTGCTGACTAGTAATTTGGATTGGTCCAAGTGGTCCATGCATTAAGTATTAAGTAACCATCAAATTATTCAGATAAACGGATTGTTTGTACATTCCTGCCATATGGAAAATTACAGTTATATGAGAGAATACTAGAATGTAGGACAGCACTATTATATGACAAAAAGTGTCTCAGGAGATAGCAAGGGGGCAATTTAAATGCATAAGTTGGAGAAAGAGAGATAACACCATGACCAAAAGAAAAATACAAACTGTCCACCAAACACTACACAGAACAAATTTACCAACCTGACCCTGATAAAAACTTGAGGTGAACTCAGGTACTCAGAAAGGGTAAGCTGTTTCTCTAGTGGTACTTGTTAATGACAAGTAAGGTAAATAAAATAATCATGTACGATTTCCAAAATCTGGAGAAAATATGTTATTTCATGTTATGACATAGTCATATGCACATTCACTGTTCTACAATCTGTTGATACCAGTATTTTGGCATTGCACAAGGTCATGTTTTCTCTGACTGTTAATGACATCATTACACTAAATCCATTGGTTGTTGGATGTGTACTGATTGATATTCTAGTCTGATACATGATTTTTTACTAGTTGTTATTGGCTTTTGAACTACCTGTCAGTAACTGTGAGTACCTTCAGATCTGTACTTAGTGTGGTTTTTGTTGTAGGGATGTATAAGTACACTTCCATGTCCGGTCTGTTTTTATACGACCACAACACAAAATTTTTGCGGTCTTATAATGGTATGGAGTTGTCATCGTCTTCATTGTCAAAGACATTTTATTTGGTTTTCAGACAATAACTTGAGTGAAAAAGTATGGATCTCTATGAAATTGTACCACAAAGTTCCATACAACAGAAGGAAGGTTGGGATTGATTTGGGGGTTATTGTCCTAACAGTTTAGGAATTATGGGCCAAAAACAAGGATTTTTCTTGTTTCAGGACAATAACTTATGTGTAAGTGTATGGATCTATAAAATTGTACCACAAGGTTCCATACCTCAAAAGGAAGGTTGGGATTGACTTTGGGGGTTATGGCCCAAACTGTTAAGGAATCAGTGGGCCAAAAAACCAGGATTTTCTGGTTTCGGACAATAACTTGAGTATAAGTCTATGGATCTCTATGAAATTGTACCACAAGGATCCATACCAAAAAAGGAAGGTTTAGATTGATTTTGGGGGTTATGGCCCTAACCATTTAGGAAAAAGTTTTCTAATACTTTGTATAAATTGCTTATTTCTTGGCCAATTTCAATGGGGTTTAATTCATATAAAAATAAGAAGATGTGGTATGATTGCCAATGAGACAACTCTCCACAACAGACCAAATGACACAAAAATTAACAACTATAGGTCACTGTATGGCCTTCAACAATGAGCAAAGCTCATACTGCATAGTCAGCTAAAAAAGGCCCCGAAATGACAAATGTAAAACAATTCAAAGGAGAAAACTAATGGCCTGAATTATGTACAAAATAATGAACAAAAAGCAAATATGACATACAGCAACAAACAACAACCACTGAATTACAGGCTCCTGACTTGGGACAGGCACATACAGAATATGGCGGGGTTAAACATGTTAGCGGGCGCCCAACCCTCCCCCTTATCCTGGGACAGTGGTGCAACAAAACAATACAAGAACTGTACAAAACAATAAATAAACAACACATATGATCAACAGCAACAAACAACAACCACTCAATTACAGGCTTCTGACTTGGAACAGGCACATATAGAATGTGGCGGGGTTAAACATGTACCGGGTGCCCACCCTCCCCTAACCTGGGATAGTGGTGTAACAGTACACCATATGAACAAACTAGTTTTGATTTCTTGGGGTTCTTTAATATGCTGTATCTATCATTGTATTTAGATTTTGGATTGTGAGCCTCGTTTTTAAAATTGTCCACATTGAGGTCCAAAGTGTCCAAAATTAAACTTTGTTTGCTTTCATCAAAAATTGAATTATTGGGGTTCTTTGATATGCCAAATCTAACAGTGTATTTGGATTTTTAATTTTGGGGCAGTTTTCAAATTGGTTCACATTAAGGGCATACAAAACAGTAGAGATCCCTCGTTGATTTTTTCTTGGAATTTTGATACAAGGTCAATTTCAATGTGTACTTTTGAAATATGCAAAGAAAAATATACCTTCATGACTTACTTTTTGAGATATTTTGGTTTGTAATTTGCATATTTGAAGGAAAAACCCTGAAATTTCATGATAAAGGATTTTTAAGGAAAGTAGCAATACTTTTGAACGAACAGTCATAATTTAACCGTTTTTTGTTGTTGTAAAATGTTCCTTTGATCCATGGCATTATCATGCTGTAACAAGTTTAAGGTTTTTACAAAGCAACAAAATTAATTACAAAATTTATAAAGCTGGTAACTCGTAAAATAGCATAAAATATTTGCCAAACCTTTATAAAGTGTTAGAAACTTGGACAGAAACTTCTTCATAATCAAGAAATAGCATCTTAAAAAGTAGCAAATTACTTTGAGAAATGTATGGAAACAAAAAAGATAAATCTGATAAAAAATTAATTTGCATCTCTGTCCGACATTAGTCCTGAATTGTTTCATGAGGACAACACAGGTTGATCATAGTTTTAATTATTCAAAAGGCCCAGACATGACAAAATGTGAAACAATTATAAAGTAAGTGGGATAATATAAAAATAAGAACATTTGGTATGATTGCCAATGAGACAACTATCCACCATAGTTCAAATGACAAGGATAAAAGCAATAAAAGGTCACTTTATGGCCTTCAACAACAAAAAACCTACACCATTTAGTCAGCTATAAAAGGCCCAGACTTGAAAAATGTGAAACAACTCCAACGAGAAAACTAACAGCCTAATTTAAACTTTTTTTTACGTTTCCTGCATATTTCAGTGCACTTGTTTGTCCAATGAATATATCAACTAGGACAAGGGGTATATCATCTCGCTTCAAATTCCTTTTCTTTTAAAAAAAGACAATCTTCTTTCAAACTTTAACTACAAGGAGAGACAAAGATACAAATCAACTGAAATGTTTCTTGTTGGAAACTTGGTGTAGTGTAGATTGGTTTAGTTACGGGGATTGAAGATAAAAAGAATATCAGTGGACACTTGATATCATGGTTTTGACAAATTCTGCATGCATAGCAGCCAAAAGTAAAATATAAGTTTGTTGAAAACCAGAATTTATGGTTTTCCTTTTCATATGAAGTCCATGAAATTAATAAACCATTGATATAAAGTCATGCTACATTGTACTATAAATTCAGAATTATTAAAATAAAAGATATGCATGTCATTATACAATAACAACACATATATCTATTTCATTAACAAATTTTCCTGAAAAAAATCAGAATATGGTAAATTTTGTTTCTATAGACATTATATCTACGTGCAACCATACCCACATTAACTTGGGCTAGCTTAGAAACTACTCTTAACATGTTTAAAAAGTAAATATTTAGAGCTGTTGCGTGCAAATTTATGTCATAATTGTTTCAATAGTCCATTACGTTGTAGTATAACATTTTCACAAGAAGTGCAGCAGCCGGTATTAGAGCATGAAATTCCATGATTTCTAAATCAATAGATAAGTTACCTAAGCTTGTCTTCAGGGTTATGGTTCATATAATTATTTACTTACTTGTCTGTATTATACTTCCACTCTAGGAGTGGGGCAATATTGCAACCACCTTGTTTGTCCATTCGTCTGGTCGTCCAACAAATATTTTAGTTACTTTTCTCTGAAACTACTATATAGAATGACTTCATTATCATATTTAATCAGCAATATTTTTTTTCTCTCAATGTGTACAAGAGGCGATATGCTTAGCACGTCAATGGATGCGTTCTTGTTTTGGTTTATCATACCTGGCTTATTATAACTGTGTCTTTTTAACTGACAGTTCTTCTTCACATATATATTCCCTTGGGTTAAATTTAAAAAAAACTGTTAACTCTGCAACTTCTTTATGTAGCTATTCAAAGTCAGGAACAGTATGAGGCGTTGTTTTATTTATTATGTTATTTTGTTATTTTGTTGTCTCTGTTAAATTTATATATACAATGACAATTCTCCATACGATTAAGAGTTTGCCAAATGGTATAGATACTATATATTGATGAAGACAGTACAATGATATCTGAATTACTTATCTATAGTGGGCTTTTTGTGTACTGTAGTTGGGTTTCTGTTCTTGGATATGCTGAATTTAACCGTGTATTTAAATTTTGGATAATGGACCATAATAGGTAAAAGTCCAATTTCAAATTTTCCTTTACCACATTCATTCTGTGTTGGAAACCTATGCTGTGTCAAATATTTAATCACAATCCAAATTTAGATCTGTATCAAGCTTGAATGAAGTGTTCATACTTGCCCCAACTGTTCAAGGTTTTACCTCTGCGGTTGTATCAAGCTGGCCAAGCAGAGCATTTTATTGTTACTTGTTTTTATACGCCCGTTTACGGACATATTATGGTATACTGTTGTCCGTCTGACCGTCCGTCGTAAGCATGTCGGACAATAACTCAAAAAACGCTTTAACCAATTTGCATGAGACTTTGGTGAATTGTTTATATCTATTGACGTCAGCTCCCTTTCGATTTTTATTAATTTTAGATTTTACGTTTCCGAGTTAAAGGATTTTATTCATAAAAAAAGGGGGATTTTCCAGTTTTCAGGCAATAACTCAAAAGTGCTTTGAGCAGTTTTCATGAAACTTTGGTGACTGTTTTATATCTAATAAAATAACTTCCCTTTAGTTTTTTTTATAAATTTCAGATATGACATTGAGGAGTTATGGAACTTCATTCTTTGAAAAAGCGATGGGTGATTCATGCGCTCATGGCACAGCTCTTTATTCTGCTTTGTATTGATCTGATGAGTTAAGCCCTTTTCAAATGATTTTTATAGTTTGTTCTTATGTTGTACTGTTACACCACTGTCCCAGGTAAGGGGAGGGTTGGGTGCCCGCAAACATGTCTAACTCCGCCACATTCTGTATGTGCCTGTGTCAAGTCAGGAGCCTGTAATTGAGTGGTTGTCGTTTGTTGCTGTATATCATATTTGTTTTTCGTTTGTTGTTTTGTACAGAAATCAGGAATGTCAGTTTCACATCTTATGACTAAAATTGATCGTAAGTCTTACACAATTCAGTATTCTTACGATCAACTTTAGTCGTAAGAATTTTTGGGACACTCATTCCTTGCCATTAGTTTTCCTTTTTGAATTGTTTTAAATTTGTCATTTTATAGATGACTATGCAGTATGGGTTTTGCTCATTGTTGAAGGCCGACTGCAACCTATAGTTGTTAACTTCTATGTCATTTGGTCTCTTGTGGAGAGTTGTCTTATTGGCAATCATACCAGATCCTCTTATTTTTATATTTCAAGCTTTCTAATGGTCAGTTATGTTATGGATTCCTTAAATTCTGTTCCTTAAAATATTACAGTGTTTTGGGGCTGTCAGGTTACCAGTGGCTGCTTCTTCAGCATTGAGTGCTTCTTTGATAAAATAACAGTAGTCACAGTTTAACCTTTAGATAACGGAAAGTGTTTGATTATATTTACTTAATATTAATTCAAAATTTTTTGAAAAACACATAGCAATTATTTTAACAAGAATGGAAACCATACATGTGTTCCTGGAATGTAAAATTGAATAAATCTTGAGTTAGTTATATTCATAATCAGTTGTGAAAAGAAAGAAATCAAAATGGAATATATCCCCTGCGTGATGCATTTCCCTAATTTTTATACGACCGCAAAAATTTTTGTGGTCGATATTAATATGACGTTGGCGCGTCGTCGTCGTCGCCGCCGCCGTCCGAAGACACATTGGTTTTCGCACTCTAACTTTAGTTTAAGTGAATGGATCTCTAGGAAATTTTACCATAAGGTTCAATACCACAAAAGGAAGGTTGGGATTGATTTTGGGGGTTATGGTACCAACAGTTAAGTAATTAGGGACCAAAAGGGGCCAAAATAAGCATTTTGTAACTTCCAGACAATAACTTGTGTGTAAGTGTATGGATCTCTGACATTGTACCACAAGGTTCCATATCACAAAGGGAATGCTGGGATTGATTTTGGGGTAATTGCCTCAAAATTTTAGGAATTAGGGGCAAAAAGGGGAAAAATAAGCATTTTCTAGTTTCAGGACAATAACTTGTGTGTAAGTGTATGGATCTTTCTGAAATTGTACTACAAGGTTCCATATCACAAAGGAAAGCTTGAATTGAGTTTGGGGTAATTGCCCAAAACGTTTAGGAATTAGGGGCCAAAAGGGCCAAAATAAGCATTTTTCTAGTTTCCAGGCAATAACTTGTGTTCAAGTGTATGGATCTCTCGAAATTGTACTGCAAGGTACCATACCTCATTGAAGGCTGGGATTGAGTTTGGGGTGATGAATCATAAGGGGTTCAAAATTGGGGGATTTTTTCCCCTTTTTTTTTTCCTTTTTTTCCTTTTTTTTTTTCTTTAAAATTTTCCATTTTAAGTTGGTTATTTCTGATTTATATTTAAAAGCAAATAATAATATGGCAGGAGATACACACCAAACAGGATGTGTAAATTATTATATAATAAGTATTGTGCAATAGCAAGAAATTTTCAATTGCACAGTATTGCGCAATAGCAAGAAATCTTCAATTGCACAGTATTGCGCAATAGCAAGAAATATCCAATAGCACAATATTGCACAATAGCAAGAAATTGTCAATTGTACAGTATTTGCAATAGCAAGAAATATTCAATTGCACAGTATTGCGCAATTGCAAGAAATATTCAATTGCACAGTATTGTGCAAAAGAAGATACTTTGTATAAATTGCTTATTTCTTGACCAATTTCAATGGGGTTTTATTCTTGAATTCTTGGGGTTCTTTAATATGCTGAATCTAACCGTGTATTAAGTTTTTGGATTTTGGGCCCCGTTTTCAAATTGGTCTACATTGAGGTCCAAAGGGTCCAAAATTAAACTTAGTTTGATTTTAACAAAAATTGAATTCTTAGGGTTCTTTGATATGCTGAATCTAAACATGTATTTAGATTTTTGATTATGGGCCCAGTTTTCAAGTTGGTCCAAATCGGGGTCCAAAATTAAACTTTGTTTGATTTCAACAAAAATTGAATATATGGGGTTCTTTGATATGCTGAATCTAACCATGTATTTAGATTCTTAATTTTTGGTCCCGTTTTCAAATTGGTCTACAGTAAGGTCCAAAGGGTCCAAAATTAAACTTAGTTTGATTTTAACAAAATTGAATTCTTAGGGTTCTTTGATATGCTGAATCTAAACATGTATTTAGATTTTGATTATGGGCCCAGTTTTCAAGTTGGTCCAAATCGGGTCCAAAATTAAACTTTGTTTGATTTCAACAAAAATTGAATATATGGGGTTCTTTGATATGCTGAATCTAACCATGAATTTAGATTTTGATTTTGGGCCCGTTATCAACTTTGTCCACATTGAGGTCAAAAGGGTCCAAAATTAAACTTTGTTTGATTTCATCAAAATTGAAATATTGGGGTTCTTTGATATGCCGAATCTAACGTGTATTTATATTCTTAATTTTTGGTCCTGTTTTCAAATTGGTCTACATTAAGGTCCAAAGGGTCCAATTTTAAACTTAGTTTGATTTTAACAAAATTGTATTCTTAGGGTTCTTTGATATGCTGAATCTAAACATGTATTTAGATTTTTGATTATGGGCCCAGTTTTGAAGTTGGTCCAAATAGGGGTCCAAAATTAAACTTTGTTTGATTTCAACAAAATTGAATATATGGGGTTCTTTGATATGCTGAATCTAACCATGTATTTAGATTCTTAATTTTGGTCCCGTTTTCAAATTGGTCTACATTAAGGTCCAAAGGGTCCAATTTTAAACTTAGTTTGATTTTAACAAAATTGTATTCTTAGGGTTCTTTGATATGCTGAATCTAAACATGTATTTAGATTTTTGATTATGGGCCCAGTTTTGAAGTTGGTCCAAATAGGGTCCAAAATTAAACTTTGTTTGATTTCAACAAAATTGAATATATGGGGTTCTTTGATATGCTGAATCTAACCATGTATTTAGATTCTTAATTTTGGTCCCGTTTTCAAATTGGTCTACATTAAGGTCCAAAGGGTCCAAAATTAAACTTAGTTTGATTTTAACAAAATTGAATTCTTAGGGTTCTTTGATATGCTGAATCTAACCATGTATTTAGATTTTGGATATTGGACCATAATAGGTGAATGTCCAATTTAAAATGTTTGAAGTTCTTAGACCACTTTCATTCTGTGTCAGAAACCTATGCTGTGTCAAATATTTAATCACAATCCAAATTCAGAGCTGTATCAAGCTTGAATGTTGTGTCCATACTTGCCCCAACTGTTCAGGGTTCGACCTCTGCGGTCGTATCAAGCTGCGCCTCATGGAGCATTTTATTAAACATTGATAAGTTATGAAAGGTATCGTACTTCCATAATATTATCAGATACACATTACCACCTAATATCTTACCATTTGAAATGTGAACAATATCAGCTAAATCTCGTAATATGGCGTGTGTGACCTGACTTGTCTTGAATTTTGTACTTTTGATTTTAGGTAGGACAGTAGCACATGACCCACATGATGTATTCAGACAGTATTTTCACAAATCGTTGTCCTGGGGTTTCACAGACACAGCTATAGCCTTTGATACTGTAATGTTTATCTTGGATAACCTGGAAACATTGTGTGAAGATAGTACCATACTTAGTAATCATTTTCCTAATATATTCAAGGTAACTGTTATTTGTTACGCCAGAAAGTCGCCTTTTAATTATAGCCAACAAAGACACAAATCAATAATAAATTTAACAAGATTTATTATACACAAGTTTACAAGAAGTATTACATAAAAGAAATGTCAACTTAACTGTCAAAATATATGTCCAATCTTTTATCTTTTCTTTATCCGAAATCTTCTGGAATCCACAGAATATTATATCCAATTGGTCACAATCTAGTATGATGTAGTTTGTAAATAAAAGTGTCAATCCAACTGCTGAGAATGTTGATGTCTATCGATGTCTAAGTCTATCTATGTCTATCTCTTTAGGGTCTGCATACTTATATATATACTCAAACGGAAACTTCTAGACAATGCTAGAAATTTAAATTACACATCTTTTGTTATGATCATTCTGGAAACGTTATGTAAGTGAAATAGAAAGTTCTAATCATTCCATGAGTATCAATGATTGTTCCAGTGATTTCTAAACTGCATAGTTGAAACACAATGTGTATTATTTTGTACACAATATAAAACAATGTAAACATTCTTAGGCCACACAAAACAAATTAGGCCAACTAAATAAATATGATAGTTACAATATCATAACATATTACAGATCTTTTTTGGTCCCATTTTGAAAAAAAAGTCAGATTTTAATGGGGATGTTGAAGTATGTGATGTGAATATTTTGCACTCATTTTGGAGGAGTTAAAAATGTACATACACATGGATTATGTTTGTAAATTGATTGAAATACCAATAAGTTTTATGGTAATAACAGAGGAGTTGATTGTCTTTAATTGCAATTATTTTTATGCCTTAAAATGTGGAAAAGAATGGTCTTCATTTGAATCTATGTCTATTGTTTGATTATAAATATGATGAAAAAAAACAATAAATGACACCTTTATACAGAAAAAGCTTCTTAAATGACCTAAATGTGTTGCTCTGAACAAATTTTTTTAAATGTACTTTTCATTGTAGATTTTAGCATGGAATCCAAGGTCATTTGTATCAGAGTTTTGTGAAATTTTACCAGCTTTGATGTCCCCTACATCTTCAGTAGAGGTAAATATTATCTGTCTTTAAAACTTTGAAGTCACAAAGTTGTGCAATGTTATATGTTATTCCACTGTATTTTAATATTGATAGTAAAATCAACATTTAATTGGTTGAGACTATCCCACATGACATTGAACAAAACTTCATATTCCTCTCTGAAATGTTGGTTCTACCTCGTGCGACGTTACGCGAGGTTAATGCACATAACTTTTGAACGTTTTTTTAAATAGCGATAGTATAGTCATTTTTGTGTTCAAAACTATTTCAAACGTAAAAACATAATAGAGAAAAAATGGAACTTGTCAGAGAATAAATGATAAACTCTTAATTGGTATTGCTTATCAATGTTTATGTTGTGTTTAGTTGTAAAACCGGATATAAAACATTGTATGGAAATTAATATTTTATGTTTATGAAGTTGTAAAAAGTAAGCAGTGAAATAAAACATTCATTTCCCTTGGCTTAGGGAGTTATAAAGATTTGTTCACCCTCGAATATGATTTTCTTGGGTGAACAAATCATCGTATCTCTCTCAGGCAGGGGAAATAAATGTATATAATTTGGGAAAGAGACAAGTTTTGAATAACTAACTACAACTTATGTGAGATAAGCTAGTAAACTGAAGAAAATTATTAAAGATTCTATATCAATTTTTTAATGAAATTTGTAAAGAAAAAAATTCCTGATATACAACAGTTGGAAGCATGTGAAGCAAAGTTGGTAGTATTATACTTAATTAATCTCTTGTGATGTTACTAGTTACCAACTCATTCATTCATTCATTTTTAAAACTTCTTGTTCGGGTTTGCTGCACTATGGATATTGTATTGTATGGGATAACAGAATAAGCTTTGTACATTTTGTAAGGTTTCTGATGAAACCATATAGCATTTGTTATATGAGTGTTCAATAACACATCTTATTTAGGAATCTTTTTCAAGAAAAATTGAAACAATATTTTGTGAACTTTACTTTATCAAAGAAACACATTTTACTTAGCCTGGAAATTGAGAGTTTACTTTTAATTTGTTGGTTATAGTTGCTGATACAAATGCAAATTGTACAATAAGAAACAATTGTAACATGAAGGGTCAAACTTGTGAACCTAACCTTCAATTAAAAATAGTTCCATAAACTTCAAGCAAATGAATGCTCGAGGAGAGCAACAAAAAGAAATAACATGGTATATAAACGAAGAGGCAATATTGATAAATTGGTGGATACTTGTTTTTATTGTGTCAAAATAAATATTCCAAAAATATGTTACTGGATGTTCATTCTTCTCATTCTGCCACTTTTCAAAGGTATATCTCCGAGAATTGAGCATGCTTAAAATATTTGTCTCTTTTGACCTTACGCAATCAACAACTCATCAATTTATCGATCTTTTTCCTTATGTTGGGAAAAAAAAAATTTCCTTAATAACCAGGTATATTCAAAGTATTACTTGCTGATGCGATGTAAAGCAATCACCAATCAGTCAATCAAAGTATTATTTTAATGATTTGTCCAAATTCATTCATTGTTGATCTATTTTAAGTAATATATATTAATTTATTGTTTTATATTGCAAGTAGAGTTAGGTTTATGACATCTGGTTAGACTTATATAACAGTATCAGTAGACATGCAACACAATTTCATATAGCAGTCCTAAGTATGAAATCGTTCAAATTATAATGGCATATTGTTATTCTAAACTGTTTCCCAAATTGAGCATGCTTAAAATATTTGTCTCTTTTGACCTTACGCAATCAACAACTCATCAATTTATCGATCTTTTTCCTTATGTTGGGAAAAAAAAAATTTCCTTAATAACCAGGTATATTCAAAGTATTACTTGCTGATGCGATGTAAAGCAATCACCAATCAGTCAATCAAAGTATTATTTTTAATGATTTGTCCAAATTCATTCATTGTTGATCTATTTTAAGTAATATATATTAATTTATTGTTTTATATTGCAAGTAGAGTTAGGTTTATGACATCTGGTTAGACTTATATAACAGTATCAGTAGACATGCAACACAATTTCATATAGCAGTCCTAAGTATGAAATCGTTCAAATTGTAATGGCATATTGTTATTCTAAACTGTTTCCCAAAATTGATCGCCCTGAAGATCATAAAAAACATTTTATTAAAATAAAGTATGTCAATAAAGGTTTTGATTTTGTAAATATTGCCGGTATTTTTAACGACCATTCTGTTAAAGAACAAATTCCTGGATATTTTGATAATACTGAGCTCCCTCTTATTTGTTATATTTACAAAAATCTACCCGAAATATGTGTTTAATTATAGCCAATTGTGTAAAGATGTTAATATCAGTGAAAATACACCTACTTCATGTAATTGCAGTAATTCGAATACATTTATGGACCCATTTCCATGTTATAACAGGAGATCTTAACATCGTTCAAGACCGAGAGTTAAAATCATTCCTCAGTAAAGGACCTAAATATCGTCCCCATCAATCATTAATTGGAATGAGTGTCGTAATATCATCCACGACTCACTCCGTACTTACTGTTTGAAATGGATAAACGGGAAAAAGCTGACAAAAATCTTTGGACTCTTTTTAATTCAGTAATGAACATAGTTGATATACGATTCAACATTTTAAAGAACATTTTACTCTTAACAACAACCATAATAAACCTATTTCTCGTATCAAACATAAACTTAAAGAACTAGCCAAGGAATTTGTTTTGTCCCGGCCGATCAAGCTGCTAATAATATCATTATTGTTTGACTAAAATTTTACATTGAGGTTCTGAAAAAGAAATCAACAATTCACCAACATTCCAACTGACTCCATTTTCAGAAAACGACATCTGTAACAAACATAAACTTTTAGCTACCTCTTTACAAGCAGAACCAAATACAATGAAAGTTCCAACTATGTACTGGCTTCGAGCTACATAAAACACCTTACAAATATAGATTTATTTCTTCTTCAAGCCATTGTCCCACTACTAAATTGTCTATTCTTCTTACCAGTTCACTTGGTACAATCAAAATCTGATAATAAATTGTTCAAATAAGGCCTTTGAAAATAGTGGAATTAATTACTTTTGGAGTGTCAAAACTCGTTGGAAGTACTTGATAAATTGCATGCTTATATTGGTGATTTTGAATCTATTCAAAGTTTTGATTTTTCTACCCTGTATACCACATTGCCTCACATTCTCATTAAGAAAAATTCACACACCTAATTAAATGGGCATTTAAAAGTCAGAATGTGAATACATATGTTCTAACTCTTTAGGTCATTTTTAGTAGCAATAAACAAAAGAACTATGTCAATTGGACATGCTTTGATACTATATCTGCCCTTGAATTTTTACTAGATAATATTTTTGTTCGCTTTGGAGATTCCGTATATCGTCAGGTTATCGGAATTCCAATGGGGACTAACTGTGCACCACTTATTGCGGACCTGTTTTTGTATTGCTATGAGTTACAATTTATGACTAAAATCAGCAAAGACCCATCGAAACAACATCTGATACAAAATTTAATAATACTTTTAGATATTTGGATGATATATTGGCTCTCAATAATGACGACTTCAGTATGTATACTAAAGAAATTTATCCTGTTGAACTTACTTTAAATAAAGCTAATACTAACAATGACCACTGCCCTTTCCTCGATCTTGATATCTATATCATTAACGGAAAGCTTAATACAAAATTTATGTTAAAAGAGATGATTTTTCATTTCCTATCGTTAATTATCCATTTTTAGATGGTGACGTTCCTTGTCACCATCTTACGGTGTTTATATATCTCAACTTGTACGATTCGCCGTGTATGTAACAACATTTTAGATTTTAACGAGAAATTTATGTATTACTGAAAATTATTACACCAGGGATTTCGATATCACAAACTAGTCAAAACATTTACTAAATTTTATCATCGGTACAAGGACATCATTCGTAAATATAGCTCAACATGCAGACTTCTTATACGCTCAGGTATTTCACATCCAATCTTTTATGGTAATATTCTTTATAAAGCACAAAATGTCAGTATTCACCTCAGAAGCTAACAAAACCTTTAAATAGACTTATTAAGAAGGGATATAGTTACGATACTGTTGTCAGGTCATTAAAGATTGCATATTTTGGCTTTAATATTGATTCACTTATAGGTTCTTTGCATCAGAACTAAACACATTTATTTAAAACCAGTTGTTGGCATGACACAGGTTATGCTCTTCTCATATATTTTATGATGGTATGATACTAAATCCCTAACGGAGGGATTGTGCCTGATATTCATATGATGAAGACATAATCTTTCAATCGGTTTAATTGAGGTCTGGAGCTGGCATGTCAGTTAACTGCTAGTAGTCTGTTGTTATTTATGTATTATTGTCATTTTGTTTATTTTCTTTTGTTACATCTTCTGACATCGGACTCGGACTTCTCTTTAACTGACTTTTAATGTGCGTATTGTTATGCGTTTACTTTTCTACATTGGCTAGAGGTATAGGGGAGGTTGAGATCTCATAAACATGTTTAACTCCGCCGCATTTTTGCGCCTGTACCAAGTCAGGAGCCTCTGGCCTTTGTTAGTCTTGTATTTTTTATACGACCGCAAAAATTTTTGTGGTCGATATTGGTATGACGTTGGCGTCGCCGTCGCCGTCGCCGTCGTCGGCGGCGCTGTCGTCCAAGACACATTGGTTTTAATTGCCCTAAATGTTTAGGAATTAGGGGCCAAAAGGGCCAAAATAAGCATTTTCTAGTTTCAGACAATAACTTGTGTTTAAGTGTATGGATCTCTGAAATTGTACTGCAAGGTACCATACCTCATTGAAGGCTGGGATTGAGTTTGGGGTGATGAATCATACGGGGTTCAAAAATTGGGGGGGATTTTTTTCCCTTTTCTTCCTTTTTTTCTTTTTTTTTTTCTTTAAAATGTTCCATTTAAGTTGGTTATTTCTGATTTATATTTAAAAGCAAATAATAATGATATGGCAGGAGATACACACCAAACAGGATGTGTAAATTATTATATAATAAGTATTGTGCAATAGCAAGAAATTTTCAATTGCACAGTATTGCTAATAGCAAGAAATCTTCAATTGCACAGTATTGCGCAATAGCAAGAAATATCCAATAGCACAATATTGCACAATAGGAAGAAATTGTCAATTGTACAGTATTGCACAATAGCAAGAAATATTCAATTGCACAGTATTGCGCAATTGCAAGAAATATTCAATTGCACAGTATTGTGCAAAAGAAGATACTTTGTATAAATTTGCTTATTTCTTGACCAATTTCAATGGGGTTTTTTATTCTTGAATTCTTGGGGTTCTTTAATATGCTGAATCTAACCGTGTATTAAGTTTTTGGATTTTGAGCCCTGTTTTTAAATTGGTCCACATTGAGGTCCAAAGGGTCCAAAATTAAACTTTGTTTGATTTCATCAAAAATTGAATTATTGGGGTTCTTTGATATGCCGAATCTAACCGTGTATTTAGATTCTTAATGTTTAGTCCCGTTTTCAAATTGGTCTACATTAAGGTCCAAAGGTTCCAAAATTAAACTTAGTTTGATTTTAACAAAAATTGAATTCTTAGGGTTCTTTGATATGCTGAATCTAATCATATATTTAGATTTTTGATTATGGGCCCAGTTTTCAAGTTGGTCCAAATTGGGGTCCAAAATTAAACTTTGTTTGATTTCAACAAAAATTGAATATATGGGGTTCTTTGATATGCTGAATCTAACCATGTATTTAGATTCTTAATTTTTGGTCCTGTTTTCAAATTGGTCTACATTAAGGTCCAAAGGGTCCAAAATTAAACTTAATTTGATTTTAACAAAATTGAATTTTAGGGTTCTTTGATATGCTGAATCTAAACATGTCTTTAAATTTTGATTATGGGCCCAGTTTTCAAGTTGGTCCAAATCGTGGTCCAAAATTAAACTTTGTTTGATTTCAACAAAATTGAATATATTGGGTTCTTTGATATGCCGAATCTAACCATGTATTTAGATTTTTGATTTTGGGTCGTTATCAACTTTGTCCACTTTGAGGTCAAAAGGGTCCAAAATTAAACTTTGTTTGATTTCAACAAAAATTGAATATATGGGGTTCTTTGATATGCTGAATCTAACCATGTATTTAGATTTTGATTTTGGGCCCTGTTATCAACTTTGTCCACATTGAGGTCAAAAGGGTCCAAAATTAAACTTTGTTTGATTTCATCAAAATTGAACTCTTAGGGTTCTTTGATATGCTGAATCTAACCATGTATTTAGATTTTTGATTATGGGCCCAGTTTTCAAGTTGGTCCAAATTGGGGTCCAAAATTAAACTTTGTTTGATTTCAACAAAATTGAATATATGGGGTTCTTTGATATGCTGAATCTAACCATGTATTTAGATTCTTAATTTTGGTCCCGTTTTCAAATTGGTCTACATTAAGGTCCAAAGGGTCCAAAATTAAACTTAATTTGATTTTAACAAAATTGAATTCTTAGGGTTCTTTGATATGCTGAATCTAAACATGTCTTTAAATTTTTGATTATGGGCCCAGTTTTCAAGTTGGTCCAAATCGGGTCCAAAATTAAACTTTGTTTGATTTCAACAAAATTGAATATATTGGGTTCTTTGATATGCTGAATCTAACCATGTATTTAGATTTTTGATTTTTGGGCCCTGTTATCAACTTTGTCCATATTGAGGTCAAAAGGGTCCAAAATTAAACTTTGTTTCATTTCAACAAAATTGAATATATGGGGTTCTTTGATATGCTGAATCTAACCATGTATTTAGATTTTTGATTTTTGGGCCCTGTTATCAACTTTGTCCACATTGAGGTCAAAAGGGTCCAAAATTAAACTTTGTTTGATTTCATCAAAATTGAACTCTTAGGGTTCTTTGATATGCTGAATCTAACCATGTATTTAGATTTTTGATTATGGGCCCAGTTTTCAAGTTGGTCCAAATTGGGGTCCAAAATTAAACTTTGTTTGATTTCAACAAAATTGAATATATGGGGTTCTTTGATATGCTGAATCTAACCATGTATTTAGATTCTTAATTTTGGTCCCGTTTTCAAATTGGTCTACATTAAGGTCCAAAGGGTCCAAAATTAAACTTAATTTGATTTTAACAAAATTGAATTCTTAGGGTTCTTTGATATGCTGAATCTAAACATGTCTTTAAATTTTGATTATGGTTTGATATGCTGAATCTAACCATGTATTTAGATTTTGGATATTGGACCATAATAGGTGAATGTTCAATTTAAAATTTTTAAGTTCTTAGACCACATTCATTCTGTGTCAGAAACCTATGCTGTGTCAAATATTTAATCACAATCCAAATTCAGAGCTGTATCAAGCTTGAATGTTGTGTCCATACTTGCCCCAACTGTTCAGGGTTCGACCTCTGCGGTCGTATCAAGCTGCGCCTTCATGGAGCATTTTATTACTTTTAGTTTCTTGTGTATAATTTGGAGTTTAGTATGACGTCCATTATCACTGAACTAGTATATATATTTATTTAGGGGCCAGCTGAAGGACGCCTCCGGGTGCGGGAATTTCTCGCTGCATTGAAGACCTATTGGTGACCTTCTGTTGTTGTCTGTTCTGTGGTCGGGTTGTTGTCTCTTTGACACATTCCCCATTTCCATTCTCAATTTTATGTGGGCACAATTCTCTATACTTTTTGTGTTGTAGATATTTCACATCTTATTAGACTTACCTTGTATAACTATCTGCCTGGATGTGATAGAGAAATGTAATACAGAAGATGTTCCCACAGTACCAGAGACAGAACCTAATAGTTCTATGGAAGCCTACCAACATCCATTCTATAGACCCATGTTTCTGTTCTTTACCAGAAGTGAAGGTGGTCAGGGAGATACTATAAACAGGTTAGAATTTTTTGTGGAAATTTTAGTTGTATTTTTACTTTACATTTTCTATAAGACATTCATCCTTAACAAAACTAAATCATTGAAAACTGTTTGATTCCATATGGATTGTAGGTTCGTCTGGTATCAGTTTTGATGTAAACAATTTTAATATTAATTGCATATTTTAACATTTTGTTTACTAATCATGCTCATTGGGAACAAAACATCAAGACCTTATTTGCAGTAACAGTGAATCTTTCGCAGCAGTGAACTTTTCCTTTCGGAAGAAAACCACTAACATAAAAAATGCATGGCAAATTTTTCTAAATAGGGCTTCATTTCCAATGCAATAAATACTATATATATATTTTGGAATATTATTAAGTTTTAAGTTAATGGTCTGAGATTTCATTATACAGCTTTTAAACATATTCATAACATTGTAGTATATTACATTGCCTTATTTGATTACGAAGTTTTTTTAGGTTTTTTGAAATAAGCAGTAATATTTTCACTCACATATTTTAGATATTTAGTTAAGCTGCAGCTGGAGAAAGATAAATTAGAGGAAAGTGAATCTGGGTTTGTCAGCATTTTTATAAAACATTTTATTTTGGATATATTCTGTTTTTATCTGAAACAAGTCTAAATTTATCAGTAACTTTTCAATGATGAATGAGCTTTTGGGTGTAGCAGTAATCTTTCTTTATCTCTTAAATATCATGTTCCTATTGTTATTTACTGTCTGTGTATTTGATGAGGTTTGGCGAATTTACCAAAAAATCAGTTTATGCTTAGACTCAAAGTTTTTTGTTTACCTCCTTGAAAATATATAGATGACAGGTATCTATCTATATGTATAACAAGCACTTGTATTTGCTTCATATCTATGCTTCTGAAATTTTTAGTGCTTATGGCATAGTGGCAGTTCTCTTCTGTATTGTCTAGATATGGGAATATAAAAAAAATCAATATGTATGTAGTTCATGGTATTTGTACATGTAAGATTAAGTGACACATCTAAAAAAGCGAGACATAGGTATGCTGTTTCTAGCGTTGACATCAACAATGTATTAGTTTGTGATTAGGTCAGTTTTATGGTGAACCACTAGTGGAAAGTCAATGATATTTGGTATGCAGTTGTATAAGCATTGGCACATCTCATTTCCATGGAGATTATTTGGCTCCTCCCCTTCAGTCATGGTCTATTGACTTTGCATAGTTTACATGTTAAAGTTTGTGATTAGATCAGTTTAAGATGATCATGAACCACTAACGTTAAGTCAGTGATATATGGTATGCAAATGTATTGACATTTGCAAGTCTCATTTCCATGGAAATTATATGGCCCCACCCCCTTATCATGGTTCATTGACTTTGAAACTTTTACATAGTTTTTGTCGAGCCTGCGACTTCTGTCGCAGAAAGCTCGACATAGGGATAGTGTTCCGTCTGTCATATGTCCATCGTCCTTGACCTCATTTTCATGGTTCAGTGACTACTTGAAAAAAAAGTTAAGATTTTTAGTATTCTTAATTTCTCTCTTATTATGAGTAATAGGATAACTATATTTGGTATGTGCGTACCTTGCAAGGTCCTCATGCCTGTCAGACAGTTTTCGCTCGACCTCGACCTCATTTCATGGATTAGTGAACAAGGTTAAGTTTTCGTGGTCAAGTCCATATCTCAGATTCTTTAAGCAAAAGGTCTACTATATTTGGTGTATGGAATGATTGTAAGGTGTACATGTCCAACTGGTAGGTGTCATCTGACCTTGACCTCATTTTCATGGTTCAGTGGTTAAAGTTAATATTTGTGTTTTGGTCTGTTTTTCTAATACTGTATGCAATAGGTCAACTATATTTAGTGTATGAAAATATTTTACGATGTATATGTCTGTCTGGCAGTTATCATCTGACCTTGACCTCATTTTCATGGTTCATTGGTCAATGTTAAGTTTTCCTGGTTAAGTTTGTTTCTTAGATACTATATACAATAGGTCAACTATATTAAAATCATGTAATGATTGTAAGGTGTACATGTCTGTCTGGCAGGGTTCATCTGACCTTGACCTCATTTTCATGGTTCATTGATCAATGTTAAGTTTTCCTGGTTAAGTTTGTTTCTTAGATACTATGTGCAATTGGTCAACTATATTTAAAACATAGAATGATTGTAAGGTGTACATGTCTGTCTGGCAGAGTTCATCTGACCTTGACCTCATTTTCATGGTTCTTTGCGCAATATAAAGTTTTCATGGTTTGGTCTGTTTTTTGTATACTATAGGCAATACGTCAACTATATTTGGTGTATGGGATGATTTTAAGGTGTACATGTATTTCTGGCTTAGTTTATCTGAACTTGACCTCATTTTCTATGATCATATTAACTTTATGTGATACTTGTAGTAAAACTTTATATTTAGGACTATCAGCATAAAATCAATGGTCAGTAAAGCAGGCGAGACATTTCAGCGTGTGCACTCTTGTTAAGTTAATGATTGTGTTTAGGTTTGTATAAAGGGAACGACTTATGATAAGTCATTGGTATTTGGTATGCAGTTGTATTAGCATTGGCACATCTCATTTCTATGGAGATTGTTTGGCTGTGTACCTTCCGTCATGGTTCATTGACTTTGAATATTTTGCATAACTTCCATGATAAAGTATTGCTATTTTAATTTCAACATTTGCATTATCAAAATAACAAAAAGGCTAGACATATCTCTGTGTTAACAGTTTATTATTTTTATGGTCTACTTCAAAATTTATGATTCATTCATTTATGTCTTTTTGTACCTTAGTAATTTTGTTCTTATGTGAAAATGGTTTTAATAGCAAATAATTGGTAGTCTGTGTGAAGATTTGAAGATAATAAACAGTCTTACATAAATTGTTGATTTTGATGACTGTCTAAAATCCAAGATGGCCACCACAGTGGAAGTTATTGTAACAAAAAAATGGCAGGAATCATTTTGACCATTTTTACTAGGAAATTGTTCCTCAGACTAGTGTAATATTTAGTTTAGAGAATGGTATCATGATGGCCCTAAATTAATCCCAATGGTACATGAAATTGCTAATTTTCATGCATGTTTGGAATCCAAGATAGAAGACACCCTGATAAAAACCTGTAACCTGTGTTTTATAGGGCTCTGTAATAAAAACAAGGAGACAACTGCTTCATAGATTGGAGTAGCATTATGCATTGATGATGATGATGTGATAATCCTGCCTAAACATTGTGATTTTTTTTCCTGATCTGTCTGATTGTTACTGCTTAAATTACATTTGACCCTATGTGAAATAATTATAAACAGCTTTATTTTTACACCTCATCACAGAATATAGTAATTTTGTGCAAAAAGTACAGATCTGAGAGTACTTGTAGTTACTCAAAGATAGTTCAAAGCCAGTAACAATCAGTACACATCCAACTTCCAATGGATTTAGCGTAAAGACGTCATTAACAGTGAGAGAAAATCATGACATTGTGCAATGCCAAAATATAGATATCGACATATTGTAGTACCATGAATGTACATATGTGTATTACAATGATATTTAGTTGGGTTTTAATTTATTGATAATAAAATCAATATTTACACTGATAATAACAATATTCAAAGATCTAATAGCAGTACTGAATGCACTTATTAGTACATATGTTTTTAATATTTTATGTTTAATCATTTTACAATATAATCCTAATAATGGATTCTATTTTTATTCATTTGTAAGATTTATTGAATTAAACTC
The DNA here is from genome assembly GCA_017311375.1 of Mytilus coruscus. Taxonomy (NCBI): domain Eukaryota; kingdom Metazoa; phylum Mollusca; class Bivalvia; order Mytilida; family Mytilidae; genus Mytilus; species Mytilus coruscus. The sequence goes on along the minus strand of CM029602.1, from coordinate 61,462,034 downwards.
AATACAATGAAGTATATATACAGTTTAAATGTTTTATAATGTTTTTGAAAATATTTTATAGATTAGCAGCATTTCACAAGATATTAGAAGATTATTGTCGTCATCCACGTGTTGTTGTCTGTTCTCAAGTTGTCCCAGCACTATTAAGGTAAATAAACTGTAATGTAATTTCCTTCATCAGTCGATTAACTGAGAATATTATAGCTACATAGAATGTGAAAAACTCTCTTTTGTATATTGTGCTTACTTACTTACTTAGTCCTTGTTATGCCTTTTGGCACATAGGGCAAGGACAAGTTGCCGCCACTCCTCTCTGTTTTCTGCTTTTTTCTCAATAGTTCCCCATGTGTAACCTCTCTCTTTCATCTCTGTTTCTATTGTTCTACGCCATGTTGTTTTTGGTCGTCCTCTCTTCCTTTTTCCCTCTGGTGTCCATCTTAATGCAACTTTGGTCATATCTCCTTGTGGTTTTCTTAGGACATGACCAAGCCATCTCCATCTTTTCTGTAGCAGAGTGGTTTCAATATCTTGGCTTTTTGTTTTCTTATGAAGATCTTCATTAGTTATTTTGTTTGGCCAGTATATCTTCATGATTCTACGTAGGCAGGTGTTATGAAAGCTGGATAACCTGTTAATGTCTTTTTCGGTCATTCTCCAGCATTCAGCTCCATAAAGTAAAACTGATGTTACACAGCTGTTATAGATTTTCAGTTTGGTCTTTTTTCTGATTGATGGTGTTTTCCAGATGTTTCTTAGTCTGTGAAAGGCTGATCTTGCCTTGCCAATTCTAGTTTTGATGTCTTGTTCAGCTCCACCTTCTGATGTTACAACACTACCTAGGTAAGTGAAGGACTGTACCAATTCCAGTTGTTCTCCATTTACTTTGATGTCTGGTGTATTAAGCATGTTTACTGTCATTATTTGTGTTTTCTTAGAGTTGATTTTCAAACCAATCATTCTGGCATTCTGTTCTAATCTCTCCGTTTTTTCTTTCATTTGATTTTCAGTATGGGATACTAATGCTAGATCATCTGCATAGTCTATATCCTCTAGGTTTGAAGTGAGTGTCCACCTTATTCCGTTGTTGGTATTTGACATTGTTGATTTCATCACCCAGTCGACTGCAATGATAAACAAGAGAGATGACATCACACATCCTTGCCTCACTCCAGATTTTACCAAAAAACTAGTGTCTGGGTCAGAGTCTACAGTGCATTTAAAGTTGTCGAAGAAGGCTTTGATGAGTTGTATTATTTTTTCAGGAATTCCATAGCTTTTAAGATGGTCCATAATCTCTGTCTGTGTAAGCTGTCAAAAGCCTTTTCAAAATCTACAAAGTTGATGATTATTTTTCTTTGCCATTCTGCACATTGTTCGAGGATGTTTCTGAGGACAAATATGTGGTCTATACAGCTTCGTCCTTGTCTAAAACCTGCCTGTTCTTGTCGCAGTGTTCTGTCTATAGCTGTTTTAATTCTTGAAATTAGGATTTTGCAAAATACTTTACTAGGAATAGAGAGAAGAGTGATACCTCCAGTTATTGCAATTAGTAAGATCACCTTTCTTTGGTATCCTTATGATGTCACCTTCGGACCAGTTGTCTGGTATGATGTTGTTCTCCCAAATTTCTTTAAAAACTGGGTAAAGGATATCTGATGTTTGCTTAGCATCAGCTTTAAAGAGTTCAGCATTTAATTGGTCAATGCCTGGTGCCTTTCTATTCCTTAAACTTTTTAGTGCTCTCTGGATTTCTAGTTTGGTTGGCGCATAAAGATCTATATCTAATTCTAATGGTGTTTCTGTGATATCGATGCTAACTGTATTTTCTGGTTCTTTTCTATTGAGAACTTCTTGAAAATGTTCTTTCCATCTTTCCTTTTGTTCTTTTTCGGATGATAATGTGTTGTTTTGTTTGTCTTTAATTGGCATGCTCTTATTAGTTTTCTTGTTGCATAGCTGTTTTACAACTTGGTAAACCTGTCCCATTCTCTGATTGGATGCAGCATTTTCTGCTTCTTTTGCAAGGTCTTCTGTATACTTTCTTTTGTCACTTCGTGTTGCTTTCTTCACTTTCTTATTGCATTCTGAGTATTCCTTCCTCAGCTTATCTTTTATTCTTTCTGAATAAGTCTGACAGAGTTTGTTGTTTATTTCTTTTCTTTCATCAATCAATTTCCATGTTCCTTGTGTAATCCATTCTTTATGTATTTGTCTTTTATAGCCAAGAACTTTTTCACTGGTTTCTTTGTATATTTCTTCTACTTTCAGCCATTTGTTGTTTATCGATGCTGGTTCTGATGTTTCTTCTATTGTGTCTTCTAGGACCTGAAATCTGTTCTTTATCTGCAGGTTAAATTCTTGTTTTACTTTGGTGTCTTGCAATTTATGCAATTTATATCTCTAAAAATATATATTGTGCAAGCCATTCTTTTGTTTTGCATACTTGAATTCCTTCTCACAAGTGCTCCTGACCAAGCCATGGGTCATTATCTTGATCGAAGATCATATATTTGAAGGTCAAGGTGGCATCTTGCATTTATATTACTGCAGTGTCAGACCCATATTTTCTACTGCCTGCTTATATTTCAGTAAAACTTCATACCTTGTATACAGATGCCTTATGTTATGATGTTCACGTCCATTATCCTTGACCTCATTTTCATGGTTTGGTGCCTGCATGAAAAAAAATTAAGTTTTTTTGTCATGTGAATTTCTTACTTATTATGAGTAATAGGATAACTATATTTGGTATATGGGTTCCTTGCAATGCCTACATGTCCGTCAGACAGGATTCACCTGAACTTGACCTCATTTCATGGATCAGTGATCAAGGTTAAAGTTTGGTGGTCAAGTCCATATCTCAGATACTAAAAGCAATAGGTCAACTATATTTGTTGTATGGAATGATTGTAAGGTGAACATGTCCGACTGGCAGGTTTTATCTGACCTTGACCTTTATTTCATGGTTCATTGGTCAGGTCAGTGTTAAGTTTTCATGGTTTTGGCAGTTTATCAGACACTATAAGCAATATGTCAACTATTTTTGGTGTAGGGAATGGCAGGGTTCATCTGACATTGACCTCATTTTCATGAATCATTTGTTGATATTAAGTTTTCATAGTTTTATCAGTTAATAAGATAATATACATGCTATAAGCAGTATGTCAACCATATATGGTGTATGGAATGATTGTAAGGTAAACATGGTGTACATGTCTGTCTGGCAGGGTTTATCTGACCTTGACCTCATTTTTATGGTTTATTGGTCAATGTTATTTTTCATGGTTTTGTTAGTTCATCAGGTACATTTAGCAATAGGTCAACTATATTTGGTGTATGGAATGATTGTAAATTGAACATGTCTGTCTGGCAGGGTTTATCTGACCTTGACACCATCATTATTATTCAATTATGATTAAAAAATAAGCAGGCGGGACATTCAAGCCTGTGCATGCTTGTTTACTTTGGGTTTACTAAAGCTTAAGGCAGATGGTATATTAGTTCCACTGAGTGTATGTTGTAGTTAAAACCTAGAACTACCCAACCAGGGCTTCCAAAAAATATTTGAGCCAGACATTTTTTTCAATCCCGTTTTTTATCCCTTTAGACAGGTTACCCCATAACAAAAGATGGCCATAACCATATGATAAAGCCATTAAACTATTAAAGGACGATAAACTTCATAGACTTCCTACTTTTTCAGTTTTTATATAAATTCCAATTTTGACATTAACAATTACATTGATAGTGCATGGTTCGAATTGGCATATATCCGCAGACTTAACAAAGTTTATTAGTCAGTCGAGGACCAGCTTAGATATTTGATAAACACGTTTTCCAATACCAGATATTTACTAGACGACGATAGAATGCGGAACGGAGACGGTTATGCACAATCCGTGTATTTTTATCTAGCAAAATTGAGTTTAAGCAGTTCTTTCCACATTATTTCTTAGGGAAAGTACTTGAGATGAACATAAGATAATGGTATACATGACATTTTTATCGTTTTGAATGAATTCGACGCATTATTAAATAGATATCACACTTGTGCACATGCGCACACTTCTAATATTTCAATCGACGTGGTTCTGTCTGTTAAACTTTTTTACCACCTTTGTAAATTATGATCATATCGTTTTTAATACGTTTTTCTGATAGTCTAAATGTGTTTTACTAAAAAGTAGTTAGATTTAAACCAGGAATGTTTTTAATTTTAATGAAAAAAATAACTTCCAAAAAGATTGATTGATGTCCGGTACAAATAGTTTACCTGACACAGGTGATCACAGGTAAATCTCACCTGTTAGACACTTAATTAACCTTGATTGTAATGAGAGGGGATTATAGTAGGGCTTGTTTATAGAATATTGTCATTTTTATGACTGGAGATGTGTGGCTGTTTAAGGCACATGGTCAAGTCAAAATGGTTGATTTTTCTGAATTACATGAACCTTGAAATGGCAAACCCACGTAGGATGTCCGTTTCATGCTTGGCCCAGTCAGACAATGTCTGATAAATTTATATTTGTCCGGCAGATATGACCGTTTTGGAAGCCTTGTACCCAGCGCATGTTCATTTTAGATAGTTATACTTTTTTTGGTCTAAATTCTGTCTTTCTCTAATAAGACCCTACTGATTAAATCACTTATACTGTTAATGAATATGTGCTTTCTGAAAATTACGTGTTCATATTGGTCACTGCACATTGCTGATTTTATTGTCTTACATGGATTGTCCCAATTTTTCTTCTTGTAATAAAATGTCTTTTGTCAACATTATGATAGTAACAAAAACTTTTGAAGTTGATCTTTTTAAGGATTTGGTTTGAGGTTATTTTAGAAGAAGCCTCTACAGATTTTGTATCACATTTATTACCAGTCCTGATCGAGAGATGTGGATTGTTGTACAATATACCAGAGTTCAAGGCAGATGTCAAAAGGTATGCAAATAATTTCATTTTAGGAAACTAGGAAATAGCAAATTATAGCTGCATTTCTACTTAATTTTGTCTCACTTCAAAGGAAAGGGAAGGCATGTCTGCCATAGAATATGTTGACACAACTTCATCAAACTTTTTTCTTTAAATAAATAATTGACTTTTTGTACCAGTATTTATATCATGGATAACTTTTGTTTTATAATTTATTCATTTACAAAAGCCTCATAAAACTTAAATGCAACAGAATTATTTTCTTAATAATAAGGAAATGATCTAAATATGGTTTACCTCAACAGACTGAATGCATTTCTAGTAGTTTTCAGTTACTGTTTCTGATAAATTGAATTTTTAAAATTTCAGATTAATTTCTCAGTATTTTGTAAAGTTGTTGAAGAAACATCCTACAATACTCCTTGATCAACAATCAGACATCTTAGATTTCCTCATGACACCAGCTAATATTACCAATAGAGAGGACTTCTTTGCTAATATGGTTTGTAAAGATAAATTTGGATTTAAGATTTGTATGTACAATTTTATAGAATTCATTAAAATTGAATGATATATTGCTAACAGAACACCTAAGTTCCATATACTGTATTCTTGGTTTGGTCTATTTCTCAGATACTATAAGCAATAGGTCATTTATATTTGGTGTATGGAATAATTGTAAGGTGAACATTTTGCCTGGCAGGCTTGTCCAACCTTTACTTCATTTCATGGTTCTTTGGTCAATGTTAAGTTTTCATGGTGGCCGAGTGGTCTAAGTAGTTCTCTCATGGTTGTGAGTTTGAACCTGAATGTGGCAGGTGTGTTCAACTCCAATCTTAATTGACTTTGATTGTCAGTTTTCCTGCCAAAGGATGGTGGTTCTCTCTTGGCACTCTGGTTTCCTCCACTAATAAAAACTGACTGTAACCATATAGTCAATAGTGCTGAGAGTGGCATTAAAAACCAACAATCAATCAATAATTTACATTGATCATTGATAATGTTAAGTTTATGTGATACTTGTAGTAAAACTTTTATTTTTAAGACTACCAATATAAATTCAATCTTGATCATTAAAGGAGGCTAGACATTTCAATGTCTAAAACATAAAGTGATGAGATACTACCAGCATTTTCTAACTTAACAATCTAAATTGTTTTTTTTCATTTTCAATTTTATCTTTCACTGAATCTGGCTGGATTATTCCTTGTTGGGATCATTAATTATTTTTGGTATTGATTTAAAAAGCTGATCCATAGTGAAAGTATAAGCCAAACTATTTTACTCTTTAGAATTAATGCAGCAGCTTAAAAAAGAGAAAAAAAGTCCACTCCCCCCATCTTATTAAAGCTAAATGCCTGCTTCTTGATGCTGAAATTTTTTTTATTTCTCGAACAATAAGAATCAATCTAAGGGAAAATTTGTCCAATTACTGAAAAGAATCCAATTTTCCTGTAAAAATTTCATATAAAATAGATTTTTATCTAAATGCCAACAAAAATTAGTGTTTCATCAATATTTCCAAACCCATATTATTTTGTTTTACTAAATATTTTCAGTTAAGCTGAAAACATAAAACAAATCTTTGCGGTAAGCATAGAATGGAATTCAGTTGATGCCATTTTATTTTCAAGGTATGGGGCGTTGGTGAATATTGTTCTACAACAAATGATGAACGATGTACTACAGAGAATATTAGGAGATTCTTTGAAGTTTTAGAAGCTCTGACTTATGAATTGTCTGGGATGATAGCATCAACAACGACATCATCAGTATCACATGCTAAAATTACATGTATGCTGATGTCTACTTTGGCAAAGGTATGGAAATAATTTTCAGTTCATCCATTTCAAAAACGTGTAATGATGTAGAGAAAGTAAATATATATTGATGGAATTTCTATGAATTATTTTTACATCTGAAAAGGATTGTGATATTCAAACTAATAATTTGTTTATTTTATGTCTCATTTTGATGAGGTTTTTCTGTCGACACATATAAAAAATTCCTAGATACAGTATATTTATCAAATTTGCTTAATCATTTGCCATTTCAGAGAGGTAAGGTCAGTTCCCCTTGTCATATTTATAACATTTAATTGTTAAGAAGTATGTTACTCATTTTATTCTGCAGATAAAGATCAATCATATACCTGTGTTTTGTTTTTAGCTATCCACAAGGTGTCAAGATTTAATACCAAGAGCCATTCTGTGTTGTACTAAGGTAGCAAGACAACAGGAACAAGGATATTTAGATACTGATTCACAAGAAACCATTATTAACAGAGCACAAGAGTTAACCAATATTCTTAAAGTTCCCAAGTAAGTTTTAAATTTTCATAACTTGCCTTACTGTTATGTCTTGACAACTTTGTAGTTGAATTTACTATTACATGTACCAAGTTTCAACTTGTAAAGGTAATAAAACCTTTTGCCAAAAAAAAAGAATGTGAAATATGTACACTTATAATAGATACAATGTTCCCACTATATTATTGGCAACAGGAGTTTTAATATACTGTTTGTACAAGTTGTTTTTTGTAATAAACAGAAAATATATTTGATACAGAAAATGTGTGCACATGACACATGTTTCAAGTATAATTATCATTGGGTATGTTCATGAATCGAGATGATTTTTTTTTAATCCCAAACTATATAACATTTTACAGCATAAGACCCAAAAAGAAATCTACAGTCATTTTTTTGTCCAAATAAGAAGCAAACTTAGTCAAATTTTGTAATTTTAATGTGTTTACATGACTTTGTAATTACTTAGAAGTTTTTCAATCAGATTTCATTTCTAGTTTCATTAAGCAAAGTTTTATTGTTGAGAAAATGGAGATTGAATAGGGGAATGAAGCTACCAATGTAAGAACGTAATTAAGCAAAATATTCCTTTTTTATCTAAGTAAGGTATGATAACTTTAATAGCTTTGATTGGCACAAAGATAAACTAAAAAAGTTTGTTCAAAATTGTTATTTTATTTTCACAGTTTTGCTGCTACTGCTTTGAACCCATCCAGTGATATATTCACAGGAAGGTAAGTTCTGAAATAACCAATATTGCTTTCAAAAATAACTATATGATTTCTTAGTTTAATTAATTCAGTTAATTGCAATTAAATTCCTTTGCCAAGCAATTGACTATAATCAAGAAACTGTCATAGAAAATAATAATTATAAGAGTGTTCAAGAATATTTATTTTCTTTGTATAATTTATTTGACCATTTTTCTATGAAATTTGTTATCTCCTTTTATATTATTTTAGTTAATGAATCTTTTTTCAGATGGCATCAGGACAGTTCCAGTCTACCTACCATACTACGTGGAGTTTACCAAATCATCAGTACAGAATAATATGGATCAATACTAGAATAAAGAAATACAGTTTGACATACTTATTTTCAGCTAAGGCTGAACAGTCTATAATGAAAAGTATTGGATAGTGCAATAATTTTAATGATTGTTTTATATGAAGTGATTTGTTATTTTTAATTGCAAAATTTTGTTATTAAATATTGTTATTAATATATATTTTTGAACTGTTTTTATTGTATTAAATAAAATTAACAACATATCTCTAGTAGTGTTCTAAAATTTTTCATCAAATTATCAGTTTGAGATAGAATATTTTAAAAACTGCCACTTGAAAGAGAAAATATATGACCCATTGATATTGTGAAAGGACAAAGTCTCTTGGATTAGCATACTGACTGACATGTTTACTAATGAGTATTTTCTCAAATCTGAATAAAGTATTTTAAATAGAAACTGAAAATTAAATTCACAAACTTAAATGAATGTATTTTTTGTACATTTCTTCTTTTGAATGCAACATTTTTTGTAAATAATGAATTCTGAAACCTTGACATGTATGACTTAAGAAAATCAGTTGGAGTCTTCCATCTTATTTCTTAACTTAATTGTGATCCTGTTGCAATTATTAGCTGCTTGTTTTGTTTAACAACCAATGAACTATCTTCAACTATGAGAAAAACCTATACCGTATAGAAAAAAAAGACAAGAAATGAAAAATGTGAAACATTTTAAACAAGAAAACTAATGGCCTTATTTATAACATTTCAGTTTAGGAAAAAACAACTCTAACAGTCATGAACCAACGACAACCACTGAATTACTGGCTCCTGACTTGGGTCAGGCACACAAAGATATAGTTGGTAAAACATGTTTGTGAGCACTCAAACTAAAAATCAGTGGCAATTGGCTTAAATCAATAGATCTGTACGAAGCACAACAAAACAACTAACATAAAAAAACAATAGTTACAAAGCACTGATATAAGAGTACTCACAGTTACTGAAAGCTAGTTCAATGCCAATTACAAATATTAAATAAATCATGTTCTCCCAGACTTTAGTATCAATCAGTACACATCCAACAGATTTATTGCAAAGATGTCATAAACAGTCTGAGAAACGCATGACCTTGTGCAATGCCAAAATATAAGTAAACAGTATTGACTGGATTTAGGATCATGGGTACTCAACTGTACATACATGTCTATAGCAAGATATATTAAGTTATGTTTGAATATTTCCAAACAAAATCAATGTAAATTAAATAAAATCAATAAAGATTTTACTATAGTGTTAAAAGGATAACTTGTAATGAAAGCAGTCAATTGATGATTTTGTTCATGTTCATTTGTTTTTAGATTAAATCTTGCTGATCATTTTTGCCTTCAAAGATTATTGTTTCCCTCTGTCGACTATAGTTTTAAAGATATTTGAAAATAATGCAAAATTCAGGAAAAATAGTTATTTAAGGACAACTACTCCTTTCAGGAGTCAATCAACAATTTCCTCTATTTTTTATTTATTTGTAGATCTTATCTTTTGGTAATTTCTGCAGGGTAAAAGGCATTATTTAGCAACAAAAAAATCCCTTAAAGAGTCTATTGACAATTTCTGTAATGTTTGACTTAATTGTAGATCTTAACTTGCCGATTATTTATGCTGCTTGCAGTTTAATGCTCTCTATCTGGTATAGTTTTCGAGAAAATTTCCAAAAATTCCAAAATTGTATTACATTGTCACTTGACTAATTAGAATGCATTGACTAATTTGAAGATGTTATCTTTTTTTTGCTGTTTAAAGTTTCTCTCTATTAATTTTTTCAATGAAATAGCCAAAAGTGAAAATTGTCTTTCAAAGAAAATAACTATAAGGTGTCAATAGATAATTTTGTCTTGCAGACTAACTTGTTTGCTGATCATTTATAGTTCACCTGCCTCACAGGGCCAAGTGACCTTTTCTTTGAACTTGTTAACTTTTACACAATTAAAAACCTTCAGTGAGCAAGCTTTAATACCCACGGCCCCATATAAAGGAGGAAAGTTCACAGAGACTTGATGGCATAGTTTTCCTATTTACTAAGAAGCATTATTGTCTTACACAATTCTGAGGTAAATATGACCTTAACGTCAGACCAAGTGACTTGTTAATCAATAGGGACCTTTCTCTTATTATATGTGATGACATCATAGTGGTGCAGTCCCATATGTAGTATTTGATGAAGCATCCTGAAACCACTTTTCTGCACATAATTTGGTCTATTTTAAGTTACTTTAACCTTGACCCTAGATATAGCAACCTTAAAATCTATAGGGATCTTCCTCACATTATATGTGACCATATATTGCAATCCAATAAGAAGTATATGATCTAGCATCTGTACTGTAAATTCAGAAATTATAGTGAGGTTTTTATTAATGCGAATAGTGCGACTGGGTTAGTATGGCAATAATTAGAACTCGCATTCTGATATCTGATATCTGATATCTGCATCTGTATGCAGAATTTCCTTAAATCGCAATGTTAATCTCGCATTATTGTCCATTCTTCATAAATCGCAATAATAAATGCACGCAATAATTTCTGAATTTAAAGTATCTCAAATTGCGGTCTATTGTAGTAACCATGACCTTGGCTTTCAACAAAGTGACATAAAAATCAATCAGGATCTTTCTTTAATTATATGTGACCATATTTTCAATTACATTTTTTTGTAGTTTTACTCCTTCCTATATGTAGTATTTGATTTAGCATCTGGAAACCACTTTTTTGCACAAATTTTAGTCTATTATTAGTAACTTGACTTAAGCTTTGAGGTATTGACCTAAGTATCAATTGGCACTTCAACTAAATATATGTGACCGTGTATATGATTATGGTGGCAATCCCATATTCAGTATTTGATTAATCATGGATGGGGAAACCACTTTTTGTCACAAATGTTGATCCATTTTTAGTAACCACAACCTTGACTGTTATAAGTGACCACCTCAAAATTGATATGGATCTTCCTTATTATATTTCCAAGTACGGTTGCAATTTGATATAAAATATTTGAGTTAGCTTCCAGAAACCAAAAGACACACAGGTCTAAAGTTATAAACCCCCTACTTCTTACCATGGAGTACTGATATAAAAATCGTCTCTGAATCTAATGGACCAACTGGAAATAAACTTGACCACACTAGATCTGTACCTTAGTGCTATATAGGATTCATCACTAACAATTCTCAATAAAGAAAATTCTATACTTTCATTTACCTCAATTGTTCTCTTCAAAGCTGCCACACTGTGTCATGCATAGCCAACACCTTGCATGTGGTGTTCTACACTATACTATAGTAATGTTCCTGGACAGGGTTGCACGAGAACCAGAAGAAGAAACACTACTAAAACATAATGTCTCCCTTCATCTAATGGGAGACATTATAGGCAACTTGACCATAACCATCAGTCAAATCCTTACAGGAGTTATTGCCCATTTTTTTATGCCCCCCCCTCCCCCGTAGCGGAGGGGGCATTAAGTGTTACCCTTGTCCCTCTGTACGTACGTCCTTCCGTACGTCCCAAAGTTGGTTTCCATTCTCTAACTTTAGTTTGCCTCAACCAAATGTTATGAAACTTATACAAAATGCTTATTACCACAAAACACAGATCAGCTTTGAAATTGGGTGCCGTCACAATAACGGTTCTTGAGTTATGCCCCTTTATAAACATAAAAATTGCTGAGTTTTTCATTTCCGTTCTCTAACTTTAGTTAGCCTCAACCAAATGTTATGAAACTTTTACACAATGCCTATTACCACATAATACAGATCAAGTTCGAAATTGGGTGGCGTCACTTTTACAGTTCTTTAGTTATGCCCCTTTATAAACATAAAAATTGCTGATATTTTGTTTCCGTTCTCTAACTTTAGTTTGCCTCCACCAAATGTTATGAAACTTATACACAATGCTTATTACTACAAAACTCAGATCAAGTACAATTTAGGTAGGGTCCCTTTTACTGTTCTTCAGTTATGTCCCTTCATATCTTCATATGATATGCAAACGGGGGCATCATCTGTGTCCCATGGACACATTCCACATTTATTTTTTTACATTATTGCTGCAAACTATCAACAAGAGTGCACACGCTGAAATGTCTTGCCTGCTTTACTGACCATTAATTTTATGTCGTTAGTTCAAAATATAAAGCTTTACCACACGTATCCCATAAACTTAACATTATCCAAGAAAATGAGGTCAAGGTCAGATAAAACTAAACCAGAAATACATGTACACCTTACAATCATTCCATACACCAAATATAGTTGACCTATTGCTTGCAGTTTCTAAGAAACAAACTTAATCAGGAAAACTTAACACTAACCAATGAACCATGAAAATGAGGGCTAGATCAGATGAACCATGCCAGACAGACATGTACACTTTAGAATCTATCGATGTATTAAATATAGTTGACCTATTGTTTATAGTATCTAAGAAACAAACTTAACCATGAAAACTTAACATTGACCAATGAACCATGAAAATGAGGTCAAGGTAAGATGATACCTGCCAGACAGACATACACACCTTACAATCATTCCATACACCAAGTACAGTTGACCTATTTCTCATAGTATCTAAGAAACAAACTTAACCATGAAAAACTTAACATTGACCAATGAACCATAAAATCAAGGTCAAGGTCAGATGATACCTGCCAGACAGACATATACATCTTACAATCATTCCACATACCAAATGTAGTTGACCTATTGCGTATAGTATCTAAGAAACAAACTTAACCATGAAAAACTTAACATTGACCAATGAACTATGAAAATGAGGTCAAAGTCAGATGATACCTGCCAGACAAACATATACGTCTTACAATCATTCCATATACCAAATATAATTGACCTATTGCTTATAGTTTAAGAAAAAATAGACAAAACACAAAAAACAGCTGCACCATGAGCGCATGATATGCCCGTCACTTTTTCAAAGAATAAAGTTCAATAACTTCTCAATGTCATATCAGAAATTTATGAAAAACTAAAGGGAGGTTATCTTAATGGATATAAACCAGTCAACAAAGTTTCATGAAAACTGCTCAAAGCACTTTAAAGATATTGTCCGAAAACTGGAAAATCACCCCTTTTTTATGAATAAAATTCCACAACTCGGAAACGTAAAATCTAAAATTTATAAAAATAGAAAAGGAGCTTACATCAATAGATATAAACAATTTTCATGAAAATTGCTTAAAGCATTTTTGAGTTATTGTCCGAAAACTGGAAAATCCCCATTTTTTTAATGAATAAAACCCCATAACTCGGAAACGGAAAATCTAAAATTTATAAAAATCAAAAGGGAGTTAATGTCAATAGATATAAACAGTTCACCAAAGTTACTTGCAAATTGGTGAAAGTGTTTTCGAGTTATTGTCCGAAAACTAGAAAATCACCCTTTTTTAATGAATAAAACCCCACAACTCAGAACCGTTAAATCTAACATTTATAAAAAAAACGAAAGGGAGCTCACGTCAGTAGATATAAACAATTCACCAAAGTTTCATGCAAA